>JAYEVE010000861.1:0-1340896 GCA_036346375.1 Guadua angustifolia | reverse complement strand
GGAGGATTGAGTTTGGCACTAGGTTTATGAGCTCTATCTCGGCACTGGTATGACCACGGAGAGGAACTTCGCCTCCCGGGGTCCGCAGGCCAAATAGGATCGAATGTTGCAGGCGCATTTATCTCGCTATCCCTCGGGCATGGTTCGCTCGGCGGTTCAGGCAATTACCATGTGAATGGGATCGAGCAGCCCCAAGGTCTCGAAGCCTTCATCTTATGCGGCGATAGCGTGTTCTTCCCAAGCTTCGCTGGCGGCGCAATGTGGCGATTTTGGCCGAGGGGAGAGGAAGTTTTTTCGCTTGGGCTCGGAGGCTTGGGAAGTCGGCGAAGCCGATCGGGAGGACTTCGTCATCAGACGGCGGGGTCTTTCGGGCTTATAGGTCGCCACCATTACTGAAGTCCGCATCGCGCGGCTCAAGGACGTATAGCCACGCATTTGACAGTGTAATTAAGGCCTCGGGCGGCGGTTTCGAGAAGACAAGGTGTGTCGCCACCATTCGTGATCCGTGATCGTGGTTCCGGAGATCAAGAGGCGCCAGTGTCGCCATCCACGGCTTCGCATTACGCTCCGCCGACCTCACCTCGGTGAATTCCGGAGTTTGCCCCGGCCATGGAGCTCAAGGTCGGCCGCTGCTCCGCCATTTACCTTTTGAGCCTCATGGTTGGCCGACGAGGGTCAGCATCCTTTGATCGGGTCTCTGGTCACGGCCAACGGATCCCCGAAGTTCAAGTGCTCTCCGATTACCGACTGGTGCGCGATCGAGCGCCGACCTAGAGCGCTACGTGCTTCGAGAACGCTTCGCTTCGACTCGAAGCTCGGCATGGTTCTCGCCCAGCGCCGTTGTCCACCCTTGATTTTGATCAAGCATTTGACCGCGGCGGCGCTCAAGGAACGCGGTCGCGGGGCAAAGCGCAGAACGCAGCAAAGAAGTCCGCCCTACTCAACGCAGTATGAAGGCCACTTCCCGAATCTCTCCCGGCCGCTATAAAGAGGAGGTGTATGAAGGACAAGGAAGCGCAGTCTTTCAAGGACACGAAGACAACGAACCCACCATACACACAAGAGCTTGAGCATTAGTCATAGCCATTGTTGAGCTTAAGCTGTAAACACCCCACTGTACTCAAACAATATCGAAGAACACCACCGCAAGGCGACTGGAGTAGAGCTATTACCCTCGCTCTGGGCTCGAACCAAGATAAATCCTTGTCTTGTGCTCAAGTGTCACCAGCCTCGACCTTAGACGACATCGCTTTTTCCTCATTGAGTTTAGCGCCTCGATCCTGTCCCTCGATCACTTAAACCCCCGGCTCATTTCTCTGGCGGTTGACGATCCTTGCAGTTTACACATAGAGACTTACAACATCTACAACTCCGAAGTATATTCATGTTCAAGGCATCTGCGCCGTATAATATATACAATTCCTCAAACCCACTGGTTTGCAGCATTTTTACGCCAGATACCCTCTCCGCCGCATAAATAAGCCCACGGGTGGCCTAGCAAAGCGGCCGATCATCAAATGCTTCTCCAAAGGCCGCCCACGCGGGTACCGTGTGTAGGTAGCGACCGTGCCCTTCATTGGTGTCGGCCATGTGACGGCCTCGGTGAGCAAAGGCCGATCAGTTCTCTCTCATCGGCGACGTACCCACGCAGTGGCTCGTGAGCAAAGGCCGACAGGCTCCCTCTCGCTGGGCCACCGCCCACGCGGTGGCCTCGGGTTAGTAGGTAAATGACGAGCCCCTTCCGGGTCAAGGCGATGCCCACGGTGGCTTGGTGAGCAAAGCGGGCGAATCAGACCTTCATCTGCCGCCGCCACGGGCGGCTTGGCGAAAGCAAAGTGTGAATCAGTTCTTCATCGGGCGCCGCCCACGGCGTCATGCGAGCAGGCCGACGATTGAAGTTCTTCGCCAGCGAAAGCAGCCCATTTATGGCGCTCGGGCGAAAGCAGATAGGCGACCCAGTTCCCTCTCACCAGCGCCGCACGACGTAGCTCGGGCGAGCAGCAGCAAAGGAGCCCTCTAGCCGAAAGGCCGCCCACGAGCGCTCGGGCGAAGGTGCAGATGATCGTGCCCTTCGCCGGGCGAAGCGCCTGACGGGCGGCTCGGGCGAAGCAAGCGGTGAATCAGCCCTTCGCCGCGAAGCGCCCACGTGGTCTCGTTTTGTGAAATACGCCGGCTGGGCGCGCCAGTGGGGCGAGCTGCTGGCTCACCCGCCATCTCTTCTGCGGATCCCGCCTTCTATCCGAAGGACCACGATCCGGTGATGACAGTTCACACTCACAAAAAAGAGACGGCGGAGGTTAGCAACGCCAGGACACGCCCCAAAGACTTCCGCCTAACGAGGGATCGCCCTGCAAGCCTTGCTTTACAAGGCGGTGGTGCCTTCCGGCGACGGCGAACCTCCGGGCCTGGCGACGGTTGGCTATGGAGGCGGCCTCCTCGCCTGTAATCCCACATGCAGCTTCGCTTCCCCGACTACCCGGTGGAACCGCGCGGAGACACTGCCACAACCGTGCTTTCAGGACATTGCTAGCCTCAGAGACACGCCCACCATGCAGGTTGCCCGACCGTTAGGAACCTTTGGTACTCGATCAAGGGTGCATATCGACCGCACCCAAGCTTCCACGCCTCGAGTAGCCTTCCGCAGAGGGCCAGAGCAAAGGAAAGGGCGCGGCAAGACGCAGTCCCGATTCCACTGGAGCCGTGGAGGACCGAGGGTTCATCCGAGAAGCAACGCCGCGGGCGCTGGTGATGATTTATGAACATTTCAGGGGCCATTGCCATTGCCGCGTAAGGTGGCCGACAGCAGATGGCTCCCCGGGATGAAAGCTCCTCCCATGACTCTCACCTTCGAGTAAGGAGGAGGTCCACTCCTCCGATTCTTTGGGGAGTCGAGATCCGTGACTTCTGCAAGACGGCTTCCGTGCGTCGGGTTCAAGTGGACGACATGACTTTACTTACTGGGTGCCAAAGCGCTTTTCCCAACGGGCTCAGACCGCTGTGGCGGGCCCGAAGGTTTCACCGCATCCATTGAAAAGTACGATGGCACCACCAAACCCGAAGAATAATTCTGCAGATCTACACCACGGTGGCGCTGGTCAGGCAAGTGGTTCGAAAAGGCTATGGCCAACTACTTCCAACGGCTTCTTGACGGGTCCGCCCATTCCTTAACCTCCCGCGAAGATCGGTATACTCGTGGGAAGAGTTGTGCAGCCTTTTCATCGCCAATTTTCAAGGTTCATACACACAACCAGGCGTGGAGGACGATCTCCAAGCCCTTGATCAGGAAAGAGGGGAATCGTTGCGTGACTTCATCCGATGATTCAGTCATTGTCGCAACACGATGCCCTAGATTTTTGAGCAGTCGGTCATCATCGCCTTTCGAAGAGGCGTTCGGGACCACAAGATGCGGAAGAATATGACCACCCGCAACATCACCACCACCTCTGAGCTTTTCTCCCTTGCACACAAGTGCGCTCAGGCGGCGGAAGCTCGGGGGCTAGTGTCCGGTCGCACAGGTGGTCACGGTGGAGATGAAGCCGGGACCTCAAGGGGTCCCGGCCCTGCGAGCAAGAAGGCGAGGAGGAGCGAGGCAGTTGAGACCAAGCATGTCCTGACCGCTGAGCGTGAGCATAGGGATACTAGGCCGTGAGGGCGTGACTGCCGTGACGGGCAGGATGACCACCAGGACCGAGGGGATGACCACCGTGGTCTGGAGGGAGAAGGAGGGCATGCCCCATCGCCAATCCACAGTCCAACACCCACGACACTGCCAGCTAGCCTGCCAGTGAGTGAGATGGTGGAGTAGCGCCAAGGAGCGCCTTCCATGACATTTAACAGATGACTACCCGGCTTCACTGCCTTCCAAAGCAGTAGACCTGCACTGCATGGCATACATTCATGGTGGTTCATCCACCTACCTCCAACACGACGTATAAACGGCTGAGGAGGGAGGTCTGCGCCACGGCACCGAGCTCTGTGGTGAGTCGGATGTCAAGTGGCTGGAGGAGCCGATCACTTTCACGGCCGACTCACCCCGAAAAGCACCGCCATTTAGGTCACATTCCGATCATGGTTTCGCCCATTTATCTGGAATGTTAAGCTTGGGCGAAAAGCTAGTGGATTTGAGGGAGCTCCATCAACCTCCCCGCCTCCACAGCATTTCGGCGCCCAAATATCGCGACAGAGTTGAGCCCTATTGCCTTCTTCTATGGAATCGCCAGCGCCGCTCTTGCGTCTGCCTGCGCGCCTCATTATCTTCAGTGGAGGAAAGCAACTACCGTGACGGAGTTGGTCGACTCGGTTGCCGACCGACCTTCCAGACAACGCCCTGCTTATCGGACCGGCGCACAAGTTCATGGCGGTGACTCCACTATGGATACATGGTGGCGAAGATACCAGGTTCGGTGGCTCCCTATAGTCCTCCCGTGGACAGCCGAAGCCTTGAGCCGCCACAAGCACGATTGGACCTAGCCAAGGCAACATCTGTGAGGCGTCGGCCGATGCCGCCTATCTGGGAGCCCTTGACGAAGACCTGTGGCTCGCTTGCCGGGCCGACGAGGTTAAGGTGGTCTCTCGAGCGAGGGCGAGCCCGGGAAGATCGGCCACCATTGGCGCCATTTCGGCCAATAGAAGATGCGCTGCACCTTCCTCCGGTCACTAACTCGACATGTTCGCCTCGCAACCATCCGATATGACTGGGGTCCCTAGGGAGGTGATCGAGCACCAATTGGCAACACTCCTAGTAGTGCGCTCGGTCTGGCAAAAGGTCTGGAGATAGGCACTAGAGCGGCAAGATGCCATTCGGGAGGAGGTGAAAGGCTGCAGGCAGGATTATCGTGGAAGTCTCTCACCCCGAGTGGCTTGCCAACCATGTGCTTGTCAAGAAATCCAACAAGAGGTGATTTACCGTAAGGCCAACTTCACCGACCTCAACAAGGCTCGCCTGGCGATCCTTACATTCACGCCGGCCGACCTCATTGTTGACACTAACGTAGGGTGCGAGTCGGCCAGCTTTCCGGACGGTACTCTAGGTACCACCAGATTAGCATGGAGGTGGAAGATGAAGAGAAAACCGCTTTTGTAACTCTGATGGGTGTTTATTGTTATATCAGAATGGCTTTTTTGGTTAAAAAATGCCGGTTCTACTTATCAACGTGCCATGCATATTTCTTTTCGTCCACGGATAGGGTGAAATCTTGAGGTGTACGTTGATGACTTGGTTGTGAAAGTTAAGAAGAGCGAGGAACTAATCAAGATCCGAGGAAACCTCCTTCAACCTTCTAAGAATTGCTTAAAGCTCAACTCGAGAAATGTGTGTTCGCATACCTCCGAAGCTTGTTAGGATTCCTCATGTCCAACGGGCATTGAAGCCAATCCTCGATAAGATAGCGCTTTATTGAGCACATGAAGCCATCTGCTCGACTCAGCGAGCAAAGGCCTTGTTGGTCGCTTAGTGTCCTCGTGATTTATCGCTGGAGAGAAAGAAGCCTCGCCTTATTCAAGCCGGCCGAAGAAGACCAACCACTTCGAGTGGACCGAAGAGCTTAACGAAAGCATTTGAAGATTTGAAGCAAGATTTCTCCTCCGCCAGATACTTAGTAAGCCCTTTAAGCCCTGGCGAACCATTGCTCTCAGACATCGCCACTACCCCTGGCGTGGTGAGCGCTTGATCTGACGAGAGGAGGGCGTCCGTGGTAGGTGTACTACGCCAAGGTGCTACACGAGGCGAGTACAGTGCAACCGCAAGCCTGAAGATGCCAGACGCCGTCTCGATGGCGTTTAGGAAGTTGCGTCACTACTTCTAGGGGTGAGAGATCACGGTGGTCACTACCTATCCTCTACGAGAGATCCTCCACAACCGGGAAGCTGAAGGCTGCATCGCCAAGTGGTTGGTGTAGCTGGGGGAATTCTGCCTCAAATTTGTACCCCGCACCGCCATGAAAAGCCAGAAGTTGGCGGAGTTCACTGTCGAGTGGACTCCCGCCGCTCCTGAAGCTGAAGAGATGCTCGCGCCTTCCCTCTGGATTTTGTTCTTTGACAGCACCTTCAGGCTCGAAGGCGCGGGGGTTGGAGTTGTCTTGGTCTCACGACCAAATGACATCCTCCAAGATGCGTGGTCGGCTTTGGACTTCAAGGCCACCAACAATATCGTCGAATATGATGGCTGTGGCTGGCAGTGGCTGCGCCGCTTCAGCTATAAGCGCTCAGCAGCGCCTAAGTCAAAGGCGACTCCTGTCGCCGGGTCATCAATCAAAGCGTGAAAGGAATTTCAATGTTCGACCCCCATGGCCGCAAACTTGGCGAGGTCGAAGATGGAACGCCACTCAAGGATCGATATATCCATATCCTCGACGTGACAACCATATGGCTGGATGGGCTTTCACGTACTTATGCCCTCAAAAACCTCTTTCGGTTGGGGTCTTTGAAGAAAGACTAACCTGACCGTCCCGTCGCTACCCCCCATTCAAGGTGGGGACGACGGTGCTGCCATCGCTGCCTCCGACTCGTGGGGAGAGCGGTGTGCTGTCGTGGCCTCCAACTCGTGGGAGGGAAGGCACAACCACCTCAATCCCCTGTCCCGGAGGGAAGGTGGCGGTGTCGGTGCAAAGACCTAGGAAAAGCTTGGCCAAGCGGAGTACCTGGGCGATCACCAAGTGATTGCCACACTTGGCCGAGAAGGGCAGTGGATGGATCCTATCCTAGCCTTCCTACAAGACCAAGTGATCCCCGACGATGATGCCTCAGTTGAGAAAATTGCACGCAAGGCCAAGTGCTATACTCTGGTAAGTGGGGACCTATATCGTCGGAGTAGAAACATAATTCTTCTGAAGTGCATCACTCGGGAAGAGGGGAGCAACCTACTCTTTGATATCCATGGAGGCATGTGCGGGAGCCATATGTCCAGTCGGACGCTGGTCGGTAAAGCGTTCCGCTAAGGATTTTATTGGCCTATTGCCCTCCGTGATGCTTATGAAGCCGGTGAGGAAATGCGGGCATGCTAATTCTTCGCCAGTGATCCACCGACCAGCCCAAGCTCTTCAAACCATCCCGCCTTCTTGGCCGCTCGCGGCTCGGGGCTAATATCCCGGCCCGCTCTCACGACTCACAGGGGCTTCACCCATCTGCTCGCCACCATCGATAAGTTTACCAATTGTTGAAGCCGGCAAAGACGCGCCATCATGGCTTCCATCGCCGCCAAGTTCATGCACGGAATCTTTACCTGCTTTGGAGTCGCCAATCGAATCATCACTGACAACGACACTCAATTCACCAGCGCGACCTTCCTGGAGTTTTGTAATGAGATGGGCACCAAGGTATGCTTTGCTTCGGTGGCCCATCCGAGGAGTAATGGCCAAGCGGAGCACGCCAACGCGCTGGTGTTGAGGGGCCTCAAGACTAGAGCATTTGATCGGCTCTATAAGCAGGGGGCCCGGTGGATGGAAGAACTCCCGACTGTGTTGTGGTCGCTTCGAACCACACCCAATTGGGCGACTGGAGAAACACCCTTCTTCCTGGTCTATGGGGCGAAAGCTGTCCTTCCATCCGAGCTGTCGCTCGACTCCCCATGCGTTTCGGCGGTCAGCGAGGAAACCCAAGAAGACCACCACGGAGAAGAAGTCAACTTTCTAGAGGAGGTGCCGACACGTGCAGCCCCTGTGCCACCCAAGACCAAAGAAAGTCTCAAGCTGTACCATGCCACCAGGGTCCACGAGAGAATACTAGCAATAGGCGACCTGATCTTGTGCAGAATCCAGACACATGCCGGGTGCCACAAGCTGTCTCCCCTGTGGGAGGGCCCATTTAAGGTGGTCTCAGTATCTCGACCTTGGGCGGTCCGGCTAATATCGAGATTCAAGAGTCGGCGAACTCCCACAATTTAGAGTTGTTGCGAAAATTTTATCCCTGAGAACTTTCACAACAACTTGTGGGAGTTCGCCAGCTCTTGGTAGTTTGTTCGATCACCGGCAAGGTGGGCTCTCCCTAGCCGACGGGCGATCGTCAAGCAGTGAAGTTGTTGTTTGCCTTAAAGGCTTTTGCTTTATCTTCCCTACTTGTGCCTCGGTGGGTAGTATTTCGCATGGGTGTCATTGGTGCCGCCAGTTTGGCAGCTCCTCGTTGATATGCGGTAACACCCGGTGTTCGCGTCGGGTAGGGACGGGCGACCAGGAGCGCGAGTGTGGCATGGTGCTTCAATGTGGCTAGCGCACCTCGGGTTGCCACCGCGAACACCGCAGGTCCAAAACCACTCCTTGGAACCCGCTACCTTGACACGCAACGCCGCGGGCTTGTTCCGAGAGAAATCACAAGGGCTTAAGTTCCAAAAGGAAAGGGACCATGACAACCCCGTGCAGGGACTTATGTTCTTTTAGTCTATTTCTTGCACGCCCAGCGTAACGTCTACTTGTGCTTTCAGTGGCTGCATGCAATCACAGATGAAGTGTTGAAGCATTGGCCTAATTTAAAACATTCGAGATTGCACTGCGGCAAGCTTGGGGGCTAGCCGCCCGACGACCTGTGATCAAGATAAGTTATTTGCATTAAGCATTATCGACCTGTCTTTAGCATTTGCGCCCTATTGGGTCGGATTGTGCGTGATTGTCACAGGCGTCGGTAACCTGACGGCTCCTTGCTGATAAAGGGAGACGCCTAGCGTTTACGTCGTGCGAGGATGGGCGACCAGGAGCGCGAGTGCGGCACGGTGGTTCCATGCGGCTAGCGCACCTCGGGTTGCCAACGCGAACACCGCAGGCCCAAAACCACTCTTGGGAACCTACTGCCTTGCCTCGCAGCGTTGCGGTTTGGCTCCGAGATATCACTAGGATCTAAGTTCCGAAAGGGCATGGGCTGGTGACAACCTCGCGCCAGGACTTAAGACTCTATTTGCCTATGTCCTGCATGTCTTGCGTAACCTTTGTTTGCGTTTGTAGTACCGCTTGTAATCACTCAAGAAGTGTCAAGCATTGACCCAACCTAAGCTGCCGAGGTTAAAGAAGTCGCAAGAAGATTGGGGGCTGGTCGCCAGGTGGTTGAATTGAGCAAACACACCAAAACACAAACAAACACACATGCAGGTAAAGCCAAAAGATGCTAATTTCATTGTGATTACTAAGATAGTTTTTGCATACAGAAAGGCAAAACAAAAAAGAAGAAGAAATAAAGATGACAAGGGAGGCGGCCCGGGCCATTAGTTATCATTGGCAATTTGGATGTGCTCATCGACCTTTTCAACTTCCCTCCCTCGCTCGCTGCCGAGCTTCGGTCCTCCACATGTCATCAGCCAGTGATGTGCTCCATGTTCACAAGATGCGCTTGCACTCGCTCCCTCAATGCAGGCCACGACGACCATCGGGTTGAAAGAGGCATCACAACCGCGAGCATCGCCGACAAATGTCACGGCGGCAACCGCGACTTCCCGCCCTTCTCGGGTGGAGCAAGCGGCCAAGGCGGCGGGCAAGCCACTAAGGGCTTCAGCAACCCGAGTGACACCATGGGCGTACTGCAGGGCTGAAGGCTCCAGTGGCTCACGGAGGTCCACCCCTAGTGGCTCCAGGGACCTCGCCATGCGCGCCGGAGCCGACCGAGCATGACGCGAGGTTGTGTGTCGGCGGCGAGCCTCCATCGCCGCTTCGCGCGCTTAGCCTCCCCGTGCCCGGCCAACAAGGCCGCTCTAGTCGCCCTCTCCTGGGCCAGCAGCCTCTTCTTCTACCTACGCAAGGCTGCTCCTTACGCTTGATCGAAGTCGCCATCTCGCAGAACATCTCGCGCTCTACCGATGGCAGCCGTGAGGAGGGCGCCCGAGGATGCGTGCGCCTCGCCAAGTTTGGCGAGTAACGCACCCAAGCCGGAGGCACGGGCAGCGAGGACGATCGGAGCAAGGCGGGCATGAGTGCCGGGCGCCGCGATGTTCTACTTTGCCGCCGAGGTGTCGG
Source organism: Guadua angustifolia (assembly GCA_036346375.1). NCBI lineage: Eukaryota > Viridiplantae > Streptophyta > Magnoliopsida > Poales > Poaceae > Guadua > Guadua angustifolia. The sequence goes on along the minus strand of JAYEVE010000861.1, from coordinate 1,330,967 downwards.
TGGCCCCTCGGTAGAAGTTCCCATCAAGGCTCACTATGCCATGACGTCTGCTTGGCCGGAGCACCTTGAGGGGCCGCCCTTGGAGGTGACCGGAAGATGAAGGAGGCCACCAGAAGCGTGAGCCCACCCTGGTGGGTGGTGGTGGCAACTCTTGTCGCCGATGGAGTCGGTGCTGCAGGAGGCGACGCCGTTGAGGTCGGTGCCGCAGGAGTTGGCATTGGTGGAGCCGGTGCCGGAGTAGGGGCGGCGGATGTCGTCACCCCGGATGAAGATGCCACCACTCCGGGCGTGCTTTGAGGAGCAGCGGAGTCGGTGGCGGCAGGAGTTTGATCCTTGGTGCAGGGCCTCTTGGGGTCTGCACCCGAGGCATCCGGAGTGCATAGCCGCTTGCCTGCGTTCCGATCGTCAGCTGGGGCCTGGTCCCTGATCACCAAGGGACCGTGGGCGGCACCAAGGATCGTGGAGTCCATCGCTGGAAACAACTTGATGATCCGGAGGCGCTCATGGACTCCAGACGCAGTTTACAGGCCGTAGTAGGAATCCGACGCCTTCGGCATTGGCGGAGCAACCGACACCATTTGGAAGTGGCGGGGCCGTCCAAGTTCCCTGCGCCTAGCGAAAAAAAGAAGACGCAATTGTTAGTTGATGGCGACCACAAAAGGAGATATGTATTCAAGAGAAGAATAAAGAACTTACGCCTCGGATGTGTGAGGGTCATGTCGTCGTCACCCGTGTACTGCCATGCAGTATGCACATCGACGAGGGGGCCGATCCTCCGGCCACGAAGTCCCGGACTACCGCTTCGATTAGGTCAAGGCCCCGCACGGTTGATGCGGGCCGCCATCGCCAGAGTTCTCGCTGCCTCGACGGCGAAGCCCAACTATCGCGACTTCCCGCGCGTAGGGCATCCCGAGGAGGTCGACCCCACCGCATGCCGCCGACGAGCTGGCCGCTCAAGAACGCCTTCTGCTTGGACCTCACCGAGGGGAATGTAGAGGGGGCCAACCTGTCATGAGCGAAATGGCAACTCCCCACCACCCCATCGCTTGAGGAGTCATGAGGATGTACAAGTAGCGGAAGAGTGTGAGATTGGGCATTACCTCTACGAACATTTCGCAGAGGTGTGCGAAGGTAGAAAGGATGAGAATGGAATTAGGAGTGAGATGAAGATGGTGGATTTCGTAGAAGTGAAAGACGGTGAGGAAGAATTCAAAAAATGGCGGCACCAGGCCTGCCAGGAGCCCCCAGGCAAAGACGACGATCTCCCCAGGTTCGCACCATGGTGCAAGGGTTCCACGGCGAAGGTGGAAGGAACTCTCGGGCACCATCTTAGAGAGCGTCGCCACCCTCTCCTTGTCGACAAAGGAAGGTGGAAAGGCTTGCACCATTGGAGCAAGAACAAGGTTTTAGACAAGGAAGGCGAAAGGCAAAGAGCAAAGGGCGCAGGAATCAGAAAGTGTGAACCGCTAGTCAGGGGTGTGCGTATATATAGGCCCCTCACACCGACGGTTCACGAAAAGAGCAAAGATATGCGATGCTTCGGGTCCCAAGAAAAATCGACGGAAGTGGGGAAACCAAGGCGGTTACGTGCTCAGAAATAGTGGGTCCATCTGGGAATGCACCGACATTAAATGAGGCCTAAAAGAAACTAGCGTATGCTCCAGATCTAACTCGGGGCTACTGTCGGCGATTTTACGCTTAGGGTACCTTCTCCGCCGCAAACAAGTAAGCCCACATGGTGGCTCAGCAAGCGTGTCAAGCGATCAGTTCTCTCGCCAGCAATGGCCTAGCGAGCAGGAGGGCGATCAGGCCCCTCTCGCCTAGCGAAGCGTCCACGGGCGCCTAACGAAAGCGTGCAGTGAATCAGCCCTCTCGCCGTGTCGGCTAACGTGGTAGCTCGGCGAAAGGCCGACGATCAGCCTCTAGCCGGGCGAAGCGCCCACGGGCGACTGGCGGCGGCAGTGAATCAGCCCTTCACCGGGCGCCCCCACGGGCCGCTGGTGAGCAGTGCAGCGACCGGCCCCTCACGGGCGCCACCACGGGCGCCTAGTGAGTAGGTCGGCGATCGAGCCCTCTCACCTGTGAGCGCCCACGTGGCGCCCCGCTTGCAAAGGGCGATCAGCCCTTCGCCAGCGCGGCGTTCCACGTACGCTCGCAGTAAGCGGGTGATCGTGCCCTCTAGCGGGCGACCGGCTCGCGTGGTGGCCTGGCGTGTAGGCGGGCGATCAGGCCCCACTAGCCAGAGCACGCGGGTGACCAAAAGAATGAGAAGAAGGCTTCGCCTCGAAGTCTCGTTCCCCTGACGCTCTGTGTCAGGGCCATTGATTGCGTTGAGATCTGCTGTCGACATGACAACGGCCCATCCCTCTGACGCCTCACACCTAACCCATCGCAGGAAAGTCACATCTCGGCGGACCAGCGGCCATGCGTGGCAGCGCGATAATGAGGCTTAAGGGACAGGACTACATTAATGAATGTAATAAATGAGTCATAGATCAGTATGATGTCACCTTCACCGCCCAAGCCAAATTTCAATCTATATAAGGGAGTTCTGGTGCATGGTAGAGGGGGGCGCTCGAGGACGAAGACTTAGAGAGAAAAAAGAGAAGAAAGGAACGAACTGAAAAGAGCATTGTAACCCGCTCAATAGACATCAACAAAGATCTAGCAGGATGTAGGGTTGTTACCCACACTAGGGGCCGAACTCGGGTACATCGCTATGCTATTTGATCTGGCCGATCCACGGATCCTCGCACGAGAGTCATTAGGGTTTCCAACCGCCAAGACGCCTCATCAACCTTAATCTCCGCTTCGGAGAAACCCCATTCGCTGATGTGGCCCTCGTCCGTGAAATACGCCGACACCCACCCAGAAGATGTTATCCCCATTGTGAAAATCTAACTTTGTGTATCTGACTGGGAACGCATCCATACCATTATTGGACCGCTGCATGTACCACTGATGGACATGCCGCAATTGTGTTGTTAGGTAGTCTAAATGAGCTAGTTCAACCAGCGGTTTCCTGAGAATGAACTTCCACCTTAGTCCTTGCTTGTGATCACAATCTCGTTGAGCAGCATCTCCTTGAGCTTTCGACCTCAACGTGTTGGCACTAGCCACCTTCAAGTATTGCTTTCTGGAGATGCGCTCGTAGTCTAACATTTTGCAAGGTTCAGAAGCTCATCCCATCATTTTCACTTTTTCCATACTCAAGAAAAACTTCTGTGCATTAGCATCAATTTTAGTCTTCTTAGGTGATAGCACTTTTTGAAGTTAGATGTTACGCTGGCGCTTATTTGTCTTTTCCGTTCTTCTTCAATCATCTCAGCTGGTAATTTCTTCTGAGGTTGTGCTGACTTCGCAGATGATTGAGATTTGTTAGACGATGGTGCCGACTTCCGAGATGGTGCTAGTGTTTTTAGATGCCGGCAGAAGAGTTGAACTTTTCCTGGGTGGTGCTGGCGGAGGAGTTGGACATTTTCTGGGTGATGCCAACGAAGGTGTTGGACTTTTTCTATATGGTGGCAACAAGGGCAGGAGGTCTCTGTGTGGAGAGTGCGGCTGATCATCATCATCTTTTTCATCCTCATCGTCCGAGCCAAACTTAATCAAGCTCTTGCACCACGTGAGGAAGCCATGCACATTTTCTTCTACTTTGTTTTTTTTCTATCCTCGCTAGGGATCTCTACCTCCATTTTATGGTATTGACAGACCACACTGTCCACATCGACCCTGGTGAATCCTGGCAGTATCGGGCGGTAGTGCAAAACCTTCGAGGAGTTGCATGGCCAAGCCCTGCCCTCAATCACCATGATGGTAATGCCATATGCGGATAAATGTAGCTTGCACGGTGTTGGTTCTACGATGTCATCCATAGGAAAATGGAGTCCATGCTCTTTGGGAATCCCTATGGACATGCAGCTGCTCTTACGAGCATCGGGACTGGAAATCTGAGGGCTGTCATCAGGTGGCGGTCATGAGCCGAGAGCTTTCTGTACTGCTTGCTCCACAACCTTATCCAGTTCCACTCTTTGTTCCTCTAATGCATTTGCCGTAGCAACTTGTATTTGACGGTCCAGTTGATCTTCTCTTATTCTCTTCGGACGCCTATACAACCATGCGTCAGCTGGGAAACCTTCTTTCCATAGCACAAAACCAACTCCTCAAAGTACTGTGGTGCTTCTTGTTACCTGTATTACTAAGTTAGCTCGCTATTCTCCTTCGTGGCCTAAAAGAGCCTTAGGAAGACTGCACATGAGTATCCGTGATTTTGCGCAACACTTTTTTGGTCTCTATTGCTTCTGAAGTTTAAGCTGCCATCATTCGTGATAGAAGCCCCCTCGCAACCAACCAGTGCTTCGATCGTTTGCTCAACTCGGCCGTCGCAGGAATGACGCCTCTGCGGGTTAGTTCTTCTTCACACCTATCCCATGCTGGTATTTTCTTCATGTATCCACCTGTGCCTAGTGTGTGAGGGTAAATAAGAATTGGCCATCTAGCAATTTTTATTATTTAAAAATCCACTAAATCACCGAAATGAATAAGAATTGTAATTTATTCAGTAAATTAGAAAGATCTTAATTTGAGCTCTACCGACCTCAAATGTTCAAACCATACGATCACTAATTATCAAAATCTAGAGCAATCCATAAAGTAAAATCTAACTACAAATATAATATAGATCAGGTTACAAACCTTAGAGAAGAAATACAAGATAAATTTTGGTACAATTTTTTAGCAGCGAGTCACCAAAATCATAGCCATGATCAGAGCTCCTCTCTGTTCTACTCGGTCGGGGAGGAGAACACCTATATAAAGTACTTATCACTGCCGTTTTTGCGTAGAATCAACAGTGATAAGGTTGGATTGCGCGGGAAAATACTTATCATGCAAGAAAACACTTATCACTGCCGGTTCTGGAGTAAAGCCAGCAATGAAAATTCTAGTATCATTGTCGGTTAGTAACAAAACCGACAATGATACGTCACTATTAGTTTTGGATATAAACCGGCAGTGATATTTGGTTATCACTGCCGGTTGTTTTCATGAACCGGCAGTGATACGTGTCTCCTCCCGGCTGGACTTTTGAACCGACAGTGATATGTTATCGCTGCTAGCTCTAACCCAATCAGCAGTGATATGCCGGCAAGGATGGCCTGTTCTGTAGTAGTGTATAGGGACCTTTTCTATTTAAGAATGGCTGTAGTGCTGACGGGGATGATATGTGTATATGATTGATGTTTTGCTTATGCACTTGGCCAAGCTGGACTCTTGTCTTTTTTATTTTTTTATTTTAACTTGTCTTACTAAAGTTAATGTAGGCTCTATTCAACATTGCAGTGGATTATGTCAATCTTATTTGGTTGAACCACCAGTTATTTTTTTCTTAATTAAGTTGCAGTCGAATATATTGTTGCGTTCTAAAATATATGAGATGAAACGTGGGAGGATAATGAATCACTGGATAAAGAAGCCCGGCCGGCTTCGAGTAGCGGGTTTTGGAGGTGATCTTGGAGTTCTTTTGTTGAGGAATCTGGAACAATGCCTTATTGCCCTCCGAGTACAAAACTTACTTATGACAGCAACTTGATGAGAAATTAGTTCTTGCGATCGTGGTAAATTGAGGTGTCCAAAGCTTAATCGAGGCGAAGACGCGAGAGAGGAAGAAGACATCAAATACAATAAGGCTACAAGGATGTTGACATCGGTTGATGAGATGGTGATGTTTTCTTAATCATTGTTTCCTGTCGGCATGAGTGTAACAGTATTGTGGAGGGTTTACTCCCGGTGGAGTTTGTATAGTTCACGCAATCTCATCCATTTGTTTCCAATCAAATGGGATGATTGTACTTCACTGAAATAACCTAAAATTTTCAAAATTGGTTTCCTTTCATTTTGTTGGGATTTATTTGAATTTTCGCCGAATTTTCCGAATTTATATTAGCCATTTCCTTGAGACTTTCCCTTTTTGTCCGCCCTTCCAAATTTCCGCTTTCCTTAAATGGAAATCCCGTTTTCTCCCATTGGCTCACGCCCACCCCCCACCGACCTTCTTCCTCCTCGCTCGAACCCGGGCGCCACGCCACAGTCTCCACGGCCGCCCCCCTATCGCCCCTTACTCCTTCTCCTCACACACACTTGCCTGCCATCGCCACGCCCACACAAGACGGCGGTCTCCGCGCGCCCGCCCGCCAGTGTTCCTCTATCCTCTCTCTCTCTCGGCCGTGCTATAAACCCCAGCCTCCATTTCTCCCCCGCCCGAGCCGGTTGAGTAACTCCCCCGCATCCCCGCGCTCTCATCTTCCCCTCCACAGCTTCGCTTTCCTCTCCGGCGGCCTCATTCCGCCGCACCACGAGCTTCTTCCCCGCCTCCGGTACCCGCTCGCCGCCCCGCCTCCACACTCACTCTCCCAGTCAATTTCGCACGCCATTGAGTTCACCGTGAGCACCGCAGTCCCCCCGCCCATCCATTCTCCCCCAAGCCACCGTCGTGCGGATTGTTGTCATCCTTCGGCTCACCAAACCACCGCCACTCCTCGCCGATCCTTTCCGAGCCCATTTTCACCGCCATGAGTTCGCCACACCTCCCTCTCCGTTTCTCTAACTCTTCCAAGCCCCAGGCACCATTTCACGAGTCGCGTCACCTTCTTCGACTCGGCCAAACCTTCCCCGTCGCCTCCGTTTCATCGCCCTTGGGCCGCCACAGAGTGACGACTGGGGTCCGCCCGTCACCTCTTTTTCTTTCCAGCTCGCTCGCTTGCCCCACACGCCATCTCCGTCTTCCTTGGGCTCATACACAGTCGAACCTGGCCTTCACATTGGACCCTGCGCCCGTCTTGGTGACTGGCATCTTGTGACATATCTTTTCGAGAATGCTTTATGCCCAAGACTATTTTCGGGATTTTATTTTCTTTTCGGATTTAATTCTAATTTAAAATCCGAAAAATCGATATAAATTCCCCAAAAATCCAAAAAAATCCCAAAAATCCAAAAATGCCAAAAATACATATTCTTGACCGTTTCGAGCCGCTGAGTCCAAAAATGATCTCCGTTTCGCCAAACCAAGTTCAGAAAATTCCCAAAATACCCTTGGACCCTATTCCGGCCATTTTCTCTGTCTCTTTTTTCGATTTTCTTTCTTTGTCCTTATTTGTTTGTTTATTTATTGTTTGCATCTTCTCGCGTTAGACACGACGTCGAAGCAACCGTCGGCACAAATCTCGGAGCCGGAGCAGTTCTCGGAACATCGTCAGGAGCAAAAGCCGTTCGAAGTCAGACACGACCTCAACCCCTTCTCACTAGGCGAACCCTCAAATCCGCAAGGCAAGCCACACTCCTTGAACATGTTGAACCCAATTCCATTACCGTATATTTACGTATCTTCTGTACTGCATTATTTTACTAGTATTTTAGAAAATAAGAAATGTGGTAGTTTCAAATGACATGATTAGATACCACCTAACACTAAACTCCTTGTTACGCCTTAATCCATTTTTAACCTTAGGTTATAAAATATTGAACCCTCGTAAAAGTAGCAATTCATACAATTATTAATTTTAGACAAATGCTTAATCTCAGAAGGATTGATTTGGAGGATGTTAGTTTAAAAAATTGCTACTGCGGGGGGATGATTGGGCGGACCACGGAAGGTGGATGCTTACCCAATCCCCAACCGATGACAAAGCCAATGGATGTGATGTGGTGGTGTTGGTACAGATTGGTACCAATGAATTGTGGTATGTCATTTGGTGAGTCTTTGGCATTTAAGGACCGATGTCTTGGGCAACGTAAATAACTTCAGATTCCGCTCAACCACAAGTTGGGCGGCCAATCTCATTGACTGTCCAACATAGCCCAAAGACATTGCACTTCCTTTTAATACCTATAGGAAGTGGTCACACGAGAGTTTGGCACACAGAGCAATCGGGCGGAATGGGAATGGAGATGCCATTTACCGATTCACGCAATAAAGTGGGTGTCCACAATATTCGAGCATGACTCCCACGATGGCGGAGGGGTACTAATATTATGGACCTTGGATAGCCTACTGGGTAGGAGCTAAAAAGGGGAAGTTCAACGAAATGCTATGACTATCTCGGTCGGGCCGCATGCATGAAAGTTGCATGTTGATTCCGGTGGCATTAATGACGTAGATGTCTTGTGGGTAAAGCTGAGCACCTCTGCAGAGTAATATCAATGGTATTCGAATACACCGTGCTTCCGGTTAATGAAGCTGAGTTAATTTAGGGTGATTCCTGCAACTGCGCCCCTGTAGTTTTATAATTAAAACTTGTCGTGATGGTGAACTTTGCAAGTTAAACCTCCCCCTGATTTATATATTGCTATTTATGATTTGTGTTTCAAATGTAAAATAAAAATAGATGTTTACAACTTGCATCCACAATATTTAAACATGAGCCTACCTTTGTTTATTCCTACATGTAATATTCAGAATTTCTGTGTGGTTTGTTGAGTACGGTTGTGTACTCACCCTTGCTCCCAATCCCCCTCCATAGATCTCCTTTGAAGATGGCGAGTTCCAGAAGACCGTAGATGACGATGTTATTTTGTTTTGGAGGCCTTGATCTATCTGCTCAAGCGTTTCCTGTGGGTATTCTGTAATGTATTCAGTGCTAGCCGCACCTTTTGTAAAACCTTGGCCGTTAGGCCCTTATTTCATCTATAAAATGTTCGAAATTGCTCATTTATCAAGCAATGTACACTTGGTTACCCGCAGCTAAATTTCTGAGTAGCTGTAAGGGTATTTATACGCACCCCCTTAAAAGGGCGGTCCGTAACATTCACTACGAGGAGCATTTTCTATTTTGAGATCCCTATACTCGAGCCGAATATCGTATTTGAAAAGAGATGGCCGAGATGAACATAGCCTTGCTGATGAATAGAGTTTGTGATATGGAAATTGCTAATTGATGCGTGATATGCCTGATGTTTTACCATACCACATAGTGATTTGCCAACTAATCTGAAAAGATATAATTGCAATGGTTTTCTTGGGTACAATATGAAAACGACAAGTTTTCAACTCGCACAATCAACTCTTTGTCTCATCTCACGGCAATCAACTCAATTCAAGCACACATCTCAATAATGGCTACGAAACACTATGCTGATTTTCTAGAATTTTATTCAATGCATAACTCTAATCTTTTACAATAAGGTATGCCCCTAGGCCTTATATTGGTGTACAATACACGGCCAAAATACATCTAAACTAACTCAACCTCAACTCCTAAACGTATACAACTTGGACTTTAATAGAGAAAAAGATATTACAACTTTAAGACTTAAGTTTCGGCCAACCAGCAGAATGGAACTTGTCAGCCATATTAAAAACAGAGGGAAGTAAAATTAGAATGTCTTACTATGATAAGATACGAAGATAGTCTTCTAAGATTTTAGAAAAATATAAGAACGTCAAAATCCAAGCTTGGACGCGAGTGATACGGAATTTTTAATTCGGTATATGCTGTCAATTCGAGTTGATTTATTCCTTTATTTCCAAAACGAGTTGGACTCTTTTCTTGATTCTCTCCTATAAATCGGGCTTCTTGTGCACTTATGTTGATTTGTATCCTCAGAACAATATCTAAAGTAGTGTTGATAATTGGGACCGTATCAGCTTAATTTTTAGATGGGTTATTTTTATGGATTTTTCACTATAGTTTTCTAGAATTTGAATATATAACTTCTGAGTTGTGAGTAGAGGTGGGCGTGCTGATCGCGCTTTTGGGCTCGCATAGGCCCATCATGCTGGAATCGTGCCGGGACGCGACGGCTTGTCGTGACCACCCGTCTTAGTGCTAGGCTACACTGCTCACCTTCGCGAGCCCAAGCCGGCCCATTTGCGCTTCGTGCCGTGTCGGCCTATGTCCAGCCCATTTACACTATTGTGACGAGAGGTAAGGAACCGGAGACACATGGAATTAAGACAGTGGACACAAATATTATAGAAAAAAGAACTAAAATTTATTTATTCTTAGAACGAGGGGGGTGTGCTAAACACAAGCGAGAGAGAGGGCAACGAGAGAGTGAGGAAGAAAGGCAATCAAGATTGAGAGAGACGGATGAGCGAGGGAGAAATTGAGGGAGATGGGTGAGAGAGAGCTGACCCATGTCTACAGGTGTCGGCGACATGGGTGGTACTCATGCTGTTAGGTATGTCTATAACGTTCATGATCCGTGGGCTGATGACCTTCATACTGAGTTTCTTCCTCATGCTCTGGGTCATCGGGCCCGATACGATCCGTGCTACAGTGTCGTACCTGGTTCTCGGATCCGGCACAGCCTGTGCTATAGTATCGTGTCAACCCGACACGATCCATTTTGTGACATACCAAGCTTCGAACTGTGTCCATCGTGTCTCAGACCAGGTTCTTTGTGTCCATCTCTAGTTGTGAGCCTTAAGATTGTCGTAGGGTGAAAACCTATACACGGTAGGCAGTCACTGCAAGCATGTGTCCATAGATAAGTTGGTCAAACGTGAAGTAATCACCTAAGTCTTGGTCTACTGGGCCTTGCCTATGCTACGGCTCGCTCGTCATGGAGGGGGTCTCGAGCAGACCATCCACGCAACACTGCCGAGGCACGCCTTCAAGGATGTGGGTCCCACTGCGAGCTCTCTCTGCCATGGCCCACTGGGTTAGATTTAGGTTCCACCAGGGGCCACCTAACAAGATGTGGGTCCCACCTGGCTGGCTATCTTTCTCGAGGTGGACCCTCCTCCTAAGGGCTTGTCCCACTGCGAGCTCTCTCTGCCATGGCCCACTGGGTTAGATTTAGGTTCCACCACGAATTTTTTTATTTAATATTTATTTTAAATATTTTTCAAAAATAATCAACGGAAAAAAATTTATGAAAATAGGCACCTGTTATCTGCATACGAGGCGATCGCCCTACATTTGAGTGATAGAGACATGAATGTAAAAAACATCGTAAAAAATTTTACATTTAGGTCCCTATCGCCCGAGTATCAGGGCGATAGGGATCTGAATTTTACTTTGTTTTTACATTCAAGTCTCTAACGTAAAAAATTTTACGGTATTTTTTTACATTCAGTCCCTATCGCCTGAATATGGGGCGATCGCTCTATATCTGGGCGACGGGAGCCTATTTTCGCAAAAAATTTTTGTTGATTATTTTGAAAAAGATTTAAAAATGAATATTAAATAAAAAATTTGCCACCTAACAAGATGTGGGTCCCACTGGTCAAGCTATCTTTAGACTCGGATTTTGAAGGCATATTGAATCGCCTCAATCTTAGGGAAAATCTTCCTAATCGGGAAAAAATCCTCATCATTGCTTTGAGAATGATAGGATAAAAATCTTGACCATGCAAAAAAATTTAAAAAAATGTAAAATTCAAAAACAACATCACAATTAAGCAAATCACATATTGTTTGTAACAACAAAATTTTTTGCATAAACAAATAGCTTCACTAGCGAGTTACCTCCGCTCAACCGCTTAAACAAACCGTAAGAATTTATGCTATCATCATAGTGAATTAGTGCCATTGATCCATTACGAATCAAGAATTTACAACTATTAGCGTACTAACTTATAATAATAAAAAAAGTTCGACAGACATAATTAAGCAAAAATCTCTTCCAAATCTCTAGTTTAAATCTAGAACAAGTTAGATACAAATAAGATTAAAGCAATCAGTTCTAGGGCTCCAACCCTTCATGCCACATTAATAGAAACTAGAAAAGAGATTACGAGAATATTTGTACAAAATTGAGGCCATATCCGAGGCTAGCACAAGAGTACCACAAGAAATCATATATTCTACATTATTACATTTCCAGAATGGCTTAAGAAGAAAGGAAAAATGGACGACAATAGCCAGCTAGGCGTTGCATTGCACTTGTAGTAGCCAAATCAAATCTCCAATCCAACTAAATGAAGCACATGTATCCTAGAAGCTGAAATGGTCACAAGAAAGAAAACGTCAGTGGCTTTACATGAATTGATTGAGCATCACAAGTGGATACTACAAGTGACAAGTGACTTTGTGAGATCATGTGATGAAAAATTGGTTGAATGGTGAAATTGACATTGTAAAGTGATTTTGATTATAGCATGTGTGGTGCTTGTGTATGTGCTATGTTGATATGATTATTATGCTGGTGATAGCATGATGAATTTTGTTTGATGCAATGCACTCATGTGAGTGGTTGCATGGATTGATTTTGAGGCAAGTCGTGGACTTGTGCTCAGATGTTTTAATTATGCCGGTGATAGCATGATGGTTTTGCTTGATGCAATGCACTCGTGTGAGTGGTTGCATGGATTAACCTTGAGTCAAGTCGTGGACTTGTGCTCGGACCGTTATTGTTTATTCGTGCAGTGTGTTGCTCGAGGGCTTAACGTGGTCGATGACGGACTGGAACTAGGTTCATGGAGGAACCGAGGTTCGGACTAGGTTCGTGGAGGAATCAAGGTCCCGTGGTCGAGGATGTCATGCGGGACGTTCGGGCTAGAGAACGGTGCACACGAAGGCTGGTTAGTCACGTGAGTGCGGCAGGTGGGCCGTACGCGTGCATGTGTGAATTTTGGGTTGTATGCATATATTGGGCCATGTGTATTGGGCCAGGTGGATATGCATACATGTGTTAGGGTTTTGAGTTGTATAAAAACCCTGGAAAACCTAATCAATGAAATTGAGGCTTTTTGCGGCGGCTGTGTAGCCGTTTTTTCATGCAACGAGTTCTTCTGGCGACTGGTCTTCCCGGCGGCGAAAAGGAGTCCGAGCGCAGCACAATTTCGAGCGATGCTACAGTAATCTCGCGTTGCTACAGTAATTATCGCGGTTACTGTTCATAGGCGAGGTTTTGCTACGGTGATTTCGTTTTGATTGCTTTGTTTTCTTTTAGTAGATTGAATCATTGTATCTTTTTATTCAACAAGTTTAATTTTGATTTGATCCATCTAAAACCTTCTTAGGGCATTAATTTAGTGTTCCTCAAAGTTTTGTTGGTTAATCTTTTGTAGATTGTGATTAATCACGAAATTAGGGTTTGCTTGATTTTCGTCATATTCTGTCACAGCAAGCTTGCAGAATTTATAACTTTTGATCCGTAGATCCGATCGACCTGATTCTTTTTTTGTTAGATGCGTATTGGAATGTAGTTTCTTCTGTTCAAATTTCAGGTCAATCCGACGGCTAGATCTCCGAGAATTTACAATTTACCAAATGCATATACTCTGTTTTGTTGAATACGAAGCAATTATTTGAGTCCGAATTAGGGTGAATTTTTAGTAGATCAAAATTTTGATTTTAGCTTCCGCGCAATCATTCACCCCCCCTCTGATTGCTAGTTTTATATATATCGATCCTACAAGTGGTATCAGAGCAAGGTTTTTCTAATTAATCTTAACCGGTAATTAGAAATCGTAGCGATGGATAGGTATTCGACAAAACCTTGCGTCTTCGATGGTGTTGATTTTCAGTTTTGGAAAGCGAAGATGGAGGCGTACATCCAAGCTCGGGCTTTGCAATCTGGGAGAAGGTGTACAAGCCATATCAAGTTCCTGAGAATGATCAAGTTAATGAAACCAATCAGGCACAGGGTTGAAGCAAACAGTGAGCACGGAATTTGATCATCCAAGGATTAGGAAGAAGCGACTTCGACCGCGTGATCCATCTCAAGTCGGCATATGAGGTATGGAAATCTCTTTGTGATTATCATGAGGGTTCTAACACTGTCAAAGAGGTTCGTCAGGATATATATAAGAAAGAATACATGCGATTTGAGATGAAACCTGGTGAGTCGCTAGATGATTTCTTTGCACGCTTTAATAAAATTCTTAGCAATTTGCGTGCTGTTGGAGTTAGCTTTGATGATGCTGCTAATGCTAGACAATTGCTTGGTGCATTAGATATGTCAATTTGGGAGATGAAAGTTACATCCATTAGAGAATCAACTGTCATGAGTACACTTACTTTGGATGTTCTTTTCTCTAAATTAAAAACTCATGAATTGGATGTTCTTGCTAGGAAGAATGATCATAAATCAATTGCATTGACCTCCCAATCTAGCATGTCTCAGAATAGTGCTTCTTCAAGTTTTGCTTTGTCTTTCTTGTTTTCACTAACCGATGAACAGATTGAAGAATTTTTCAAGAAGACTTGGCACTACTCTCTTCTCGCTTTAATAAAGCTTTGCAGAATGTGAGAATGAGGAAGAGAGTTGGTGGTGGCCTCCAAGATGCTATGAGTGTGGTGATCTCAACCACATTCGTCCAAATTGTCCTAAGCTTGCAAGTAAAACATCAAGGAGGAGAAGGACAATGACAGAAGAAAAGAGAAGAAAAGTTTTCTCCAAGTGATAGAAAGAAAAAGAGCTTCATCAACAAAAAGGTTGTTCATCGGGTTCTTTCCGCTCTTGAACAAGTTAATTTGAGCGATGCGGATTCGGAGAGCGGCGAGGATTTATGCAACTCCAAGCAAGCATGATTTGACAGATTGTGTCTCATGGCTAGGAGTGATGTAAGCTTCACCGAGGACGATCATGACAGCGAATCGCAATGAGGTAGAACCTTCTTCACGATGAATTAACTATTGTCGTTGTTCGCCTTGGAAAATTGCTTGACAAACGCGATAAGAAAATTAAGAAACATGATGTTCTTGTGGAATCTTTGAATGCTGAAATTGCTAGACTTAAATCTTTGATTCCTGATGATGATGCTTGCAAATCATATGACTTAATTTACAATGAGCTTACTTTGCTTAGGAAAGAACATGTTAGCTTGTTAGAGCAAATTAATGCTGAAAAGGAGAAAAATGAGAAACTTGTTAAACATGTTAGTTGTTCTACTGTTGATTTGCATGATTCAACTCCATGTTCTAAATGCTCCACACTTGAATTGAAGTTGAATGATGCTAATGGTAGAGTTTCTCAAATGACAAATGATTTGCTCACACATGAGGTTCTTTCATGCTCAACTTGTCGCAAGCAGAAAGGAAAAGTGGACGTTCCATGTAATAACTGTTTAACTCTTTCTCGAAAGGTTGATTACTTGGAAAAATCTTTAGAATGGTTCACTTCAGGAAAGAAAAACTTAAACATGATTTTGGATCAATCAAAAGTCAGTACTCATCACAAAGGTTTAGGTTTTGATTCTTATGCTCATCATAAATCACATGCTCCCACTGTTGTTAAGACTCTTGAAAGTGGAAAATTCGAAATTGTCAATGAGCCTAAGAAAACTGTTTTCAAGTCTGCTGGTGTGTTATCTTCTACTATGATGAATGCAAAAGCTACTTCTGTTTCTAATGCTAAACATCATGTTAAGTACACTTGCACTCATTGTGGTAGAGATGGACACTTAGTAGATTTTTGCTTTAGGCTAGCCAAACAGCAAAAGAAAGAAAAGGCAGGAAGGCACATTTCACTTCTCATTTTGTGCCTAGGGTGATGCAAACACCTTTTGTTGAAAGAAACATGAGAAAGGGCAAATCTATTTTTGTGAACAAGCATACTCGTGTTGTACCTACTTGTCGTGTGTCTCAGTACTGGATTCCCAAATGCTTTATTTCTAACCCCAGTACCGAGGCCTCGACATCTTCTCGTGCTATGTAGGTTTTTCATATGCGGGTTGGAGAACAGAACCTTAGTGGATCTTGGTCTTTTGCAAAATGGGATTAAGACTTGGATGGTTCTCACCCTTGAGATGGTTTTCAAGAGGCATGTGCAATAATTCTTCATCTTCTTTGTGAGCTATTTTTACACACTCATGTCTTTTACATTCACAGATATTTAATTATGGCATGAGATGAAAAGATTGTTCATATGCTCATTGTATCCCCTGGCATGGTCAATATTGTTATATCTTATATCATGCCTTTCATGCTTAGAACTTTTGTTATGATTCATGCTTATTCTTAACCGAACATGTCATGATAACTCAAGCACATGTAGATCACCATCTCCTCTCTGTTGATTTCATTGGTTATCCATTTGAGGGGAAGTTAATGCTTTTTGGTGAAAGTCTTTTTCGGTTACTTTTGGGAGGTTTGTTCTTTCAGCCTTTTGTTTTTAAATCAATCCTTTCAGATGACTTTTTTGAAGAAGTTTTTAAGATGGTTGTTTTGAGGGGGAGTTTTTTGAAAACTTTGTAATATCTTGTAACATCTTTTATTTTGTGTGTTTCTTAAAATGAAAAACAATGAAAAAGTAATGAGCATTATAGTTCATACACATATGTCATTTGAAGCCATGTTTATGCTACAAGGTCTTTTGCAACTTTCTATTTATACATATATGGTGTAGTTTATGTCATGACTTTTTAAATGGAATGACAACTTGAATTAAATCTTGTCATGGTTGAACTTTCTTGGCTATCTTAATCCTGCTCAAAAGTGCTAAATATGAAAGTTAAGTGCTAAACCTAAAAGAGTGATTGTTGATAAATGCAAGAACAAGGTTATGTACTATCGCACTTCTTCTTTACGAGACTGCTTATCATTGCAATTTGATATGAACTTGGAAGAGGTTGTGTATGACCGAAACCATGAAACCTTAAGCTTGTGATTGCTTGGCATGGTTGAAAAGTGAGGCTGATGGTGCATGTAATTCCTTGCAATTGTTATTGTTGCAATCAATGTAATGAATCAGTTTTTCAAAGCACAAATACAAGGCACAAAATTCAATGTTTTCAGGTTTTAAGATTGTTGAGAAAGGAGATCATGTCATGCAAAAAATCGTTAATAGTACTTGATTTCTAGTTATGCTTACTCTACATTGTTTATGTGTAGATTTGAGGTGCAAGTACTGTTGATAGCATGACTTGGTGATCAAGTTGTTCCATTTGTGCATGATTCATAATGCTCAAGACATAAAAAAAAGGAAAACAACAACATAAAGGGGAGAAGTTTCTCTTTGTTCTCTTTTGCATTCTTGATGAATCCATTGTCAAAGGGGGAGAAATTTGGAGAATTTTAGAATCAAAGGGAGAATGTTTGGTTACACATTGCACATTCACACACACATTTCTTCTTTTTGTTAGGGGGAGTCTTTCTTTTTGATAGAGGGAGATTTCTTTTTAGATAAGGGGAGATTTTTGTTCTTCTTCTTTTGGTCATTTTACTTCTTTTAAAAATGGTGTTGCCATTGTGAGGTGAATGCCAATGTTCGCTTCAATGGTGTTGCCAATGTTTTCATCAAGAGGGAGATTGTGAGATCATGTGATGAAAAATTGGTTGAATGGTGAAATTGACATTGTAAAGTGATTTTGATTATAGCATGTGTGGTGCTTGTGCATGTGCTATGTTGATATGATTATTATGCTGGTGATAGCATGATGGATTTTGTTTGATGCAATGCACTCATGTGAGTGGTTGCATGGATTGATTTTGAGGCAAGTCGTGGACTTGTGCTCAGATGTTTTAATTATGCTTTGGTGATAGCATGATGGTTTTGCTTGATGCAATGCACTCGTGTGAGTGGTTGCATGGATTAACCTTGAGTCAAGTCGTGGACTTGTGCTCGGACCGGTTGTTGTTTATTCGTGTGCGTGTGTTGCTCGAGGGCTAACGTGGTCGATGACGGAATGGAACTAGGTTCATGGAGGAACCGAGGTTCGAACTAGGTTCGTGGAGGAATCAAGGTCCCGTGGTCGAGGATGTCATGCGGACGTTCGGCTGAGAACGGTGCACACGAAGACGGTTAGTCACGTGAGTGCGCGGGGGCGTCTGGCGTGCATATGTGAATTTTGGGTTGTATGCATATATTGGGCCATGTGTATTGGGCGGTGGATATGCATACATGTGTTAGGGTTTTGAGTTGTATAAAAACCCCGGAAAACCTAATCAATGAAATTGAGACTTTTTATGGTCGGTAGCCGTTTTTCATGCAACGAGTTCTTCCGGCGATGCTCTTCCCGGCGGCGAAAAGGAGTCCGAGCGCAGCACAATTTCGAGCGATGCTACAGTAATCTCGTGTTGCTACAGTAATTATCGCGGTTACTGTTTATAGGCGAGGTTTTGCTACGGTGATTTCGTTTTGATTGCTTCGTTTTCTTTTAGTAGATTGAATCATTGTATCTTTTTATTCAACAAGTTTAATTTTGATTTGATCCATCTAAATCTTCTTAGGGCATTAATTTAGTGTTCCTCAAAGTTTTGTTGGTTAATCTTTTGTAGATTGTGATTAATCACGAAATTAGGGTTTGCTTGATTTTCGTCATATTCTGTCACAGCAAGCTTGCAGAATTTATAACTTTTGATCCGTAGATCCGATCGACCTGATTCTTTTTTTGTTAGATGCGTATTGGAATGTAGTTTCTTCTGTTCAAATGTCAGGTCAATCCGACGGCTAGATCTCCGAGAATTTACAATTTACCAAACGCGTATACTCTGTTTTGTTGAATACGAAGCAATTATTTGAGTCCGAATTAGGGTGAATTTTTAGTAGATCAAAATTTTGATTTTAGCTTCCGCGCAATCATTCACCCCCCCTCTGATTGCTAGTTTAATATATATCGATCCTACAGACTTTGATGACTTTGATCAAATCTCCAATCCAACCAAATGAAGCACATGAATCCTGCGAAATTACTTTTATCAAATCCTAGCTACAGAGACTGACGAACTCAAGACAAGCATTTCATATTTACTTGGATTAGTAACATTGATTTGCCCAAGTCAATCATAAGCTTTGCAAATAACAGGTTAGTACTCCACTTAGAGCAAAGCTAGCAGAGTAATTTTTTTTATTCCTAATAAAGAACATGTGCTGGCATGGATCAGAACACAAACAAATGTGCCGTAAACCTTGTAACTTGTGTTCTGATTCTGAAGTAGTTATTTATTACTTGACAAGAAGCACAAATATGTAACTCCATTGATCTCAATAAGCACCATTCGATCATTACAATTTTACGAGGGCATACATTGCGCAAGACAATTTTGTAATGCAAAACATACATGAGCAGTGTTATTACTAGTTTGTGGTACACAAGTGCAGTGATTAATATAGTGTTATCTTAATGAACAGAAGGAAAGGAAAATCGCTTAAAACCATAAGAAGAATACAATATTTGTTGACAATCTATACAAATTTCAGGGAAAAGAAATACATGGGGTACCGCATAAAGGCAGCTCCTAGTCCTAGGCAGATGGAACAATACAGTGCTAACACCCAATAAAAGTTCAGTCATGCATGCATTGCATTACCTTTCTTCTTGAGTTAGAAAATCCTCTCCGAGAAGTTTGTTCAGCAGCATATCCTGAAGCAAGTAAAACTGTGATAATTAAGGGAACAACTGCTGTGCAATCATGCTTCCCGTGCAATCACCATGTAATCCAACTAAGAAAAGTTTCAAAAAATTCTGAAAAAAATCATGGATGTACATCTCATCTTACCCCATCTACATATAAAATTTCATGATCAAATTCGTCCTATGTTAGAAGTTACAAAAAAGACAAATTTCGGGCATAGGACGAATTTGATCATAAAATTTTATATGTAGATGGGGTAAGATGAGATGTACATCCATGATTTTTTCAGAATTTTTGAAACTTTTCTTAGTTGGATTGCACGGTGATTGCACGGGAAGCATGATTGCACAAAGCCGTTCTTTATAAGTAATACGAAAATATGCCTGACATTGTGATGCTACAAAGCATTTTCTAGTCTGTAGCAAGTAGAACAGAGAAACAACAAACTAAAGAAGTGCAATTCATAAATTAAAAGTTTAAAACTTCAGTATTGAAGTAACATATAGGAAACAATGCCCATTAACACATGCAAAGAATGTCTGTGAGAAGGCCATGATACAGATGCATCATGAACAAGCATAGATAATAAGATAAGTTCTAAATTGCAATCACAATGACTAGCATATGAAGCATTTGCCCCCCTATCCATGCCATTTGATTAGAAGATGAAGAAGAGCCAAATCCAGACCTGTGATTCACATTTCACGACATCCATCACACGCTTGTTGTAGCCATTGATGCTTAGTGGTGGAAAGAAGAAGTGTCTCCGAGCATAAAGCTGTACAATTGAAGAGAAAGAATCAGATCATCTTACAACAAACAAGCTTGAAGTAGACAACTAGCAAACGTTATGTGTCATCATCACATGTCTTACATACTAATCCGATACAAATAAAAGTGAGAGCTAGGCTGGGCTATCTGTAAAATAATAGCAATTTTCAATGTGTAATAATCACAATTGAATCGACCAATTCTCACTTCATATATGCAGTCCCCCAAGTACGCCAACGATGCCGCATTGTAGAGAGATCGGGGCTTCTTCACCTCTAGTGGGGGCGGCTACCACCACCTAGGAGTGAAAACGGATTGGATTCGGATGGATAATAGCTTTACTATATTTGTTTTCATATTTTTTCTCGGATGCGGATACAGATAGTCCAGATATGAATACGGATACGGATAGTATTGAATACGGATACGGATCGAATACGAATCGAATCGGATATGATTTCGAATATTTATCGGAACATGATAACCCCTTAAATTGTAAATAAAAAGTCAACAGAATACATAACTAATTGATTTGATCGAAATATTATTGAAAATTGAACAAATATAAGCATTTTCATTCACTTAGACAATAGTTAGATACCATGTCGCAAACAAAATTATATAAGGTTTAGTTTATCACAAACATATGATTAGTTTATCATACACATAGATTAAAATACAAAATAAAGGTAATCTTTGCTCAGAGATACAAATACAAGCAAATACATAAAGGTACCTTAGCCCTCGCTGCCGCGCGCAAATAGGTCGGCATGGGTGGGAGGCAGTGCATGGGCCAGGGTAGTCGCCATCGCCGGCGGCTGCGGAGACAGGAGCGTGGCCTTGGTCTTGGCCTTGGATGGCTTGGGCACGGTGACGGTGGCGGCGCTGTGTTATGTCCCAGGCGGCACGCATGCACACGCAGAGGTGAGGGTGGTGTGTCGCCATGGTCGCTGCGGCGATGGCCATCGTGGGCAAGGCAGCTCGCGAGTAAGAACAGGAGGAGGGTAGGAGGCGAGAGCAGGAGGGGAAGGAGCGGCACGTCACGAGAGAGTCCGACGAGGAGCGGAGGCTGTGAGAGGAGGAGGTGCTGGCGCCGTTGCAAGAGGCTCCGTCAGGCGAGGAGGCGGCAAGAAGAGGAGGCGTTGTTGCGAGAGGATGCGACGGGCAAAGCGAGCCCGATAGGAGGAGTTGTGGATTCTTTCCCTGTGGAAACGGGATGGATTGGGCCAAGAAATCCCTGTCTAGTGGGCATCCAAATGCATTTTCTACTAGCCCAAGAAAAAGTAGCTCAGTGAATTTTCAGCCTAGGGAATGGGCTGGGATCCCGGCCGGGATTTGGGCTACCAAACAAGCCCCATCTCAAAGAAAAAATAGATAGTTGAGATCAAACTCTATACGTATTTGGTTTCTAACTCCAACGGATCTAGATCCTCGCAAGGAGCAGAACCTTTTTATTGTCATGTTGTTGATTTATCTCGCTTGAACGAGATATCAAAAGGTTTAGTTTAATTCCAGAGCGAAATCAAATCGCTTTTATCTAAAAAGTATGTTAACTTCATATTCAATATACGTATGTTGAATCGAAGCTATTGATTCTCAATCAAACGGTCCTGGATGTAATTGTTGATGTTGTTCACCTGATCCATAGCTTTATGGGGGCAATAGCCAGTAGGAATGTGCAGACCCAAAGGTCAATATAATTTTGAGGAGCAGTCGATCTGGCAAAAATTATAAGCAATTTTACTTATGGTTAATTTTGCATTGCAATATGTGTACTTATCTGTTCTTGGTTTGCCATGTCTCATTTGGATAAAAGCTGTATTAAAAGGTGACGGCTCTGACGCGGTGCCCATCAAGCAATTCATGAACACAGGGAAAGAAAATTCTACTGCTGTTGACAAGGACACAAATATTGGAGATGTCAATGCATGACGACGGCGTAAATGACACCTGCGCAAATGAGTATGTTTCTCCTTTTAATTTTCCAACCTTGTATTATTTCAATTACTCTCAACAAAGTTTTTTAAAAAAGTTCCCGACATCCAATACCCCAATTAACAAATTGCTGTCCATTTTGTTACTGGTCCTGTGATGTAGTATCATGGATCACAAACACATGACATGATGCATCCCACATTGAAACGATGCTTAGACCAAAGTGAAGTGCTACTAATGTAGCACACACATCATTAGTCTCTGTTCATATATTTAATTGGCAGCTTTGGTGTTAAGCGAGATGATATCGTTTGAGAAAGGTTGACACATCCTTAATTGGTTTGTGGGTCATATTTGTGGTCCTTTTGATGTCGAGCAGCACAAAAAAGACCAAAAGGCCCTTTGTCATTTTTGAGCTTTAGGGTGTGTTTGGTTGCTTGTTTGGTACTGGTATATGTATGAGATAGTTCAAGAAAAAAATAATTCATGTGTTTGGTTGCTTGAATAGAACTATCCCGTTCTGGATGGTGTGATACAAATTTAAGGAATATTTCCTAAAGATGCTGAACTATTTTATTCACTCAAAATAATGGAACCAAATGATATAAGATTATCCCATCCCATTCATCCTCATCTAACCAACCAAACACATCCTTATAGAATCTGCATATCAGGCCATCTCCAACAGTCGGACGCCGGAGAGTAGAAAAAAAGAGTAGTACGCATATTGTCCCCTCAAACATTTTCAAATTTGACCATCAGAGTATTTATAAAGGAAATATAGATTGGCCACTCGAATAGGAACAAGTATTATAACTAGATTCATTGTGGAATATACTTGTATTACACGTGATTTTTGTTACTTGTAATAACATATCATGATAGAAATTGGCTGTGACACTGATGCTGTCAGGACTATAGCACTGTCCAGAATAACAGGTACTTGAAATATAATAGAGTGACGTATTGGATTAAATGAGCAAATGCAGATGCTAACCTCACGATAGTCGCAGTAGAAATAGGTTGAATTTTATAAAAAAAATAAAACATGACAGAATGATTCATTTTGGCTAGCAGGATGAAAATCTTTTATAGGGAGAAAAGGAATCTCCCAAAATGATACTTTTGATGCAGCTAAATTACGGAATAACAACCAGGGTGAAATGGTCTCTGGCTTAAAAATCAAGCTCTTCCGAAAACAAAAAATGTTTGTTCTTACCTTTTGGTAGTGATTGGTCTACATCAGTTGGTGGATACACATTCCACTGTGCTAGCTACTCCTACCTGATAAACGTACTTGTTCTGTCCTTCTAACTAGACATTTCAATTGTTGATCTAAGGTATGCAGGTTTAGGTGGTCCATGCGTTGGACCAGACTAAGGAGGGAGGGCTTGGACCAGAAATGGGGAAACCCAACTTCCTCTGTAGTTTCTAGCATTCGTAAACATTTTTCTGCTGATGATATATGTACATTAGCAAGACTGTTAAACTGATCGCCACACGATCAGCACACGACGCACTCACGCCACCAGCTGCTTTGCGCCACTGGTCGCAGCCCAACCAGAAAGCAGCGGGCCAGGTCTCTTGCCATCTCCCCAAAAGCTAGCTCAATGAGAGAGTGCTCCCTCACCCTTATAAACCATACTCAAGCCCTCTCCACAACCAATGTGGGAATATTCCTAACAATCTCCCCCTCACACATTGGGCCGAGATTATCTAGGAACCACCAGGGCCACTGGCTCGATACCAATTGTTAAACCGATCGCCACACGATCGGACACGACGCTTCCTCACGCCACCAGTGCGACACGCTACCGGTCGCAGCCCAACCAGAGCAAATGGCTAAGGTCTCTTGGGCCATCTCCCCCCAAAAAGCTAGCTCAATGAGAGGGTGCTCCCTCACCCTTATAAACCATACTCAAGCCCTCTCCACAACCAATGTGGGACTATTCCTAACAAGCACGTGGAATACGTTCGAAACAAAATGTGAAATGTAAGCATTCAAAATGTGAAATGTAAGCATTCAACAGATCTGTTAGCTTCATGTTGCCCCAGGGGTTTGTTAGCCTCATTTTGTATATATACTTGAGATGGAAGGTAGCATGATTATGTATTTATTTTGTTTTTCACCAACTGAAAGGCGATCTTGCACACATCAAGCCACTCGCCAAATTCGGATAATCTATTTTGAGATTCTGATGTTTTGATAGAAATTCGTGTTTTCGGTCAAAAGTGCGCCATGAACTGTCCGCCAAATTTGGACGTTTTGGCACAAGCTCTCCATTTTGATGCAAATCAGTACGGATGGGTCGCTGTTGGGGTGTCAATGGATGGAATATGAATGGAACAGTGGTCTTGCCGTATTCATATTTGCATTTATTAAACTACTTTGGTTAGGAATTCAAACATACATGAATACAAAGATGGATCGAATATTATAAAAAAATATAAATTCTAATCGAATATCAACTCAATTTGGTCGGATTCAGATATCCTCAGAACTTATGTAATGAACTTATGTAATGGTAGGATATATATGATGCTTTATCCTCATACATATCGCGCTTAATCGTTCTATTTATTTATTGAGAGACGCTTCCATACTTTTTTTTAATAGTTACATAAATATTAAAGTATAAATGAATAGTAGATAGTGAATACTTACCCCTTCGTTTGTTTTAAAATTTGTGCAACTTGTATTAGGAGGAAAAGTATTGAAGTACTGCTCTTATTTATTCCACCTAAAGGAGTATGAATTTAAATTAAATTAAAAATACTTGTCCAACTAATTAGGTGTACTGCAAAAAAATATGTATATTCCTTTATCAAATTTGAATACGGATATAAATAGTTCGGATAAAATAGCATTTTGGGATGGCAAAACCATACTCACATCCATTTTTTTTTGTGGATTTGAATATGAATGCGAGTACGAGAGAAATTGTTAATCAGATGAAAAAATATAAACTATATTTATATGCTATCAGATATAGTAGTTGAATAAAGCAAATAATTTGTATCTGTTTGACATCCCTAGCCGGCACTGACCGAGCAATTGAAGGTGGACTGCAAGTTGCTTTTGGGCGAAGTTGGTTGCGCAATGTACGCACGGGCCGTTTGAGGGAAGATTTTTTTTTCTTTTCTTGTATGGAATTTGCAAGCAGATTTCTGATATGAGCGTTTTGACCGGCGTTTCAGTGTTTCTTTGATTCGGTGACTACGATTGTTGTGATCATTAGTAAGATATGGAAAAGAGCAAAACTAGAACAAATTGGTCTAGGAAATAAGAGTAAATTTCACAAAACTATAGATTTCTTGTATAAATTATCATAAAATTATATGTTTTAACTTTTATTTCACAAAATTACAGATTTTAGAAGAACTTGTATTGTAAAACTTCATGTTTTAGAATTAAGTTCCTTGTAATGGGTCTAATAGTGTGGGCCCACATGACAGTTTCACATATGAGTGAAACAGGAAATGGGGGAGCATAAAGATGCCATGTGAGCCCACACTATCAGACTTGATAAAGGGAACGATTAATTTTAAAACTTGCAGTTTTGTGATATAAGTTCTTCTAAAATAAGTAGTTTTGTAAAATATGAGCTAAAATCTATAGTTTTCTGATGGTTTATACGAAAATCTATAGTTTCGTGAAATTTACTAAAAATATAAATAGAAGAAAACTAAGGAAATCATATAAAACTCTATATTATTGGTCTTTCTCGATTACATGACTTGGAATCCCCGACTAAGCTTAACTCTTTAACTATGAGTAGTATGGTCACACATTTCTAGAATCTGGCCACTCATGAGGCCAAGAGATTTCCATCTCTCCCATTGTAAGTAGAGGCAAATCCCATCTTGATCGACTATGCCTTTCAACATGCTTCACAACAAACTCAAAAGCCACATTATTTATAACTACCCAGTTATAGAGTAACATTTGGCAACCCCTAAGCATGTCATTACATATCTCGAATATATGAGTCAACCTCAAGTCTAAGGATATATCATACACATTGTATATGAGACCAACTGATGACAAGTAAGATTACAACGTTCTCATAGTCTCTCAAGGTGGGTCAATCTAACTCTATATTCTCTAACATGTGTCCACGTTATTGGTTTAATATTTTCATATCCATGACCCGTGACATATGGTCATCAACCAATACATATGCTAATCTATTTATATGTGTCCGTATGTGTTTATAGATTAGGAACCACTTTAGAATAATCAGAACAAAGTCATATATAGAGTTGAAAGACCATATAGAGGTCTATTTAGGTTTGTGATGAGTTATTAATAGTGTTTGAGCATGTGATGCTCAAGTTTGAGTTTGTTTTGATTTCTATGTTGAATTTGAAGCAATTTGAGGTGCTGTCAGGTCAGGATGACACTACGGGTCTTGGAGCTACCAATCATGGACGTGGTAGTCTTTTTTTAGAGAGAAGTCTCTCTGGTGTTTGGGCAAGTGATACTATCAGCCATCTGGGAGCGATAGTGCAGGGGGAGCGGCATTACCGGCCTAAAGGCGTAGTAGTTATTTTCTAGAGATGGTTTCTTGGGGAATTTACCGAGCAAGCGGCATTACCGGCCAACCAGAAGGGGTAGTGCCAAGGGTGCGGTACTACCGGCCCTAGGTGGTGGTAGTGCACACTTTACTACGACTTGTACTTAATGGTTTGCATTATGTGGTGATTAATGCATATATTGTGAACAGTGCTATGTGATGTGTTTCTTGTCTATGTGTTAGTTGGACTCCCGCTCTAGGTTATGGTGAAACGAAGGTGCGACTGGAACTAGGCTATGATAGCTGAGGTCTAGAATGATCGATGGAAGCGGAAGATGACTAAGGCCGGAAAGTGGTTGCAAGCTAAGAAGATAAGAAACTAGAGTGTGATGCATTAGTGATGGACATAGTGGGAAACGGTAGGGATCAGGACTAGGCTTAAGGAGGAGTTGAGGTCCAGAAAGATCAAGGAAGCTGATATTGCCATGGTGAAGCAGAAAAGGATACATGATGATCAAGTGAGTTGGGCCCGTTTGCAAATAAGGATAGTTCGGGGGAGTTTGAATGTGTGAGAGGTTTGCAACAAGTTATTTGGGCCATGTGGAAAACACAAAGCATGGTGATGCTTCGAGGAGAAGGAAGACCTGTCATTAGAGCAAATTGGTAATTTGTCCAATACTGACGTTTTACGCGGTTTGGTAAACTACAGCAGTGGCCTAGGTGGTTTAGGTCATGCCAATGTGGAGTCGGATGTAAATTTGGGCTTGTGGAATGGATTTGGTGTCCATGTGTTGGCCGCTTTGAGAAGCATGCTTATGTGAGTGAAAAAGCTGTTAAGACTATTGGGTTTCGGGTTAGCCCATATAAATGTGGCTGGTATCCACTTGTAGTGTTCAGGTTTAGTGTTAGGGTTGCCTCAACTATATGAGGAGATGTAGTGGGAGGAGAGACTTGAGACCTTAGACTTAGTCACTAGGAGTGTTAGGGTTTCCCACAATATTTTTTGTTTCTTGTGTGTGAATGCTCCTTGGGAGCTTTACCCTTAGGAGAAGAAACTTCGTAATCCATCCTCATGGTCAGAAATAAGGATCAAATTTGTGCATAAGTTTTTGCCTCAAGTTTTGATCTTCTTCTTGCTTTAGTCTTGATCTTTTCTTGCGATTTCTTTCTTGCTTGATCTTGTGCTGCCAAGGATGAACGATTGATGAATGAATCCGCTGTAGATCATCTCCCAATCATCTAGTGAAACCTCTTCTTGACCATCCAAGTTTCTTCAAGAAATTAGTTTTTTAGTTAAGATGGAACATTTTGAGATAGATCTTGATCTTGGCCACTTGGGAGCAATCTCTTTAGGGTTCTTGCCTGCTGTGACATGTTGGAGACCATGTAGGTCCATCTTGATCATCAAATCCCCACGAGCATGCTCAAGGGAAAGTTTTTGTATTTGACCTGGTTTTGGTACAACCTTTGGTTAATTAGGAAAAGGTCAAAACTTTCATATCAATCCATATGATTAAAGATTGGAATAGATTCCTAACATTTATAGGAAAGTGCATATAAATTTTCATAGGTTTTCGATCAAAAGATACGTCAATTTTCGTTTTTCAAGTCATGATGATTTACTATTTATTTGCCTATTTTTAGTATTCATCGACACTACCACTACAGTAAGTCGGCAGTACTAGGGTTACTATTTATCTCAGCACTACTGGTCTCTATAGAGTGGTAGTGCCGCTCTAGAGCTGATTTTTCGGAAGATTTTCTTCTTTCGCTCTTCTAAGGTCTTGAGAGTTTTTGGTTGGATTCTTTGGGGGGGAAATTGTTGTACGATCATTCACCCCACTCTCATCGCTATTTTCGATCCTTCAATTTGTATCAGAGCCTAGTTTTGCTCTCTTTAGATATTGATCGATCTCGAGTGCCATGGCGTCGGATAAGTATTCCATCAAGCCACAAATCTTTTCTGAGGTGGATTATCCTTTTTGGAAATCTATGATGGAATTATCATTGCCTAGGGTTTCATGATATGATAGAAGGTATAGCTCCCGTATGATGTTCCTATCGATGAGAATGTCAATGCCGCGAATATGACTGACGTTGAGGCGAATGCTAAGACAAGGAACATCCTCATACTAGGGCTTAGCGGCAGTGAGTATGACCGAATCTCTCACTTACGATCTACACACAAGATTTGAGTGACTCTCGATGCTTACCATGAGGGCACTGCTCACATCAAGATGTTGAGGCAAGATTAGTTCAAGCGTGACTACAACAAGTTCGAGCAGCATACTGGGGAGTCTTTAGACAAGTGTTTTGGTCATTTCACGAAGATCTTGAGCAATTTCAGAGCAATTGGTACCATATACTCTGACTCGAATAATGTTCGGTATTTTCTAACAGTACTCGATCTTTGAGCATGGGAGACGAAAGTTACCTCCATCAAGGACACCATGGACTTGTTGACCTTGAGTCTTGATGGGATTTATTTCTGACTCAAAACTCATGAGTTTGATGTCGTCTCTCACAAGATGAAGTCACAGTCGATTGCCATGGTCACCAATCCTACTTCTAAGAGTTCTTTTGGTTTTTCCCTCTCCGCTCTTTGTGTGATGGGCGATGACCATCTGGAGATATTTCCAGAAAATGATATCGCCATTTTGGCTAGAAAGTTCTCCCACGCATACAAGCGGGTGAGAGAGAGAGCAGGAGAGGTGCATCTATCACCTGCTTCGAGTGTGATGCCCCCAACCACATTCGAGCCAACTACCCAAAGTTGGAGAAGGGTAAGAATGATCATGACGGTTCCGGGAAGATCGACTAGACCAACAAAAACCACAACAAGAAGGCTCAAGTTTGTGATCCCACGCGTGAGAAGTACTACAACTTCACAAAGAACAAGACGCTCTTCCATCGCGTTCTCACCGAACTTGATGACATCAACCTCTCCAACACTAAAACGTGGAGAGATGACAATGGACAAGATGATCCACAAGAGAATACCAAGGGCGATGATGACTTCACTAGGACGTGTGTGGGGAACCGTCCCCGGGACTCCACTGATTCACCCAAATGCCTGGCACATCTCAAGTGAATCAAGGGAACCTCGGGCGCCCCGTGATTATACCCGTGTTGGTCCCAGGATAGTTCGCCAACACGAGCATTTTCATCCAACAGTTGACATCACAACCCATACATAATTAGCGGAAGCATAAACGTTATTACATACCAAAAGTAGGACTGCTGTCCATAACGACATATTAAAAGTTATTACATCAAGTAGCAGCGGAAAACACAAGATAAACAACAAAAGGGCCAGCATGGCATGCCCCCAAACCCTCAGGCAACCAACTGGGGCAAGAACGGCGACTAAACGTTAGCATTGTCGAAATCTGCCCGGTAAAAGTCCCCGGGCAGTGCCTCTTCCTCACCTGCAGCAAGTGGACAATCCGATTGAGTACAAAGAGTGTACTCGCACAATAATATAAGTTGTATGCTGGTTTCTAACTACATGTGGTTGCTACATCAAAGGAAGGCAAAGTGGCAATTTCAGCATAAAGCAATATTTGGAATCAATGTAAACAAGTATGGATTGAAAGGAATTGCATTTAGTAAACATTTGTAAATTCTAATACATCATATAACATCAACATAATCACTTTTATCTCATGCCTTCAAGCATTCTCCGAACCATGAGTTCCATCGCTCATGTTCTACTACACACACGAGTACTCCAATACTCATGTTTTGACTACACACACGAGTACTCCAATACTCATGTCTTTTTCCCACTCCCATCCCATTCTTACCAAGTCCTTAATACTCGCCCAGTGACTGACAATTCAAGAGATCGTCCTTAACCATGGACGCGGCTATTCGAATAGTTTAAACTCTGCAGAGGTACGACTTTACCCACACGACACGTCACACTCGTGAGCCAAGCTATTAACACATTTCCTTAGATGTGTCGGCCGAGGTGAACGTGACAAACCATTTTCCAAAGATGCATGGTAGTGTATCTAAACCATCCGGATGATCGTGACCCTTGATCCCGTGCTCAAAGGCCTGTGTGTGTGGATCAAGGAGTACACCTTGTTGGACATCCCCAACTCCACAAAGTTCGAGGGACTCGAGGATATTCCTAGCGCTCCACTAAGCCCAAGGAACTCCGCATGACATTCCTTGACACTCTACAAAGCTCAAGGAATTCGAGTGCATGGTTTACATACCCTAGTCATACACAAGTACTTGGTTACGCCGGTCCCATAAACGGCGTGTGGTTCGCACGATAGTTACTCAAAAAGACGTCACCAGGATTTGATCCTTAGGGTCCTTAACCAATATCTTTACTCATTAAATAACATTTAAAAACATCATCATCACAATAATAAATCTTGATCATTGCGACCGATGGACTAAATCCATCTATCGCGGGTTCTAACGTTGTTCTAAGCATGGCTAAGCAATTCGTACGAACCCATATATAATAATAAACCAACCACTTAGGGCGACAATGGAAATATGGAGTGAACATGCTAAGGGTATAACACACAACATGGTGATAGCTAAGAATTCTACCCAAACATAATTGTAATTGGAGTAAGCATGCATTCGATAAAATAATTTCAAAATGTAGGTGTCAAAATAGTGGGAGCAATCGTGGTCAAGGAATAAGGTAGTGCCTTGTTTGCTCGTTCTTGACTTCGGGCGTGAGTCGTACTCGGAGTGCCTTCCAAACGCCAACACCTAACGAGAAAATCCAAATCCATAAACACCAAATCAAGAATTCAAATGGTGCACATGATGAAAAGATGCATGAAATGCTCATGATGTGTAGTACTAGTCATAATATGAAAGTACTAATTGAGTTTTTGCGTAAAAAGTTTAAGTCTTAAAGCTTTTATTGAATTATGTTCGGAGTATCCGAGTTTCACTTCGGACTATCCGAGTGGACCCTCTCGGTATGAAGTGAAATAATATTCGGACTATCCGAAGTTTCATTCGAATGTCCGAATGGTTCGACTATCCGAGTGGTCGCCGAATGTCCGAGCAGACCCTCTCGGTCAAGCGGAACCAGCACTATTCGGACTATCCGAAATATCATTCGAATATCCGAATGGTTCGAATGTCGAGCTACACCTCGGACTATCCGAGCTGACTTTTCTGTTTCAAAAACGACTACGTGTACAGTGGCTTCTACACTTCATAGGGATGGACTAGGGCTCCAATGGAATGGACTAAGGTAGAAACTTACCACTACAAGGTTGCTCTTGCACGAGGTGGATGTTGGTTTCGACGAGGGAACGACGACGAACACCGAACGCCGGTCTTCGCGGTTCACCTCCTCCTAGCCCGTGTAGACGACAAGGCCGCCACTTGCTCGTGCTTGCAGCAACAACTAGACCTCCTCCTCAAGCTTTCATGCGACATGCATGACCCGATTCATGGTTGGATGGTGGGTTCCATGGAAAGGCAAGAAATGAGTCACAAGAGCAGAAATTTCAGAACATGGAGGAGAAAGAAACGATTGCTACTCACCCAAAACTTGATGCCTCAAAAATCCACTTGGATGGATTTGAAGCTCTTGATCTTGGCTTCAAGATGGTGTAACATGCACAAACCAAAACTCAAGTTTGGAGGGGATTTGTGGGGGAGAAATGGCAATAGGTTGGAGAGGGTGTTCTTGCTGTTTTCTGGGTTGAGGCTGTGCATATGAGCAGAAAAAGGGAGGAGAAACCAAGGTTTAGGGCTTATATAGGCTGCCCACTCATGCCTTACATGTGGGGCTAGGTCCCACATGTCATAGGGTGAGTAGAAGAGTGGGTATGGGTGATTTAAGTGAGAAAAGTCATGGAGAGGATGTGCAGTCCATAATTTTCTATGCAATGGTAGGTCCCATGTGTCATTGACTTGTCATGTACATAGGTAGGGGTGAGTAATGTAGCAACTAGTAGGGTAGGTATGTGCAGCCTACTCTCCTCTCTCTTACAAACATGGCCCACATGTCATTGACCAAAGCAAAATAACATGTGTGCAGTTTTGAAAAACGATTACTAGATTTTTGGTTACTCCCTAATGATGCAAGATAATGTCCTAACCCTTGTATGTTTAGAACTAAGTGAGGATTTTAACAACGGTACGGAAGATGTTAGCATGACGAACCTCACTGACTGAGTTAACGAAAATTGGGCTGTTACAACGTGCTTTGTGGCTGACAAGAACACATTAGCAACACCAAGCTCTACAGCAAGACAAATGAGGTGCCTTCCTATGATGAGCTTAATGAGTCTTTCTGTAAGTTCGAAAGGTTCCATGCTAAAGATAGGGCTAGGTGTTCGGAGCTAGAGAAGAAGGTAGATGATATGTCATGGAAGATAGCTTCACTTAGATCTTTTTCCTACCGTGATGATGATTGTGTGCTCTGTGATGAAGTACTTGTGTAGCTTGAGAACCTAAGGACTCTGCATGATAGTGTGCTTTCTAAAGTAGAAGTCCTTAAGGAGACAAATGCTAGCCTTAGTACCCCTATCATTATTCCTGTTGATGCTAGTTTTCTTCATACTTACACATGTATTTCTTGTTATAATTGTCCTAAGTTGCTAGCTGAGATTGATGCCATGACAATTTACCTTAGGAAACTTTCTGTTAGCAACGAAGAATTTGAATAATTTGCATCTAAGGAACCAGTTAGCTCATGTGAGGGCTGTAGGTAATTAAAACTTAACAATAATACTTTGAATGTCAAGTGTGCTAACTTGACCAAGGACCTACTAGCTAAATTACAAGAAGTTTGTATGAGATGTGCTTAGATTGAGGGGACATGGGTAGAATTTATGATAAGCTTCAGAAGAAGCTAGAGGCCCAAATCATTAGGATTAGAAATACCAAGTGCTATCTTGTGAGGCCCTCAAGATTAAGATAATCGTGCTTAGGGAGAAAGATGCATGCGCTATTTGTTCTGTTAGAAGGATGGATATCTAGCAGATTTCTACTTCACGTGTGCCAAAATTGCATGGCGTGAGCGTGGTCATGCTCTTAGGGGTATTCAGGGTCATCCCCAGACTAGGAGTGCTCCTAAGGCACTCACGACTTCTAGACAGGGTAGAGTTTCTCCTATTTTTAGATAGCATCCAGGACTAGGTTTTTAGGCTGTTCCATCTAGTTTTCATCTTGAAGCAATTCGTGGTCAGTCTTTTCGACATCCTTTTGATATTCATTGTTCTTTCCATCGAGGTAGATATTAGTGGCGTGAGGTGTTTCCTAGTAGGAGATTTGGGTAGCATTACTGGGATGATTTGGCCTTTGCACGACGACGGGGCAACCCAGCTTCAGCTCGTAGATCTTCTGCTAGTGTTGCTTTTGGATTTGTGAGAGTTGAGCGTAGGAGAGACACTTGAGTCCATTATTTTGTTCCTGTGACTGACACTTCTGCTCATCATTTGATTTAGTATTAGGTTTCTAGATCTGCACTTGTTTATCTCAATACTGAGTCATTGACCTCTTGCTTTCTATGATCCAAGTTCGTCGGGCTGGGAAGGGAGATATTTGGCTTGTAAACTTCGGTTGCTCTCACCACATGACCAAAGATTCCCATTGGTTCTCTTTCTTAGCTTGTGCCTCAAGTGATGAGCTAATCACCTTTGAGAATGCTTCTTCAGGCCACGTATCACCAAAGGCTCTATGTGTCTTAATGAAAAATTCTTTCTTAAGGATGTTGTCTTGGTTAGTAAGCTGTAGTATAATTTACTTTCTGTTTTTTAGCTTATCGATGACGATTTTAAGGTAAGCTTTAAGCGCAATGTTTGTAGAATTCTAGATTCTTTTAGAGGGTTAGCCGGTTTTCTAAGTTTGGAAGAGTTTCTCAGGCTGATTTTTCTCTCCATTGCTTAGTTGCTTTAGAGTCCTGTGATCTCTCCTTCTGACATAGGAGACTTGGTCATATTAGATTTGATCATTTGACCCGAGTTAGCAGCTATAATCTCATTTGTGGTTTGCCCAAACTCAAGATGGTCAAAATTTTTTGTTTGCTCTCCTTGTTAATATGGCAAGATGGTTACTGCTTCTCATATCCAGTCACTATTATGATGATTGATGCACCAGGACAACTCTTATGTATAGCACTGTTGGTCCAGCTAGAGTGCAGTCAGCGGGTGGAAAGTGGTATGTTCTTGTTATTGTTGATAATTTTTTGAGATATTCTTGGGTATTCTTCATGGACACGAAGGATAGTCATTTACCCATTTTGAAGGTTCGGTTTGTGGACTATCTATTGAGCTCCCTGGTGCCTTACGAGCTATACATAGTGACAATAGCACAGAGTTCAAAAACTCCTACTTTGAGAGTTTCTGTGAGGAGTTAGGCTTAGAGCATCAGTTCTCCTCTCCGCACGTCTCTCAACAAAATGTCATAGTGCCAAGGAAGAATAGGGTCTTGGTCGAGATGGTCAGGACAATGCTAGATGAGTACAATACTCCTAGAAAGTTTCAGGTTGAGCATATACTTACTTCTTGTTATGTGTCTAATCGAGTATTCTTGAGGGCATATTTGCACCGCACTTTTTATGAGTTGAGATATGTGCAAAAGCCCAATGTTTCTTATTTTTATGTGTTTAGTTGCAAGCGTTTCATTTTGAAGTATAGGAACCTATATAAGTTTGAGTCACATTTCTTAATGGTATCTTTCTACGTTACTTGACTTCTTTTCATATCTATAGGGTTTGGAGTTGTGAGGCGAATAGGATCATAGAGACCTGTGAGGTGACACTTGATAAGGCTAGTCCTGGAACTGGATCAGACATATTAGGCTTTTCTTCCCTCTTCGAGACCATCTTTGTAAAGGAGAGGATGATGGAGATGACAATGTTCTATCTGATCCAGTCCTCTCTAACCTAAGTGCCTCCTATTTTTATCTCTGCACCTCAGGGATACCAGACCTTACCTTCAGATTCTCCTATAACTAGTGGCTCTAATCTTACCTCTTCTGTTCATGAGGTTGAGGCCAATTCTGCTTTTGGACCTCCCCACCACATTTAGAGTTATCATATTCTTTCGTTCTATCATATCAATCCTTGCGATTGAAGGTTGGAATTGGTTCCTTACACGGTCGTGATGATTTTCGATCCTTCAATTGGTATTAGAGTCTGATTTTTGATCATTTGACACAACCAGCCTCTTTAGCGTGTTAGTACTGCCCTAGAGCTGATTTTTCGAGAGATTTTCTTTTTCCACACTTATGAGGTTTTGAGAGGTTTTGGTTTGATTCTTTAAGAGAAAAATTGTTGTGTGATCATTCACCCCCTTCTGATAAATAGTAATGACATTATTTAAGAAACAAGATAACAAATCATGAATATAAGGAAAAACAATAATAATTGCATCTAGGATATATCTCAACTAGTTCGCCTCTTGTCGCCCTCCTTCTCTTGCTGGTCGGTTCGCTTCCACTGCTGCCATCTAGCTATTAGAGAGAGGGAGGAACTATCTAGTTCTATTAGAGAGAGGGAGGAGCTACCTAGTGCCATCTTGCGGTATGTTTGTCAACCAGAACATAAGTAGTGCTATGACTATGAGAGCAATTTTCTCAAATATAAGAGAACGTGTTTCTACCTCCGGCCTCTTTCCTAGTTTCCTGGGCCTTTTAACTTCTTCTAGTTCTTCTTCATCAAGTTCTTTGTACCCACCACCTCTGCAAAGGATAATAATTTATGAAAAAAAGCCTCAATGCATGTTCAAATAAGTACCTTTTATGTGCAGGTAGTTACATACGTATGTATCTCCTTAGTTTTCTTTAACTATTAAGACCATATCATACCGCAGAATTTTTTTTATTTAATATTTATTTAAAATCTTTTTTACAGAACTAATCGGCGTGCGAAAAAAATTCGAAAAGTACCCTCCCGTCGCCCCAGTACGGGGCGATCGCCCGGTACTGGGGCGATATCTGCCTGGGGGTAACGGTCGGTAACGGCGGCCCGTTGGGACGATGGCTACGTGGCAGCTTTCGCCTGAGCCACAGGCGATCGCCCCAACCAGGGGCGATAGCTGCCTTTTAAACCGCGAAATCACGAGCACTGTGCTCATTTGCTGTCGGCCGAGCAAGCGAGCGCTGCGGGAGAAGAAAAGGAGAAGAAGGAGAGGGAAAAAGGGAGAGAAAAAAGAGGGGAAGAAAAGGAGGGAAAAATATTCGCTGCTTTTGTGAAGGTAAGTCTGTAAATTTATATGTAATATTTTTTGAAATTTTAGTATTTTGTAATATTTAGAAATGTAGTAATTTAGAAATTTAATGTAGTAGGATTGGGTAGTAGAAATATTAGGTAATGTTTAGAGATTTAATGTAGTATTTAGAAATATTAGGATTGTAGTATTTAGATCAATATATTATTTTGAAATTTTATATGTAATATTTAGTAGTTTAATGTACGATTTAGGATTGTCTAGTATTTAGAAATTTAGTTTATATGTAGTATTTAGTTTTTATTTTATGTGGTGGTTTTTTAGGTAATATTTAGAAATTAATGTAGTATTAAGTGTTTAGAAATATTAGAATTGTGTAGTATTTAGAAATATTATGATTCCATGTAATAGAAATATTAGATAATATTTAGAAATGTAATGTGGTAGAAATTTAATTAAAAACATGGTAGGCTAGCAACATATCGTCAGCAATCGTACACGCTAGAAATTAGTAGAGTAAAAAAATTTGGAAATGTTAGGCACCGTTAGAAATCAGTAGAGTAAAAAAGTTTAACAATATAATGTAACATTTATATAGTAATGCATGGTGCGGTTAGATGGAGAAATGATGATTTTTTCGGTTCGACGTTGTAGGCAACATGTCGGAGAAATTGTATTTTCAAATATTCTATGGAGATGGGGAGATAGCACAGGGGCCGGATGGAGTCGATTTGTCGGCATTTTCAACAGATATCGGGGGCATATCTAGGCCGAAAGATAGGACATACAGGGGTTTGTTGGAGTGGATGTTTTGATGTTCGGTTTGGATACCGAGAGTGTTCTACTGTGGGTTAGAGCAGAGTAAGCCATGCAGGACTTTTTATGGAGAGTGGTTCCTATTAACGCGACATCGGCATGGAGGAGCTATGTTGGTACTGTTGAGAGCGGGCCGGCCGCTCATGTTGCCGGGTAGATTGGTACGTGTACCTCCATCGGTGTTGGAGGTTCGTGATGTCGGGGTAGATATTACGGAGGAGGGAGGATGATATGCAACAATGTGATGATGAAGGTGGCGAGGACCCCTGAGACAAGCGACATGAGGTTGGCGGTGGCGACGGATCGGGCGGGGCGAGGAGGCACCGTGGAGGCGCGGGGGTGGCCGACGAGGGGAGGAGGTGGAGCACATAGTTGACTTGATGGAGGTGGAGGACCGTGCGGATGAGGAAGTCCCTGATGGAGAACGCTCGGATGGGGAGGACAATACTCCTGAGGTGCCTGTCCCCAGTGCGTGGACTAATTATAATTTCAAGACCTAACAATGAATGAAGGAACAGAGATGCATGGGAGTATCATGAGAAGAGGTCATGAGGGGGCCATATATAAAGACAAGGAGGTCAGTGATGGATGCGGTGAAGTCTTCGGTCAATGTCTCTTGGCGACAATTCAGGTAGTGAAGTCGAGCTAAAAAGACTACGACATGAAGTCGTAGTTGACTCGTGCCCATGGCGGTGCATGCATACAAGGGGAAGTGGAGGACTATCGAAAATGTTCCGTGAGTGACGAGCATAATCGCTAACCGGAGGAAGCGGAGCAGAACACTGCAATCAGTCTTCCACTTGGGTGGCAAATGTGTTTTATGGTCAGATCGTGGACAATCCGCATCTGCAGCCTCGATCCATTATCAGAGCCGTGGAGGAGAGGTTTCAGTACAAGATTAGCTACGGAAAGGCATAGAGAGCAAAAAGAACAGCTTTGCAAATACGGTTCGGGACATACGAGGCTACTTACGAGAATATTCCACACTTGCTCAGGGCAATATCAAGTAGGAATCCCGGTACGGTCATCGACCTTGCGGAGTTTCCCGCGGATGGTGCGTGTGCGGGCAAGTGGGTCTTGCAGCGGGCATTCTTCGCCCTCGGCGCATGCATAAATGCCTTCCGACACTGTCGCCTGGTCATTTGCATGGACGGCACATTCCTTACAGGGAAAAACAAGGGCCAGATTCTAACTGCAATTGCGGTGGACACCAACAACCAGGTTCTACCGGTCGCATTGGCCTTCATGGAGGGGGAAAACACGGAGAGTTGGTACTGCTTTCTTGAAAGAGTCAAGATGGCAGTTGTCCAGGACCGTCCTGATGTATGTGTCATCCATGACCGACATGCAGGGTTGCTGAGGGCGATCGTGGATATGCAACAAGGGTCCGACGTCGTGGGAGCAGCAAAGTGGCCAGACCTGAAGAGCTGGTGGTGCATGAGGCACATGGGTGCCAATTTTTTCCATCAGTTTAGGAACAAGGAGCTTATGAACATGTTCAAGCAGCTGTGCAAACAGAACCAGCGGAGGAAGTTCGACTCGCTGTGGAGGACGTTGGATGAACTAACCCAGAAGCAATCACTGAATCCAAGGGACGGTGCTAGTTCATCGAGGAACCCTATGGTGTACCACGAGCAAGGAGATGACCCCACAGCCTTGTGCGCGCTACCGATCGATGCACCAAACATTCAGCGTAGGCCGGGGACAAGCATAAAGAGTTGCACGGACTGGATACGATACGAGCCGTTGGAGAAATGGTCCCTTCTGCATGACGAGGGCGGTTCCCGTTATGGAATAATGACAACCAACCTGGTGGAGATTTACAATTGGGTAATGAAAGGTACGAGATGCCTTCCGTTGGTGGGAATAATGACAACCAACCCAAAGATATTTCGTTGAGAGGTACAAGGCCTCCGCTGCATGTATGTCGGACAATCGCCTGTCCTACTCGACGGTTGTCTCTACGTACATGGTCAACAAGACACGGAAGGCACAGACACATCGCTTGACACCAGAGAGTGGCGTGGAATGAGGTATCACGTGCACTACGGTGACCGGGGTCGAAGAGGTGCCCACCGGGAGAGGACTTCCCATCTGTGCGTACTCCGAGCTGCTGACTGCGAGTGCTCCTGCCAGAAGCCACGCCTGCTGCACTTGCCGTGCTCGCACGTGATTGCCGCAGTAGGCGAGATACACTAGTCATGTCGTCCGTACATCTCCCACTACTACTACAAGCAAAGTGTTTTAACACGTAGCATAACGAGGTGTACGGATACCGAGTCGATGGATCATTCATGGTGGCCCCCCCTCCAGGGCATCGATGGGTACTGGACATCCAAATGTTGAAGCAGAAAGTCGGGCGTCGCAGGACACGGCGTATTAGGAACGATATGGACGAGTTTGAAGGGTGTCGTAATTGTGGATAATGTAATTCTATGTACCATTTATTTGTTATCCCCGTCATGTAATTTTTGATTCTATGTACCAATTATTTGTTGTCCCCGTCAATGTAATTTTTTATTCTATGTACTAGTTATTTGTTGTATGTGCGCGATCGAACATATATTTGAATATGGAACATTTCACTACTTTTCATTTAATTTTTGGTAGTTGTAACGTGTACCATTTACTTATTATCCGGTTTGTTTTATTTGGCTCATATACTTACTAATTGCCCAGTTTGCTTTATTTGCTTTCTAACCATGAATTTGCTTTGTAACCACGCAGGCACAGGCGACGATGGCGAGAGTTGGGCGCGCTGTTGACGCTACTCCCGAGCTGCTAGACCAGCACATGGACTTGACCCACCGGTCTAGGTTGTCCGCAGTTGAGGGCCGGCGGCTGGGGACACTGCGGTCTCGGGTGCCAAAGGAGTTTCTTCGGATCGACCCGCGTTGGGTTCCACAATAAGCTGCCGATTTTTCCTACTCTTTTACTTACCTGTTAATGGAATTTTAACGACGCTACACACTACGTGCAGGTTACGAGCTGCCGGCTTACTTCCGTTCTGCCGGATGGTGGAGCAGACGACTGTGGAGGGCCCGCACGTCTCACGGTTCTCATACGACCGGTCCCTGCTGACCGCGCTCGTGGACCGGTGGAGAGCGGAGACACACACGTTCCACCTGCCCTGCGGAGAGATGGCTCCTACGCTGCAGGACGTGTCTTTCCTCCTATGGCTCCCCTACGCGGGCCGTGCAGTTGTGCCGCACGACGCCCCCGTCGCGTGGCTTGCGCACCTGGAGGCGCGCTTCGCCCAAGTGCAGCGACACTCCCGAGCCCCCCCGTACGTGCCGCACAAGATGGATGAGCGGCACGGTGTGCGTATATGGGTCGCTCCAGCTCACTAGTTAGTACCTCATTCATTGTAACTTAGCGGATCGACCGAAACTGCCGACAATATTGTACCGAATCTTCGAGGTCGAGCTTCGCACTCGGAGGTCGACGAGGAGGACTTGGCACGCCACCTGGAGGCGTACCTGCTATACCTATTCGGTTGGTACTGCTCCGTCTCCCTCGCGACGGGACACGGTGGACCGGCACCTGATCGAGTTCGCCCAGTTTATCTCGGACACCCCGGCGGAGGAGGTAACACATTTCGTTAAAATCTCTTATCACAGGACATGTCTAAATTTGTCATTGTAAACAGATGATGTAGTGGTCGTGGGGCTCTGCCGTGCTCGCATGCACGTACAGGGGTCTTTGCGAGGCTGTCTCCCGGGTATCGATAGACGCGCTCTTGACGGGCTGCGTTCTACTACTGCAGCTTGTGGTCCTGGGAGCACTTCTCCATCGGTAGGCCCGTTGTTGACCGGTCGCCGTACTCACAGGACGTATACCACCACCACGACCAGATCGACTAGCCCACTATGGGCCTGTACTGGGTTCAGCAACAGGTATGCCCCCTTGTATCTAACCCCGTACTTTGGACACTTTAATAACATGCACTATTTTTTTTTTCCGTAGCGGGTGTACACCCACCTGTACGTCAAGAAGGTGTACGCCGAGTTTGTTCGGGAGTTTGACAGGCTACAAGACGAGGACGTGCGGTGGACACCATCTGACCAAGACGAGGTCGTGTCCGAGCACCTCACGGGCCGTCCGAGCTTTGAGCATGACCATCGACTGCTCACCGTGAAGGTCCTCCTCTTCGACCTGTGCATCGAGGAGTACTCGCCGCACCGAGTGCTGCGTGCAAGTTCAAAGGGAAAGGGCAAAGCAAAATAAGAGGGAGGCTCTTCGACCTTGCCACGCACAGCGTTCTAGGATCTCTTCCTACCGACTGGGGTTGTCGCACCGATGTGTTTGTGCGGAGATCCTTGGGGGTTTGTCCACTCCTACGAGCTTCCAACTTGGAAGAGGCGGTATTGGAAGTGCCGCAACTACGAATTCGACCTGCCGGAGAAGGCCCGGAAGCTTCGTCTTGTGGTAATAATCATATGTGTTTCCTAATATTTCTACATGAAACTTTCCTAATTTTTGTTTCATGAAGTCGCCTCTGCCACTGTGTGAATTTAAGCAGTGGTACGGCATGGAGATCGATCCGGAGGACCAAAGGCTCCTTGATGAAGAGTTTCGGAACTGGGAGTTCAGGAGGCGGCTCCAAGAGGACCGTGACGCTGAACGCGAGAAGGCACGTATTAAGGAAGCGGAGGAGAAGGAGGCTGAGAGAGAAAGGAAATGAGAGAGGGCACGTAGTGCCAGAGAAGCCCCACCGGAGGCATGGGATAAGGGGAAGTGGCCTTGATGCACTCAGTAGACGTCTCGTTGTTTGTTGTTCGTAATGCTCCTCCGCTTTATTGTTCTTCATGCACTATGTAGGCTCTTACTACTTTCGTTGTTCGTCTTTGCTCCTCCCGCTTGAAGTCGTAATAAAGAGATTGACCTACCTTATTATCCGCAAAAATTCGAGCTCAAATTCCTATTTCAAGAACTCCTCTTGCACCCCATCAACATTATCATGTACGGTGTTCGCGTTAACGATTTTTTAAGTTAAACAACATTTAAAAAGATTTAATATGATTTTCCCGTATTTTTTGGGCCGTATCCGGCCTGTCCCGCGGGGCTACGAAAACCCCTAAGTGGCTACGATTTCTATGGTTTCATGGCCGCGAGTGCCTTTTTCGATTTTCGCAACTTCCTACCAGGGTAACGTCTGGCTATCTCGCCCATACATAAGTGGTAGCCCGCATTGCGTAGGCCGCTCTTGATTTTTTTTGTATTTTTTGGGCCGTATCCGGCCTGTCCTGCGGGGCTACGAAAACCCCTAAGTGGCCACGATTTCATGCGTTTCGTGGTCATGAGTGCCTTTTTCGATTTTCGAACTTCTTGCGGGGCAATGTCCGCCATCTCGCCCAGACGTAAGTGGTAGCCCACATTGCGAGGGCCGCCTTAATTTTTCTCAGATTTTTGGGCAGATCCGGCTGTCCCATGGGCTACGAAAACCCCTAAGTAGCCACGATTTCCGTGGTTTCGTGGCCGCGAGTGCCTTTTCCGATTTTCACAACTTCATGCCGGGGCAACGTCCGGCCATCTCGCCCGTACGTAAGTGGTAGTCCGCGTTGCGTAGGTCGTCCGTGATTTTTCTCGTATTTTTTCGACCATATTCGGCGTACCATACGAGCCTACGAAAATCCCTAAGTGGGATGCGTATCACTAACAAAGGAAAATAATTTTTCCGTTTCAATACAACAAGAAGTTTTTTTATTTCGTAATTCTTCCCGGTTCAATGCAACAATTATCGTACAAACAATTTACAACAAAAATTGCAAAAAATTGTTATAAGATTCGATCGCCTGTGTCATGCGACTGTTTTTTTAATTTTTCACCGCCGTTAGACGCCGGGTTACGCCGTTAGCTAGGGAAGCTATCGCCCGAGTAGGGGGTGATCGTCCCCTACTGGGGCGACGGGCAGGTAGATCTGCAATTTTTTTGCCGCGCTGTTTACTTTTGAAAAAAATATTTAAAATAAATATTAAATAAAAAAATTCTCATACCGCACCCACTTGTGGTGCGTCATACCACTGAGGACGATTTTGGGCTTCACATTTGGCAAAAATGCACTGTGCGACTCACAAATAGCCACAGTTCACTGTTATAGACACAGGTTTCACGGATTCAACCATGATCC
This sequence comes from Guadua angustifolia, assembly GCA_036346375.1. Taxonomy (NCBI): domain Eukaryota; kingdom Viridiplantae; phylum Streptophyta; class Magnoliopsida; order Poales; family Poaceae; genus Guadua; species Guadua angustifolia. Next base: position 1,287,388 of record JAYEVE010000861.1, on the reverse strand, counting down.
AACCAATGCGCCAAAAATGCTGTGGCATATTGCATTTCTTTTTGTCCAGTTTTGCCCATACCAAGGAGGCCCTAAAAGCCCAAAACTGGCGTTCCATTTGTGGCCGAAAATATGGTTGCCGGTAGGTGTAGTAGCAGGTTTTGAGGCAAATAAGGTGCAAATTTTGGGCCAGATTGTGGCACAAAATTCAGCTGCCACAAACCTGGGTGTAACCGCATGGATGAACGTAGATGATTTTAGCAACTGAACAAAACGGCCTCATTAATTCCTAAACAACATATGACATAACCAAATGCAACTCTTCTGTATATAAATTGACATTATAATTCACAACGTGTTCAGTATAACTAGTAAAGTGCGAGTGATATCTTCAACTAATACGGTAACGACTAACGAACATGTCACATGCAAATGGTGAATTTGTAATGCGTTTTACCTCACACTACCTTCATTGTGACCTGGCTTGGTGGTGTTACAGATATTTTAATTACATTTGGAACGCTTTGCCCAGTTTATGTTGCCACACGTGGGACACACTTAAAATTAAGTTTCAAATCAGATATATATAGTAGAGTACAAACCAAATGTACTTCTATTACTCTCGAGCAATTTAATAAACTCAACATATCAAAGTATTACTCTCCAATAGGAGCAAGATCACCAAAAAAGCCAAATTCCTAGAGAGGTCTAGAAAATACTTTTGTGCCAACGGAAATTGCAGTATGATGAAACAAGGGTTGTGAAGTTTAGTCCAAAATAGGAATCATACGTTACAATATCACCACATCCCAAAATAATTTTTCAAACCACCAAATCATAAGGTGATAGGGCAGTTACTAAACTTCTAACATTTCAAAATTCCTCCACCCCAAGATTTCCACACCTTAAACCTTTACCAACCTTAAAGGTCCTCCAAAATTGTTGCATAAACCGAAGGTAGCGGTAAATTTTGAGCTTTGAAGTTTGAACAGGCTACAGAATAAAGAGTCCTGTAAAGCACTATCCAGTTGGGTTCATGGGGCAGGCGGGCAGCAACAAAATAATACATACAAATCAAAGGGAAAGGACGAACTAAAGAGAGACATGTCAAAGCGATAAAACAGAAAAAAATTCAAGTGTTCTTACATTGGACATGGCCAATCGTTTGGACCAAACAGCCGAGGAGGGCCACCAGCAGAAGCACGACTGATTCGTCTTGCATCATCGCTACCACGGCCTTGGCCCCTACCCTTACCGCCAGCACCTGCTCCACTATCACCAGAAGGGCGAGAGGCTCCACAGCGATTACAAACACCACGGAAGGCAAAATTACATTGCCACAGCTGGGAGAAGAAACCATAGCAAAGACCACACTTGTCAACAAGACATGAAGTGGCAGAGAAGTTGCTCACCAATCATAACAGACCTTGTATTTGGGCACAGCCAATCCCCATCTTGCTGCCAAGCTTCTCCTGGACCATCAACACGTCCTCTACCTCTGTCTGCTCCGTTATCCAATTCTTCTTGTCCACAAGGCCAGCAGTGATGCTCAAATTAGCGGAGTTATCAAATGTATCTTTGCTTTTGGACTCAGCTATGTGAACCTGAATGGTGCTTCCATGGAAATCTTTGTTATTGAACCATTCCACAGCAGCTGAAGCAGCATGCGGGTCCTCGTAGGTGCTATTGCATCACCCTTCGGTTCATTGGTGACTTTGTCCCTGTATATCCAAATCTTTGGACGCCCAGTCCTTTTGTCCTTCTGTTGAGATTTGACGACAGGAAGTAACAAATTTATCATGGAAGTGAACTTAAAAAAGGCATAAACGAATCTTTAAAAAAATTAAGTGGCTGCAAATTGTCTCCTGGTAAGGCTCCATACCTTTAGCAACGCTATGGTGCCAAAATATTCAGCCAACATGGTCTCATCAGTTCCAGGAGGCAGATTGCATACCATGGTTATCACGGCGCCCCAGCGAGACGAGTCATCTCTAGGATGCTTGGAAGCCTAGTTGCCTAGGCGCCCACCTAGATGACAGTTAGGCAACCAAAACAAAATACAGCAGCCAGCAAATATAGTAGGCTGTCTCAAAGAAAGGTGCACAAAATTATTAGCACAGATGGGTTCAATAAGCCACCAAATATGGCAGCAGCAGCACCAGGCAGTAACCACTTAGAAGATTGTGCACTAATCCATATAAATACAAATAAGCACTAATCAGCACAGATTGTGCAGCCACTAATCCATACAAATAAGGCAGCAGCAGCACCAAGCACCACTTCATCACTGACCAAGCACCAAGCAAGCACCGCTTCATCACTGACCAACAGACCAAGCACTAAGCACCACTGCGCAACGGGGTATTTCGATATTTGACACCCAATTCGCATGCCTTTCGGGCTTTGTGTATGACATGTGGGTCCATCTGAGTCAATGACAGTGGACCAGGGTGTCAAATATTGAAAAATTCGTGTTTAAAGGGTGTCAAATTTCAAAATCTCTCTTGCGCAACAAGGGAGCACAGGCGGTGGCGGCGGTGGGGTGGGCAGTAGCTGCTGGCGGTGGGGTGGGCAGCAGCTATGGACCATGGGGCGGTAGCAGCACTAGACGACTAGAGGCGGAGGGGGAGGGGGAGGTGGAGATCGTTGGTCGGTGGAGGAGATTACTGATGGTTGGTCGTTGGTCGTTGGTCCAGTTTTGCTGTTGTTGCTGTTGGCGGCGGAGCTCTATGCCCGAACGCTTGGCCGGATGCCTAGATGCCGCCGCGACGCCTGGATGTCTAGTCGGCGACGCCGTAATAACCTTGTTGCATACGTAAACAGAATCATTTGGGGGCCGTCTTGACATATACCTAGCCATCTGTAACAAACAACCTAGTTGCAGAGGAGTATTACTGTTATTTATATGGTATTGCTTTCAAAAATCATCAAGAAAATTGGAGTAGACAAAATAGCAAGCAGAAAGGTGCAAATAATAACAATAGCAATGGGAAACTGAACAAGAAGAGCAGTAAGGCTGCCTCCAATGCACGGCGCGAAGTCGACGCGAGAGGAGAGAGAGCGATCAACGTGGAGGAGAGAGATGGAAAACGTTCATGAAAGGAAAACAACGATGACACGGCCGATGTCGCCTCGATTGGTTCCCATCAAGGCCATACCGCCATTGAAGACTTGGTCTTTGGCATGTATTATTATTATTATTATTATTATTATTATTATTATTATTATTATTATTATTATTAGGAGGTGGATTAAAGAGATAAAAAACTTCTAAAATTAAAAATAGTTTTGAGAGAATTAAAAACAATACTAAGTTCTTTTAAAAGTCGAGTGAAAAAATTCAGCTTGAATTTTGTTATTTTTGTACACGTCATATGTTGTAGCATTTCATCACCATTTTCTAAGGCTTTTAACGGTTTTTCTCAAATATTTGAAAGATGTTTTCCAATAAATTGGTTAAGCCTCTCTAATCATCTTTTCGAGGGCTCTCTACTGTTTGGATTATAATGGATGTAACTTTTCATACTAGCCATTGGACAATTATCATACTAGCCATTGGACAATTACCTATTGAAAAACTAGCCATTAGACAACTAGCTGTTAGCAAACTATCCATTTCCTACCTGCCCATTGGAAAACTAGCCGTTGGTCAAGTTTATCTATAAAGACAACTCATTCTCTTCTTCTCAAGCAGAATACATGCATCCAACTTCTCAAACTCCACACCTCCACAATGTCCTCAAACTCCATCTCAACCTCGAGTGATAGCAGTGATTTCGACAAGATGAAAGACACATTACTGGAGCATGCAATGCAGATAGATGCTGAAATTGTGGAGGAGGAGCGCATCATCGCCGAGCTTGAGGGAGAGCCATCCTGTAGGCGACGGGGCGCTAGAAGAAGATATGTCGAGCAGAATCGTGAAGAAGTCAACCAACGCCTCATTTCAGACTACTTCTCCAACAACCCCACCTACAGACCTCATACATTCTGTCGGGGATTTCGTATGCGGAGACCTTTGTTCCTTCGCATAGTTGAAGATCTTGGTGAGTGGGATGTTTATTTCACACAGAGGTGGGATGCCACTAATCGTGTAGGGCTATCTCCTCTACAAAAGTGTACCATAGCGATGCGCATGTTGGCATATGGTGTCTCGGCCGACCAAGTGGATGAGTATTTGAGGGTGGCCCAGAGCACGGCGATTGAGTGTTTAGGAAAATTTGTTGAAGGCATGATTGTGAAGTTTGGACTAGAGTATCTTCGAAGGCCAACTGTTGAAGATCTACAAAGACTGCTACAACATGGAGAGGCTAGAGGCTTCCTAGGGATGTTGGGAAGCATTGACTGCATACACTGGGAGTGGAGGAATTGTCCTGTGGCATGGAGGGGCCAATTCACCCGTGGAGATCATGGGGTCCCGACAATAATACTCGAAGCTGTGGCCTCATATGACCTTTGGATATGGCATGCATTTTTCGGTGTTACCGGCTCTAATAATGACCTCAATGTTCTCAACCGATCCCCTCTATTCACGGAAGTATTGCAGGGACAAGCTCCGAGGGTCCATTTCAATGTTGGAGGTCGGTAGTACAACCAAGGTTACTATCTTGCAGATGGTATATACCCAGAGTGGGCGGTGTTTGTCAAGACAATACATCTCCCACAAATGCCAAAAGATAAGCTCTATGCAAAACAATAAGAAGGAGTAAGAAAGGACATTGAGCGAGCATTTGGAGTACTACAATCTCGCTTTGCCATAATCCATGGTCCCGCTCGGTGTTGGGATCCTTCCATGCTCGGGGACATCATGCTAGCTTGTATCATCTTGCACAACATGATAGTGGAAGATGAGCGAGACAATGATGCTCTTGACTATGATTATAGTGAAAGCACAATGATGGCAACAGTGACCCCACCCAATGCCCAGACTGGTATGACTTTGAACTTTGACGACGTGCTGACAGCAAATGCCAGAATCCATGCCCGAGCCACACATATACAACTTAAAGCAGATTTGGTGGAGCACATCTTGCAGGATTTGGGGAGCTGATATGAGTAGTGTAATTTTCATTCCACTTGCCCCATGTATCTTACCTTATCAATGCATTACCATTTTAATTTTTATTGTATTATCATTAATGCCAATGTAGAATGACCACACACTGCAAAAGCCAACATAGAATGACCACACACTGCGAAAGCCAACATGGAATGACCACACACTGCGAAAGCCAACATGGAATGACCACACACTGCGAAAGCCAACATTGAATGACCACACACCGTGGAAGCCTATATAAACCATCCACCATCCTCTTCTTAACCACAACACATGCATTCTTCTCTTCGGACCACATCTGCATCCCATGGATTCTAATACTCCACTTGGCAGCTTTGTAAACTTACTCAATTCATCTGGTGTAGACCCAAGTGAGAATACCGACTCTCCAAATACTCAAGTGCCTGCACAGTCGAGTTTCCCGCAAAACATCCCTCCAATGTTTCCTCCATTTTCCTCTCAGATCCCACCCCAATTTCTATCATCGAATCCTATGTTTTCGCAACTAGCGAACATGGGTCAAAACTTCCATTTTGTCAGCATGCCATCGAATTTTCCCCAAGGGTCACCGCTGCTAGCATATTCTCATGGAACAACGAGATTGGCTTCAAGTTCGAACACAGGAACACCCGTGGTGAAACCAGTCATCGAAGTGGAAGATGATAATAGGCATGCCAAAGTTGTCTCCCCCCCCAAAAAAAAAGAAACGTGAGGACTGGTCCAGAGAGGATGACATATGTCTAGTACGCACGCTTTGCATCTTGATCATCTCTGTGCTAACTTTAAACTATAGCAATATTTGATTTTTATGTATGATTACACTTTTCAGGTGAGTGCTTGGCTGAACAATACACATAACCCAATCGAGGGGAATCAACAAAGAATGGAAGGGTACTGGAAGGACATCGCAATAACCTACAACATAACGGCTACAACAAATAGAACATGGAAGCAATGCAAAGACCACTGGCAGCGGACGAATACAAAGGTTACTTGTTTCAACGGCATATGGGTTAGAGTGAAGAATTTGTATAAAAGTGGTCGATCCGATGATCAAATCATGTCAGAAGCTTGGGAGATGTACATGTAGGAGGACCCAAAGAATGCATGTTTCAACCTAAATTATTGGTGGGAATGGGTTCATGGCCATCCAAAATGGACTAGGGAGTATATGAAGAAGGGGACGGACGGTAACAAGAGGACCAAACTCTCTGGATCCAGAGAGTACACCTCCTCATCAAGGGATGAGGCAGATGCTGAAGAAGTGGAGGCACCCGATACAGGGCTACGAAGGCCAGGAGGTCGAGATGCTGCAAAGGCAAAGCGTAAGGGTAAGAGCACACTTAATCCGGCTACAAGCGAGGAGGTGGAACAGAGAAGGCAATATATAGCTGAGAGGAAGAGAGAGACCTCAGAGCTGAGGAGTTCTTTGACATCTCTAGCTGTCACCAGGGAGAAGGCAGCCACTGCGAAGGCATACGCAGCGTACTGCAAGCTACTAGCTAAGGACACCACAGGTTTCAGCGAAGAGGAGATGAAGAAACGTGATCGTGCACTGAATCACTTCCACGAGATGTTTGGTGGGTATGGACTAGAGAATTAGCTTGCATGTTGTAGTGAATAAATGTAATGTAGCTTATGTATTTTATCTTACGAATGTGTTGTATCTTAGACTATGAATGTATTATTATTATGCATGTTTAATTTAATCTATGCGTTATAATCGTTTGTGAACTACGTATTTCTAAAAGTAGCTAAATATTATTATTATCAATAATATTTAATTTGTATTTACATATTTAGTTGTATTTCACATTACGTAACAAATAAAAAATAGATTTAACTAAGAATAATACACACATATAAATATTTTGGATCCACTGCTACCGCCACTATACCGCCTCATCATTGAAGGGGTGGGAGCTAGTGGAAGTGCTAGTGAGATGTGGGTCCACACTAACACCTCTCTCCCACCTCCACCATTAAAAGGGGTGGGAGCTAGTGGAGGTGCTAGCTGACGTGGCGTCTACGTGACACTACTACCACCTCCACTAGCTCTCCAACCATTGGAGATAGCCTAACAGTGTTCACCAAGAGGTTAGACGCTAGTGGGCTGGTAGACCTACACCTAGTGCCTAATCGCTGCCATGGTGGCTAGGCGGCCGTTGACGGTGGATAAATCGGCTAGGCAGATATTGGGGAACAATGGCAGTAACACATGGAGGACAAAAATGAAAGATGTGCCATGGATTAATGTATCATAAGTTCATGACAGAAAAAAAAGCAATGTATAAACTGTGAAGTAAGCTGATTCAATGTGTTGTAGTTGAGACTTGAGAGAACGAGGGTTGAGTAACTTTTGACGGAATTGCAAACTGAGTTTGGAGGCTAATTTGACATAAAATACGTAAAATATTTAGGTATTCTTAGTTGGCTATTACCTCAGCACTTCTTGATTTGCGATGTTAGAGGCATATAGCCGAAAAATCTAAAGTAGGCTAAAACTTGAAGAGGAAAAAACATCCTACTCCCGTGTTGGATGTCACAAAAAAAGCCCCAAGTTAACATACATATATTTATGACCGCGAAGTAGATTGGAAGCTGACAGACTTATGAGCCGCGATACATCGACAATTGCAGTGATATAGCCAATTGTAACACCCTCAAAAATCTCAAATAATCAAAATGTAAAATTCAATTATTCAATGTGAATCATTTCTGAATTTCTGCCTTTTCCCATTTATTGCATTTTGGCCTTTGTGGAAATTGATTTTAAAAATAAGTTTTGATGTTTAAACAATGGAAATCAAAATCCCATAATAAGAAAATCTGTAAAAATTATATTTAAAATTTAGGAAATCTCTGGAATATCTTATCTGAACCCCCAAGTAATATGAACACATTTAAAATAGATAAGGGATTTAAAACAGTGACTTTGGACTAGCAATAGTAACAATATCAGAATCTATAAAAATGTAAGGACCATATCTTCATATGAAAATTTTACTACATCATCTATAGAACTACAGAGTTCATAAGAAATTTTTGTAAAAATAATAAATTTTATTTATTACCCTAAAAATTAAAAAACAGAACCCTAAAAATTCCTAAATGCAATGTTAGAATTCTTATAAAATAAATATAAGTGGCCATCATATGAAAATTTTATAGTAGCATCTTAAACTATAATAAATGCCCAGAAAAAGTTTCTAAAATTTCTAACAAAGTTTTGGTCCTCAGAAAAATTAAATTCTAAAATTGAAAAATATGGACAACAGGATTGTCAGAATTTTTATAATTTCTACATACGAGATTTTGAGCTGAAAATTTTACAGCATGATAAAAGTTTCTTAATTATTAATAAAAATAATTCTAAAAAATTCTAGATGCAAGGAATGATGTTCTATCTAGAGAGGATGAACCCTAGAGCCCTCACTGTCTCACTGCCTTCTGGGACCATCCCTGTAGCTGACCCCACCTGTCAGCTGCGCAGCTCCCTGCTCTGCTCCCTCTTCCTCCTCACAGCACAACACCAACTCCTTCCGTTCCTCTGCCACTGCATGCCCAAGCACAGGATTGTGGCGCCGCAACTCGCCCATATTCTGCCACGTTTCTGTCATGACAGTCCTTTCCCAGGTTTTGCGCTGTCACAGCCAGGAAACCCGCTGCAATTCGCCACCGAGCTCCCACGTAAATCAAGCTTTGTTACACCGCCATTATCGCCTATTTAAAGGATAGCCGAAGCCCCCCATTGCCCTTGCACCACTCCCTCAGCTCCTCTGGAAACCCCCTTGCCATCAAGCACAGCCCAATTCGGCGCTTCTCCGTGCTCTTGCCCAACTTCGGTCGCACTACTCACCACCGGCCAACTTCTCGCCCAAAGGTGCATTATCCAATTAAATCCGCATAAAGTATCATCAGTAGCTGCCGATCGAGACCCCCAACTAATTTGATCTTCCCCCACCGTATAGTCGCCGCCACGGGTACCAACCGCTGCCGCCGCTCCTTGCCAGCGCGCCGCGGCCATGAGCCACCACAGCCCAAGCCGACACCTTCACACCTTCCACAAGGTCCGACCAACCCATTTCAATCCTCCCTGCCGTCTCCCACAGCCTACTCCATCGCCTGCCGTGCTCGCCCGAGACGGCCATGGCGCTGCCCGTGCGAGCCAAGCTCCTCTGCTCTGTCCTCTATAGCTGACTAGTGGGCCCAGATGCAATAGAGTTCATGTGTTTTGAGTTGGCCTCTGAATCCATGACGGGTGGGACCAAATCGAATGGTGTCTAGTTTGTTTAGTCCAAGACAGAGAAGGGGTAAGTTTATAAATTTCATGAACATGTTTAATTAGCTTATCTGATTTGAATAGCACCTTTAATCAGAAGACAAACTCAAATTGTTCAATCATTAAAATCAAAACCTAGAACTAAGTAAGTATTTGATTAAACCCAAATAAACCTAGAGTAATCACTATTTAAAATTATTAAACACTAACTCCAAAAATCGTGGAATAAATTTCTAAAAATTGTTGGAACTTTAAGTACTCTAGATCTGCAAAAATATTTGACATTTGACTTATTTTGAACTGAGTTCCTAAATGATTTTATTTTTTATGCACATGAGACCTGAATATGAATAACTACCACAAATAAATATTAAAATCAGTGAGATCAGCATCTAAGAAGCCAAAAGGTTAGGACTCTCTGATGCTATAGTGGTACAATATTTTTTTAAAGGTCAGGACCCTCTGATGATATGATGGTACAACATTTTCCAGAGGTGAGGACCCTTTGATGATATGAAGGCAATTGTATTCGGACAAGTTTAGCACCTAATCTACCTTCTTATAATATTAACCTGAGAACTCACAATATGAACAAGTTTAAAAATTGAGAAACTAGCACCTAAAATCCTTTTATCATCAGAACCTTCTATTCACATTTGAATTTGATGTTATTTGACTTCTTTTTGCTACTTACTATTATTGCTATTGCCTAGCTTTGCGACACACAATGTGTAGACACCAACATTTTAGATACTATCGTTAACGACCCTGCCTTCGATCTTGACATCAACCAACAAGGCAATCACCTCCTTTGATCATGTTGATCACAACATTTCAAAATTGTTTTGTCAAAATATTTATGCATGCGTATATTTTCAGTAAATTTGCTATATTGTGGGTATTGGTAGATATTCTACAAAAATATATAGATTTTCCTAAATCAATATTGTCATGTGTACCTTGATCACCCTAAGATAAGTTTGGACATTATAAGAAATGTCAATTGGGTATAATCGAATATGTACATGCATTTGCATAGTATGCTTTAGAAATGGGAAGATGAATGGTTGGTTATGCTGTTTGTTATGAATAATGATTTTAGACATAATGGAAAATGTTAGACATATTGGGAATTGTGGTACGGGTATTTTGATAAATATAAAAATAAAACTATAGTTTTGACGCGGGCGAGCTATTGGCAATAGCCAGAAGTGCATGTGACTTGCGTGTAATGTAGGGGGAGATTTTTTGCCCGAGTCGGAAAAAAAGACCGAATTACTATGTTGTTTTCAAGCCAAGACAACTATATAACCATAAGTGCTGATATGAGACAGCCTTAACCTATTAGAGCAAGTACAATAGTAAAGCCCACTATTCACTCCATCTCTTATCCATGTCATCTATAGTAAACACTAAAACCAGCTTGTACAATAGCTCTCTAAAGGTTGGCTCTAAATGTTATGCAATAACTATCTCTCTCTTGTACATGGCTAATCTACCTATGTTCCCGTGCAAAGTTGGTTACTAAATAAGAGCCAGTTTTTTTCTCTCTCCTGTTTTCTCTCTCTTACACATAGGCCAAAACTGATGTGTATAGGCTAAGAGCCAGTTGAGGTGGCCTTATTGTACATATCTTTAACTTACTTAGAACTAGCATTGCACATTGGAAGGCTGCAGTAATATGGGCTTCCAAATAGAGGTTGCTCGAAGGGGTGCCCTCACCGAGATGTTGGGAATAATGCCTGCGATACAAATGTGCGAGAAGTACAATGTGTACGAATATCTTCTTCCGTTACAGTAAGGGTTTCACTACTACAAAAGGGGTTATATTAGACACATCATCACTGACTATTTCTTATAAAAAACTATCTACAATGAGTCTTGGGATGATCATTTCTAGTAAATAAGAACAGAGAGCCTCGACCCCCTCTGTTTTTTAGGCTTTTCTGAGCTATTTTTGAGGTGGCTGCGATTGAGAGGTGATCTGGTGGAAAGAGACCCTAGATTTGGAGGTGTGATTATAGATCCTTATGCTCTAGGTCATCTAAGGTTAGTGATCGGTTTAAATTTGCATTATATTTAAGATCTAGCTTAGTAAAGAGGGAAATGAAGATAGTTTCTAAATCTAGCTTGGTGCAGATTCATTTATTCTTAGTGACGTAAAGTAGTGATTGGTTCTAATTGCATTATACTCAATATGTTGATAGTTAAACATCCCAAATTTTGCTTTTTCTAGATTTATTGTGTTTTCCCCTTTTATTTGAATTTTTTGAGTTTTTTTAATCCCTTTTGCATTTATTAAATAGGCTATTACTATCTTTTTTTATTCTATGCAAATTATTATTGATCTTTTGCTGGAAGTATTTTATTTGGGTTCTAAATGTCTCAAAGTATTTTTTAGATTTTTTTTGGATTTTCTCGCTATTTATTTCGGCTTTGTTTATTTTCCTAATTTGTTTTTAATCGGAAATGAATTAAAAATCCTCAAATAGTGTCTGGGCCGAAACCCAAACCGGTCCGGCCCAATTTCCTATGCCACCGGCCTGTTCAGCCCACTCCGCTCGAAACCCTAATCGAGGAGCCGTTCGATCGTGATCGAACGCTCGCTGTTCATCCGCGTTGCCCCGTGCTGAAGGCCGTCAATCTACCACTGATTGGAAGCACGTGATTCCGCCACATCGCCAAGCCGTGTCCCTGCTGGACTCCGCCGCCACCGCGTGCTTCTGCACGTTTTTCGCAACGGCACAGACGCCTAGAACCCCCTATTTAATGTGCCACCGCCACCCTCGTGCTCCTTACCTTGTGTCGCATCTACTGGTCAACTCTCGCCAACCGAGACACCCTCGTCTACCTGTAGTCGCTCGTCAGTCCCCTTCCACCATTGTCGAGGTCGCCGGAGTGTCGACCTCACCGAGCCGCATCGATTGCGCTGTTCCTCATCACCAGAGCCGCCCCCTAGCGCCATCGTTGTGGTCTTCGTCCCCAACTATGGTGAACCAACCCCGCCGCGCCATCACCGCCGATTCGAACTTCATCGACCATCCGATTTTCATCCAATGCCCGCGATCACGCCATGTCGCCGCATCAACTGTAAACAACTCCGTCACTCCCCACCGTTGGATTTCAATCGCACGGTAGAGATTGAAGGGATACGGGTAGGCTACGCTAGCGCATAATTAAAATTTTTCTACCTCGTAAACTAGGAAGCCACGCAAGTATATGATTGTCGACGATCGGGATCGCCAACCGCAAGAAAAGAGATGGGGGTCAGTGTGATGCGGGACCCGAGCAGCGCTTCGCTCAAACGGAGGAAAGGTGAAAGACGTGGCTATGGTCGGAGCAAGACGGCAACGAGCGTGAGACCGAGATTTATACTGGTTCGAGCCCCTGTGGAGGTAATAGCTCTACTCCAGTCACCTTGCGGCAGTTTTTCTTGGTTACTTCTAAGTATAGGGACGTGTTACAGCTCACGTCTAGCAATGGCTACGACTAAGCTCGGGCTATGTGTATTGTGAGTTCGTTGTTGCCAAAAGACCGCGCTTCCTTGGCCTTTATACCTCCCCTGCACGCAATGGGCGGGAGAGATTCCCGGGAAGTGGCCTTCATCCACATTGAGGGTTGGCGAATCGCCCGGACTTCTTGCACATACTGCGCCGCCCCCCACGACCCTCCGTTGAGCAACCGCCGGTCAAATGCTTGATCCGTAATCCAAGGGCGGACTACGGCACCTGGACAGGGGCCCGCCCGAGCTCGAGGTCGAGCGGGGCCGTGCTCGGGGCCAGCGCGCCCTTGGTCGAGCGCTTTGGCACGCACCCGGGTCGTGGACGGGGGCCGTCCGATCTCGGGGGATCCGTTGACCGTGCGCCGACCGGTCAGAGGATGCCCAGCCCTCGTCAGCTAGCCCCCGAGGCTTGAGGTCGTGGCCGGAACACGGGCCGACCTTGAGGCTCCATAGCCGGGTCCTATTCCCGGAATTCTCCTGAGGTCGAGGTTGGGCGGAAATGTAACGCCAGGCCGTGGATGAGCGACACCTGGCGCCTCTTGATCTCCGGAACCCTGATATGGATGCGAACGGTTGGCGACACCTGCTGTCTTCTCGAAACCGCCGCCCAGGCCTTAATTGCGCCTGTCAAATCGTGGCTAGCACGCCCTTCGAAGCGTCACGGTCTAAATTTGGTGTCGGCGTGGCCTATAAACTTGAGACTACAGCGTCTGTTGAAGAGACTCCCCGATCGGCGCCCTTCGTCTTCCCAAGCCTCCGAGCCCAAGCAAAAACTTTCCTCCCCCCCTTCGACCGAATCCGCCGCAATTGCCATGGCCAAGCTTGGGAGGAGCACACTGTCGCCCGCAAGGATGAAGGAGCTCGAGACCCTGGGGCAGCTTGACCCATTCACGTGGCGGTTGCCGGACAACGAGACCGAGCCACGCCCCAGGGACGACGAGATCGTCTGCACCGAGCATTATGTCCTGTTCGGCCTGTGGAACCCGGAGAGCGAGTTCCTCTCCGTGGTCCTCACCAGCTGCGAGATCGAGCTCATAAACCTGGTGCCGAACTCTATTCTTACTCTTGCCATCTTTTCCCATCTGTGCAAGGGGTTCTTGGGAATCCTTCCCAACCCCTCGCTTTTCTTCCGGTACTTCAGCCTCTTCCGCTCCGGGAAGGACCCTGTGGTCGGGTGCCTCTACTTCCGCCAGCGGATAGGGCTCAAGTGGTCCTTCCCCAAGATCCAAGCTCGGGACTCCCTCGGACCATGGTCCGAGCAGTGGTTCTATCTGAAGAAGGGGGAGCTCGGCACGCTCTCATACGAGGGAAAGCCCGTTTGTGGAAAGAAGGATACCCTAGAGGCGGACGATTATGAGGCCGACGAAGAAGCCATTGCCGCCATTCACCTCTGCGCCGAGCGCGGCCTCACCGGGCAGGCGATCGCCGTCGACTTCCTGCAGAACTGGGTGTCTCCCCTGCGGAGGCGGATGCACCCGTTCTACGAGATCCAAGGGCGCATCGATTCGACCCGCGAGGGTAGTCTGGTGGTCCCCCCTGCCTTGTGGCCTTGCTCGAGTCCTCCCATCACGCTTCTCTGAGAGTAGCTCCCCTTTTGTAGTGCCGCAGGAGTCATGGGTCGCCGCTAGGATGGACGAGATGTTCGGGAAACAGGCGCACAATTACTCCATGGACGACTCCGTGCCAAAGAATGTGCTCCACCGCAAGACCGAGGTAAGCCATCCCGACCAACGGATCGACCCGAGCGACCCCGTGGCCCAAAATGACCCCTCTCCGCATGCAGGACCACCAGGAGCTGCTCGGCACGGCCAGGCGGATGCTCCCGCTGCCCGGGGTGGGCAGGAGCAAGAAAGGGAAGAAGAGACCTTCCCCGGCCGACGCGGACCGCCAGGAGGCGAAGAAGACACACGTCGAGTGGGCCGACCGTGCCATGGTGAGGATCCCGCCGCTCGAGCCTCCGAGCCCGTGCTCGTGTGCCTTGCTGGTTTGACGCGTTCTTCTTTTTGTAGCAGCAGAGCGCGGTGGCCGTCGCCAGGTCTTCGAGCTCTCCCTCGGCTCTGGGACCTCAAGCTCGGAACCCCGCCGCAGCGGGTGACGTTGGGCCAGCACGGGCCCCGAGGCCCCTGGTCACGATGTCGCGCAAGCGAAGTGCCCCTCCGGCCTCGGGGCAACAAGACCTTCGCCGCCCTTCGACGAGGCGGAGGCTGGTGTCCCAGGTAGGTTCCCGGCTTCTTGGTCTTCTGCCTTCCTTGCACCCTTCGTGCTTAGTGTATGTCTTTGATCGCAGACCTTGAGCACCCGAGCTCGAATCTTGCCCGTTTTGATGATGCCTGTTGTCCAGGGCGAATCTGAGTCCGAGGAGGATACCTTCGAGTTGGTCCAACGCCGGCCTTCACGCCCGACCCGGACCCCCTTGGGGCCACCAAGCCCGCCCCCGGATGGTGAGTTCTACTAGGGGGTCGACGACCCGGACGAGGAGGAGAACGATCCCGCGATCAGCGCGGACTTTAGCACCGGCGAGGCACACGACGCAGCCGCCGTCGTCGACTTTCCCGAGGCTACCGCGAAGGAGGACGCCCAAAGCCGTGGGTCGGCGCCGGCGACGGCCCAGCTCCCCGACCACGGCCGCTCCGGTGCCGAGGCGCGATTCCGCCGGCCGCCGAAGATGATCGGGTCGTAGGAGCTCTGCAGTCCTACCTAGATGCGGCCGTGTCGGATGCTGAGGCCGCAGCACCCCAGGCCATGGAGGCTGAGAACGCCGCGGCAGATCCGGCCGCTGTCCCCTTGGCGCCGGAGACGAGCGGGGCCCCGGCCGTGGAGGTCGGGACCAGCACTACTGCCACGCCCTCCCCCGTCGACAAGCTGAACCCACCGGGGGAGACCGCGGACAACCAGGCCGCCCCCGGGGCGGGGGCTCAAGGTCCTGGCCCAAGCACGCCAGCGGTGGCCGAGGCCGACCTCGACACTGGCGCGCTGGACGAGGAGGAGGAGGAGATCCCTCGCGATCGTATTGACGACCGCGAGGAGTTCACCCGTGCACGCCTAGAGGGCCATCTACGCGAGGTAAGGGTCTTCCCGCATACCTCATGGTTTGAAGTCTAGGCTCTTTTGTCCGTTCTCATTTTGGGCCACCCTTTTCGTCATGAAGGTGATCGTCCACGCCTCTTGAGAGCTACAAGGCCTTCAAGAGCATCTTGGCGTCTTGAGGGCCTCTGAACGCGATAGAGCGCTGGAGGTCGAGGCCCCGAGCTCATCAGACCATCGAGGTCGGCGGGGGGAGCTCGGCGAAGGCCTGAGAGCTCGGCCGACCTACACCGAGACGATGAGGGCGCAGGAGGTAGCCCACGCGCCGAGCTCGAAAGACCAGGACCTCCGCGCGAGCACGACTTTAAAGCCGTGGAGCAAGCCTTCGCTCGGCCAAGGCGCCGAGGTGAAAGGGCTAAAGTCGGCCTCGAGAAGGCTACATGGGCGACGCCGCCCTCCGTCGGCGTCCCGAGCTCGAGGCCAAGGTCTTGGAGCTCGAGGAGAAGCTTGAGCGCCCGACAAGGCGTTCGAGGATGAGCGGGCCAAAGTCGAGGCGCTGGAGAAGGCCGCCGTGGATCAGTCGTCTTCCTTGGCGAAGGTGCCTCCCGGGCTCGAGGCCAAGGTCTCGGAGCTCGAAGGGAGGCTCGAGCGCACCAAAAGGACGGCGACGAGTGCCATGGCCCAACTCCAAGACGAATGCCGCCGAGCCGCGGACGCCTCCAAGGAAGCACTCCAACTGCAGGGCGAACTCTTGACCCTGCGTGCCAAGATCGCCGAGCTCGAGCAGGAGAAGCTTGACCGTGAGATGGTCGATCTGTAAAGAAAAAGTGACCAGCATAGAATTTTAGTAGGGTAACATGTATTTTAGGGAGAACAAACCCTTTTTGCGTTAATCCATTTGGCCGAAAATCCGTGGCGTATATCTTTTCCACCTTTGGTCGCGCCCCGTAGGTCGTTTGCCAGCTACCTACCCTTATCCAGCCCCCGTTGGGTCCAAGGTCCAGCAACGTCGGCCTTTGGCACAAGACCTAGACGTGAGCAAACGACCACGACCTGCAGAGTGAAGAAAAGGTCCAGAGAGAGCAAAAAGGGACGCAAGGTAGCGAGATGGTCACATCCAGACTTATACCGAATCAGGCCACGACCCTGCGCATTGCTCGATGGTCAAAGCCGCGAGGTGTGCGGTTCGAGCCCGGACACAGGGAAGAGCTGGAGTGCGAAGAGAATTCAGCTTACGAATAGCTCGACCACTGGGGGTGAACACGAAGCTCGCGACACATAGACCAAGAGCGAGAGCGCTGGGCACGGAGGTCGTGCTCGGAGAAAAAGCCACAGGCAACAATCGCATTGTAGTCACACGCAGGAAAGTTACAAATGGTGAGAATGAAAGGACAACCTTTATTGAAATTGAAGGCAAAGAGTTTTACACATAAAACTTCTGAAGCTGATCTATATTCCACGAGCTAGAGAGCTCTCGCCATCATCGGCATCGCTAGCCGTAAGCCCCGTGCGATCTGTTGAAACGACTCAGAGGGGCCCTCCCACCGTGGGGATAACTTTGTTGGCGTTGGATGATGCTCAATCCGCCTCGGGGCTAAGTCCCCAACAAGGAGCTCCTAGGTCGCATCGACCGAGACGCATGTCTGCGAAGAGCTTGCGGTAGTGCGTTGATCGTGGCGATGCACGCATCTTACTTCTTCTGCGAGGTAAGGTCGAGAGACCGTTCGCGCTCGAAGTCGACTTGGTTGACCAAGCCGACATCGGCGAGCCAGCAGAACCTTTGGAGGCGGGGCGGCCATGCGAACACGAGCCGGAAGGGTGTGGACCACGTGGCTCGGCTTGCCGTGGTAATGAATAGACCATAGGGCGGTGGGAAGTTCGTCCACCTGTGTCTTCTTTGTAGCGTTCGAGCTCATCTGCAACTCGTATCTTGGCATACTGGACAATCGCTGTTGGCGGCGCTCGCCGCTCCGTTGCTTTGGGGGTGAGCCACCGAAGCGAAGCATATTTTGATGCTGAGTTCCTCGCAAAACTCCTGGAACAACTCACTGGTAAACTGTGTACCGTTGTCAGTGATAATTTTGCATGGAACCCCATACCTGGTGACCACGAACAAGCGAAAAAAATGAACTGCCGCTCGAGCTGTTATGGTCGAGACCGGTTTAGCTTCTATCCACTTGGTGAAGGTATCAATGGCGACGAACAAGAACCTCTTTCCCCTTTGCTTGGGGAAAGGGTCGAGATGTCCAGCCCTATGTCGAGAAGGGCGGCGGCGGGATGGTGCGGAGCGCGTGAGGGGTTGATCGACTTCCGGCGTGGAATTGGCATCTTGCGACAAGTGCGGACGATATCGCGAGCATCTTGCAATGCCGTCGGCCAATAATACCCCATGCGGAAGGCCTTGCCGACCATCGACTGTCGAAGAATGCACTCCACAGAGGCTGAATGGATGTCATTTAGCGGTACTTACCTCCTCCGTGGAGATGCACGCGTCGGATGCTAAACATTTCGCTGTAGAGCTTGCCCTCGGCGGCGTGTATAGACTTGCGGCGCTTGACCCGCCTCTCAACAGGGTCGGGTGGTAGGTTGCCCTGCGCAAGGAAGTTGCGGATAGATTCGGCCCAGGAAGGTGTATCCTCGACCATGGCGAGCATGACCTCCTGGTCGGAGATCGAGGGAGCCGCCAGCGTCTCGAGGATGACGTCAGGTGGTATCTCGTCGTCGGAGGAGGCAAGCTTGGAGAGGAAATCGGCGCTGGAGTTGTCCCTCCTGGGAACGTGCTTGAGCTCCAAGTTCTGAAACCACTTCTCCATTTTGCGCACCTCGGCAAGGTATTTTGCCATCGAATCTCCCGAGCATTGGTACTCCTTGTTGTACTGGTTGACGACGAGCTGGGAGTCGCCCTTTACGACCAATCGGCGTACGCCCAAAGCTTTGCAAGCTCGGAGGCCCGCCAAGAGAGCTTCATACTCTGCCACATTATTGGTCGCCGCGAACCCAAAACGAACCACGTACCTTAGCTGGTCGCCGCGCGGTGTGAGAATGAGGATGCCAGCCCCCGAGCGCTTGAAGGACCTCGAGCCGTCGAAGAACATGACCCAAGGCTTTTCATCCTCGACCTTAGGCTCGGGCACAGATTGCGACGCCTGCTCGACCACGAAGTGGGCAAGCACCTGCGACTTGATGGTTGTTCGAGCGACGACCTGGACATCAAATGCCGCCAGCTCCACTGCCCACTTGGCGATGCGCCCGCCGCCGTCTAGGTTCCGCAAGATGTCCCTGAGCGGGAAGTTGCTTGGAACAACCACGGAATGCGCCTAAAAATAGTGCCGGAGCTTGCGCGACGCCATGAGGACAGCATACAGCAGCTTCTGCACCTGAGGGTAGCGCTCCTTCGGGCCGTGCAAGACCTCACTGACATAATAAATTGGGTGCTGCTGAGACCCCCGTTCCGCCACCAGGACGGCACTGACAGCGTGGGTGGTGGCTGCGAGGTAGAGCAGCAACCTCTCGCCAGGTTGTGGCATTGTAAGGAGGGGTGGGGACGACAGGTATACCTTCAGCTCGTCGAAGGACCGCTGCGCCTCTGGAGTCCACTCGAAGCCCCCGGGCTTGCGCAGAGTTTGGAAGAATGGGAGCCCACGCTCGCCGAGCCTCGAGATGAACCTGCTGAGGGCGGCCACACGGCCGGTGAGGCTCTGCACCTGCTTGATCGAGGTCGGGGGCGCCATCTTCTCGATCGCCTCGATTTTCTCCGAATTCGGGCCGACCCCCGAGCCCCCGATCATGTAGCCGAGCACTTTCCCCGACGCCGCGCCGAACACGCACTTCTCTAGATTGAGCTTGATCTTGTGCCTATCCAGGTTGGCGAAGGTTTCCTCGAGGTCGCGAACGTGGTCACCCTCGGATGGGCTCTTGACGATGATGTCGTCCACGTAGACCTCAAGGTTCCGTCCGATCTAGGGTTCGAAGGTCTTGGTCATCAGACGCTGAAACATGGCCCCCGCATTGCGTAGACCAAATGACATGGTCGTATAGCAATAGGTGCCAAACGGCGTGATGAAGGATGTCTTGCTCTCGTCGTCGACCACCAGCTTGATCTGGTGGTATCCCGAGTAAGCATCCAAGAAGCTCAGCATCTTGGTGTTGGCGGTGGAGTCGGCGATCCGTCGATCTTGTGAGCGGAAGTTGTCCTTCGAACAGCCGAGTTCAACCCGTATGGTCGACGCACATTCTCCACTTTCCCCCTTTCTTCTCCACGATGACCGGGTTGGCCAGCCACTCGGAGTAGTCAATTTCACGGATGAATCCGGCCTTCAAGAGCTTGCCGAGATTCTCCTTGATGACCGCGACCTTCTCCGGGGAGAAGCGACGCAGTTTCTGGCGCACAGGTCGAGAGCCGGATCTCACCTACAACTTGTGCTCGATCACCTCCCTCGGAACGCCGGGCATGTCCGCGGGTTCCCAAGCGAATATACCTTTGTTGGCGCGAAGGAATGTGACGAGCTCGAGTTCCTATTTGGAACTTAACTCGGCCGAGATGTGGACGCCCTTGGTCGGGTCGCTCTCGTCGAGCGGCATGGCCCTCGTCGCCCCACTCGGCTGGATCGCCGCCTTCTGGCGGGCGTTCTTCGCCGTCACCTCCGGGCCACGTTGGGGCAGCATGCCCGTGAGGGCCAGGGCCTTGGTTTCACATCCATATGCCGCCTGCAGGTCGCCCCGCACGGTGATGATGCCGTTTGGGCCAGACAGCTTCATACATCGGTGGCCATAATGGTTGGTCGCCATAAACTTGACCAAGGCAGGCCGCCCGAGAATGGCGTTGTACGGGAGGTCACCCTCGACCACCTCGAAGGTGATCAGCTCGGTGCGAAAGTTGTCCGAGTCACCGAAGGTAACGGGCAAGACCACCTGTCCTAGGGGGATGGTCGAGCTCCCGGGAACGATCCTGAAGAAGGGTATGGCGATGCTCGACCTTCGACCGGGAATCTGCACCGGTCGGCGCTCTACTGCGACAAGTTAAGAGAGCTGCCACCGTCGACCATGACGCGCCCGACCGCGTATTGCCGATGGTCGAGTCACGACAAAGGCGGTCTTCAGGTCTCGAGCCATACATGGGAGAGCGTCCTCTGGAGAGAAAGTGATGGTGGCCCCGCCCACTTGCAAGATCGCCGATGGGCTTCGATGGCGACACAGTAGATGGCCAGGCGGCCTTGACCTCGCTTAGGATCGTAGGCCGACGAGCCGCCGAAGATGACATCGATCCGCCCGCCTCTTTGGAACTCCAAGTCGGCGTCGTCGTGCTCCGCGCCAGCGTTCACCCTGTCTGGTTGGTCGTCGTCTTTTAGGAGCATGGGCATCTCACCTCGCCCATCATAGAAGGCCTCCAGCTTTCCCTGCCAGGCCCTGCAGGCCCGCAGATCGTGGCCGGCCGCCCTATGAAACAGGCAAAATTTTGCTTCATCATACCGGGCGCCCTCGATCATCGCCGGGCCAGTGTTAGCCCTCTGCTGGGCTGGTTCTGCGCCTGACGAGGTCGAGGCCGTCCTTGGCGAGGTTTGGGGCCTTCCCGAGCCTGATCTCGGACCTCAAGGACCTCGCGCTGGCCATCCGCCGAAACGACCACCCGCGGTAGACCTCCGCCGCCCCTGCGATCACACTTCCGCTTCCTGGTGGTGGTGCCGTGGTCGGTGCCCCTAGAGTTGGACGGCCCGGCCTCGGCCTGGTTCAGACCAAGCTTACCTTGGTCGTAGTCGCGTTCAATGAGACGGCGTCGTCGCATCCGTGCCGCTCGCTGCCATGTGGAAAAGCTTGTTGACGCTGAGCCTCGTGGTGATCTCCAGGTCTTCTGTAAGGCGCCGATCGCGGACGCCGAACTTGAAAGCCTTGATGACGGCTTCGTCGGAGATGCTCAGAATCAGGTTCCTTGTTCGGATGAATCACCGCACGAAATCACGCAGCGGCTCATTCTTGCCCTGGATGACACGATCCAGGTCCTTCTCCCTCCCCGGGCGCTCGTAACAACTCTGGAAGTTAGAGCGGAGGGCATTCTAGATTTGGCGTCACGACCTGAAAGAACTGGGTTTCTGGTTGAAAAGCCAAGTTCGCGCGGCTCCGTCCTGGACGGTCGGGAGGTAATTGGCCATGACGAGCTCGTCACCCCGTGCCAAGATAGCGATCGAGTAGATAGACAGGAATTCATCGGGGTTCTTGGTCCCGTCAAACGTTCGATCGTAGCGGGCTTGAGGCGAGCCGCCATCAGACACGCGCGCAGCCGTCGAGTCGCCATGCAACCATAGTGTGGTCATCACCGACAAGGTCCCCTGCTGCTGCCAGATTCGAGTCGAGGCTACCTCGGCGACGACCTCGGTGGGAACAACCACGGCGCCGCACGAGTCACTGGCAAATAAGCGCAGCGATCTGGACCGACGGCGCTGGGCGAAACGTCACGGAGAGGTCCGCAACTGCTGCCGGTCGACTCGAGCTTGTGTGGCTGGTTCGGGCTGGCCTTGCTTAACACAGTGCCGCGGGACGCCGCACGCGTTATGTCAAAGCCTCGCCCGAGCCTCTCGCTCGGGGCAGGCTTCTTCTTGAGGAGGTGTCCGACGGGTGCGCGGGCGGCGGCGCGACGTGTTTTCGTCGCTTCTCTAGGAGCGAGTCCCCGAGTGCTGATTTTGGTGCTGCAGTGGGATGGCCTCTGTCGCCACCCGATCGAGCTCTTCGGCGAGGGCTCGGCCAAAGAGCTCTGACCTCGCCCTATCGGGGTCGGCCATGACCCGGCGATAGCTCGAGGCGCTCCGGAGAGGGCACTCGGGCGGCCCGAAGACGTCTTGGCCTTCTCTGGGCCTCCGCCGGCGCGATTATAGCTTGGTTAATGGCGGCGCGCACCATCCGGGCGAGCATCATCGGGTTTACGGATCACGGTCATCCGCGTCTCCTCGCGCCTTGCCGCCCGCCATCAGAACGTGATGCTCGGCGGTGGCGGCGAAAATAGGGACACGGAGTCGAGTCGTGCGAATCCACGTTCGACAAGAGATCGCCGACGGCGCGCCATGCTCCGGGCCTTGATGTCGTTCTGCTGGCGGCACAATCGGGCCCCACGGTGGCGCCATTTGTCGACTATCGGGATCACCAACCGCAAGAAAAGAGATGGGGTCGATGTGATCACGGGACGGCGGCCTCGCTCAAGCGGAGGAAGGTGAAGACGCGTGGTTATGGTCGGAGCGGGGCGGCAACGAGCGTGAGACCGAGATTTATCTTGGTTCGAGCCCTGTAGAGGTAATAGCTCTACTCCGATGCTTTATGTAGTTTTTCTTGGTTACTTCTAAGTCTGAGGGCGTGTTCTGACTCAAGTCTAACAATGGCTACGACTAAGCTCGGGCTATGTGTATTGTGAGTTCGTTGTTGCCAAAATTGCGCTTCCTTGGCCTTTATACCTCCCTGCATAGCAGACGGGAGAGATTCCCGGGAAGTGGCCTTCATGCACGTTGAGGGTCGATAAGAATCGCTCGGACTTGCGCACATACCTCGCCTGCCCCACGACCCGCTCCTTGAGCAACCGCTGGTCAAATGCTTGATCCGTAATCCAACGGCGGACTACGGCACCTGGACAGGGGCCCGCCCGAGCTCGAGGTCGGCGGCGAAGCTTTCGGGCCAGCGCGCCTTAATCGGCGCTTAAAGACGCACCCGAGTTGTGGTCGGGGGCCGTCCGAGCTTGGGGGATCCGTTGACCGTGCGCCGGCCGATCAGAGGATGCCCAGCCCTCGTCAGTGATCATGGATCGTTACTGCTAGACACGCAGTGCAGCGAAAGGAAGTTGATGTAGCTTGAGTCAACGAAGTTCATGTCTAGTTGCAGTGGTCGATCTTCCTTGTTCAGTGGTTGATCATCCTGATCAGTGTTGCAGTAGTAGCAACACCTGTACTAGTATCCACACGTTTGGGAAAGGAATGCCATGCGACGGTGTGCCAGCACCGGCGTGCACGGGAAGGCTCAAGTGGTGACAGTTAGGGTTTCGGTGGGTGCGATGTATGATCTCTTTTTAATTGCAACCGCAAACCCTCTTTAAATAGCTGTCCCATCCCCTGCAATGGCACCCTACATTAGGGCCCAATTGAAGGTCAAAGCCCACTGGGCCTATTAGTGACGGATCCAATCCGTACTACTATATTCCAACCCCTTAAGTGTGTGACCCTATAGGTTCACATGCACTCGGAAGGTTAGAGCACCCTTATCGATCATTGAATACTCCTACTCAATCATTGTGTACACTCACTTACTCGACCATCGAGCATTCGACTAATAGTTGTTAGCGGCCCCTAGTAGGACTTACTGACTCCTGAGTACATGTAAAGATCGGACAAACCTCAACAATTGTAGCGACCCCCATTTTAGCACGAATGCCAAAACGGAAATCTCATGTGCACACAGTACTAGTCCCTGGATCAGTAGATAGTACGCACATTTCAACAATTAGAATCACAACCATACATCATATTAATTAAGCGGAACACAATTAAATACATAAATCTTACGACTCAGAGCATATAGCAGCAAAAGAAGCAAAGCCTTGTAGTGTACCCATCCGATCCCGAACAGTGACCGACTGCATAAATCCTTAGAAAAGATCGCTTCAAAGAAGAACCCGCAACTGCGATGAGACAGACCTTGAAGCTTAGCATTCTAATCCACCTATAAATAATAGATTAAGCAAGGGTGAGTACTTTCGTACTCCAAAGACTTTCAACAAATGCATAAATCAAAGCTAAGTCAAAGGAGGCTACTACGCTTAATTTGCATAAGCGAATTGCATTTGTAAATCAAGTTATTTGCAAACGGAATTTATAAGAGCAAGATTAATTGATAACAAATAAGTAAAGCGTAATAACACTCACGGTCCTCCATGATGTGAGCGATTTAAACATCAATTTCTCGAAATCCATCAATGTCACCCTTCGACATAAAGCACGCTTGCAAAACAAATGGAACCAACCCTTTTGAAAATAATAAAACATCTAACATTGGAATGACTTCACCAAGTGCCCATGATCATGGCGCGCTAATCGATTAGATTTAAACTCGCAGAGGTGTACAACTTTACCCACAAGGAATGATCAACTTTTTGCCTGACACACTTCCTTAGGTGTGTCGTCAAGGAGACCATACATAACCGTTACATTACTTAGACATGACTTTGATCCAGCCCGGGATGTTAACCCCCGCCGTAGAACCAGAAACACACACTCAAGCCGTGGATCCACTTTCACACACAACACAACGTTTTTGAACACGGCAGGGCGTACACCGTTGCACCGGCCAGGCAATTATCCACACGAATTGTGTGGAAGCCCCTCACAAGCAAACCGAATTGGAGTGCTTCCGCTAGCTCCCGCCTACCAAAGAGCAAAGCCATGTCTAAATGACTTAATAAGCTATGGCCGTCCCATACCGGACCTCATGGTTGCACGGAATTCTTGGATCAATAGCGTCCCATTGCTCGGTCCTTAATCCGACACGGGCGATACTCCACCCTACACTACGTGCAATCCCTTTCGCACAACCGGCTATTGCCAATAATCGCCCGCATCAAAACCATAGTTTTATTTTGGGTTTCTAATCAAAATATCCGCAACCAACAGAGACAATTCCAAGGTTTTCAGGAAACAAATATTGATTTGATCATGTACATTGCTTATTCTAAAGCATGGCTAAGCATGAATAATATGAACGCATATACCCATGATGACATTAAGTAATGCCTATCCTTAATCTAGGGTTATCAAGGTTCACATGTCCATAATTATCAAAGAAGGTTAATGAGACAACAAGTATAACTACTAGCACCGCAAAATAGCAAGTTTACAGAAAGTAAACGCATGCATAATACAGTTACAAAAACAACATATTGTAGGTAAAGTACTGGGATCAATATGGTCAAAGGAGTGCTTGCCTTGCTTATTTGTCGTTTACGATGAAGACGAGGATTGCGACTGACGATGGCGACGATGAAGATAGAGACGTCGGGTTCTGCGCGTCGATCAATGGAAATATAGCAAATAACTAACTTCAATAAGGGCAAAAAGAAAATTGATAGAAAGACAAATAAAACTCTTCACAAGAAACAGGGATTGCTCTTTTATGAATTTATTATTTTACGAATTCAAGATGCTAAAATTGGTTAAGATTAAATAGAATTAATCATTAGTTGCAAGATTTCATTGATTTTACTATTCATACCATGAGTTTTTGGCAATCTTATTACTTATGGGATTTGCTCTATTAGGATTGAGTCAAAGCAAGATAAAATTAGAATATTTTCTTAGATTACTGCCGATTATATCCTAAACATCAATTCTAGGCTGTTCTTTACTAAATTCAGATTTAGATGAACCACTTTGCAAGTTAATGAAAATGCTTAAATGATCACATTAGACTATGAAGGATTAGTTCATTATCTTTAATTGATTTTGCTTAGAATTAGCTTTACTCTGGTTAGATCTACTGATTTAGGCTACTAGCTTTATTTATGTGAGATTTGAGAAGGTTCTGGGGATACAAACGTTATAATTATTGATTTCTTAAAGTTTGATTATTCATATTACGCACTTAAGTAATGTGAATACTTAGGGTTATTAGGTTATCGAGATTAATATGCAAATTATGGTGAAATGAGATTATCTTTTAAGTAATGAGTAGACTATACTTTGGGGAGCACTACTGAGTGAATCCCATAAGTTTTAGGATTTTGGGCGAGACTATAATATTATCGCTAAAGTGGTTTATGTTACACTTAAAGACTACTATTCAAAATCGGCAAGAAAGGGGAAATGACAGATTAACGCTTAAGGGTTTTAAGCTATTTGGATTAATATGTAAACTCTGATGAAATAAAGTTATTTCTTTAGGATATGGTAGAATGAACTTTGCCTAGTGATTCTAAACTAGATTTATAAGTTTTACCATTTGGATGAGTTATTTTATTGATCGATGAAATTGCCTAAATGTTCATATTTGCGATCTTAAATCGGCCAAAAAGTGAATCGCACGATTAGAGACTAAGGGTTTTGAACTAGGTTGATTTAAATGGCAAGCATACTGTAATTAATATGTTTTTGTATAATATGGTAGCACAAACTTTGTAGAATGTTACTAAACTGATTTTACTGATTTTAACATTTAAACGAGTTATTTTATTAACTGATGAAACAGTCCAAATGATCACAATGTTTACGTTAAATTGGGCAAGATTCATTTTAAGTTTGTAGCTACATTGAACATGATCTTTAATCCATTTTTCAGGTATCAGCATGATGCAACTCTAGAAGTGTTTTAAATTTGGTTTGGCATTATTTTAACTTTAATTGCGATGGATTATATATTTATTTGCTGTTGTTGTTTGCACTTTCTTGCATTCAAAGAATGCAAGATAAGTTTCACATTAAATATTTTTACATATATATGTCCTTACTGTTTTTAGGAACTTAATATAAATTGCTTTATCATTTTATGAGCCTTTTTACTATTGTTTTCAGTTAATGGCTATACTAGGGTTTATTAATGATTGCAAAACAAATAATATAAACTTAATTCAACAATTGAGCATTTTTACATGTTTGAGTTTATTATGATTCCAGGACACATACAAATTTATTTAATGATTTTTGGAATTACATTTCTTTGAATACAACAACATCCATAATAGTGTTTATTCCTAATTTAATTTTACTAATTGTTTTGTGACTCAAAAATTAAGTATTTTTGTATATTTGGATACATTCTGATCCTAACATCTCATGAATATTGATTTCATCATTTCATTACTTATTATACACAAATTCTCATTAAAGACCATATTAGCACTATAATCAAAGTTTAATTTGAATAATAATCTTGTTCTTCAAAAATTAAATATTTTTGTATATTTAAATTCTTCTGGAATTTAGATGAATATAGGAATTTGTTCTATTGAATTTGAACTAATATTGCAAAAGTTATGCAAGAATGAAATTTTAATCCGGTTAGAAATACACTCAATATTAAAATTTACGTTTCCTAAGTTTGAAGGCGCCTTTTACCCTGTGCTTCACCTACCTCAGGACTCTGACTTCCCGGCCCCATTGCGCAGAGACAGAAAAACAGGGGGCCGACTAGGGCTCGGCGGCGAGGGAGCTCCGGCGGATCTTTGGCGAAGGCGACCACTCCGGGAGGAAGAGCATGGCCAGGCTCAACCGGTACTGGAGTCAATTCGGCCAGAGAGCTACCAGAGAGACGCGCAGTCGAGGAGGGGCGGCGGCCATGGCGGTGACCAGACGAAGGAGATGACCAGGGCGATTTCGGCTTGAATCGGCAGCCTTGTGAGCATCAGGGCGTTGAGAGGAATCCATTTTTGAGGTTGGTTCGGTGGGAGAGTATCCGAGCTGAGCTCCCACCGGCGGCCATTCATGGAGGAAGATGGCGCACGGCAGCAGCTGCTTCTTGCATGGGGGAGACCAAATCTTTTTGCTGGAGTTTGATCACTAGAAGCTCTAGATGCTACCACCCAGGTTAATTTGAGTTTGGTTCATTGACTCGGCTGAATTTGATGTTTGGGCTGAGCTCTGGAGCTTCTGGCAATGGCAGAAATGGGAGGAAGTTCCAGGCACTGGCTTGAGGAGAGGGAAGGAGAAGTGAGGGGGAATGGGAAAGAGGCTCATTGCGGTCACTGAGGAGCACATTATAGCCAAGGAATGCAATGGATGAACCGGCCCTGGTTGGGATTGTCTCGGTTGTTCTCTCTCGATGCACAGGAGGAAGTATGGGCGCTGAAGCTTCGTGAGACTGAGGACAAACGTGGCGATGATCGGGCTTGAGATGAGCTGAAGATGACGCAGTGAGATGACCAAGAGGAGAGCTGGTTCACTGAATAGCATTGGCTTCGACCTTGTCTACGGGAGAGCTTTGTTCGGTCGCAAGAACAGGGAGAAGAAGAAACTGACAGGTGGGGCCTGGGTCCAGCAGTCAGTGAATGGAGATGAGTACATGAATTTATTGGGCTGTCAAATGAGAGTAGAAAATTTCCAAATTTTTTGAACATGGCCTTTGAATAGATTTTGATTCCTGGTAAAATTTTTAGGTTAAAATGAGTTACCAAAAAATTGATAATATTCTGACAACAGTGACTGCTCCTAAATTCTTGTTTCGCATTTTGATTTTTGATTGAGATCAATTTAAGTCTATTATTTTTAAAATTTTGTTTTTAAAAATTATTTGATCTCATAATTATGCTGTAAAATTTTCAAGCCAAAATATGGTTTAATTATTTTATTAAAATTCTGACATTGCAATTTCCAGATTTTCATAGTTTCTGTTTTTAAATTTGGAAAAGTAATAAATGGAATTATTAATTTATAATATTTTTACCAGAGGTATATTTTGAATTTATATGTTCATGATAAATTTTTAGCTCCATTTGAGGTATATAAATATTTTATAAATTCTGACAATGCATTGTTTTGATTTAAAAGTTGTCTTTCTAATTTATCTCTTCATTATTCTATGCATAAAATTTCAATTTCTGGCTAAAATGATTTAATTATATGCTCAGGGTTCTCATGGCAATTTTCTAAATTTTTACTTTTTACATTTTTGCCTTTTTCTCTTTTTCATTCTTTAATTCTCATTTTCATAATTTTTCTCACAACACAAAATCCAAGAAAATCCAAATAAAGCAAACAATATTCAGAAATCCCAAAAATATTCACAATCAAATTTAAATATTATATTTTTACTGTTCTTAATTTTCGGGCTGTTACAGATCTACCCCCCTTACAGAAATCTCGACCCCGAGATTTGGCGGGTCTAAGGAAAAGTATTTCTAAAATAAGTCAGGAAACTCCTCCTTGAGTCGGCCTTCTCGTTTACAAGTTGCTCCTTATACAGAATGATTGCTCCATTGAACCTTGATCATCTTGTGGGATTTATTACGAGTGTGGCGTTCATCTTCTTTTAAAATTTTAGTCGGATGCTTACGATAAGTTTAATCAGGTTATAGATCATTTTCATCTAACTGGGTGAGCTCAGAAGGAAGACGAAGATATTTCCTTAATTGCGATACATGGGAGATATTACGAACACTGGAGCTAAGATGACAACTCTAATTTATATGCTTTTTTTTCTTTTGTCTTCAACGATACGATATGGCCTAATACATCGTTGCGCCAGGTTACCTCGGATGTGGAAACAGTGAATGCTATGAGCCTTGTAATTCTCGAGGATGAGATAAATTTAGGAATTCTTTCTCGGAGATGACTTTGTCGTTCTGGTTGACACTTCGTCTTTATTGCAATTGCTTCACTGGATCTTCGTCTTGTGGTTCTAAGTCGATGTGTCAGAAATAGAAAAGACTTTCATTTGAGTTTTAGGTAAGTAGATGGGAGATACCAGTACTTTCTACATATTTCTTTTGATTGTATAATCAATATCGTTTAATAAGGATAAGCTAATTTATAGAGTGACATGTGGTATATTTAGAATCTTTGAAGTAAGAGATAGGTTGCATTGTCATTAGATTCGTTTTGGGAAAACCCGAATGTTTAAGACTAAGAAGAATATTTGAGTACAAAGGTTGACCTGTATATTTCAACATTAGTTGATGAATTGAGTTTAAAAATAAATGTCATTTCGAGTTGACTTTAGATTGAAAACAAGGTAGAGACAATTCAAAGATTGGGTTGAGGTAGAAGAATTATAAAGTGATCCTGATGGTTTGATTCGTTTGATTATTTTAGTAGAAAGAGAGTTTTGATTTTCTTTGGATTTGGCAATTATGAAGAAATAAAATGTACATGATCAAAAGATTGATTGCAGGAACTGAACACACAAAAGACTTACTCAATACCATATTAATAGTTGATTACAACCATATAAGGAATATGTTTACATTCAGAGTCTAACGTCGAGGTAGGGGTTGACATGAGCACTTAATGTTTTCTAGGTCTTTGAGATAGCTTGAAAATTATTGATGTCTTTCTTATCGAGATGAATTAAAACTCTTTTTGGGTAAGTGTTGGCGAAGCGTTCAATTTCTTTTCGGTTGTTGTAGGTGACGTTGTCCGTTTTATTCAAAACAACGGAAAGGTTGTTTGCTAATGATATAAAATAGATGATCAGGAAGTGACTACGATCAAAGAGTTGAGCATAGAGTTAAACTTGAATTCTGGTAGGGTTCAAATATATAAGTATCGTACCTAGTACTACGCCTGATGGGTCATAAGCTTCTTCGCGAATTAATGTTGTAGGTAAATGTCATGAATGATTGGATTGACATTTTGAGTTGGATTGATATATATCCAGGAAATTGTTGGTCTTGAAATTCTTGAGGTCACCCTGGAGAATATTGTGTAGCTTGTCGGGGTTGAGAATGCGGTGAAGCTTGCTTCTTGTTTTAGGCAACTGTTGACATAATGTCCACATTTACCATAACAAAAGAAAATAATATTGGCTTTCCGATTTTAAGTACCAGATAGTTATTCATTAGTGTTGTTGGAAAGACGAACAGATGATGATGATTGTGTAACACCCCGGCGCCAGCCGCGCCACGGATGCTACCCAAAACTCTAAACACTCAACGACAACTCAATAGAATTGCCTAAAAACAACCGCTAACTCTTAAACCAGATTACAACTAAGTCGGCAAAAATTCAAAATTTCGGCATGACCTTCCTAGAAAGAAGGACATCCACTCAGCAGACAGAAAGCAATAACAGTATAAATCAATCATTCAATCACGAAGAAACATTCTAACAGGTCCTTAGATATCAATCACACCTCCGCTAACAAAAGATAAACTACGGGACGACAAATAACATATTACAACCCCACTAAATACATTCAGGCTTTATGCATTAATTAAATGCGATGGCGACCGAAGTCGTGCACGTGCTTCTACTCCCAACCCAGCGAGTCATCTGCAAGGTACCTAAAACAAGAAGCAAACAAGCGTGAGTCCAAGACTCAGCAGAGTGCAATCAAACATAAAAGTAATGAATTTGATTAGAATATAACGACTTCAAGACATACAGTAATAGTTCATTTACTTGACATCTTTAAATAAAGGGAGCAATTTGAATTCATATAACTTCAAAACGTAAGAACACGACTACTTCACCATTTGCTATAACCATTACTTAATTGAAATTATCCAGTTAAAAAAAATAGAAACTAACCCTACTTACCACATCCAACTCGGAAACATAAATAAACCTTACTCATGCCTCAACAATCATTTCAGAATGAGTCCACGACTCAATACTCAACCTGTCATTTCCATTCTCATCAATTAACATTTACTAACTGCAACACACAATGCAATGCTTTTATGCTCTCATCTTTTTTTTCTCATGAATCATAAAATGAATGCACCATGCATGCTCATAATGCACATTGTCATAGCGTATACCGGTATAGCTGAGTGCACACCCGTCGGTGTGCACCCTCAATCCCAACCATCCCGTGGCGGGGCCTACTATTACTGACTCGCTCCCATTCACCATCGATGAATGGGACTACGAGGTAGGACTTTTGTGCTCACTACGGGTGAGCACCGAGGCCCGCATCAACATGGGACACCTCGTCCATCATGAATGCAATTATGCAATTGACGTGAATGCATCTCATCCCTCATTCATTTTCACCACACATAGCCATAACCAATATGGAAGTACCAATTAACTTGCTATTTCCCCATTGTAATTCATTCGAGAGTAAATAAAGTCATGTGTATAAGCACAACACAAACATGAATATAACACACACATTATCATTTAATCACTTTATCCTTTGCATCAACGTAACCATACTCATTTATACAATTCATAAGGCGTTGCAATAATAGAAATTGAATAACTTACCTTCCCATTACTAACATTCATCCATCCCCATTACCATGCTAAGAACAACTTCTAGATATGCTATTAAACATAACCAAATCATTAGAATTTTCATACTTTTATCGCAAGCAAAGCATTTAACACCCTACTAACGCTCTAGGAGATGCACTTGCCTTTACCGACGGAGAATAGAGTGGCACACGGTTGAGGCCACTCCCGACCGAATCTTCCCTGCAAATAAACAATCAAAACTACCGTATATCATTTTCCGATAAAACCAACATGCGCTTGGTAAGCCATCATGTTTCACTTTCTAAAATTTTTGGTGCAGGGTATCTTGTAATATTCTAAGTTTGTCATATCAAGCTAACAAGTAACCACTCCATGATGCTACAAGTTCAGAGCTTGCAACCAATTAAACAGTTAATTTACATATCAAACTCCGGCCCATTGCAAGGAATAAGTACAGGGCTTGGCATCCTTCTATATTGGAAAATAATATATAAGAAACAGTAGGAATGCAAGTAATATTACGTAAATCAAATTAAATTCCAAATTTCAGCCAAGTATGCAGGAATTCTAACTATTGCACAAGCATGAAAGATATAACAGAATGTTCAGAAATAAGAAATTAAGAGCCACAATTATGCACAAACTACTACAAATCTCTGAACTGATCTGGGCATGCATGGAATAAGCTATATGAACAGCAGAAGTCTTAATTGAGTGATTTACCATAGGAGTACCCGTAGCCATCCAAACAAAATAAGTTGCACAACATCAACTGAGAGCTCTGAGAAGCACAACATTTGTAGACTGGCTCTAGAACTAGAATGGTATATGAACATTTCGCCCAATTGGAAATATTCTGAGGATAGTAAAATAATAGATGTCGACTCAGGTCCTACACTAATGTAAGCACCGGATCTAAAACTTAATGTAACACCCCGAAATGCCATCGAAATGCAAAGCAACTACTTGTAGGCATTACAACAGGCACCTGGCGAGCAGAGCCCAAAACACTGGAGCATTAAAGTAAACACCTTGAATCCTTCGCTACAGATTGGCTACCGCTATGCCACGCTGAGCGGGCGCTTGGACTTCTCTCTCATGACAGCGCTACCGCTTGCCTTGCTCTCCTCATTGGGGGCCTCAGCGACGGGAGGCGCGTTAGGGAAGAGCCGGTTAGGGGCGGCGTGGCGAGGGCAGGCGCCTGACGCCGAGTCGGGCGGACGCGAGGGCGAAGGAGGCCGGAAGCATCAGCAGGCCAGCACCTGGCAGAGGAGGCGCCACCAGGTCGAGTCTGGCTCAAGCGCAGAAGGAAAAGCGCGGCGCGGCCGAAGGCCGGAGGTGGCGCAGCGACGCCTGGCGCGGGAGGCCGGGCGCGCCGGGAGGCCGAGGCGGGAGGCGGCTAGGGCTCAGACGCGCTGCCGCCAGGAGCTCCCTTGGAGGCGTGACAGCAGAACATGAGGTAAGGAAATTCTTTTCTCTCTCTTGGGTTCTCTCCATTTCCTCCATATATACATATATATTCATTTCAAGAGGATACAACTAAACAAAAGGTTATGGGGAAAAGAAATATACTAAGAGCATCTCCAACAGTTCCTTATCCTTACTCCCTAAACTAATTTTTAGAAATAAACCAGGAAAATCATGCTCCAACAGTTACCCTACCTGGCTCCCTATTTCACCAAGACGCCCCAAATCGCGGTCAAAGTGGCCATATATTCGCCGCCGTTCTTTCCCAATCCACTCCAGCGTAGATGTTTTTCCTTCTCCGTAGAAATTCATTCGCGCCATCCTAGCGGCGCATTTGGGCGCATGGAGGAAAATCCCCAAATGTCGAGCTCCTTGTCCTGTTCTTCTCAACCTCCGATCCTCCATGATCTAGCGACGCGAAACCGGCGAAGAGCGGAGGGCTCGGCTACACCTTCTGGCTTCCACGGCAGCGTAGCTCAGCAACGTCCCAATCCAACCGCATCACATCACGTTGGTGTAGGGGCGGTGTCTCGTCGTGTCGAGATCTCCTGCGCTCTGAGCTCCTCGACAGCGCACGACACTAACCTCTCCCTCCCCTATCACTTTCGTGTCCCATTCTTCGTCCGTGGCGGAAGGTCTGACTCTATCCTTCCCCTGTTTGTTCTTTATTTTTTTAGGTATGTGTTGGACTAGGTGTTAGAGCAGCCGTGGATGCTGTCTGGTTGATTTCTGCGTGGAATTGATTGGATTGAGGATTAGATTCTCGAAAGTCTCATTGACCCCCTATTTGTTGCGGCCTTTGTAGGGGTTTCTTGATCTTCATATCACATAAATTTAGGAAGTAAACTCATTGATAACTACATAACTGTTGCATGATTCATGAATTACTTGTAATTATCTTATCTTGTTGTAGGCCGGACAAAAACCATATCCTACCGATTTAGCTCCTTGAATGAATTGTGTGTATGGATGCGTTAGGATGAATGTGAAGGGTCTCGACTCTGAATGTAAAGGTTGAAGACGAGAAGAATAGTTATGTAGTAAGTTCACTTTTGTGTAGGGACCGAGGCGATGAATTAGTTTCAATTGACACAAGGGCTCTGATCTCATGAGTTCTGCTCTTCTTGAAATATGGCTTCCAACTAACAAGTGTAAATGTACACTACACATCAAACTAATGAGACATCTGGTAAATAGCAATGTAGTAGAAAGCGAAGGTAAACACTCATCTCTGCAAAATTTGAACTTGACTACTTAAAAAGAAACTATTGATGTCCTGTTGCTGCGGTTGATTGTAGGAAGTAAGAGGCATTTTGTTTAAGGTTAATTATACTAAGTACTAAATATGCCAACATAACTGTTTCATACAAAAAACAGATCCTAGTATTTTCCCAACCACCCATGCGAGAATCTTGTACCATCACATTACTTTGCAATGTAATGTGCAGATAAATCTTTTTGCAGCATTGTGATTCACAGTGCTTCTGAATAGCTCTGGTAGAAAAGGTATTTTGTTTTACATTACAAGTCATGCTAACTTTGTGATTAATTTGCGATTGTATAATAAGGCGCTCTTGTTTAACTTTTCACCGGAAGGCTGGAGGCTGTGATAACAGACTTTTGCAAAAATCTGGAGTCAATCGTTCAGGAGCCGCTTCCTCTGGAGTGCCTGACGTTGCAATGTGAAAATAAAGTTGGTGCTGGTAGTTCATAGCTTCGGTGATTGCAGGAGTGGCTTCAGTTCTGATGGTCTTCGGTTGTGGATGCCGTTGAGTTTTGGAATACCGTGGATGCTGCTTTAGCTTTGGTTTTGAGTTAGAGTTCGAGTTTTCAGTTTACCTTTGTTGGTTGTGATGTGCTTGTGCGATGGGTTTTGTTTCGGTTCATGTTTGTCCTCATAGCCTGTGGGTGCCGATGGAGTTCGGTATGTGCTTGTGTTATTGTTAAAACTGAATTCTATCGGTTTGATTACAAGATTGTTTGTCATTTTGTTGCTCATCCACAAGCCATTGAAAGCGGATTGTTAC
The DNA here is from genome assembly GCA_036346375.1 of Guadua angustifolia. Classification (NCBI taxonomy): domain Eukaryota; kingdom Viridiplantae; phylum Streptophyta; class Magnoliopsida; order Poales; family Poaceae; genus Guadua; species Guadua angustifolia. The sequence continues at coordinate 1,251,171 of JAYEVE010000861.1, read as the reverse complement.
ATATTACCATCGCTTGGTTGTTCTGGAGCACGAGTGGCTTGAGTGATACTACAATTTCACTTAAAGTTACCTAGGTGAGTAAGTTGGTGAGTGGTGACATTTTGTTTGCGATGTCGGATAGAAAACCGACTAGTTAAGTAACCTTTTCTTGAGTCCTCGTACAAGTTACCTAGCTGCAAGTCTCGAGCACTTGAGTTTAGGCGTTTTGACAATTTTGGTTCATTGGCTTCTAGGAGGTAAAAACCGGTGGAATTCTGAACATTGATATTCACTAGACTTGATCATGTTTTGTTGGTTAACTTAATGCGATTCACTCAAACCAACGAACGTTTTAATCATTCCTATCTTTGAAGAATTAGGTGATGTATTAGTGTTAAACCGCCATCCTCGATGTCGCTTCACCTCAATCAAGCTGCACCTTGCGTCTTCTTGTGATGAGGTGTGTCATCTTGCTCCTTATTTTTATCGTGTACCTACAGTCTTCTCCTTTTGGCTGCAGTCTTCTCCTTTGACGCAGATCCTGTTCTTGCCCTCGACGGGCTTGCCGTCTGGTCGGTAATAGTAGCCGTCCACGTACGCCGCGTTGGTCGGGAACAAGGTCGCGTCGTCTGGTATTTTGCGTCGAGAACAAGGTCAGCGAACGAATACATATCACGTCTGCGTGGAGAACAAAACAGATTTTGTGAGAAGGATGGTCCACCGGACCAATTCAAAGGTGTTTTTGGGATAAAATATAGGAACTGTTGGAGAACAAGGTATTTTGTAGACCCAAAAACTTTTGGAAAGATCCCAATCTAAGGATATTGGGAGTCTAAATATTAGGAACTATTGGAGATGCTACACAAATATTCTAGAGACCACAAACCAACAAATCCAAAGACTAACATTTCAAACTCCTGGTAAAAAGCAAACTTTCTTTTGAGTAAGACTTGCCATAGAAAATATACGGCTCGAAGAAAACACCCTTCTCCGAAAAACTTAAGAAATCCAAAACTTTTAATAAAAGCTACAAATTGCATGACAACACAACTTATCTCCCACCGGAATAAATCCAAAAAATTAAGAAGACGAAAACATCGCCAGCCAAAACCCTAGCCAAAGCTTGCAGTATTACAGATTGAGATTGAGAATGAAGTTGAGCAGAATTCTTCTGGGGACAAGTGTTCTTGCTCAAGCATTTTTTTCTATCTGATTCTTCGAGTAAACCACTTCAGATTTTATTTCCCTCTACTCTTGAGAGTTATAAACTTGAATGACATAACTTTTGGTATAGTTATGGTTGTAGAATGTATTTATTCAACTTGCGGACATTGTTTAGCAACACGGTTCCTTTTGTGACAGTTGAAGCATTCACGCTTTTCTTACAGTGTCTTGTTCAGTTAATTGTATGCTTATTATTATCTCGTGAATTTCAATTTGTTGCTTCTTAGAACATTCTTTTCCCTAATGACTTTCTTTATCAGGCAAGAAACATGCCATTGGAGATTGCCATTTACTACTTTCTTAGTGAAGGTAGTTAGGGTCAGGTGTTGTTTCTTTAATTTCTTAAGTGATATTTCCTGTGTGGCTGATTTTCTTCCTCTTTTAATCGCCAAATCTTGAGCAAAAATTGTATTGGCGACTATTAGATCGAGGGGGCATTGAATTGAACAATAATCTTGACCTTCACAAAGGCAACAAATGATATTACTTATAGGATGTTTTTCAGGGGAATAATTTCCTTCATAGCTAAAGCAATTGATTGCACTCTCATCAGTAGCATGTCCTATTTCTCCATAGCGAGTGCAAGCATGATCTTCGGATCGACTGGGTTAACAACACTTCAAATAACAATTTTAGATATCGAAGAGGGTATAAGAGTAGATCTCTGATCTGAACCATTTTCTTTTCCAACAAAAATTACGCCAATGTTGGAAATATTTGCTGCTAGTTGCTAAAACAAAAGTTGTGCATTTGGTGATTTTGTTCAATTATGGCGAGCATTTACACCATGGTTACAGATTCTAACATTTTTTTCTTGCGAACCTTGAGAAAGTGGAGAGTTATGACGATTGCTATGTTGAAAAGGAAGTGCTTTAGCTAAATACAAAGGATTTGGTTGAACTTAGATAAGATTATCATTCATTTTTTTTTTGCGTTTGAGTGACCTGCATAGTTTCATGAAGTAGATGAGAAGTGTTAACAACTTATACCGAGAATCATTAGCAAGAATAAGTTATTCAAGGAGATACAGAGTATGTTAAAATACTTAAGATGAATGAAAGGATGTATAACAACCAGATTTATTTAGGGAGAGATGAAGGTCAATTATAAAGGTTAAAGATTTCATTACTCATTACTTTTAGTAGATGTATTAATGAATTGTGTCGCGGCATTCTGCAACAATATTCATTAGGGTAAAGCTATTTTGATGAAATCTTGTTGGGTTTCACGGCAACATTCCGTTTATTAAGATTTCATTACTCATTACTTTTAGTAGATGTATTAATGAATTGTGTCGCGGCATTCTGCAACAATATTCATTAGGGTAAAGCTATTTTTATGAAATCTTGTTGGGTTTCACGGCAACATTCCGTTTATTAAAATATTATTTTAGGAAAAGTTTCTATGCGGATTAAGTAGTTTTTGACTTGGTTTATAAGGCAACGTTTCGTTCTTTAAAAATTTTCTTAATTAAATTTTTTTTATTAAGTAGGGTTAACGCATCGTAAATTTCAACCTAATGGTTTAACATTCACGAGAGTAACCCGAAAGCAATACAAAAGATTTACAACAGAACTTCAATAACACAGAAATACTATACATATATTTAACTTAGTACATAGGAAGGGTATCTATGGTTTTTCTTTTACTGGTGGTACCATACATATTTCTGCATAAAAAGTTTACTACATAGCTAGAATAATGTGTAGTTTGTATAATAGTATCTTTTATTGCAGGTTATTCGGCGACGAGTTTCTTTTAATCTTCACACCACTTGCTGACGTCAGTATTCCCAAAGCTTTTATGAAGTTGGAGAGGTTGTGCTGCTCGTCACTTCCATCGTCTTGAAGTTGCTGATGCAAACATCACGATATTGCTGACTTGTTGCTCAAATTATTTTCAACAAGTTTGTTGGTAATTTTTATTTCGCAAAAAGATAAGGAAAGAAATACTTCTAGAAAGAGTAACTTAGGAGTGGAGAAAGAAAGTCTATAGGGAGATAATGAGTATACGAAAATTCCAATAAGAGGAAAGAGTATACAGATAAGGAGATTAAATTCTATAGATGGGAAAAGAGTATATATATAACTGTTGCTAATCTTTTTTTATATATATTTCTTTTAGAAAAATAAGGTTTCCAATTTTTCTAGTTTCCATTCTTAACATCCATTCGAATGTTTCTATTCAGAAGAATATAACTTTTTGGCTCCAACTCACTTTCATGGTATATAATCTAAATAAGCAGCAAGGTAAGTTTTAAGGCATGATTAGAAGTTATTATTGGAACATTAAGTTTTAACTAGCCTAAAGCAGCACCAGCTAGTTTGGTGTTACTAATATGGTAAGATCTTAACTTGGTTTATATATGGGTGGTGTGATTCCAAGCAAAGCTAAGAGTAGTAATGGGGACTGTATTACTAATCTTAATGAAGTTAAATTTTTGGAAAGGTTAATAACCATGATGGTTACATAGGTGAGAAATTGTACGGAGAGGAGATAAGTTCATAAAAAGTTCTATAGAGGGAAGATACAGACTATTTTATGATTTCTTATTTATCCGATGGCTTGAGATTTCGATACTCATACATGAGGACAATTTATTGTGAAACTTTAACCTAAAGGTTAAGTTCGCACATAAATCAGTCCTGACATTCAGAATAAAAACCAAATTTCAAGTAGCGAAACATAACGACAACGTAAATTGCTCTTTATAACTAGAGCGAAATAATATGCTACGCATAAGGGTTCTTATCTTAAGTTTGTTTCTAATGTATTCTAATCTTCTGCCTTTTGCTGTTGGGTGATGCAATTTCTTAATGAAGTAGGATCTTCGAGCTGTACTTCTGCTTTGTCGAGGATAGCGAAGTGTTGTATGCTTTCTTGAGATTGTTGGTGCAGACATTGTAATCTTCATTGGCAGGCATGGAGGATAACAACAACATGTCTCAAACATCTTGAAACAATAGTGAAGATAACCCATGGCAAGGATTTCTTTTTAGGAAAGAAGAGTTTGTTTACAAATCAAACTAAAATTTGGGGTAAGAGTAGGATCTTAAGGATGAGGAAAGGATAGCAAAGTCTACATTTTGCAACCAGAATATCTTTTGAAAATAAGCTTTTGAATTTGCTTATTCTAATGCTAACGACCAGTCTACCTAAGGCTTATCCTACGATCAGTATAGCTCTGATACCAAGCTGTAGCGACCCCCATTTTAGCACGAATGCCAAAACGGAAATCTCATGTGCACACAGTACTAGTCCCTGGATCAGTAGCTAGTACGCACATTTCAACAATTGGAATCACAATCATACATCATATTAATTAAGCGGAACACAATTAAATACATAAATCTTACAACTCAGAGCATATAGCAGCAAAAGAATCAAAGCCTTGTAGTGTACCCATCCAATCCTGCAGGCAACTGACCAGTTATAAATCCTTAGAAAAGATCGCTTCAAAGAAGAACCCGCAACCTGCGATGAGACAGACCTTCGAAGCTTCGCATTCTAATCCACCTATAAATAATAGATTAAGCAAGGGTGAGTACTTTCGTACTCCGCAAGACTTTCAGCAAATGCATAAATGCAGGCTAAGTCAAAGGAGGCTACTACAGTTAATTTGCATAAAGCGAATTTCATTTGTAAATCAAGTTATTTGCAAACGGAATTTATAAGAGCAAGATTAATTGAAAACAAATAAGTAAAGCGTAATAACACTCACAGTCCTCCATGACGTGAGCGACAAAACATCAATTTCCTGAAATCCATCAATGTCAGCCCTTCGACATAAAGCACAGTTGCAAAACAAATGGAACCAACCCTTTTGAAAATAATAAAACATCTAACATTGGAATGACTTCACCAAGTGCCCATGACCGCGGGCGCGGCTAATCGATTAGATTTAAACTCTACAGAGGTGTACAACTTTAACCACAAGGAATGATCAACCTTTTGCCTGACACACTTCCTTAGGTGTGTCGTCAAGGAGACCATACATAACCGTTACATTACTTAGACATGACTTCGATCCTGCCCGGGACGTTAACCCCGCCGTAGAACCGAAACACACACTCAAGCCGTGGGTCCACTTTCACACACAACACAACATTTCGAACACGGTAGTATGCACATTGCAATCGCCGAGACAATTACCACACGAACTGTGTGGAAGCCCCTCACAAGCAAACCAAACTGGAGTGCTTCCGCTAGCTCCCGCCTACCAAAGAGCAAAGTCATGTCTAAATAACTTAATAAGCTATGGCCGTCCCATACCGGACCACGTGGTTGCACGGAATTCTTGGATCAATAGCGTCCCATTGCTCGGTCCTTAATCCGACACGGGCGATACTCCACCTAGGGATGGCAATGGGTACCCGAAACCCGATACCCGATGGGTATTTACTCTATTAGGGTACAAATCTGGTCCAATAATCGTACCCATGGGTATCTTAATGGGGGAAAACCTTCACCCGTCGGATTTGACGGGTACGGGTACGGGGGTACCCGTTCACCCGTGGGTATGATCCACCCGCTTCTCGCTTGATGATGTGAGTGTTATCAAGTTCATTAAGTTCAACTTGTTCATCATGCATCCATCAAATTTCTTCATTTCTTCAATACGATACAAAAGTACATAATCATCAACTATTAATGAGAAACATATCATCAAGTTGACATGTTAAAAAAATCAAAAAACTTGAATTAGCTACACATTAATGCGGGTACGGGTTACCCGTCGGGTCCCCGTTACCCACACGGGTATGGGTACGGGTAATTTTTGTACCCGCATGCGGGTATGGGTATTGTAGCGGGTGGATTTTATTAACACGGGTACGGGTACGGGGAGGTGATACCCGTCGGGTATACCCGTTGCCATCCCTAACTCCACCCTACACTACGTGCAATCCCTTTCGCACAACCGGCTATTGCCAATAATCGCCCGCATCAAAACCATAGTTTTATTTTGGGTTTCTAATCAAAATATCCGCAACCAACAGAGACAATTCCAAGGTTTTCAGGAAACAAATATTGATTTGATCATGTACATTGCTGATTCTAAAGCATGGCTAAGCATGAATAATATGAACGCATATAGCCATGATGACATTAAGTAATGCCTATCCTTAATCTAGGGTTATTAAGGTTCACATGTCCATAATTATCAAAGAAGGTTAATGAGACAACAAGTATAACTACCAGCACCGCAAAATAGCAAGTTTACAGAAAGTAAACGCATGCATAACACAGTTACAAAAACAACATATTGTAGGTAAAGTACTGGGATCAATATGGTCAAAGGAGTGCTTGCCTTGCTTATTTGTCGTTTACGATGAATACGAGGATTGCGACTGACGATGGCGATGACGAAGATAAAGACGTCGGGTTCTACGCGTCGATCAATGGAAATATAGCAAATAACTAACTTCAATAAGGGCAAAAAGAAAATTGATAGAAAGACAAATAAAACTCTTCACAAGAAACAGGGATTGCTCTTTTATGAATTTATTAATCTTATTTTACGAATTCAAGATGATAAAATTGGTTAAGATTAAATAGAATTAATCATTAGTTGCAAGCTTTCATTGATTTTACTATTCATACCATGAGTTTTTGGCAATCTTATTACTTGTGGGATTTGCTCTATTAGGATTCAGAGTCAAAGCAAGATAAAATAAGAATATTTTCTTAGATTACTGCCGATTATATCCTAAACATCAATTCTAGGCTGTTCTTTACTAAATTCAGATTTAGATGAACCACTTTGCAAGTTAATGAAAATGCTTAAATGATCACATTAGACTATGAAGGATTAGTTCATTATCTTTAATTGATTTTGCTTAGAATTAGCTTTACGCTGGTTAGATCTACTGATTTAGGCTACTAGCTTTATTTATGTGAGATTTGAGAAGGTTCTGGGGATACAAACGTTATAATTATTGATTTCTTAAAGTTTGATTATTCATATTACGCACTTAAGTAATGTGAATACTTAGGGTTATTAGGTTATCGAGATTAATATGCAAATTATGGTGAAATGAGATTATCTTTTCGTAACAGAGTAGACTATACTTTGGGGAGCACTACTGAGTGAATCCCATAAGTTTTAGGATTTTGGGCGAGACTATAATATTATCGCTAAAGTGGTTTATGTTACACTTAAAGACTACTATTCAAAATCGGCAAGAAAGGGGAAATGACAGATTAACGCTTAAGGGTTTTAAGCTATTTGGATTAATATAAACTCGATGAAATAAAGTTATTTCTTTAGGATATGGTAGAATGAACTTTGCCTAGTGATTCTAAACTAGATTTATAAGTTTTACCATTTGGATGAGTTATTTTATTGATCGATGAAATTGCCTAAATGTTCATATTTGCGATCTTAAATCGGCCAAAAAGTGAATCGCACGATTAGAGACTAAGGGTTTTGAACTAGGTTGATTTAAATGGCAAGCATACTGTAATTAATATGTTTTTGTATAATATGGTAGCACAAACTTTGTAGAATGTTACTAAACTGATTTTACTGATTTTAACATTTAAACGAGTTATTTTATTAAGCGATGAAACAGTCCAAATGATCACAATGTTTACGTTAAATTGGGCAAGATTCATTTTAAGTTTGTAGCTACATTGAACATGATCTTTAATCCATTTTTCAGGTATCAGCATGATGCAACTCTAGAAGTGTTTTAAATTTGGTTTGGCATTATTTTAACTTTAATTGCGATGGATTATATATTTATTTGCTGTTGTTGTTTGCACTTTCTTGCATTCAAAGAATGCAAGATAAGTTTCACTTTAAATATTTTTACATATATATGTCCTTACTATTTTTAGGAACTTAATATAAATTACTTTATCATTTTATGAGCCTTTTTACTATTGTTTTCGTTAATGGCTATACTAGGGTTTATTAATGATTGCAAAACAAATAATATAAACTTAATTCAACAATTGAGCATTTTTACATGTTTGAGTTTATTATGATTCCAGGACACATACAAATTTATTTAATGATTTTTGGAATTACATTTCTTTGAATACAACAACATCCATAATAGTGTTTATTCCTAATTTAATTTTACTAATTGTTTTGTGACTCAAAAATTAAGTATTTTTGTATATTTGGATACATTCTGATCCTGACATCTTATGAATATTGATTTCATCATTTCATTACTTATTATACACAAATTCTCATTAAAGACCATATTAGCACTATAATCAAAGTTTAATTTGAATAATAATCTTGTTCTTCAAAAATTAAATATTTTTGTATATTTAAATTCTTCTGGAATTTAGATGAATATAGAATTTGTTCTATTGAATTTGAACTAATATTGCAAAAGTTATGCAAGAATGAAATTTTAATCCGGTTAGAAATACACTCAATATTAAAATTTACGTTTCCTAAGTTTGAAGGCGCCTTTTACCCTGTGCTTCACCTACCTCAGGACTCTGACTTCCCGGCCCCATTGCGCAGAGATTGAAAAACAGGGGGCCGGCTAGGGCTCGGCGGCGTGGGAGCTCCGGCGGATCTCCGGCGAAGGCGACCACTCCGGGAGGAAGAGCATGGCCAGGCTCAACCGGTACTGGAGTCAATTCGGCCAGAGAGCTACCAGAGAGACGCGCAGTCGAGGAGGGGCGGCGACCATGGCGGTGACCAGACGAAGGAGATGACCAGGGCGATTCCGACTTGAATCGGCAGCCTTGTGAGCATCAGGGCATTGAGAGGAATCCATTTTTGAGGTTGGTTCGGTGGGAGAGTATCCGAGCTGAGCTCCCACCGGCGGCCATTCATGGAGGAAGATGGCGCACGGCAGCAGCTGCTTCTTGCATGGGGGAGACCAAATCTTTTTGCTGGAGTTTGATCACTAGAAGCTCTAGATGCTACCACCTAGGTTAATTTGAGTTTGGTTCACTGACTCGGCTGAATTTGATGTTTGGGCTGAGCTCTGGAGCTTCTGGCAATGGCGGAAATGGGAGGAAGTTCCAGGCACTGGCTTGAGGAGAGGGAAGGAGAAGTGAGGGGGAATGGGAAAGAGGCTCATTGCGGTCACTGAGGAGCACATTATAGCCAAGGAATGCAATGGATGAACCGGCCCTGGTTGGGATTGTCTCGATTGTTCTCTCTCGATGCACAGGAGGAAGTATGGGCACTGAAGCTTCACGAGACTGAGGACAAACATTGCGATGATCGGGCTTGAGATGAGCTGAAGATGACGCAGTGAGATGACCAAGAGGAGAGCTGGTTCACTGAATCGCATTGGCTTCGACCTTGTCTACGGGAGAGCTTTGTTCGGTCACAAGAACAGGGAGAAGAAGAAACTGACAGGTGGGGCCTGGGTCCAGCAGTCAGTGAATGGAGATGAGTACAGGAATTTATTGGGCTATCAAATGAGAGTAGAAAATTTCCAAAATTTTTGAACGTGGCCTTTGAATAGATTTTAATGCCTGGTAAAATTGTTAGGTTAAAATGAGTTACGGAAAAATTGATAATATTCTGACAACAGTGACTGCTCCTAAATTCTTGTTTCTGATTTTGATTTTTGATTGAGATCAATTTAAGTATATTATTTTTCAAATTTTGTTTTTAAAAAGGATTTGATCTCAGAATTCTTTTGTAAAATGTTAAAGCCAAAATATGGTTTCATTATTTTATTAAAATTCTGACATTGCAATTTCCAGATTTTCATAGTTTCTATTTTTAAATTTGGAAAAGTAATAAATGAAATTATTAATTTATAATATTTTTACCAGAGGTATATTTTGCATTGATATGTTCATGATAAATTTTTCAGCTCCATTTGAGGTATATAAATATTTTATAAATTCTGATAATGCATTGTTTTGATTTAAAAGTTGTCTTTCTAATTTATCTCTTCATTAGTCTATGCATAAAATTTCAATTGCTGGCTAAAATGATTTAATTATATGCTCAGGGTTCTCATGGCAATTTTCTAAATTTTTACTTTTTACATTTTTGCCTTTTTCTCTTTTTCATTCTTTAATTCTCATTTTCATAATTTTTCTCACAACACAAAATCCAAGAAAATTCAAATAAAGCAAACAATATTCAGAAATCCCAAAAATATTCAAAATCAAATTTAAATATTATATTTTTACTGTTCTTAATTTTCGGGCTGTTACAACAATGTCCTATATGCATTTCCTTTCGCCACACGATATCGGTCAAACCTAAGGCAAGTTGTTGTCATCCTTGTTTGGTTGGCTCGACCACTCTTTCTCGATGACATGACTCGGGTTCCCTGAATATATCGAGTAACTCTTTACTCGATGACTCGAGTAACTCTTTACTTGAGTAGCGTGGCCATGCATTTTCCGAAATCCGATCACTTGAGAGGCCTAGAGATATCTCTCCTGTTGTATAGAGGGGCAAATCTTATCTTGATCGACTATGCCTCACAACATGTTTTATGACAAATCTGAAAGCCATCTTTATAACTACCTAGTTATGGAGTAGTGTTTGATGACCCCAAAGCAAGCCATTACGCATCTTGAGTACATGTGGCAATCTCAAATCGAAGGATATAGCATACACATTGTAGACGAGACCAACTGATGACATGAAAGAATACAACGTTCTCGCAGTGTCTCATAGTGGGTCAATAACCAATATCATGTTCTCTAATATGTGTCCATATTATTGGTTTGATATCTCCATATCTATGACATGCAAAACGTAGCCATCAACCAATATATATGCGTCTACTCATATGTATCCTTATATGATTACCGACTAGGGATAACTTGAATAATATCAATATATGAAAAAAGTTTCATGAACAACTCACTTGTTGATTAATCCAATCGATATTTATTCAAACGACAAACAATTATATTGTTCCATAAACATAAGACGTGATACAATCATCACTATGATTGCCTCAAGGGCATGTCACCAATAGAGATTGCATCGTGTATAGTGCTATTAGTGTAGATCTTAGCCATCGGATCTAGAATCAAGGGCTGAGGCATTGCCGTGTTAGTGCGTCGCCGCTCCGCCCATTGTCGCCGTCAGATGCGTGCTGATCGGTCCAGATCGTGCCGCGTGTTGCGCCGCCGCTTCGCCTGCCATCGTCGTTCGATCCAGATTCAACGGCAAAATTGCAGCCACGCATCGGGTCCGTAGTTAACCGGAGCCAAGTCACATTGATCAATCTCGGCCGTTCATTGTGAATCGAACGGATGAGATTGTGTTGAGTCTTGGCTAGTCGCATTGCGCCGCGTGTCAGTCCCTGATTGGTCTAGTCGTACCGATGACATCAGCGCTTGCGTTAGCCGGTGCACAGGCACAGTGCGGTCGGTCCACCATGGACTAGTGCTACTGTGGATCGAGTCCATGCACTGTGTCGCGTGTGAACCTCTGGGTGTGACGCGTGTTAGCATGTGATTGGGCCACGTATCAAGCTAACGTCAGCGATGACATCATAATTAATTTTTGGTAGAAAAATAATTTGGCTGAAATTAAAATCTGTGCTGACGCCATAATTATGAATTTCCTATAGAAGAATAATTCAGATAAACCTGAATTTCTGATTTTAATGTTTTTCCATTTATTTTAAGATTTGAGAGGCTATATCTTTTGCATCCGAACTCCGATTGAGGTGATTCTAGTCTCTAAAAATTTGTAAAACCATGCTCTATTTAATGATGAATTTTATTTAATTTTTGGAGTTGATTTTGCTCTCTATTTTGGCTATTTATTGCTTTCTCTCTCGTTGAGCGTAGACGTTGAGTTGCCTGGTGAGTTTGTCATTGAGGAGCTAACGCTTGACTAGGTTTCAGAGCAGGATCCACAACTCTTTGAAGGTAAGTCATGCTTTGATCATGTCGAACCTATGCTTTAAATATTATGTTGTTTCAATGTATTACATGTTATTTCAATTATCAATTGTTTTCCATATGTTGGAGTAGCTAAACGTCCACTTCAATTACATCCACCTTGCCATGTTGTATGCCATACCTCATTTGTTAGTTTAGAATAGTTTAATGTTAATTGGTAGTTATAATTGCTAATGTGGGTAGTTAGAATGCAAGTAGAATGCTTAGTCATGAAATGAGTCATCATTTTATATACAAATGATTAATCTTGCTTAATGATTATGGAACATGTGTTTTAACTTGTGTGTCAGGTGTTGTTACACAATGTTGGTATTGTTGATGACACGTGGTGCATGGTAAATCAACTGGGTGGTGAAATGATTTAGACTAAGGCAAGTGGCATGTATTTATGGTGGGCCAATGTGGCACGTAGGCGGTCGCATTTGCTTTTCATGACAATTTGTGATTTTTGGACATGATGATTTTTGGTTAGTGTTGCCTTGGTCAATTAAGGACTTAACCTTGTAAGAATTTGAACTGAGTTATTCATACAACCACAAGTCTGGAATGGGACAGACCTAGCTGATTAATTTGTTGAGTCTAAACTTCAGTACTATTGTGGTGGTGTTAGGCCCGGGTAGTGGTAATCAGTCCTCGCTTAGGTTGGCTCACATGGCACAAGAGGGGGGCTCTGGATGTGGTAACTAGTCCTATCAGTGTTGAAACCTTAGCAAATAGTACTGGGTTCCCTATGGCTATAATGATCTCGATATAAATTTCAATTTACATCATACTTATTTAATTAATAAAAAATTCTAAAATTGTTACTTCCAGATTTCAAATCCTTATGTTTTTGAATTTTAAATATATCAAATTGATTTACTCATTTTGATACTTTTCTTTGATAATAGATCTGTCACTTCACAAAATAATATAAAATTGAAGCTAAAAATAAAAAGCATCATTAAATATAAGTTGGGGTTTAAGATTTAATTCCTCTATATATTTTAAATTTGTATTGTGGAGGAAAAGAAAATAATTAGGTTTAATGTTTTTCTTAAGAACCAAGGTTCAGAAGAATTTCATATTTGATGAATTTTCAAAGTAAATTTTATTTCCTATTCACTTTCATATTTTATCTGATTTGATGTTTTATATTGTGCCTTATCCTTTTATTAAGGTTGGTTTTCTAGATATTAAAATGAAAGGACAATATTTTAAATCGTACTCATGATTTTAATTAAAAATTTTATTCAATTTCATTATCAAATTTAAAATTTTTATTTTATTATTTTGAAATTTTTGGGATGTTACAAAGGAGCATAAGGAAACAAAAAATCCCTTTCTCTAAGATTTGGTGTGGAAACATCCCTCCACCCCACTATGTATAGCAAAGTCGGAGCAATCTCTACCCTTGGATGGCCACTTGGTCCTTAAGAAACCTCTTCAAGGGTTGAGATTCACTTCCTCATTAGAAGCTATCTTCATTCTTGGATAACCTTCTTGACCTTCAAGAAACTTCATCAAGGGTTGAGATTCCCTCCTTTACTCATACATGGGCTAACCCACAACCCAACAACATAACTGGTATTAACCATTCACATTAACTTAATCACTGCTCCACTCGTGAACCCTTGATCTAACGATCCTCCTTCGTTTGAGTAGGACTTAAGTTAGCATCACAAAATAACTCCCGCTTCACAAAAGCCGATATTACTGTCCTGATTCAAATTGCTCAAAACCAAAGCAAACTCAATTCAAACTCAAATCTAAACAACACAAGTTCAAACATAATCAAATACTCATTACAAATATGGGCAGTCCACCACATAGCCTCTCAATTGAAAAGAATAACACCAGAATATTTAAATTGTAAAATTCATACACACCTTACAATATATTTTATTATAACATCGCTCGCAACAAGAAAAGGCACCAAACCACGTGTACAAATGCAGACATGAACAGAGATAAGATTGTAAGCTTGTATTCAGCGGTCGAGTTCACTTCTTGAGATCTGGCATATTGTCAAGGCAAAAATTAGTGTCATTTGCATGCAACGATTAAAACTTTCATGATTCTGTCGGGACATATTAATTTACAAAATCATGTGTTGAAAGGTGATTTTGTTCTGTAATGGAAACAAGCAAGACTGGCGTACGTAATAATTATTTATAGTGTGTCGTCTTGATTTACCTTTATTTATGCACAAAAATTTGCAAGTGTGCGTGTCCTACACATCCAATTCTGTGGGGGGTTTTATTTTTTTTTAAGTGAACATGTAGGCATACGGTTTATATGCCAATAACGAGGAAGAATTTCATGTCTCACGTAACAAAATAGTGAAAAAGTTAAACAAAAAGAAATTATCAAGGTGATTTTTTATTTTCCATGTCTTGTTTACCCCTTCCAAGATTTCCTCCTGCTCACTACTAGCTACGTAGTGGTTGTTGAAGAACATAGCTAGTGAATATCCATCGTATGAGTGTCGGCATGAAAACTTAAAAAGCGAATGAGTAACTTGTATCCCCTATATATACGTGTATATATATAGACCATACTAGTAAACCACACATACGTAAACTCTGATTAGCAAATATTCCTGAATTCGACAATCTAATATAGTACGGAAAAACTCATCAGTCGCTGATGAAGATATATCGGACATCGAATATATATACAATCATTTGAGGATATCCTCCTAGAGTACTGGTCAGCTTAACCGTACGTATTTGTGCACATATGCATTTTATATTATACTTCAAAAGGAAAGTTTTTCGATTTTTCTCTATGTATATGTTTCGGTTTTTCGATTTTAGTTTTTCTCCGAGTTGTTTTGGGTGCAAGACTTTTTTTTTTCTTCTAACAGTGATTAGCGCACTTCTACCCATTTTTTTAAAAAAATGTTGCTTACTCCGTTTCGGGCGCCGGGAGGCGGATGCACCACCAGCACCACTAGCTGCATGCACAAAAAAACAAAGGAAAAGCAGTTAGACTCAAAAATTTATCTAGATCATGCATGCATTAATGCATGATGGGTCGTAAGGTGTAATCCGGAATGATCGAGCTAGCTGCATATTGAAAATTTTCTTTCGTAGGACACGAACACTAATTCTCCTCGCGATTGCTATCGTTCAACGAAGCGACTATTGACGCATGCTTGGGGTGAGGAGTGAGGACGCCAGCTCTAGAGATGGTAGTTTTACCTATGTTTCAGGTATCACTGGGTATCTAATCCGATAAGAGTAGATACAGATAGTAATTCGGATCTATGAGTTTTCAGGTTTGGGTACTAATAAAGACGACAACGACTGCTGTGCAATCAGGCCTCCCGTGCAATCACCGTGCAATCCAACTAAGAAAAGTTTCAAAAAATTCTGAAAAAAATCATGGATGTACATCTCATCTTACCCCATCTACATATAAATTTTTATGATCAAATTCGTCCTATGCTAAATTTGTTTTTTTTTGTAACTTCTAGCATAGGATGAATTTGATCATAAAAATTTATATGTAGATGGGTAAGATGAGATGTACATCCATGATTTTTTTTAGAATTTTTTGAAACTTTTCTTAGTTGGATTGCACTTAATTGCAGGAGTCTGATTGCTGTGATGTTGCCAATAAAGACACATGATGAGTGTGGGTGTACCATGGGTACCCGATAGGTATCCTGTGATATATGGTCCCACTTTTTATATGATATATATATAAGGAAATTAAAACCATAACTAGTGAAATGAGAGGTTGAGATACATATAAAGCTTTAAAAGGGAATATATATTCAAAAACTTGTTAAGTACATATCATGCTTTGAATTTTTTTACACATATCATATCCTGAATTTGTTGTGTATATATAATGCTTTTTCTTTTTGGGGGCATATTTGGTGCAAACTACCCTTACGGTGAAAACTCCATGGAAACCACCTGTAAAAGTTTTGAAAAATTCTCAAAAAATTACCATGTGTAGGGGAGGTGAGCCTCTACAATTCTGCAAAATGTGAAGATGAAACTCAATGGCACTGTTTAGCACTATTTATTTTGCTGTTTGTCTTTTCATATTTTTCAAATGCGATTGAGTTTCAACTTCAAATTTTTTAGGATTGTAGAGGCTCACCTCTCCTACATATAGTAATTTTTTTGAGAATTTTTCAAAACTTTTACAGGTGGTTTTCACGGTAAAGGTGGTTTGCACCACATATGCAGCCTTTCTTTTAGAAGATGCTCTATTATGTGTTGGCATCTCTATTATCACTGTAGTCATAAGTGTTAAGTATATACTATATGACTGAGTTAAATACAGGTTAATTGAGTTTCCTGTCTTATCTTAGTCATTGATTAATGAGATTACATATCACTGTCCTACATTTTACTATAATGCTCATCATCTTGTTCATCGAAATCAAACACAATATCTATCAAAACACTTTTGTTTCTATGAAAATACTATGAAATGGTGTAGTATTTGCTATCAAATTTCTTACATATACTCACTTGAACTTATAGTATCATTGGTCACCTATAGGCCATCATGATATACTGACTAAATAAAATAAACTAGTGTATCATTGGTCTGCTATAGCCCACGTTAACACTCTGTTTTCAATGCGACTGCTACCCATGATGGGTATCTATTGGGTGTTAGGTACCCATCAGATTTGGGCAAGAACACAGATTTACACACGATAAGTCTAGTAGGTTTGGGTAGACGATATAGTTTCAGATTTTACGTTTGAGCGGACGGCAGTCGTACCCGATGGTACCCACCCATTTGCTATCTAGTAGTGTCGGCATGAAAATTTAAAAAGCGAATGAGTAACTTGTATCCCCTATATATACGTGTATATATATAGACCATACTAGTAACCACACATACGTAAACTCTGATTAGCAAATATTCCTGAATTCGACAATCTAATATAGTACGGAAAAATTCAGTCGCTGATGATGATATATCGGACGTTGAATATATATACAATCATTTGAGGATATCCTCCTAGAGTACTGGTCAGTTTAACCGTACGTATCTGTGCATATATGCATTTCATATTATAGTTCAAAAGGAAAGTTTTTCGATTTTTCTCTATGTATATGTTTCGGTTTTTCGATTTTAGTTTTTCTCCGAGTTGTTTTGGGTGTAAGACTTTTTTCTTCTAAAAGTGATTAGCGCACCTCTACGTACCCGTATGCTTACTCTGTTTCGTGGCCCGGGAGGCGGATTTTTGCGTCTCTGCATCACATGCTGCATGCACAAAAAAACAAAGGAAAAGTAGTTAGACTAAAAAATATATCTAAATCATGCATGCATGAATACATGATGGGTTGTAAGATGTAATCCAGAATGATCGAGCTAGCTGCATATTGAAATTTTTCTTTCGTAGGACACGAACACTAATTCTCCTTGCGATTGCTATCGTTCAACGAAGCGTCTATTGACGCATGCAGGCTTGGGGTGAGGACGCCAGCTCTAGGGTTGGTTGCGAATCATAAAGCACATCCGCACCGCATGTACAGGAGGTTTTGTTTTCCACAATTAGTTAGTCAAGGATATATATTATTGTTCTTCCACGATTTGTTTTTTTACCATGTAACTTACATATACTTTTTAGCTCGCCATATTAAAAAATGTATTATATTAGAAAACACTAAATCTTCTCAACTAAAATATGCTTATGCTTGCACAAAAATCGCTAAAATACTACTCGTGAAAGTAACTAGGGCACCATGCATGCATGGCGCCATGGTCTAAAATTAGTTATTTCCTGTATATATGTATTGCGCTAATAGAAAAAAAACTCTCTCTAGTTATAAATAGTTATCGTTTTGGATGCAGTTGTTGTCAAATTTTCAAAACATTAACAATCAATATATTATTAAATATTTAAATAGGATACATAAAAATCATACATGTAGATTTCCTAGAAAAGTACTTTCATAATATTATAATTTTGTTGGGTTTTATAAATATATTATTACAGAAATTAGTGGTCAAAGTTGTGTTTTAGATTGACAACACTATTTGTGACCGGAGGAGGCAGCACTCAATTTTGTGCTGGCAGGTTTAAGTTTGTGTACTGAGATACTTCAAACACGTTTGCTGCTTAATTTGTATATATCTCCAATTACCTCCGGGACGACAACTACCTTTCTTCGGAACGGATGAAGCGCCACCGGGCGGCTGTGGGGGCGGCGAACCACGGAGATATTGATCAAGCGGGACAAGACTACTTCCCCTTGCTGATTGTCCTGCAGAAAAAAGGGAAAATTTTTTGAGGTGATCAGCAACGGATCCTGCAGGACTAAGAGCCCTGGCGGTGATAAAACTGACAAAAGCTTGTGGAGTGATCAATCAATGCCTTAATAATCTTTAGGATTTTTTGAATTTATATTAAAAGTATAAGTTGGAACAGAGTTTTCTATATAAATATGAACAATTTGTGATATTTAAGATATTTTATTAGTTTTAAGAGCCAGAAAATCCCATAATAATCCTCAAAATGGAAAAATCCTAAAGATTCTTATATTAATTGGAAGAAAAAGAGAATAATCTCAACTATTTATTTTGGTGGATCTAGATTATAACGACACAGATTAATCATGCATGTATAGATTTAGAGTTATATAGCAAATCAATTGTATTTTATTTAGAAAAATATAATTGTATATCAATGTAAGCTCTATCATAATATTTATTCATGCGATTGTGCGGACAAATCTGCTAGTTTAATAAAAACATGCGCGTTCAATTGGCCATCGCTAGTGAGACCGAGCGCGCGGGGTACATACGCAATTACTCATGAAGAAAACAGGAGGTGCGACTCTCAAAGCACATCCAAACCGCTTGTACATGGACTTGCATGTACAGGAGGTTTTGTTTTCCACAAGTTAGTCAAGGATATTATATATTGTTCTTCCACGATTTGTTTTTTTTACCATGTAGCTTACATATATATAGTTTTCATCTTTAACTAGATGAATTCAGAAATCATGTTTAACGAAAAACTGAGAAGAAAAGCTAGAATAGCGCTCTGAACCAATACGTAAGCACAAAAAGCTAGCCTTATTAAAAAAAATGTACTATATTAGAAAACACTATATCTTCTCAACTAAAATATGCTTATGCTTGCACGAAAATCGCTAAAATACTACTCTTGAAAGTAACTAGGGCACCGTGGTCTAAAATTAGTTGTTTCCTTTAGGTATTGCTAATACAAAAAAAACTCTATAGTTACAAATAGTTATCGTTTTGGATGCAGTTGTTGTCAAAATTTCAAAACATTAACAATCAATATATTATTAAATATTTAAATAGGATATATAAAATCATATATGTAGATTTCCCAAAAAGTACTTTCATAATATTATAATTTTGTTGGGTTTTATAAATATATTATTACAGAAATTAGTGTTCAAAGTTGTGTTTTAGATATCTGTGTTGATATCTAAAATGATAACTATTTGTGATCGATCGGAGGAGGCAGCACTCAATTTTGTGCTGGCAGGTTTAAGTTGTGTACTGAGATGCTTCAAACACGTTTGCTGCTTTCTGTATATCTCCGATTACCTCCGGGACAAGTACCTTTGTTCCGACCGGATTGATCGCCGTCATCCGACGGTGGGGGCGGCGAACCAGGGAGACCAGGCCGGAGAGGACTCCTTGAACCTCCACCTGCTGCTGGTTCTGCAGAAAAAAGGGCAAAAATTTTTGAGGTGATCAGCAACGGATCCTGCAGGACTAAGAGCCCTGGCGGTGATAAAACAGACAAAAGCCTGTGGAGTGATCAATCAATGCCTTAATAATCTTTAGGATTTTATGAATTTATATTAAAAGTATAAGTTGGAACAGAGTTTTCTATATAAATACGTACAATTTGTGATATTTAAGACATTTCATTAGTTTTAACAGCCAGAAAATCCCATAATAATCCTCACAATGGAAAAATCCTAAAGATTCTTATATATTAATTGGAAGAAAAAGAGAATAATCTCAACTACTTATTTTGGTGGGTTCAAATTATAACGATACAGATTAATCATGCATGTATAGATTTAGAGTTATATAGTAAATCAATTGTATTTTATTTAGAGAAAATAGAATTGTATATCAATGTAAGCTCTATCATAATATTTAGTCATGCTATGTAACTATCCCTTGTGCTGGCTCGGCTCTATGATTACCTTTGTCTTTACGGTCGAACTTCCAGTACGTCTTTTTTTTAGAAATATCCACCAGTACCACGGGTCTTTTGAAGTCTGGAGTGATCCCACCTACGTGCATAACAAAGTTGAGCTTGTCCTTGCGGCAGATCATGTACCTGAAGCCATCTGGTTTTTTGCTGTCTTCGACCATCTCCCACTGTTCAGGCTTGCGCTTGTCGCACAGCTCAACAGTCAGCTTCTCCTATGGAAAAGAATTAACCGATTAAGCTCATATCCGTCCTCTAGTTAGATCGATCTAGGTAAAACGGAATTTGTAAAGGGCATTTAACGGTGGACGTGGATGTACTTACACCTGACTGTTCGTTGATGACGAGGGCTAACTTATTATTCTTTTTGCTGACGAGGATGAACGGGCGGTTGCTGCTCTTGTCATCATCATTCTGGAATATCTTCAACCAGAGCTGCAGGCGGCGCATGCGTTGGATTGCACATAATATTAGTATTAGAAACTTTTTATCATTCTTGGGAAGTACCTAAATTTAGATTGAGGTAGCTAGCACTAAAAGGTACTACTTTTGGTACCACTTACTTTTACCTCAATGTAAATTTTGATACCTCTAGACTCACTTTTTGGATTAACAGAAATGAAATGGATAACGTGCGTTCTAAATCGCATGCATGCCTGGTTGTTCGGTGAGGTAGTACTCAGTTTGTCCACGCTGACATCTTTGTTGTTGCGGCCCGCGGTGAGGTAGTACACTTGTCCGGGCTCCTTCATGCTTATTTTGAAGATCTTGCCGGACATCTCTTCGCTTTGTGTACGCGACATGGTGATTATATGTATTGAGGCGTGCCTAGAGCTGGAAACTGGAGGTGTTTTTATAGCAGAGATGGAGCACCCAAACTCAATTAATGATGAGATACAAATTAACTAGTCTCATTACAAGGTTTGGTCGACCGATGGCCACAGTACATTTGTCTTTATTTGCTACGGCCGGTCCAGATATGATTTGAGTATGTGAGCAACAGCTACGTAGAGTTTGTTTCCTACACAATTTCTCTCAGAAAGATGCCATCTTTCCTCTACAGGCTTCCTGTTATGTTTTCGACATGGCACTATTACAAAAGAAGTTATATTAGACACCACATCACTAAAGGTTTATTAGAAAACAGTCATGATGAGTTTGAATATATCATGACGGTTTTATACAGAAAACCGTGGGTACATGATAAATAGTTTTAACCAAAAACCGTCTATGATAAGAAGGGCACATCACATATGGTTTTGAGGTGTGCTTGCAGCTCGAATCAATGTACGTAGGAGGAAGTTGAAGGGGAATGTGTAGGCTACTCTAATATAAAATCAAAATTTTTTACTACATAACCAAGGAACCACTACAAGTTATATCACGGAATTACTACTAGACATGGAGATTCGTAACGGAAGTAGAGTCGATGTAGCATGTTGGCGCGGTTGTAGTCGTATTAGCCTCGTGACTCCTCCAACAGCTCATCATGAATGTCACAAGTTGTGGATTATCCTAGTATTGAACCCTGACAGGAACGCTTCCAAGGCATCCACGTGCATTTGAGACAGAACACCACACGCCGAGTGCTAGCGTCGGCTACACTGCTACGGGCCAAGAAAGGGTGGCGGCTAGGGTTTCGTGAATTTTGAAATCCTAATGTGTCTCTTAATCCTAAAGCCAAGACCCTCACTTTAAATAGATACCCCTAATGGTCTCTATATTAGAGGTCCATTAGAAACTTAAAACCTATCAAAATTTGCTTCACTATCTGAATTAAGTCCCAATCTTTTAAACGTGAGACCCTATAGGTTCACGTACACATGGACATGACCTGAATACTCTTACTCAACTATTAATCGAAGGCAGTCCCTAGCAGAACGTGCCAACTCCCGAGTACATGTAAAGATCAAATCAGACGAACCTTAATAATGCTTAGTTATATGCATTTCACTTTGTCGCATGATATCACTCAAACATAAGACAAGTATGTGCCATCCTTGTTTAGATAGCTCGACCACTCTTTCTCGATTACATGACTCAGAATCCTTGACTACGGTTAACTTTTTAACCGCGAGTAGCGTGGCTATGTATTTTCAGAATCCAACCACTCACAGCATGCTTGACGACAAACCCAAAAGCCACTTTTGTAACTACCCAGTTATAGAGTGGTGTTTGGTAACCCATAAGTAAGTTATTACATATTTCAAGTATATGCGTCAACCTTAAGTCTAAGGATATAGCATATACATTGTATATGAGACCAACCGATGACAACAAGATTACAATGTTCTCGCAGTGTCTCAAGGTGGATCGATCTAACTCCATATTCTCTAACATATGTCTATATTATTGATTTGACATCTCTATATCCATGACCCATAAAACATGGTCATCAATACATATGTTAGTCTATATTCATATGTGTTATCACATGTTTATCGATTAGGGATCACTTTAGAATAATCATTATAATGTCGTATATAGGTTTTACAAACAAGTCACATACTTACCAATAAATAATAATGATATTATTCAAAAAACAAGATAATAAATTGCGAACATATGGAAATATTTTGCCTCTAGGGCATATCTCCAATAGCAGTTAGCTGGAGGTTTTCATACGAGTGCTGGTGATCCAAATTAACTAGTCTCATTACAAGGTTTGGTCGACAGATCGCTGTATATATTTTTCTTTATTTGCTATAGCCGGTCGAAATATGATTAAGTGAGCAACAGCTACGTAGGGTTAGTTTCCTAAGCAACTTCTCAGAAAGATGCCGTCTTTCCTCCACGTGCTTCATGTTGTATTTTAGACTGGTGGTTATATGTGTTTACATGCAGCTGGAATCAATATAAGTACGAAGGAGATAGTTAGAAGGAGACAGTTAGCAGGAGACAGTTAGCTGGAGGTGTTTTAATACGAGAGACGGAGCACCCACATTCAACTAACGATGAGATCCAAATTAACAAATCTCATTAATTACAAGGTTTGGTTGACCAAATACTATAGTAGTCTTCATTTGCTACTGCCGTTCGAAACACGATTGAGTATGGGAGCAACAGCTACATAGAGTTAGTTTAATTCATACACAATTTCTCAGAAAGATGCCAGAATTCTCAAGACCTCAACGCCATCAATTAATTTCCCCAATGGCTGCTCCGTTATCTACGTATATAAAAACAATAAGTGATATTTAAGGCATTTCTTTCGTTTTAAAGGCAAAAAAATCCTACAATAATCCTAAATTCTAGAAATTCTCATATTAATCAGAAGAAAAAGAGAAGGATCTCTACCACTTATTTTGGTGGGGCCAGATTATAACGGTATAAATTAATCATATGTAAAAAATACAATTGTATTTCTATAATTGGAAATAGAGTAGAACATCAAAGAAAGGATCTCCACTACTTATTTTGGTGGGTCATATTATAACAGTGTAGATTAATCATATATAAACCAAAGGTGTCGACGTTTGTTGTCGGGAATGATGATTATGGGGCTAAGCGCCGCATCCAAACTCGATGGTAGCACAAGACACAAGGATTTATACTGAGTTCGAGGCCCTCACAGAAGAGGTAATACCCTTGTCCTGTGCTCTGGAATTTGATATTGCTGTGGATGTGAATGCGAATGTGTTGTGATCATGATCTGATGCTCCCTCGCCCCCTTTCTATAGTGGAGGGGTGCGGTTACAAAGAAGAGTCCCAGTCGGTTACAAGATGGAGATTCTATCCCTATCTTTTCCCACCGAACCTGTTAACAATCAGGATTACAATCGTATCTTTCCTACTAAGGATTAGTTACTATCTTCAGGGCTTTCTTGCAGCGCACGGCGGTAGCCCTCCGGGTGGTGCTCGTCTCCATGTAGTCGGCCCGGCCCATCCCCTCTTGGGTGGTCCTCACGGTCCGCCATGCAGATACCCGAGGTCCATATACTCCATACAGAGTTATATAACAAATCACTACTACAGAACGACACATCACTATCACTGTATCTGTGTCGGTTCTTAAGTTTTTCGAAAAAAACGATTGTGATAAGTAACTTCAGAGGGGTGTTAGTAATAATCACTATCGGTTCTGAGATTATAAGTGATTGTGATGTAGCACTGGACACATCCGAATCGGTTCTCTACTAAAAAGTGATAGTGATGTGCAGGTTTCATCATGACTATCACTTCTATGAAAAGAACCGATAGTGATGACCTGCACATCACTATCACTTTTTAGTAGAGAACCGATTCTGATGTGCACATGGTCATCACTATCGGTTCTTTTTATAGAAGCGATAGTGATGACCGTGCACATCACTATCGCTTGTTGAAAAGAACCGATTCTGATGTGCTCGTGCTTATGACTATAGTGATGGTCGTACACATCACTATCGCTTTTTGAAAAGAACCGATTCTGATATGCCTCGCTAGGTTATATATACCACTCGCACTGAACTCTTCTCTGTTGTTGCTCCAAAGGAGATTTCTCCGCCGCCACCCGAGAAAATAGCTCATATTGTGTGGTTGGAAACAATACTTGGGTGAGAAAATTTGAAGTCCTCATGGGTGGGTATTAAGAGGGCAAAATTGAAACCCTATCTTGAGGAGATTCCCCTCTTTTTGCCCTCTTTTGCGGTTTTCTTCAAAATGTGATCAACAATTCTTTAAACCCCTTCAATTTTGCCCTGGTAATTTCGATATGTCGTCAATAAAGTTTAGGTTGCACTGGAATTGTGTACGTGCTTTCAGATTTCACACTCTTTATTTGACAAGCACATATCTATTTAATTTTGTAGTGCGATCTCTGTTTATATGGAATTATTATTGCTATCATGTAGTAGCTGTTATTAGAGTTTAGGCGGCGTAACCTACGTCTCCCGTTCGAGGGTGCTTATTTATAAATATGCTGAACGAAAGGGCATATTTATAAGTGAGCAATCTCGAATTATCCACATTTTTTGGACAGTTCGAGGATATATGGTTCGAGCAAGTTCCTGAGCTGTGTTGTACAACTTCAGAGTAGATTTCGGTAGCGTCTCTCTGGTGTTCTCTGGATACACACCCCTCTTGACCTGTTGTTGAGACGTATCCGGAGAACAATGAGATGCCAGCCAAATTTTCTCCGAGTTGTACAACGCTATAGCAACAAGACTCAGAACCATATATCCTCGAATGGGATTAGGACCTAACCTATTTAGAGATTAGGAGTCATCGCTGGTACCCTTGTTTTGTTTCTTGTAGTAGAAAGATTTGCAAGCTACTGCACTAGCTATATAATTAGATTATTTGATATCATTGTTGATGTTAAAAATTTATGTCTCTTATGTAGGGAATTGGAAGCTTTAAACCAGGGAAGAAGCTTGGTATCGATCGGGAGTACATTTATATATCTTGGAACCTGTCCACTATTTTGCAAAGGTAATATTAATTGAAATGATGTCTCAATATTTAAAATAGATATAGCTAGTTGTCGCTCCAGTTTTTCCTTAATTTATTGTGCGAAATTTAATTGCAGATGGACCGTGAGGAATGGATGTATCAAAAAAGCCGTGTGAGTGCTGAATTTCAAAGGGGTGTTAAGGAGTTCAAAAAAATTGCAGAAGACGACATGGTGAGGAGGGGTGTAAACTTCATATATTGTCCTTGCATTGATTGCACTAATCTGAGGAGATTTAACAACTCATCTCAAATTGAGGACCACCGATTCGACGTGGCTTCGTGAGGAATTACACATGTTGGATCCATCACGGGAAGTAGGTAGTACCCTTCCGATATGCAACGAAGATACGGTGGAACGGATGACGAGTTGCGACGATATGTTTGAAGAGGATAATTTGGAGCAAATGTTGCGGGATGTGGAGGTAATTACACGGAAAGAGAGTTTGAAAAGTTTAAAAGCTTGATAGAAGACGATGCCAAACCGCTGTTCAAAGGTTGCAAAGCTTAAATACACCAAGTTGGGTTCGGTCCTTGCATTGTTCGAATCAAGGCAAAACAAAGTTGGACAGATACAAGTTTCAATGCACTACTAGTTCTTCTATCGGATCCGCTTGGAGGGAAACTAGTTGCCAACAAGCATTTATGAAGCAAAGAAGCTACTATGTCCCATGGGAATGGAAATAGAAAGGATACATGCATGTCCGAATGATTGCATCTTGTACCGTAACGCACATCGGGAGCAAAGACGCTTTGTCCGGTTTGTGGTGTGCCCCAGACAAACAAAAGGAGAAGCGTAATGACAAGAAGCGTAAGCAGAAGGGCAACGACGGTGAAGAGGTCACTAAAGGTGCACCGCCATGGTATTGTGGTACTTGCCCATCATTCCCGTCTGGAGCGGTTGTTTGCAAATCCGAGAGAGGCAAAATTGTTATGTTGGCATTATGAGTCTCGAAAGGAAGATGGCAAGCCGAGACACCTACGATTCGGCTCAATGGAGAAACATCGATTGGAAACATGAGGAGTTTGGTGCGAAATGAGGAACGAAGATTTGGGTTGAGTACCAACGAATGAATCCATTTGGTAACATGAGTCGTCGTCCATAGCACTGCCGATTCATTGTGTATCTACAACCTCCCTCCTTGGTCAGGCATGAAGCGGAAGTATATCATGATGTCATTACTAATCTCGGGACCCAAACAATTTGGGAAATGATATTGATGTGTACCTTGCACCATTGATCGAAGATTTGGTAAAATTGTGGAATGAGGGGTAGCCGTGTGGGATGCGCATACAAAAAAGCATTTCACCCTACTTGCTATGGTATTTTGCACCATAAATGATTTCCGGCCCTTGGTAATTTGGCGTTACTGAAGACAAAAGGAGCCAAAGCGTGTCCTATTTGTGAAGAGGAGACGAGAGTCATGAAGGGCGATTGTAAATAAATGGACTATTATAATGTATGTAAAATAGTTTGCAATGCTTTCAAAGTAAAAAATCCAAGGTGATGAATTGTTGTTTGAGGCTTCGATTGAAATGCATGCAATTTCTCTTTATGCCTGCACTTTATGCCATATGTTGTGAAAGAAAATTCCATTTGACAAAATTATTTTTGGGAAAGCTTGTAAATAGTCGAAAGCTCATTTCTGGAAATTTTCGTACAATTCTAGATTAATTTCAAAAGTTTTGACTTTTCTACGCTTTACGCACAAATCATGTCTACTGAAATGAATTTTAGCATATTTCTTGAATGAAGTCGCTTTTTCAAAAATTCTTTTATGGAAAGTTTTGCGTTATCCTGAAATATGTTTTTGCATAATTTCAAATAATTCTAATGATGTTTGCAAAAGTTTTACACTCTTTGATCTAATTCTGAAAATGTCTTTGCATGCATGGTTTGTCCGAAAGGCAATAGTGCAATGAACTACATCGATGTCGGTTTTCATTATAAAAGCGATACTAATAGTAAAACATCGATGTCGGTTTTCTTAAAAAGTGATACTAATGATAAAACATCGATATAAGCTTTTCTCTAAAAAGTGATCTTGATGACTAACATCGATGTCGGTTTTATTATAAAAGCGATACTAATGATAAAGCATCGATGTCGGTTTTCTTAAAAGAGTGATACTAATGATAAAGCATCAAGACGCTTATCTTTGAAAAAGTGATACTAAAGTGATATCGATCGTCGCGTTTGTAACAAAAGTGATCTCAAGCGATCTTCGTTGAGAAAACCCTCGCCCATTCTCGCGACCATAGCCATTGTACAGCTTGTCTCGCTTCACGCTTAACCCTAGCTAGCGGTGTTCCTGCCTCGCCCCCTCAGCCCCCGCCCAGCGCCCGCCCGCCTCCCACCGCCCGGTGCCACCTCGCCTCCCACCCGTCAGCCTTGCCTCGCCGCCCCGACGCCCGCCCAGCCTCTGGGTGCATGCCTACTTTATGTCGATGAGTATATTATGCTCTTGACACGATTAAATGCATGTATTTTATCCTCAACAAATGGAATATCCTGTAGAATCTCCCAAGTTATTATCGACTATGTACTTCTTTAATTCCGTTATCTCTTGGGTAATGGAATCCTCAGAATCTCATGTGGAAAAAAAAAACCTTCTCAAGTTAGATGTCACCAATGTAGCACCAATGCACCAATGTATCATATGGGCCCAGATTTAGAGAATAAGTGACACCGAATATGATATCTAAGAAACAATTTAAGATTTGTCTCTGCATTCCAAGGAAGAATCGCATTCTTTTTTGAAGTTACTGGCTTGGACACCTCGAATAATGTCTGGTATGAAGTGCTCTGATATGCATAGATCTTTTGTTTGTGTGGTTGCTTCCAAGTCTACCTAGTTAGATGTTGTTCCATGCATGGATCAGTAAACTGCAGTGTCACATCAGTGCTCTTACATTTTCAGAGATGGCAAACAAAAATAAATTACTGATTAGTGACTTCTTATAATATAGCAGTGATGCTATAGAGCACCAACAGACCAATGTATGTGGTGCCCTATGTTATCCACATTCTTTATAATTCCATGATTACATATCAAAGGTTTAAGTAAATGTTCGATAGAATAATTGAATATGCAAATTACATGGGAAGCAAAGCCTACAACGGGTATAGTGCTTTTCTTGTACTTGTATTTTTACCTACATGTTATTATTATTCTTGTAATATGATCTACGTTAGAGTTCAAAATGCGTAACATACGCCTCCTCTGTTCGAGAGTACTTGTTTATGAATATGCCATTTCAGCATATTCATAAGCAAATAGTCTCTAATTGTCCACGCTTTTTGGATAGTTCGAGATATGGTTAGGGCAAGTTCTGAGCTATGTTGTACAACTTGAGTTGATTTGATAGCGTTTCCTGGTGTTCTCGGATACACACCCCTCTTGACCTTTTGCCGAGGCGTGTATCCGGAGAACAATGAAGATCTCACCGAAATTTTCTCTCGGTTGTACAACGCTTAGAACTTGCTCGAACCACATATCCTCGAATGGGATTAGACCAAACCTATTTAGAGATTAGGGGTTATCGTTGAATGTATTTAGTTGGTCAACAGATATTGCATGTTATGTAAACACTAACTTGACCTTCTATACTAAAATTGCTTATCTATGTGGTTTTGCGAGACGTTTCAAGAATCGAAAACCAAACTGATAGTAAGTTATCTCTAATTTTTTTTCCTTCTTGTGTTGCTATTCTTGCAAGTATCGAAAACCGACTTATTGTTCCCATTGTCTTGCAAGTATTATTGCTATTGCATTAGTACATTAATGCTCAAATTTTCTGTTGATGTTGTGAAATCTGAAACTTATTGGTATAAGTAAACATCTGCTAGTGCTAAATTCACTTGTCATATGGAATGGGCTTTTGTTTTTATCGAGCATAGGTTAGAGTTTAAGTTGCGTAACCCACATGTATCCGTCAAATTTAGAGATTAGGAGTTATCATTCAACTTATTTAGTTGGTCAATAGATAGACTTTTGTTCTAACAATTGCATACTATGAATTATCTGCTGATCCTTTACAAGATTTATTGTCAAGTGCATATAGTAGCTTTAAATTGCTTTCTCTTATGTCACACATATGACCTTATCGATAAGAAAACTCAAAATGTCGCAACTAGAGAGCATCGACTAAATGCTGAGATGAGTAGAAGGTCTTCTTGAGGGCCAAGCATGGTTCCAATTCTTGAAGGGCAGAGTAAGGTGAGGAAGACCCGAGGACCAAACAAAGGGGCTACAGGAGAACGCCGCAGTTCTCCACTTCAATGCCACAGGTCTGTGACGGGCCTCCTAAGTACATGGGGCGATCTGGGTCATTTCTTGGCCAATTGGTGAGGAGAGAGTGCCCATAACAATTAAGGATTGGAGAAAGGAAGTCACGAAGCGAAGAATCGGTTGTGGGACGAGGTTAAGGGTAAATGGATTATAGAGGAGGAAGATGAACCCAACGCGAGGCAGTACGCTTGAAGAGGATGGGTGTGGCCTTGAGGCACTTCAAGGCCCTTATGCATAGCGTAGTCGCGGCTTTGAAAGGCCGTACACCATTCGAGAGGTATCCATTCGTGACCCACGATGTTTGGGAGGAGTTCACGAGGATGAAGGGTATGCCCGAGGCGAGCGGTGAGAGAGAGGAACACCGCTGTCCGTGAGGCATAACACGCACGCACCACCTCGATGCAGTGCGCTATGAGGGGAAGAAGGCAGAGTGGGCACGACTAGCCGAGGAGTGCACTCACTCTGGGATGGTGATGCCTTACTCCCACATATCTGAGGAGCGGGCACGCAACTGGGTATTAGCGAGGAGAAAGAAAACCCCGATTGCCAGCTTGTAGTTGCAAACTCAGCTACTGCTCAAGTTGTCTCCACCATTGTAAGACATGTAGCTTAGTACAATACAGCTGATCTAACTTGTTGTATTTCAAATCTAATTCGTACTCACTTATTACAGGAGGAGGTAAGCCAGCGGAAAGAACAGGGGACCTTCCAGAGCCAAGGGTCGAAGGACATCCGTAATCTGCACATCTGGAAGTCCGACCATAAGGGCGGGTGCTTGCCGTAGGGCGGACACACGAAGAAGTCCTACTTTCAAGATGATGCTACGAAAAGCGGATCAAGGTCATGGGAGGCACGTAAGTGAGCGCCTCAAGGACACACTTTGGGAGCAAATGAGGAGCGAGATTAAGGAGAAGATGAGGGGAGATGGCGCACGTGAGGAGGAGATAAGGGGAGATGATGGCACGTGAGGAGCATCGAGGGCTGAGATGATGGCGATGATTTCTCGAGTCGAGCGGATGCCCTCGCCTCGAGTAGAAGCTTGTGGTTCTAAACCCAAAGAAATTGCAGTTCAAAAATGATAAGACCGGTCCTCACCGAAGGTAATAATTAATTTTTCCTCGACTTAAAGCTACGAGTGTAACTCCCGCAATGTTTTTCCTCAAGTTGCACACTTCCCCGGTGTGTGTGCGGTGCCAGCTCACCGTTCGACGGAGGATGGATTTCCGTCGAGGTCGCCTGCGCTGGGTTGCATTTCCATGCAAGGAGACCGCACCTTGTGCATGGTCACCTGTTGGGGAAAGGGCTACATGAGGGTGCAGTGGACTACTTCCACGAAGACTTCTTATCACATGTGCTCGATTTCCCCCGAAGATATCACCACTCTCGGGCAACCGCATGTCGTTCATCAAGTGGCCCACGATGTGTCAGACTTGGTCAAGGTAAAAAAATCCATCCACGTCTTCTCTACCATTCCAAAGATTACTGCAGAAGTTAAATATATTAGTGCTTAATGAGGTTCCTCTCAGTACTGCCGCTCTGCTCCCGCTCCTGCTCCTGCCGCCTCCTTTGCTCTCGCTCCTGCTCCTGCTCCACCACTTGCTCCTGCCACTCCTGCCTCTTCCTCGCTCCTGCCTCCCTCACCTGCCCTGCTCACAGTGCCTCCTCTCGCTCCTGCTCCCCGCTCCCCTGCCGCCTCGCCCTGCTTTGCTCTGCCCGCGCTACTCCTGCTCCTGCTCTGCTCTCAGGCTCACTCCCTCTCCATACCTTTGCTTAGGGATGGCAATGGTGGGTACCTCGGGTACTCTTGCTTAAACCCAAACCCAAACCCTAATAAAGTCCCATCTACCCAAACCCACTAAGCTTTGAGTACAGATCTATACCCATACCCAAACCCGTTGGGTACCCAATACCAATGGGTACCACGCAATATAGATGCATACCTTGACAGATCAAAGGAGCAAAAGCGGAGAGGTGGGGGCGCCCGCAGCTAGGTTCGGCGTTGGCTTAAGCGAATATTTGGTTCGGTTTTCGGTTTTGTGAATTTTGGTTATTGAAAAAAGAACCGAAATATGTTTGAAATTTCGAAACCGACAATTCGGTTAACAGATAATTCGGTTCGGTTTTAAACCGAATTAACCGAATTCACCTTCTTGGCCACGAGAATCGAGAATCAAACCTTCTTGGCCATCAAGTTTTGATATTACTCGACCAACCAAAACCATCTCAAAGACATCCGAAGGCCTACTCAAACAACTAAACCACACACCAAGCTTAAATGTATCTATTCAAGATGACTTAATTCAACCATGCACCCATTCATACTGAGATAAGTAAGCTTCATTATGCTAACAGTGGCCAATTGACAACGAAAATACCGTGATAAGCAACAACTAAATTCCCAAACACCTAACCATGTTGCCTCACCAATAAAATGAAGTAAATATAAACTATAAAAACCAAATGTAGATAAGCATTACTTGTAAGAGGCTAAAAGCTATGGAAATAAGAATCATGGTAGTCGTTTGCACAACAAAAGAACACATATCACAAGGCGTTATACAAATGGCAACATACAGGTATCATAAGAAAATGTGCAAAGGATCGGTTAAATGAAGAAATACCATCACAGATCCGATTAAATTCTGGTTTTAGGTTAAAGCGATTAGCAATTGAAGCAGCACAGATAGAATCGCATGAATCAAAAGAATATAACATATCCCATCCCTCCTCATAGCATAAGATTTTTTTTCATTTCACATATGGAAATGGAATCATTTACAAGTCACTCAAGGAGGAGAGGCGGTAGGCGCCGCCTACTCGCCTGGAGCCTGGACCACTGGAGGCCGATTGGGGAAGGGAGGAGAGCTGTGAGAGGGCGTGGCTGGAGTGCCGATTGGGGAAGGCCGGCCGAGCCCGGAGGGGAGGGGCGGGCGCACTGACCCGCGGGAGGGAGGCGGGAGGTGGGCGGCACTGGTGGCGGGAGGGGAGGGCACCGCCTTTGCCTCGAGGCTGGAGTAACCACGGGCTCGGAGGCCGGAGGCCGGATCGTGACTCATGAGGATGAGGGCTCGAGGGCCGTGAGCAGCCGAGCCAGCCTAGGGTTTAGTTCACATGTGACATACATATTCCGGTTATTTTGGTTAACCGAGGTGTACAAACGAATTAGCCAAAAAAATCGGTTATTTCATATAGCTAACCGAATCGACAACCGAACAATTCGGTTTCGGTTTTTTTGGTTTCAGTTTTCGGTTTATTTTCCCAGCCCTAGCCACGGCCACCGCATGCTTCTCCCCCCTCGCAGACGTCGGAGGCCATGGCTCGGTCATGCTGAACACTAGACCCTGAGTCTGCATGAGGAGCAATGCGTTTGGTGCGTAGGGGTCACCTCTCCTATCTCCTTCTCACATCTCCTTTCTCTTTCCTTTTGGGCACTATGCGCGCTGGGCCGGAGGGAGCCGATGGAAGGAGTCGACAGTGAGGGGAGGAGCAGACGTCGGCCACCGAGGGAGGCAAAGGCGAGGAGGGAGGCCAAACAATCAAAGCGATGGGGCGAGGGAATCGAGGAGGCGGACTCGGTGAAGCGATCGATAAGTTTGTTTTTCTAATATACCTCTAAAAAAGTTGGCCCACATGTCATAGGATACCCATTGGGTACCCATGGGTACAAATTGACACCCACACACCGATCCTATGGGCCTATCGGGTACCCAAACCCATAAACCCATAGATCTAAAATGCTACCCATACCCACTCTTATCGGCCTGGTACCCACGGTACCCAAACCCATGGGTAAACTGCCATCCCTACCGCCTCCTGCTCCCACACTGCCTCCAACCGCAGTGATGACACAGAGCCTTGAGCTAACATGTAAAAGGACAAACCACGACACCTCAGTAGAACCACAGGAGGCCTCAGAGACTCCTTCCGCCAAGAGGGCAAAGTCAGACAGAGGCCATAGCGCCCCTTAAGGTACACTAAAAGCCCATCGCCCGACCTCGGAGACTCCTTCGGCCCGAAAAGAAAAGTCAAGCCGAGCCACAGGCACCTCAGATGATTATAAGGCCTACGAGCATGGAAAGCCCCCGATTGCATCGCACTGTTGAATGATCTAGGCGGTGGATTCGCATCCTCCATGGATGGTACCTTGATAAGGTGAAGAGGGAAGAGCATCGAGTCGACTTCAACGCGTGAAGTATAAAATGGCATATTTTCACCGTGGCGAGAATGGAACATTCCTGTCGGTTTGAGGATCTATTCCGTGTGTACCAAATGAAAGCCATCGATATTTCTACTTTACGATCATGGACGCTGTGAGTATCGCACCATATAGCTTGAGCTCATGACTTTATAGGATTTCAGCATTATGTTTTCTCACATTCAACACGAGTTGCGGGATAATGAGACAACGAGCCGTGACACATCTACGAAGTTGGGTTTGTTTATCCAGAGCTTGTGTCTGCGATTTCATGGCTAGGCTTCAACGGTGTTCGTTGCTAGCTACATCAAGGGGTATTGCATGTTGAGTCTAATAAGGACTTCATTGTATTACCGTATCACGAGGAGTGAGTAGTACTTTTCGATTCAATTACTTGTATGCACTTAAAACCGTATGTGAACTTATTTCCTTGCACTACATTTTATTTAATAAGAAACCATTGGTTCGCTAGCCTCGCTCCGAGTGAAAACACGACCTACACATTTAACTCGGTTAGAGAAGAGATCGATGGCATCTGCGATCAAGCCTCCTTTGCGTAGTAAGCACATTATTGTAACCTAACACATCCGAGGAATTTAACTACATTTATTTTTTTGACTCAATGGTGCTCTCCAATGTATATAGGGTTTCTCAAACTATGTCGATGAAGGAGGGCCGCATTTACGACAAAAAAGGGCAAGACATCTGCAAAGATAAGCGATTCAAGGTACAAGTGCCTAGCATATATATGATTAATTTTTTGACATCTAATTTTAAGTGGGGCTGAATTTCTTTTTTTCTCTCTTCACAGTGCCATCAACAGGTAGCGGTGACCATTATGGCTTCTATGTCATGTGGCACATGCTCATCGTGGCTCGTGACTCACAACTTTTCCCTAAGGTATATGTACGTGCATAATAATATACTTAGCTTTTACATAGAAATTTTGAAACTGAAATTAATACACTCATTTACATTTTGCGGAAGATCAATATCCCCGTAAGAGTTTAGGCAAAGAAAGCACTCAACAATTTACAAGACCACTTATGCCGTTAGTGGTATCTGTTAGAAGTTATATCGGAGGATGGCGAGGTTTAGAGATCCCGAAGCATCCTACTAGTCCATATGTAAACAATATTAATAATATATGTCAATGTGATATGTATCGAGAGGAAGTCCATGTCTTGATTGTCAAGCATGTTTGTGTTGTATATTGTGAGCGACTATGATATATGTGTTGTAATTAAAGCGTTTACGCTACGTGAGATGTGATATATGCATCCCGTGTTCTACGACATTGCGAATGTGATGATATATATTGTGCATACTGTTTTTAATCTGTGCTTTTTTTTGGAGAATTTGCAAAAATGGCACACCCCAATGGGTCATCAGAATCGGTTCTTTAAGGGAAGTGATTGTGATGACCCCCTC
Organism: Guadua angustifolia; assembly: GCA_036346375.1. Classification (NCBI taxonomy): domain Eukaryota; kingdom Viridiplantae; phylum Streptophyta; class Magnoliopsida; order Poales; family Poaceae; genus Guadua; species Guadua angustifolia. The sequence goes on along the minus strand of JAYEVE010000861.1, from coordinate 1,215,584 downwards.
ATCAGAATCGGTTCTTTAAGAAAAGTGATTGTGATGACCCCATCATCAGAATCGGTTCTTTAAGAAAAGTGATTCTGATGACACCCTCATCAGAATCGGTTCTTTAAGAGAAGTGATTCTAAGAACCCGATTCGATGAGTGTGTCATCGAATCACTTCTCTTAAAGAACTGATTCTGATGAGGGGTCATCAGAATCACTTTTCTTAAGGAACCGATTACGATGAGGGGTCATCGAATCATTTCCTAAAGAACCGATTCGATGACGCTTATCACAATCGGGTCAAAACCGATTCGATAGCTCCACCTCATCACTATCTAAAGACATCGTATCGCCACTAGAACCGATTGTAATGCCAAAAAAGAACCGATTCTGATGTGCCGTTCTGTAGTAGTGAATACAATTGTATTTCAATAATTAGAATTAGAGTTATATATCAAAGGCAGTTGTATCTTATATCTAGACGCATAATTGCACACGTAAATATGCTAGATCAGAGAAAACCAAATAAATGCATATAAAAGCCGTCCACTAAGAAATTTAAGGACTCTTGCATCCATGCATGAAATGTACGAGATAATAGGGACTCAATACACTACTACAGACTGTTTCATCTGCGATGCCCCATCATCGCGTATTAGGCGCAAGCTAAAGGTGATAATACTATCACCTACCGGTTCTAATTTCAACCGCGGTGATAAGAATAGTAAAATTTTCCAGCATTTAATGGAGGCAATATCATTGCCGGGTTTAGAGAGACCCGGCAGTGATAAGAAGATATCACTACCGGTTTATATAAAAAACCGGTAGTGGTCTATCATTGCGGTTTTTTCTTTTTAACCGCAAGTGATAAGACAATTTTCACCGCCATTTTTACTCCGAACCGGCAGATGATATTACCAAAAATTAGTTAAGATACGAGAATATATCAAAGCATAATTAGATAAAAAAGCAGTAACATATTAAACATTTGTTATTTATCTCTGCGAACATTTGTAGTCCATAATTACATATAGTCATAATTTTATATACAAAACATATTAAACCCTATATCGAAAACGTCATAAATGCTGTCCTCCTCCTCCTCGTTGTCGAGCTACCGCCGGATGGACCGATCGGAGTTGCAGCGTGCTCCTCCTCCTCACGAATCCGATTCGGTGGCGGAGTTGGTCTTGCCCCAACGCAAGAAAGGCTTTCGCCGTATGCATTGTCATCGCTGCTCGCCGCCCTCTCCTCCTCTTCCTCCTCTTTTTCCTCCTCACCTGCCTCCTCCTCCGCCTCCTCCTCCTCCTTCTCTGGCGGCGGATCCTTTATTTTCCCATGACGTGCTCGCTTCTTGGGGGTGCCATTCTTGCAACAATGGTGGATTGTGAGGCGCGCCGCAGATTGAGGAGCCGCACATTATATAGAGGAGGAATGTGAAGCCCAACAAATTGCGACAATGGGGAAGCGCGGGTTGGCGGAGGAATGGGGAAAAGCGGCGGCCGTTGGCGGCGGGGAGTTGAAAGTTCATATTATCACTGCCGGTTATTAAATTCAGCGGCGAAGGATAATATTATCACCGCTGGTTTAAGTACAACCGGCGTGATAAGAACAAAGATATGTATAGTCATGAATCGATAAATCATTTGGGCGAAGCGACTCAATATCACCGCGGTTTTAGATAGAGAACCGCAAGTGAAAGTATTAGTGTTTCGGTTCAACGAAGGTAACAGCAAAGTGATAAAGTGAATTGCGCGAAAAAGCAGCCATATCACTCGCTGGTTTTTGAGATAGAACCGCGATGGATATATTACCGCGGCTCAAGAAAATAAACCGCAGTGATAATATGGCACCATATATACCTGCTCCCTTCCCAAGCTATCCGCAGCGGTAGAGGAGCTCTGTTCTTGCTCTCAAATTTGGTGTAATTTGTCGCTTCTAACTTCGCTCTAAGGTTCAGTATCTTCGTTTAGTTGGATATTACGCTTCTATATTATTGTAGGTTGTGATCGAAATTATTGATTGCCTAGTCAACACAATTAGATTTATGTCTGAGTTTAGATTTGAAATTACCAACTTTTATATGTATAGTGATTGCATTTAATAAGTTGATTGAATTTAAATGTGGTAGCACTTCATAATTAACTATTGTTTAATCTAAATACTTAAAATTGTTTCTTTATTTCGTGTATGTTAATTTAATACTTCTGTAAGTAATGTAAATTTGCTGGACGGACCATTATATATAACTAATAGCAATTATTTAATTGATTTTACAATCGAGATTTGGATATAGATTTATATATAACTAATAGCAACCACGTACCAGGCCAAACGTTCATCGATAAACATGAAGGTCGGATCGTAACTTAGTTGTATAATTAAAGATATGCTTTATTTTGTATGAAGGTCAAGCTTCAATTTGTAATATAAACATTTTGTACGAAGGACATGCTTCAATTTGTAATGTATGGAGTATTGATTATTATAATCATCCAGAAAAAGTAAATGTCCAATGGATGAAAAGGTATATAATTGATGTAAAAAGGCCATGCATAAAAGAATTATGTTCCTCATCCAATACTCTTTGATAAAATAGTACTGAAATGAGAGAATAGGAGACAATAGTACTCAAATTTGTTGGAATGAGACCATTATATATAACTAATAGCAATTATTTAATTGGTTTTACAATCGAGATTTGGATATAGATTTATAAGTAATGAAAATTTCTACATTAATTAGCACTACATAACAAATTAAATGTATAAAACAATTTGTGAGCACTTATTGATTTACTGAGATTTTATTTGTTGTAAATATTTGTAGATGGATCAAGATGGATGTATGAAGCGAATTTGTCGTGATAGAAAGTACTTTAATGGTGTGACTAGTTTTTCGAAGCGCTTACCGCGCGCATGTCAAATAAGTCGATGGACTATATTTGTTGCCCGTGCATCGATTGCAAGAATGAGAAGCAATTTTGAACCTTGAGGCGATCCGCACACTTGCTTCGAGGGGTTTCAAGCCCGCCTATACCGCTGGACCGAGCATGGTGAAGATGAGATTGTGCGTGAAGGGCATCTCGATTGATGATGATGAAGACAACGACTTGACGCATGTGGAAAATACGCTCACGACACCCATGAAGAGACATTCATCGATAACCATGAAGATGATCTAGAACAGATGTTGCATGATGGGGAGGAGGACCTCACGAAAGTGAAAGGGATTTTCGTAAATTTCAATGTGATGGTAGAGGATTCTACAACACCCTTGTACCTAGGCTGCAAAGAGGAGTTCAAAAAAGTCGCATGTTGTGCTTCTGCCGCCGCGCTTGAAGGCAAGCAATGGTTGGTCCGACAAGAGTTTCACAGAGGTGTTAGGTTTCTTCAGGATGTCCTTCAGAGGGTAACGTGGTTGCCGAACCACGCACTGTGCCAAGCAGTGTTGTTTGTCTGGTTAGGACCGGAAGTGCATAAAATACACGCATGTCCCGCTTGCAAGGCATCTCGGATAAGCGGGCGAATGGCGATACAGGGGCGTAAGAAGAAAAGACCTCCGACCAAGGTGGTGTGGTATTTCCTATAATCCCTGTCTCAAGCGTCGCTTATGCGAACAAAAGGCATGGTCAATTGCCATGCGAGGCATGCCGAGGAGTGTAAAAAGGATGGAATGCTTAGACACCCAAGACTCCGCGCAGTGAAGGAATATCGACAGTAAAATACAAGAAACACTTTGCATATGATGTGAGAATATAAGGTTCGGACTCAAGACGGATGGGATGAACCTTTTCGCAACATGAGTAGTCGCCATAGCACTTGGCCTATGACTTTATGTATGTACAACCTTCCTCCTTGGCTTTGCATGAAGCGGAAGTACATTATGATGCCATTATCGATCCAAGGGCCAAAGCAACAACGGCAACGATATTGATGTGTTCTCAAACCATCGGTTGAAGATCTTCCGGTATTGTGGAACGATGTGCACGGGTATGGGATGAGTATGTAAGAGAGAACTTCATACTATGGGCGTTGTTGTTACGTAACCATCAATGATTACCCCGCTCTTGGCAATTTTTCGGCCGACTATAAAAGGATTCAATGGATGCAGCATTGCATGGGTGATACAGGAGCCGTGGTTGAAATAATGTCGAAAATGTGTTACATGCGCATCGTAGGTTCCTTCGCAGGACCACCCGTGATCTCAACAACAAGAGAGCTTTTGATGGTACAAAGGAGATCGCTTCATTCAAACATCGCAACGGCAAAGGGATATTTGCGTCAGAAGGATATTAAAATTATCTATGGAAAGGAGCTAAAAGTACATCGCCCGAAGTTCGGTGATACATCTCCTTTGTGGAAAAGAGATCAAGATTTATGGACCTACCTTATTGGTAGCACATGGATGTTCGACATGCTATCGATGTCATGCATATAGAGAAGAACGTGTGACAAATTGCTTGTATTTTACTAGACATACACCGCAAAACAAAAGATACACTCAAGGTACGCGGATGGACTCGAAGATATGAAACTCGTGAAGGAGCCGCGATCATGAAGACACTCGATCAAGGAAAAAGTACTCTTCCAGCCTTTGCTACACTTTAAGCAAGATTGAGAAAATTAGTGTGTGAGTGCTTGCACGAGTCAAAGTTCCGTCCCGTTATTCACGCCAACCTAAAGAGGCTAGTCTCATTGAAAGACTCGAAATTAGTTGGTATGAAGTCTCATGATTGCCACGTGATGATGACACGATGCTTCCCTGAGAGCAATTAGGGTGTTTCGCCAGAGAAAGTGCAAGACCCAATTATAAAGTTGTGTTCATTCTTCAACGCGATTTCACAAAAGTCATCGACCCATTGAAATCGGATAAGCCGCAAAGAAGACGTGATCCACACTCTATGCCGGCTTGAGATGTGCTTCCTCCATCCTTCTTCGATATTATGGTCCATCTCATTGTTCATATTGTGAAAGAGATACGCTTTCTTGGCCTCTGTTTCTACATCGATGTACCTTTCGAGAGGTTCATGGGGTTGTGAAGAAATATGTTCGTGAATCGACATCGCCGGAAGGGTGCATTGCCGTAGGTTGGGGAACCGAGGAGGTCATCGAAGTTCGCATCGATTACATGGATCTCAAACTGATTGGTGTGCCCGTGATCTCGCCATGAAGGGAGGCTACAAGGAAAGGGACACTAGGTCGAAATCGATCTGCATAAATGATCGTTGCTTCATTCACGCAAGCACATTTTACAGCTTCGCACCAATCGCTTAGAAGCGCCCCGAGATATCGACATGCACAAGAACATGCTACGAAGACAAAACCCATGTAAGTCTCGAGGTTTTATCGCGTAGAGAGCACAGAGATAACTTTTGGAGATTGGTTGCTTAGATACATGATGCATACGCATAACAGAGTGCGCTCAATTGAGAACGCCGGCTAAGGGACCATCATATACAATTTTGACATTTAAAGGATATGACATCAATGGGTATACATTTTATACGAGAGCACAAGATAACAAGAGCACCAACCAAAACAAATGAGGTTCAGATAGATGCCTATGACAAAGAACGCAATATGTCGCATATACCACGGATTCATAGAAGAGATTTGGGAGCTTGACTATGGGCCTTTGAAGGTCCCCTTCTGCCAAGGGTTAGGCTACCTAGGGCGTGAACATCTACAAGTACTAAGTATCACTACCGTGGACTTCAAACACATCCGGATATAGAGAAGAACCATTTGTACTTGCTAATGTCATATACACAAATTTTCTTTGTGAGGGATCCAACCGACAAGGAATGCCACGTGGTTCTTCAATCAAAAGAAGGATTGTGGGAGTTGAGAATGTAGTCGCATAGGAAGACTATAACTAGTTTGATGAGCTTCTCCTTTCTCAGCGAGAACATCGACCTAGGTCTCATGGAAGACATAGAGGAAGCTACATACATACGCCGCAATCATAACGAAGGTCGATTGTAACTTAGTTGTGTAATTAAGTGATATGATTTATTTTGTATGAAGGTCAAGCTTCAATTTGTGATATAAACATTTTGTAACGGCGGACATGCTTCAATTTGAAATTTATGGAGTATTGATTATTATAATCAATCGAGAAATAGTAAATGTCCAATTGATGAAGATGAGATAGTAAGAGCAAGTTTTTATTGATTATTCCTAATTAACTGAAATTTTAAATAAAACAAAAAAGGAAAATTACCAATTTCATTTCCATACGACTTCCAAAGTTCATCCATAAAATTCCAATGTTTATATTTGGGGTTTTTTTTACAAATAAATTAGCAATTTGTATGAAGCCCTAAATAGCTCTTATTTGGTTGGGCTAAAGAAATTCCAATGTTTGTATTTGGTTGGGCTAAAGCAATTGTGCCATTTTCCTTGTCAAGCAGATAAGTCCTGCCATGGCAAGATTTGCCAATGCTACTACCGCCACAAATGCATAAGGAACATCGCTGTTCGGTTAACAAACGAGAACATACACTAATGAAACACATCGCTGCACGCCATAGTCTCGAAGCCGCAAGAATAGATATATATAACGCACACTTCAATGGAACATCACGCACTACTATTACAACATCACTCATTGGTTCATAAATGATCGGCAAGGATGTTGCACTATTAATGGTTCTATAACAAGCTTCGGCAGAGATAATATATCATCGCCGGTTCACTTTTTGAACCGGCAAGCAATAATCCTCCCTATATATACGTTTTCATTCCCTCACTTAGGCATTTCCGCACTTAGCCATTTCATAATTTGTTTGGGAGTTCTTCTTCAGGCTAGCAGCCATCGACTCTCCCCATGCACCCCGCCTCCGGCGCTTCCTCGACGCCGACTCTCCCCGCTGCCCCTCAATGGTGTGCCTCCTCATGGGCAGATTCTCTCACGACTGCACTCCCATGACTTCTCCACGCTACAAGCCCTCCCTCGCGATGCCTCCTCCCTCAGGCGACCCCCTCCCGCTACCGGAGTAAGCTCGTGATGATTCTAGGGTTCTCGATGTTATTGCTCATGTGATGTTGCTCTGTGATGATTCTACTATTGCTTTGCATGCCTTGCTCTCGCGGATGATTCTAGGGTTACCGATGCTATTGCTCGCGTGATGATTCTAGGGTTCTCGGCGTTATTGCTCCGTGATGTTGCTCGTGATGATTCTAGGTTGGCCGATGCTATTGCCTCGCGGATGATTCTAGGTTCTCGATGATATTGACAATTGTTCTCAGAATAAGGCCTTAAGTTGGTACACATGTTGCTCGTGATGATTGTAGGTTGGCCCGATGCTATTGTTCGTGATGATTTAAGGCCTTATTTACTCAATGAATTGTTTTGTCCATCTGTGATGAGATGAAGGTTCTAATCTTCATTCAAACCCAATAATCTGAGAGCAATCATACGTAATTACCTCCATATGAATGGCATAATGTTGTCTTTATGTGATCTCATGCCATATGTATCTTGCTATTTGCTGAAATTGTATAAGCTTGTTGTCTCTGCTTAGTTCAATCCTATGCTCCATGCTTATTTCCATTATCCCTGTCGATAGCTTATTTGCATACCTGATTCATTAGATATATATTAGCATTCAGCCTCAATTAATTACTCTCTTGTCTCATAAAAGTATTGAAATATTGTTTATTTTCAATAAGGTAAGGTTGTCACAAATTGCTGAGAAGGTAAGGCGCTCAAGAGATGAGGACCCAACTCATATATTCTTTAGAATCAGAAGACGTCAGTTCAATAAAAATAATGTCATTCTTCACTCAGTTGTATCAGATGCTCAAAAATGAAATAAGGTTATATGAAATAATCAGACAGATCTTTCTTCAACGTCGATCTCATGTCGCCATGCTCAACGGCCGGCAACGCAACGACACGCTGTCGTTGCCGGTGAGTCCATCCGCGCATTAGGTGCCGTACCGCTGAGAAGGTCTCCGTCGATGGACCAAAGACTCGCAAAAGCATGGTCGCTGTGGAGAGCATACGAGCATATTCAGGGTGAAGAAGGCCACGAGGTGACTTGCTTGGTTGATAAGGAACCGATCATGGCTTTCTTTTTGGTGTAATAGACTACTAACATTCTAGTTGTGGATTTATAACCTTATTTCATTTTTTGGAAAATCATATTAGTGTGGAATAAGAATGATTCATTATTTTTATTGAGCAAATAAGTATATGTGAATTGTCAATTGTATATGTATCATGTGTAAGTATATGTGATCTGAGTAAGTATATGTGAATTGTCAATTGTATATTTATCATGTGTAAGTATATGTGATGTGATAAGTATATGTGAATTGTCAACTTGTATATATATCATGTGTAAGTATATGTGAAATTGTATATGTTCTTTGTTACCCGCTCTCTCGTCCCGCTAAAAGTAGGTTATCAGTAGAATCGATCCATGCGATTAAGATTTTGAAATTTAGACTATTAATATATATATGCGTTACAAAGATATCTAACGCATGACAAAATGATGATTACGCCTTATATATGCACAACATTGATATATATATCACGAAGATTCATCTCATGATTTTGTTAATTTAAAATTCTAGAAAACTTGCCACACATGGCCTCTCACAATGGACAAGTGCTTGGGATGGCGCCGAGCCCATGGACCAAAGCCAGGCGAAGCGGAGACATAGTTCCTCAACTTTGGAACAAGTCGAGGCAACAAATGTACATGAGGTATCTTTACTAGGATTATTTACGTAGGATATGCTTCCGATGAAATTAGAAGCAGAGCTAAACGACTAATGAAATAATCAAAATGTAGGGTCAAACATCTAGTGCACCGAGCCAGCCGTCAGATGAGGTCCCAAAGAAGATGCGCGCAGTGAGCGAAGGTGATAGTTGAGCTTAGTGCGATCGGAGAACCAGCTATACCGCTGCGTCATTGCTTGGGCCATATTCGGACGACAGATGCGGGGTCTGGCTAGAGATAATGTGCCCATCATCTACAAATCATGGACACGTCGGTGCGATTCTCCGTCGTATGTTCCCGATGACATCAAGGAAACATTGTGGATAGAGTTGACAGCGAAGTTTCAGTTCCCCGAAGATCAGTTGGAGATTGCCAGGAAACATGCACTAAGCGTTATGGGAACTGCATGGAAGAACCGAAGACAAAGCTGAATAAGGAGACGTCAAGAAGGATCAAACGCCGGATTTTAATAGATTCCCAGAGTTACTGACAATTTTGGGATGAATTCAAGCAATATAAGAAATCTGATGAAGCCCAAAGCTATCGCCCCATGAGAACAAGGCAAATTCGGAGAAGAACATTTACCCCCATGTGCTAGAGCAACGGTGGCTACGTGAGGAAAGTACCAAAGTGGGATGCATGGGAAGAACAGCTAACAGGAAGAACAGCTAACACTTAGTGGAGTTGTTACTACGACGTCTCACATGGCCCAAAGATCGAAGCATTGGCTGCTTGTGAGGGGAGCTACTCTGTCGGATGATGGCAGCTTAAGCTTCAAAAGCGAAAAAGATGAGGAAATCTCAAAGAAGATCGCAGATGCCCACTCGAAGCTATTGAGGGCTCCTTCCTACTAAGAAGGGAGGACGACTTAGCTAACAGCGCCTTTGGGTAATAGGGAGCACCACAGTCGCACAGAGGGTTGGCTTGGTGTTCTCGAAGCGAGCATTCCCAAAGGATGCCTATATGTACAAGCGACCAAAGAAATCCAGACAAGAACGAGTTGGATAAGCGTGTCACGAGAAATAGAAGTCGGATGCATGAAAGGAAGTCGAATTTGAAAAACAGATGAAAATGATGCGAGAAATGGTAACAAAGGTCCTTAGCGAGCGTCGATCACATAGACGTAGGTCACCAAAGACGAAAGTCCCACCAGGTTCTCAAAAGCGATAGCTGTCCGCTAACCCTCTTGAAGAGGACTCGGCGTGTAGTTTTCCCGTGGATAAAATCATAGAGCCGACACGCTGTAGTCTGCTTTGCCTATAGCGAACATTACCATTAAGGTGGTGAAGGATGGCTTGGCCATGCAATGAGGGCGGATGTTGCATAACCGCCCAATTCCTCGAATACGCCCGAGTTGCGGTTAATGACGTGGTTGATAGATACCGCAAAGTGGAGGTTGAGATCATGCGCGAGGAGGGGCAAAGTCTTGGACAAAGCATGGGCACATTCATCGCGTGGCGCAAGCGCTTATATAAAGTTTGCCTCGAGGTGACAGCAGCGATGATGTTAACAACGATGACGAGGCGGAGTCTCCATCTAGGAACGATCCTCCTCCTTCCTCCTCCGCGACATCAAAGAAAGCTCCTTCTCCTGCTCGCGCCACCCAGAAAAGTCCTCCTCCTCCGTCACCCAAGAAAACTCCTCCTGCTCGGCGCCACAAAACTGACCAAAGAGCACCGCGATCTGAACATTCTACACGTCGGGGGGAAAAGTTAATTCATCTGTGAAGCTAGCCAAAACTCTTAGCAAGAAACGACCATATGAAATGACTAATGAAGAAACAAAAAAAAAGTAGGCGCCATGTAATCGAAGAGCACTTCAAGAAAGCGCCACCACCGCTAAGATTGAAATCGAACACGCCAAATGGGATTTCTTCTGGACTTAGCGAAGGTTAAGCAGACAGAGACGGATAACTTAAGCTCCTCAACCTAGCCAACTATCGGGACTACGATCGCATCTCTAGGAAGAAATCTAAAGGAGATGGTGGTAAAGCATTTGTTCTTTGAAGCCAAAGTGGTCTTTGAAGGCGAGGAGCCACTTCAGAAGTGGCCATTAGTTAACGGGAAGCTTTCTTTGCATCCAAATAAGGAGCTCAAACCGACCACACAATTATGGCGTCTACATGAATGGTACGGCGGTATGTCCAAAAGACACAAACAAGTGCTTTCCACAAATACAAAGATATGGACTTTCACAACAATGGCGACTTTTTACGGGTTGAACACATGGAACTATATCGGATGTACCAGCGAGGCACTGGGGCGTGTCTATATTAAGAATATGGACTCTGTAAGTCTCTTGTATAATTCATCTTTGTATATTCACGTACTCTTAAACATAGGGTCTGACTTCTTTTTTTACGTAGAATGGAGACAATGACACTTAGAGCGAACAAATAGGATTCCTAGACCCGGGCATGGTCAATTGCAAACTTATTGAAAATTCAAGAACAATAAATGATGTTGAGGTGTACGTACTCAAGGCGCTGCTAAAGCTACAACACAAGGACTACGTACTTTTACCCTACAACTTTCATCGACGTGTTTCTCGCCTACTAGTCTCTCATATTTCATCGCAACACAATGTGATGACTAATTGGCCTCGCGACTTTCCTTCGGATCGTCCTTGTCTTCATGTTAAGCGAAGCAACATCAACGCCTTGGACTCAATGAGGAAAGCGAAACAAGCGAATACTTAAGAGTTAATAGACTTGCTCAACGAGTAAACTTCGATCGTTGCATTATTGCTCTAATAATCTTCCATCCCATTGCACCTAATTAATTTTAATGACTACTTGAAACCATGAGCAGGGTGTACAAACAATCTTGCAAGAAGAGCCACCAGATCGTCCATACGTCGAAAAAGTTCAGAATACACACCGATTTTCCATGCACGATACAACCCTTAAGGAACAATTTATGTGGATACTACGCAATGACACATATCCACACGTTCATCAATGACAACACGGACTACAACGGCCACCGGTATATCGATCATTACATGTTGACCGTACTTTTCTTTTATAAAGACGATGACACTAATTAATGCTTCAATTTCTCCCATGACGGCAGCAGCAAGCAGGCACTAGCGACCGCTCGATTGACGTAAATTAATGCCCTTCAAAAGCGATATTTGGGTTCATAATTCGAGAAATTCTCCACCGAAGCGGCTTTTAGTTTCGACCATTTCCACATGCCGCCAATTGTGAATGAACATTAATGTAATGCTTCAAAAGTGAATGAACAATGTAATAATTAAATATTATGATGCTTCAATGTATTTCAATTACACTTTAGTGATGCTTGAAGACTATTGTGCACAACGTATACCGCATGAAATACATCTCTCAGTATAATATATATACATGCTACAACATATACTGCAAAAATATATATGCAAAAGGTTTAAAAACCCATCATTTGCCGCTTTTGGATATCAAAATAGGACACATAGTTATCACTATGCGGTTAACAAGAAAAGGGCAGTGATAGTAGTTATCATCACGGATATTGATAACAATTGGCAAGTGATAGTTACTTATCAATGCGGATATTATTGAAAATGTGGCGTTGATAGTTACTATCACAACGGTTGTAAATAATAACCGCAATGATATATCATCCTTTAGGTTGAGTTAGTGATAACCGGTAGTGATAGTTATTATCCTTGCCGATTGTTAAGTATAAACCGGCGGTGATAGTGATTATCACTAATGGTTTACATCCGGCGATGATAGTCCTCGACTATCACTGCCACTTAGGTTGTCGGGTCCACATCCGGCGCTGATGCCGATGTGGACCCGCGGCGAATCACATGTTCGGTAGTAGTGATAAGGCGTTAGTTCTTGCCGTTGTTTTGCCACGAACTTGTACAACGAAAAAACCTAGAAAGACAACCAACAAATTCTAGAAGTTAGGTCTCCAGCGCTTTTTGTTGACGCTAAGATTAGAGCAACTCTAACCTAAACCCCTGTATTTTCCCCCTAAATCACTTATTTAGGGGTGATATAAAAATTAGAGGCACCCTATATCAAATTTGTCTCCAACCCACACTCCTTATTACTCACCCCTATTATTTATCTAAACATTACTATTACTATACACCCATGAATTAATGAATAAAAAAATAGGAAGAAAATAATAGGGGAAAGGAGAAAGCCCCTAAATGTAGGGGTGAGAAAGGGTCTCCCTAGAATAGGGGCTCCTAATAGGGGGTGGGTTAGAACTCACATTTTTCTAGTTCTCCTTACAATTTAGGATAGGGAGAGGTATAAGGGATGTGTTGGACTTGCTCTAAGATATATCATACATAAAGCTTTGACGGATACAATTATGACAACCATATATAGAGCACGGCGTTGGTCACGGTAAATTCTTCATGGCATTGTTAATTAATTCGTCCCATGTATCAAGCTGAAATATATATATATATATATATATATATATATATATATATATATATATATATATATATATATATATATATATATAGGAAGCCCTCTTTTCTACTCCCGGGAGTAATTACTCCTTATGCCGTATCTCTAGCGTGACGGAGTATCTTAAAGACAGAGGGTATGTACACGTAGTATACGAGTATATAAGATCATGTAGGTGGTATGTACATTTTTTCAGAGGTGGTATGCATATTTTTTGACATACTCCTTTTTATGTGCATGTATGAAGGTATTTGCAAAATATGCTAAATAACATGGACTCACTTGCAATTTTTCCATGTGGCTCACATTGGAGCATCTTATAATTAGTGTATGAGTGTACCTAAAGTGATAAATGAGTATTTCAAGGTCGTTTAGGTAGTATTTCAGAGGTGGGAGCAACTACACCCGGGAGTAAAAGATATTTTTCCTATATATATATAGGAAAATGATTCCATACTCCTAGGTGTACGTATCTCACCTTTAGTATACCATTTAAATGATGTTGTTATACCTCTTTATCCTTTTGAGTATACTCTAATATTAATTATAAGATACTCTAAAGTGAGTTCCATGAAAAATTTAAGTAAAGTCCACCCTTTATAACAATATTTGTTTATATATTCCTTTTACATATAGAAAAGGGTATGTAGTAAAAAAATAAAGGGTTCTCATGAAAAATTTTCAACCATGTTACATTGAGTATCTTAGAATTATTATTGAGTATACCAAAAGTGATAAAGGAGTATAAAGCGCCTATTTAAGTGGTATATTAGAGGTGGAAGTATGTACTCCTAGGACGGAAAAGGCTTCCTATATATATATATATATATATATATATATATATATATATATATATATATATATTGTACACTCATGCTATTTAGCCCAGTTCAACCAAGCCATGATACACACTAATCAATGCAACAGACTGCCCACTTTCGTGACCAAACCAACTAGCTAGTTAACGCATTTTCTAGTTTGAACATGAATCAGATTTTTTTTGTTTTAGCCGTAACTTTTTATTAGCGGCTTCGATTCGTAAAAGGTTTTCAATAGTAGCTTACTAACGACGAGAGGAACATGATGATATAAGTCTCGCAACTAAATAGTAATTTTGTTGTTCGGTGACAGATTTTACTATCCGTATATATAGATTTTACTATCCGTATCGTAGATTTTACTATCTTGTAGAGGGTTCAGCAGCCTGTATAATCTATGCAGTAGTAAAAACATATAGTATATGAATAGTAAAATCTCGATATACAGAATGTAAAATCTATACAAAAATTGAAGTTTGGAATTGAAGATACTTATGGACGAGTGCTTCCTATACTGAATATATATCCTCTGTATGAACGAGGCAAGATAATTTCCACTTAGTTCAATGCGGCCAGCAGCTTTCAAAGCTGTTTTTGTGAAAGTCTTCTTTATGCTTGGCTCCGAAGCAGCAAGAAATATATTAGCATGGTATAAATTAACCAAGCAAATATCACTATTTTTGGATCATGTGAGATCTGGAACAATCACTCGGTTGCTCTCGGAATGTTCTTAAACCCAACAGGATCGTGTTGGACCTTCTTGAAGCGGCCCTTATTTTTGCATGAAATGCTCAAATGAGAATCTATGTGCATATAGTGCTAGTTCTATGATCGAGAGTCGCACGCATATTTACAATAATTGATATCACATCCATACTCTTTATTACATATGAAAAAGATAATTTATACAATAGGTCTTACATGGTAGATTATATTGTAGCGGATAGAAGCAGGTCTGTAGTATGCCCATCTAATCTTTAGGCAACTGACAAGATATAATCTCTAAAAAAGCTCGTTAATATTCACGAATCTTACGTTAAATAAATTTCGTTGAGCGAATCTGATTCTCGTGCCCCCGAGAGGCAGGGACGAGGGTGAGGCCATCTTGCAACTGACAGAGGGGCCCGAGAAGCTCACGACCCATATAAGGGAAATGGCAACCACGAACGCTAGCCAGGCTCTGGCGATCGTGAAGTCCCTATATATATTCCCGAGTGGATCTTGAAACTGTTAAGGAGGGCTTCGCCTGTATTGTCGATGATAATCAGGTTGCCACCCTTTTTGATGAAGTCAAGGACACCTCTACTACCTTAGTGGAGAATTTAGACTTGAGCTCCGGGTAAATATATGCATGCAGAACTTGGTTATAATTACTTCACCGCATCCCGAGAAGTTCCTGAATGAGATTATAATGATCAATTAACACTTGACTATAACTGCTTCGCCGCGTCCCATGGAATCCTCTTCGAATTAAAGCTTGCGCCGTTCATATCCTGTTCGACTTTCCATGCCAAAGACATCTTTGAAACCGCTTTCGCTTCCTTGCTCGCTATATAAGGGCATCAATGCCACAAGGGCGATCACCTACTTCCAAGACTTCGTTTTCCTAGCAATCTTTGATTTCTTTTTGAAAATTTCCGATGGCATCTCCTTCTCGCTCTGTGCCCGTTGATGAAGTAGTGCCGCCTCCACTACCAACAGCGGTGTTGGTCTTTAATTTCGAGCAAGAAGTGCCGGTGGCACCTGCTAACGAAGAAGACTCTCTTGCCGAGCTTTGGGCCGAATACGACCTTGCTTTGGCCAAGGTCACTGAGTAGGAAGCCGCCGCCCGCGCCGTCGCCGCCGTCGCCGCCTTGACCAAAGCTGCGCCAGCCATCGCTGAGGTTGCTGATGCCATCATCGAAGCATTGGGCCGCGCGCGTCGCACTTAGGTTTAGTTACCTTGAAATCATATATATGTAAAACTTAAGCGATGTAAAAACATTCACTCGAAATAATGTCCAATCGGCTTTTATATACTTTTAATGCTATTTGCTTCTTTTTTCCTATCTAGATTTTTAAATTTGTCCAAGTGGTTTGTCTCTTTTCATTTAAGCACTCATTTCGACTAGTCTAGCCTCGAGCATCCAGGAGTTGGCTCATAGCTCTTTCTCCTCACGCACGCTTTTGAGTAACTAGAGTTCGTGCGTTCACGGGATAGAACTTCACTACTTGGAATTAACGACTTTCGACTTATTCACAATCGTTAGGAAAAGAAACAAAACGACTCGAGAAAAGATGTGCATGCGCATCCGTTAGTGGTGTAGCCCCAGACTTCTTTGCTTAGTTGGGTATAACTAAGTATCAAGTCAAGAAAAAACTTTATTCATAATAACATGGCTGAGTACAAGATTTAAGTGTAAAAGCGGCGTAGCTGCTCTATATTCCACGTGTTGCCGATGACTACACCGTCCTCGCGCCTGAGTCTATAAGCCCCTGGGCGCATCACTTCATCGACGATGTACGGGCCTTTCCAGCTGAGGAAGAGCTTGTGCTCACTTTTTTTATTCTTTCTTAGAACCATATCTCCTTTAGAGAATGCACGGCCTCGAACATTGCGATCGTGATAGCGATGCAAGACTTGAAGGTACTTAGCCAATTGGATTCTTTGCAATATCCCCGCCTCTTCTAGTCGATCGAGATCTTCTAGTCGGCTTTTCCGACTTCTGGCTTCCTTGTACTTCGAACCCGTGGGGATCCGATTTCAACTCAATAGGCAAGACCGCCTCTGAGCGAAATCAGGAAAAAGGTGATCGCGGTTGCTTTTTGCTAGAGTAGTTCTAAGCCCCCAGAGCACCGAAGGCAATTCTTTAACCCATCGCGTAGCATACGGTTTAAGACGATCAAATATCCTTGCTTTTAAGCCTTGCAGCACCATGCCATTGGCCCGTTCGACCTACCTATTGCTTGGAGATGCCCCATGTATAAAGCAGATTTTGATGCCGAATTCATCACACTGGTCTTGAAATTCTCCGCCTCTGAATTGAGTGCCATTATCAGTGATAATCGTATTGGGTATGCCAAATCTGACCATAATTTCCTGAAAGAATTCTCTGGCCTTGGCTGCTGTGATCGTGGCAACTGGCTTGTATTCAATCCACTTCGTGAATTTGTCGATGGCGACAAAAAGATGAGTGCAACCACCTTGGGCCTTCTTCAGGGGTCCAACCATGTCGAGCCCCAAACCCGCAAATGGCCAGGTGATCAGAATAGTCTGCAGCTCCTGCGTCGGCACATGGATTTGCCAAGCAAAAAACTGATAGCCTTTGCATGTACGAACGATGTCCTCCGCATCTGTTACTGCAGTCGGCTAGAAGAAACCTTGACGGTAATACTTTCCAACTAGAGTGCTTGACGATGTATGATGTCCACAAACTCCCAAGTGAATTTCTCTGAGAAGACTCTTCCTTTCTTGCTTTGATATGCACCGTCTTAGGACTCTAGAGGAACTCTTTCGAAAGTGCTCTGCCTCGAACACCACGTAGTTTTTGCTTTATGCAAGAACACGCCTCGCCTGTGTGCGATCTTCAGGGAGCTTGTCCTTCAACAGATAATCTAGATAGTGAATTGTCCAGTCAGGGTTGATGACCAAAACTTCCGCCGGCCGCTTTTCCTCCGACTTGCTCAACTCCGCTATCGGCTTATGGCAGGTTTATGAAGTTCTTCAACAAATCGCCAACCAAGATCAAGTTGCGATCGGAGCCTTATCATGCGAGCTCGTCCGCTGCTTTATTATCTCAGTGGAGCACATGGATAAGCTCCAGCCCATCGAATTTGTCCTCCAATTTAGTTACCTATTGGCAATACGTGGCCATATTATCGCCGATGCACGACCAGCCCTTCTGCACTTGGTTGATGACCAGCTGCGAGTCCCCACAAACTGTCAATCGTTGGATACCGAGCGATATGGTGATACGGAGCCTAGGGATAAGTGCCTCATACTCGGCGGCGTTGTTTGATGCTGAAAAGTGGATTTGAAGAACGTATTTCAACCATTCCCCTCTTGGAGAGATGAGCACTACGCCTGCCCCCGCACCGCTAAGCATGAGAGAACTAGCGAAGTACATTGTCCAATACTCCAGCTCCTCAACGGCTGTGGGATTCTGCAATTCTATCCACTCGACGGTGAAGTTGGCGAGTGCTTGAGATTTGATGGTAGTTCGCAGCTTGATGGAAATTTTGAAGGCTCCGAGTTTGACTGCCCACTTTGCAATTCTCCCGGTGGCTTCCCGCTTGCTAGGAGTATGTCCTCAATCGTAAAAAGGCGTAACCACCGAAATTGTATGCTCTTGAAAATAATACTTAAGCTTGCGAGAGGTAAGTAGTACGGCATACAATAGTTTTTATACTTGAAGGTACCGTACCTTGGACTCGCCCAATACCTCGCCGACGAAATAAACTAGGCGCTGAATCCTCTGCAGGTGTTCGGCCTCCTCCCACTCCACAACGATTGTAGCGCTGACTACATGAGTCGTTGCTGCTATGTAAAGCAAAAGGGGTTCCTTAGGCATCGGTGAAACCAATACCGGAAGTGTGGTCAGGAATGCCTTGAGATCCTCAAAAGCTTGATGCGCCTCAGGAGTCCATTGGAAGTTGCCCTACCTCTTAAGGAGCTTGAAAACAAGATCTCCGCATCCCAAAGGGAAATAAATCTAAAGTGCCACCATGTATCCTATGAGTTTCTAGACGTCCTTCTGGTAAATCGGGGGTTTCATCTTCATGATGGCTTTTATCTTCTCCGGCTTGCCTCGATACCATGATGAGACACGATGAATCCGAGTAGCTTTCCCGAAGGGACTCTGAAGACACACTTCTTAGGGTTGAGCTTCATCTTGTAGGCTCTCATGCTCTCAAACGTCTCAGCCAAATTAGAGCTAAGGTCCTCCTTTATACGAGATTTGACAACGACATTATCCACGTATGCTTCCACGTTGTGTCCAAGTTGAGTGTTAAAACACCACTGTATGACGCGCTGATATGTTGCGCCAGCGTTTTTCAACTTGAATGGCATTGTGATATAGCAAAAAGCCCCAAACGGGGTGATGAACGAAGTCTTAATGCAGTCTTCCTCTTTTAATCTGATCTAGTGATACCCCGAGTAGGCAACTAGAAAACTCAGGAGCTTGCACCCGGCGGTTGAGTCCACCACCTGATCGATGCGAGGCAGCCCGAATGGATCTTTTGGACACGCCTTATTGAGATCGGTATAATCAACACACATACGCCAACTTTTATTCTTTTTGCGAACAAGAACTGGGTTCGCTAACCAGTCGGGATGATACACTTCTTTTATAAAACCAGCAGCTAAAAGTTTAGTGATCTCCTCCCTGATAGCATCACGACGATCTTGCATGAACCACCAGAGCCACTGCTGATAGGCCTTGCCTTCGTCGATATCTCGAGAGTGCTCGATCAC
This sequence comes from Guadua angustifolia, assembly GCA_036346375.1. NCBI lineage: Eukaryota > Viridiplantae > Streptophyta > Magnoliopsida > Poales > Poaceae > Guadua > Guadua angustifolia. The sequence continues at coordinate 1,196,156 of JAYEVE010000861.1, read as the reverse complement.
CTCCCTAGGGACACCAGGCATATAAGTTGGCTTCCAAGCAAAAATGTCCCTGTTCGCCTGGAGAAAGGTGACGAGCGCGTCTTCCTATTTGTGATCAAGCCCTATCCCAATCAGAGCCGTCTTGGTTGAGTTGGACGCGTCGAGTACCACCTTCTTGACTCCCTTGTCAGGCTTTATACCTGACTTGGCTTGCTTCCTAGCTGGGACGTCTCCTTCATCTTGCTGGACCTCAGCCGCCAGTCAAATCTTCTCTCTGTCGGCCGATGCCTCCTCGATCTCGGCCAGCTCACAACTCTCCCTATCACACATGAAGCACTGCTTGACGTCACCACGAACCGTGATAATGCCTTTTGGCTCTAGCATCTTTAGTGCCAGATACGTGTAGTGTGGCACGGCCATGAATCTGGCTAGGTCTGGCCTTCCCAAGATAGTATGGTATGCCGTCTCGAAATTAGCCACTTCAAAGTTTAGGTACTCGGTCCAGTAGTTCTCCTTGCTCCCAAATGTGACCGGCAGGGTGATTTGTCTGAGTGGTACCATCGAGATCCCGGGGATCACCCCATGGAACAGCGACGAGCCACACTTCAGCTCCGAGCAAGGGATCTTCATGTCGTCAAAGGTCTTGGAGAAAAGGACATTGAGTCCGCTCCCTCCATCGACCAGCACACTCTTGAACTTGACGCTGCAAATAGCAGGGTTTAGGACCAGAGGATATCTACCTGGGTATGGAATATGGTCGGGGTGATCCGATTGATCAAATGTGATCAGAATCTCGGACCACCTCAAGTATTGGGGAGTCGCCGGCATAACTGCATTGATCTCCCGAGCGGTAAGCTTCTGCTTCCACTTGGACTCATATGCAGCCAAGCCGCTGAATATGTTATTGAGCTCGAGCTCGGTCTTCTAGTAGTCATCATCTTCTGGGGGGGCCTGCTTCTTGCCTGCCTCACCTTTATCTGGGCCCAACTGCTTATTGCTTTCTCATGCGAACCTTTTCAAGGTGCATCAATCTTTGGCTGCATGTTTCCCCTTGGGATGAAAAGGACATTGGGCGTCCATTACCTTATCGTAGTCTCGATCAAGCGCGCGAGATCGACCATGATCTCGCCACCGCGACCAGCCTCCTCACCTTCCGCTTCTTATCCTTCGCTTGGAGGACTCAGCGTAGTCCTTCTTGTCCTTTTGCCGCGGACGTTCATCGTGGCGCTCAGCTAGGGCCTCCGAGGCCATGGCGTAGCGGTCCGCTAATGTGAATATCTCCTTCACCGTAGTCGGCGGCTTCCGAGACATCTTCTTGATCAAGTCAACATCGCTGACTCCCTTCTAGAAAGCTGCTATGATGATTGTTTCCGAGACGTCCCAAATCATGTTCTTCTTCTGCATGAAGCGCCAGATGAACTCTCTAACAGACTCATTCTTCTTCTGATGAAGTTGGTACAAGTCTCACAGGGTTCCGGGCCTCTCATAGGTGCCATGGAAATTTGCAATGAATTGCTCATAAAGATCTCCCCAGGAATCTATAGAATTCTCTAGAAGTCCTGTGAGCCAAGTCTGAGCCGATGGGTGAGGGTGACCGGCAAGTAATTGGCCATCATGTTGTGATCACCTCCGCCTGCCTTAACTGCATGGGTGTAAACCTGCAGCCATGCCTCTGGGTCCCTCTCCCCGTTGAACTTGACAATGCCCTTAGGGTTGAAACCTTTGGGCCATACCACTCGACGAAGCCGAGCGGTGAAGGCATAGACCCCATCGATGGACCCATCATGCTGCCGTGGCGGAGTTCTGACTCGGTGGTCTTTGTCGTCACGCTGGCCATGGTGGTCGTCGTCCCTACGTTCGTCGCGATTGACATGCCGATCGTCGCGGCTTTCACCGTCATAATGGTCGGCGCCGAACGCCAGAATCATCTTCGCGCCGGCGCCGTTCATCATCTTCTCGCTCACACCGCCTAGCATTGAGGTCCAAGCGGAGGTCACGGTTTAGACTCCAGCAGACATCCTCATCACGGCGAAGCTCGTGCCAACTGCGCGTGGTCCGACTGTGGTAGGTCCAACTGGCAGGCGATCGAGGATCACATGAAAGTGAGAATGTGACATCCCCGCTGGATCTCCCTGGTTGTGCTGGATTGCTATCGCCGTCACCATGGCCTAAACTTGGGCCATGATCGGGGCAGTGGGGCTATCAGCACCGAGCATTGGGCCTAGGGTGTCGAGGAGCGTCTTGGAGGCGATGATGTTTTGCTGCAGCGTATGGAAAACACCTTGGTCCCTCATTTTCGTCTACAAGATATCTTCATTGACGTTGTGGCCTCGGGTCCGAAGAGCCCGTGAGCGCGCTTCTTGTGCCTCACGCCGACAACGATCTGCCTCTGCAGCTTCTTCAGCATCCTGTTGGTGTTGAGACTCGGTCCATGGGTCTTCGATTACGCAGATGCCACGAAAATTTTGGCAACTTCCCACGCTGCTCTCCGACTCGGTCTCCGAGCCAGAGGAGCAAAGAGGGGATAAGCCAACTAGATCTCCAAATTTTAGTGGTTTACTGCTAATGATGCCCACCACCCGAGACTCGTCCCTAGTCGAATTCTCACCATATCCGAGTTGTGAAGTAAGCCCCGACGTCATCAGCTCATGAGAAGGTAGCCGCGTCATTTCCCAATCCGAATGGGAGTGCAAGCAAGGTGCTGCTGAAGTCTCTCCCAAATTGGATCTGGTCTGGGTCCGAGTCCGAGAGAGCAAGCTTACCGAGGTTGTCGATGACGAAATCTAGGCTCCCAAAGCGGAAAGCTTGACTGGGAGCGAATGTGACGGTGATTCTGTTGATGGCGGCTATCGAGCTTGACGAGATTGATATTTGCATTTCCCCTACTTGGCACACCAACTATCGACGTTTGTTGTCGGCAATGATGATTATGGGGCTAGGCGCCGATCCAAACTCGGCGATAGCACAAGACACGGATTTATATGGTGTTCAGCCCTCACAGAAGAGATAATACCCTAGTCCCGTGCTCGGGATTTGATATTCTTTGTGAATGTGAATGCAATGTGTTGTGATCATGATCTGATGCTCCCCGCCTTTATATAGTGGAGGGTGCGATTCTGAGAAGTGTCCCGCGGGCCACAAGATGGAGATTCTATCCCTATCCTTTCCCGTCGAACCCGTTAACAACCGGGATTACAATCGATCTTTCCTACTAAGAATTAGTTACTATCTTTAGGGCTTCCTTGCAAGACGGTGGTAGCGCCCGAGTGGTGCCCGCCTCCATGTAGTCACTGCCCATCCTCTTGGGTGGTCCTCATGATCCGCCATACAGATATCTGGGGTCCATGTACTCCACACATAGTTATATAATAAATACAATTGTATTTCAATAATTAGAATTAGAGTTATATGTCAAAGACAATTGTATCATATATCTAGACGTGTAATTGCACAGGTAAGTCTGCTTGTTCAGAGAAAACCAAATAAATGCATATAAAAGCCGTCCCCTAAGAAATTTAAGGACTCTTGCATCCATGCATGAAATGTACGAGATAATAGGGACTCAATAAGGCGTTGGCTGCCATTGTTTTGCCACGAACATGTACAACGAAAAAACCTAGAAAGACAACCAACAAATTCTAGGAGTTACGGTCTCCAGCGCGTTTCGTTGACGCCAAGATTACATAAAGCTTTTACGGATACAATTATGACAACCAAAAGCACGGCGTTGGTCACGATAAATTCTTCATGGCATTGTTCCTTAATTCGTCCCATGTATCAAGCTGTGAAATATATATACACACACACACATATTGTAACATCCTCATTTTTTATAAAAATTAAAATCATCGTGTAGCATTTGTAAAAAAAATAATAAAATAAATAGAATAATAAGATAAAATAAAATCTTGTTTATAATAAAAACATTTGAAAAATGAGAATGTTCTTTTCAAATATTTTCAAAATTTTGATTCATAAATTAAAGATTGTTGATTATATAAAATTTTGTACAAGTGTCTCGATTTACTAAAAGAATTTTTTTTCAGAAAGTCTATATTCAAAAAAATTCCAAAACCAAGTTTATTAGGTTCCAAATATTCCCTAGTATTTTAGAGAATTTTTTCCAATATTTTTAGAGTCATTTTACTATTTTATCTCAAGCGCTATTTATGTCAACCAAATAAAATCCGAAAAAAAAAACGTTCAGCTACTGTAGCGTCTACTGTAGCATCGTCTTCTTGTTCCAGTGTTTCCAGAGAAAAATGCTGTATTCTCTCTCCTCCATTAGAGCAACCAAAGAGCTTCTGCATTTCCTTCATTTAAGCACCAAAAATTCTAGAAAAATCATATTCGGAATCCTCATTGCATCCTTAATCTTCCACAACCGTTCCCAAGATTAAAACTCCACTATTTGCTCTTTAATTTCCACCAAACCTTCATTGCGGCTGTTTCCTGTTCCCGCCTCCCATGCGCCTCTCCAGTGCTCCTCCCGCACTATAAGAAGGGGCATTGGGTGCGTATCTTCGTCGCCAACCCATTCCTCCACTTCTCTTGTGCTCCCACTACTCGGTTCCGCCGGATTTTTGCAAAGATTGAGAGGTATGAGAGTTTTCCTTTTTCTGGCCGTGTAGTTTTTCTCTTTTTCCGGACACTGCCGTCGCCGGCTAGCCGCCCTCCGACCGCCACCACCGGCGTCAGTTTCGCCAAGCCGCCACCACTCGGCCGGCCGGCTAGCACTCAGGACTTCTCTTCCTTCACGTCGGTCATCGCCTGACGTTCTGTATCGTGCATGCTACAGTAATCGCGAGCTACAGTACATGTGGTGAACAGTGCATCCAAAATTTTCTAGTTTGTACATGTTCTTTTCAGTAATTTGTGATTTTCGTTGCAAACTCGTTTTAGCTCTAACTTGCATGCAACAAATTTTGTAAATTAGCAAAAATTAATACCTAGCTACGTTAATTTTACTGAAATTTTATAAATAAATTTATACTGTTAAAATATTCACGGAAAGTCCAAATTTACGAATTTTGTAGTTTTTAAACTGTACATCCAAAAATGTTAAAATAAATTTTATAAATCTTAGAAAATGCTAAACTATAGATCTGGAAGTTTTCATGAAGTTATGAATTAATTTGATTTTCTGTATTTCCCGAATGTGTGTTTATTCGTTGTTTTTCGTGCGATAGAAACGTTTGACGCCGACGCCGTCGCTGACCAACAAGAAGAAGACAACTCTCTCCTCGCTGACCAAGGCAAGTTCCCAGCAAGTTCCCAGCAAATTTTTGCAAGTTCCGTTGAAGCATGTTGATCCATGTTTTGAAATGCTTTGTAGATTTACAAACTTGCATGCTATGTTGATTAAAAATAACAATAATATATTATGATAGATTGTAGTTAAATACCTTGTTAATATGTATGCTTGCTACATATTAACCCATCTGTCCTTTGGCTGCCCTAGAATAATTAATTATAATATAAATGGCTTGACACCTTATTCAGTATAATAGTAGTGCTTAGTTATGCTAAATATTATTTGTATGTTTAATTGAAGGCTTGTTACTTGAGATTCGAAATGATTGAGTGAAAATATTATTTAAGAAGGGCGGTTGGTGCTTCCAGTTTGGTAAAATAAAAGAAAAGATCTGGTATTCTAAAACTTGAATAGGGTGGAAGGTTGCAAGGTGGGTGCAGAATGCACGAGACTCGGGTTTGAGTATGTACCACCCTAGTCACCCTAAGGACCGATCCCTTGTGATTGTCAAACAATGTACAACAGTGCGGCCGCGGGTTCCGATATGGGACGGGCCTGGCCGAGTAGCTAGTGAAAACTTAATTAAGGCATGCCAGACGGTGGAGTAGGCGTGGTTGTAGCCACAGAGTCCTCACAGCGCAAGAGGGGCTTCCATTATGGTTGTAGCCATTTGGCGGTGAAACCTCGTGAGCGTGACTTAGTTAAGATGTAGCTAGAGAAATGGCCTTGTGATTTTCGCTGGGGTTATATGCCAAAGGAAGTGTATGACCAAAAGAGTGAAATATCCTCATGGGTAAAGCGTACAAACTCGCAGAGTAAACAAACTATTCGAATAGCCGTACCCACGGTCAAGGGTGGACAGAGGGCGTTGTCACATGGTAGATCTTCTCTATTTGATTTCAAAATCAGACTTTTATAAAATGAAGCACGGTTGGAGCCGTGAATGTTTTGATTTGATAAAAGTCCGTGGTTGGAGCCACGAGGAAAAGATTTCAAAAGAAAACCACGGTTGGTGCTGTGGAAAAGTATTTTTAAAATAAAACCATGGCCGATGCCGTGAGTTGGTTTATGTTTTGTTTTTCCACGGTTGGAGCCGTGTTCTGAAAAGCTTGAAACTCTTATTTGTTAAAAGAAAATACCATTGTAAACTGCTCTTCAAAATTCTAGTATAAAATTTTAAAAAAATTGGCTTTTAGCAAATTAACCAATTCCTTTCCTTGAATTAAACTACATATTGCATTTCTTTTCGGACTTGTTGAGTATGTTGCATACTCACCTCGCTTTTCATTCTGGGTCTTATTCCATAAAGCGATCAGAGATCGAGATAGTTATCCAAGAGCCTGATTCCACCGCTCGACATCTGTGATGAAGGCTTTGAAGAGGAGGATCATCCGGACGCCTAGGATCGCGTTTTCTTGCCTTTACTGTGGTGTTTTGGACTTAACCGTCAAGTTTATTTGCCGCTTTAATGTTTCACACAGTATGACCTACGGGTCCAACTTTTGTAATAATGGGCCATGTCGGCCAAGACTAATTAAATTTTTATCTATCGCATGGTTATGGTCCATATTGTTATGATCTGTGTACTAGCTATTGATCCAAGGACTACTACAGTAAACACACTGGGGCCCGTATCCTTTTATGGTTCCGACGAAATCGAAGATCGAGCCAAGATCGTAGAACGTGACCTAGTTAGAATGGCCAAGCCTTAAGGATGATTATTTGTATAAAAATATATTTATGAACTTCTAAGTTCCTTTGCTTCTATCTTTTCTATCTTAGCATCTTGCTCTCGCCTTTATCTTTCATTTAAAAAGTTTTACTGACCTTGCCTTGTTTCAAAATTCGCAGATGCCTTGCTATACCTCGTTTGCTGAGAAAGAAGGAGGTTTTTATGAGCAGTTGTCTTTGATGCTCCAGGAGTTGGGATTTCCCCATCGTCCAGAATATCGATGACCTCAGTGCCCAGCATTGGCTACAACATGTGGAAAGTCGTAGTCGGTGGTCTATGCCAGAGTTCAAATGCGTAAGATCGCCCTTCTACTTCACCCTCGAACGATCGAGGCTTGGAGATGCATTTCAGATGTCGCTAGAGAGGCTCTCATCCATTTGGGTGAGAACTATCGTGTTCAGCTGGACGACACCCCGTACCGACTTTTTCCCCGACATCAGATTGGGAGGAGTCATAGCCAGTTCCGGAGCTTGGAGTTGGAGTCTGACCCGACGATCGTGCGCATGGGTTCGTTCATCCGGGCGCAGGATGACGCCTATGTTCACATCTCTTGTGAGCTCCAGGATGTGCGTAGGGAGTTAGCTGCAGCGAGGAAAACCATCAGCTTAAAGAAGCTCAGCGGGCAGCAGTTCCACTTCCACCAGCCCCTGTGCAAGAGGCACAGCCCGTAGCGCCGCTTCCATTCCTTGCTGGAGAGGAGCTTCCGCCTCGAGGTTTGACCCCAGACGATCTGATGGTCAAGCGTCACTATGGCCCATTAACCAGGCTTACAGCGCGCAAGTCAAGTGCGTCCGGTAGTGAAGCATACTAAGGCTTATCAGGGAGTCAGGGCTGCTCTTGGAGAGCCAGGCCCATCTCACGCTGCAGGAGGGGTCTACATCAGCAGTAATGAGCCTAGTGAGGTGGATCCTTCCCCTCGTATTCCTGAGGAGGGCGAAGGGAGTAGTTAGTTTCAGTTTTTGTCAGTAGAACCTTGCGGTTGTTTACGCTAGAATGTTGAATAATTCGTGTGATGGACTATATCGTGCTTTATGCGCTTGTGATATAGCCATCTTATCAAAAGCTTTTATTTTATATGAGATTTCAGTTGGTGTTTCTTTCTGTGGTTTAGTCTTTGTCATGTTGAGGGATGATTGCTTATTTCCCCTGTTTTCTTAACTTTGTTTTTCCCGCTTTCCTTGTGTTTTTCCCATTCTCAATTCTAGATGGTGAATACTCGTAGCAGAGGCCATGGTGATGTTGGAGCCGGTAGCAGCGGTGTTGGTCGTGGCAGAGGTCGTGTGCAAACTCAACACCCTGCTAACAATCAATCACCACTCGGACAAGGGAACCCAGTACAAATTCCTTCCCCTGTTGGAGAGCCGAGTATCCAACAAGTGCTGACTATGCATCTTCAAGTACTTCAAGGCATAGCCAACAACTTCAATAATCAAGCCCAACCTCACCATCCACAGTCCAAGTTCAGAGAATTTATGCGCACAAGACCTTCCACCTTTGCGGGGTCCACTGATCCACTAGTCGCAAATGATTGGATCAAAGAAATGGACCGGAAGCTGACATTAGCTCAGTGTGATGACTATGAAAGCGTCAACTTCGCTAGACATCAACTGCAGGGTAGTGCCGCCGCCTGGTGGGAGAATTTCTGTGCTTCCCATCCAAATGCACCTGCCATTACCTGGGAAGAATTTGTTCAGGCTTTTAGGGATGCTCATATTCCCAAAGAAGTTATGGAAATGAAGAGGCGAGAATTCCATAGGCTCCAACAGGGTAATATGACCATGACTGACTATTTGCATAAGTTCAACCAATTGGCTCGATATGCTCCAACTGAAGTAGCCAATGAGGCCGACAAGATTTAGAAATTCATGGAAGGGATGGACTAAGAGATCAAGGCTTTACTGGCTTCCAATGATTATGCCACTTTCCAACAACTAGTGAACAAAGCTCTGGCTCAAGAGGACATATAGCGTCAGCGAAATGAGAATCGTAAGAGAAAGCTAGCAATTCAAGGTCAACATGTAGCCAGTGGGTGTAGACCAAGGTTTGGACAATTTCAAGCTAGCAAGCTGCCGGTTCAGCAAGTGCAAAGGACCATGATGTCGTAGACTCGTCCGACATGCAGCAGACACCCGTCAAAATCCGTTATCTCACCAAAGAAAACTAACAATACAGCAGATGTGCAAGTGTTTCAATTGCCATCAAATGGGACATTATGCAACCAAGTGTCCTCAAAGGCGCCAAACATAGCTCCAGCCCATTCAACCCGGATCACTTCAGTTCCTACACCAAGTCGAGGTCGTGGTAACCCTCGACTCCTAGAACCCCAAATCGAGTGAAGGAGCCATGTGAACTATATCTCGCTAAAGAAGCACAAGAAGCTCAGAATGTAGTGATGGGTAGTTTCTCGTAAACTCTATACCTGCTACAATTTTGTTTGATTCTGGTGCATCTCATTCATTCATATCCAAGGGTTTTGTGGAAAGGAACCATTGGGATACAATGAACCTAAAGAACCCTATGATAGTAAAATCCCCGGGAAAAGAAATGGTGACTAAAAAGGTATGTCCCAAGCTAGTAATAGAAATTAATGGGGTGAAGTTTCTAGCAAACCTTATCCTGTTAGATTCCTAGGGAATAGATGTAATACTTGGTATGGACTGGTTAACCAAACATGAAGGACAAATTAATTGTGCCAACCATACCATATCTCTTGTCAATAAAGATGGAGCCCGAGTATGCTTCTTATATGACTGTGCCTCAGGACCAACCAGTCAGTTGAATCAATTAAAGGAAATAACATTGGAATCAGTACCAGTAGCAAAAGAATACCCTGATATCTTTCCTGATGACTTGCTAGGCATGCCACCAGATCGAGATATAGAGTTTGTTATTAACTTAGTTCTTGGCACAACCCCAATCCACCAAAGACCCTATCGGTTGTCTGCCAACCTATTAATGGAATTAAAGAAGCAAGTTGAAGAATTACAAAAGAAAGGCTTCATTCGCCCTAGTTCATCACCTTGGGGAGCTCCAGTTATTTTTGTGAAAAAGAAGGATGATACATCGAGAATGTGTATAGATTATAGATCTTTGAATGAAGTGACAATCAAAATAAGTACCCATTGCCAAGGATCGATGATCTATTTGACCAACTCAAGGGAGCTTGTGTTTTCTAAAAATAGATTTAAGATCGTGGTACCATCAGATTAAAATCAAGAAGGAAGATATTCCTAAGATCGCCTTCACCACTCGGTATGGACTTTACGAGTTCACCGTGATGTCCTTCGGATTAACTAATGCACCAAATTTATTTTATGCATTTGATGAACAAGATGTTCATGGAATTTTTGGACAAATTCGTAGTTATTTTCATTGATGATATTCGATATACTCCAAGGATGAAGGAGAACATGAGAAGCATTTATGTCTAGTTTTGGAAAAACTCAGGAACATAAGCTTTATGCCAAGTTCAAAGAAATGTGAGTTTTGGATAAAAGAAGTCTCTTTCTTGGGGCATGTCATTTCAATTTGGAGGAGTTATGTTGACCCGAGTAAAGTAAAGGATGTACTTGATTGGAAGCAACCAAAATCAAGAACTCAAATTAGAAGTTTTCTTGGTTTGGTGGATATTATAGAAGATTCATAGAAGATTTTTTCAAAATCGCAAAACCACTTACACAACTATTAAAGAAAGAAAAGAAGTTTGAATGGACCCAGTCGTGTGAAGATAGTTTCCAAGCACTCAAGAAGAAACTAACCTCTGCTCCAAAGATTGACGTTACGATATACAAAAGGACTTTGTGGTTTATTGTGATGCTTCGAAGCAAGGTTTAGGTTGTGTGTTGATGCAAGAAGGTAAAGTGGTGGCCTATGCATCTAGGCAGTTGCGCCCTCACGAGGAAAATTACCCTACTCATGATTTGGAGTTAGCAGCCGTGGTACATGCCCTCAAAATTTGGAGGCATTACCTCATTGGGAATCGAATTGAGATATACACTGACCATAAGAGCTTAAAGTATATATTCACTCAACCAGATTTAAATATGAGGCAAAGAAGATGGTTGGAGCTGATAAAGGATTATGATGTTGGAATCCATTATCACCCTGGGAAAGCTAATGTAGTGGCCGATGCTCTGAGTAGGAAGAATTATTGTAATAGTATATTGGTTAAGGAAAGCCAGCCAGCTTTGCATCAAGAATTCAAGAGAATGAATTTAGAGATAGTGGAGCAAGGATACATTAGCATGATGGAACTGCGACCTACCTTGGAAGACCAAATTCGAGAAGCTCAGAAAAGAAGATGCGAGGTTTTGGAAATTATTGAGAGGATGAAGAAAGGAAAAGCTTCAATTTTCAATAGATGAAAAAGGTACCCTATGGTTTGGGAAAAGAATTTTGTACCCAATAAGAAAGAAATCAAGGAAATGATCTTAAAAGAAGCTCATGAGACCGCCTACTCAATTCATCCAGGAAGTACCAAAATGTATTTGGATTTGAAAGAATCGTATTGGTGGACCAGTATGAAGAGAGAAATTGCAGAGTTTGTTGCTATGTGCGATATCTGCCAACGGGTGAAAGCTGAGCATCAGAGACCTGCAGGATTACTACAACCGTTAAAAATTCCCGAATGGAAATGGGAAGTGGTTGGAATGGATTTCATCACTGGATTACCAAGGACTCAATCTGGAAATGATTCAATCTGGGTTATAGTTGATCGTTTGACTAAATCTGCTCATTTTATTCTAGTTAAAACCACCTACACTGGAGACAAATTGGCAGAGTTGTACATGACAAAGGAAGTGTATGACCAAAAAGAGTGAAATATCCCTCGCGGGTAAAGCGTGCAAACTCTGCAGAGTAAACAAACTATCCGAATGGCCGTACCCACGGTCAAGGGTGGACAGAGGGCGTTGTCACATGGTAGATCTTCTCTATTTGATTTCAAAATCAGACTTTTATAAAATGAAGCACGGTTGGAGCCGTGAATGTTTTGATTTGATAGAAGTCCGTGGTTGGAGCCACGAGGAAAAGATTTCAAAAGAAAACCACGGTTGGTGCTGTGGAAAAGTATTTTTAAAATAAAACCATGGCCGATGCCGTGAGTTGGTTTATGTTTTGTTTTTCCACGGTTGGAGCCGTGTTCTGAAAAGCTTGAAACTCTTATTTGTTAAAATAAAATACCATTGTAAATTGCTCTTCAAAATTCTGGTATAAAATTTTAAAAAAATTGGCTTTTAGCAAATTAACCAATTCCTTTCCTTGAATTAAACTACATACTGCATTTCTTTCGGGACTTGTTGAGTATGTTGCATACTCACCCTCGCTTTTCATTACGGGTGCTTATTCCATAAAGCGGTCAGAGATCGAGATAGTTATCCAAGAGCCCGCATTCCACCGCTCGACATCTGCGATGAAGGCTTTGAAGAGGAGGATCATCCGGACGCCTAGGATCACGCTTTTCTTGATCTTTGCCTGTGGTGTTTTGGACTTCGCCGTCAAGTTTATTTGCCGCTTAATGTTTCACACAGATGACCTACGGGTCCAACTTTTGTAATAATGGGCCATGTCGGCCAAGACTCAATTAAATTTTTATCTATCGCATGGTTATGGTCCATCTTGTTATGATCTGTGTGTACTAGCTATTGATCCAGGACTAGTACAGTAAACACACTGGGCCCGTATCCTTTTATGGTTCCACACATATACACACATACACGATTTGGTACCTATGTGTAGAATAGTCTATTGTACGCTCATGCTATTTAGCCCAGTTCGACCAAGCCATGATGCACACTAATCAATGCAACAGAGTGCCCACTTTGTGACCAAGCCAGCTAGCTAGTTAATGCATTTTCTAGTTTGAACATAAATCGATTTTTTCTTTGTTTTAGCGTAACTTTTTATTAGCAGCCCGATTTGCAAATGGTTTTCACCAAGAGCTTACTAACGATTTAGAGGAACAGATGATATAAGTATCGCAACTAAATAGTAATTTTGTTGTTCAAAGATAGATTTTACTATCCGTATATATAGGTTTTATCGTCAGTATCGTAGATTTTACTATCTTGTAGAGGGTTCAAGAAATGTATAATCTATGCGAGAGTAAAACATATAGTATATGAATAGTAAAATCTCTGTATATAGAATGTAAAATCTATACAAAAATTGAAGTTTGAGTGCTTCCTATACTGAATATATATCCTCTGTATGAACGAGGCAAGATAATTTCCACTTAGTTCAATGCGGCCAGCAGCTTTCAAAGCTGTTTTTGTGAAAGTCTTCTTTATGCTCAGCTCCGAAGTAGCAAGAAATATATTAGCATGGTATAAATTAACCAAGCAAATATCACTATTTTTGGATCATGTGAGATCTGGAACAATCACTCGGTTGCTCTCGAAATGTTCTTAAACCCAACAGGATCGTGTTGGACCTTCTTGAAGTGACCCTCATTTCTGCATAAAATGCTCAAATGAGAATCTATATGCATATAGTGCTAGTTCTATGATCAGTTACTGGCACGCATATTTACAATAATTGATATCACATCCACACTCTTTATTACGTATGAAAAAGGTAATTTATACAATAAGGTCTTATGAGGTAGATTATATCGTAGCGAATAGAAGTAGGTCTTGTAGTATGCCTATCTAACCTTCAGGTAACTGACAAGATATAATCTCTAAAAAAGTTCGTTAATATTCATGAATCCTACATTAAATAAATTTCGTCGAGTGAATCTGATCCTCGTCGGTACTAATGGACGAGTATCAGTTGGTACTACGCTCTGATTCTACTTGTGGGATCAAGGACAACTGACTAGAGGGGGGTGAATAGGAGGTTTTTAAAATTTTAAAGCTAATTTTACTTTTGTCTATTTTCTAAGCGAGACTTGATAACAAATTCAATTTTTCCAATTATTCCTTCTAGTGATCATACGTTTAATAAGCTAGACAAGTAAGAGCAAAAGATAACTCTAGTTACTAATATGACTAAATTTGCTAGGAACAAGAATTTAACAGAAGAGCAATATATGTAAAACACAAGAAGGAGGAGACAAGAATTTTATCTCGTGGTCTCGGAGATTTGCTGATCTCTCCTAATCCACATTGAGGTGACTTGAAACCCTTCAATCTGGCTCTAACCGCTTGAGCCTTCCTCGATCACTCGTGGTAGCTCTTCCCCACTCCTGGTAGGCGAGCTCCTTGCCTTCACAACAATCGGGCCTTCACACAAGCTTCTTTGTGATGGTCACCGACACCACTTGCCTCCAAGCCGTCTAGGAGGCGGTAACCTCAAAGAGCAATAAACTTGATGTTGGCTTGAGACTCTTTAGTGCTTCCAAGATGGCTCAACAAATGCAAAGCATTCGAATTTCGTCTCTAAACTCAAAAATCAAGAATTGAATGTGCTTTAGAGTAGAGAGACATGCTTAGGCTTTAAATGAATTCAATGGAGTCACCCACCAGCCCTCAATACAGGTGATGGGGTATTTATAACCCCTCCACACCTAAACTAGCTGTTACAGTAATTTAATCTGGCAAAGTCACCAGGCTCGGCACTACCGCCCTCTAGGGGCTGGTAATGCCGCCCATGGTGCCAACAGGTAGTTTAGCAATTAATGCAATGACACATACCCGTTTCCTTGGAAATTCCCTCCAAGCCTAGCACAACCGCTATGAGAGCCGGTAGTGCCGCATCTCTAGGTCGGCAAAACACCGTTCTGTCATAAAGGTACCGCAGTTGTTAGTGCGGTAGTGCCGCAAGTGCAGCACTACCGCTCTAGCACACCGGTAGTGCCGGCCATCATTTTTCCGAGGAACAAGCCCACTGTTAAAAGGCTACCGACATTGTCAGTGCAGTAGTGCCGCAAGTGCGGTACTACGGCACTACTGGAAGTACGGTACTACGGCTCTACCATTCCGGTAGTGCCGGCTGAGACTACCTCAATACATCATGCCCTCTGTTAAATAACTACCTCTATTGTTAGTGCGGTAGTGCCGACTAGATTGGCACTACCGCTCTAACCGCCGGTAGTGCCGCATATACAGAGATGGCATGATTTAAACAGAATTTTGAATGCTTGACTGAACTATTTTGAATTTGAGCCATATTGGTTGCACTTTTTGAGTTCAAGCTACTAATCACGCCCCCCTTTATAGTATGACATACATTCTAACAACCCGATCTTTCCTTCAACACCAAGATCGGGAAAACGGCTAAAAATAACCTTAAGCTTTTAGACCTTGATTGCTTTTACATTTGATGCTTACTCTTCTTTTTCACCCACTTGACGCTCCTATGGTCTTTGAAATATTTTGACCAACTTACTTTCATTATTCTCATACAAACATCGTTAGTCCTTTAACCTTGATTGTCATTAATTACCAAAACCTTAACCAAGTAGGGGTCTAGATGCTTTCAATCTCCCTCTTTTTGGTAATTGATAACAATCCTCATGAATGAATTGAAGCAAGTTTAAAATTTGAGTGAGCAACTAACGGAAGATTAGTTGCACATACGGAGATTCTTATTTAACAATATTTGTCTTTTATAGACCAAGGAAGTATTAGATTCAAAATATAGTTAAATTAGAAAGACTCCCCCTGCAAATGTGCTTGGTTGAAAAGTTTTGAGTATATGCCCATTTGTATTACAAGTTCTTTTGGAATTTTGGCAGAGTTTCGACTGAATTTAGGAAAATGAGGATGTCAGACAATTTGCAAATCATATGCCAAAAAGTAGAAACAAGGGAATGAAGTTTGCAACATCTAATGATTTCAACGAAAGCAATCATTCATAGAGTTCAACAAAAGCAGCATCCATAAAGTTCAACAAAAGCAACATCCATAAAGGTAGCGAGGTTCATTAGCTTTACATAGGATATAAATATAGAACTTAAACACTAAGAAGGCTAATCCTCGAAACAGCGAAACATCATCCAATCTTCAAGTAATTTTTCTTTCTCTCTCTTTGTCATCAAGGACCAAAAAGAATCTGCAAGAAACTTCATGCCCCCTTCCTTAGGAGATCATGGAGCTAAGGACGAAGGCTGAGGTGGAGAAGGAATACTGCTGCTAATAGGACAACGACCAAAACAATGGAATGAGACGGGAAGAAGCTCATTACGAATCTGATCAACTGTCGTCCTATTGCCACCCATGCTATCCCTAACTTCTTCGACCATCTGACGGGTTTGGAATTGATACTCATACACTAGAGCAAACTAACCCATTATGTCAGATCGACGGCTCTCAAGGCTAGCAAGGAAGGCATCTGGTGCCGAAGGCGCTTGAGGAGCTTCAACGGCTTGCTCTTGAGTCTGGTGATGTTCCCTCTTTTGTTGTTGCTGAAACTTTTGTTGGGCAATATGGTGCAATACCTGAGGAGGTGCAACCCGGGGCTTATATGGCTTGTGAGGAGTACGAGTTGGACAATTATACGCTGCTACTCTTCTAATCAGCGCCATAATATATGGGGCAAAATAAATTGTCCTCCCACTTTCTCTTGCAGACTGAGCCATTTCTTTTATAATGAAATTCACCACATCAAATTTCTCCTTTGCCATGATTTTAGCAATTAAATTCCATGCATAGCCCCTTATATCATCAAAATTTCTGCTCTTAGGATGAATTGTGACCCTTATGATCTTGATCACCATACTGGGCTGAAGTCGAAATCCTCCAAGCTTTCCCACTTTAATTGCACGGGATCGATCATAAAAATCCATGACTTCATCGAAGCTCAAAACAGGTCATCATGAATCTTAGGGAATGCACTATGGAAGACTCCCAAGGCGTGCTCAAAATCTTCCTTGGTAGCAGATATACGCCGAGAGTCTATCATCCGGTTGATAGAGTCAAATGTTTCAGGATAAACAAGGTGGCGAGAACTGTCTTATTATCTTCTCATTATAGTCTGTCCTTCCTCCAAGAAAGTGGTATACAGTCACTACACCACAAAGACCTTTGTTGCAACAGGCATTCTGCATTGGCAAAAGCTACATGCAAGGTCACATAGTCTGTCGGCAATACATTTGGCGGCAGACATCCTCTCAGAGAGTTAAAGTCCGATCGGCAAAGACTTTTGCCGAATCGATTAGGTATTACCGATGCACTAGCCGACTCCACATATAGCCTTATTGCCGACATACATAATTTTGCCGTCGAGACATAGTTATTACCGATGCATATATAATTACCGATGATTGTGTGTTGGTAATCCACACTTTACCGACGAGATAGTTCGATGGGATGCTTTATCCCGATTTTAAAAAAAATTCAATAATTAGCTTGATCACTATTAGGACAATCATGGTACTTTTATACTTCCATTCACAAAAATATAGTAGCCTCAACCATGATGACATTATGCAACATTATAACTAGGACAACAAAATAGAGTAGCTCTAACAAAGACATTCAACATTACATTCACTAGCGGTATATTTAGGGCCACAATAAAAACATCTAAGACATCAAAATAGTGTAGCCACATCCATAGTGATAGCTTGCAACAAGACAACCATTGGCAAGATATTTAGGGCCACGATAAAAACATCAAAATAGCTAGCCATCTTTGTCCAAAAGTTTAAATAAGTATGTGAATTGATATAACCCAAAATGATCACTTGTAATACATCAAACTTAATTCTTAAAACAAATAACATCTTTGAAAGATTTCTTGAACTTGCCATGGTCTTCCAACTTGCTATGGTCTTCCAACTTTATCTCGCAAAAAGGAAATATGATCTTTAATCATAGGACACCAAAGTATAATATTTTATCTAGAATTATGCAAGCTTGAAAGTTTCAACATAATAAATACAACAATGCTACTCGGTTTGAATAATTGGATAATTCTACGATTAAAGGGAAGAATAATTAATTATGTAACCAGATTTATAATTATCTATGCATTGGACATGGCAATAGTAAACTATGTGACACCTCTACATGATGTAGTACAAGAATAATAGAAAAATTAGAGCTCATTATTACGCCTGAACAATAGCGAGGGCCACACCACGTAAGACCAACATCAACAAAGACATTATGATGCATGGAAAAGTACTTATTTATATACCTGCCGTCTCGTGAGGAAGATCGACTCTTGGTATGCTTCATCTACAAAAAATATCATTAGTTAGTAATTATATTTAATCATTCAAAACATATGATCAATACAAACAATTAATGTTCAATATATATTCTTACTTTATTGCATGGCCATGCAATGCACATGTTACGGCGTGAGCCATAATTTCCATATCATCATATGGACGAGGCAAAATAGCATCCACTTTCAAGACAGATTCACAATAACTTCATAAAATTCCTTCCCAAGAGGTACACCTCCCACCTCGGTGTTTGGATTAGTTGATGAAATTGTTGCCTTAGCCACAGGATTTTCTGGTCTCACAAAAGCATATAATATGACATCTCTACCAATTACCTAAGCAACATATTGCATTTCAAAATATGAGTCAACAATTGAGTTCATATTTTGGGGGAAAAACATGTATGAGGAGATGAGTGATTTACAAGGTTATCATCCTCATTATGAATAGCTTCACGACTTCTTTTGGTGGTGTTGTTCCTTGGAGGTACCTTTGGAGCCATAACGCGCCTACACTCAAGCGTGTCATCTTCTAGAATATTTTCCATAGATGCAAACTCATTTGCACCATAATGACAATCTTCCTTATTAATAGATGGTTCAAGGATCCTTGAATTCTATGGAGAAAAAACACAAGTACAGACAAGCAATGAAAAAATTACTCATATATGCTGCTATGAAATAAAAGAATTGAAATCGTATACCACGTGGCGAGAAGTAGAGCCATGTTGTGAACTAGTTTCCACATTTGGCATTCCAAGATTAGCTAACATCAACTTCTGCATTTCGTTTATTTGTTCTTGCATTTTTGCCATGTGTTGCTTCATCTTTACGACCTCTTGGTCAGATTGCGCATGAGCATGTAGTGCCATTTGAAGCTTGGTTGAGATTTTACTTTGTGTTCCAGGGGTGCCCACTTCTTGAGGTGTTGGTCCGAAACCTAGAACTCGAACACGCCCTCTTGGCTCCTTCACTCCAAAAACATGCGCATACAAATCACCATCTTGAATGCTTCTTTCCTTCAATTCCGGTTGGTTTGTAGCTACTTCTTTAAGTTTTTTCTACAAAATGAAGAACATATCATTACATACTATAGCAGCTCAAATTTCAAAGGTGCATGTTGAGAACAAACTTACAATTACTGACTCCACTCTGTTGAAGGTTCTCCATTTTATTCTTACGAGTATGTGTTTTGATAAAGATCTCATCTCTCCTCATGAGGCACCCTTGTTCCTCACCCTACAATCAATGCGGTAAAAATGCAATCACCTTTTTAAAATTATAATGACAAAGTGTAGTTAGTATAATGTACCAATTCATGCCCAACACGGGCATAACTTTTGCTACCAGCTGAATGTAATATGGACAACTTTGAACGATTCTCTTTACCTCTCCTCATCCGAGCCTATGACATACACGAATAGAGTAAACTCGGTTGTAGCAAATAAAGTTTATGGAATTTAGAAATATATAACTTACTTCTGCTTCTGGAGACCTCCAGTGATCAATAAGCCACTTCCAATCGATTTCACTTACTCTACTATCTCGCTTTGCCATAAGATCCTCATCACTCAATGTTTCATCAAAGTATTTGCTCTTTAAATCTGATTTAAATTCCTTCCATTTTTTTGATGCTGATGTTATAACATAATTAAATCCAATTGCATCCAACTGATAATATGCCTATTTTAACATGCAAAATAAGTTATTCTAGTGAAGAACAAATCACCCACAAAATATTTGCCCATTAATACTAGTTAAGATTATTAATAGTTCAAATAACTTCACTTTATTCCATACTTCAAACTTGATTTTTGGATCAACTAGCCTCCAATCATCATATGCAACACTTACATACTTTCTCATCATACTTTTCTCACCATTAGTATATTGTGTTAAGTAAATATCTACTAGTATGGGATGTAGTAATTAAAAGCATACATAAGATTTAATGTTTTCTTAGCCCGATATGGTGAGGTTGCTTCATTGTCCATATTAGCATTGGTATGGGGGGATTAAGAGATTTCATGGTCTCCTTTGTTCTTGCAACATTTCTTGTAACACCCTGGTGCCAAACGCGCCACGGATGCTACGAAAACCCTAAATAATGATTGTAACACCTCGGATCCCTCCATATCCAGAGGGTTACCAGTAAACAATAATTCTCCACAAGCAAGTTCAATTGCACGAAGAATTACCGAACAAGACATAAAAACCTATCACCTCTACGAAAAGACTGAAATCAACCCCTAAAATCTTAAAATCGGCTTAGAAACTAAGCCACCAAAATTTACAAAATTTCGGTATAACCTCCCTAAAAAGGAGGACATCCACTCAGCAGACAAATAAACAGTTGCAGTTAATATATCAAACACACATAACCAGGAGGAAATATTCTAGCAGATCCTTAGATAATCAATCACACATCCAAGCGGCAATTAGTAAATTACGCCACCACGAACAACACATTACAACTGACTTAAATACATCCGGGCTTTATGAATTAATTTAAATGAGATGGTGGTGACCAAAGTCGTGCACGTGCTACTACTCCCACCCATGCATGCCGGTTTCAGTGTACCTGCAACAACACAAACAACAAGCGTGAGTTGATGACTCAGCGAAGTACATCAACGAATAAATTCATAATCAATTGCATTTCCTACTTAAAAAGCATAACAACCATTCTTAAATAAGTGCAGCAAGCAGTTAAAATAGAAGTATCACAACTAATACTCCAAAACCAACCCCATACTCGTCTTTGATGGAGTTCATAACTCCACGACCATGAAGCATAATATATAACCTGAAACATAAATTATATCCTGCAACCATACATGAAAATACAGAATCTGAAATAATCCATCACACTTCTACAATCATGCAGTGCATCATGCATGCTCACCTGCTCCACTTCATTACTAAATTCTTACACATACCTCTTTAATCCTTTTGGATGAGCCCACAACTCGAACCCAACTCGACACATTTCCATCTAACTCAAAATCATTGTTAGAATGCAATGCGACATGTATGCTCTCTTTGATGCACGTACCGGTACTACCGAGTGCCCACCGTCGGTGTGCACCCTCACGTCCCTTCCATTCCGTGGAAGGTGCCTACTCTTACTGTCTCACTCCCATTCACCTCGATGAATGGGACTACGAGGTAGGACTTTCGTGTTCACTACGTGTGAACACAGAGGCCCGCATCAGAATGGGTCGCCTCTTTCTTTAATGAATGCGCAATGCAATTTACATGAATGAAATGCAACCCTTCATTCATTGCCATCACTAACATAGCCATAACCACAGACATAAATATAGCCAAATTCTCACAATCATAAGTTGCCAATGATACTAGTCTAAACAGATTCAACAATAGGACACAGCAACACATTACAGCATTTTTGACATGAAATTAAATCATACGGCCACCGAGCCACGTTCACCACAATACACTTGCAATTAAATACTCACCAATACTATCTCTAGAAATGACTTAATTGTTTAAACCAAACTCATGTCAACCCCAATCACTCGAACAATATACTCACTATAATCAACCTTACTAAAAGCCCGTTTTCAATTAGAGTTCATCTAATTAGCAGAGCAACAATCAATTTAAGGGGCATCACATATGAACACACAACCACGCTCAATAACACGATGTACTTGCATCCATTCCCTTAACCATTTAATCA
The DNA here is from genome assembly GCA_036346375.1 of Guadua angustifolia. Taxonomy (NCBI): domain Eukaryota; kingdom Viridiplantae; phylum Streptophyta; class Magnoliopsida; order Poales; family Poaceae; genus Guadua; species Guadua angustifolia. Next base: position 1,174,373 of record JAYEVE010000861.1, on the reverse strand, counting down.
TCATAAGCATTTTCATACAATGAACCATTTTCTAGCTATATCCAGCAAAGCTTACCTCTTGCGTATTCATCGGCAATTATGTACGCTAAAGGCATACAATCAATTAATCCTCCTAGCCAAGATCTAGGGAATGCACTTGCCTTTACTGATGGAGAATGGAGTGGCATGCGGTTGAGGCCACTCCCGACAGAACCTTCCCTGCAAATAAACAATACTCAACCAACTTAAATTTATGCACACTCGATACAAGCGACAAAAGAAATCGACTCTTTTGCATATCATAGGTATAGTGATTCAACTCCAAACTCATTTAGGGGAGCAGAACAAGCAAAATCCATGAATTCATGGATCCTCTGCATGCCAAGATGTGACAAATAATCTATGCCTCATCTATAAATCAGGGCAGTAAATGAACTCAAACAACACAACTAAATCCTGTGTTATTTCATCCATGCAGACAAAAGAATTGAGTAATAAAAGAGCATGCATGCATATCAGTTGGGCTCAAGAGTAAGCTCCTCGCAATCCGAATATGGGTTCTGAAACTCCAATTCATGAAATGGAGTAAAATAATGTATGCTCAGTGTTAAGGGTTGCAGAGTCAAATAGATTCTTTACATATGAAATACTCTAAGATATTAATCCTATGAAATCATTTAAGTGCTGCCATGGGTAAGAACATAAGTATAAAACATAGAAATGTGGATTGCTGTCAGATTTTAGCTAAGCATGGTGTCATAAGTAACCTGGGTACCCTTACTATTCTATCAAGATCGCACACATGCAAACCCAATTCATTTGCTGGCCGCCACTGTAATCCGATGGCCATAATGCAGAACACACAAATGGAATATTACACAAGAGCTCGGCACTGAATCTTGTACACTTAACATTGAAGACACAAAATACAAATACACATGGGGGTTAGACTAATCCCAATTGCTAGACAGTCAAAACTTCACCAAGAAGTTGGTCATGCCAACCCAACAACTACAAAACTTAGTACAACAACGATTCTACACGACACTCCGAAAACCTGAAAACCAGAAATCTGTCCATCGGGACAGCAGATTTCTAACAAGCATAACTTGAGTTTAATAGCTCCAAATCAAATAAACGAGTACATTTTCTCGAACGGCAAGAAATTTCCCACCTTTTTCTAAGTATACGAAAAGCATGATTCGGCCTCTAAGTTCCTCTAATCTGCAGTTGAACACAGACTGTTCCAATCGCGACACAGTTTGGACAGTGCTCGGTAAAATGGCCATAACTTTTAAACGGCTGAACGAAATTTAGTGATTCTGGTCTTCATTGAAAGGTAATTCGATTATCTACAACTTTTGCAATAGCCAGACCCCCAGGAAATGCTTGCAGAATTTTCAAATTCGCGCTAAAACAGAGCACATGAATCTGCTCGAAAAACAAAACTGCACAGCTTCTAGGGTTCCACCTCTAATCCATTCCATACACAACCAAACCACCAATAAAACTCTATGGTAAGAACCCTAACCCAGCCACCCAACCACACCCAAACCCTAGATTTATTCCTCACCTTGGCTCAAGGGAGAAACCGCAAGGGGAAGGGAGGAAGGGCGCCGGCCGGGGGAGGAGGAGCAGCTGCAGGGGAAGGTGCCGGCCATGGAGGAGGAGGGCTGCAGGGGGAGGTGCCGGCCATGGAGGGTGCTGGCCATGGAGGAGGAGGGAGCAGGTGCCAAAGGGGAGGTGCTGTCGCATGGAGAAGAAAGGAGAGGGGAAGAGATGATGCGGGTGGAGGCAGGGAAAGGGGATCGGGTGAGGGAGGGAGGAGAGAGGCGGCTGGGGGTGGTGCTGCTGGGGAAAAAAAGTGGGAGCGGAGCTAGGGTTAGGAGGCAAGGCCCAACAGCAGCCCAGAAACAATCCAATCCAAGAAAAAAATAGCTTCGCACAGCCCCAACAAATTAAGTTTAGTTTCTGTTCTTTTTTTTTGGATATTACATTTCTATTCCTCTCTATGTCATTAAGATTTCCTTTTGCGTTTACCATTTTTTTCCTGAAACAAAAAATGACATAAATTATTTCAAATTATTGTTTACATAATGCTTGTATTTGAAACAACTACTGAACTGAAAGTAGTACTAGAAGAATATATGTAAATAAAGCTTACTTTTTATGGTTATTAGCATCAACCATTATTCCATCTATGTCATTTCGAGCACAATCAAAACCTCCAATGGAAACATTCTCTATTTCAATGGAATGGACATCAGGCAATGAAACACCTACTTCATTTTGATGCTCTAAACTTTCATCATCTGCCTCATGCATGTTATAAAAGTCACGTGGTTTTGATTGAACAACAGCAAACCAGTCAACATCAATGGGATCTTTAACATAGTACACTTGTGTTGCTTGGGAAGCTAAAATGAATGGCTCATCTGATATCTTCTCACCAGTATTGAATACATGCTTGAAGTTAACAGTGGTAACTCCAAATTTATCTGTTTTCACCCATTTGTCTTCTATGCGGTTATCAACCTCCTCTTGTGTAAGGTTATCAATGCTTAGCTGTCCACAACTACAGAAAACAAAAATGATATGCAAGACTATCATGCTCAGGATGTAACAAGGACAAACAGGTATGGGAGTGAAACACATGCTCAATTGCATGGATTTGAACATCACTTACCCCAGTAGAAATCAATTATCACATTCCCTGAGGATCTAGAATGCAATGAAGATGGTGCTGTATGACCCTAAAAAGGAAAGGAAATTATCTATCAACAAAGGAGCTTGGTAAATAACAATGTGAGGAAACCAAAAATCTTTTAGATAAGCTCACCTTGATTTACAGAAAAATGCAGAACACAAAGCTTCCAAAGATGAGTAGAATATATCTCCCCCAAATGATCATATGCTATTGCAGGTTTAAAAGCTCCAAACCTGACACATACTTCTGTTAGTGATCGGTGATATAAACTATAGTGTAAAGTACACACAGCAGACAAAATTTAAGAGAGGCCCAACACCAATATTAAAAAAAGCTACAAAAAAATTGTAGAGAAAAAGAAAACTCAATTAATTAAGATACTTACGATGAACTTTGCAGTATAGTAAGGTTGTCTGATAAAGCACAAGAAGCCCATGAGAGCTGCTATGCATGGAGGTGGCTGTAGTTTGGTTGGGCCTAGGGCATTACAATTAAATTCCCAAACAAGTGTTTCTGCATCAGTGTTCTAAGCTGTCATGGTAATATGGCAAGCTGTAGTGCAGCAGTTAACATTGTAGTAGACAAAGAGTCACGTCCGTTAAGAAGACATCCTACATTGCAGCTATATTGGTTCCGCTTACTACAGTTATTCTAGTCACCTTGGCATGTGTTGCTGTCATTTTTCTGAAGAAGAGAAGTGAAGCTAAACAATTCATCAACCAATCATTCAGGCAGTTCAAGAATTTCTCATGTGATGATTTATTTAAAGCAACAGACGGTTTCTCCTCATCCAGTCTTGTTGGTTCAGGAAGATTTGGATTAGTATATAGAGGTCAATTCAATTTTCAAGCATGCATAGTTGCTATTAAGGCATTCAGATTTGACCAATTTGGAGCATCAAATAGGTTCTTTGCATAATGCGAGGCACTGAGAAACATTTGCGATCGGAATCTTATAACAGTGCTTAGTCTATGTTCAACCTTTGATCCAACAGGAATAGATTCAAAGCACTTATTGTTGAGCAAGTTTAACCAAAAGCACAGTTACAAAAGGAACTCCCAGGGAGGCGCATAGAACTATGAGAACAAAATGCCCTTGTTAAAACGACTGATATATGATTAACTAATTTGTACTAAATTTTGTACAGTCAAACTGGTTTATACCAGTACTCCAGTAGATCACTTATGATTGTCTAATTTGAAGAACTACATAATGATATCCACAACAATTGGGTAATTATCTTCTTGGCATAAAGTTTTAGCAAATGACTGTAGGATGTTCAAGTAGAATGCACTAGGTGCTATATCAGACTATCAGTAGGCATACACACTGTTCCAAGTGTCCCAAATTAGCCATCTGCAACCATATATATGTCGTCCATATGTCAAATTCCCCCCATTGTTTCAGCTCTCCTGATCAATTCGGTTCACTGTACCAGCAAAATTGCTTAGAGCAACTCCAACAGAGTATCATCTTGTTCCCCATCTGAAATTATTGTACAGGCCAGTATGATCATATAATATAATTCATTATAGAAGCATTACCTCTGGAGAGAGCTTCTGCAGTGTGCACACCTACGTATTTAATTTAGCTACAACTCAAAACAACATTCGAGGCAAAACAACTGAGATCATCTATGCATACCAACAATAATCACATAGCTAATCAGGAACACATAATTGAAAACCCAGCTTTGAACCCTAGGGAAGGCCCTCCCAGAGGAAAATCAACACCAAGACTAGATCAAAACCCGAATCACCAAGACCACCCAAACGCAGCATCATCGCCCACAAACCCCGCATCTGAGACCTCTCGAAGTCGAACCCATGATCTAAACCTGAAAAACCCACAAAACCACATTACCTTCAGTCCATCACCATCTCTAGGCAACAAGGAGGGCGCAGTAGGGAGGAGGGGAGGCGTCCAGGCAGCAGGGAGGGTATCCAAGCAGCAGGGATCGAGCATGTAATAGGGAGGAGGGGAGGCATCCTGTAGGAGAAGCTGGATTGAGGGTGTAGGTTGCAGGGATTTGGGGGAAGAAGTTGGCCTTGCGGTAGGGAAGGAACTAATAAGAAGCTGGTGCGTGTATGGGGAGATGTGCAGACACAAAAGGGATTAAGTTCAACGTTGGTCCAAAAAAATAAGGAACTCGCGCCTAGACTGTTTTGGTTCCCGCTCAGTTGATTGACTCCGATGTATATAAATGCCATCTTAGATAGAATTTTCTCTGACGTTTATAAACACCAATTTAAATTCTAAGAGGGTGAGTCAACTTTTATGAATTTTCCTGTACTGCACAGAATGAATTTTAGTGGCGAATTTCTGTTGCATGTTAGAAGTGTAAGCAGGAGTCCTCTGAGTAATTTTTAGCTCATTAGAAGAACAAAGACTAGCTTGAATAGGCTGATAGAGCAAAATGACATAGGCAACAGAGGGTGAGTCAACTTCTATGATTTTTTGTGGGCAATATAGAATGAATTCAAAAGGCAAATTTTTGTGGCACATTTGTAGTGCAAGTGGGAATTCTCTGAAAAATGTTTAGCTCATTCGGAGAACAAATGCTTGACTGAATAGCCTAATAGAGCCAAACGGTGTACGCAAAAGAGCGTGTGCTGACTTCCATGATTTTTACTGGGTAATACAGAATGAAATCGAGCGTCGAATTTCTATGGCAAGGTATCACTGCAAGTGGGAGTCTATCATGAAATTTTCTCCTTATACGGAGAATAAATGCTCTCTTGAATTGGCGATAGAACCGAATAGCGTAGGCAAAGAGGGTGAGTCAACTTTTATGAATTTTCCTGTACTGCACAGAATGAATTCTAGTGGTGAATTTTTGTTGCATGTTAGAATTGTAAGCAGGAGTCCTCTGAGTAATTTTTAGCTCATTCGAAGAAAAAAGACTAGCTTGAATAGGCTGATAGAGCAAAACGACATAGGCAATAGAGGGTGAGTCGACTTCTATGATTTTTTGTGGGCAATATAGAATGAATTCGAATGGCGAATTTTTGTGCCACATTTTTGGTACAAGTGGGAGTTCTCTACAAAAATTTTTAGCTCATTCGGAGAACAAATACTCGATTGAATAGCCTAATAGAGCCAAACGGTGTACGCAAAAGAGTGTGTGCTGACTTCCATGATTTTAACTGGGTAATACAGAATGAAATCGAGTGATGAATTTCTATGGCAAGGTATCACTGCAAGTGGGAGTATATCATGAAATTTTCTCCTTATTCGGAGAATAAATGCTCTCTTGAATTGGCGATAGAACCGAATAGCGTAGACAAAGAGGGTGAGTCAACTTTTATGAATTTTCCGGTACTGTACAGAATGAATTCTAGTGGCGAATTTCTATCGCATGTTAGAAGTGTAAGTAGGAGTCCTCTGAGTAATTTTTAGCTCATTCAGAGAAAAAGACTAGCTTGAATAGGCTGATAGAGCAAAATGACATAGGCAACAGAGGGTGAGTCGACTTCTATGACTTTTTGTGGGCAATATAGATTGAATTCGAACGGTGAATTTTTGTGGCACATTTTTAGTGCAAGTGGGAGTTCTCTGTGAAATTTTTAGCTCATTCAGAGAACAAATGCTCAACTAAATAGCCTAATAGAGCCAAACGGTGTACGCAAAAGAGCGTGTGCTGACTTCCACGATTTTTACTGGGTAATACAAAATGAAATCGAGCGGCGAATTTCTGTGGCAAGGTATCACTGCAAGTGGGAGTCTATCATGAAATTTTCTCCTTATTCGGAGAATAAATGCTCTCTTGAAGTGGCGAAAATGGTGACGCTGGGCACGACCAAGCTTGTGCTGTGCGCGGCCGGGGACGCGGTGATGCTGGGCGTGGCCAAGCTGATGTTGTGCGCGGCCGGGGCCACGGTGATGGTGACCGCAGACATGGTGATGCTGGGCGCGGCCGCGGTCGCAGTGATACTGGGCGTGGCCGTTGCAGGCTAGGCCTCGCCGGACGCGGTCGTGGTGCAATGTACCCAACATTGCCAACATTTAATCTGCTGCCACACCTTTACCGTCAGACAGTTTGACCTAGAAAATGAGAATCGCCAATACATAGTGTGTCCCTACATATCAAAATAATTTCCAATGCACCATCTGACCCTAAAAGTATTATTGCCGACAGTTAGTCCGTCACCAAGTTTTAGCGACAGATAGTTGGTCGGTAATTATGTATTATTGCCGACTGATGTCTGACGCTAATTTGGTGTCATGGTGTAGTGAGTCCTGCCCCTCCAAATAACTCAGGAATCCCCACAAAGTCCGGTTGCTCCCTGACATGATTCCAACTAACCCACCTCTGATTTACAAAATCCTTTTCCAAATAAATCTGCTCGTAGACTTTTTGTTGGAAGAGGGAGTGGAATTTTGGGTTGGTTGCATTGCGAGACTGAAGATACTAGTTTTCTCCTCTGAGCATAAAATATTCTTCACCTTTGATTTGAGATGGGTCATTCTTATGCCTCCCTACTTGGGGCAAATCCTCCTCATCCTCATCAAAGCTTTCCTCCTCATCCTCTATTTCATCTTCACTTCCATATATCTCCTCTATTTCATCTTCACTTCCATTTATCTCTTCTTCCTCAGGCTCATTTGCAGGACCTTTTCTTTTCTTAGATTTGGATGCTTCAGCATGAGCTATTCTTTGAGCTGCCGAGGATCTCATAGCAATGGTAAAAGAGTCAACACCACTGCCGCTATCTGTGTCAGGCATAGGAACTCCACGTCCCTAGTCTTTCTGACACCCTTGCGACCTTGACCTTTTGATGAACCAGCCCCATTCGAGGGATTTTTAGCCCGAGACATGATCTGAGGGGAACTGAAAGAAATTATGGGAGTGATATAGATGTCAAGGTATAAATTGAGAATAATGATTTGTGAAATGGAGTGAATTGCCCTTTCAGAAGTAACCTTAGTGGAGCCTACTGTGTATGGGCGGCACTACCGCTCAAGAGGCTGGTAGTGCCGGCCATGCACGGCCAGGACACTGCTTCGGTACTTCCAAAAATATATATTGCACAAAACTTGAGTTTGAGAATGATTAGAATATCAAATAGCAAGGGTCAACTTCTATTCGACCTAATCCATCAAGTTTTTGCGCAAGATCGTTCAACAATTCACATTGATCATTGTTTTTCATCAAACCCTAGATTGCTCAAAAGAACAAAATCAAAAGAGAGATAAGAGAAATGAGGGGTACCTTTTGAAGGAGGAATGCACAAGGATGGGTTTGGGAGAGGAATGCTCAAAATCTCGCAAGATTTGATGGAGGTGGGGATTAGGGTTTGAGGAGAAGAGAGAGAGATGGAGAGAAATGAGGAAGGAGAAGAGTAACTGGGCGCAAAAAATGAAGATGTGAGAGAAAAAGAGACCTCCGTTCGATGGAATATAACTGCCACCCGAGTACACACCGAGTGGCACTACCGCTTCCAATATCCGGTAGTGCCGAATAGTCGGTACTACCGCCCAGAAACTCCGGTAGTGCCAAGATCAGGAAGATTTCAGGGAAAGCCTAAAGAAATGGTTGCAAAATAGCTCATATGTTCTCCATAGTTTTATGATGGCATATTAGAGCATTTTCACCCGAGAAAAACTTTCACATAGCAAAAAGGAGTATATATATATATCCAACACAGATTTTTAATAAGATCCAAAGATTTTAAGAAACTTAAGGCAAGAACTGATGAAGAGACATGATTAAGTTGTTCAAGTCAAAACTACCTTGTAGAAGTCTAGAAATATTTGCATTCTAGTTATATTGGCAAGGACTTGATTTGTGCCTTAGGTAGATCAATATAGATCAAGATTTTGATTTTAGAGTAATTTGAAGAAAAAACAAGAATTTTGCCAAAAGCATTTTTGTTCTTATTTTCAACATAGAGAAGATATAATAAGATAAGAATTTCAAAAGATGAGATTTATACAATAATACATTGGAAAATGAATTTTTCAGGAAAAAATTTACAGTTTATAAAACCCAAAATAGACTATTTTCAAATCACTTGTCCTAAAGAGGTCTAGAGACACTTTTTGAAGATAAATAGCACTATTTTTGATATTTTCATATTTGGGGGATATAGTATATGCATGAAAAGCATAACACTCCCCCTTAGTGTGAGACACATAAAAGAAAAAGCAAAGATCAATTCGAAGCCAACAAACACCAAAAGGAGAAAACCATTTGGATACTATCAATTAGGCCACATTAGAGATATCTATGACATTCAATTCATTCCTTAATTCACAAAACCGGGTTTCATCCAAAGGTTTGGTTAGGATATCCGCTAATTGATCTTCGGTTCTAATGTGGCTAATCACAATATCACCTTTACTAACATGATCTCTTAGGAAATGATGGTGAATATCTATATGTTTGGTTCTTGAATGTTGGACCGGATTATTGGCTATTTTAACGGTGCTTTCATTATCACATAAAAGAGGCACCCTTTTGAAATTTATTCCATAATCCATTAAAGTTTGTCAGATCCACAATAATTGAGCGCAACAACTATCGGCAGATATATATTCGGCTTTGGCAGTGCATATGGCTACAGAGTTTTGTTTCTTGGAGAACCATGAAACTAGGGATCTACCTAGCAATTGACAACTTCCAGAGGTGCTCTTTCTATCCACTTTGCAACCCGCATAATCCGAATTCGAATATCCAATTGAATCAAATTTAGCACCTTTGGGATACCATAATCCTATATTTGAGGAATGCTTTAAATATCTTAGAATTCTTGTTACAGCAACTAAATGACATTCTTTAAGAGAAGTTTGAAAACGAGCACATATGCATACACTAAACATGATGTCGGGCCTAGATCTAGTAAGATAAAGTAAACTACCAATCATAGATCTATAAAGCTTTAAATCTACTGGTTTACCTCCCTCATTTAGGTCGAGATGCCCATTTGATGCCATTGGAGTCTTGATTGGCTTTGCGTCCTCCATGCCAAACCTTTTGAGAAGATTCTTAATATATTTGGTTTGACTCACGAATGTCCCTTCTTGAGCTGCTTGATTTGAAGTCGAAGAAAGAAGCTTAATTCACCAATCATGGACATTTCAACCTCCCTAGACATCATATCACCAAAATCTTTGCCAAAATCTTCGTTAGTAGAACCAATTATAATATCATCAACATAAATTTCACATACGAAGAAATTTTCATCAAATATTTTTGTAAAGAGTGTTGTATCAACCTTCCCAATTTTGAACCCTTTTGAAATTAGAAAGTCTCTAAGTCGTTCATACCATGCTCTAGGAGCTTACTAGAGACCGTATAATGCCTTAGAGAGTTTATAGACATGATTTGGGTGTTTAGAGTTTTTATAACCGGGGGGTTGTTCTACAAATACCAACTCGGATATTTGTCCATTTAAGAATACACGCTTTACATCCATTTGAAATAATTTGATATCAAAGCAAGATGCAAATGTAAGCAAGATTCTAATTGCTTCTAATCTAGCTACAAGAGCAAAAGTTTCATGAAAATCCAATCCTTCGACTTGAGTGAAACCTTGCGCTACTAATCTAACCTTATTTCTTACGACAATACCATTTTCATCTTGTTTATTCCAAAAGACCCATTTTGTGCCAATAATATTATATTTCTCTGGTCTTTTTACTAAAGTCCAAACATCATTGCGGGCAAAGTTATTTAGTTCTTCATGCATTGCATTTACCCAATCCGGATCATCTAGAGCTTCATCTATGTGAGTAGGTTCAAATAACGACACAAAAGAATAATGTTCACAAAAAGAGGCGACATGAGATCGAGTTTGAACACCCTTACTCACGTCACCCAATATTTGATCTATCGGATGATCCTTGGAGAGACCATGATAAATTCTGTGAGGTAAAGGTTGAACTTGTTGCTCATTATCCTTCTCATCCACATCAATAGGTTGACTTTGATTCGGCATTGCGGAAATAGAAGGCTCAACTTGAGTAGAAAAAGGTTGATCCTCTTTATCTAATTTCAGCTTCACATCTCCAAGTGTCAAATTCTTCATTGCTTCTCTTAAACCTTCTTTTCCTACATCATCCAAGTTTTCTTGCTTTTCTTGAGAGCTGTTAGTTTCATCGAATTCAACAGCACACGTTTCTTCCACAAGCCCTTTATTTTTATTAAATACACGATAAGCTTTACTATTTGAAGAGTAACCAAGCAAGAAAATTTCATCACAACGACTTTGAAATTTAGATATAACAATCGCAAGAAACCTTTTTCAAGATATAACATTTGCAACCAAAGACTCGAAAATAGGAAATATTCAGCCTTCTTTTAACAAGGAGCTCGTAAGAGGTCTTTTTCAAAAGTCAATGCAGATAAAGTCTATTTGTTACATGACAAACGGTATTAATGGCTTCTGCCCAAAAACTATCGGAAGTGCCATATTCATCAAGCATTGTTCTTGCCATTTCAATTAATGTTCGATTTTTTCGTTCTACAACTCCATTTTGTTCCGGAGTGTAGGTAGCGGAAAGCTCGTGTTTTATTCCAAGTTCATCACAATAATCTTCAATTTTTGTATTTTTTAACTCGGAACCATTGTCACTACGGATTTTCTTTATTTTAAAATCAAATTCATTTTCAGCCCATTTTACAAATCTTTTGAAAATTTCGGAGGCTTCGGATTTTCCATCCAAGAAGAATACCCATGTATATCTTGAGTAATCGTCAACGATGACTAAACAATAAAAATTACCCATGATGCTCTTATAAGTTGTCAGGCCAAACAAATCCATATGTAAGAGCTCTAATGGTCTAGATGTGAACATGATACTTTTTGAAGGTTGAGAGCTAGCCACTTGCTTGCCGGCTTGACAAGCACTACAAAGTCTATTTTTATCAAACTTCACATCTTTCAAGCTCACAACTAAATCATTTTTAAAAAGCTTTTTGAGTCGAATCATCTCAACATGAGCTAGTCTTCTATGCCATAACCATCCTAAAGAGGCTTTTGCCATTAAACATGTTTGAAGACTTGAGTCATTTGAGGTGAAGTCAACCAAATATAAGTTTCCAAATCTAAAACCTTTAAATACTAAGGAGTTAGCATTTTCTTTGGAGATAACTACACCATTTCTAGAGAAGTTACAAACAAGACTTAGATAACATATTTGAGCAATAGATAGTAAGTTAAAAATCAATGTTTCAACTAAAGATACATTAGAAATAAAAAGGTCGTTTGATATAGTAATCTTACTCAAACCTAATACCTTTCCTTTGCTATTATCGCCAAACGTGATCATGTCACGTTGTCCACTTCCCGACTCAAATGTGGTGAATATCTTTCGGTCCCAGTCATGTGTTGGGTACACCCACTATCCAACACCCAATGCCATCCACCGGTCTTGTAGTTCACCTACAAAAGAAAATCAAATCCTTTTAGGTACCCAAATTTGTTTGGGTCCTTGGAGGTCAGTAACCATGGTTTTGGACACCCAAACGGCTTTCTTTCTTTGACCAATTATTGGGGTCCCAACAAATTTAGCAAATACTTTACCCTTTTATCTTTCTTAAGAACATAGTATGAATCATAAATATTGTCTTTTGATGCTTTACCTAAAGAACAATCATTTGTTAAATGTCCTACATCATGGCATTTATAACAAAACTTACCATTTGATTTCACAAAGCGGGGAGCCTTTTTACTTAATTTCTTATTCTTCTTAGGAATGTACCCTAATCCTTCTTTGTTATATGAACATATTTGACTATTTAAAATTTTATTTAAGGTATCCTTACCATTAAAGCATTTCTCTATACTTTTGTTTAGTTTGTTTACATGTTCCTTAAGCTAATTGTTTTCAACAACTAAATTTTTATGGCATGAATTTGCACTAGAACGTGAAGTGAATGATATATCAACCAAATCATCACAAGACGTGGATATGCTCGATTTTGCTACACAATATGAATCATCTTCTAATCTAGGCAAATTTTCAATAATATTGCATTCAATACTAATATCTTTTGAGGATTTTGGATGATCCTTTGCAATGAGTGTCTCATGAGCTTCCTTTAGCTCTTCAATAGAGTTTTTAAGTGAAAGAAATTCTTTTCTCAAAACCTTATATTTAGACTTTTCTTTGCCAGGATACTCATTCAAATCCTCAAGCATATCCATTAGCTCATCATATGAATGTTCATCATCGTCATTTGATTTTACCTTAAAATCTCCTTTAGCCATAAGACATAAAGGAATGACAAATGGTGATGAAGCTTCTTTGATGGTGACGCCGGCGAGACCCTTCTTCTTTGATGGTGTGTCCTCCTCGGATGAGTCAAAATCCGAGTACTCTTCCTCGGAATCCCACTCTCCAATGTGAGCTTCGCCCTTGTCATCCTTTTGAAGCTTCTTGAAGAGCTTCTTTTTCCCTTGAAGAAATCTTTTCTTCTTAGGGGCGACTTGTTCCTTTCATCCTTCTTATTGGGGCAATGAGAAGTAATGTGCCCCTTTTCATCACACTCATAGCACCGGATATTTGTATACTGATTTGAACTACAATGTTGGCCCTTTTTAAACTTTTGAGGAGCGCTAGAGCTTGAATGTCTCCTCATGAATCTCTTCATCCTTCTTACGAGGAGTGCCATCTCCTCCTCGATGTCCTCGTCATCGGAGTCATCAAGCATTTCATCACTTGACTTCGCTTTCGCCTTTAGAGCAATAGTATTCTTCTTCGATGAGTTTTGCTCCAATAACTCCTCCTTGTCCTTCTTGTGAAGTCCGGTGGGCGTCATTCTCGGCAACTCTGGTGAGTTGAGGAATAACGTCACCAAGGTCTCGTACTTCTCCGGAAGGGCCCTAAGCATCTTTCATTAATATTTTCATGGGGTAACATAATAAAACTCTCATATTTGATCTGAAACATATATAATTTGGCTTCTTTGACTGAGGATGTGCCCTCATGAATTTCCAAGAGGGTAGTCCAAATCTCATGAGCGGTTTTGAGGTTGCTTACTCGATTGAACTCATCCGCATTCAAAGCGCCAAAAAGAGCGTTTATAGCTTGAGCATTGAGATGAGCATTTAGCTCTTCTTGTTCCATTGTAAGTGTGGGATTGGCTCCCGAAGCAAAACTCTCATCTACAATTCTCCATATGCTTGGGCTCATGGCTTTTAAATAAACGGTCATACGAATTTTCCAATACGTATAATTTATGCCATCGAAAAATGGTGCCTTGCCTATTGACACCCCATCACTAGCCATCCTTACTCTCTAGGCGGTAAAGCCCTAAAAGAGAGTCCAAACTCTGATACCACTTGTAGGATAAAAAACAACCAACTAGAGGGCAGTGAATAGGAGGTTTCTAAAATTTTAAAGCTAATTTTACTTTTGTCTATTTTCTAAGCGAGACTTGACAACAAATTCAATTTTTCCAATTATTCCTTCTAGTGATCATACGTTTAATAAGCTAGACAAGTAAGAGCAAAAGACAACTCCAGTTTCTAATATGACTAAATTTGCTAGGAACAAGAATTTAACAGAAGAGCAATATATGTAAAACTCAAGAAGGAGGAGACAAGAATTTTATCCTGTGGTCTCAGAGATTTGCCAGTCTCCCCTAATCCATGTTGAGGTGACTTGAAACCCTTCAAGCCAGCTCCAACCACTTGAGCCTTCCTCGATCACTCGTGGTAGCTCTTTCCCACTTCGGGTAGGCGAGCTCCTTGCCTTTACAACAATCGGACCTTCACACAAACTTTTTTGTGAAGGTCACCGACACCACTTGCCTCCAAGCTGTCTAGGAGGCGGCAACCTCCAAGAGTAATAAACTTGATGTTGGCTTGAGACTCTTTAGTGCTTCCAAGATGGCTCAACAAATGTAAAGCACTCGAATTTCCTCTCTAAACTCAAAAATGAAGAATTGAACGTGCTTTAGAGTGGGGAGACTTGCTTGGGCTTTAAATGAATTCAATGGAGTCACCAACCAGCCCTCCATACAGGTGAGGGGGTATTTATAACCCCTCCACACCTAAACTAGTCGTTACAGTAATTTAATTAGGCAAAGTTGCAGGCCCGGCACTACCGCCCTCTAGGGGCCGGTAGTGCCGCCCATGGTGCCAACAGGTAGTTTAGCAATTAATGCACTGACACGTAGCCATTTTCTTGGAAATTCCCTCCAAGCCCGGCACAACCGCTATGGGGGCCGGTAGTGCCGCTCCCCCATGTCGGCAAAACACTATTCTGTCATAAAGGTACTGCAGTTGTTAGTGCGGTAGTGTCGCAAGTGCGGCACTACCGCTCTAGCACATCGGTAGTGCCAGCTGTCATTTTTTCGAGGAACAAGCCCACTATTAAAAGGCTACCGACATTGTTAGTGCGGTAGTGCCGCAAGCGCGGTACTACCGCTCTACCATTCCGATAGTGCCGACGAGACTACCTCAAAAGATCATGCCCTCTGTTATATAACTTCCACTATTGTTATTGTGGTAGTGCCGACTAGATCGGCACTACATCAGAATCCCAGAGTGCCGATAGATGAAATGGCATGATTTTAAATAGAATTTTGAATGCTTGACTGAACTATTTCAAATTTGAGCCATATTGGTTGCACTTTTTTAGTTCAAGCTACTAATCAAGTCCCCCTTTATAGTACGGTATATATCCTAACAACCCAAACTTTCCTTCAACACGAAGATCGGCAAATCGGCTAAAAAATAACTTAAGCTTTTATACCTTGATTGCTTGCACATTCGATGCTTACTGTTCTTTTTCACCCACTTGATGCTCCTATGGTCTTCGAAATATTTTGACCAACCTGCTTTCATTATTCTCATACAAACATCGTTAGTACTTTAACCTTGATTGTCATTAATTACCAAAACCTTAACCAAGTAGGGCCTAGATGCTTTTAGCAAACACCACCTCAGGGTTGATGAACAAAACTAGGTGTTGATTCGTCATGGCTCACTATAGCACTACAGAATACCACATCATTGCCAGTTCGAAACTGGCATCACTGCTGGATATTGGAACCGGCAGTGCGTGATCGATAGTAATAGTCAAACTAATTAGAACCGGCAATGATAGTGTAATTCCAAAAATCACTCGATAAAATCAAAAAATAAATTTATTTCCCCTGGACCAATCTATATTTACTACTACGCACGGTCGCGCATCGCGCATCACAAGTCGTGCGATTTTCGCATGAAATACGCGCACGTGCGGTTACTAGGATTCGAACCTTTGACCTGCAGCTTCGCGTAAACACTCCTTACCATCTCACCTAACACACACTTCTCAACTACTATAAGATGTATATTCCTTTTATCCCTGCGTATCCGAAAGTTTCAACGATTATTTGGACATTTAAATGACTTCAAATAAAAAAGTTGTCAACTACAAAGTTGTAGATCTCATCGAGAGCTACAATTTTCATATAAATTTTGTCTCCATCCGACTACGTATGTAAAAAGTTATGGTTTTTTCAAAAAATATTATCACTGTCGGATCGATTCCGAACTGGCATTGATACTATTGTCACTGCCGGTTCTTGTTGAGAACCGGCAGTAATAATAGTCTCACTGAGAGTTCGGATTTCAAATAGGCAATGATAATATTTAAAAAATCATAACTTTTACATACGGAGTCAGATGGAGACAAAACTTATATAAAAATTGTAGCTCTCGATGAGATCTACAACTTTGTAGTTGATAACTTTTTTATTTAAAGTTATTTAGATGTCCAAATAATCATTGATAACTTTTATCCCTTCTTATCTGAAAGTTTCAACGATTATTTGGATGTCTAAATGACCTCAAATAAAAAAGTTCTCAACTACAAAGTTGTAGATCTCATCGAGAGCTACAATTTTCATATAAATTTTGTCTTCATCCGTGTAACATCCCAAAATTTGGAGTTTTGGAATGTTTAAAAATCAAATTGAACCCTTTGCATTTTCTTGGAATTAATTGAAGCTTAATATGAATTTTCTAACAATAAAAAGATTTAATTTGAATAATCTACATATCAAATCAAAGATTTATTGAGTTCCGTGTGCTTCAAGGAATTGTTCTGTATTTTTGGAGATTTTTCTGAATTTATTTGGTATTTATTTGAATTTCTTTGCTTTTGTTGGAATTTCTGGAAATTTCTTTAATTGAAAAATCGTTTTTATTTCCAAATATTTCGCGGGCCGAATTTCCCTGGCCCAGCTCCTATTCCCCGCCTCAGCCCACGATGCTCCACGCCGGCCCAGCCCGTTGTCTTTCCGCCGAAACCCTAGCCAGCTCGTCATCAGCCGTTGTATTTTGATCATGCGGCCTAGATTCATCCGCATAGTCTTGCGCTGTCGACCGTCCGATCGATTTCTGCATGGACGGCCGAGATTCAGCCGCGTCATCGCCGCCGCCACCACTGCCAGTGTCGCGCAAACCCTAGCCGCCGCCAACTCGGTCTCCGCGTTTTGCACGCCTCTCGGGGCTATTTAAGACCCCGAGGACCGCCTCCCGAGGTTCGCCTATCCGCTGCACCCACTTCACCCTAGCTCTCGCCGCACGAGCCGTCGCCGTCATCTTGCACGAACTCGCCGAAGTTCTCCGCCGTGCCCGTGACCTTCTCCGCCGTCGTTTGCCCTCTCCGGTGCCCCTCCGCCGCAGCCGAGTGCTTGTCCGAGTCGCCCATGTCCTCCTCTTTCGAATCCCCACCGAATCGAGCCCGGTTCGCTGCCCTTCCGTCGCCCGCTGTGTTGTCTTCCCCGCGTCCGGTGAGTGTGCCGCCGCCCCTCATCGTCGGCCTTCTTCACAAAACCTCAGCCATTCGATCGCCCACCGACGTCTCTGATCGCTCCACGTCGCCGCACCCGCACCATCGCTTCGCCGCCGTCCGATCCCGCGCCGCCATCCAATGTGTGACGCGTGGCCGTGCAGCGTATGCGCGTGCAGCGTCGGCCACAGGCCGTCCCACACTTTGCCCCGTGTCCGCCCCGTCACTGCCACCTCAGCCCTAGCCGCTCACGTGGCGTCCACGCCAACTTGATTTGCCACATCACCCTGTGAGCCTTCGGTAAACCCGGTCCACCGCGAGCCATGTCACTGACGCATTTCTTTCCATTTTTCCTGATTTTCCCAAACTTCCAAAATTCAGCCAATCACGTGATGACACGTGTCAGCCTCTTTGAATTTCTCTCCTGAGAAACTTCCGGAGACTCGTTCTCCTTCGTCCGAACTCCGATTGGAGCGATTCAAATTTCTAAATTTTTGTAAAATCAAGCTCTACCTTCCAGAGCAATTTATTTTCAGTTTTGAGCTTGTTTATGTCTTTGTTTTGTATTTATTTGATTTTGTTGGTTTATTTTTCGGTAGACACGAACCCCGAAGGAGCGAACAGAGACTTCGAAGACCAAGACTCAGCATTAGATCAGCAAGGCAAGTCATAACCTTTGATCATATTGAACCCATGTTTGCAAAAGTAATTTATTTTATACAATTGCATGCTATTTGTGTATCAATGCTAGTTTATGGGAGTAGTTATTCACCTGATTGACATTATGCCACCTTGATTATTGAAATGCCATATACCCATTGTTAACCTTAGGATTGGGATATTATTAGTTGGACATAATTATAGTACCAACATGGGGTTATCGTAGCTATGCTTATCCATGCTTAGTTGTCCGATGGGATTCATATCACCTGTGAACTAATGTTAATTTTGACTTAATGAGATATTGAATTGTGGTTGTTGTCCACTATTGTAAAACTTGTTGTACCATGGCAGGGGATGCCATTGGCCTTAGTTGAACCAAATGTTTTTCCCTCAGGCAAGTGATCTTGCAGTAAAGGGGGTGCTGTCTAGCACATTGGGATGTGGTTGTCTTGCCTGAGACAACTTAAGGACTTAATCTTGTGCGCCATTGAACTGGGCCTAACCGTGCAACCACAAGTCCGGTATGGGATGGACCTAGCTGATTAATTTGCAATGTCTAGTCTTGAGTACGGCCAAGTGTTGGTGTGGGTTCCGGCATGGACAGGTAGACTCACATGGCTCAAGAGGGGGCCCCGAGGGGCAAAACCTTAGAGGGCAGTACTGGGTCTAGACATGCATTGTAAAGGCTTTGTAGTGATCTCTCTGCCGACACACCAAAGGAAGTGTGTTCATAGCGCTTGGCACTAAGGGATGATCATGTCTTATGGGTAAAGCTGTACAACCTCTGCAGAGTGTAAAACTATTCAAATAGTCGTATCCACAGTCATGGACAAGCCGGGGATTTCACACGGGGTATAGAGTGTTTTCTTGAAATGTGGAATTGTTGGGTTGTGAACGGGGAGTTCACTGTTGTTTTGTTGTCTAAAGCTATGCTGTTGAATTGTGTGGTTGATACTTGTTTCGAATGATGTAGGGTGATGCCTCACCATTCTGTTCATGTTGTCTACCATTGATTTACCAGTTACTTATTATTGTTTTTATCAATCTGCCTTCAATCTATTTATTGTATTTAAATTCAAGTTATTGCTTTCTGCAAATGAACCATATGACTATCCTTTATCAAGCCGTGCATGAATATATTGCATAATTTCCCTACGGCTTGCTGAGTACGTTTTATACTCACAGCTTTATGCCCTTGTTGTTCAGTTGCTGAGGAAGAACCAGGTAATGAATATCAAGAGGAGGAGTACTATGAAGACTACGTGGACTAGGATGGCGTTTCCCTAGACGATTGCCTGTGGCATGTCGAATGGCCTAAGTTATCTTGTTTCTGCTGCAACAGTTTTATTTGTTTCTTAAGCCAAAAGGCATTGGTGTATGAACCTTGACCATAAGGTCGTTTGCTTTATTCAATAATAATTTGCTTCTTCTTAGTTATTTCGATGTATGGAATGATATGTCATCTATGTTTCCACTGTGTGCACTAGCATGATCCTGGACTAGTGCAGTATACACAGAGGGTTTCGAATTTGCATATCCGGGTCCCGACAATCCGACTCCGTATGCAAAAGTTATGATTTTTTCAAAAAATGTTATCACTGCCGGTTCTTGTTGAGAACCGCGAACACTATAATATTTTTTAAAAATCATAACTTTTGCATACAGAGTCGGATGGAGACAAAATTTATAGGAAAATTGTAGCTCTTGATGAGATCTACAGCTTTGTAGCTGACAACGTTTTTATTTGAGGTCATTTAAATGTCTGAATAATCATTGACAACTTTTATCCCTTCATATATGAAAGTTTCGATGATTATTTGGATGTCTAAATGACTTAAAATAAAAAAGTTGTCAACTACAAAGTTGTAGATCTCATCGAGAGATACAATGTTCATATAAATTTTGTCTCCATCTGACCCCGTATGAAAAAGTTATGATATTTTCGAAAAATGTTATCACTACCGGTTCGATTTCGAACCGGCAATGATATTTCCTCCATTATCACTGACGGTTCTTGTAAAGAACCGGTAGTAATAGTATCATTGCCGATTTAGCTTATGAACCGGCAGTAAAAGTATTATCACTGATGGTTCTAGCCGAATCGACAGTGATATACCGGTAAGAAAGAAGTTTTTTGTAGTAGTGCTATCTCATTGCCCGGCAACTCGTGTTGAACATTAGAAAGTATAATGCAAAATCCTATGAAAGTCACCAGGTGTATGATGCGTACTCATAGTGTCCAACATCGTAAAGTAAAAATATCGATGGCTATCATTTGGTACATACGGAACATATCCTCAAAACTGACTTGGAATGTCCCATGCTCGTCGCGGTGGAAATATCCCTTTCTACACCTCACAGTGAAGTCAACTCGACGCTTTTCCTCTTTGACCCTATCAATGTATCATCCATAGAGCATGCGAGTAAACTTGCCTAAATCATTCAATAGGTTGGATGCAATCAGGGTTTTCCATGTATGTAGGACTTAAAATCATGAGGGGTCTTCTTATTGTTTGCCAACTTTCCTTTCTGTGCAGAAGAAATCTTCAAGGTCGGGGCAAGGGGCTCTGCATGTGTTGGAGGGCGCGTTGTGGCCTCTGTTAGCTTTGCCTTCTTTGAAGGAGTCATCGAGGCCTCCTGCAGTTTAGTGGCTATCGTGTTAGTCCTTTTACATGCGAGTTCTACACTCTGCGTAGGAGCAGGAGCAGGAGTAGGCGCAGGTACGGTAGGAACCTACGAAGCTCGTGCATATGTAACTTATTGAAATACTACTAGAAGAGTAGAGAAGATGTGGGGGATTTTTACCTTGACCAGTATGACACCCGTCATGGGCCACTTGATAAACGACATGCGTGCTTGCCCGAGAGTGGTGATATCTTTGTTGCGGAAAGTACATCACATGTGGTACGAAGTCTCTTC
Organism: Guadua angustifolia; assembly: GCA_036346375.1. Classification (NCBI taxonomy): domain Eukaryota; kingdom Viridiplantae; phylum Streptophyta; class Magnoliopsida; order Poales; family Poaceae; genus Guadua; species Guadua angustifolia. The sequence goes on along the minus strand of JAYEVE010000861.1, from coordinate 1,153,372 downwards.
GTGGACGTAGTCTGCACCTGATATGGACTAGGCATCCCGATCTTTCGATGAGAGGCGGTAGCATCAATTTGGTGGAGGGCGAAGTTGGCGGCCCGACTACAACGAACCCGACGTTGCGCCTTAGCGATCGGTACACCACCCTCCTGAAGGTTATTGATCCCGCGGGTGGCGCGACCAACCTGACCACGAAGGTCTTTGTTCCTACGAGCAATCGAAGAACTAGCAAGAACAAAGGATTACAAGCAACTCAATTGCGAATATGAATGTAGACCAGTTCTGAAACAAGAACACTCGAAGATTGGGGTTCCGATGAACATGTAGCCGGGCGGCCTAGTCGGCACGCGCGAGTATAAGCAGTAGCAATGGCTAACTGAATCAAACAAAACCCAAAACCCTAATTGTGGTGGCAGCTGGCTAAATATAGACCAAGGGACGTGCAGCACTAGGCCTTTAACATGGGCTTTTCTGATTACAACTCGGAATAAAAGACTAAAGCCCAATTAGACTCGGACTGGAAAAGGGCGCTGCATTGTTTTGCGTATTCCTGTTGACTCGGATGGAATTTGGAGGTGTTCTCAGATTGGTTTGAAAGAGGACGACCAGAGCTTTCGTTCTTGTACTCATAGACCTCCATAAGCCTCCTGGATCAAAAGTTATGGCTGTTTGAAGTTGACCATCTCTGGGAGTCCGAAGCTGATTCCAATTGGCCCTTCCCTCCGGACGCGAACTTCCTTGGGCATTGTAGGTCTTCCCCATGGTTCCTAAGAATAATCACATCATCACAAAAATTAAGTAGCATCCCATTCATAGTATCATTATTTGGAATACTTAGGAACACCTTCACCTGTTAATTTAGTTGCCGTGCACGGGCTCGAGTGAGTGGTCCTTGAAGTGGTGGTTCATCCTGGTGAGTGGAGTTAGAGCTGGAGCTGGATGTATCCGTTGTGGAGATGTCCTCATCAGCACCCTCATATAGCCCTTCCCCAAGGGCATGTGATACGAAGTCTCTTCGTGGACGTAGTCCATCTGCACCCTCATGTAGCCCTTCCCCAAGGGCTGACCATGCACACTGTTGGTCTCCTTGCATGGAAATGCAACCCCGTGTGCAATCTCGACAGAAATCATCCTCCATCGAGGTGGTGGCACTTGGCAAGCTTTGCAAGAAGTCGCAACTTGAGGAAAAACATTGTGGGAGTTACACTTGTAGCTTTAAGTCGAAAAAAATTAATTTTACCTTTAGTCAGGGACCGGTGTCATCATTTTGGAACCGCATTCTTTGGGTCAGGAACCTGAGCTTCTCTACGGGAGGCGAGGGCATCTGGCTCTGACTTTGTTATATTATCACCATCATCTCGGCCGTCAGGCACTCCTCACGTGCCATCATCTCCCCCTCATCTCCTCCTTGATCTCGTCCCTCAGCTGCTCCCTAAGTGTGTCCTTGACGCACTCTGCACTTGCCTCCCATGATCTTGATCTAGCACTCGCAGTGTCATCTTGGAAATAGGACTTCTTTGTATGCCCCGCCCCTGCGGCAAGCACCCGGCCCTTATGGTTAGGCTTTTTGATCATAGACGACAGGATGTCATTCGTCCCTTGGCTCTGAAAGGTCCCCTGCTATTTTCGTTGGCTTATCTCTTCCTGCAATAAGCGAGTACAGATTAGATCTGAAATACAAGTTGGGTCTACTACAACGTACTAAGTTAGATGTCATACGATGGTGGAGACGACATGCGCGGTAGCGGGGTTTGCTTCTACATGCTGCCAGTCGACGGTTTTCTTTGTCCTTGTTAATACCCAGTCGCGTGCGCGCTCCTCACATATGTGGGAGTAAGGCATCACCGTCTCAGAGTTCGCGCACTCCTCGGCTAGTTGCTCCTACTCTACCTTCTTCCCTTCATAGCCACCAGTACCTAGGTAGTGTCGGTGCGTGTTATGCCACTGGATAGTGGTGTTCCTCTCTCTCAGCTGCTCTGCCAAATATTAGGAGTCATGAATGGATACCTCTCAAATAATGTACGGCCTTTCATCACGTACTCACTGTGCATGAGGACTCTGAAGTGCCTCAAGGCCACACCCGTCCTCTTCATAGCGTACCACCTTGCGTTGCGTTCATCTTCCCCCTCTATCACTACAGGAATCCGACATTTTTTCGTTGGCCAGCAACCGACGATAACAAGGGGTTTCCCGACGAAAATGACTATTTTCGTCGGCTTACCCATGAAAAAAAGCAGACAAAAATAACTCGACAAAAAATGAGATGGTTTCGTCGGTCGCCGACAAACATAATATATTTTCATCGGTCCAGCCTAACTGACGAAAGAAGAAATCCGATGGCTAATAGTTTTTCATCAGCCATAGTCCGAACCGACTAAAATACTGCCCAACCATACTGGGAAGATGCCAGATATTTTCGCTCGACTTTGGTGTGGCCGAGCGAAAATACTTGTCATCTCCCGAAAGATTTTTATCGGCCTGGGTGTTTTGGCTGACGAAAATACTGGGGAGATGCCCAGTATTTTCATCGGTCTGGGGTGGGTCTGATGAAAATACTGGGCATCTTCCAGTATTTTTGTTGGCCTGGGTGTAGCCGATGAAAATACTGGGCATCTCCCCAGTATTTTCATCGGCCGAACACCCAGACCGACGAAAATATTGGGCATCTCCCAGCATTTTCGTCGGCTACACCCAGGTCGACGAAAATACTAGGAAGATGCCCAGTATTTTCTCAACAGTCCTTCGCTTTTCTCTAAGGCTCTCTGAACGGTTGTCCTTTGCTACACTACCAGGCTCTCCGAACGAATGTTTTTCTTGAAAGAGAGCTTCTATCCTCCACTCTATAAAGCCTGTGCGATCCATGTCGTTTTATGAATAAACAACATTTGCATTCACCATTCGACACAGAAACATGTATAATAACCATTTACAAACACATAGTCAACAAACGGCATCAACCACCACGGAATATATGTAATAACCATTCAGCAGGAAACAGATATATTAACCATTCACCATTAGTCACACATAATCATGAACACAGAGTCAACACATCCAACACAACGCATTCACATCACACAAACTAGATCCAGCACATCACATATATACATTTCCTACTCAAATCATATTACAAAAGATCTAACTATCAGGGTTGTTCGAGTTATGTGCACTACCTCCAAACGCGAGGAAACCATCGACATCCGGGGAGCTTTGTCGAGCGTGCGAGGTCGAACCCTGTAGAAAGGACATATATAATTTGATGTTAGTCTTGAATTGCAAATAACTAGAACAAAATAGAAAACTATATGTATGTACCTGTGCTGGTGGAGGTGGCAGGGGGAAGTATGCATGAGGAGGCTGGAACTGCGGCAAGCTAAACTGAGTCCCCATTTGCGAGAGGCATTCCTACATAAGCAACATTCCTCATACATTCAGGTGTCCAACTAAAAATTGTCTAGCTAAACACTTAATCACTAAAATTGAACCTTTTTAACTTGTACAAAGGACTGAAAGTACTCTTGTTGTCTTCTCATGTTTCTCATCTCCTCCTCCTGTTGAGCTAGGCGCTCCTGCTATTGTCTCAGTTGATCCCTTGATTGCAACAGCTCTTGATGAAGCCTTGTCTCTCGAGAGGATCGAGCACTACTCTGTGATGACTGTGACATTCTTGCTTGGCTCAAAGCAACGTTAGAGTGCACAACGCCATTGAACATTATGTACCTTCAAGACATTAGAAACCAAATGTATTCATTAATTGCAACTAGACACTCACAATCATATCATAATTTCTGATAACTTTTAGAAGGGCGAATGATCTCACCTTCCATGTCTCTTACCTCCACCGCTTTGGTACAACGCCCCGACATCTAGGTCTTCCCTCCTCCAGTTGTAGTCTGGGCAATGACGTCGAGCCATTTCTTCCCCATATTTCTCCTTCATCACAATGTTGTTAATACAACAATTTGAAAAATCAGATTACTTCATAATAGAGTAAACAACTTACAAGCCTCTCAGTTGCTGCTTGGCTGCATAGCTGATCTGGCTGTGTAGGATCCCTGCTCATGTGTCCCCGAAGATATGTCTCTATGTAGCTGGGGGCAACGCCACTTTCAGCCTCCTGTAATCGAAAGTTAGTACCATGCATATCAAATCATAATAAAATAATTATACAGACATACCATGCACTTCGCTAAGCGTAGGTGTCCATCGGCGCCATACCGGTGCAGAACCGGATCACCTGCCTCTCGATTGCCTCTCTTCTTGTTCGACTTGGCAACAAAAGCAGGGGATGCCTAGTACGCACAAAGAGCCTGCCAAGCATCAGGGCACTTCAGTGACCAGGGGATGGCTACCTGCAAGTATTCGTCCTCGCGTAGGTAGATCCTGGATACCCTGAGCTTCTTGTTCATCTTCTCTTGCTTCACCCTCTTGTAGAACATGCAAACCGCCTGGATTCTTGCATTGGAGATCATGTCCTACACCACCTTTGCCGCTGCCTTGTTGAACACCTTGTGCGCCTTCTCGCGATTGGCAGGGACATCCTCGTCCTGCAAGCGGTACCTCTCCTAGAACAACAATGCTTAAGTTAGCAAAATTCACAATGAGGCGGCGTATGGCAGGCGAGGGCGGCACGGCGAGGCGAGCGGCGTGGCGCAGTGCAAGGCGTGGCGCAGCGCGATCGGCACCGGGACAACGCCTATGGGGCGTGAGCGCGGACCGGAGCGAGGCGAGGTGGTGCGGCGCGGGTAACTGTTTTTGGCGGCGCGAGGACTGGGTACGTGAGGGGATGGCCCTAGGGTTTTTTCGTCGGTCTAAGAAGCCGACGAACATAATTTGAAATTCAATGCCGCCCCTGGCAGGACTTTTTTCATTGGCTTAGAAAAAAGACCGACGAAAATAATTTTATTTTCGTCAGTTGGTTGCTTCGGCTGACGAAAATATATATATTGTCGTCGGCTTGATTGAGGCCGACGAAAATATATTTTTATTGCCGTCGGCCTTGAGAGAGCCGAAGAAAATATCTCTAGCAGATGAAAAAATATCATTTTCCTATTGTGTATAATCCATTTGCTCTTAACCTCGTCCCACAGCTGACTCTTCTGCTCAGTACTGACTTCCTTTCTCCAATCTTTAACCATTATGGGCACTCGAGTAATGACCGGTATCTCCCTTGTACTTGGGAGGACCTGTGCAGACCCCCGTGGTATTGAAGTGGAGAACCTGCGGCGTTCTTCCTGTGTCTCCTTTGTTCAGTCCTCGGGCCTTCCTCAGCTCTCGGCCCCTCAACATTTGGAACTTGAATCGGCTCAACACTTGGAACTTGACTCGGCCCCACAGGAGCACCTTATACTCTATCTGGCGATGAGCCGATTCTCTCTAATTGTGACATTTTGAGTTTTTTATCTGACATGATCATATATTTGATATGGGAGAAAGCAATTCCTAGCTATTATGTGAACTTGACAATAAATCATGTGAAGCAACAAATGAATGGATAATTCATAGCATTTAATCATTCTGGCATATTGTAGGAGAGTATGAGATGAACGAATCATCTTCAAGAAAAGTCTATCTATTAATCAACTAAATACATACCAACGATGACTTCTAATCTCTAAATAGGTTAGGTCTTAATCCTATTCGAGGATATGTGGCTCCAGCAAGTTCCTAAACCATTGTACAACTACAGAGAAAATTTCGACAGCATCTCCCTACTGTTCTCCATATACACATCTCGACAACATGTCAAGAGGGATGTGTATTCGGAGAACATCAGGGAGACGCTATCAAAATCTACTTTGGAGTTGTACAACAGCTCAGGAACGTGCTCAAACCACATATCCTCGAACTATCCAAAAAACGTGGACAATCCGAGACTACTTGCTTCTGAATACGCTGAAATGGCATATTCATAAACAGGATCCTCGAATGGGAGATGTAGGTTACGATGGTGATTTCTAACGTTGATCATATTACAGCAAAAAAAGACATGAAAATAAAAAGACATGTATGTTTAAAGTAACATATATATTTTACTACTTTGCTACAGAACCAAAAGGAAAAGTAATATGTATATGTAAAAAGTCTTATATTAAGATCAACAACTGCACAACTTGTTAAATAAATGAAGCATAGTGTTATCAATTTGGCTATGCATGCATCTAGTATATTATGGTGCCACTTGATTCCGCACATAAAGCAAACCGTATAGAATTCATGTAGTCATAAATACCGGCCATCAAGGTTAGTACTTTGTTAAACAAGATCTACTAGGAATTATTTAACTGCCAATTTATGTGGAAAAATAACATAGTGCTCAGAAATTTGATTTCAGAATGGAATAATTTCGGATAATGTTAAGATCAAACACCATGATTTCAGTCTTCTATCAAACCCACTTTATGTGCTACTAAAAACTAGTGAGCCCCCGTAATGACATCTATGACAAAAATTACCACACATGTATAATTTGTGCTACTAAAAACTATTGATGATATTCTTTTTGTAAGAGCAAATAGTAAACCAGAGCCTAATTATTGAAGATTGTGATACCAAGCAATGGAGGGAGTCACCTCCGAGGGTTGGCTGAGGCGGAGGGAGTCGCGGTGGAGGGAGTTGTCGTGGGGGGAGTCGCGGTGGAGGGAGTTGTCGTGGAGGGAGCCGCGGTGGAGGGAGTCACCGTGGGGGGAGTTGCTATGGGGGGAGTCATCGGTGGGGCGCCGCCTCTCCCATGTCACGGTAGGGTTCGTTGGTGAAAGACCATGTGGAGGTCTATGCCTGTGTGTGATGAGTAATTGATTGGATTTGGGCTTGAGTTGCTTAGAAATTGAGTTTGATTTGAATTAGATTTTAGATTTGGAGCAATTTGGACTTTGGTTGCTTTTCCCGGTGCTACTAGCCATGGTGCATGCAGATCGATGTGAGTAGTGTCGAGCACCTGTAGTTGTTGTTGTTTGGAACTTGGTTCATAGCTTTTCCAAATCTAATCGCCGGATCCCGGATGGTTCATGTTGGTGCTACAACAATTTTATGGTTGATATGGAAAGCTAAAAACTAAGCTTGTTTCCGGAACATCTTCCCAATTAATCCATCTCCATGGTAAACTAAATAGATAAAACTAGGCCATCTCCATGTAAACTAAAAATTGATAAGAAAAATGGAGGTCCATGTGTGATAAATTATCAATTGTTCTGCTTTGTGTATAACTTGATTAGAATAATGTGTCTCTAGTATCTTCTGTACATTGGAATTCTTCTGGTTTTGGATGAGACGAGTCTGGTATTTTTCAATTTTAATAAGTAGGAGCAGTGTATGTCAGTTGGAATGAAGCTTAAAAGAAATCTGGGCATGCTTTGTGACTGATTGACTGTATTTTTTAATTATCGACATTATTGAGTTATTTTTTAAGGTTTCAAGCTGATTTTGTTGTTCACATATTGCTTGTTAATCACATATACTATATGTAGTGGCTAAGCATTTGGTGGCGAAGCCCCATAAGTTAGCTCTTGTTTATGACTCAACATCCTTGACGAAGCTTGAACCCCCCTTTGTTCTTTAGGAATTTGTCAACCATGATATTTTGTTTGAGTTTTGCCTGGTCTTTCATTTGAATGTTTCTCAATTCCAGATTAACGTTTTGTTTTGGTTATATATCAATGTTCGTAGTATGTGACATTAGTAATTATCATATATTTTTGGCTCGAGACTTATCTAAATCCTGGCTCTGCCACTGTGGACGTCTAGTAGGCGACGCCGTAATAACCTTATTGCATACATAAACAGAACCTTTTGGGGGCCGTCTTGACATATACCTAGCCATCTGTAACAAACAGCCTAGTTGTAGAGGAGTATTACTGTTATTTATATGGTATTGCTTTAAAAAATCATCAGGAAAATTGGAGTAGACAAAATCGCAAGCAGAAAGGTGCAAATAATAACAATAGCAATGGGAAACTCAACAAGAAGAGCAGTAACAGTATTCACCAAGGGGTTAGGCGCTAGTGGGTAGTAGACCTGCACCTAGTGCCTAATCGCTGCCTTGGTGGCTAGGTGGCCACCGAGGGTGGATAAATCATCGGCTAGGCAGATATTGGGGAACAATGGCAGTAACACATGGAGGACAAAACTAAAAGATGTGCCATGGATTAATGTATCATAAGTTCATGACAGAAAAAAAGCAATGTGTAAACTGTGAAGTAAGCTGATTCAATGTGTTGTAGTTGAGACTTGAGAGAAGGAGGGTTAATAACTTTCAACGGAATTGCAAACTGAGTTTGGAGGCTAATTTGACATAAAATACGTAAAATATTTAGGTATTCTTAGTTGGTTATTACCTCAGCACTTATTGATTTGCGATGTTAGAGGCATATAGCCGAAAAATCTAAAGTATGCTAAAACTTGAAGAGGAAAAAACATCCTACTCCCGTGCTGGATGTCACATAAAGAGCACCAAGTTAACATACATATATTTATTATCGCGAAGTAGATTGCAAGCTGACAGACTTATGAGTTATGAGCCGCAATACATCGACAATTGCAGTGATATAGCCAATTGTAACACCCTCAAAAATCTCAAATAATCAAAATGTGAAATTCAAATATTCAATGTGAATCATTTCTGAATTTCTGCCTTTTCTCATTTATTGCATTTTGGCCTTTGTGGAAATTGATTTTAACAATAAGTTTTGATGTTTAAACAATGGAAATCAAAATCCCATAATAAGAAAATCTGTAAAAATTATATTTAAAATTTAAGAAATCTCTGGAATATCTTATCTGAACGCCAAAGTAATATGAACACATTTAAAATAGATAAGAGATTAAAAACAGTAACTTTGGACTAGCAATAGTAACCATATCAGAATTTATTAAAAATGTAAGGACCTTATCTTCACATGAAAATTTTACCACGTCATCTATTGAACTACAGGGTTCATAAGAATTTTTTAAAATAATAAATTTTATTTAATACCCTAAAAATTAAAAAACAGAAACCCTAAAAACTTCCTAAATGCAATGTCAGAATTCTTATAAAATAAATATAAGTGGCCATCATATGAAAATTTTATAGTAGCATCCTTAAACTATAATAAATGCCCAAAAAAAGTTTCTAAAATTTCTAACAAAGTTTTGATCCTCAAAAAAATTAAATTCTAAAATTGAAAATTTTGGACAACAGGATTGTCAGAATTTTTATAATTTCTACACATGAGATTTTGAGCTAACAATTTTACAGCGTGATAAAAATTCTTAATTATTAAGAAAAATAATTCTAAAAATTCTAGATGCAAGGAATGATGTTCTATCTAGAAAGGATGGACCCTAGAGCCCTCACTGTCTCACTGCCCTGTTGGACCATCCCTGTAGCTGACCCTAGAAACCCCCTTGCGATCAAGCACAACCCAATTCGGTGCCTCTCTGTGCTCTTGCCCAACTTCGGCCGCACTACTCACCACCGGCCAACTTCTTGCCCAAAGGTCCATTATCCAATTAAATCCGTATGAACCGTCATAAGTAGCTGCCGATCGAGACCCCCAAATCAATTTCATCTTTCCCCCACCGTATAGTCTCCGCCACAGGCACCAACCGCCGCCGCCGCTCCTTGCCGGCGTGCCATGAACCACCACAGCCCAAGCCGACACCTTCACATCTTCCACAAGGTCCCACCAACCCATTTCAATCCTCCCTGCCGTCTCCCACAGCCTATTACATCGCCTGCCGTGCTCGCCCGAGCCGGCCATGGCGCTGCCCATGCGAGCCAAGCTCCTCTGCTCTGTCCTCTATAGCTGACTAGCGGGCCCAGATGCAATAGAGTTCAAGTGTTTTGAGTTGGCCTCTGAATCCATGACGGGTGGGACCAAATCGAATGGTGTCTAGTTTGTTTAGTCCAAGACAGAGAAGGGGTAAGTTTATAAATTTCATGAACATGTTTAATTACCATATCTGATTTGAAGAGCACCTTTATCAGAAGACTAACTCAAATTGTTCAATCATTAAAATCAAAACCTAGAACTAAGTAAGTATTTGATTAAACCCAAATAATTTTTGAGTAATGACTATTTAAAATTATTAAACACTAACTCCTAAAATCGTGGAATAAATTTCTAAAAATTGTTGGAATTTTAAGTACTCCAGATCTACAAAAATATTTGGCATTTGACTTAGTTTGAATTGAGTCCCTAAATGACTTTACTTTCTATGCACATGAGACCTGAATATGAATAACTACCAGAAATGAATATTAAGACCAGTGAGATCAGCTTCAAAGAACCCCAAAGGTTAGAATCCTCTGATGCTATAGTGGTATAATATTTTTTCAAAGGTCAGGACCCTCTGATGATATGATGGTACAATATTTTTCAGAAGTTAGAACCCTTTGATGATATGAAGGCAATTCTATTCGGACAAGTTTTGCACTTAATCTACTTTCTTATAATATTAACCTAAGAACTCATAATATGAACAAGTTTAACATTGAGAAACCGGCACATAAAATCCTTTTATCATCAGAACTTTCTATGCATATTTGAATTTGATATTATTTGACTTCTTTTTGCCTCTTACTATTATTGCTATTGCCTAGTTTTGCGGCGCTGGCGATGTAGACACCGACATTTCAGACACCATCATTAATGACCCTGCCTTCGATCTCAACATCAACCAGCAAGGCAAGCACCCTCTTTGATCATGTTGATCACATCATTTCAAAATTGTTTTGTCAAAACATTTATGTATGCGTATAGTTTCAGTAATTTGCTATATTGTGGGTATTGGTAGATATTCCCCAAAAATTTATAGATTTCCCATAATCAATATTGTCATGCGTATCTTGATCACCCTAAGATAAGTTTGGACATTATAAGAAATGTCAAGTGGGTATAATCGAATATGTACATGCATTTGCATAGTATGCTTTAGAAATGGGAAGATGAATGGTTGGTTATGCTTTTCGTTATGAATAATGATTTTGGACATAATGGAAAATGTTAGGCATATTGGGAATTGTGGTATGGGTATTTTGATAAATATAAAAATAAAACTATAGTTTTGACGCAGGCGAGCTATTGTCAATAGCTGGAAGTGCATGTGACTTACGCGCAATGTAGGGGGAGATTTCTCGCCCATGTCGGAATAAGACCAAACTACTATGTTGTTTTGAAGCCAAGACAACTATACAACCATAAGTACTGGTATAAGACAGCCTTAACCTATTAGAGCAAGTACAATAATAAAACCAACTACTCACTTCATCTCTTATCCATGTCATCTATAGTAAGCACTAAAACTAGCTTGTACAATAGCTATCTCTAAAGGTTGGCTCTAAATGCTGTGCAATAACTATCTTTCTCTCTTATACATAACTAATCTACCTAATGTTCCCGTGCGAAGCTAGTTACTAAATAAGAGCCAGCTCTTTTCTCTCTCCTCTTTTCTCACTCTTTCACATAGGCCAAGGCTGATGTGTATAGGCTAAGAGCCAGTTGAGGTGGCCATATTGTACGTACCTTTAAGTTACTTAGAACTAGCTTTGCACGTTGAAAGGCTGCAGTAGTACGGGCTTCCTGATAGAGGTTGCTCAAAGGGGTGCCCTCTCGGAGATGTTGGGAATAATAACTCCTGCCAATACAACAGTGTACGTCTTGCTGTGGGGAGAAGTGGGGCTCCATAGGAGTAAAATGTGTGAGAAGTACAAAGTGTACGAATATCTTCTACCGTTATAGTAAGGGTTTCACTACTACAAAAGAGGTTATATTAGACACGTCATCACTGACTGTTTCTTATGAAAACCGTCTGCAATGAGTCTCGGGATGACCATTTCTAGTAAATAAGAACAGAGAGCCTCAACCCCCTCTGTATTTTTAGGGTTTCTCGATCTATTTTGAGGTGGCTATGATTGAGAGGTGATCTAGTGGAAAGAAACCCTAGATTTGGAGGTGTGATTGTAGATCCTTCTACTCTAGGTCATATAAGGTTAGTAATTGGTTTAAATTTGCATTATATTTAAGATCTAGCTTGGTAAAAAGGTAAATGAAGATGGTTTCTAAATCTAGCTTGGTGTAGATCTATTTATTCTCTGTGATGTAAAGTAGTGATTGGTTCTAATTGTATTATACTCAATATGTTGGTAGTTACTTAAAGGAAGGTGATCTAGGATAATAATTGGTTGTAATAGCATTATATTCAAGGTATATACATCTAGCTTGGTAAAGAGGGAGTTGAAGATGGTTTTGATATAGCTTGGTGTAGATCATTTGTTCTTTCCGATCGTTCTAATTGCATTATACTCAAGATGTGCTAGCTATTTAAAGAGAGAATTGAAGATACTGAGTTTAAATGTAGCTTACATATGTTTATATATCCCTTCGTTCTTTGTGATGTAAAAAAATATATAAGTTAATCGGCAAGTTTAAATATAGCTTATATGTAGCATATGTGTACATGTGCACTCCTAATGTACTTAATTCATTATTTAACACCTATTGTTACATACGTAGCATAGATGGACCGAAGCTAGATGTATGCTGAGAACCGTGCGAGCGCTGAACACATTAATGTTGTCTCCACTTTTAGAAGAGCTGCAGAGGCAGATATGTTGAACGGGGTGGAATTTATACTTTATCCATGTATTGATTATGAGAATCTGAGGATGTTTTGAAACCCAACGCAAATCGAAGCACACTTGACTCTATGAAGTTTCAAAAGGGGGTATACATATTGGACCAGTTACGGTGAAAAGCATATTATGCAGGCAGCAAGTAGTACTAACATTGTTAACAAAGTCAACTATACTCGGGATATCATCGACGAAGTCAATGATACTTTAGATGATATCGACTGTGCATTTGATAAGGATAGGTTTCATAATGACAGTCTAGATCAGATGCTGTGGATGCAGAAGAGAATTGTGATGAGTGGAAGTATGTAAAATTCCAGGGCTTGATGGACGACTCAAAGAAACCTTTGTTCTTGGGCTGCAAGTCCAAATACACAAGGTTGTCATCCGTGCTGGAACTGCTAAAATTAAAGGCAAGCAACGTTTGGTCCGATAAGAGTTTTACGACGCTGTTAGATTTGTTAGCAGACATGCTACAAAAAAAAACAAGTTGCTGACAACCACCTACAAAGCCAAGAATGTTCTTTGTCCCTTGGGAATGGAAGTAGAAAGAGTATGTTCTTGTCTGAATGACTATATCCTCTACCGCAAAGAGTACACAAACTTGCATGTATGTCCAGTATGCGACACATCCCAGTACAAGTGTAAAGATAGATTAGATAACAACGACAAGGGCATCGAGGTGAAGAAAGGACCTCTTGGTAAGGTGGCATGGTATCTGCCTATAATTCCCCGTTTGAAACATTTATTTACAAACCCAAAAGAAGCAAAATTACTTCAGTGGCACTCAGATGAGCGTAAGAACAATGGAATGATAAGGCACCCTGCTGATTCCACCCAGTGGAGAAACATCAATAGGAGGTTTCAAAAATTCGTAGCGGATCCGAGGAATATAAGGATTGGATTGAGTACGGATGGAATGAATCCTTTTGGCTACATGAGCAGCTGTCATAGCACTTGGTCCATGAATCTCTATATCTACAACTTTCCTCCTTGGTTGTTTATGAAGTGAAAGTATATTTTCTGTCTATACTCATCCAAGACCTAAAGCAACCTGGAAATGATATTGATGTGTACCTAGCACTATTGGTGGAAGTTCTGAACACACTATGGGCTCCTAGGGTATAGGTGTGGGATGCTCACAATTAAGAGTACTTCACTTTGCACTATTTGTTGTTCTGTACTATAAATGATTATCCTACCCTTACTAACCTATCGGGGCATAGTACAAAAAGAGCCAATGCCTTCTATATAATTGACCCGTCCAACAAGAAATGCCACGTGGTTCTTCAGGGAAAGAGGAGGATTGTCCAAGTTGAGAATGTGGTAGATGAGGAAGAATACAATCAGTTTGACGAGTTACCTACTATTGGTAGTGGCGTCACGGTCCAAGAAGAACAATTTGAAGAAGCTAGGTACACACGTGTTGATCATCGTGAAGGGCTAATTTTTATACAAAAGAATAAGCAAGTGGAGTTGTGATAAAGTTGTCATGTTTATTTCAAGCGTACCTATATTACAATTAATGAGATGTATGTATTATAATTAATTATAATACATGAGATATTTGTATTATTATAATTAATGAGATATATGTATTGTAAATAGTGACACTAAGTTATGCTTCCGTTCTACATGCTTACTAACACTAATTCATTGATGTATGTATTATAAATAATGACACAAACTTAAATAAATATTGACAGCAAAAAAAGAAAAACTGTTTAAGCCCAAAACCATCTGGGATGGGCCTTTTACCAAAGCCTGTCATAACTACCAGCTAAAAAAATAAATTAGTTTCCCTAGGATTTGAACTTGAGACCTCCTATACGCAGACTAAGCCCTTTGCCAACTAAGTTAAGTACCACTTGTGAAACGTTATGCATATCTTTTATATGAGGTTAGTTACATCGTAGACGATTATATACTGGAACCGTCTATGATGTGGATCCTATTTCCCCGCATACTATCATCTTCGCTAAGTCCTGCACAATTTTCCCCTGGCCTCCTAGCTCCCGCCTACCTCCCTAAACCCTAGCACCCGCACCCACCTCCCCTTGATAGATCTCCCTCTGCCTCCCCTGGCCTTCTCTTGCTCGCCTCCCCAAACCCTAGCACCCGCACCCGCCTCCTCCCGCGCCCTAGCCTCCCCTTAGCCTCCCTCCACCCCGGCCTTCCCCTAGGTGTGGCGTCCTCCCCCCGCTGCTTGGACCTTCCCCTGATGTGGCGCCCTCCCTCCGTCAGCCCTCAACCGCCAGACACTAGCTCCGCAGGTCGACGTCAGCGCTAGCTCCGCCTCCTGCCCATCCCTCTAGGCACAGCCACTGAATCCCTCGCCCTTCGTCCTACAACCGAAAGGTACGTACCTTCGAATCCCCTTTTGGTGTAGCATGTATTGGATTATAACGCGAATTTGATGTAAGTTTCTTCATCAGATAATCTTCAAGGATCTGTGAATCTTGTGATTGGGTGTTAAATAATTAGACTCGTAAGAACTGGTGCATTAGTTGTAGCGGGACCATTTTGGTTGCCAACATTGGTCAAAATTTCAACACCTTATTGGCTCATTCATAACATTTGTAAGATGATATTGATATTCTAGTTTATAGTGATGTGTAGTGATGGAAATGAGAATTTGTTTGCACTTCAATTTTTGGTTAGATTGTTGAATAATCATTATGGTATATCATTTCTGTTGTCAGCACAAAGTCTGAGAACCAATTGGTTATGTTTGGCCAGAAATTTTATCTATAGATTTGTTTGCAAAAGTTGGTGATGTGTTACGAAATGTTAGGACAATTAGATATCTTTTAGAGGTATACGAGAGCAAAATTTCATTCCGTACACAGTTTTTAAGCTCTGTCTTTGTGCTCATGATATATGTGTTTTTCATTTGATACTAGTTAATACCTCTGCAGCCGTGATCTTTTTAATGCCATGATCCTTATATGCATATTTTTTGGAAGGTATGCTGTTTTGGAAGTTGATGGGGGTATATGTATATTTTTTGGAAGAGAATAGAGGTATAAATGATGGCACAATTTTTTATGTTCACTGAAAATTACTGTTGGATGCATCTATGATTAAACAAATAGAAATGACATCTTGTATTTACATGGTTGATTGCATTTATATATGGATTTTTTGCCTATAGCAAAGTAAGATATCAACATATTTTTAAACTTCTAGATGCATTCCAGATGTATTGATATATACCAAGTGAGCATGTTTTGATGTTTAGAATGTCCACTAACATTAGTGTACTGGATGTCTGCCTCTGTGAGCAATGTAAAACAAATTCATCATCAATTTGTTGTCTTCGACAGGGTTCACCGTATGAATGACATATTTGAATTAGAGACTGTCACCACTTAGTTCAATTACTTTTTTTAACTTACCTTCTCTTAACCTTATATGTACAAAACAACTCTTAACTTACCTTCTCTTTAATTTGCTTCTCTTAACCTTACATCGTACGATTACAAATATACTAAACAACGCCTAAATTTACTTTCTTTCCTTTTCTATGACTCTATATGAGTTGTTGATTTACCAACTTGCCTCTTCTATGATCTTCATTACAAGATGGCATTCCCTCATTCCACATTGCCGAATGGATCTAATGAGGCGTCCAACGTAGGAAATCAAAGGTGCAGTCTAAGAGGACTTAGTGAAATGTCTCAGAGCTGATACACCGTCATGGTGGTCAATCTGCAAGATGGGGCTCCTACCACACCTTCTAAAGCTGCAGCAGCTTTTCGGACATTGTGCGAGATCATTGGGCGTGAAAGGGTCCCCATCACCTATCCATCATGGAAGATGATAACAGATGAAGAGCACGATAACCTAATGATAGAAATTTTCACATCGTTCAAGCTCCCATAAGACGCTATACACACACTGTGACGGTATGTGTTGCTAGTGGTGGGAAAGGCATAGAAGAACTTCAAGAGCATCCTCCTCACTAATTATGTGAATAAGGAAATAACTCTGTTTTAGAAGTACAGGTTCATCACTGAAGACATGTGATAATGATTTGTTGAGATAAAGACAACGGAAGAGTTTGGCATTAAAGTGTGGTGCACAAGATCATCTTGTCAAAAAACACCCACCTACACAGACTCGGCTCAATTGTGTATGCAGGCAAGCACCGCACAATGGATGAGGGAGGATGAAGAGGCAATCTAAAAGGAGGTTGTGCCATCGTTTTCCTCGATCTTGGACCCGCGCGACTAAAACTGGGTAAGAGTGAAGTCACATCCCACGCCTCCAGACGGCGTGTCCTTTGCCAACCCCGCTGATGAGGAAGTATCCCAACACCTAATATAGTTGAGCATAGAATATTCCCAAGGCTCTTTCACTTCAGACAGTGAGAAAGATATACTCTCCACGGCCTTAGGAAACAAGTTGCACCCGAGTTGCACTCGAGGCCTAGGTGTTTTCATTCTCTGAAAAATAGGATT
Source organism: Guadua angustifolia (assembly GCA_036346375.1). NCBI lineage: Eukaryota > Viridiplantae > Streptophyta > Magnoliopsida > Poales > Poaceae > Guadua > Guadua angustifolia. The sequence continues at coordinate 1,136,302 of JAYEVE010000861.1, read as the reverse complement.
CCCACATGACTCCGACAAGTACTGGAGTAGGAAGTGAAGCAAAATCGAGCATGAGGAACGGATAGTAGCCCTGATTGAGGAAAGGTTTGAGGAAAGGCGGAGAGCGTAGTTTGATAGTCAGCTAGGAAGCTGTGAGAGAAGGATGGAGCAAAGGGTGGTTGCAGAGAGATAAGCACAGAATGTGCAAGCCCAAGAAGTACATGCATAGTTCAGCCCAACCAACTGTCAGAGCAGCTATGCATCTACCCATGAGATGGATGTGGACGACTTCAGATTTCGTCCCAAAGAAATTGAGGTAATATACATGTCTACAATGTTCCTTAGATAGACCTGTTTGACATGTGAGCTAATTAATTGTGTACCCTTATGTATGTGGCCACGCCGTGTAATCTCCAATTGAGGCTTACGAACGACTCTGTTCTCCTTCAGGCTGCTTAGGGGCGCATGTATCCATTAGGTGCACGGGCGTTTGTGCATGGTCGTACTTTAGATCTGGGCTACACAAAGGTCTAGGTCGATGGTATACATGAAATTTCTAAGGCCGTCACACTGGAGATGCCCCCAAATGATGAGATCGTCACAATAGCGGATGTCATCCGCATATTCATCTAGTGGCCTAGAAGGACATCTCCTTCGATGCCTGCTCAGTAGCATCGAAGCTACCAAGTGATGTGCGGAGCTACCAACGCACTATCGGAGCCATGTGTTGCATTGAAGGAGCCCACCAAATTAGCAACCATGTCCCATCAGGCATGGAATGATACTGCAGTTTTGGCCAAGTTGTCTCCAGTGAAGAATACATTTGGTAGACGGCGAGGTGGTGACAAGGGCAAATCGAAAGGGAGGACCACGCCAGCCCATGACTTTTCATTTGCCTTGTTGGCGTGGCAATTCGAGCTGGGATAGTGTTCGTACCAAAAGAGTGCCAGGAGATGTTTACATTAGCCTGCATTAGATTGCATGATTGGTGTATAGAACAAGCCAACAAGCCGGTGGCACAACGGGTGCAAGATTGGTGTATAGAACAAGCCAACAAGCTGGTGGCACAACGGGCATCGAGTATCTCGGTGAGCTTCAAAGAGGAGCATTTCTTACACTGGTTTTTAGATGGCTTCTTTGTAGTCGGCTTCAATGACTAGTTCGAGCTCTACAACCTCAACACTCTCGATGCCTCACTCTTGAGGTGCTGGACATGTAAGTGTGTGCAGTCACGGTTTACATTCATATCGTACCAATAAATGTTATATATATGATCCTTGATTTTCTATAAGTAGATACAAGAAAATGGAAGCAAAAGCAAGGGAAGAACCGGTGGTTTTTCTTGACTCACACGTGGTGTCCAAGCAAACCATGGACGAAGACTTACAAGTCATCCACAAGTATGTGGAAAAAGTATTGCTAGCTCAATGAGACAAAAAATTCATACTTTTACCCCACAACCTGGGGTAAGTGCTTCGTCTAGTTGTGTCGGTATATTCTACACCAGGGTACTCTCTCCACCGTTGTCAGTTGGGGCCGCGTGCACAAGACATAGAAAGAAGAAGGTCCTATGTAAAGGACTCAACCTGCCAAAGAGAGGCTTGGCGGCCGACCAGGACGCGTGGCCGTCCGGCGAGCAGTCAGGCAATCAGGACACGTGGCCGCCCGGTGAGCAGTCGGGCGACCAGGTTGCGTCCCCGGACGACCAGGTCACAACCCCTGATGACCAATTTTGTTTTGTTATGTATAGATAGTTATCTTTATACTTTAGAAATTTCATACTAAAATATTATCCACATAATTTATAACAATTCTGACAAGGCGCTGTGCATAGAATTCTATTTTCTATTTTAAATTTATTTAGGTGTCTATATTTACGTTAAAATTTTTGAAACTTTTTTGGAGGTTATTTATGTCTAAATAAAACTTCTGTAAAATTTTTAACTTCATATTCTTTATATTTTATTTATTAAAATTCTGAAATTCAGATTACTAGTTTTTAATCTTACGGTTTTTGAATTTTTAATGTTCAAAATAATTTATTAATTTTTTATATTTTTGCTGTAGATGTATTTATTTCTTTGGAAGATAATGTTAAATTTTCAGCTCAAGATAAGATTAGATTGTTTTTATTAAATTCGACAAATTTACCATTGCTAGTTATGGATCATTAAATGGGCTTTCATTTCTTGCATAAATGCTATGATATGACATTTTAAAATTTATAAATGAGTCTATGGATTTATTCTGGTTTTAAATAAAATTTTTTATTTATTTTATTGGTATAATGTTTTTACTCTTCTCTTTATAAAAACCAGATAATTCAAAAAAGCATCAATGAATATTTTTAAAATTTAATTTCTTATTGTTTGATAAATTTTATGTTGAGGAGAGAATGAAATCAACACAATAAAAAATTTCTTAAGAACCAAAATTCAAGAAAATTTCAAATTAAATTTTATTTTGAACTCTTTTTCATATTTTTATTGATTTGAAGTTTTATTTTGTAGCTCATCCTTTGATTTAGGATGGATTTCAAGATATTGAGATGAAAGATGATATTTCAATTCATTATCTTAATTTTAATTAAAATTTTATTGAATTTCATTTTTAAATTTTAAATTTTTATTTTTCTTATTTTAAAATTTTCAAGATGTTACACATATATTCAAGTTTTAGTTATTTACAAGCTAGTTTTTTAATCCATCATATGTGCATATATATATATATATACCCTTTTGAGTATACTCTATCTTGATTATAAGATACCCCAAAGTGAGTTCCATGAAAAATTTCATTAAAATCCACCTTTTATAGCATAATTTGTTTACATATTCCTTATACATATGGAAAAGGGTATGTAGCAAAAAAATTAAAGGGTCTGATGAAATTTTTTTTAATCATGTTGTATTAGAGTATCTTATAATTATTATTGAAGTATACCGAAAGTGATAAAACAGTATAAAATGTTTATTTAAGTGGTATATTAGAGGTGGGAGTATGTACTCCTAAGAGTACGGAAAAGGCTTCCTATATATATATATATATATAGGGTTACATATCTAGTGCTAAAGGTGATTTGGTGCTAACATGCTAAAATCTAATCTGGACCCTTGGATCAAGTTTTGAAGGTTGAGATTTAACAAGAATGCTATTCACACATAGCTTGTTAGTTAAATTTGAACTGGCAAAACTTGATCCAAGGGTCCAGATTAGATTTTAGCATGTTAGCAATCAAATCACCTTTAGCATTAGATATGTTCTATATATATATATATATATATATATATATATATATATGAGTGTGTATGCTTGTATGAGACCTATACCATATCTGTTTTTATTAACATTTACTTGACAATTAATTCTAAAGCAAAATTTTGAATGTTATTTTTGAAAATGCAGGCCCAATATTTATATACTACTCATATGCAAAAGGTTTATTCACCTCTTCACTCATATCTCATTTGGTGAAGACTATATTTATTTTATGTATTTGAATAATCATTTAATTAGAAAACAAAGCAAATCAACCCAAAAATAAATGTTTTTATATATGTGAACTCCTTCCAGCATGAGGATTCTAATAAAATTTATCTCATTTTATTTTAACTTAGTTTACAAAAGTTGTATATTAAGCATGTTATAACCCTATACTTGTATTTTTTAATATTAAAAATTACACATGAATAATTTCAAAATATTTTCACATATTCTAAAACTATCTAATTTTAGATGATTTTATAAATTTGTTTCATTCAAATTGGAGTTGAAGTGCAAAAGATATAACCAATGGTATGTGCTAGGTTTATGAAAATGCTGAAAATTGAAAATATGCCGAAATTGGAAAGTGCGCTTTTGGGTGAAGAATGTGCTTTCCGTTTTCGGTTGCTCTCGGGCAGATGTGCTTCGATGGCGGGCCTTTGTTCAAGCGATATCAAGTTGCTACTAGTTGCCAATTGCAACGCTATTTCGATGAACTACGCACGAGCAAGAACATCTTTGTTAGGGAACACAGTGGTCCATGAAGGCCTACTTTGGTCTATCAGCCAAAACCCTAGACGTAGACTATAAATATGGAGGAGGGGTCGCCCCATTGTACACATACAATCAGAAATAATAGATCAGTTCCTCCAATTTCTCTGTGTCTCTATTCTCCTCTTTCAATCTGTCGGGAACCCTGACTATTCGATAGCGAGGTTCTCAACATGTTATCAAGACGAGCCTCTATCGTAAGACGCTTGAGAATTGAAAAGGTGAGATAGAGGATTGATCTCATCTCGCTGTATGAATCCTACGTATGCATCTACGGCATCACGCTACTTGTTTCAGCATTGCTATAACACACGAAAAAAAGGCTGAAGCCACCGTGCTTCGGCACACCGGCCGTACGGCCTCCCCGCCGACGACCGCCTTCCGGCACCAAGGCACAAGAAGCGTCCCCGCTCGCAGTAGCCCAATCACTGATTCGCTGGAACCATCGATTGGAAGCCGCACTCGCAACGCCGTCACCTAGATCGCCTCGACTTTCAAGACGCGCAGGCGCCATCGCCGGACGGACTCAGATATCATAGCGCGCAAGCCTATTGCCACGGCAGCAGCTTCCGCCATGCATCTCGAAGACGCCGCCATGAACCACGGCTCCCGGTCGCCTTGAAGGAGCCACCGCATCACACCTCGGTCTCCGCGACACAACAGGCGTACCACACCGCTTTGCACTTTGCTTGGCATAGAGTCACCGGCCAACCACGCCATGACCGATCGAGAGCCGCCGCCGCAGCTTCGGCTACCGATCGGCCCGATGGCTTGAAGCCACGCCCGCCGCAGCCGAGAGCACGGAGCCCGACCGTGCAAGCGGCGCGTCGGCCGCCTCGCCTCCCATGCATTCGCTGAGCCGCGCCCGTGCCGCCCGCGGTGCTCGCCACCCGCGCCGCAAGTGCGCCGAGCGGTCTGCTCACCTCCGTCGCCTCGAAAGGCACCATTGCCTTGTCGCTTAGCTCGCCGCGCCGCGCCCGTCGCCCTTTATCGCCGTCGCCAGTGTGATCGCTCAGTAGCATCGCCCGCACCGCAAGCACGTGATGAGGACTCGAAGTCCAGAGCTGGACTTGAAATCCGATTCAAAACCAGATAATAAAAGGAGCGGGGAGGGGAATTTACTAATTTGCCCTCGGTTTTTCTAATTTCTGTTTTTTTTCTTTTTCCGAAAACTAATAAGAATTTCAAAAAATTGATTAAAAAATAACAGAAAATTATGAAAATTGCCAGAAAATTCTAGAAAAGTATTTGGCTCTGTTTTTGGCCTTCCTTTCTGCGTTTATGAATTTTTGCATATATTGCTTTCTATTTAGCTTACTGGAAATTCATGAGAATTTAATTTTTGCATTTTATGAATTTTGTAACCACTTTTATCAGATTACACGCAGTAATCTAATGATGGAATTTTGTAAAAATGCAGATGTCTGGCATTGTGAACCATGAATTTGAAGAACTGGCCCCGCATGGTCAAAACTACCTCACATGGGCATCAGATGTGAAGATCGTACTTGGGGGCAAGAAGCTCCGAGCTACCATCGGCTTAGGGTCCTCGAAGGACGTGCAACCTACAGCTGAGCAGAACGATCAAGCTTTGCACTTCCTTAGGCATCACCTCTCAACCACCTTGAAGAATGAATATATGGCTGTGGAAAGTGCACTTGAGCTATGGACTGCACTTCAGAAGCGGTTCGAGAAACTCAAGTACACCATCTTGCCCCAAGCATAGCAAGATTGGGTTCGCCTGAGGTTTGCGGACTACAGAACAGTGGCCGAGTATAATTCTTTCTTGCACAAAATTGGTACCAATCTCTCCCTATGTGGGAAGCAGATCACTGATGAGGAGAAGATTGAGAAGACTCTTTCCACTTTTCATCCTAATGCTATCCAGAGTGCTCGCAGCTATCGTCAGGACGCATACAAGGAGTATAGCGAAATGATTGATGTTATGCAAGTTGCTGAGTCACAAGATGACGTTCTTCGCAAGAATTTTGTCTCACAACCACTTGGAAGAGGCATTGGCACAGAAGTCAATGCCAACAGCTACAAGGTGAAAAAGCCCACTAATAGGAAGAAAGGCCGGAAAGGTGGAAAAGAGAAGTATCAGACCAAAGGAAAGTCCAAAGCCCATGAGAAGCAGGATGGCAAGGAGAAGCCACCCACTAAGCCGTATGGACAGCAAAACCAAACGTGCTTCAGGTGTGGCACGTGGGGATATTGGTCCAAGATATGTCGGGAATCCAAAGATGTCATCAACTCATATCAAGCCAAGATGAAGGCCAAAGATAATGTGCACCAGTAGAGGCAGATTTCGCCAAGGTAGACGATGATGACACCATGGACACAGACATTCCACTTGCCTCGTCCTCTCAGTCTAGCCTGGATACCGATGCAACAGCCAAGCTCATGGCAACTGAAGAAAAGACCCCTGTTGATGACATAGAGGCAAAAGTCAATGCATTATTTATAGATTCTGTTTAATGCATTAATTGCATTATTAGTATTTCTTTTATGGTTGCTTAGTGCATTTTGAATAAATGATTTGTAAGCTCTAGAAGAGCATGAATTTTCTCATGAATTGAATTGTAATTTATTCTTTATTCCAGTATTCTATCTTTGCAAGCAATGTTTGAATTGCCTTGCCACTATCTGATTAGCATTATACTTTTGTATAGAAACTGTGTAGTACCCAAATGGAGGAGATATGCATTGTTGATAGTGGCACAACAAATACAATCTTAAGAGAGTCTAAGTACTTCCAGTCGATCACGAAGAACGCTGGAAAGATTACTACGATCGCAGGAAGTGATTCATATATAATAGGCTCCCGTAGAGCCATAATTATATTACCAATGGGTACTACTTTGGTCATTGAAGAAGCCCTCTTGTACCCTGAATCAACGCACACTCTCTTGAGTTTTAAAGACATCTGCGCCAATGGGTTTCACGTAGAAACAAATGAAGAAAATGGCAAAGAATGTTTGTGCATTATGAAGCACGCAATATGTGGAAAAATGGTATTAGAAAAATGTCCCTCATATGAATCTGGGTTGTACTACACGAAAATACATGCACCCAAAGTGTATACTTCTTTGAAGACTGTCTTTAGAAGCTTTGAATTATTTTCTTTATGGCATTGTAGATTAGGTCATCCTGGTCTTAGAATGATGAGAAACATAATTAACAACTCGCAAGGTGTCGGGACCCGAATTCACAATTCGGAAACCCTCTGTGTTTTCAGCACTAGTCCCAGGATCATAGCTAGTGCCCACAGTTAACAAAGATGAATATCACAATCATACACAACGAAATATTAAATAAAGTATTCATCTATTAATATAACATGTTGAACAACCTTAAAGTCAATCTTACAATTGTGAAGCCTAGATGGCTTCAACTCGTAGTAAAAACGAATGCTAGCCAAACGAAGAACGTCGGTGAATCCCATCAAAATACCACAGCATTTGACAAGGTTCAACTCCTAGATATTCGCCTTCTTGTAGAACTTCTCCTTCTTGAAGACAAAGACTTCTCCTCAACTGGTGATGTTTTGTTAAAGCAAGGGTGAGTACACAACCGTACTCAACAAGTCATGCATGTAATGCGCTTCTATTACTACATGCATGGCTTATTCCAAAGGAATGGCTAAATGGTTCTTTTGCAATAAAGCAGCATTCACAAATAATCATAGTAGATAGAAAAGCAGTAAAACAAATAATATCCATAATAAATTTCATAATCATTCTCAAGTAAAATATTTCTCATCCTTAACCAATTTCCATATCACATTGTCCACATTCCCAATCTCATTTTTATCAAAACTCTACCCCTTGACTGTAATCCCCGAGCAATGTTCAATACCATGAACACGGCTATTCGAATAGTTTTTTACACTCTGCAGAGGTTATACACTTTACCCACAAGATAAAATCAACTCACCACGTCAGTCGTGAATCGCCATACAAGAGTATGCGAATGAGCGATCATAACAAAGCCTTTCCAAAGATCCATCTTGACGGATACCCAGGACATGGGTACACCCAGCGGCCCAAGAAAAATACATGGGCCGCCGGCACGCCCGAGCCTCAAACGAGAAGTCCCGCCGAGGCCCACGGCTCCCACCACCAATTCGACCCAAAAGGGCGGTCCCGACCAGCCATAGGTCGGGCGCCCGAGCAAGATTCGAGGCAACCGGGAGGCCGATCGACCAGCTGCCAAGGCACCCACCTCCCGACCGAGCCAACCCCGAAGGAACCCGACCGACACTACAGGCGGCCACCTCAGGTACGGCGATATCGACCAGCGTGCATTCGACCGACAGTCGACACGCCGCAAGCTTCGAACAAAGCGCCAACCACCTTCACCCATGGGCGGACTCAGTGGAATACCAACCTCCACGAAGGTACTCACAACCGACACAACGCTTCACTACGGTCGCGGACGAGTATGCCGTGACCTTCCCGAGGGCAATTCTCGGCAAGCGCCCGACGCCAAGGCTCGCTGCGACACCACGCAGAGGTAGGTGCGCCGCTTCAAGAAAGCGGACCGAGCCGCCGCCCACGCCCATCGACCAAGACGTGGCGTGACGACTACCCTTGAAAGGTCAAGTCCAAAACCCCGACACCAAGGCAAGAAGCCGACTCCTAGGCGAGGAGTCCCATCCATTTTTTCTCTTTTTCACACTCATGTGTAGTCTCCTTGTAACCGGCCTCCCCAGGCTATATAAGGGGAGGCTTGGCCCTTCGAGACGGGGACGACGACGACGATGACGACGACGACTAGGACAGATAGAACAAAAAACACGGCCGCTTAGGCAATCCCTGTAAAGCGAGACCCCCGAGCCCGGGCTCTGCCCATGCTTGTAACTCGGAGGGTTCGCCGGAGCCAATAAAATCCGACCACCGCACGGACTGGAGTAGGGACGTTCCGCCCGAACCAGTATAGATCCTGGGCCCCACTTTTTCTCTCTCTGGGGCCTAACCATTCGGGGAGCGAGGACGCGCGGCCCCTCCAGACTTACAAATTTACTTGCCGGCTTACCAACGCGGTTAGCTTGGCGCTGTAGGGGGGCTCATGGCGTCGTCAGTGTCTCCGGACTCCCGTTTTGCCTCCCCGATGGCCTTCTCCATCAATGAAAGCACCCTCGTGCCCAGGAACCGAATCCGGTTCGGTTCCTTCGACTTCATCGACGGCTGGCGAGCCCGACTCCCTCCCACGCCGGAGAATCGGGCCCGCCGGGCGTCGGATTCCACCACCCACGCCTCCACAACCTTTTGACTCGAGGCCCTGCGATGCCCTGAGTCGGAGTCTGCCAAGAGCTCACGCCTCGATGGCGATGACCGGCTATGCGCCGGCCTCTTTCCATGAGATACTGGAGAGCTCCTCCAGGCGTGACTCGGCTCGCCCGAGCAAGCCGGAGGGCCACACCGCTTGAGTGCAAAACGTGGCCGACGTAGTCGACCCATCGGCCGCTACGTCCCCAAGCCAACAAGTCCGCCACCGGCGCTCCGAGGCGCCGGAGGCGGGGCGTCAGCACGATCGCCTGGGGTCTCCCCACGCCTCCCGCGACGATCTCCACCAGCAACGAGAGCTGGAGTTGCGCGCGGCTAGGCTCGGCAAGGCGCCGGTCGACTTGTCGGGGCCAAGCTACCAGACCACCACGGGCGCCGGCGACACAAGGCTGCGTGCCCACATACGGGAACCGCAGAGAGCCGTTGTCGCCTGTGTTCCCCTTCCACTAAAATTTCACGCGCATGTCAGTAATGTTGTTCACGGGCGTCCTCGAGCCGCCGAAAGCCCGAGGCGAGGGCTACTCACCAAAGACCTCCGGAGCCGATAGAGCACGCCGCCCTACAATGTGTACCGGACTCCGTGCCTCACCACTCCAGTCCTATTCGCCGCCAGAGCCAACCTCACCACGAACCGGAGAGAGTCGCACCACGCTTGGGCGACTCAGCCTCCTATACCCGCGCATGACACCGCCTCGGGAACGCCATGACTTACCGCCATACCTCGACGCAAGAAGAGGCCGACCGCCCGGGACCCATTTCGCGAGAGGATACAATGCGGACGGCGATGCAATTGCAGCCCGATCCGAGCTAAGGCCCCGACCTCAAGCATTCTCGAAATCCATCGACGGATTTCCCCGCCGCATCCAGCACCGTCAACATAGCTAAATACACGGGCCAACGAACCCGTGTTTGGCTCAAAGATTACGGCTACTTTGTCGAGCAGGCGGGCTATCGATGACCTCTTTATCATCCAAGATCTCCCCATTTATCCGGCGGACTCACCGAGCTCGCTCGAGTACCGCTCACGAATCGGAGGAACTGGCCGACGAAGAACGCCGTTGAAACTTCCGGGGCACCTACAAGCGCTCGGGAACTCCTGGGACTCAAAAGATGCAGGCAAAGCGGTGGGAGACGCTCGAGACTACATCCGCAGTTTCTCTATAAGGCAATGAACTCCCCGATATCGCCGACGCCGACGCCGTGGGGCGTTTATCTACGGCAGACGTCTTGCAGGCCCCGTGCACAAACTAGGTTGTCACAAGCCCAGACCACCAAGGACACCGCCGACATCGCCATCAACCACGCCTCCATGAGGAGGTGGGGCCATCTTCGATAAGGGAAGGCTAGCGAGAATCGCCCCGAAGCGCCGCTGCCGAAGCCACCACTCGACAAGCGGAGGCGAAGGGAAAGCAGCCGCGAGACCACGTGGTCGCGCCGCCGCCGCTTAGCCAGCAGCCAGCGCGATAGGCGCCCGACCACTTCGAGAAGCTGATGGAAAGCCCGTGTCCGCATCACGGGTACGCCGTCAAACACAAGTATTGGGACTGCGAAGTCCTGAGGCGTTTCCTCTCCAGAAACCCAGCGCAGCCACGGGGTAAAGGGAAGAAGCGCGACCCCACGCCGGAGGCCGGAGAGGAGAAGGCAGACGCTGGGTTCCTGGAACCCGACGGGTGTCTCATGATCTTCGGCGGCCCGGAGAGCTACGCCGACAAGCGACGGCAGAAGCTCGCCTACCGTGAGGTGCATACGGTGACCTCGCTGTCCCAGTACCTCCGTGGTCGGAGTCCCCGATCACCTTCGACGGACGGATCACCCGACCATGTCCCGCACTCCGGAGGTACCCACTGCTGCTGACCCCATCGTGGTCAAAGCGCCTCCTGAAGGTGCTCATGGATCGGTGGCGCGGTCTCAACATCATGTATGTTGAGACGCTTGAAGCCCCGGGATTCTCGCTCGACCTCGCGATCGAGCAAGGCACCTTTCCATGGTGTCATCCACGGTCGCGAGCTTATCCTCTAGGCGGTCGACCGCTTGCTACCTTTGGGACGCCTGAGAACTTCCGCACCGAAAACCTCACATTCGAGGTCGTGGAGTTCGCGGGCTCCTACCATGCCATCTTGGGGAGGCCATGCTACGCCAAGTTCATGGCAGTCCCCAACTACACTTACTTGAAGCTGAAGATTCCAAGGCCACGCGGTGTCATCACCGTGGCCTCGTCTTTCTAGCTCGCCTTCAATTGCGAAGCGAAGCGGATTGTGAGAATCGCTCGGCGGCATCCGCGTCGCAGAGCTCGACGTCTATCGGAAGGAGGCTACGGGGTCCGTCCCCTCCTCCAGCAAGTCGGGGCCCGGGTCCTTCGAGTCAGCCAAGACACGAAGAGGATCGCGATCGACCTCAAGACCAGTAAGACCGTGCGGGTAGGGTCCGCCCTCCCCGCCAAATAGGAAAGCGCGCTCGTCGGCTTCCTCCAGGCAAACCGTGATGTCTTCGCATGGAAGACCTCCGACATGCCGGGTATTCCAAAGGAGGTCGCCGAGCACACCCTGAACATCCGACCTGGCGCAAGGCCGGTCGCTCAACGCCTGCGCCGCTTCGACGAAGACAAGCGTCGGTTGATAGGTGAAGAAGTAGCCAAGCTTTTGGAGGCAGGATTCATAAAAGAGGTGCGCCACCCCGAGTGGCTTGTCAATCCCGTCCTTGTAAAAAGAAAATCGGGCAATGGAGGATGTGTGTTGATTACACCATCGAATAAGGCATGTCCTAGCGACCATTTTCCCTTGCCCCGATTGACCAGTCATCGATTCCACCGCCGTGAATCGCTCTCTCTTCCTGGACGCCACTCAAAGCTATCACCAAATCCCGGCGAAAGAATCGACCATTTCGCGACTTCTTTCATCACTCCTTTCGCCTGCTTTGTTACACGACAATGCCCTTCGGCTCAAGAACGCGGGCGCCACATACCAGCGTGCATGTACACCGCCGACGACCAAATCGGCCGCAACGCCGAGGTATACGCTTATGACATCGTTGCCAAATCGAAAGGCCGGCGACTGCGTCCGACCGACCTCGAGACTTTTATAACCTCCCAGCGAAGCATCAAGCTCAACCCGAAAAAGTCGCTGGGTCCCTAAGGCTTCTTGGCTTCATGATATCCGAAAGGACATCGAGGCTAATCCGGTGAAGATCTCGGCGATCATGAGGATGGGCCCGATTGACGACCTAAAAGGTGTCCAGAAGTTGACGGGGTGTCTCGCAGCTTTAAGCCGTTTCGTGTCTCGCCTCGGCGAGCGCGGGATGCCGCTTATAAGCCGCCAGAAATCGACCACTTCACCTGGACACAAGAAGCTCAGGAAGCCCTCGACAGACTGAAGGCTTTCCTAATGTCACCCCCGGTCCTAACCGCGCCCGCACCTTGCGAGCCCCTGCTCCTCTACATTGCCGCCACGACCCAGGTCATGAGCGCGCCACTCGTCGTCGAGCGGGCGGAAGAGGGCCGCGCCCTCAAAGTACAGCGACCGGTCTACTTCATCAGTGAGGTGCTCTCGGAGTCCAAAGCCCGCTACCCGCAAGTACAAAAGTTACTCTACACGGTGCTGATCGCAAAAAGGAAGCTGATCCATTACTTCGGCCAACATCCCGTCTCCGTCGTGACATCTTCGCCCCTTGGCGAAATTGTTCGCAATCGCGATGCTTCTGGAAGGATTGCCAAGTGGGCACTCGAGCTCAACGGCCACGACATTTCGTTCGTCCCCAGGACGGCGATCAAGTCTCAAGCCCTTGCCGATTTTGTCGCGAGTGGACCGGCCTGTGCACCCGGTGCTCAAGACCGAATCTCGGGCGATGTGTTTGATGGGTCCTACACGAAGAACGGAGCAGCGCGGGGTCGCCCTTATCTCCTCGCCAAGCAACAACCCAATACGTCCGACCGCTCTTCGACGCCACGAACAACGTTGTCGGAGCACGGCTCCTTATCAACGGTCTCGGGATAGCACGCCCGACCTCGTGATCGTGACGCGACGATCTGACATTTATTCCAAGCCGGTGGTCACTGTGTCATGAAGGCCTCGGGCCGGGACCTTCGCATGGCGCATATTGTCAAGAAGTCGCAAGCTTAAGGAGAGGTTCAAAGGTTCGAGCTCCACCACGCTTATCGACGAACAACGGCGAGGCCGACTACCGCGCCATCTTGCATCCGCAAAGGACCGTCCCACCGATCTTTGCCCACGACCTTCATCAACCATCCGTCCGATCGATTCGGTGGCCGAAAGCAGGCCGCAGACCACCCACCTCGACGCCCGTCTCACCGGATGTAGCGCCACCGACTCGGCCGGAGGCCCTCACGGCGAACCAGATTGGAGGAGGCCCTACGTCGGTCGCTTGACGGTAGGGACCCTTCCCCCGGATCCGACCGAGGCCCGACGCCTCGCTCGGCGAGCCAAGTCTTTCGTTTTGGTCGGCGAAGACCTATACAAGAGGAGTCCCTCCGGGGTCCTCCAAAAATGCATCCTCGCCGACTGTGGCGTGGAGTTGTCGCCGACATCCACGGCGGGGTGTGCGGCCATCATCTTGACCACGGTCTCTCGAGAGGTAAGGCCTTCCGCCTGTGTTTCTACTAGCCGATCAGCCGTGGGCCGATGCCGAACAAATCGTCAAGCACTTGCATAGGGTGCCAATTCTTCCTACAGCGGACATCTCCTCCCACCCAAGCCCTCCAGACGATCCCCATCACATGGCCATTCGCGCAGTCTAGGGCTTGACCTACTCGCCTTTCAAAAGGCGCCTCGGGCTTCACGCGCCTCTTCGTCGCGGTGGACAAGTTCACTAAATGGATAGAGGCGAAACCCGCCACACGATCACGTCGGCAAAAGCGTCGATTTTTCAGCGCCATTGTCTTCCGATTCGAGTCCCAAACTCCATTATCACCGCTAATGGCACGCAGTTTGTGGAAGGAATTCTCTCGGTTCGCGACGACTTCAACATACGCGTCGATTGGGCATCTATCGCCCACCCGCAGACCAACGGCCAGGCCGAAAGGGCGAATGGCATGATCCTGCAGGGGCTCAAGCCGCGAATCTTCAACCGGTTGAAGAAGTCGGCGGGACGATGGGCCACGGAGCTACCCTCCGTCCTTTGGAGCCTAAGGACCATCGACCCGGCCGATCGGGTTCACGCCGTTCTTTTTGGTGTTCGGCGCCGAAACTGTCCTACCGACCGACCTGGAGTATGGGCCCAGGGCTGCAAGCCTTCGACCAAGCCCGGGCTCGACTTGCGAAGACGCCGTCGACCGGCTCGGCGAGTATGACGCCGCCCTCCTCCGGCCGGCCAGTACCAACAAGCGTTATGCGGCGTTATCGAGTCGCCAGTTCATGCACGCCTTCAACGAGGCGACTTGGTCCCGCGCCAAGTCCGCCCAACGTTGAAGGCACAAGCCGCCATGGGAGGGCCCCTTCACCATAGCGTAAGTGATCCGACCCGCACCTACCGACTAAGGACGCCGACGGCAACGTTGTTTCAAATGCTTGGAACATAGAGAAACTCAGGCAATTTTTTCCCTAGAATACTAACCCTCTATGTCTGCGCTGCCTCGCTTCGTTCGCCGAGCCCGAAGTGAGCTAACCCAAGACGGGGGCTAATAGTCTACGTGGTTTCCTGTCACAATACCCAAGCAAATCAAGACACCTTAAAGGGACCGCTTCTATCCGGTCGCCGCGATCAAATACCTAAAAATTACAGAGTTTCTTCCGTCATGACCACTAAAGTGGCGGATCAAGAGCGAGGCGAATCCACGCCGAGCGGTCTCACAAGCGCTGATGCAAAACAACCTAATGGTCTCTGCACAAGCAAACGACTACAAGCGAACACCGATCACAGGAAGGAAACATAGAGATTGAAATATTACAAGCATCCAAAAGAGTGCATGAGGTCCTATTAAGGCGAAGCACTTATCCAAAACAAACCACCCGTAAACAAGAAAGAGTGCAAAAAGCGCAAATCTACGGCGGAGGACGGCCCTCTCTCCGGTACAGAGCTGCCTACTTTGCACGGCGGAAGTCCAGGCGCAGCGAGACCGACTCCTAGGGATCTCGCCAAGAAGCGTCGCCGCCTTCCTCCCGGAGCTCCTCCGCCTCGGCCTGCCGTCTGTGACCTCTGTGTGCAGCCGTGGACGCCACCATGCCCGCCAGATCCGGGACCACACGCACGCAGCCGGCTCGCCCGGATGTGGGCGACGGTCGCCACCGGGTCGGCGAGTTGCACCGATCGGGCGCAACACGCCAAGCCGCATTCGCCGCCAGGAAGCAACCTCCGCCCTCTCGGGCGGAGGCGCCTCGAGGCCCGGCAGTCTCTAGGGCCTCGGGCGCCCGGGTAAGGCCGAACGCGTACTGAGCCACGGTGGGCTGAACTGGTTCGTTCAGCTCCACCCCGAGCGGCCGGAGACTCCTGCCCATGCTCTCGTAGGCGGGGCGGAGCATGGAGAGAGGACCTCACAGAGTCAGTGTCTCACGCACTCGACCACCTCCGCCTCGGCCGCCGCGCGCGCGATCGCCTGGGTTGCCGCCTCGTTTTGGCAGCTTGCACTACGCGCCAGAAGGCCGCCGCCGCCTCCAAGGCAGCGGAGGACGTCATCTGGGAGACCAGGCCCGTCTTGAAGCAGCGGCCAAGGCTCACCTATGTTACGCCGCGCTCTCCTCATCCCTCAGAGACGCATGCCCGCCGAGGAGCCCCAACGTCATCACGCCCGATGGCCTCCGGCGCCTCTGCTCGCTCGTCGACCTATAAGAACCAGGAGCAAGGGACAGACGTCAACCCGATGTCTCGGCAGATCTTATCAACACAATTAGAAACGGACCTACCGGCGACGGGGACTCCAGATGAAGAATCTCGGCGAGGGCAGATCGAGCCCGCCCCTCGCCGCCGCGAGGTGCCCTCCGTCTGGGCTTTAGGGGTGAACCCCGGACCAGCGTCCGCCGCTTCGCTTCTCAGCTTGCCGCTATCGCCGCCGCCATCGCCATGAAGTCGCTCAAACCTTCAACGAGGCGCTTGGAGACGGAAGGAGGCGAACGGGTGCAAGCGCTCGAGACAAGTGTGGGTTACCACTACCCGGCGCCCAGATGATAAAGGCGCTGCTGTTAAAACCACCGCCAGACGCATCGAGCCCACGAAGCCCTCGACACGCCGCTTATCCGGCGCCAGACGCGACGGGCATTAAAATCCCACTCCGCATTAAATTCGGCGAAGCGACACGAGCAAAGAAGGACGCCGCTTCGCCTCGCCCGATGCGCCCCTTCGGTCTCCGCGTGGCGCTGATTGTACGGACAATCTCGGAACCGGCGCCGGCGCCAGCAAGCCACTCGACGACCGCCAGAAATAGATAAGTCCCTTGACTCTCGGTCTCCTTTACGATTACTTCGAAGGACCAGCAATACGTGCCGACCGCGGCCTGGTCGCCACGCATTGCTCGGGGGCTCGGTAATGGCGCCACTGGCATTCATGCGGTCGGCGATCCGACTGACTGCTCGGCTCGCCTAGTAGGTAGCCCGTCCGACCCAAGCACCACGACCCACGCCCCAGCGGCTACGGTTTCGAAGTGGCGCTTTGCGGTAAAGGCTACCCGCACGGCGCAGACCACATGTCAGTCGGGAACGTCCACGCTACTAGCGTCTGTGTGAGCCAGCGATCCGACCGACTGCTCGTCTCACCTAGCAGGTAGCCCCTCCGACCCAAGCACCACGACCTCGCCCGGCTGAGCTACGGTTCCGGTGGCGATATGACTACACGCGCGCTTGAAGCCGCAGGTCGGTCGGGAGCGCCCCTCTTGTTTAAGGCATGATCGAATGTGCGAAGCGCCATTCATTTCACACAAAGCGGTGGCACGACCAACCCTTTGGCCCCCCTCTGCAGGTAGTTTACCCGACCCAAGCACCATGACCTACGCCCCGGTGGCTACGGTTTCGAAGTGGCGCTCTGTGGTTGGGGGCTACCCGTGCGGTGCGAGCCATAAGTCGGTCGGGGCCACTTCTCCCTGCGCAAAACATGAATGGGCGCTCCTCGATCCCGGGGTTCAAGGTCACAGACAAAACACGAAAGCGAACCCCGACTCGATTAAACACAAAAACGCGTCCCGACCCATTGCATATCAAGGTTCTTTACCTTTTTCTTACAAAAATTACAATGTCTGACATCATTCGTAGTCCCCGTGGAGGACGCTATACGGCGAGATCCGATCGGAGATCACTCGGGCATGGGGCTCGGCTTGAAGCGCGAAGCGCTCGACCTCCTCATCGGTCCGATTCCTGGCAATCCCGCTGCTGACGTTGTCCAGGTTGATGCCATTATAGAAGGACATGGCGTTGACGAGCGCGGATGTGGCCCCCAGGGCAGCGCTCGTCTTCATCGACTTCTCGACGTGCTCGGGCACACGGGCCAACTCGGTCGCGAGTAAACTTGTGCCCCGCGTTGCCCCGAGCAACCGGACGCAGACGGCTCGACCCACCTTTCCCGAGTCGCCACCGGGCGACCACTCATCCTCGCCGCCTCCGCTTCCTTTTGTAATCAGACAGCCCGTCACCGCCAGCGCCGCCACGCCACGCCTTCTGCGGTCGCCCGTGCTTCCGCAGCCTCACCGAACCTCTTCCGCAGCTCTGAAGAGCGAAGCGAAGCAAAGGTTAAAAGTGAGCCACTGCGCTGGCGCCTTCATAATCAACTTGGAGAGCGGCATCTTACCGGCCGACGATTCGGTCATCGCGGCAAGCCGCCAGGCGCCTTCCTCGAGCTTCTGCGGCCTTCGCTCGAAGCGACGGCGGCCTTGGCGCTTGGCATCCGGCAGAGGGACTCAGCTCACTACCCTACGCGCAAGGATCGCCCGACCGGCGCTCCTCCTGTAGGACGTCGGACATCTCGTTCAGCGTCCGGCGGGCCTCCTCCGTCGCCGACCACTCGTGCGCCGCGGTTTCTCGGGCTTCTTGCAGCTCGGAGCCCAGTTGGATACGATCCTCCTCCGCGGCCGTCCCACGGCCGTGCAGGCGACGAAGAAACTTGGATTTGCCCTCCGAGCGCTCCCGCAGACGCTGCGACCGGCCAAGCTGTGTCACTACGGAATCGGACAAAATTCCACAAGACAGGAGAATTTCGAACGCAACTTACCACCCCGGCCGGGTCAACCCCGCTGTGATTTCGCTCCAAGACTCCCGGCGATTCAAGGAGCCGACCCAGCCCGCCGAATCTCCTCCATCCGGTCTCTGCTCGCAGGAGCCTTCTTCGCGAGGACTCCTAATCCACGAAGTTCCGCCTTGTCGCCCAAATAAGAATAGCGATCGCCGCCGTGTCGCCGCCTCGGCAGATCCGTGGTGGATTTGGTGACTCCACGGTCCCCCACGTCGTCCGGCAAGAACTCGCGCCGGCGGGGCCTCGCATTGCGCAAGATCATTTCTCTCCACCACCGCCACCTGAGGCCCATCCTCTAACCATTCGCTCGGTGACGGTGGCGGTAAGGCTTCAAGCGCCAGGACCAGCGACGCTTCGATCGCGGCAACATGGGTCCGCCCGCTTCTTCGCCCCGGGCCCGGCGGCGAAGCCATCGTTGTCGCCCGGCCCCAAGCGCGCCGACCCATGGCCGATTCGGCTTGACCACAGGCGCAACCGCCAGAAGGTCGCCGCCGCCGCAGACAATCAACGCCGCCCGCCTCGCCACGCGCCCGCCCCGGCGCGAGCCCCACCTCTGTCGGCGGGAGTGGCGGTGTCGTTTCCAACGACAACCCCGCCGCGTCTGTCAGGCTCTCCCCCGTGAAATCCCTGGATCCAAAGGTCGATTGGAGGCGATTCGAGCAGGAGGATGAGCGAAACAAACAAGGCGAAACTTACCGCGCCGAGCGGGTGTTGAACAACCGCGCTCTCTTCGTCGACCTCTCTGCCAAGGGAGCCTTTCTTCTTCTTCTTCTTCTTCTTCTTCTTCTTCTTCCTTCCTCTTAGGGCGCCCGCCGGGTGTCTCGCTTGAGCACCGCGGCGGGACCCCGCCCGGCGCCTTTGTGAGAAGTCAGGACAGTCATCGGTTTATTTGAATGTCGATCGCCCTTATCGGTTTGGAGGTTAGCAACGGATCACCGATGGTGCTCACAAGCTAACACCCAAGCCCAATTAGGACAACAACGATCCCATTCAATAACTCGACAACAATCCCGGTATTCCCCGATATGCGACCGAAGCTCGCCAGATCGCCTCAAGATACCGGCTTTCCATTGCCATATCAATTCAATTCACATAAAGGCAACGAACCCAAAACTTCACGACCAGGACACGCAACGAAGCACAACAAAACAACTAAAACCAAAGCACAAAGACAAACCGGACAACCACACAAGAGCCAACCTAGACTCGGAAAATCTACAAAATTTCTCGCATGATGCCTCTAGAAATAAGGACATCCACTCAGCAGGCAGAAGAACAAATGACTAAACAGATGTATATCACAACCACAACCACAAGCATAGCATAAGGATTAGCATGGATAGAAGTGACAACTAGACAAGAGCTAAGCATGAGATTACAACAAGGTTCAACAACGAAAAAGACAAGTATTTAAACATCGCCAAACATAATTCTTGAAAGCTAACTATACAACAAAAAAATACACCACCACCAATGTAAACCAAAAGAATGACAACTCCGGAAGTGTTCTGCCCTTGAACACTTCCGGGCGTTTATACCGCCGATCTTGCTTTTACTCGGTGCCCCGCCCGACCACCGAGAAGCAGTATGGACAGAAATCACACCCATCGGGGTCCTCACCTGAAAACCACAAAGCAGAAGCATGAGTACAGAAGGTGCTCGCAAGACTTACCCGTGGTCCATATATGACCGACTCGAAGGAATATGCATTTGGATGTAGCAAGGTATAAGCTTAGGTAAAAGTAGAAAAAGCTTACTTTGTCTGCATAATCAAATTCAACTACACAAATTTCAAATTCATAGCGTTATGGACAGCACCTATTACTAGAGTGAGAGCAGAATTTAAACATTAAAGAGAGCAATTAAAATCATGAACAAGTATCAACATGAAGTAATCCAACTATTTTCAATTTAAGTTATTACTACGCTGAAGTGTCTGATGATACAAGCGTGCTCATATCCGAGAGCTGCAATTGAATCGCTTATTCACCCCGCAGGGATCATCAATCGCACGACATGTGCCACAAGGAACCTCATGTCAACCCTCCTCCCATCCATATCTACTCGTTGAACCATCCTCATGCGGCCGAGCACCTAGCAACCTACCTTGATCGGCTCAAGCCTCGCTTAGCCCTCAAGAGTAGACCTAGGCCTCGCCTCAACCACGCCCAATCGCATGAGGGCATGACCCATCGAGTAGTATGCCATGAAAGGGTGGCATACCGCACCATTATATCGGGCATGCGATCAACAAGGGTGCTCGATCAACATGGCAAACAACGGATCGGACCTTAACCAACACAAAGTGAGACTACAACATTTGAGTCTCCACACTCAAATGATCCAACCTCTCGCCGGGTCTCAATTTTACATTTCAGACATAACCATTTCCATTTACAACCCAATAGTGTGAAATAATTATTCTCAAATGAGGGAACCATCCCCACTTGGCCCATACCCACATCTAAGCAAAACTAAGCATGGACACAATGTAATTACCCATATACTAGCTCCAAGGATGGCATTCAACAATTATCAATGAGTGTATATGCAACAAGTAGGTTCTAATCCTATCCCACATTTCAATTCCTAATGCAAGACATAATCATCCAATAAGCAAATTATTCGCTAAAATACAATTATACATAAGGTTGAAAAATGCTTAGGTGCTTGCCTTGTGCTTCCGCTGGATTTTCAGTTACAACCGGCTCTCCGGTAAAGGTAACCCCCTCAGTCACCGCCACGCCACCCTCCGCGTGCTCGTTCTCTACACGATCACAATGCATGAAATGAGATGCATGCAATGCAAATGAAATGAAGATACCAAATGCATCACCTAAGCCAGCTCCAAAAGTGCAGACATTCAACTCAACTTAAAACTGAAAACACAATTGCTAAACTCCACTTCTATTCTAAAGCAAAATCTGAAAACAACGAACACACTCCTCTAATCAAACATAACTTTTAATTGGCTAATCCAAAAATTGACTTCTTGGACACTAAAAGACCACAAGAGGGTGATCTAACTTTACCATGCAACACAACATTCAGAACATAGATTAAAAGTTTTCAACTAAACTCTGAACTTCAGCCCAAAGTCTGAAATTTTTCAGCACAAACTGATTTCAGGACAGCATTGCTACAAATAGCCATAACTTTTTGATCACTTAGCCAAATTGAGCAAACTCAGAGCCTACACGACCGTAAGACATAGACCTACACAATAGCTTTGTCCAATCACCCAGATTCTGCCCAGGTAACTCCCAGTTTGGCCAGGAACAGAGAACAATTTCAGAGTTTCAGACAGCATGCACAAAATTCAACATATAAATTGCTATACTTAGTGGAATTGAGTAAAGGATGACATTTTTATAATCTACATGAAATTTCCTACAACTCCACAGGCAAAAATAATTTCTAATTCGGCCCCTAACTAATTCTTATTCACAGCTCAAGTTTCTACCCGAAATCTTCAGCATTTTCAGAGCAGCAAGCACTAAAATAGACATAACTTTCAGCTGGATTAACGAAATGAGGTGATTCCAGTTGCAAATGAAAGATAATTTGATTACCCACAACTTTCTCAACAGCCAACCTAGCAGGAGATGCTCAGAATTTTCTCAAATCAGCCCGAAACAGTAGCTAAAAATTCTGCTCGAAAATTCAGAACTTGCTCCAAACCCTATTCTGCATTTCCCCCCAAAACTTCCCTCCAAAACCAACCCTAGGGCATCCAAATCTGTAGAAACTCTCCCCAAAACCAGAAAACTAGCAAACCCTAACCATGGGGGGGGCTTACCTTGGCCTCCCTCAAGGAGGAGCCATGGGGGAGGAGGAGAGGAGCTCGGTTGGGGCTGCTTGATGGC
Source organism: Guadua angustifolia (assembly GCA_036346375.1). Lineage (NCBI taxonomy): Eukaryota > Viridiplantae > Streptophyta > Magnoliopsida > Poales > Poaceae > Guadua > Guadua angustifolia. Next base: position 1,113,972 of record JAYEVE010000861.1, on the reverse strand, counting down.
TGCTTGAGGAGCTCCAAGGGCTGCAATGGAGGAGAAGAGCTTCAATGTGCTGCCATGGGAGGAGGAGGAGCTTGGAGCCTTGCCCTCTTGCGTTTTGGGGGTGGGAAATGAAGTGGCTGTGCTGGTTTGGGGGAGAGCAGCACGCTATGGATGAGGGGGTGGTGCGGTTTGGTGGAGAAAAGGAGTGGGGTGGCTGCCATGGTGGGGCCGGCTGGTGTGGGGAAAAAAAGATGGTGTGCTGCCAATTGAAGTCTAATTGCTACCACTCTATGACCTCTAACCCACACACTAGGAGATTAAGTGCTAGGGACAAGTCCCCATGAGTTCAACACATGGATTAAGTTTGGATGGTAAGACTTATACTAGCACTTGATGTTGGATTGGCAAGAACTCAACCATTGCGTAACGAAAGTTTCTAGTTTGCCACCCACAATGTGTGCATTCCAGACTTTTACGGATCTCTACTTATGGACTCTAAAACTTGTTAAGTTCAGGAAAATTTTTAAGCGCCCTTTTTAGGTAATGCTTGGGATGCTTTCAAGCGACAGGTTAGGAAATGCTCGAAAGTAGGAAATCGACCTTGAGTGCGGCTAAAGGTTGGTTTGTTAGGGTTAATGCTAGCCGCCTTAGTTGAGCTCGAATCCGGGGCCCTGACAAATCCTCCCCCCCATAAAAGAATCTCGCCCCGAGATTCGAAAACGAGAACATAGATGGATGGAGTACATATGGACAATGCAGCCACATACAAATAACATGACTTTAACTACGAAGAGAATGGATGGTAGCACTCACATGTTATGGAAGAATTCGGGATACTCAGTTTTCAAATGGTCTTCCCGCTCCCAAGTGGCCTCATCTTCAGTGTGATTGCTCCACTGAATTTTGTAGAATTTGATAGTCTTCCTACGAGTCTTGCGCTCAGCTTCATCCAAAACTCGAATGGGATACTCTTGGTAGGACAGATCGAGCAGAACCTCAAGTTCATCCACTTCGAGATGTTCAAAGGGAACACGGAGGCACTTCTTCAATTGCGATATGTGGAAGACATCGTGGACCATCGCTAGAGCGGGAGGAAGCTCCAATTGATATGACACTTGACCACGTCTTGCCAGGATCCGGAAAGGTCCTATGTATCGTGGTGCCAATTTTCCCTTAACCCCCAAATGGGTGCCGGAGGGGAGATACTTTCAGATAGACATAATCACCAATGTGAAAGAGAGAGTCTTCACTGACGATCAAGATAGCTCTTTTGTCGTGATTGTGCTATCCTCAAGTTTTCTTGTATGGTCTTTACCTTCTTCTGCCGTCATGACCAGCTCAGTCCAAAGAATGGACGTTCCCACTCTCGGACCAGTTCAAGGGTGCGGCAACATTGCGACCATAGAGTGCTTGAAGGGGACATTTTGATGTTTGGTTTGGTAGGCATTGTTGTGAGCAAACTCAGCATATGGAAGACATTCATCCCATTTCTTCCCATAAGACGTAACACAAGCCCTCAACATGTCCTCCAGATCTGATTGACCCTCTCGGCCGGCCGCCGGTTTTGGGATGATATGCCGAGTGTGAAGCGCCTTGGTGCCCAATGCCTCGTCACGGACTTCTCCGAATCGAGAAACAAACTGAGACCCTCGATCGGAAACTATCCGTCTTGGTACTCCATGAAGACATACAATTCGAGATATGTACAATTCTGCATACCTCTTGACTTGATAAGTGGTGCGAACGGCTAGGAAATGTGCGGACTTTGTCAACCGGTCGACTATAACCCATATCGAGTCGTGACCCGAAGAAGTCGTCGGTAGGCCGGTGATGAAATCCATTCCAATCTCTTCCCACTTCCAACTTGGAATGGGCAGCGGTTGAAGAGTGCCAGCCGGCTTGAGATGCTCGGCCTTCACCCGTTGACAAACATCACACTCCGACACATAGCGAGCAATCTCGCGCTTCATGCGAGTCCACCAAAATTGTTGCTTCAAGTCTTGATACATTTTGTTGCTGCCTGGATGAATTGTGAGCAAGGAGTTGTGGGCTTCATCGAGAATCTTCCTTCTCAACTCTTGGTCTTTAGGGACGACTAGGCGCTTGCCGAACCATAAAGTTCCACAATCATCAAGATGAAAACAAGTAGCTTGGCCGAATTCAACTTGTCACGATTCGGCAACACCCTTGTCCTTCTTTTGCGCCTCTCTAATCTGATCTAGTAGCGTGGACTTCAACTCTAGGTTGGCCAAGAACCCTTCTTCAACCATTTCTATGCCGAAGTTTCGCAATTTCCTGAGATAGTGGTACTTTGGGGTTGAAGAGTGAGGCAATTGCATCGGGCCTTGCGACTCAACGTCCGCCCACCACATTAGCTTTTCCCGGTGGTAATGCACTTCCAAATTGTAGTCCTTGATCAGTTCAAGCCACCTTCTTTGCCTCATATTCAAATCACTTTGAGTGAAGATGTACTTGAGACTCTTGTGATCAAGATAGATGTTGCACTTGTTCCCAAGAAGGTAGTGGCGCCAAATTTTAGAGCATGAACCACGCTGCAAGCTCTAAATCATGAGTTGGATAGTGCTCTTCATGTCGTTTCAATTGCCGAGACGCGTAGGCGACAACTCGGCTTTCTTGCATAAGCACACAGCCAAGTCCGATACCTGACGCATCGTAATAAACATCGAATGGTTTGTGAATATCAGGTTGCGTGAGGATAGGAGCTGTAGTAAGGCACTGTTTCAAGGTCCGAAATGCTTGCTCACAACCCGTTGACCATTTAAATGCAACACCCTTCTTGAGTAGCTCGGTCATAGGTTTGGCAATCTTCGAGAAGTCTTGAATGAATCGACGATAATAGCCGGCGAGCCCAAGGAAACTACGGATCTCTGTGATAGTTTTGGGCTGTTCCCACTCGAGAACTTCTTGCACTTTGCTTGGATCGACAAAGAACACCTTGCTCGGAGAGGACATGTCCCAAGAAAGATACCTCCTTCACCAAAACTCAAGACTTGCTGAATTTCGCATAAAGGCGATGTTCCCGAGTCTCTCGAGAATGATGCGAAGATGTTTTGCATGCTCTTCTTCATTTCTTTGAGTAGATAAGGATATCGCCAATGAAGATGACCACGAAGGAGTCAAGTTCCTCCATGAAGATGGAGTTCATAAGGTACATGAAGTACGCCAAGATTCGTCAAACCGAACGACATGACGGTATACTCATACAGGCCATAACGAGTGGAGAATGCTGTCTTCGGGATATCTTCGGCTCGAATCTTGATTTGATGATACCCAAGCCTCAAATCAATCTTGGAGAACACCCGTGCACCAGCAAGTTGATCAAAGAGGATGTCAATTCGGGGAAGAGGGTACTTGTTCTTTATGGTGACAGCGTTCAAAGGACGATAATCAACACACAGGCGGAGAGAACCATCCTTCTTGGTCACGAAGATAGCCGAGCAGCCCCAAGGTGAGGAGCTCGGACGAATGAATCCCTTGTCCATCAGTTCCTTCAGTTGCTTCTTCAATTCGGCCAATTCATCGGTGGCATTGAGACGGCCGCTTGAAGCTGGAGCGCCCCGGTGAAGTTCAACTACTGAACTCAATATCCCGATCAGCGGCATCCCAAAGAATTCAGCTGGGAACACATCCGGTATTCAGAAACCACGGGAATGGACTCTAACCCTCAATTTCAGCACCATTCAAGGAGCAAAGAGTGGCCTTGCCACCATCAAGAAGTAGAGTTAACACATGCGCCCATCGGTCCCTTGAGCGAGATGGAGCGACGAGAGCAATATAGGATGGCTTGCTGCCGTGTTAACCAATTCATGCCCAAGATAACATCCATCCCACGAAGATCGAGGATCAACAAGTTGACAAGGAACGGAACCCTTGGATTAGCACAGATGCTTCTTGAACTACTTGATTAGCGACCATTTTGAACCGGTGCTTCAATGAGGAATGAGGTGTTGCTTTGCAGCTCACTCTCATTTGATGGTGCATAGCAAAATCCTGCGAATAAAAGAATGAGAAGCCCCCGAGTCAAATAAAACCCTAGCAAAGATGCCCATCAATGTATAACATACCGTCAACACAAGTGTCGCCCTCTGAATTTCTTCGGCTGTCTTGTAGTTGACTCGCCATTCTTTGAAGCTTGAGGTGCCTTCCGCTGGGACGTGGAGGCGGTGCAAGAGCGACTTGAGGCTTTGGAGCATTAAAGTTGTTGTCCCGCTTTGGAAAAGGACAATCCACGATGAAGTGTCCCGACGCCCACAATTGTAGCACGGCTCTGACTCAAGTCGCCCCACTCTCACTCCCCGATCGTGGGTGGGGGCCGGGAGCAACAACAGAGGTCGGGCCATCCCCACTGTAGGGGAGGTGCAGGAGCAGTGCTCGAAGTGGAGGAAGGAGACAGCTCGAGCACGCCAGAATCGCCACCGCAGCACGATCGCACCACCCACTTTCGCTTCTTTTCTTCCTGGTGGTTCTTCATCTTGTGCTCCACCGTGATCGCCCGACTCACCAAAGCATTAAAATCAGGGAAGTCACACACTAAGAGCTTGTCTTGCATCTTGGCTGACAGTCCATTCATGAAGCGGTCTTGCTTTTTCTGGTCTGTGTTCACCTCTTCTGGTGCATACTGAGCAAGATAGTTGAACTCGCGAGAATAGTCCATCACAGACTTGTTCAACTGCTTGAGGGAGAGGAACTCGTGCCTCTTGATATCCATGAGCTCTTCGATATGATATGCCCGAAAGGCCTCACGGAACTCTGCCCATGACACCGATGACCGGCAGTTGCATGACAAGGAAATTGGCCCACCAAGCACCAAAGAGGCCCCGGGTTGTTGAGCACAGAATAGAGCCTTCTCATGATCTTCGCAGTGAATGAGAGCAAACTTTGCTCAATTCAGCGCAACCAATCGCTCTGCTCAAGTGGCTCATGAGCGAGAGAAGGTAGGTGGCTGGGTATGCAGGAAATCCAGATAACCATTGGGTCGGTCTCGCCCTTCGCGGCCACCTCTAGGAGCCTGATTCTGAACAAGTATCTCAAGGATTCGGTTGGTTGTTTGCTGATTCTGCTCCGACCTTAGCAACACATCCAAGAGGTTGGGAGGAGGAGGCGGATTGCTATCGTGGGGCTGTGATCGCCCCGCAGCCTCATCACCTCCCGCACCTCCGCGGGTCCTCATTCTGTCGTCAACCAAGGTCAGACGACAAGAGTTAGACTCCACGTGAAAAGGGATAGGTTCTTAGACTTGTATAAAAAAATTTTGAATTAAAATATGATCCAGACAATAAAAGAGGACAAAGGAATCCTACAAGTCTAACAAACATAAAAGCATGGATCATGATGCAAAATGACATGGTAAAACATATGCATGCATGGTATGAAATGCATGGTTCCAACGTAATCGTTTCTCCCACGCTCACCATTCCACCTACACAACATTAATTATAGACATAGGGTGGGTAATATAGCGCTAAGTGCTACCTAGAAGATTAATCACTTAAGTGGTTGTCAAGTTTACGGTTCGTCTTTATGCACCTTGCTCTGATACCAGCTTGTGAGGAGCCGCCCAGACCGTCATCGGTTTATTTGAATGTCCAGTCGCCCTTATCGGATTTGGAGGTTAGCAACGGATCACCGATGGTGCTCACAGTGCTAACACCCAAGCCCAATTAGGACAACAACGATCCCATTCGAATAACTCGACAACAATCCCAGATTCCCCGGTATGCGACCCGAAGCTCGCCCAGGATCGCCCCGCATACCGGTTTCCATTGCCATATCAATTCAATTCGCATAAAGGGGGCAACGAACCCAAAACTTCACGACCAGACACGCAACGCGGAAGCACAACAAAACAACTAAAACCAAAGCACAAAGACAAACCAGACAACCACACAAGAGCCAACCTAGACTCAGAAAATCTACAAAATTTCGGCATGATGCCTCTAGAAATAAGGACATCCACTCAGCAGGCAGAAGAACAAATGACTAAACAGATGTATATCACAACCACAACCACAAGCATAGCATAAGGATTAGCATGGAAAGAAGTGACAACTAGACAAGAGCTAAGCATGAGATTACAACAAGGTTCAACAACGAAAAAGACAAGTATTTAAACATCGCCAAACATAATTCTTGAAAGCTAACTATACAACAAAAGAATACACCACCACCAATGTAAACCAAAAGAATGACAACTCCGAAGTGTTCTGCCTTGAACACTTCCAAGGCGATATCACCGATCTTGCTTTTACTCGGTGCCCGCCCACCACCGAGAAGCAAGATGGACAGAAATCACACCCATCGGTCCTCACCGAAAACCACAAAGGAAGCATGAGTACGTAAGGTACTCGCAAGACTTACCCGTGGTCCATATATGACCGACTCGAAGGAATATGCATTTGGATGTAGCAAGGTATAAGCTTAAGGTAAAAGTGCGAAAAGCTTACTTTGTCTGCATAATCAAATTCAACTACACAAATTTCAAATTCATAGCGCTTATGGACAGCACCTATTACTAGAGTGAGAGATGAATTTAAACATTAAAGAGAGCAATTAAAATCATGAACAAGTATCAACATGAAGTAATCCAACTATTTTCAATTTAAGTTATTACTACGCTGAAGTGTCGGATGATACAAGCGTGCTCCTATCCGAGAGCCGCAATTCAATCGCTTATTCACCCCGCAGGGATCATCAATCGCATCGACATGTGCCACAAGGAACCTCATGTCAATCCTCCTCCCATCCATATCTACTGCTGAACCATCCTCATGCGGCCCGAGCACCTAGCAACCTACCTTGATCGGCTCAAGCCTCGCTTAGCCCTCAAGAGTAGACCTAGGCCTCGCCTCAACCACGCCCAATCGCATGAGGGCATGACCCATCGAGTAGTATGCCATGAAAGGGTGGCTTACCGTACCATTATATCGGGCATGCGATCAACAAGGGTGCTCGATCAACATGGCAAACAACGGATCGGACCTTAACCAACACAAAGAGATTACAACATTTGAGTCTCCACACTCAAATGATCCAACCCTCTCGCCCGGTCTCAATTATACATTTCAGACATAACCATTTCCATTTACAACCCAATAGTGTGAAATAATTATTCTCAAATGAGGGAACCATCCCCCACTTGGCCCATACCCGACATCTAAGCAAAACTAAGCATGGACACAATGTAATTACCCATATACTAGCTCCAAGGATGGCATTCAACAATTATCAATGAGTGTATATGCAACAAGTAGGTTCTAATCCTATCCCACATTTCAATTCCTAATGCAAGACATAATCATCCAATAAGCAAATTATTCGCTAAAATACAATTATACATAAGGTTGAAAAATGCTTAGGTGCTTGCCTTATGCTTCCGCTGATTTTTCGCCACAACCGCTCTCCGAAGGTAACCCCTCACCACCGCCACGTCACCCTCCGTGTGCTCGTTCTCTACACGATCACAATGCATGAAATGAGATGCATGCAATGCAAATGAAATGAAGATACCAAATGCATCACCTAAGCCAGCTCCAAAAGTGCAGACATTCAACTCAACTTAAAACTGAAAACACAATTGCTAAACTCCACTTCTATTCTAAAGCAAAATCTGAAAACAACGAACACACTCCTCTAATCAAACATAACTTTTAATTGGCTAATCCAAAAATTGACTTCTTGGACACTAAAAGACCACAAGAGGGTGATCTAACTTTACCATGCAACACAACATTCAGAACATAGATTAAAAGTTTTCAACTAAACTCTGAACTTCAGCCCAAAGTCTGAAATTTTTCAGCACAAACTGATTTCAGGACAGCATTGCTACAAATAGCCATAACTTTTTGATCACTTAGCCAAATTGAGCAAACTCAGAGCCTACACGACCGTAAGACATAGACCTACACAATAGCTTTGTCCAATCACCCAGATTCTGCCCAGGTAACTCCCAGTTTGGCCAGGAACAGAGAACAATTTCAGAGTTTCAGACAGCATGCACAAAATTCAACATATAAATTGCTATACTTAGTGGAATTGAGTAAAGGATGACATTTTTATAATCTACATGAAATTTCCTACAACTCCACAGGCAAAAATAATTTCTAATTCGGCCCCTAACTAATTCTTATTCACAGCTCAAGTTTCTACCCGAAATCTTCAGCATTTTCAGAGCAGCAAGCACTAAAATAGACATAACTTTCAGCTGGATTAACGAAATGAGGTGATTCCAGTTGCAAATGAAAGATAATTTGATTACCCACAACTTTCTCAACAGCCAACCTAGCAGGAGATGCTCAGAATTTTCTCAAATCAGCCCGAAACAGTAGCTAAAAATTCTGCTCGAAAATTCAGAACTTGCTCCAAACCCTATTCTGCATTTCCCCAAAACTTCCCTCCAAAACCAACCCTAGGGCATCCAAATCTGTAGAAACTCTCCCAAAACCAGAAAATTAGCAAACCCTAACCATGGGGGGCTTACCTTGGCCTCCCTCAAGGAGGAGCCATGGGGAGGAGGAGAGGAGCTCGGTTGGGGCTGCTTGATGGCTGCTTGAGGAGCTCCAAGGGCTGCAATGGAGGAGAAGAGCTTCAATGTGCTGCCATGGGAGGAGGAGGAGCTTGGAGCCTTGCCCTCTTGCTTTTGGGGGTGGGAAATGAAGTGGCTGTGCTGGTTTGGGGAGAGCAGCACGCTATGGATGAGGGGTGGTGCGGTTTGGTGGAGAAAAGGAGGGGGTGGCTGCCATGGTGGGGCCGGCTGGTGTGGGGAAAAAAAGATGGTGTGCTGCCAATTGAAGTCTAATTGCTACCACTCTATGACCTCTAACCCACACACTAGAGATTAAGTGCTAGGGACAAGTCCCCATGAGTTCAACACATGGATTAAGTTTGGATGGTAAGACTTATACTAGCACTTGATGTTGGATTGGCAAGAACTCAACCATTGCAGAATCTAAAGTTTCTAGTTTGCCACCCACAATGTGTGCATTCCGGACTTTACGGATCTCTACTTATGGACTCTAAAACTTGTTAAGTTCAGAAAAATTTTAAGCGCTCTTTTTAGGTAATGCTTGGGATGCTTTCAAGCTTATGTGTTAGGAAATGCTCAAAGTAGGAAATCGACCTTGAGTGCGCTAAAGGTTGGTTTGTTAGGGTTAATGCTAGCCGCTTTAGTTGAGCTCAACCGGGGCCTCGACAGCCCTCCCGCAGTCGCCACTGACGACAACCCAAGTCATAATCCTCGTATGGATCAAGGGCTCTCTGCCATCACCGAGGACGATCCCGCCGATCGTGGAGATCATCGTCGATTCCGACATCCTCATCACAGCAGACGCCGCCAGCGCCTTCCTCTTCTTCTCTCCTTCTCCCTCCTGCTCCTTCCGGGCCGACTCCTGCAGCTCGGTCTTCCTACGGGCCTCTGCCCTCATCTCCTTCTCCCCCGGCAGCCATGCCCGGGAGGAGGCTCCGAGTAAGCCCTGAAAGGGGGTAATAACTCCACTGCACTCAAAGCACGGGAGTCAAGCTGGGCGAAGGAAGGAAGGGGCCGCCAATTACCAGATTTGGGGGGTTTTCCGCCGAGAAGGGCTCGGGAGCGCCACCCCGCGCTACGGTGGCCTTCACGACCAAGACGGCCCTCACCCGAGCACCCACCTCCGACGAGGGAAGGTCCGTGCGCTCCATCCTCATGGGGTCGGATGCTACCGCATTCGAACATGGGGCGAGGCCGCCCATCGAGGTTGCACGCGCCGCCATGAACGCAGGGTAACGACGCCGCCGTCAGCCCCGCCGCACTTTTGAGCCGCTCGAGATCACCTCCATTTTCCGCTTCTTCGCGTCCGCCGGTCGGCCCCATTCAGGTATCGCCACAGGCCGCCTTCCGGTGAAGGCCGGAGCACTATCCCCTACGTTCCGAACGTAGAACCATTCGGCGTGCCATCCCCGGTTCGATGAGGGCAGCTTCATGTCGACGTACTCACCCGACCGATTGGACCGAAGCTGAATGGCGGCGCCGCCGATCGGCGCCAATGCCGCGCTCGCTGTCGACTTTCCCTTCAGCGGCCGCATGTGGAAGAAGTACTTCCATAGCGCCCAATGGGGCTCAATCCCCAGAAAGGCCTCACACAGCGTGATGAAGATCGCAATGTGCAGCACACCGTGGGGATTCAGATGATGGACCTCCACCTTGTAGAAGTGGAGGAGCCCGCGGACGAAGGAGTGAAGGGGGAGGCCAAACCAGCGCCGAAGAAAGGCGCGGGGACGACAATCTCGCCACACCAGCTCAGCCACGGCCCCGCCGGTACCCTCCACCGGATACATCGCGGGGAAGGAACCGCTTTTCCACAAAGCCGAAGGCCGAACCTCGAGAATGGAGCACTCCACCACGCCATCTCCGGGAGGGCGCACGCAAGCAAGAAAAGGGCGGTGGCGGTGAGTTCCTCCTAGGGTTTTTTTCGCTCACCACTGGTCGCCGCGTCTTTTCCTCTTTTTCAGCAGCTGGGGAATGGCACTAAGACTAGCGAACCGCCTGCGGTCCCCTCTTCGCTTGTAGGGAACACCACGACCCCAGATTGGGCACGCCGATCGCTACGACGATTCAACTCCAGACGTCGTCTCGATTTTCGATCACCCTCGCTCATTTATGACAGTGGCTGCAGTTTAGCCAGAAGACCAAGATCGGGCAGATAACAGACGACTCCTTGGGTCTCACCCACGGACTTGAAGAGCCGCCTCCCGGCGCGAGAAAAACACGCCGAGGCCGCCACGACCCCGAAGGCCGCGAAAGGGCTCATCAACCCGGGCTCGGGGCTCGACCAAGTGCCATGGGCCCCATGCGCCCGGCCACCAAGTGGATGCACACGCCGCCCCGAGCGCAAAATCGAGCGAGGGACGAGAATAGGGTGAGCCCCCAGTGGGCCTCCAGTTGGGTCGGCGGACGACCCAATCACCTTTAATCATGTCCGAGACCATACTTCACGCTCGCTCACGGAGCCTGCCGACGGTGTGACACCACCAGCCCTCAAAGTTGACGGACGACCGGGGTCCGATACGGATCGAGTAAAGAAAGGTTCTCATGGGTCGCCTCAGTAGGTCGGACGCCTGCGACGGGATAACGCCCGCCGAAAATGGTTCTCCTTTCGAAGCCACCAGGCCCACTCGACAAACCCGCTATCGCCAAGACGAAGCGCCGGGCGTTCAAGCCAACGTATGGCAAACGCGTTAGCTCACCCTCCAGTCCCACGCCGCGGGACGGGCGTATCGTGGAAACTCTTCGCAAAATGCCAACCATGCAGTACGTCCGACTACGACGCGAAATGGAGGCCTCTGGCGGGAGGTGAACCCGACCGCTCTCCACCCGCCGGGGCTCGGGTTCCATCCACCGGATGCGCCACGCGCACCGGGCATTGGCAACGGCCCGCCTCTACCGATACCGAGTATTTCGACCGAAGCGAAATCCTCAACCAGAGTCGCTTCTTCCTGGCGAGTAAACCCCGACCGCTCTCCGACCCGCCGGGCTCGCTCCATCCATCGGATGCGCCACACACCGGACGGTCGACCAGATTCGACCGTCCGGACATCACGAATCGCGTAATCGGACGGTCACCCTAAGGTAAGACAAGACTGCCGCTACCGGAGCGGCGACTTTGGCCGGGGGCCATCGGACGAGGTAAGCCCCCGGCCGGCTCTCCGACCCGACCAGGGGCTCGGGGGCTATTGACGGATACCCAGGACATGGGTACACCCAGCGGCCCAAGAAAAATACATGGGCCGCCGGCACGCCCGAGCCTCAAACGAGAAGACCCGCTCGGAGGCCCATGGCCTCCGACCAATTCGACCCCAAAAGGGCGGTCCGACCAGCGCCATAGGTCGGGCGCTCCGAGCAGTATTCGAGGCAACTGGGAGGCCGACCGACCAGCCTGCGCGAAGGCACCCACCTCCCGACCGAGCCAACCCCGGGAAGGAACCCGACCGGACACTACAGGGCGGCCACCTCCGAGGGTACGGCGATATAGACCCGCGCGTACCCGACCGACAGGTCGGACACGCCGCAAGCTTCGAACAAAGCGCCAACCATCTTCACCCATGGGCGGACGTCAGGCCGGGAATACCAACCTCCACGGCGGGTACTCACAACCGACATAACGCTCACTACGGCCAGGCGGACAGGCGCCAGCGTACCTTCCCGAGGGCAATTCTCGAGCAGGCGCCGACGCGTCGGCGCTCGACACCACGCAGGGTAGGTGCGCCGCTTCCCAAGAACGGACCGAGCCGCCGCTTCCACGCCCATCGACCCGGACGCATGCACGACTACCCTTGAAAGGTCAAGTCCAAAGAACTCGACACCAAGGCAAGAAGCCGACTCCTAGGCTTGAGGAGTCCCATCCATTTTTCTCTTTTTCACACTCATGTGTAGTCTCTTGTAACCGCCTCCCGTGCTATATAAGGGAGGCTTGGCCCTTCGAGACGGGGACGACGACGACGACTAGGATGACAGAACAAAAAACACTACGGCCAGTAATCCTCAGAAGCGAGACCTCGAGCCTCGGCTCTGCCCATGCTTGTAACTCTGAGGGTTCACGGAGCCAATAAAATCCGACCACCGCACGGATCGAGTAGGGACGCCGCCCCCAACCAAGATAGATCCCGGCCTCTTTTCTCTCTCTGGGCCTAACCATTCGGGAGCGGGACGCTGCCCTCCGCAGACTTACAAATTTACTTGCCGCTTACCAAACGCCGACACATCTAAACCCAAGATCGCTCGCTAAGGTTTCAACACCGAGGGACTGTTACCACAACCAGGCCCCCTCTTGCGCTGTGAGTTTTACTACCCGCACACTCGACTCACTCCACCACATGACAAGCATCAAGAATAGATTTCACAATTTACTCAGCTAGGTCCGTCCCCATTCTAACTTGTGGTTGTATGAATGACTCAGTCAAAGGCTCGCAAGGTTAAGTCCTTAGTTGACCGAGGCAAGACTAACCAAAAGTTCATCACATCAACATGTCATAAAACCAATTGCACCGCCTGACCACTCTTGGCCCACCGAAACAATCTAAAACCAATGCGATCGCCTGATTGCCACTCTTGGCCCACCGAAACAATCTAAAACCAAATGCGACCTCACCGACACACTCTTGGCCCACTGTAAACAATCTTGCCACTTGCCTCGCCTAAATCATTTTCCCACCACAGCCCTTTACCATGCACCACGTGCCATCATCAATTCAATAACACATGTCACATTCTCAAAAACACATTCCATATCTCATTAAGTCAACATTAACTTTAATATTCCAAAATCATGACCAATCTACGTGGCAGGGCTAAGCACACCACATACGGTCTAATTAACCCATGTTGGCAAATTATTAATGTCCAACTATTAATCCACAATCTAGGGTGACAAATGAATCATGGCATACAAATAATAGAGACAAGGTGGCAATAACAAGTAGGTTGATTATGTAATCCCAAATTAATTGAAATCAGTTTATTTCAAGCTAGCATGCAATAATTTGAATCAAAGTAAATTTGTAAAACTGGGAGCAATATGATCAAAGCACAACTTTCCTGGCCCTTGCTATCTTTATTATTCTTTACTCTTTATCTTTGACTCTGGATCTTCGATCTTCAATCTTTACTTCCTTGATCTTCAGCTTCTTTGAATGACTTCCGGATAACGCGTCTAACGATAAACAAACACAAATACAACAAAACTCAGAAGCAAATCAAGTAAACTCCAAATTAAGAACGAATAGCATTGGGCACAACGGCTTAGATGAAATTAGGAACTTGGATGGATTAGGTCGATGATTAGACAAAAGAGAACGGCTTTCGAAAAATACATCGAAGAGAAAGATTAATAACTGGGAAAGAAGGAATAATATTCCGAAGAATATTTCCTTTGAAGTTGCAATCTTGATTAGATAGACAATGACATATGGCTCTCGATCCATAGACCGGGTCCATAAAGATATGTTATTTCATGATAAACTAAGCTAATACTCAAAGTTGACTTTTATTGACTAAGTGGATACACAGTCAAACAAAAGAAAGATAAACGGATAGATTAGATATGGGTACAAGGATATAACACCTGGTCAATGGTCTAGCGACCAAGTCCACAAATGAATTCTAGGTTAATGACAGATTAGATTTTCAAGGATAAGACAAGAACGGATGGGATCGACATCCACTCCGGTTCAATCCGGAGGTTAGTCTTACATCGGGGACGGAACTCGACAACAACGAGGCGGTGATGACAGGATTACGAGGCTGAACTCAACACGATGGGCTAGATCACAATAAGGCGATAGAAAAGGTAAGGACATCACACTAGGGCTTTCACTTGCATGCACCTATGCGATGCCAGCGATACAATGAAAGCAAAGTGTTAACAACGGTACGTTAACGGCATTACGTTAATAATGAAACATTAACGGCAAAACGTTAACGACGGAACGTTAACGATGGAACGTTAACGATGGAACGTTAACGGCGAAACGTTAACGGCGGAACGTTAACGATGGAACGTTAACGGCGGAACGTTAACGATGGAACGTTAACGGCGAAACGTTAACGGCGGAACGTTAACGATGGAACGTTAACGATGGAACGTTAACGGCGGAGGTGAAGCGTTAACAGAATACTTATAAAATTACAAGGTGGCGACCATCGGTACAATGGTAGGGCAGCGACGTCATGACATGGCTCAAATTTGATTTGCGATCTGCGGAGTACACATATCGCGACGCAACGACAAAAGACGACGGGTAGATACTAGAATATGGCTTTGGCGGCAACCGGGAATCAAATGAACTTCGCCGATGAGCAAAACAGTGAATGACGACCCACCGGACAGACAACACGGCGGGCGAACTAAATTGGTGGCGGTAAAGACGATAGGCGGCGGCTAAAAACGCGGCGTCGATTTAATAAAAATAATTTCGGTAGACGCAACAGCAAAGGGAAAATGTCTATCGCGTAGAACGCGGTGACACGAACTCAACAAAATAGGCGGATTTGGCGGCAACCCAACGGTTTTATCACAAACTGCCGATGAACGGCTTCCGGAGCTAACAGATCAAACGGTCATAACTGTTAAAATAATAGATGAAACCTAACCAAATTTTACAGAGAGCTATATGGGAATATTTGGCACAATATGACATGAACGGATCTAAGTTTTACCTTTTGGATCAACGGGGAACGCGCGATGAAGTTTTCTGCTGTCTGCAACACAGTCTGATCGGAGAAAAGAATTTTCTGCGCAAAATTACAAGGTCAAAACCATGGGTTAGGGTGAGCACCATGTAGGGTATATCAAGAGGTGTCTAACATAAAAATTTCATGGCCAAACTCCCAAAAACGAGGGAGAACGGGCTCCGGCAAGATTTGATTTTTGGGCGGCTATAACTTTTGATCCAGTGGATGAAATTGCACCAAATTTGTATGGAAGACAGAGGGTACCTTGAGGCACGACGTGACATAGATGGATCTTGAAAAGAGTCGATGAGTTGACGGGGAACGCTATGCCAAAACAGGCCGACGTGGGGGCGGCGCTCGGGGCGATGCGGCGGCGTGGCTGCTCTGTTTGGAATCTTCCAAAACTGTTTTACAGGGGTGTTG
Source organism: Guadua angustifolia (assembly GCA_036346375.1). Taxonomy (NCBI): domain Eukaryota; kingdom Viridiplantae; phylum Streptophyta; class Magnoliopsida; order Poales; family Poaceae; genus Guadua; species Guadua angustifolia. Next base: position 1,098,350 of record JAYEVE010000861.1, on the reverse strand, counting down.
CAACCATCATGGAGGTGCTTCACAAGAAATTTGAGGATGAACGGAGTTCGGGAGCATCCGGTAGAGCTCGTCGAAGTTCTCACCGGAGTTGGGGAAGAAGGATTGCCGAGGGAGATCCGTTGTGGTTCTGATGCTGATATTTTAGTATGATGTGGGGAATGAGTATCGGCGTCTAGGGTTCAATTTTGAGCTACAAAGGAGCAATAGATCAACAGCAAAAGCTCGCCGGAGTTGGGAAAGAAATCGGTGGCCGAAGGTGCTCTGGTATGTTTTTGCACAATTTGATTTTACTGGAGGTAGAGGACAATAAGAGGAAGTTCTGGTAAAATTTCAGATCAAAATAAGTTCGGGAGTGACCAGGAGAGCTCGCCGAAATTTTCGCCGGAGTTGAAAAGAATGGCTCACGCAGGGAGATCTAGAACTCCGATGGGGAAAATTCCAATTGGGTTGTAAAGAGAACGCACGTAAGAATCGGTGATTCAATTTATATTGCAATCGGACCAGCGGATCGTCGGAAAACGCTCGCCGGAGTTATGACTGGAAACTGACTGGAAACTGCCGGAATTACTGTAGCGTTACTGTTTATTTAATCCGAAAATCAATAACCGTTCAAGAAAAATCGAAATAAATGTCAAAAAGCCGTTGAAAATTCCGGGAAAAATCTAGAACGTCACCCACAGCCTTAGTAACACAAATAAAATATTATTATATAAAATAATAAATTTATTCATGTACAGTAAATACTTTTATATTGTTTTTAATATCTTTTAATTTAGAAAATACTAAAACAACCCCAAAAAATCTAAAAAATTTAGGAGTTTAATTATGACATTTTGAGATCAACTAAAATATTTTGGTACCACCAAATATTTTATTTTTATATCAACATATATTTTTATTTTGTTAAAGCTTTCAAAAGGCTTTAGAAAATATATAATTTGATAATTGTAGGAAATTTCGCAGAAATTCCTTAGCTTTATTTATATTAAATAAGATAGGTTTAGCAAAACCAAATCTTTTATTTTGTCTCCAAACTATATTTTTAATTGATGAGACTTTTGGAAAGGTTTTGAAATCAGATTTAACAAATAATGGAAAATTCACCAAGTTCCTTGTGAAATATTTTTTAAATTAATTCCAACTTAAATAGGGTTTTTATTTTTTAAGGAAATAGTTTTAAGTTTTTCTAAAAATAGGCAAAAGTCTTTTTCTTTTGAACTCTAGAGAAATCCGTAAAATAAAGAGGAGACAAATAAACTTGAGACAACCAATAAAATAATAATTTAAAATATAATTTTTTTATCCTTTTTTTGAAATGAAATTTTGGGATGTTACACAAGGTCATGCCATTAATGTTAAAAATTTCCCGAATCATGAAGATTTTGTGTGCCATGCATGTGCCATCGGGAAATTAATAACTAGACCCTCTATTATGAAAGTGCAAAATGAAATCCCTGCATTCCTGGAACACATCCAAGGGGATATTTGCGGCTCAATCCAGCCATTATCAGGGCCGTTTCGGTACTTCATGGTACTAATTGATGCCTCCTCGAAATGGTTGCACGTTTGTTTGCTGTCAACAAGAAATCATGCTTTTGCAAAATTGATCTCGCAGATCATCAAAATTAAGAATGCATTTCTTGATCATCGTGTGAAGTCCATTCGAATGGACAATGCTGGCGAATTTACCTCTAAGGCATTTGATTATTGCACAGCAACTGGACTAACCGTTGAGCACTCTGTACCACACGTCCATATGCAAAATGGACTAGCTAAAGTACTAATAAAGAGGATCAAGTTCATAGCACGACCACTTTTGCTGGGTTGTAACTTGCCCAACACTTGTTGGAGACACGCAGTCCTGCATGCAGTAGCACTAATCAATTTTAGACCATCGGCCTACAACGTCCATTCACCTATGCAACTGGTGCAAGGGGTTATCCCGAAGATTTCCCATCTTAGAAAATTTGGTTGTGTGGTGTATGTACCTATACCACCCCCACAGCGCACTGCAATGAGCCCCCTCCGCAAGTCTGGGATATATGTTGGTTATGAGAGTGCATCCATAATCCGATATTTGGAACCCTTGACTAGAGACTTGCATACAGCCCGATTCGCTGATTGTATCTTTGACGAGGATCGTTTCCCATCATTAGGGGGAAAAATCAACCTTTGGATGAAAAATACCGGGAAATCATATGGCATTCCACTGGGATCCCCGCCATGACCCCTCGACTACCGAATCAAATCAAGAAGTCCAGAAGATAATTGATTTGCAAAACCTCGCAAATGAACCGCCTAATCATTTTGTGATCTAAAGAGCGTGGTTAAGTCGCATGTACCGCTAGAAATGCACCGAGAGGGTTGAAATACCAAAGAAAGGTAAGGTATCCTTCATCCTATTCAGAGGCCTCAAAGAAAAAGGATAGGAAATCTGGCTTCTCAAACCCAAAGTACCCAGAGACGTCTGGAGATAAAAAGGCAAGAGGACTTACCACAGCCAATCATGAAAATGCCCCAACACAAGAAGGGGAGCCAGTTGAGACCTGGCACTGGAAAGAAGCTTTTGGAAAAGGCAATTCCAGATCTGAACCTTTCATTCCAGGAAGCCGACGGAAATAATGTGTGCGCACACATAGGCGATGAAAAACTAAAGGAACTTGCTCCTGCGATGGAAAATAGCAAAGAAGAGCAAGCAGAAGTGCATGATGAAGCACCCCATGATGAAATGGCCATAAACTTTGTAACAACAGGAGAATCCCTGAATAGAGCAACAGCCAATGTCGATGCATACCTCGCAAAGAAGATTGCCACAATCATCGACCATAATCCCAAGCCTGCATCTCTTGCAGAATGCAAGAAAAGGATAGATTGGGAAGAATGGAAGAAGGCAATCACCGCGGAATTAGTCTCTCTGAACAAAAGAGAGATGTTTGGGCCAGTATGCCGCACACCTCCCTATATGAACCCCGTAGGTCACAAATGGGTCTTTATTCGGAAGAGGAATGAAAACAACGAAGTTGTAAGGTACAAAGCAAGACTTATTACGTAAGGTTTCACTCAACGTCCTAGGGTTGATTATGAAGAAACCTATTCTCCGGTCATGGGAGGAATTACCTTTAGGTACTTGATCTTAATGGCAGTCAACTTGAAGTTGAAAATGAAACTGATGGATGTTGTCACAGCAAATCTGTATGGAAACTTGGATTCAGAAATATATATGAAAGTACCAGAAGGTATCCCTATTCCGAATCAAGATAGAGCAAATAGAAACCTATACAGTGTGAAATTAGAGAAATCACTATATGGGCTAAAGCAGTCAGGGAGAATGTGGTACAATCGTTTGAGCAACTTTCTTCGCAAGAAAGGCTACACAAACAGTGAAGATTGTCCATGTGTATTTATACAACGATCCCCGAATGGATTTTGTATAATCTCCGTCCATGTGGATGACTTGAACATTATTGGGACGGATGAAGAAATTGAAGAAGCTTGCTCATACTTGAAGTCTGAGTTCGAAATGAAGGACTTGGGTAAAACCAAGTTTTGTTTAGGCTTGCAGCTTGAGCATGTCCAAGGAGGAATCTTGGTACACCAATCATCCTACACTCAGAAAGTGTTAGAGAAATTTGGTTTTGAAAAGGCATATCCTGCAAAGACTCCAATGGTCGGAAGGTCGTTACAAGCAGACCTAGACCCATACAGGCCTATGGAAGAGGGGGAGGAAGTCCTGGGAGCGAAATTCCCATATTTGAGTGCAATTGAGCACTCATGTACCTGCAAATAGCACCAGTCGGACATTGTGTTCGCCGTGAACTTGCTAGCCAAGTATAGTGCGTAACCTACCAAAAGGCATTGAAGGATAAAGGACATCTTCCGCTACCTCCAAGGAAGCAAAGACCTTGGCTTGTTCTTCGAAGGAACAATGAATTGAATTTGGTTGGCTACCGATGTCGGGTACTTATCTAACCAAGATAATCGGTAAGTCACAAACCGTATGTTTTCCTTTGTGGTGGTACGACAATCTCTTGGAAGCTGTCTAAGCAGACACTTGTCTCAACGTCGACAAACCACTCGGAAATCATCGCTTTGTATGAAGCCTCTCGAGAATGTGCATGGCTTCGAAGAATGGTTCACCACATCCAGAAGTCATGTGGTCTGAACATTGAGCAAACCCCCACTATAATTTATGAAGACAATGTAGCTTGTGTTGCTCAAGTGCAAATGGGATATGTGAAAAGCAACCTCACGAAACACATCAACCCTAAGTTCTTCTATGCTCATGAAATGCATAAGATGAATGAGATCAAGATACTGCACACTAAGTCGTGTGAAAATCTCACAGATCTATTCACTAAGTCTCTCCCAGCATCTACCTTTGAAAGATGCATTAGAGGAATTGGGATGATGAGACTAAGAGAAGTGCATTTCGTGGGGAGAACTTTCACATAATCCTAAATAAATCTTGAACGAGAAGTTTGAGTATCCAACGTGAATCTTGAAGATTTGCATTGAAGTTTGGGTGAATTGTACTCTTTTCCTTAGTAAGTTTTTCAGTGAAGTTTTCTTACATAAGGTTTTAATGAGGCAATTGCAGCAACACGTTAAAGCGATGCTATATACTCTTTCTCCAAGTATTTTTCCCACAGGGTTTTTTTTTCTTGAGTTTTGATGAGGTATATGCATCTCACGGCAAAGGGGCCAAGGGGGAGTGTTAAGGAACCTGGTGGCCCATGAAGGCCCACTTTGGCCCATCAGCCGAAACCCTAGACGTAGACTATAAATATGGAGGAGGGGTCACCCCATTGTACACATGCAATCAGAAATAATAGATCAATTCCTCCAATTTCTCTGTGTCTCTATTCTCCTCTTTCAATATGTCGGGAACTCCGGACTATTCGATAGCGAGGTTCTCAACACACAACAATGCACACATGCGGATTCCTGGGTTACTTAAGGTTGCTTTCTGTTTTGTCTTTGATGCTATTTATGCTGTGCATGATTACAGGATGGCGGGCTAACTAGATGCCCGACTCTCTCACCACGCCGAGCCTTTACTACATCGTGCCCGCTGTGCACGGCGTGGCATGCAAGACTTGGCCTTGCCATTTAACTCGCTACCAGTCGCTAACTACCATGCAACGTGATAAAACAAAGTGCTAAACATGCATGCGTGCGACGGTATTAAGTCTAACAAATCACCCCCTAATCCCATTGCACCTCAACTACGCCCAGCTGTTGCCGTAGCTCGATGAACCTGACCTGTCCTAGCGCCTTGGTCAAGATATCCACCACCGCCCAATTGCTAACATGTTCGATGCCCACCCCGCCATCGCGATGCATCGCCGTATGAAATGAAAGTGAGTATCAATATGCTTACTCCTCTCATTGTGCACCGGATTCCTACAGTGCAATCGCAGATTTGTTGTCGACCAACAACTTCACCTTAGGCACGCCACGCCTCACCAATTCACCGAGAAGACGACTTGGCCACACCCCGGCATGCTACGCCGGTTTGCAATATACTCCGCTTCACAAGATGAGAGCACGATGACTCTTGCTTCTACAATGTCCAGTGATCAAGCTCAACCAAGGAAGAACACAAACCCACCGTGCTTTTTGGCGTCATCTACGCGTTTCAAGTGATCACTATCATCAAACCCACCAAAGCGAGCTCGGCAAAATCTGTCTTCTATAGGAGCAGCCATAGTTGATTGTGCCTGCTACATATCGAAGGATCTGCTTGACAGTCGCCCAATGCCTTGTCATGGGAGCTTCCATATACCTGCTCACAATCTCGACCGAGTAAGCAGGATCTGACCGGGAGTTAACGAGGTAACGCAGGCTTCCAATCATACTGTGATACTTCGTCACATCCACAGCAGCATCTTCTCCCTTCTTACTCAACCCATTGGAGTGTGACACTCATTGCACCCACCATGCCTACCATCTCAAGGATCTTAGCTGCATAAGCACTCTAGCAAATGGTGATCTCACCTTCTCCTTGATGCACCTCAATTCCTGTGTAGTAGCTCAAAGAAGCCAAGGTCACTCATGCTAAATTTTTCCTTCATCTGCTCCTTGAATGCATCAATGTCTTCCCTGCTCGGTCCAGTGATGATGAGATCATCTACATACACACCAACTTGCAAGAAATCTCTGCCTGTCCCACACCTATACACGACATGCTCTAGAGGGTTCCGCACAAACCCTAGCCCTAGCAGCTCCATGTCAAGTTTGGCATTCCAAGCTCATGGTGCCTATTGCAGCCCGTACAACACCTTTCTAAGTTTCAGGACCTTGCCGCTGTTGCCGTCGACAATGGAACCAAGGGGCTGTTGGACATACACGTCCTCCACTAGTTCACTATTCAAGAATGAGGACTTCACGTCCATGTGATGGACCTACCAGGAACCGTGCGTGGTGAGGGCAAGCAATAGCCGCACAGTCTCCATGTGTGCCACTGGCATGAACACTTCATCGTAGCCCACCCCCTGTCGTTACGTGTACCCTTTCACGACGAGATAAGCTTTGTACTTGACAGTGTTGCCCACCAGATCTTTCTTCACCTTGAACACCCATTTTAGCCCACTGGCCTTGTGTCCTGGCGGGAGCGTGGCGGGCACCCACGTCTCATTGGCGCATATCGACTCCATCTCATCCTCCATTGCATTGTGCCACCAAAGGTTTTCCAGCCTCCTTAACGCCTTCTCACCAAGAAGAGACATAGTCTCATCAGAGTCGCACTGTGGATCTCGCGGGCAGGTTCAAAGAAGTTCGCAAAGATGCGTAACCACTGGCACCCTCGTAATCGTATGCTCCCTTAGTTGGTGGTGTCGCGTGCTCAATCGCTAAGGTAGCAGCCATAGGTGTCAACGGTGGCGTGCCATAGGCAGTAGACGGTGGCGAGCCTGGTATAGCAGACTATGTCGAACATGGCTAGCGATGACACCTATGTAGTACTCGATGTCGAACATGGCTAGCGATGTGCTGTCGCCGTTCCTGTCGCTCCAGTTCCACGCGCGGTGCTCCTCAAACACCACATTGCGCATGATGTGTAGCTTGTTGGCCACACGGTCATAAACCCTATATCCCTTTGTCCTCGGTTCATAGCCGAGGAAGACCATGGGAATGGATCTGTCCACTAGCTTGTTCACAGCAGGACAAGGTGTGGTGGTGAAGTGCTTGATGCCATGTTCGTTGCAGTAGGCCTCGAACTCCAACGAGTTGAACTCGTCACCTCGGTCAGAGCGGAACACCTTGAGCTGCCCACCGAGTTCATTCTCGGCTAGCGTTTTCACCCGCTTGAAACACCCATACACCTCATCCTTCGACGCGAGCAACGCCACCCACATGAATCGACTAGTCATCCACAATGAGCAGGAAGTAGTTCTACCACCTGGGGTACTTGGCTGGATTTGTCCGCACAGATCAGTGTGGAATAAGTCCAACCCACGCTCACCACGATGAGCTGCAGCCAGAGGGAACGGGACGCGGTGCTGCTTGCCCAATGCGTAGCTATCGCAAAACTCCTTGACCCACTCGATTAACGGCAGTCCTTCGACCATGTTCTTCACCCCCACCATCGGAGAGCCCGTGGTTCAAGGACCGTAGTGCATGCCACAGCCCACGCCGATCATTAGTCTTTGCCATCGTGCACACAGTGCACCATCAGAACTTCAAAGATGTACAACCTGCTCGGTGCACGGAGACGGGCCAGCGGCAGTGTTCACTGCTGAACACGCCGCAGACTCCATCCCCGATCTCAATCCCGTGATCCTCCTTCTAGTCGCCCCAAACTAATAATGTTACTCTTCAACTTCGTATGAATATACCTCTGTGGGCACCTTGTGCCCACCATTCCCGGATCGCATCATCACCGAAAGAGGTCGCTAATATCGATGACGGAGCCATCGTCAAACGCACGGATCCACGCACATTCTCATCGAGACACGAACGCGATCTACACCCCATCATGTGGTTGCTTGCACCCATGTTGAGGACCCGACGTTGTCGCTGTCGTAGTTGACCGGTGCACCTCTCCTCGCCGAGGTGCACAACTCGTCGCTATGCGTGTCACCGCTACCGGTCGTGGCTGAGAGTAGCCGATACACCTCTCGCTTTCACTAGGTGGGCTTCCTCCTTGCGCTCTCGCCATGACTTCTTGCATTCTTTGGCCCAATGTCAGAGACGCCACGCTTGCAACACTTTCCTCTATGGCGCTGCCTTCGACCGCTCGCTTCTTCGCTTTGCCTTTGGGCGTGTTCGCTGTTTTGTCCTCGCCGATTTAAGACTCGCGCGAGCTTGCTTGTACTTGGCCAGCCAATCTTCCTCGGCGAGCATGAGAAGCCCAAGCTTGTCGACGGCAGCCCCAACATTGAAGCGATCTCCGCCGCCACATTCTCGATGAGCTCCTCGACGGAGTTCCTTAAGGTCAAGTAGAGTCTCAATTGAAAGGGCGATCCGAGAGTACTGGGTGGCACGATGCGGCGATCTTCTTGATGACGCGACCTCCTCGATGTGTTCACCCAAAGAACCGCATGTTGTTTGGCGACCCGAGATGTGCATGGCGGTCATCGATCGACCGACCCCATGTTTGAAGTAGATGTTCTCAAATTCTTTCAAAGCAGCTTCGGGCGTTGACTTCGACGCGGCGATGCCAACATGCATCGCCTTCACGGCCTCCCACGCCTCCTTCGCTAATTTCTTGCCTATAAGAGTCGAAGATCTCAAGCAAAGACTGCTGAAGAAGAGTGGCTAGGGCTAGCCAATCTCGCAGGCTCAACCGGGTGTTCTCGATCGCCTCCCACGCCCTGAGCTTCGAGATTCACCTTCATGACCAGCTCTCATTCGTGGTAGTTTGTGTCGGCCAACTCCGGGTAGATGATCGATGAGCCCATCTCCTTCACGACACGCCCACCACCACCTCGCTAAGCACTGCTATTGCAGATTCTGCGGAGCCTTTGTTACGCCGTGTCTGCGTGCGCGGGCGTGGCATGAAAGACTGGCCTTGTTGCTAACTCTGCGCGCCAAAGGGCTGCTAACTACCATGCAATGTGACAAAACAGAAGTGCTAAACATGCATGCGTGCGACGGTATTAAGGGCGTGTTTGGTAGGGCTCCAATTTTACTAGATCCGTGAATCTAGTGGAGCTGGGTATTTCTAGCTCCACCAGAGTGTTTAGATGGATCATATTGTTTACATTTTAGACAAAAAATATAAACTTAATTCATTTTATTTTAACATACAAGTTTCAGATCTCAGGTGAAGCTGGGATCCGGAGCTGTACCAAACAGACCCTAAGTCTAACAGTGACTCGCGTGGCTGACTCGTGGGACCAGCAAGACAGTGGCTACCGCGCGGCTCTGAGACTGATTATACCGGCCCGCTCGGCAGTGAACTGAGCTGATTCACTCGCTGACCCGTGGGTCTCATTGCGCAATGATAGAGAGCTGAGGGGCTCGATTTCCGTCTTGCCTGCGACGAGAGGACGCCGGAGACGGTGAACCGCCGGTGGGGCGAGCATCTCTGGTCCCGTGCGCACCTAGGGATAGCACCAATAATTCGGTCGGACGTTTGGTGGAGCGTGCTGCCACCGAGGAGGACCGGTGGCGGCCAAGCCGCCCTGGCGATAGATGGCCGGACCGGCGTGATTGATTCCGGAAACTGCGACTATGGGTTCTAGACACCCTGTTTTGCCTGTTTATAGCTGAAAAGATCGATCGGATTGGCTTGCCACCGAGCGCCGCAGATGGGGAAGAAGAACAGTGACTGCGGCGGGTTTCTAGCAAGTGAAGACTGATCAACACGGGGAGAAACTATTGTCAGACACCGCTAATATGCTTGCGCACAAGACGAAATGGGCGATTGATTACCGAGGCAGATGAACGAGGCTTCAGTCCCTGGATTCAAACCTCACTGGAAACGGCTGTTCTTGGTGGAGACTGGGCCGTATTGGAGCGCGAATGAGAAGGGCGGTGAAGAAGTGGTGTCAGGAACTAGAAGGTGTCTCAGGTGGCCTTATAGTCGGCTTAAGCGCTGTGGTGCAGAATTTGAACGCACGCGCAAACTTTCGGCTTGGTCCTGCACCACATTGCCAGCGCAAACGGAGGAACAAAGGGGACAGGACACGGTGCGGGAAGGACAAGGAATGGCGCAGAGTTCCTGACGATGGACGTGGCAGTAGCCGGGCGTGGGCGGTGCGGCGATGCGATGACTCGGCCGCCTGACTGAAAAGATCGGGGGCGAAAGAGAGCCGAGCGACTGAGAGAGGAAGAGGAGAGGAAAAACGCGAAGCGGAGGCTGACAGGTGGGGTCAGGGCCCACCGGCAGTGAGAGGAGAGCATTTTCCGTAGATCGCCAGCGCACGGGGCCGTACAGTGGCCGGACCCACATGGCTGTGAGAGGGAACGGTCAAGGCGGTATGTTCAGCTCGGACAACACAGAAATCGCATTAATTTAGCCATCAGATCACTGTCAAATTTTTCCATATTTTTTACTAAGATCACCAGGTAATGTCCAATCTCCAGTAAAAATTTCGGATCAAAATATTTCATGGAGAAATTATAGAAATTCTGACATTATTAACTGTCCAGAAATACATTTCCAAAATTAATTTTATTTGAGAATTATATCATTTATTTTTTAAACTTTTTATCTGAGTTATATTTGAGCTAAGAGGGCTCCCATAAAATTTTCAAGTTAAACAATTGAATATTTATTTTCTTAAAATTCCGACATTCTGATTTTCAGATTTTCAATGTTTCAGTTTTTGAATTTTTAAAACACGTAAAATATTTTATTAATTTTTCATATTTTTAGCAGGAGTAATTACTGCATTGAGGTTACTAAGGTAATTTTTCCTAGATTCAGATAAGGTTCGTAGATTTTGTATTAAATCTGACTGTACACTATTTATAGTCAAAAGGAGGTATTTTCAATTATTAATTATTTTTAGAGTGCAGTAAAAATTGAATTACCAGGTGAAAAGTTTACCTGAGTGTTAAAAATGTTAACATAAATTTTTCTTTCAAAATGTTTTACATTTTTATCTTTTTAACATTATCCATCCATTAATTTTCTTTATTTGATTTTTCATACATCACACAATTCTACAGAAAATTCAAATAAACACCAATTAGGACAAGAAAATCCAGAAATAATCATATCCAAATTCAAATATACAGTTTCATTTGTTTATATTTTTCTGGGGTGTTACATTTAGTTTACTATTATGCTATATCATTGCTTAGATGTGTGTGTGATGACACTTCTTGAATGCAGGATATGTGGGTGCTATGCTTTGATCTTGGGAACTAGCACCGACCACATTTCTGGTACCCAGAATTTTCTTCAACCGCCCGACGTGTGGACACGTGCCACTGTCGTTTCTTATCTATTGCGACACACCCCTCGGTGGGTGTGGGCGATACTAAGATTTTGAGGCAGCCGGCATGCGTTACGACCGGAAGGATTGGTTTCAATCCTGGTATGGTTATTCGAAAAAGAATTAGAAATCTCTTAGACACGTAAGTGTGTACGGTGTGGCTGGGTAGCCCTTGTATGGTTGAGTGCGGGCCATCTAGTTAATATTCCGTGCAGGAGACTATTGGTTGCAGTGAACAGACACTTAAATGGAGTATGGGTATCACTTCTAGTCCAACGCACGAGAGAGATTCGATTCATATTTTTGGGTGCCCACACTAAGCTTAATTCTTTTTGCTTAATAGAGAGTACTTGATTTTATGAAACTTTTGAAACTTCTCTCACAAATTTTTTTGGAATTTATATGAAAAGGATACATGCTTTTGAATTTTGAATACAATAGAATATAAGTTATTTATGAATTCAATTCAAACTAAGTTCAAATCTAAATATTATTGCAGATTCACAATTCTTATGGTCTAGAAGCATATGAAAATTTGTCTCGTCAAATTTGAAGTTTATTTGCAAAAATTCTTAATTAGGGCATAAGCTAGGTTCATATTAAAATTTTGTACAACAGTCATGATTTAAATATTTTTGCATATTTAGAAACTACACGATTTAATATGAATTTAGGATCATTGGATTTGGAGCTAGACTGCAAAAGATATAAGCATTTGATTCTAATCGGTTTTGAAAATTCAACTAAATAGGAAAATACATTTTCTAAGTTGGAAGGCACATTTTGCATTTTTGGTGTTTTTGATTTAAATCACGCTAGCTGACATGGGGGCCCATAGTGTTAGGTGAAGGCTTGAGCTCGAGAAGCTAGGGAATGTAACTCTATATAAACCAGAGAGAATCCGCACCCAGCCAGAGGTGCCGCGTGGTTGTTTCTTGCGGGCTGGTCTTCTGGCCGTATGGAAGATAAATAAAATACGTACAGGTCTTTGGTTCATACAGGTCATTTGGTTGGTGGCCATCTGGTCGCCGTTCGGCTTAGCGGAGTCCGTTCTCATCTGTTTCTTTGCCTCTCACTGATGTGGCGATGATTGATAATGTCTCAGAGTTTTTCGCTGCTCTCATTTTTCACCGCTACTGGTCCCGTTCTTTTGCTTTCGGTGCATAGCAGACGCCCACTCGTTTCTCGCATATTCGCGCCCGTTAGCTTCGTTCGTGGTCCTTCCCCCGAGGCAGCGTGTTCTGGTTCGCTTCGCCTACTCCACCCTTGGTTCTCCCCCCGAGGCGACTTCTTCTTGTCTTGTTCGTATCACTGCCTCCATCCTGCCGTAAGTCCCCGGTTCGCTTCCAGGAAAAGGAGCTCCGCTCCGTCTTCGATTTCTTCGCACGGCTTTTTCTGATGCCCCCGTCATGCCCCATCTGGTTTGGATGGTGGCCTGTGCTGATTCCGGTCGCAGTTGACCGGTCCTGGTTTTGCTCGTCGGTCCGGTCTTGCCATTGCGCCTACCGGCACGGCCTCGCCTGGTCACTGGCCCCTGCTGCGTGCGTCGGCTTCAGTTATTTTATCTTGAATTGTTTTTTTTGGCGTCGTTGCTGCTCTACGTTGCCCCACGCCTGCTCTCGCGCCGCGTCGCCTTCGGTTGCTGCGGCGAATCCGAATCTTTTGTGCTTTGTCTCCTCTAATATTGTTTCCTCACTATTTTATTTTTGCTGTTGTTTTTCTCTGTGCCTAAGGATTTCTACATTCGATACTAATATTGCTCTCCGCGCCCGGCGAGAGGTGCAACGTGGCTATTTCTTGCGGGCTGGTCTTTCGGGCATATGGAAGATAAACAAAATACGTACAGGTCTTTGGTTCATACAGGTCATTTGGTTGGTGGCCGTTTGGTCGCCGTTCGGCTTAGCGGAGTCCGTTCTCGTCCATTTCTTTGCCTCTCACTGTTGTGGCGATGATTGATAATGTCTCAGAGTTTTTTGCTGCTCTCATTTTTCACCGCTACAGGTCCCATTCTTTTGCTTTCGGCGCACAGCAGATGCCCGCTCGTTTCTCGCATAATCACGCCCGTTAGCTTCGTTCACGGTCCTTCCCCCGAGGCAGCGAGTTCTAGTTCGCTTCGCCTACTCCGCCCTTGGTTCTCCCCCCGAGGCAGGTTCTTCTTGTCTTGTTCGTATCACTGCCTCCATCCTGTCGTAAGTCCCCGGTTCGCTTCCAGGAAAAGGAGCTCCGCTCTGTCTTCAATTTCTTCACACGGCTTTTTCTGATGCCCCCGTCGTGCCCCATCTGGTTTGGATCGTGGCCCGTGTTGATTCCTGCTGCAGTTGACCGGTCCTGGTTTTGCTTGTCGGTCCGGTCTTGCCGTTGTGCCTGCCGGCATGGCCTCGCCTGGTCGCTGCCCCCCTGTTGCGTGCATCGGCTTTAGTTATTTTATCTTGGATTGTTTTTTTTGGCGTCGTTGCTGCTCTACGTCACCCCACGCCTGCTCTCGCGCCGCGCTGCGTTCAGTTGCTGCGGCGAATCCGAATCTTTTGTGCTTTGTCTCCTCTAATATTGTTTCCTCGCTGTTTTATTTTTGCTTCCGTTTTTCTCTGTGCTTAAGGATTTCTACATTCGATACTAATTTTGCTATTTCCATGCAGGTTTCCCTTCTTCTATTTCGTCATCGTTTTATTGTTGTTGCTGGTTTGTTTTATGTAGGACTGATCTTGCTCTTTGTTCTTACTGTCCTTTTGTGCCGCATTCTTCTCGTTGTGCTTCCCTGGTCTGCGTCACCCGGCGTGCATCGCCTCCTCTCCTATTGTTTCCTCGTTGCTTTATTTTGTGTCCTATTTTTTTGTGTGCCGAGGGGCTTCTGCATTCCTTGCTAATAATTTTGCTATTTCCATGCAGGTTTTCGTTCTCTGATTGGGCTATCTCCATCGTGTCTTTGGCTTCACTGATCCGCGTCGCCGTGCTTCGCCTCCTTTCCTATTGTTTCCTCGTTGGTTTATTTTGTCTCCTATTTTTCTGTGTGCCGAGGGGCTTCTGCATTCCTTGCTAATAATTTTGCTATTTCCATGCAGGTTTTCGTTCTCTGATTGGCCTGTCTCCATCGTGTGCTGAAGTTAGGCCTCCATTCCTGCCATTCGAAGGTCATGTTCTGTCATTCTTATGACTTTATTGTGTTAGATTAGATACTAAATGGTTGTTTCTTTGTGTGCATCAGCTGATCTTTTATCTGTACCTGCCTACTTTGTGCTGCGCTAATCCAGTATTTAAAGAGAGACAATACTCAAATGGCAACGTATGGAGAGAAATATGCATCTGATAACACATTCATTTCAACTGAAAAGTAGTACACCCTATCTTTCATTCAAATTGAGATGAAAGACAAAAAGGACTATCAATTGCTAGCTTTTCATGTGTAACTACCGCAGATCAGAAACATACGAAAACAATATAGAATACTAGCTTCATTGGTTAGTTAATTTTCCCTTTCCGGGAGGCGGTGTTCGACAGGCCTAGAGCCTCACACGTACTTTCTATCATTTCTGTGTGCCGAGGGGCTTTTGCATTCCTTGCTAATAATTTTTCTATTTCCATGCAGGTTTTCGTTCTCTGATTGGGCTGTCTCCATCGTGTGCTGAAGTTAGGCCTCCATTCCTGCCATCTGAAGGTCATGTTCCGTCATTCTTATATTGACTTTATTGTATTAAATTAGATACTAAATGGTTGTTTCTTTGTGCGCATCAGCTGATCTTTTACCTGTATCTGCCTACTTTGTGCTGTGATATCTATGATTATATGCAAAAAGGCTACTATTGTTCGGTACACATTTGTGCTGCTGGCTCAGCCAGTCATATTACCATGCACGGTGCTTATGGTACACATACTTCGTTCGTTGTTATTATTGTCGTGTTCCCGCTCTGTTATTTTTGAGTTGTCTTTATCTTTGTTTCTGTGGAGTAGATGATCAACATTTCCCGGCAACGGCCAGTCATGTTGTGCCGCCGCAGACCCTCCCTGCGTCATCTCAGATGCACCCTTACCCATTCCTACGTTGTTTTTAGGTATGCTTTCTTCATTGATGATGTCGTACATTTTCTGTCTAACCCGTGATCTCTGGCCTTCACAGCGTGCAACTTTGTACAGTGTTCCTTACCTCCTGCTCTTATCGTGTAGCGGTTCTCGTGCTGTCCCTCAGTCCCTGCTCAGTCTATGATAGATCTTATTCCAATCCTGCGAAACCGGCTACAGCTATGTTTGCTGGAGGCCCTAGTTGTGCAAGTTTTATGCGGATGATAAGACAATATAATTCTCTTTTTGCTTTTGCCTCCCTTGGCGTAAAGATCGATAAAAGTCTAAATACTGGTGATGGGCCTTATGTGTTTCGAATTAATGGTGTGGTGCATCACCGTATTGGTTCTCTCTTGCCTACCCCCGGTCACCGTCCTGAGTTTGCCCAACTATATGTTTACGATACGCCGAATGAGCTACAAAATCGTATTAATATCTTTGATTCGTATGGCCTTGGTGGAGAACAACCAGATCCAGCTATTGTATCTTCGCTTATCTCTATGTTGGATGGTTGCAACCCCAGTGTCTAGCAATTCAGGCTTGCTCGTGATAGATTGCTGTCACCAAATGCTCCTGACATTGCCATCAGACTTAGGGATGGCAAAAATACCCATGGGTCCTGTACCATGGTGCAGGCAATCTCGGATGAGTCCAAGTCTGGGTCCAAATTTGGACCCATGGGTATATTATTTCGGGTCTGGGTCTGGGCTCGGGTCCGGGTCTCATTTTGGACCCGTGGGTACCCAGACCCGGACCCGTTATTAGAGTTGGGGGCAAGTCTGGCTCTGACATCCATCATATTGCGAGTTAGGGGCAAGTCTCTCGTTTTGTTTTAGTTCAAAAATTGGCTTCCTTTTGCTCCCCTTTTTCTGCCGTAGCGACTAGCAAGCTGTAGGCTCACTTTTAGCCTTGTAGCGTATGTCTCATGAGAAAAAGGACCTGTCTCATTCACCCCATGAAGCCCCACACAGCATGCCCCATACTGAGAAGGACCTGTCTCATCCATCCATTCGCGTGCGGATGGACCACGCGATAGTGCGTCGCCAAGAAATTAAACCATCGCCCGCGGAGTCTCGAGTGCCTGCTGTATGCATGATTCAAGCGATGCAGGTACCCATTCGTCTGGTACACGCTGGTCGGGTCCGAGTTTGGACCGTGGTGATTTCGGTCCGGGTCAAACTTCGGTCTGGTCCGGGTCCACGGAGGCTGGACCAAGGTACGGACCCATTGCCATCCCTAATCAGACTTATTGGCCCACATTTGGTGATGGTCATCGTTATGACTTTCCGGCAGTCTCTGAATTGGCTGCTTTGGTAGTCAGTGATTTCTCCATTCAAACCTGCAGGTTTGATGTTATTGTTCAAGCACGATCTGGTCAATTTAGTCACATCTCACCGGTCCATCCTGCTCTTATGGCTTTATAGTATCCGTTGCTCTTCCCTTATGGTGATAAGGGATTCCACCTCGGTATCAAATTTAGAGAGGTTGATGATCAGTGCTGTCGACGATCGGGATCGTCGACCGCAAGAAGTGAGGTAGGGGTTAGAACGTTAAGGGACCCGAGCAGCGTTTCACTTTAACGGAGGAAGCTAGCGGACGTGAGGATGGTCGGAGCTGGGCGACAACGAACACGAGACACGAGTTTATCTTGGTTCGAGCCCTGTGAAGGTAATGACTCTCTCCGATCCGCCTTGCGGCGGTGACTTTCTTGTTATGTGGGTGTATGAGCGGTGTTTACAACTCAAGATAGTAATGGAGATCCTAGCTCGAGTCAGCTGTGTGTTGTCTGTTGTCTCTGAGCTTCATGCATCCTTGGTCTTTATATCCCTTCGCACGTAGCGGTGGGAGAAACTGCGGATCGTGGCTCTTAATGCATAGCGAAGACATTTACGAATCGCCCGGCTTGCTCGGGCTTGCCGCGCCTCATCATCACGACCCGCTCTTCTAGTAATTGCAAGTCAATCGCTAGATCCGAGATCCTCGGGCGGACCAGGGGATCAAGCGAGACCCCGCTCGAGCTCGAGGTCGTGCGAGGTCGAGCTCGGGCGGACCGAGCTTGGGCATCTGGCCGAGGTCGGCGCCCAAAACACACCCAGGTCGTGGTCGGGGCCTACCGAGTTGGGGAATCCGTTCGACCGCACGCCGGCCGGTCAAGGAGTACCCAGCCCTCGTCAGCTAGCCCCCGAGGCTCTAGGTCGGAGGGAGCCCTCACGGCGATCCTTGAGCACGAAAATCTGCAAAAATCCTTCAGTGGTCTTGTCTCCTTGGTGGTCGAGGCGGAGACCGCGAGGCTAGTCTTCTTGGCCCGACACCGGCGACCTTCGGACTTCGATGTTGGTACGGATGTGAACGGTTGGCGTGCACCTGGCGGCGTCTCGACTCCAGGCCTTAATTGCACCCGTCAGATCACGGTTGACGCGTCTTTTGAGGCGGCGTGGGCAGGTTTTTAAGTGCGCTTCGGTTCTCTGAGACCAACGCCACGCCATTAGCCAAAGTCCCTTTGCTCTTGCGCCCTTTGCCTTCAAGCTTCCTTGCCCGAGCGAGCCCCCTTCTTTTCGCTCCCTCGACCAAGCGTTCTACGACGCCATGACCAAGCTTGGGAGGAGCACCCTGTCGTCATGAGAATGAAAGAGCTCGAGGCCACAGGGATAGTAGACCCGGTCACATGGCGGTTGCTGGCGTGAGACCGAACCTCGCCCTAGGGATAGCGAGATCGTCGCACTGCGAAACATTACGCCCTCCTTGGATCTGCGGACCCGGAGAGTGAGTTCGTGGCGGACGTCCTCTCTAGGCTGCGAAATAGAGCTCATCAATCTGTACCAAATTCCATCCTTCGCTCGCCATCTTCTCCCATCTATGCGAGGATTCACGGAATTCTTCCCACCCCTCATTGTTCTTCGCTACTACTCCTCTTCCGCTCAGGGAAGGACCTGTCGTCGGGTGTCTCAGCTTCGGCTCAACTGGGCTCAAATGGTCCTTCCCGGCGTCTTGCCGCTGGATTCGCTCGGTCCACAGTCAGCGGTGGTTTCCCCGAAAAGGGGAGTCTGGGCTCGGCGTCTGAGGGCCCGTCACACGAGAAGAAGAGACCCCGAGGCAAAGATTTGGAGGTCGACGAGGAGGCCATCGCCGCCATCCACATTTGCGCCACGCGCGGCCTTACCGGGCAGGCAATCGCCGTCGACTTCTTGAGGAACCGGGTGTCCCCTCTGCGGAGGAGGGAGCACCCATTCTTCGAGATCACGGGGCGCAACGACTCCACTCGCGAAGGCATGACTGGCAAGGCCTCTGCCCTTGGAACTTCTGCTCGAAGTCCATCCTTTAGCCTTTCCTGACGGCCCATGTTCTTGCAGCGCCGAAGGAATCTTGGGTCTCCGACAGGATGCTCGAGATGTTTGGGAAGCTGGCGCATGGCTACACCCTTGACGACCCGGTCCCGAAGAATGTACTTCGCCGGAAGGCCGAGGTAAGACGTCCCGACCCTGCTCTTGACCCTGTTTCTAGCGTAGGTCTTGCTGACCCACGCAAGACCTCAGGACCATCAGGAGTTGCTCGACACCGCCAGGAGGATGCTCCCGCTGCCCGGTGGGGGCAAGAGCAAGAAGGGGAAGAAGAGGCCTCCCAGTACCGAGCCAATCGGAGGCGAAAGAAGCGCCATGTCGAGTGGGGGATCGTGCTCTGGTGAGGGCCCTTCCGGTCGAGCCCCGAGTCCTTGCGTTCTTCCTTGTCTTCTTGTTTTTAAGATTCCTTCCTTCGCCGTGAAGCAGGCCTGGCTGCCGCCGCCAGTCCTCAGTACCCCGCCCCAAGGCCTCGAGCCCCGCCATGGGCGGTGATGAGGAGCCGGCTCGAACCAGGTCTCAGTCGTGAGAACACATAAGCGTGGCGCCCTCGACATCGGGCAGCAAGACCTCGACGGCCCTTGGCGAGGAGGAGTCTGTGGCCTGTAAGCTCAGAGACCCCGCGCCGCCGCTTACCAGCATCCTTCCGCTTAGTAGCGTACTTTTGATCGCAGAACTTGAGCATCCGAGCTCGAAACACCCCGTTTTGACGATGGTCATTGTTCGTATGAGTCCAATCCGAGGAGGAGAGCGCCTTCGTGCTGGCCCCTCGCCGCAGTCGCCACGGAACGCGCACTCCTACGGGTCAGCCCTGGGTCGGCGAGTTCGACCAAGGGCTCGACGACTCGTCGGAAGAAAACGAGCCCGCGGTCAGCGCGGACTTCAGCACGGGCGAGGCCCACAGTGCAGACGTTGTCGACGAGCTACCCGAAGCCACCGAGGGGGAGGAAACTCGGAGCGCTGAGGCCACGCTCGAGGCGACCCCCAAATCCACACCAGCTACGGTCGCCCCGGGTGCGGAGACCGTGACCCCGCCGGTCACCGGGGATGCGCGGGTTGTAGGCGCTACGTCGGCCTCCCCAGCCGCGACTGCGTCGGTCACCGAGGTCGCGGTGCCCCCGGCCATGGAGGTTGTGGGTGACCAGGCCGCCCCCATGGCGGGACTCAAGACCGCCCCCAGCCCAAGTCTTGGCCCGAGGTCGACCCGACACGTGATCGTGGTCGAGGAGGAGGAGGAGGAAATCCCTCGCGACCGCATCGAAGACCGTGAGGAATTTACCCGCGCAAGCACAGAGCGCCTCCCGAGGTAAGGGCTTTCCAGATACTTCTCACCTTGTAGCTTGTCTCCTTGTCCTTTCTCACCTTGGGCCACCCTTTTTAGCGTGAAGGTGACCGATCCGCCACTCGAGGGCTTCAAGGCCTTCGAAGCATGCGGATCGCTAAGAGGTCTCCTCGATGTGGTAGAGGCGGGAGGTTGGCGTGTGAGCTCATCCGAACCATCGAGGTCGGCGAGGGGCTCGGCGAGAAGAACCAAGAGCTCGAAGGTCCTTGAGACGATGAGGCTGGAGACAGCCCATCTTGCAGAGCTCGGCAGAACTCGGACCTCCGAACGCGACTTCTGCTCTAAGGTAGTGGAGCAGGAGCGCGCACGCTCGGCCACGGCGCTCGAGGCCGCGCGGGCCAAGATCGAAGCTCTGGAGAAGGCTTCCGGCGGGCGTCGACTCCAGCTCAAGGCCAAGGTGCTCCAAATTGAGGAGGAACTTGGGAGCGTCAACAAGACGCTTGAGGCCGAGCGGGCCAAGGTCAAGGACTCGGAGAAGGCTGCTATGGAGCAGGCACACTCCGTGACAAGGGCACCTCCTGAGCTCGAGGCCAAAATCCTCGAGCTCGAAGAAGCTCGACCATGCCACCAAGGCGCCGAGGCCGAGCAGCTAAGGTCGAGGCGCTGAGACGGCTTCATGCGAGGCCGTCTCCGGCCAAGACCAAGGTTCCCGGACTCGAAGAGAAGCTCGAGCGCCTCGGTAAGGCAGCGAAGAGCGCCCTGGCTCAGCTCGAAGAAGAGCGACGTCGGGCCGCGGATGCTTCCCAGCAAGCCCTCCACTCGAGGGGAGATCGCCACCACGAGGCTAAAGTGGCGGCTCGGCGAGCAGAAAGGCTTGCCCGCGAAATGGCCGACCTGTAGAGAAACATTAAAAAGCAGGGAATGTACTAACAGAGATGTTTTGTTTTCTTAATGAACAAAGAAACCTCGCTCCAGTTGTGGTTTGGGGATGCGTTGAACTTTCCTCTTTTTGCTTCGCCTCTTCGCCGTGCCCGTGCTTTTTAGGATGCGTGCCGGTAGCGTAGCCTTACCCAGCCCCCGTTGGGCCCGAGGTCGAGTGACGCGTGCCTTGGGCACAAGACATAAATGCAGACGACGAGGTGCGACACAAGGTTGAGGAACAATTCGCAAAGACAGAAGAACGCGAGGCGAACACCGTTAAGTAGAGTTGTGTTCGCACGGCCCTAGCGACCATGTGCATTGCTCGATCGTCAAAGCGGCGAGGTTTGTTGCTCGAGCCCGGGCAAGGGAGAGAGCTAGATTGCGAAGAGGTTAAACTACGTTTAGCTCGTCTGGCGGGGGGGAGGCGTAAAAACACGCATCACTTAGACTAGGAGGCGAAACGCACCACGATCGAAGGTCGTGTTAGAAAAGAAGCCACCGAAAAGAAAAACAGCAACATAAGTGGAAGCAAGTATAAAAGGAAAAGAATGGAAGACCAGCTTTTATTGAAATATGAGGCATAGAGGTTACACATAAAACTTCCGGAGCTGATCTATGTTCCACGAGCTAGAGAGCTCTCTACCATCGGGCAGCTTAGCCGAAGCCCGTGCGATCTGTTGAAACGACTCTATAGGGGCCCTCCCATGAGGATAACTTATTGGTCTTGCCGGACGAGCTCAATCCGCCTCGAGCTAGGTCCCCAACAAGGAGCCTCCTAGGTCGTCTCCGGCCCGAGACGCATGTCTGCGAAGAGCTTGCGTAGTAGTCGTTGATCGTGAGCGGCACGGCACCTTACTTCTTCTGCTAGGGTAAGGTCGAGAGACCGTTCGCGCTCGAAGTCGACTTGGTCGACCAAGCTGACCCTGGCAGAGCCTAGCGTGACCTCGGGAGGCAGGACGGCTTCGATCTCAAAAACAAGCCGAAGGCGTGGACCACGTGGCTCGGCTTGTCGTGGAGCGAATAGACCATAGGACGGTGGGAAGTTCGTCCACCCAGGCCTTGCCGAATCGTTCGAGCTCATCTGCAACTCGCTTCTTGACGCCCTGGACGATTTGCGCGTTGGCGCGTTCCGCCGCTCCGTTGCTCTGGGGGTGAGCCACCGATGCGAAGCATATTTTGATGCCGAGTTCTCGCAAAACTCTGGAACAATTCATCGTAAACCGTGTACCGTTGTCGCGATTAGTTTGCCGCGGAACCCCATACCGTGACCACGTTCAAGCGGAAAAAAGCGGTGCCGCTCGAAGTCAGAATGGTCGAGACGGTTCGCCTCTATCCACTTGGTGAAGGTGTCGACAAAGAACAACGTAAACTTCTTCCCCGGTTGCTTGAGGAAAGGACCGAGATGTCGATCCCTGTGTCGAGAAGGGCCATGCGAGGCGGAATAGTCCGGAGCGCGAGTGGCGGGTTGATGCGACCTTCGTGCGTGGAATTGGCATGCTCGGCATGTGCGGGCGATATCCCGAGCATCTGAGCGCCGAGGGCCAATAGTATCCCATGCGGAAGGCCTTCCACCATTGTCTGTCTGAAGAGTCGCCCACGAGGCTGAGTGGATGTCATGCGGTAGAGGTACTTACCTCCTCGTGGAGATGCACCGTGTTAGGATGCGAAACATTACGTCTCAGAGCTCCCCCTCGACGGCGTGTACAAACTTCGCCCGCGGCATTCGGCTCCTCTCGGCGGTCGGGTGGCGAGTCTCCCGGGATAGGTAATTGTGAATGGCCTCGGCCGGAAGGATTCCTCGACTACAAGAATCGGGGCCTCTGGTCGGAGATCGACGGGCCGATAAGCGTTCAAGATGACGTCGGGTGGGATAGCGTCGTTGGAGGAGCCAAGCTTGGAGAGGAAATCCGCGCTGGAGTTGTCCCTCCTGGGGATGTGCTTGAGCTCCAAGTTCTAGAACCATGTTTCCATCTTGCGCACCTCGGCGAGGTACTTTGCCATCGAATCTCCCGAGCATTGGTAGTCCTTGTTGAACTGGTTGATGACGAGCTGGGAGTCGCCCTTCACGACCAGGCGGCGCACACCCAAAGCCTTGCAAGCTCGTAAGCCGGCCAGGAGGGCTTCGTACTCCGCCACATTGTTGGTCGCTGGGAAGCAAAAGCGAATGACGTGCCTCAATTCGCCGCCGCTGGGTGAGGATAAGTATCCCACCGGCGTTTGAAGGACCTCGAGCCGTCGAAGAACATGACCTGTGGTTTTTCTTCCTCGATCCGGGGCTCGGTAGCGTCATGGCGTTTGCTCGACCACAAAGTCGG
This sequence comes from Guadua angustifolia, assembly GCA_036346375.1. Lineage (NCBI taxonomy): Eukaryota > Viridiplantae > Streptophyta > Magnoliopsida > Poales > Poaceae > Guadua > Guadua angustifolia. Next base: position 1,075,057 of record JAYEVE010000861.1, on the reverse strand, counting down.
CGATACTTGCGACTTTATGGTCGTTCGCGCCACGACACGGGCGCCGAACGCCGCGAGTTCCATAGCCCACTTGGCGATTAAATCGCCACCCTCCGGGTTCCTCGGATGTCTCCGGCGGGCTGCTCCGGGCGACCACGGTATGTGCTGGAAGTAATGCGAAGCTTGCGCGAGGCCATGAAAAGAGCATATAAAAGCTTTTGCACTGCGGTGTAGCGCCCTTCGGCCGTCAGGGACCTCACGACATAATAAATGGGGTGTTCTTTGAGACCCCTGTTCCGCCACCATGACGGCACTAACGAATTTTGAGGGTGGCTGCGGTACAAAGAAACTTCTCACCAGGCTGCGGCGTTGTAAGGAGGGGTGGGGACGACAGGTACGCCTTCAGATTGTCGAAGGATCGCTGGGCCTCTGGAGTCCACTCGAAGTCCCCGGGCTTGCGCAAGGTCTGGAAGAATGGGAGCCCACGCTTGCCGAGCCTCGAGATGAATCTGCTGAGGGCGGCCATGCGGCGATGAGGCTTTGCACCGCTTGATCGAGGTCGGAGGTGCCATCTTCTCGATTGCCTCGATCTTCTCCGGTTTGGACCAACCCCGAGCCCCGATCATGTAGCCGAAAGCACCTTCTGGGACGCCACCAACACGCACTTTTCGGGTTGAGCTTGATCTTGTGCTGTCGAGGTTGGCGAAGGTCTCCTCGAGGTCGCGAACGTGGTACGCCCTCGGAGGGCTTTTGCGATGATGTCGCCCACGTAGACTTCAAGGTTCCGCCCGATCTGTGGCTCGAAAGTCTTGGTCATTAGTCGTTGAAAGGTGGCCCTGCATTGCTTGTGAGATCAATGACATGGTCGTATAGCAATAGGTGCCAAGCGGTGTGATGAAGGAAGTCTTGCTCTCGTCCTCGACGCCACTTTGATCTGGTGGTACCCGAGTAAGCATCCAAGCTCGGCATCTTGGCGTTAGCGGTGGAGTCGACGATCCGTCGTCTTGCGCTGGAGCGGAAGTTGTCGCCGAGCAAGCGAGTTCAACCCCGTATGATCGGCGACATTCTCCACTTCCCTCCTTCTTACGCACGATGGCCGGGTTTGCCACCATTGAGTAATTGATCTCACGAATGAAGCCGGCCTTCAATAGCTTGTCAAGGTTCTCCTTGATGACCGCGACCTTCTCAGGAGAAGCAGCGACTTCGGGCGTCTGGTCGAGGCAGGGTCCCACTCAGCAACTTGTGCTCGATCACCTTCCTTGGGGCGCCAGCATGTCATGGGCTCCCAAGCAAATATGCCCTTGTTGGCGCGAAGGAAGGTGACGAGCTCGAGTTCCTATTTGGGACTTAACTTCGGCCGAGACGTGGGCCTTTTGCCGGGTCATTCTCGTCAAGCGGCACGCCGTTGCCCATTGGCTGGATCGCCGCCATCTTGGCGGGCGTTCTTAATCGATATACAGGCCCGCTGGCAAAGCATACCGGCGAGAGCCAAGGCCTTGGTCTCGCAGCCTGACCATCGCCGCTTCTGCAGTCGCCCGCCTTCACGTAATAGCGCCGTTGGGCAGGCGACTTCATGCATCGATGGCCATAGTGGTTGGCCGCCATGAACTTGACCAGGCCGCCGCCCGAGGATGGCGTTATGAGGAGGTCACCCGACCACCTCAAAGGTGATCAACTCGGTCGCGGAAGTTGTCGAGCCGCCCGAAGGTGACGGGCAAAACGACCGCCCCAAGGGGTGGTCGAGCTCCCTGGACTATCCCAAAGAATGGTATGGTGATGCTCTTGACCTTCGACCAGGAATCGCATCGGTCGGCGCTCGACTTGTAACAAGTTAAGAGAGCTGCCGCCATCGACCATGACCACGACCGACCGTGGTGTTGCTTATGGTCGGGGTCACGACCAAGGCGGTCTTCAGGTCTCGGGCCATACCTGGGAGCGCATCTTCTAGAGAGAAGGTGATGGTGGCCCCACCCTTACGAGGTTGTTCGAGGGCCTCCCAAGCGACTGGTAGATGGTCACAGCCCCTTTGACTTTCAGCGCTGATCCGTAAGCCGGCGAGCCACCGAAGATGACGTCGATCCGCGCTTCGCCTTCTTTGGAACTCCAAATCGAGGTCGTCGTGCTCGCTCGGCATTCACCCGTCGGGCTGGTCGTCATCGCCGGAACACGGGCATCTCACCCGCCCATCGTAGAAGGCGTCCAGCTTATTCTGCCAAGCCCTGCAGGCCCGCAGGTCGTGGCCGGCCGCCCTGTGGAATAGGCAGAATTTTGACTCGTCATATCCCGCGCGACGCTTCGGTCTCCCGCGGCCGAGCATCGGCCCGTCGGGAATCGGTGCGTTAGCCCTTTCTTTGGGCTGGTTCTTCGCTGGTGAGGTCGACCTTGGCGAGCTTAGAGTCCTCCCGAGCTCGGCCTCGGACCTCGAGACCTCGCTGGCCATCCGCCGAGACGATCACCACGCGGCGACCTTCGCCACCTGCGGTCGCGCTTCGCTTCTTGGAGGTGGCGCCTTGGTCGCCCGCCCGAGTTGGGCGGGCGGCCTCTGTTTGGTTCGAGACCAAGCTTACCTTGGTAAGTAGTCGCGCTTCAGCGGACGGCATCGTCGCGTCCGCGTCTGCTCCGCCATGCGGAAGAGTTTGTTGACGCCGAGCCTTGATGTGATCTCCGAGGTCCTCGGTGGCGTCGATCGCGGACCCGAACTTGAAGGCTTTGATAACGGCCTCGTCGAAATGCTCGGGATCGGGTTCCTTGTCGCGGATGAATCGCCGCACAAAGTCGCGTAGTGGCTCGTTCTTCCTGGATGACGCGATCCGAGTCTTTTTCCCTGCCGGCCGCTCATAACAACTCTGGAAGTTAGAGCGAAGAGCGTTCTGGATCTGGCGCCACGACCTGAAGGAGCCAGGCTTCTGATTGAAAAGCCAGGTCCTAGCGGCCCCGTCCAGCACGGTCGGGAGGTAGTTAGCCATTACGAGCTCGTCCCCTCCGGCCGCTAGGATAGCGGTCGAATAGATGGACAGAACTTCGTCGGTTTTTGGTCCCGTCGAAGCGCTTCGATCAGCGGGCTTGAACTGCCGCCGCCACGCACGCGACGAAGGCCGTCGGAGTATGCCATGCAACCGTGGCCGGACAGCGCCGTTGGTCATGGTCACCGCCGACGAGATCTCCGCTCTTGCCAGATTCGGTCGAGGCTCCCGGCGTCCGACCGGTGAAACGACCATGGTGCCGAGCGCGGGAGTCACCTGGTTGGTAACGCAGGCGGTCCTGGACCCTCCGGCGTCTGGGCGGAACGTCTCGGGAGTGATCCGTGACCCATTGCCCGGACTTCGGGCAGCAGCCCGAACTGGTCTGGTTGGCGCGGTGCCGTGGGGCCGGGCGAAGTCTGCGTCGAGCCCGTCCCGAGCTCGCCGCCGGGGCTAACTCCAGCAAGCAGAGGAGTCCGACGCGGTGGCGGCGTGGCGATGTTATCGTCGCTCCTCTGGAGAACGGGTCCCAGTCTGCCGACTTCGAGCTGCGGAGGTTCGGCCTCGATCGCGACCCGATCGAGCTCTTCGGCGGGGCCGCCGAAGAGCTCGACCTGCCCTATCGGGGTCGGCCATGACCCGGCGATAGCGCGAGGTGCTCCCGGTGGGGAGTCTGGCGCCGGACCCGAAGACGTCGGCCTTCTCTGGGCCTCCGCCGGGCTGTTATAGCTTGTTGATAGCAACTGCACCATCCGTAAGCGTCTTGGGTCTGCGGATCACGTTCATCCGCGACTTCCTCGGCGCTGGACCGTCGCCCGCCGGGGCGTCTTTGCTTTCGAGTGGCGGCGAAAGCGTGAACGAGGACACGGAGTCGAGTCCGTTCGAGAAAATCCATCAATGATAGGCGCCATACTCACGAGATCCCGATGTCGTTCTGCGAAGAGCAAAACAATCGGACCCCACGGTGGCGCCCGGTTGTCGGCGATCGGGATCGTCGACCGCAAAATGAGTAGGGGTTAGAACGTTAAGGGACGGCGGCGTTTCACTTTAACGGAGAAGCTAGCGGGCGTGAGGATGGTCGGGTGGCGACAACGAACACGAGACACGAGTTTATCTTGGTTCGAGCCTGTGAAGGTAATGACTCTACTCCAGTCGCCTTGCGGCGGTGACTTTCTTGTTATGTGGGTGTACAGAACAGTGTTTACAACTCAAGATAGTAATGGAGATCCCTAGCTCGAGCTGCTGTGTGTTGTCTGTTGTCTCCTGAGCTTCATGCATCCTTGGTCTTTATATCCCATACGCATGCGGTGGGGAGAAACCTGCGGATCGTGGCTCTTAATGCGATCAAGACATTTAAATCGCTGGCTTGCCGGGCTTGCTGCGACTCGAGTCATCCCCACCCCGCTCTTCTAGTAGCGCAAGTCAATCGCTAGATCCAGATTCTCGGGCGGACGAGGATCAAGCGAGACCCGCTTCGAGCTCGAGGTCGTCTTGAGGTCGAGCTCGGCGGACCGAAGCTTGGGCATACCGGCGCTCGAGGTCGGCGCCCAAGGCACACCAGTCGTGGTCGGGGCCTACCGAGTTGGGGAATCCGTTCGACCGCCGCGCCGGCGGTCATGGAGTACCAGCCCTCGTCAAGTGCCCAGCGGCGTGAAGATGTTTCCTTGTTGGAGTTCTATTGTTATGAATGCCATTACCATATCGGTGAGCCGAACCCATACACCTGTTGCGGGAGGCTTTCATCAACTGATGTTAATGCATATTCATGTGTTGAAGCAAGCCGTTTATCTTTTCTTTTCTTCAATTAGGATAGGCTTAGATCCAAAACTTATCAAGGTATATCAGATGCTGTTTGTAGAGGAAACAATGTTGGCAAGGATGTTGGTATAAAAACTATGTTGCCAGCTAGCTTTACTGGCGAAAAAAGATATATGATTCAGAATTATCATGACTCCATGGCGATTTGCCGAGTTTACGGTGCGCCACAGCTATTTATTACTTTTACATGTAATGCTAAGTGGCCAGAGATAGCTGAGGCGATCTGCTTTGAGCTGGGCCAGTGTCGGGACCCGGATATGCAAATCCGAAACCCTCTATGTATACTGCACTAGTCCAGGATCACGCTAGTGCACACAGTGGAAACATAGATGACATATCATTCCATTCATCGAAATAACTAAGAAGAAACAAATTATTATTGAATAAAGCAAACGACCTTATGGTCAAGGTTCGTACACCAACGCCTCTTGGCTTAAGAAACAAGTGAAACTGTTGTGGCGGAAACATAATAACTTAGGCCATTCGACATGCCACAAGCAATCGTCTAGGGAACGCCTTCCTAGTCCACGTAGTCTTCATAGTACATGCCTCCTCTTGATAATTCATTCCCTAGTCCTTCCTTAGCAACTGAACAACAGGGGCATAAAGCCGTGAGTACAAAACATACTCAACAAGCCGTAGGGAAATGATGCAATATATTCATACACGACTTGACAAAGGATAGTCATATGGTTCATTTGCAGAAAGTAATAACTTGAATTTAAATACAATAAATAGATTGAAGGTAGATTGATAAAACAATAATAAATAACTGGAAAATCAATGGTAGACAACATGAACAGAATAAAGAGGCATCACCCTACATCATTTGAAACAAGTATCAACCACACAATTCAACAGTATAGTTTTAGACAACAGAACAACAGTGAACTCCCCGTTCACATTCCAACAATTCCACATTGTGTGAAATACTCTATACCCCGTGTGAAATACCCGAGCTTGTCCACGACCGCGGACACGGCTATTCGAATAGTTTTACACTCTGTAGAGGTTGTACAGCTTTACCCACAAGACATGAATATCTCTTAGTGCAATCGATATTAACACACTTCCTTTGGTGCGTCGTAGAGATATCATGACAAAACCTTTACAATGCAAGTCTAAACTCGGTACTGCCCTCTAAGGTTTCGCCCCTCGGGGCCCCCTATTGAGCCATGTGAATCTACCCGTCCATCTCGGAACCCACACATCCAGTTGGCAGTACTCAAGAGTAAACAATGCAGATTAATCAGCTAGGTCTGTCCCATACCAGACTTGTAGTTGCCTGATTAGGCCATTCAATGGCGCATAAGATTAAGTCCTTAAATTATCTCGTAAGATAGCCACATCCCAATATGCTAGACAAAGACCCTTTCTTGCACGATCACTTGCCCGAGGGAAAACATTTTGTTCAACCAAGACTAATGGCATCCCTACCATGGTACAACAAGTTTTACAACAAATGGTCAATGACCACAATTCAATATCTCATTAGGTAAAGATTAACATTAGTTCACAGGTGATATGAATCCTAACGTACGACTAAGCAGGTCTAAGCATAGCTACGTTAACCCAATGTTGGTAGTATGATTATGTCCAACTAATAATGTCCCAACCTAAGGTTAACAAATGGATACATGGCATTTCAATAATCAAGGTGGCATACTGGCAATCAGGTGAATAGCTACTCCCATAAACTAGCATTGATACACAAATAGCATGCAATTGTATAAAACAAATTACTTTTGCAAACATGGGTTCAATATGATCAAAGGACTACGACTTGCCTCCGTCGACGAGACGCAATGCGCTGCACTGAAGATCTTCTCCTTCGATTGGCGAATCGGCGCTTCTTCGACTACGCGCAAAACGAAGTACAAAAAGAATAAAATAAAATAAACAGAAACTAAAAATTACAATAAAAATATTGGCAGATAGAGAATGAATTTAGATGAATTTAGCAATTGGAATCACTCGATTCTGAGTTACGACGGAGGAGAAACAATTGTTTGAATTCTCAAAATCCTAAAAATTGAAAAACCGAGGAATATTCCGGAATCTTTCCTTTTTCCTGTATTATTGAGTTTGTTTTGTCTCTATGGCAGTGGGTCCCGGCTATCATTGGCTTGGCCCCTTCTTCTCCATATGCCTCTACAGAGGAATGCCAAAAAGAAACGACATAGAGCAGCACATGGAGAAGCCGGCCGGTTGGGAAAGGAAAAAGGGCGGCGACCGGAGGGTGGGGCGACTGGCGGTGGTGACCGGTGGTGGAGGGCGGCCGGCGGCTAAGAATCGCCAAAGCAAGGCGATGGCGTCTGGGAGGCGCGCATGGGGCGGCGGCGGCGGGCTCGGCGGCGGCCGGGCTGGAAAATGGTCGGCGAGGGGTGATCGGAGTCTTGGCGCGTGGTGGCAAGCGGCGAGGCCGGGAGCGCGACGGCTCGGCAAAACCGACAACCAAAAACAAGCCGACGGCACGATGGTCAAAAACTCCCGAAATCACGATATTTCTCAAAACTAAGGTGAGCACCGGATAGCTAGCATCGAGGGAAGTCTATGGGTGCAAGGAATTTAATTGAATCGTACCCAAACGGAAGAAATCGACGACGAACGGAGCGAGGATCGACGATGAACAAACTCAAAATTCGGGGTCAAACTGCAACGAAAATTAAATCCGATTGAATGGTTGTGATCACGGAAGCAAGGGGCACAAAGTGATGTGGTTGGTTTACCTAGAAATTCACCGGAGCAAAGAGATGGCTCACCGGTGTCTTTGGAGGATGTCGAGCGTTGGGTTTTCTCGAGTTTTGAAAAGGGAATTAACACTGAATCGATGGGGCAAGGTGAGCACGGTATAGAGGATGGAAAGACAAAACTTTTGAGTACTCACACGTCCTGGAAGGTGGAGAAACGGAAGAGTTATGGCTAAAACAAGAAACGGCAAAGAATTGATTGCAGCAACCGTTTTACTTGATTTCAGAGGGGGTAATTGTAGGAGAATTGAAGTCCTTGATGACACGGTCATTTTGCAATTGACCTCACTTGATTTCGTTGATAATTGCAAAAGATATGAGCATTTGAAGATTGGCTTGCAAAAGAAATTTGGACATGAACAAGGTCTTTGGTGGAGGTTGAAGACGATGAGCAGTCACGGATTTTAAAAGCGCGTGAGATAAAATAGATAACAAGACCTAAAAATGCCGAAAAAGATCCTACAAATCCAAAAATAAAATGGAACCCAATAAAATTGGTTTCGCTAATTTTGAATGAATTTTGGAATTTAGATAATTTCGGGATGAATAAAATAGATTTGATGAAAGCACGAGAGATAAAATACCAGAGAGATTCTAAAAATCTTGGAACAATTTTCAAAATCATTTTAGAATATTTGGAACCCATCTGCGATAGGTTTTGAGATTTTTGGAGCATTTTGGGCTGGGCGAAATTTGAATAAGGACCTAATTTGAAATTTTGACTTTTCTGACGGTGAAGGATTGAACTCTAATTTCGAAAGGATATGGATGCTAGGTTAATTAGAACATCGAGGAAAAACCAAATTTTAAAATTAATTATTTTAAATTAACTTTTAGCAGAAACCCGAAATTGTGGATGTTACAGCCAGATAGCGCATGACCGTCCTGATATGATTACGCGTGTGTATCACATGAAGTTGAGTGAATTCATAGCTGACAGTAAAGATGGTACTGCGTTTGGACCTATACGAGCAGGTCAGACTCTTTTATTATTTTCTTTCCCATTTGTATTGTTCATATTTTTCTCACAGCTAAGATTTCCGTTCCTTTCTTTGTCCCTCATAGTTGTATATACTATTGAGTTCCAGAAGAGGGGTCATCCTCATGCCCATATACTTGTGTGGTTATCCATACAAGATAGAGATCCTTCACCTTCTGGAACACGAGCGGACGTCGTAGCAGCTTCTATTTTGAAATCCCCACTCTGGAAGTTTGTTGATGTCATGTACCTAACTGTGAACATGCGCCTGCTAAATCCTGGTTTATCTCTAGAAGCCAAAAAAGAGATGGATGAGTTCGCCCGTGTAACATCCCAAATTTCTGATTTTTATTTATTTAATAGTGTTTTATTGCAATTTATAATTTTTGTGAGTTTTCTAGATTTATTCGGATTTTCTGGGATTTATTTGAATTACTTCAAATCAAAAGTAATTTGCTTTTGCTAAAGATTAATTATAAATGGATAAGTTTAAAATAAAGTTTTGCCAAAAATATTTTATTTAAGTTCAGAATGTCTCAAAGTATTTTTGAGATTTTTCGTGGAATTTTTTCTGGTATTTTTATGCTTTAATTAAATCAAATCATTTTCTCCAAATATTCTATTTAAGAAAACCCCGGAAAAATGTTTTGAACAGTGCTGGGCCGAGCCCAACACTGTGTGCATCGAAGCCTGCACTGTGTGGCCCAGTCGACCTGTTCCTCCAGAAGAATCAACGCGCACCGTCGAATCATGATCCAAAGGCCATTTTCAACCCGCATCACTTACCAAAAACCCTAGCGTCCATTGCCGTTAGATTTTGATCGAACGGTCTTCATCAACCGTGCGCTGTGTAGCCCTAATGCATCTCGGCCGTTGGATTCATCAACCTGTTAGGAAAGTGCCGCGCCTAGAGTCTTTCTTGGCTGTCAGAACAAGATCGCGCGGCTGTGGATCTTCGTGTCCGTGATGAACTCGGACGCCGCCGCCGTATTCGATTCGGACGCCGCCGCCGCCATAGTCTCTGACTTCCGTGCCAATGCCATGTATTTAAGGACCCCGAGACCCCTCACGAGAATCACCACACGTCGCCGCGTCGTTTCCTTGCTGCATTGTCGCCGGAAGAGCACCAGAGAGGTCGAGAGAGCTCGCCGGAGTGCCGAGGGGCTTTGTGCCGTGTTTCGTCGCTGCCGGGAACCTCTTCCGCCGTTTCGAAGCCAGTTCCGAACTCGCCGCGTCGAGACGAATCCGTTCCGCCACTTCTTCCTCGTTGGAGAATGCCAGAACACCGTTGGGTTGGTCGTCTTCTTCAACTCCGGTGGAACCACGCCGTCGCATCTTCATCGCTGAGTTCGAGCACTGACAGCCGTTGGATCATCATCGGACCGTCGGAGGTAAGCCACGTCGCGGGATTAAACAGCGTATCGCTCGGGTAAGTGACCACCGTTCGATCTTAGATGAGAGGTTACGATTGCACCACATCGATTAGGGCAATAGTAAAATACTCGGGTACTCGTCACCGTCCGATCTAGATCGGGTGGCTGTCATTTCGCCACGTGGTAGGTTAACTGTGAGTCGTTGGATTGGTTTTAGATGGCGTGGATTGTGCCACGTGTCACCAGATCTTGGAGCAAATGAGTGACATCACCGGCCTTAATAAATCAGATTTTCCTTTTCAAAAATAATTCGGATATTTCGGATTTTCCAATTTTAGGGATTTTTGGATTTTTGAATCTTCCGAGGGCTTGTTCTCCCTCATACGAACTCCGATTTGGGTGATTAATTTCTAAAAATTTGTAAAATTAAGATCTATCTAATGGTGGTTTTTGTTTAAATTTTTGAGTTCATTTGTTCTTTGTTGTTGGTATTTATTTGCTATTTCTTCTCGATTCGCGTAGACGTTGAATTGTGAGACGCTTCGAAGGAGGAATTAGCAATTCAAGAGCAATCTTCGGATCAAGACCAGGAGCTTAACCAAGGCAAGTTGTGCTTTGATCATGTTGCACCCATGTTTAGATAGTTGCTATTTTGTTTAACTATATTGCATGTTATTTCAATCGTACAAATGATTTCAACCTAAATTGGGATTTAGATATCATACCCATTGAATTACACCCTTCCTTGTCAATTGTATGCCATGATCCACTTGTCACCTTAGGTTGGTTTACTATAGTTGGTTAAATATGAAATCAACATGGGATGGTTAGAACGGATTAGAATTGCTTAGCCATGCCACGTCATCACATGTACTTGAGTCATTGATTATTAATCTTGACTAATAGAATATGGAACAATGATATTAACTTGTGTGTCATGTGTGGTCACACAAAGAGATTGAGTTGTCGTGGCGGGGAGGTCACACAACGATGTTGATTTGTGAGTAGCACGTGGTGCTTGGTAACCAACCGAGTGTTAATCATTTAAATTGAAGCAAGTGGTAGGGGCAAGTGTGCCAGGGTGGGCCCAGTGGGGCTGAGGGTATGTGTAAGTCTTACTTTGATCAATCCTAAGGACTTAACCTTGTGAGCCTTTGACCTGAGTCAATCATGCAACCACATGTCTGTTATGGGGCAGCCTAGCTGAATAATTTGTAATGTCTTAGCTTGAGTACTATCTTGGTGGTGTGGGTCCGGGTGTATGGAGGAAACTCACATGGCGCAAGAGGGGGCCCTGTTGTGGTGGTGTAACCCTTCAGTGTTGAAACCTCAGCGGGTAGTACCGGGTTAAGGCAGAACATTGTAAATGCTTTGTTATGATCATTCGCCTGTGTGGTGCATGGTTGTATCATGTGGGTAAAGTGCATACTCTCTGCAGAGGGTACAAACTATTCGGATAGCCGTGCTCACGGTATTGAGCAATGCTCGGGAATTACAGTCAAGGGTTAGTTTAATAAAGTGGACAATTGAGTGGGATGGCAGGATGCCATATGGATAATGGAACTTGACTTAGGATGGAAACTTGATTTACTTGAGAATCTTCGAATCTATTACTGTTATTATTTGTTTTACTATCTTTTCAATTTATGTATTGTATGTGTTTGTAAATGCTACTTTACTGCAAGTAAACCACTTAGCCATTCCTTTGGAATAAGCCTTGCATGTAGTTATGGTAGAAATGCATTCTGTGCACAACTTGTTGAGTGCTTTTGTACTCACCCTTGCCTATCAACAACCAACAACAGTGGAGGAATCATCACCGTTATTGGAGGAGGATTTTCAGATGGACGCGAGTCACTGGCCAATCCTTGTCAGACGCCTGTGGTGTGCTGATGGGACATCTACGTCTTTTGCTATACTTTTCGCTGCATTTGTTTAAGTTTACTTCAGTCTAGCCATGTGGCAGAATAATGTAAGTGATCATAAGATCATACACTAGTTATATTAAATAAATGAAGTCTTATTATTCTTATCGTTGTGTATGATATGATGCTTACCGATGTTAAGCTGTGTGCACTAGCGTTGATCCTGGAATAGTGCGGTAAAACACAGTGGATTCGAATTGATGAATTCTGGTCCTTACAGCCCGTTGGGTCCTTGATGTGGGAGAGTGTCGTGTGCCAACTTATACCCAGCTAGGAAGTTCAGATCGATCATGGATTCAGATTTCGGATGATCTGCTCCTGAGACCAGAAGGGGACAAAGTTGCAACGATACTTGATTTTGTATATGACAACTTCCTTTGTAGCTATGATGATCCTGTATATTTAGCATAGCGTGCTGTTGTTTGTCCTGTTAACTCTGTTGTTGATGAGTTGAACACCAGTATGCTCACCAAATTACCAGAAAATGTCAGGGATTATCTAAGCTATGATACGATTGCTAACACACATGAACAATCTGTTGATATCGACATTTTGTATCCGCTCGAATTCCTTAATTCGATCGCCATCAACAATTTTACGCAACATAAATTATCTTTGAAGATCGATGCTCCTGTTGTCCTTCTTAGAAATATTAATCAAGCTCTTAGCCTATGTAATGGTACACGCCTTATACTAACAAGACTTGGCGATCGAATCTTGGAAGGTAGAGTCATGACTGGGACACACGTCGGCGATATGGTATGCATACCACGTGTTATTCTCAGTGGAACAAGCCCAAAATGGCCATTCACTCTTCTACGGTGCCAGTTTCCTGTTAGACATTGCTACGCAATGACCATCAATAAATGTCAAGGGCAAACACTCAATAAGGTGGGTGTCTATTTGAGAAATCTAGTGTTTTCGCATGGACAATTCTATGTTGCTATTTCCAGAGCCACGTCAAGAAAAAGGCTTAGCAATATTGATAGAAGACGAAGACGGCACAACTGCTTCGTCTACGAAAAATATAGTCTACCATGAAATCCTTTCCTTTCTTTAGTGCTGAAAAATATAGTCTACCATGAAATCCTTTTCTTTCTTTAGTGCTATTTGTACATCGTTTCTCTGTCATATGTTATACATTACCTCTCTGTCATACTGCTTACTTGTTCCTTTCTCTGTTTAGTACTGTAATGTTTGTTTGCATGCCAATAATATTCGTTTTTGTTTCCAGATAATACCTCATGCACTTAGGGCTCCTTCCTTTTGGCTACTTTATGTAAACTGTGAGTTAGCCATTATGCACAATTACCGTATTTATAGAGACGCAGTTGTATGTGGACTTTGTGAAGTTCGTTGATGTTCTTTGCTGTCATCTTTTGCTTCAATATTTTTTTCCTTTCGAACCACTGTTTTGTTCACAAATATTGTCACATGGTGTACATTACCTCTCTGTCATACTATTTACTTGTTCCTTTCTCTATTTGGTACTATAATGTTTGTCGCATGCCAATCCTTTGGCTACTTCATGTAAGCCATGAGTTAGCCATTATGCACAATTACCGTATTTATAGAGACGCAGTTGTATGTGGACTTTGTGATGTTCGTTGATGCTCTTTGCTATCATCGTCCATATTTATAGAGACGCAATTGTACCTTTTTGCTGTCATCATTTGCCTCAGTATTTTTTCTTTTTGAAACCACTTGTTTTGTTTACAAATATTCATATCCCTTTTCGCTCTATGAAGATGGACTACACTTTACTGAAAGATGTTAATCAGAAGTCACATTGTTGGCAGATGTCGATGAGAACAAACCTAGCAGGGTCCTACGTCTTGATCTAATTTTCCTTGATGAACAGGTCCTAAGTGTATTGCTCATTTCATTCGTTAATTCCCCGGCCAGTTCTCACCGCTAACCTCATGATCAATACTTTTTTCCCCAGTCTAATGCCATGGATGCGCAAATTTCGGAACGTCATATAGCATGATTCAGTCCAACATTGAAAGAAGGTTCTATCTACTATGTGGAATATTTTGAAGTCACCGATGCCCATCCGAGTTATTGCCCTGTCGATTGTACTCTTATGGCTAAGTTTACTGCTCACACAAAGATAAGAGAAATATCTCCTATCCCAGAAAGATTCCCAACCTATGCATGTACGCCTGTTCCATTTAATGTCCTCAGAAATCGATCAAATGATAGAGTACTCTTATCAGGTATTGTCCTTAGTTAATTTTCCTTATCAGCTATACATGTATTACATAGTGTTGTGCTCACTATTCTAATGTTAGGACCTATGTTCTTATAATCAGTGATGTATAGATACTATAGGAGCTGTCACAACTATCTCGCATGTTAAAACGGTTCCTGTGAAAGGTGTTCCGAAGCCGATACGAAACATTCAGATCACAGATGGCAGGTATCTCTACATAAAACTATATTGGTTGAGCTATTCTAAGGATAGCGATATTTTTACATCCAATATCGAATACAGATGTTGTTTCTTTCTTGTTTCTATAGAATATATTTCTCCTCTAAATTCTATAGCTGTGGTCACTGCATATTCAGAAATCATGGTTTTCTTATGACAGCCAAAACGCAGAGGTCATGTTATGGGGGCCGCGTGCGACCCAGTTTGACGCTGATGCTATCCAGGTTGAGTCACATCGGGTTCCCGTTGTCTTGCTGCTGGTTGGATTAATAGTTAAGATACACAATGGTAAGTGTTGTTCGCGCCCTTCCTCTTTACCTTCTATTCGATTATATGTATCTTCCCAGTTGCCCTTAGTAATAGTTTTTGTTTAGTATTGCCTTCATATTCCACACATCCTCTGAAAGAAAACAAAATTTAAAAACTTACAAACCAATTGTCTCTCCAAGAGAGTACTATTTGTAAGTGGTATACAAATGTTGCCCTCCCAGAAGTTGCAGCTCTACAGACCAGGTCTTCTGTTTTCTTGACTCCAGATTTTTATTTCTCTGTTCATGATCATAATATAATGTTACCATTCAGAAAAAAATCCCTTACCCTAGAATATCCATAACATAGTTTTCTTGGTACATGCCACATGTTATTAAATGGACCAGCCGGACCCGCCCAAAGCCAGATTGTTTACGCTTTGAGGCGATATATGTGATCTCAACCCCACGATGTCTTGGTACATACTCTTTCTCTGATTTGATCTTCATAAGCCTACTTTATGTATATTTTTAATATACAACATATCTTGATTATTAAAGGCTATGAGTTACCGACTGTAGGGAAACAACTACACCGTTACCATTGCAATCAAGAGCCTTGCTCTAGAACAGCCATGGTGGTATTTAGCATGTTCTTCTTGCAAGAGAGCTGCCGCTCATGAAGGGGACACTTATAGATGTCCTAGATGCGGTATCACAATAGCCGGCGCACGGTGCGCTTCTTTTCATTTCATGCTACCTCATAGTTCTTCACTATATTGACTATATATTACAGATTAGCTCTATTCATTTTATTTCAGTATACTAATTGAATATTAAGAATTGGCTCTCTTGATTCTTGTGAAAGGTATCGAGTAACGGTGCATGGCGTTGACCCAGAGGACATTGCCAACCCAAATGCGAAAATAGCAGAATTCATTTTCTTTGCTGAGGTTGCGCAAGAGCTTATTGGTTCTTCAGTGACGCCTCTTGTTGCAGCTGCTGAAAGAGTCCAGAACTTTATCCCCCCTCAGATATCAAACCTTTATGGAAAAATGTATACTCTAAGAGTCTCCGTACCAAGACGTGTGCTACAACGTATGAAAATATCATACCAGGTCGATTCCATATTATCTCTTTTGCCTTCAGCAGCGTCCACCTCTGGGAGTACACAAGAAAAACAGAAAAATGTTCATGTTCTTGTTGATACTACCACTGTGAAAGAGATAGTACCATACAGTGGAGCCACAACAACTACGCTATCGACAAACATTATCCCTATTGAAATCATTACTGAGCCACCAAACATTGGTCAGTCTGTCTCCACACACCAACATCTCCCAATTGCCTCTCAAGAAGAAACACATTTGCCAAGTCCCGAAAAGCGTATACAGTTCGCCAGCTCCTACAACGTCGTTCCGCCTCCAGCTACCTTACTTCATGAATCTCCAGAAGCAACCGCGTCTGCCCAGGTCTGTTCTCGAGCATTAGCTTTAATCCCATAGTCATAGATGTAATTATCTACTTGCACATGTTGTCACTCAGCAAGATTTTAATACTTGGCATCTCCTGATAGCAATAGTGTTTCCATAATGTCTATGCCCAGTTTGTATTGCATAGACTTGCCTGCACAAGCAGTAGCTTTAGTCCCATAGTTATAAATGTAATTATCTACCTGTGCATGTTGTTTCTCAGGAAGATTATAGTATTTTGTGTTTCCTGATAGCAATAGTGTTTCCACAATGTCTATACCCTGTTTGTGCAGCACATACTTGTTTGCACGCAATAATCGAAAGCCAGTGTATTTTCTAGCCATACGTTTTCTGTGCCTACTATCTACACAGTGCACACACAATGTATGTTGACTCTACATTGAACACTTGATGTTCCTCAGCTGCGCACTTTTAGAACATTAATAGAGTGGTTTACACGGATCTTGAAATTGGTAAGCCAATAAGTGACAACCGCATATCCTTCATACATGTCTTCACGTTTCGACAACTACTGAAACAAACGATTACAGATCATGTGTATTTAAGTATATGACTCTTAACCTTTATTTGATTATAACTGCAGCAAAGCAAACCAACCTATACTGTTATTCCTGAAGAGACATCAGCGTTAGCGGAGGTCAGATTCCTTAATTAGTACAATGTTTACTTTTTAGACTGTACATTTTCAAGCCAAACAGACTCTAATTATGCTCCTCCTTCACTGATAGACACTATCGGGGCCATACTCTAAGCTTAAACGAGTACTGCAGACCACGCCCAGCGACTTGCCAACTCCTGAGAGCGCCACAAGGTTATACTTATATATGTCTTTACATACGAATTGTTATAAAGATTACCTCCGGTACAGATCTGATGAGCTATTCTCATTGCATCTAACGCCAATGAAAGTGCTGAAGAAAAGCCGCCGGTAAAGAGAAGGCTGTTTCCACAAGGATAGACTGATTGAAGATCAGCAAGGTATTTCGCATATACTATTAGCCACACAGTTACCTATGTTCGGCTTTATCAATTTCAATAGCAACTTATCCAGAAGGATTTCTCTTGGCAGGTAACAAATCCTTAGGATGGTATCCCAACCCAGTTTCGTTTCTTTGTTAACAAGAACAGTCCTCGACATATTTTGTGGTTAGATGATGTTTAGTTCCATATAAACAATATTTTGTTGTATTTTAGACTTTCGTATGCCTGTTTGTACCTTTCAGTTTGTTTTGGTCCCTGTTCCATGTTATCGCTGTGAGCCGCAGCAAGTTCCATAGCAGCTCATAGGACTACCTTCTGCTTCCTTATATCTTAGTCTGTCCTCTATGCTACAACTGCATATTTATATGGTGTTAATCTACTTGACAAACTACTCTAGCAACTTAATTACGTAGAACCCTTCCAGTGTAACATAGCCTCTATGCTTCAGCTACATTCCTCAGCGCTTTATCTATACAAAGTTTTACCGCATAATCAAAACATCAGCTTTCGACAATACATATATACCGGTACAACGTCTACGCGCCGGCGTAGCGTAGCGCGCTATAATGGCTAGTAAGTATCTATGTGCTAAGGGAAACTCACTTAGAGGTCTTACCACGGAGGGAGGCCAAGGAGGCTCGGCGGCTGTTGCTAACTTTGGGGAAGATAGAGCTAGAGGCAGCGGCAATGATGATGGCCCGAGCTACAATTGAAGTGGGCAATGAGCCTAGGGAGTGACGAAGGTACTTCAAACCAAGTTAATTGAACTCTATCTTTACCGTAGTGGCTTAATTGTTTTTTGGCCAATCTTGGAGCTCACCTGCAATGGAGAAGTTTGGGCGCAGCTTGGGTTTCGGCCGAGGGCTCGAGGGGAGAGTGAGGTGTTGCATTGGTGTGTGAAGACATGGTAGGGTGGAGCTCGGCTTAAATAGCCTGGGAAAGCCGGAAAGGGGTCGGTTGGAGCGGCATCGTGGCGAGCACGAGAGTGAGAGAGTGCATGCAAAGCGGCGGCGTGGGATAGTGCCCTAGGCCCTGGCAAGTGGGGCTCGACGCAAGGAAGAGACGACAGCAGGGCTTGGAGGAGAGGCAGTGCACAACAATACTGCGGGCATAGCGCAGCACGGGTGCGGCTCCATGCGGGTCTGTTGTGGCACGCAAGCGTGGGTGGGAGGGCGACCGCAAGATGGCGTGGCCTCAAGTTGACAAGTGGGCCGAGTGGAGAGTTGGCCCCAAAGGCGATGATTTTGAGGGAAGAGCGGGGGCTACTAGGTAGGGCCAGAGGTGACAAAGTGGATGGTCGGGTGATGGTGGGCCCAAGATGGCAGAGGAGAGAAAAGAGATTTAACCCTTTTGATTCCTTTGGCAGCAGGGGTTCATGGATTTATTTGGGCTAACAATATGGTTGGACATTTTTGAAATTTTTGTATATGATCCCGAGGTCATGACTAACCTACCATTATAATTTCAGATGATGATCAATTTTGTGAAGTTTTAAAAATTTTGACAAGATCATGGTTCCAATTACCTTTTCTTTGTTCTTGATTTTCTAAAGACATTAAATTTTTTCAATTTTTTTAAAAAACTTTTAGGGATAATCTGAGGGTTAATTATGATTTAAATAAATTTTATCTAGATTTTATGTTAGTTTGATCTTGAGATTTAAAATTGAGAATTCACTTCTTTAACCATTAAAAGCTTTTCTTTAAATAGAAAAAATTCAAAGAAATTAACAAAATAAAGAAATTTTCCATGTTAGGCCAAAATTTAGATTTTAGTTTTTTATTTCATTTCTTTTTATTTTGGGCTGTTACACGGATTTATCTACAAATTCCAACAATATGCAAAATTAGGAATTAAAAATAAATTAAAATCAGCAATTTAATTTCCATGTAAATTTGTATAAAAATACCTAAATAACTAAAAATAGGAATATTAAATTAATAAAATTATTTCTATACATGAAAAATACATAAATAACTAAAATTCGAATATACATTAAATTAAATTATTTCCACAAAAATTCCAACAAAAATACCTAAACAACTAAGAATTGAATATAAATTAAATGAAATTATTTCCATACAATTTCAATTGAAAATACCTAAATAACTAAAATTCCATATACTTATTATGTAGTCTGAGGAAATTTCCACATTATTGAAAGAGAGAAAGATCTACATGTTTATCTGGCATATGTGAGTTATAACTGAAAGATAATGTGAAAGTCTACCCATATTGGTCATGAGTGTTTGACTAAATTTAAGCTTGGTATGCTCTATTTTGTGTTTGATTAGAATTAGATTTTCAATTTGAAACAATTTGAGTTTTGATTGCCTTTTCCAGTGCTACCAGCCATGGTAGGACGGTGCTACCGGCTGAGCTGTAGCACCAGACCCTAGAGCGGTGTGGAAAAACCTGAGAGGGTGTTTTTAGGGGGTTCAGGCATTCTGGTGCTACCGTAGTATCGGCCGGTGCTACCGTGAGCAAGAGAGACCGCCCAATTAGCCGGTGTGAAAATTCCAGTGAGGGCATTTTTCGGGTGTAGTAGTAGAACGATGCTACCATCTTGGGGCGGTAGCACCGGATCTTCTGAGCATAATTGATATAATTAATGATTTTGTGATGATTATTGTATGTCTTTTTGGACATTGCTATGTGATGGGTTTTTCCTTATTTTTGATAGTTGTAGAATGACGATGCTAGATCATGGGGAGGCGAAGGATGATCGGAACTAGGTGAGGTGAGCCAGAGGTTCAAACAGTCAAGGATCGCCAGAAGATGATCAGAGACGGAGTCGTGGGAAGCCTAGAAGACAAGGAAAGGAAATGATACTAGCTAGATGCCGCGTGGATCAAGAAGGGCCGTCGGATCGTAGTCTAGTTGATAGGATAGCGGGTGTAGTTATTGTGCTTTAAAAACCATGCAAGAAAGCCCGATTTGTTGGTGGGTTTTGGTTAGCCCTTGCATGGCTGTGTGAGTGGGTAAATCCTAGCCCTTGATGAGTGCTCTAGGGTTGAGGGGTACTCATCCAAGAGTGGTAGGTGGCCCAAGAGTAGTATAAATAGAGGGGAAGAGATAACCTTCTCCTTTTGAAGGTTTTTGAAGTTTTATACTGCTTTGAGCTTTGCCCACTTTGTTGTGAGTCTTTATAAACCTCCCTTCAAAAAAATACAAACTCACTTCCTTCAATTCAATTTCCTTTACGTATTTACATTATGTCTTAAATTCCGTATTTACTTTCTTGCAATTTACAATTCCGCAATTTGGATTTGCCTCCCCTCCTTCTACATGCTTTTGCTTCTTATGCCGAGGTTGTTGATTGATGGATGAATCTTTCTTTAGATAGGCAATCCAAGCGTTCTTCTTGCAAGAAATCAGTTTTTTCGTTCTTGAGTGAATGATCTTGTAAATCGCGTTTGTGGAAGTTCATACTTGTGCTCTTGTTTGCTGTGACATGTGGGAAGCTATCCAAGATCATCTTGATCATCAAAATCCTACGAACAAGGCTTAGATCGAATTCTTGAGTTCTTGCACGAACTTGGTGTGTTCTTCCTTCCCAGGTGAAAAGGTCAAAACTTTGACGTCAATCCTTACGATTGAAGGTTGGAATAAGTTCTTGACATCCTTATGATCACATCTACTAAATTTCATGAGTTTTTGTCCAGCTGATTAATAGATTCCTCTAAATTTGCTTTTGAGTTGTGCTGATTTCAGACTGTTCTTACTGCTGTTCTTGAGCTCAGTGCTACCACTCCTCGTGTGGTGCTACCAGCTGTAAGATCGAGGATGCGCCTAGAGGGGGATTGAATAGGCGTTTTACAAAATTAACCGCTCTCTAAAATAACTTGCTCTAATCAACCCCTACGTCAAAACCTAATCAAAGATAATGCGGAAGTGATAAACTAGGTTTTGACAATTAAGGCCAAAATCAACTAGGCTCACTAGTGCACTAACTAAATTTGGTCTCTACACAATAATTGCTAGATTGAACAAGCAAGTTAAACTAAGCAATTTTATCTCAATTAAGTAATCAATAATATAGCAATAATTTAAATGCTTGAATGTAAATGAGACAAGAGACACGGTACTTTTCTATGTGGTGTTCGGAGACTTGCTTGCTCCCTAATCCACGTTGAGGCTAGCTCAAACGAATTGGACCGGCTCCATGAATTGAGCACCCGCCTCAAATCCACTAATAGTTGCTCTTCCCCGCTCCGGGTAGGTGAGCACCGACCTTCACAACTTGCCGGGGCTTCTCACAACCTTCATCGAGAAGCTCACCGCGCACGACGCCTCCACGCTGTCAAGGTGTCGGCAAACACCAAGAGTAACAAGCCAAGCCTTCCCGCTTGAGCTTCACTTCGTGCAACACATGCACTCCGGTGATCACCAAATGCAACACATGCACAAGGCTCCTCTCAAGTGCAACACATGCACAAGAGGCACTCAATCCACTTTCTAATTGCAACACATGCAATTAGGGCTCACTCTTAGCTCAAAAATCAAATATGAGTATGCAACACATGCAACACCTCACCCAAACACTAAATGGTACCAACAACAACAAAATGCTAGCCCCCAAGGCTCTTTATATAGCCTCCACAAGAAAAATTAGCCGTTGGGGCCAAAGTGGGTAAAAAAACCCCTGGGAGCCCGGTACTACCACCCCTTGGGCCGGTACTACCGCCCCTTAGAAGCCAACGGCTAAAAAACTAGCCGTTACTCAGAAAATGCGGTATTACCGCTCCTTAGGGCGGTACTACCACTCACCGATACTACCTCTCACACCCCCGGTACTACCGGTCATCAAAATACAAAGGAAACCCTTCTCTAGAATTTTCATACCGCATGGGGTGCGGTACTACCGCAGGTGGGTCTGGTCATACCGCTGCCACAGCACTAAAATGGCCATAACTTTTTACTCCGAACTCTGATTTAGGTGATCTTTGATTCTATGCGAAGCTTATCACGAGGGCTACAATCTCTACCCATTTTCAAGATTTAAGCAACCATAGATATTTTTAAATATCACCAAAATCAAACTCTAATGTAGTCATTCAAGTCTAAAATCTGATTTTTTCAAAATCCCTCACATAGACTTGATAAAGGGCATGATTACAAACTAGGAGTCAATGTGATCAAATATTGAGCCATGTGATGATCAACTCATGATCAAAACAATTCTTGCAAGACATATTTGCAAATTCTAATCACATGCTCCAAAAATCAAATGAACACTAATATTCTACAAAACACATTTGCAAATAATCCGAAAAGCTATAAGATCAATCCTCTAGCCATGTAAGGATCAACACATGATTCCGACACTTTGCAAAACACATTTGCAAATGCCAACACATATTTTAGGATTGAAACCCATAACCTTTAGCTTATTTGCAAACCACATTTGTAAATAACAAATCAACATTTTGCAAAAACACATTTTGTAAACACAAAACAGAAACTTTACTTAGCTTTTGTGATGATCAACACATGATCAAGTCACAAGCTAAACACCAATGCATGAGCTCTCACCTTTTGCAACACATGCAAAACTTAACTCCATGCAAAACCACATAAACCAATTTACATGAGCTATCTCCCTTTTGCAACACATGCAAATCCATAGCTCCATGTAAAAACCAAATAGATTAAGATTCAATAAGAAGCAAGCATGAGCTCCCTTATTTGCAACACATGCAAATACTTAACTCATGCAAAATTCAAACAAGAGAGTGAGCTAGAGTGAACCGGATTGAGTTCATCAACACATGATGAAGCTCAAGCTAAAAGACTCGACCACTCTTAATAGTACGGCACCTAACTAGCAATCCGGTCTCCCATCCAAACACCGTGACCGGTAAAAGACTAGGGAAACATCCTTAGCCCTAGCTAGCTATACCTTTGCTTCTAGCGATCCATTTGGAGTTTTTATGATTTCCAATCATCTTCTCTCCAAGATCGAATCTTCTTCTTCTTGTTCATCAACACATGATGAACCTTCTCTAGCCCTTCTCTTCATTTCGGGATCTTATCTTGAAGCTCATCAACACATGATGACTTGTTCCCGATTCTTTATCGTCTCGGACTCAACCTACTTCACAACTCATGGAAGATCGTTAGTCCAACAAACACGGTTGTCTCAATCATCACTTGCACTCCATTAACAAATAATAGATGCCTCTAAGATCGATTGAGCATAACCCAAATAAATTTGAATGAATAAAAGATGTCTTGAGTACTTTGATGCAACTAATGCTTCATTATACTCAGGAACTTTTCGTCTGTCCTTAATCAACAAAGAAACACCATCAACACATGATGAAATGTTCTTTGATTGATTGAAAGACAACCGAACTCAATTTAAACTCAATTTAAATTGACATGAGTATACATATAACTACACAAGTTTCATATACTCAATTTGATGGAATGTAATGATCCAAATATTATACGGAGTGGAAAGGGATCAATACATTTTAAACCATCAACTATAGAATAAACTCCATTAGGTATGCACATATAAATAATTGAACTTGAAATCAATATGCACATAATTAATCTTAGATAGCATTTGAGTTTATCCTATATTACCCTTAGTATACTACAACTACACAAGTTATATATACTCAAAAGGTTGTTTCAAAGTAATGATCCTTGATATAGAAAGATGAATTAGATCAATACTATTGAAACATCAAGGTAAAGTATGAACTCCCCCTAAATGTGTGCATTCATGTATATATGGAATTGAAAACATTATGTACATCTTGAGGTCTAAATAATGGTAGAGTTCATCCTTTAACTTGAATCCAAAATATGCATTAAGATATCATAAAATGAATACGAGTGCGTACCTTGGGTTTTCCATTTTTCAATGAGACTTTGATATTTTCATCTTTTTCATTCAAAAGAGACTAATAAGAGTTAAGCTCAACAAAAGAGTTAGTCTCATAAAAAGATTTGTCATTAATTAACAATTGAGACTAATCAATATTATGATTATCAAAAGAGTTAGTCTCAATATTAGATTTTTCATTAACACCAAAACCAAATTAATGGAGCTTGAACTTTCACCAGCCTCTGGTACTACCGGCCTCCCTACGATAGCACCGGCTACACAAGGCAATTGGCTTATTTTGATTGGTTTGTTTTGTAGGTTTTTCTTAAGGCCTTGTTTGGAGAATTTTGTGTTGGAGAAAATATTATTTGTGACCATTCACCCCCCTTTATTTGCCATCTTGATCCATCAATTGGTATCAGAGCCAGTTTTTCTCTTCCATAGATCTTGACTGGTCTCGAGAGCCATGACGACGAAAAAATATTCCACCAAGCCTCCTATCTTTTTTGGAGTTGATTTTCCTTTTTGGAAGTCATGAATAAAGTCGTACATCACTGCCTAGGGCTTCCTAATTTGGTAGAAGGTGAAACTCCCGTATGAGGCTCCTGCTGATGAAAATGTCACGGCTGGCAATATGGTTGACATTGAGGTGAACGCTAAGACGAGGAACATCCTCATACAGGGCCTTAGCCATAGTAAGTACGACAAGATCTCTTACCTACGATCCACTCACCAGATTTGGGTGTCCCTCGATGCTTACCATGAAGGCATTACCTAAATCAAGACGGTGAGATGGGATCAGTACAAGTGTGAATATAACAAATTTGAACAACACACTGGTGAGAGTCTTGCTGAGTGTTTTGGTCATTTTACAAAAATTTTGAGTGATCTTCGAGCAGTCAGTTGTATATACTCTGACTCGAATAATGCCCGATATTTCTTGACCACACTCGATCTTCGAGTTTGGGAGATGAAAGTTACCACCATAAAGGACACTACCAGCTTGTCGACTCGACATTTGATGAGCTCTATTCGACTCAAGATCAACATAGTCTCTTGCAAGATAAAATCTTAGTCGATGGACTAGGTCACTGATGCCACTAGATCTTCTTTTGATCTTTCTACTGGGTTCTCTCTCTGCCCTTTGCGAGTTAAGCGATGACCAACTGAAAAAATTTCTAGAAACTGAACTTGCTCTTTTGGCTTGCAAATTCTCTCATGCGTACAAGAGGGTGAGAGAGAGGAAGAGAGGTGGCATGATTACCTGCTTCGAATGTGGTGACCCCAACCACATTCGAGTGAACTGTCCTAAGCTGGAGAAGGGTGATAATGACTCCGGCGATTTGGGAAAGATTGATTACACCCATAAGAACCGCAACAAGAAACCTCCAGCTCACAAGCCGGCGCGTTAGAAGAAGTACCGCAACTTCTCGAAGAACAAGAAACTTTTCCACCGCGTGCTCACAGCCCTTGACGATATCAGTCTCTCCGACACAGAGACATAGAGCGACGAAGGCAAGGAGGATCCACAAGAGAAGAAAGGCGATGACGACTTCTCCGACATGTGCTTCATGGCGGACGCCAATAGCATCAGCGACTCTGACCTCTACAGTGACTCAGACGAGATACCCTTCTATGACCAGCTCGACGAAACTTTTTACAAATTAGAAAAATTTTATGCTAGAGCTAGAGATAGGTATATGGAGCTTGAGAAGAAAGTAGGTACTTTGACTCGAGAGTTAGCTTCTCTTAGATCTTCTCCCTCCCAAGTCACTGATGACTGTTCCTTATGTGATGCTCTGGTTGTGCTGTTAGAGAACATAAGGACTATGCATGATAATGTGTTGTCTGAACTAGATAGTCTTAGGTTGAAGAATGCTGAGAATAAATCTATTGATGCTATGTCTTTAGATGTTAGTTTTTTTCATGCTCATTCTACTCCATCTTGTGCTACTTGCCCTAAACTACTTACTAAAATTGATGCCATGAGCACTCACCTTAGGAAGCTTTATCTAGAAATGAACTTCAAATGCATGGTTCTAAAGATCCAATCAGCTCATGTGAGGGCTGTAAGCAATTAAAACATAATAATGAATCTTTAAATGTTAAATGTGATAAACTTTTTAAGGACCTAGTCAGCTCATGTGAGGGTTGTAAGCAACTAAAACATGACAATGAATCTTTAAATGTTAAGTGTGCTAAACTTTCTAAGGACTTACTAGATAAGTCACAAGAAAGTTGCTTGCGATGTTCTGTAATTGAGGGGGACTTGGATAAAATCCATATCTAACATAGAAAAAGTTAGAAGATTAAGCCCTTAGGATTAGAAATGCTCCTAGCATTTCCTGTGAGGCCCTCAAGATTGAGGCAGCCGTGCTAAGGGAGAAAAATGCATGTGCTGGTGTTTCTTCTCTTCCAGGTTCTTCTTCCTCCTCTCTTCCCTATTCTAATGCATGTGCATTACGTAACAACTCTCTTTGTTTCATAATAGCCTAGAGTCTTGAAACAAAAAACCATTTTGTTCATGAAGATTTGGGTACGTTAACAAAATTTATGTTAAACTAAGTTCATATGGAAATTGAGCATACCCCTGCATACATTACCTTCAAGCCAATAGTTTTTAATTGTAGGTTGACTGATCATCTAGACCACTATTCTTCATTGGTATAAGCTAACATATATATGCAGAGTGAGTAGCGACCAATATATCTAGATTTTATATGTTTAGTACTTGTCCATGTAGACAGACCTAAAAAAATCCTCATCTCAATGTCTTTTCTCCTTGAATCCTAGTGGAAATACAAAAAGGATCCCATTATTCTGATTTACCGTCAAAGCACATACTAGTAGATAGTGTATGGTTTTGTTACTGGACTAAAGGAAAACCAATGTTGATTAGGTATTTGTTATAACTAGCAAATGATATTGTTTCATATAAACAATTAATTTTCAATCAGATGCATCTATATATCAGTGCGTACACTCTTATCAGTTGATCTGGACTATATATGAACACATCCTGACCGGCCCGTTTGTTACATGCAACAATAGCTAAAAAATATATCATCGATCCGACACATAGAAGCAAGTATATCAGATTTCCCGTCGCAGCGTTAATTAAGTTTCTATCTTTAATTATGGAAAAAGAACATTCAATGTAATTCCATGAAAGATATATCTATCGTTGTTCATTTTTTTTGTGAACAGGGGGAGGGGATCCCCACCTGAGTGTTACATTCAAATAGCTTATGTTCAAAAATTAGATGCTCCGGCATGGGAAATATCCACCGCAGATTATTCAATGTATTCTATTTTAATTTATTAAACTTAGTAGGTAGTATTGTGGGGGAAAATAAACCTTGCGCTGATGTTGTTTCTCTTGTAAATAATTATTTTGGGGTCTAATGCTAAATGAGTGGCAACCAATGTATCCAAATTCAATATATAAATTGCTTCTCCATGCAGATTGACCCCCAAAAAAATCCCCATTTCCATGTGTACTCTCCAAGAACCCTAGTTCCCCAAATCCTCAAAATAATGAATAAGAACTAACTGAGAAGGGAATTAAACTGTACATGCTTATCTCACCGGCGGCAGGAGGCGTTGAGTCCTACGACAAAGAGTGGAAGCCGGATTGATTTTGGTGATCGACACCGTCTGGTGACAAGATACCTCGAGTCTGCAGGGAAACTTAAAGGAGAGGTGCGTATGAGATGGCTAGTTGTGAAGGATTCTTGCCATGCCGTGAGCAATGACTAAATGGGGGAGATGGCTAGTTGTGGAGGAATAGATGGGAATGGGGGTTTGGTTGTAGGGAGTACGTCTCTAGGATTAAATGGGAGAGATGGCTGATGGGTAACAAGAGATTTTGTTGTTGTGACGGTTGGCATGAAAAAATTTCACATACGCAGGAAGTATTTTGGAGGGTGATTGTGCGGGAAATAACGAGTGAAATTATGTTTGCGAGAGCACTAGTTGCACGACTGGCTACCATAGTTTCTTCTTTGTTGATTTTCTTTTTCTATATTATTTTTTAGTGTTAAATAACATGTATATTATTCCAAACGCATGCACTTTGCATCTCGTTTTTCCATGAGCTTTTGGATGATGCAAAAATTTGCAATTTGTACAGTATTGAGTTATCTCTACCACTTCTAATTACGAGTTGGTGGCGATGGTTCTGCGGCATATCAGACTCTTATCTAAATCATCCGATTCTATTTCCAAATACTGCACGGTCGATTCTTTTTCCATATATTGCACGCATACAGTTTCTGAGTTACCAGAGTTGCCATATACATCCTTCCCATTAAATATTTACTTGTATGTGTAGATAACATCATCTTTTCTTTTTATCTAATCACATATGGACTTGATTCCAGCCAACCAGTAACATGCGCACGGCTATGCATGATGCGACTAGATAAGTTTGTTATCTCTATCTCTACTAATTCTAATTAGGAGTTGGTGGTGGTACGTTCGTTCTCCACCCTCACCCCGACATGTGTGCGCACTTGTATGGTTGAGTGGGAAGCGGGCAGTGGCCACTCTGGTAGATTGGATTGGATCATCTCATCGAGGGAGGTAAATGAATATGCATGACTCATTTGTTGCTTTCCTTTCTCCCATTGATCTGCCATTCGAATTGGTGGCGATTACTCTCGGTGCTTTTCGAATTGGATTGATTGATTCCATTCCAAAGGAAGTAGAGCTCCAATTCGTGGAGTTGAGTCTCTTCTCGGCTCTTTCCCTTTTGTTGCCTTCCTTATTCAATGATTTCTTAATCTAGATCCCATATATATTTCCTCGGTTGCTGAATCTATATAACTGTAACATTCCAAAATTTGGCCTAATTTCAATTTTTGGAGTTATTTGAATTTATTTGAATTTTTTGGTGAATTTTTGGAATTAATTAAGTTTAATTTGAATTTATCTCCCTCTTGAATAACTAAATAGTAGAAAATTAATTATCAAAAATAAATAAAAATATTTTATTTAGGCTCTAAATGCTTTGAAATATTTTTTGGAATTTTTCTAGAATTTTTCGGGTATTTTTAGTGCCCTAAATAATTACTTTGATTTTCTAGAATTATTTTAAATGTTAAAAACCCGAAAATACATTGCTACAGTGCTGAAACCCTAGCGCAGCCCGTTCCGGGCCGTTTGATCTCGATCGGACGATTGAGGTTGGGCCGCGTCGCCTGCTCACGAGAGCCGTTGGATCGTAGTAACCTGAGCCGATCGGATTGCGCCACGTGAAGCGGGCAACAATCGCCGCCGCCTCGACCGTTGATTGCGATCGGATGGCCGTGCCCAAGACCGCTTCACCCGAACCCCGGTGCCGTTGGATCAAACCAAACGGACGACAAAGATTGAGCCACGTCGCGCAAGGGTGAATAGTCGCGCCACCGCCGCCAATGCGAATGGGGGTTGGCCGCCGAGATTTGGCGGTGGATTTGTGCGCGTTCCAAAGCATCTCGACGACCGTGCTGTGGCGCATTTAACTGGTCTCTTCGCCCCGCATCATTTGTCCGTTCGCCCGTTAGCAGCTGTGCTCCCTAGCTCTCCCATTTGCTCGCCGAAGTTGGCACTCCCGCCGCCTCGGTTTTCCTTGCCTCCCACCGCCGACCGTCCCTCTCTGCCGCACCTGAGACCCTTGCTGTGTTCGCCGTGCCAAGCTGCATCGCCTGGGCCACTTCATTCTGTCGGAGAAGCCCCGTAGCGTCGTCGACCCAGTCGTCTTCTTCGTCTCCGGTCTTCGGAAGCCACCGCACCGCCGCCATCCAATTCAAGCGCCACGACTGTCGGATCTTCATCTAACGAACGAGGTAACGCCACGTCCCCCTTCCCGTAGAGCTAGGCTTGAATAGCTTCGATAGATCTCGTCCGTGGATTCTCGATCCGACCGCCACCGTAGCGCCACGTGCCGTAAAGGATGCGCTTGAAAATGGCCGTTGGATCTTTGACATTCGGCTCGGATTTAGCCACGTAGGTTCCGTAAACAGTGCATCGCTGGGTAACTTCCACCGTTGGATCTTCATCCAGCCGCGCCAGTGAGTCCACGTAGCCATCTTCATCGCATTTGATAATGTCCATCGGATCTTAGATCTGTGGCAGAAATCTCACCACGTAGCTGTCCAAAACCCTAGCAGCCGCTCGAGGCTTGATCTGGCCGTTGAAATTCGAACGTGCGGGCGGGGTCGTGCCACGTGTTCGTGCGCCGAGCGAAGCGTCTCAGCAGTCGCCAAGGCGAGATCCGACCGTTCAAATTCAGCGAGCGGTTCGGATGGTGCCACGTGGGGAGGTTGACCGCGCTGGACCGACTGTTGGATTTGAATCCAATGGGCGGGAACGCATATGACCGCATGGACCAGTAGGGTCGCGCCAAGTGTCGCTAGCTGATTTGAACCGGTGCTGTTCCGTCGGGCCCACCACCGGTCGTGAGAAGCAGGTGCCGACGTCAAAGATGACGTCACCGAGGGGCCCACGGGTCAGAGTCACTATTCGGTGGACCGAGTCCACGGTAAACCCGAACAAATCGTGAACCCGGTCTATAGTCCCAAAGCGACGTGGCTGGCTCCAATGCTGACACGTGTCGACTGAGGGATTTAACCGGAATTTCCAGTACGAGAATAAATAGTTTAATTCGGGTATTTCTTTTATTTTGATTATCCAAACTTTTAATCACTATAACTTTTGGTAGCTCCGATTTGAGTGATTCCAGTTTCTAAAAATTTGTAAAAATGTGAACTATTTATTAGTGAATTTTATTTTATTTTTGGAGTTGATCTTGCTGTCTGTTTGTGCAAATATTCAATGATTGTTTGATGCGAGTAGACTCCGAGTTGCCGGGAGTTGTCGGGGAGGATTTCGGAGAACCGTCGCAAGAGCCAGATCAGGATCAACTACTTTTTGAAGGCAAGTCATGCTCTGACCATATTGTTCCTAGATTTTTAAAATGTATTTCAATTCAAATTATGCATGCTATGTTAATTAAAAATGACATCGAATAATTTGGGTAAAATAGATAATACGCCTACCTTGTTTATGCCACCTTGTTAATATTACTTGTATGCCCTGAAATCCTTGTCACCCTAAGATATTATTGAGTTGGGTGCTATTATAATGCCAACACGGGAGGCTAGACCGTGAGTAGATGCTTAGTTGATTGTATGCGCTAAATAACTTTTAAAAGAGCAAAAGAATATTGACTAAGCAAATATGGAATTTATTTTGGAATAATGCGATTATGTCATGAGATGGAATTGGAGGGTAGCAACCTGTGTGGTTCTACTTACCCAATGAAGTGGGCATTGGCATGTGTTGCATAAATGCAAAACAGGGTGGGAAATGATTTGGACCGGGGCAAGTGGCAAGATGGCTTCGTGCCAGGTGGGCCTGTGTGGCAACAGGATGAATTGAGTAAGGTGAAGGCTGCGTGCCGGGATTTACAAGAAGGACGTCTTGCCCTGGACAGTTAAGGACTGCACCTTGCGAGCCTTTGAACTGAGTTACCCGTACAACCACTTGTCTAGAATGGGACAGACCTAGTTTAGTAGGGTTCTAATATCTTTCCTTTGACACCTCGGGGCGACAGTTACACAAGAGTGTAACCGTGTGGGGGAGCATACCTGTGCTACGGCTTGGTACCCATCCAACAGTATTCGCTTGTTCTAAACTTTGGCTCTGAGTGAGGGAAGTATTAGAAAGGCAATACTGGTGTCGACGATTGGAATCGCCAACCGCAAGAAATGAAACGGGGGGAGGGGGTTAGTGAAGACTAGGGCCCGAACAGAGCTTGGCTCAAGCGAAGGAAAGGATCCGAAGCGCTGAAGGTCAAAGCTAGGCGATAACGAGCGTGAGACGAAGTTTTAGACTGGTTCGAGCCCTTGAGAAGGTAATAGCTCTACTCCAGTTGCCTTGCGGCAGTGGTCTTTGTTGTTTTTGTGTACAGAAGTGTGTTACAACTCAAGCTTATCAATGGCTATGTCCAATGCTCGAGCTCTTGTCCCTCAGGCTGCACGCGCCTAGCATTATATCCTCCCCGCCTGTAACGGGCGGGAGATATTCCCAGATCGTGGCCTTCGTGCACGTTGGGGACTGGTCAACAACTGCTCCGGACTTGATGCGCACGCCTGCTTCACCCCCACGATCCGGATCTTGGCAACCGTGAGTCAAATGCACGTCCCGAAATCAAAGGGGGACTGTGGGCACGATCAAGAGCCGACCTGAGCTCGAGGTCGTGTGGACGCCGTGCTCACGGGCTATACGCGCTCTTGGTCATGCGCCTTGATGCATGCCCAGGTCGTGGTCGGAGCCTCCCGAGCTTGGGAGCCGACCTTGCGCTGACCGGCCAAGGGTTGTCC
Organism: Guadua angustifolia; assembly: GCA_036346375.1. Classification (NCBI taxonomy): domain Eukaryota; kingdom Viridiplantae; phylum Streptophyta; class Magnoliopsida; order Poales; family Poaceae; genus Guadua; species Guadua angustifolia. Next base: position 1,042,910 of record JAYEVE010000861.1, on the reverse strand, counting down.
CAGCCCTCGTCAGCTAGCCCCCGAGGCTCTAGGTCGAAGAGAGAACCTGAAACGACCTCGAGCCTCACCTTGCGAGCTCAGGAAGCAATCTCCTGCGGGACCCGATCCCTTGGCCGAGGTCGGGCGGAGACCACAAAGTGAAACCTTCGGCCTCGACACCTGGCGACCCTTGATCTTCACGATGACGGTACGGATGCGAACGGCCGGCGGACATCTGGGGCGCCTCGAGTCCGCGGCCCAGGCCTTAACTACGCCTGTCAAATCGTGGCTGGCACGCCTTTTAATACGCTGTGGACCGGGTTTATTGGCGACGCGCTCCACGAACCCGAGCCCCACAGCAACTGCCGAAGAAACTCTCGATCTTGTGCTTTGTCCTCCAAGCCTTCGTCTCCGAGCGAAACTCCCCTCTCCCTTCGACCAAGCCCGCCGCTGTCGTCATGGCCAAGCTGGGAAGGAGCACGCTAACGCCGGCGAGGATGAAGGAACTCGAGTCGCTGGGACTGATCGACCCGGTGACGTGGCGATTGCCGGGAGGCGAGATCGAGCCGTAGCCCAGGGATGATGAAATCGTCTGCACCGAGCACTACGCCCTCTTTGGCCTGCGGACGCCGGAGAGCGAGTTCGTCGCGACGGTCCTTGCCCGCTGCGGAATCGAGCTTATCAACCTGGTGCCAAACTCCATCCTTGTCCTCTCCATCTTCTCCCATCTGTGCGAGGGGTTCCTAGGGATCCTTCCCACCCCCTCGCTTTTCTTCCGGTACTTCAGCCTCTTTCGCTCCGGAAAGGACCCCGTGGTCGGATGCCTCTACTTCCGGCAGCGGGCAGGGCTCAAGTGGTCCTTCCCCAAGCTCCAAACTCGGGACTCCCTCGGCCCATGGTCCGAGCGGTGGTTCTACCTGAAAAGGGGGGAACTCGACACGCTGGTGTACGAGGGGGCCCCCATTGCCGGGAAGAAGGAGACCCCGGAGGCGGACGACCTCGAAGCCGACGAGGAAGCCATCGCCATGATACACATCTGCGCCGTGCGCGGCCTCACCGGGCAGGCGATCGCCAATGATTTCCTGCGGAATCGGGTGTCTCCCATGCGGCGCAGGATGCATCCGTTCTTCGAGAAGCAGGGGCACGTCGACTCGACCCACGAGGGAACATCCGGTAGGTCTTCTTGCCCCGAGGCTTGCTCGAGCCCGCCCTTCAATCTTTTCCTGATGGTCGTTTCCCTTGCAGCGCCGAAGGAGTCCTGGGTTGCCGCCAGGATGAGTGAGATGTTCGGGAAGACGGCGTTCGACTATACCATCGACGACCCCGTCCCGAAGAATGTGCTCTGTCAGAAGGCCGAGGTAAGCCGCCCCGACCAAGCCCCCAACTCGAGCGCCCACGAAGCCTTTCCTGAACCTTGCATGCTCGCAGGACCATCAGGAGCTGCTCGAGACCGCCAGGAGGATGCTCCCGCTGCCCGGCGAGGGCAAGGGCAAGAAGGGGAAGAGGAAGTCCCCTCCTGCCGGAACAAGTCGCCAGGAGGCGAAGAAACCCCACGCCGAGTGGGGTGACCGTGCCACGGTAAGGATTCCCATGGCCGAGCCCCCGAGCCCATGCCCGGGTCTTTGTTTGCTTGACGTGCTCTTACCTTTGCAGCAGCAGAGCGCGGCGGACGCCGCCAAGACCTCGAGCCCCAAATGCTGAGGAGTCAGACTCGGGCCCCAGGACCGCCATGTGGTGGCGTGGAGCCGTGAGGCCCGAGGCCCAGATCGGCGAGGCGCGAAGCGGAGTGCCTGGCAGCCCGGCAACAGACCTCGACGCCCTCGACCAAAGGAGGTGGTGACTCGAATAAGCTTTTGGTCTTTTGGCTTGCTCCGCCCCCTTTGTGATTTTCCGGCTTAGCATCTGCTCTTGGTCGCAGGCCTCGAGCGCTTGCGCTTGAAACTTGCCCATTTTGACAATGGCTGTTGTCTAGGGCGAGTCCGAGTCTGAGGAGGAGACAGACTCCTACGTGCTGACCCCACGCCGCACCTCAGGCCAGACGCGCCTTCCTTCTGAGCCCCTGAGCCTGGCCCTGGTCGGCGAGTTCGACAAGGGCTCGACGACTCGGACGGGGGGAACCAGCCTGCGACCAGTGAAAATTACAACACCGGAGAGACAGACGCCGCTGTCGTCGCTGATCACCCCAAGGCCGACGCGGGGGAATGCTCTCAGGGCGCCTCGGTCGTGGCCGCGGACCCACCCCAGGCTCGCCCGACCACGGTGGCAAAGAGCGTCGAGGTCGTGGTGCCTCCGGTCGCCGGAGATGGCCGTGCTGTGGATGCGCCCCAGGCCTGCCCGACCGAGGTCGCGCCTGGCACCGAGGCCTCGGCTCCCCAGTCCTTGGAGGTTGACCACACCGCGGAAGGGCACGCGGTGGATCCGGCCGCCGCTCCTGCCACGCTGGAGGCAAGTGGAGCCTGTCTCGCCGGGCCGAAGTCAGCGTTGCCGCGCCAGCCCCCGCCAGCGGATTGAACCCACCGGGGGGGGGGCGGCAGAACTCCAGGTCGCCAGAGGCCCGGAGACTCAAGGTCTTGGCCCAAGCGCGCCGGTGGCGGCCGAAGTCGGCCACACAGGTGCGCTGGGCGAGGAGATTCCCCGCACGCGCATCGATGACCATGAGGAGTACACCCGCGCACGCCTCGAGAACCACCTTCGCACGGTAAGGAGCCCCCTGCGCACTTCACAGCCGGTTAGCCTGAAACCCCCTTGTTTCTGTTCTTACCTCGGGTCGCCCTTCCTATCGTGAAGGCGGTCAGCAACGTCTCCCATGGGCTGTAGGGCATTCAAGAGCACGAGGACATGCTGAGGGGCCTCCTGGACATGGTGGAGACGCGGGAGGCTGAGCGCTCCAGGCTCATCGAGACCATCGAGGTCGACCAGGCGGAGCTCAAGCTGAAGTCTCAGGAGCTTGACGACCTTCGCCAGATGATGAGGGCGCTGGAGGTAGCCCACGCGGCCGAGCTCGAGCAGGCCAGGGCCTCCGAGCGCGAGCATGGCTTCAAGGCCGTAGAGCAGGAGCGCACACGGTCGGCCAAGGCGCTCGAGGCCGTGCACGCTAAGGTCGAGGTGTTGGAGAAGGCCGCTGCAGAGCAGGCGTCTTCCTCGACGAAGGCATCCCCCGAGCTCGAGGCCAAGATCTTGGACCTGGAAGAGAAGCTTGGGCGGGCCAACGAGGCGCTTCAATCCGAACGGGCCAAGGTCGAGGCGCTGGAGAAGGCCGCCGCGGAGCAAGCGCCTCCCCCTGCGAGGGCGTCCCCCGAGCTTGAGGCCAAAATCCTGGAGCTTGAAGAGAAGCGTGAGCGCGCCAGCAGAAGCGGTGAGGAGCGCCATGGCCCAGCTCCAAGACGAACGCCGCCGAGCCGCGGACACCTCCAAGGAAGCCCTTCAACTGCAGAGCGAGCTTTCGACCTTGAGGGCCAAGATCGCCGAGCTCGAGCAGGAGAAGCTTGACCGCGAGATGGCCGATCTGTAAAGAAAAATGACTAGCATAGAACTCTAGTGGAGTAACATGTATTTAGGGAGACAACAAACTCTTTTTGCGTCAATCCAGTTAGTCGAGGATCTGCGGCGTATGTCTTTTCCGCCTTTGGTCACGCTCCTTTGGTCGTTTGCCAGCTATCTGCCCTTATCCAGCCCCCGTTGGGTCCAAGGTCGAGCAACGTCGGCCTTGGGCACAAGACTTAGACGTGAGCAAACGACCACGACCTGCAGAGTGAAGAAAAGGTCTAGAGAGATAGTAAACGGGACACAAGGTAGCGAGGTGGTCACACCCAGACTAACACCGAATCACGACCACGACCCTGTGCATTGCTCGATGGTCAAAGCCGCGAGGCGTGCGGTTCGAGCCCGTAAACAGGGAAGAGCTGGAGTGCGAAGAGATTTCGGCTTACGAGTAGCTCGACCACTGGGGGTGAACACGAAGCTCGCGACGCTTAGACCAAGAACGAGAGCACTGGGAACGGAGGCCGTGCTCGAAGAAAAAGTCACGGCCAACAATGGCATTGCAGTCATACGCAAAAAAGATATAAATGGCGAGAATGAAAGAACAACCTTTATTGAAATTTAAGGCAAAAAGGTTTACACATAAAACTTCCGAAGCTGATCTATATTCCACGAGCTAGAGAGCTCTCTGCCATCAGGCATCGCTAGCCGGTAAGCCCCCGTGTGATCTGTTGAAACAACTCTATAGGGGCCCTCCCACCGTGGGGATAACTTGTTGGTGCTGGACAGTGCTTGAATCCATCTTAGGGCTAAGTCCCCAACAAGGAGCACTCTAGGTCGTACCGACCGAGACGCATGTCTGCGAAGAGCTTGCAGGTAGTGCGTTGATCGTGCGATGCACTGACACCTTACTTCTTCTGCGAGGGCAAGGTCGAGAGCCGTTCATGCTCAAGTCAACACAGTCGACCAAGTCGACTCTGGCGAGCCCAACAGAACCTCAAGGGTAGGATGCTTCAGACGAAAGCACGAGTTTGGAAGGGTGTGGACCACGTGGCTCGGCCATGGTGGTACTGAATGGACCATAAGGCGGTGGGAAGTTCATCCACCCAGTCTGCGCCAGTAGCGTTCGAGCTCATCTACGACTCGCTTCTTGACACCTAGGCGATCTGTCCGCTTGGCGGCGTTCCGCCTCCGCTGCTCGGAGGGAGCGTGGCGGCGAGCGAAGCACACTTTGATGCCGAGGTCCCCGCAAAATTCCTGGAATAACTCACTGGTAAACTGAGTACCATTGTTAGTGATAATTCTGCATGGAACCCCGTACCTGGTGACCACGAACAAGCAAAAAAAACGGACAGCCGCCCGAGCAGTGATGGTCGAGACCGACTCAGCCTCAATCCACTTGGTGAAAGTGTCAACAGCAACAAATAGGAACTTCTTACCCCCGACCGCCTGAGGGAAAGGGCCGAGGATGTCCAGCCCCCAAGTCGAGAACGGCCAAGCGAGCGGGATGGTCTGGAGCGCGTATGCGGGCTGATGCGATTTTCGGGCGTGGAACTGGCATGCTCGGCAGGTACGAACGATGTCGCGGGCATCCTGAAGCGCCGAAGGCCAATAATACCCCATGCGAAAGGCCTTGCCGACCATCGTCCTGTAGGAAGAGTGCACTCCACAGAGGCCTGAGTGTATGTCATTTAACAGGTATTTACCTTCCTCCGTAGAGACGCACCGCGTCAGGATGCCGGAGACGTTCCGCCGGTAGAGCGCCCCGCCAACGAGCATGTATAGACTTGCCCGGCGCTTGATCCTGCTCCTCCCGGCAGGGTCGGGCGGTAGGTCGCCCCTTGCGAGGAAATTATAGATGGGTTCAGCCCAGGAGGGTATACGTTCCACCGCGGCGAGCAAGACCTCCTGGTCGGAGATCGAGGAGCCGCCGGTGTTCTCGAGATGACATCGAAGCGGAGCTCATCGCCTAAGAACCGAGCTTGGAGAGGAAGTCGGCGCTGGAGTTATCCTTCCTGGGTATGTGCCTGAGCTCCAGGTTCTGGAACCACTTCTCCATCTTGCGCACTTCAGCCAGGTACTTTGGCATCGAGTCTCCCGAGCACTGGTACTCTTTGTTGTACTAATTGATGACGAGCTGAGAGTCGCCCTTGATGACCAAACGTTGTACGCCCAGTGCTTTGCAAGCTCGGAGGCCCGCCAGGAGAGCCTCACATTCTGCCACATTGTTGGTCGCTGAAACCCAAAGCGAACAATGTACCTCGTGGTCACCGCTGGGTGAGAATGAGGATTCCACTGGCTATTTGGAAGGACCTCGAGCCATCGAAGAACATGGTCCAGGGCTTTTCCTCCTCGACCTCGGGCTTGGGCGCGGGTTGGGATGTCTACTCGACCACGAAGTCGGCAAGCACCAGCGACTTGATGGCCGTCCGCGCTATGACCTGGACGTCGAGGCCGCCACTCCATAGCCCACTTGGCAATCCGTCCGCCCCTCGGGTTCCGCAAGATGTCCCCGAAGGAAAATTGCTCGGGGCGACCACGGAGTGCACACAAATAATGGCGGTTTTGCGCTGGCCATGAGGAGAGCGTCATGCGCGTTTACAGACTGCAGTAGCGCCCTTTGGGTCGTGCAAGACTTCGCTAACATAATAGATCAAAAGCACGGATCCCTGCTCGCCACCAAGATAGTATCGACGGCTCGGTGGTGGCCGCGAGGTAGAGCAGCAACCTCTCGTCGGGCTGCGGGGTCGTAAGCAAGGGTGGGGCGGATAGGTATACCTTCAACTCATCAAAAGACCGCTGTGCCTCCAAGGTCCACTCAAAGTTCCCCTACTTGCGCAGGACTTGAAAGAACGGGAGCCTGCGCTCGCCGAGGCTCGAGATGAACCTGCTGAGGGCGGCCATGCGGCCGGTGAGGCTCTGCACCTGCTTGACCGAGGTCGGGGGCGTCATCTTCTCGATCACCTCAATCTTTTCTGGGTTCGGGCCAACCCCCGAGCCCCCGATCATGTAGCCGAGTACCTTCCCTGATGCCGCGCCAAACACGCACTTCTCAGGATTGAGCTTGATCTTGTGCCTGTTCAAGTTAGCGAATGTTTCCCCGAGGTCTCGAACGTGGTCGCCCTCGGAGGGCCTCTTGACGACGATGTCATCCACATAGACTTCAAGGTTCCACCCGATCTGGGGGGCGAACGTCTTGGTCATCAGGCGCTGAAACGTGGCTCCGGCATTGTGCAGACCAAATGACATGGTCGTATAGCAGCAGGTGCCGAACGGCGTGATGAAGGCCGTCTTGCTTTCGTCATCAGCCGCTAGCTTGATCTGGTGGTACCCCGAATAGGCATCCAGAAAGCTCAGCATCTTGGCGTTCGCGGTGGAGTCGACGATCTGGTCGATGCGCAGGAGCGGGAAGTTGTCCTTCGGGTAGGCCAAGTTCAACCCTGTGTGGTCCACGCACATTCTCCATTTCCCACCTTTCTTCTGGACGATGACTGGGTTTGCCAACCATTCGGAGTAGTCGACCTCAAGAATGAAACTGGCCTTCAGAAGCTTGTCCAGGTTCTCCTTGATAATCGCGACCTTCTTCGGAGAGAAGCGGCGCAGCTTCTGTCGCCACGGGCGGCCGTCCGCCCGACCAAGAATTTTATGCTCGATCACCTCCTCGACGCCGCATGTCCGCTGGCTCCTGTGCAAATATGCCCTTGTTGGCGCGGAGGAAGGTGATGAGCTCGAGTTCCTATTTGGAACTCAACTCGGTCGATACATGGACGACCGGTCGGGTCGTTTTTTCTAGCAACCGGCCTTCGCGTTCCACTGGCCGATTGCCGCCTTAGGCCGGGCGCTCTTCTCCGTCGCCTCCAGTTCCGCCGGGCAAAGATGCGGCAAGGGCTAGAGCCTTGTCTCGCGACCGTCGCCGCTTCTGCAGTCGCCTCGCCGACGGTTATGACGCCGGGACAGTAGCTTCATGCACAGATGGCCATAATGGTAGGCCACCATGAACTTGATCAGGGCAGGCCGCCCGAGGATGGCGTTGTACGGGAGGTCCCCCTCGACCACCTCGAAGGTGATCAGCTCCGTACGGAAGTTGGTCGAGTCGCCGAAGGTGACGGGCAAGACCACCTGTCCCAAAGGGGTGGTCGAGCTTCCGGGAACGATCCCGAAGAAGGGGACGGTGACGTTCTTGATCTTCGACCGGGGAATCTGCATCCGGTCAAGCGCTCCATCCTGCAGCAGGTTAAGGGAGCTGCCGCCATCGACCATGATGCGACCGATCGCGGTGTTGATGATGGTTGGGGTCACGACCAGGGCGGTTTTCAGATCTCGGGCCATACCTTGGAGTGCGTCCTCCGGAGAGAAGGTGATGGTGGCCCCATTTCATTTGCGAAATCGCCGACGGCTTCAACAAGCGACCGTAGATGGTCTCGTGGTGGTTTTGAGTTCCTGCTTCGGATCTGGTAGGCCGACGAGCCGCCGAAGATTACGTCGACGAGGCACTCCCCTTGCTGGAACTCCAGGTCGAGGTCGTCATGGTCCACGCCAGCGTTCACCCTGTCCGGCTAGTCATCCTTCGGTAACACGGGCATTTCCTCCCGACCATCATAAAAAGCTTCCAGCTTGGCTTGCGAAGCCCTGCAAGAACGCAGGTCGTGGCCTGCTGCCCTGTGGAACAGGCAGAACTTCGACTCATCGTACCCCGGGCGCGCCTCGGCCCTCTGCGGCCGAGCTTTGGCCCGCCAGGGCTCAGGCCGTCAGCCCTCCTACTAGGGCTGATTCTGCGCCTGACGAGGTCGAGGCCGCCCCTGTCGAGGCCGAGCCCCCTCCCGAGCCTGTCCTCGGACTTCGAGGACCTCTCGCTGGTCGTCGTCCGAACGACCACTGCAGCCCGCCGCCGTTCTCGCGATCGGCGCTTCAGCTTAGGAGCGGCGCGGTTTGGCGCTTCGAGTTGGACGGGCCGGCCTCAAGGGGTTTAGACCAAGCTTACCTTGGTCGTAATCTCGCTTCCAATGACGGCATCGTTCAAGGTCTGCGATATCGCTCCGCCATACGGAAGAGCCTGTTGACGTTGAGCCGCGAAACGATCTCCAAGTCCTTGGTGCGACGCCGATCGCGGACGCCGAACTTGAAACCCTTTATGACGGCTTCATCGGAGATGCTTGCGATCAAGTTCCTTGTGCGAATAAATCGCCGCACAAAGTCACGGAGCAGCTCGCTCTTGCCCTGGATGACGCGATCTAGGTCTTTCTCCCTCCCAGGCCGCTCGTAACAACTCTAAAAGTTGGAGCAGAGGGCGCTCTGGGCTTAGCGCCACGACCTGAAGGAACCGGGCTTCTGGTTGAAGAGCCAGGTTCGCGCGGCCCCGTCCAGCAAGGTCAGGAGGTAATTAGCCATCACGAGCTCGTCGCCTCCGGCCGCCAAGATGGCGGTCGAGTAGATGGACAAGAACTCATCTGGGTTCTTGGTCCCATCAAAGTGCTCTATCGTCACGGAAGCTGAATCGAGCTACCAACAGACGCGATTTAAGGTCGCTGAATACGCCCAGCAAACAGGTCGAGGGCGCGACGCCGAGTGGTCGCGTTTACCGAGTCCCCGCCGCCGCCAGACTCGAGTCGAGACTTCGGCGCCCATCCTGTGGCGAAATGACCGACGCCGAGCACGGAATCACCGGGAGGTAGCGCAGCGATCCTCGACCTAGGGCGCCGGGCGAACATCCGGGGAGGGCCTCGAATCACCGGCCGCCGACACGGAGCTCGTGGAAGCTCGGCTCGCACCGACCGCTGGGGCTGGGTCCTACGGGACGGCGACGAGGTGGCGCTGGCCAAGTCCCGAGATTGCCGCTGACGAGATGCGCCCTAACGGGCGGCGTCGACGGTGCTTACGGTGATGGCGCGGTGAGTTGCCATCACTTCTCAGGGAGTGGGACCCCGAGTGATGGCTTTGGTGCTGCGGGGGTACGACCTCAGTCGCAGCCCGATCGAGCTCCTTAGCTAGGGCTCGACCAAAGAGTTCCGGCTTCACCCTATCAGGGTCAGCCATGACCCCGGCGATAGCGCTGGCTGCGTTCTCGAAGGAGGAAGTTCGATTTCGGACGACATGTCGGCCTTCTTCTGGAGTTTCTCCACGAGGGCGCTTATAAGCTTGGTTGATGGCGACGTGCACCATCCGGGCGAAGCGCCTCGTGGGTCTCGCGATTGGCGGCTATCCGCAGAGCTCCGCACTCGCCGTCCGCCATCAGAATGCGCCGTTCGAGTGGTGGTGGCGAGGGCGAAAACAGGGACGTGGAGTCGGAGTCCGCGCCAGCTCCCATGCTCGTGGAACGCCCGTCGATGAAGTGCGCCATGCTCTCAAGGTCTTGAGGTTTCCCTGCGATTGATCAAAGCCAATCGGGCCCCACGGTGGGCGCCAGCTATCGACGATCGGAATCGCCAACCGCAAAAAATGAAATGGGGGGTTAGTGAAGACTAGGGCCCGAACAGAGCTTGGCCTGCCGGCGAAAGGATCCGGTACCAAGGTCGGGCTAGGCGATAACGAGTGTGAGACGAAGTTTTAGACTGTTTCGAGCCCCTGAGAAGGTAATAGCTCTACTCCAGTTGCCTTGCAGTGGTGGTCTTTGTTGTTTTCGTGTACAAAAGTGTGTTACAGCTCAAGCTTATCAATGGCTATGTCTAATGCTCGAGCTCCTTGTCCCTCAGGCTGCACGCGCCTAGCATTATATCCTCCCCGCCTGTAACGGGCGGGACATATTCCCGGATCGTGGCCTTCGTGCACGTTGGGGACTGGTCAACAACTGCTCTGGACTTGATGCGCACACCTGCTTCACCCCCACGATCCGGATCTTGGCAACCGTGAGTCAAATGCACGTCCCGAAATCAAAGGGGGACTGTGGGCACGATCAAGAGCCGACCTGAGCTTGAGGTCGTGCGGACGCCGTGCTCGCGGGCATACGCGCTCTTGGTCGCGCGCCTTGATGCATGCCCAGGTCGTGGTCGGAGCCTCCCGAGCTTGGGAGCCAACCTTGCGCTGACCGGGCAAGGGTTGTCCCAGCCCTCGTCAACTGGGGAGGTTCATAGGTTAGTTGTTAGTCTCTGAAAGACTTTGTTGCAATCAATCACCTGTGTGGTGAGCGACTGTATCTTGTGGGTAAAGTGTACAGCCTCTGCAAAGTGTGTGTTAAATCTATTTGAATATCCACGTCCGCGGTATTGGACAATGCTCGGGGATTACAGTCAAGGGGTAGATTTTTGAAATAAAATGTGGAATGGGTGGCTGTGTGCCAAAGGCAGATGAATTGAACCTAGGGCTGTGTGCCAAACTCTTGGAAAAGAATTGAGTGATTAATTACTAATAGTAATGGTTTTACCGCTTTTAATCTAATTAAGACTATCTGTTAAAAGAAATTCTGCTTTATGCAAAATAACCATTTAAGCCTTTCCTTTGGAATAAGCCATGCATGTAGTAATAGAATTGCATTGTGCCTGACTTGTTGAGTATGTTGTATACTCACCCTTGCTTCAACAAAAACCTTAGAAGAAGAAGCAACACCAACTTGGCGGGAGGAGTTTAACGAAGGTCCTGAGAATTAGGTTGAGTTTAGTCGGGTTACGTGGCAATATGAGGAGTTCATTGCTTTACTTTTGCTTCCGCTATCGAACTTATTGTACTGTGTTATTTACAGCCCTTCGTGGCGAATTATTGTAAGGAGACCATAAGGTCGTGTAACTCGTTTATATTCATGTTTGAAGTACTTTATTATTATTTCCGCTATGCATGATTGTGGTATTTCAACCTATTTATCCTGTGTGCACTAGCGTGATCCTGGACTAGTGCATAATACACAGAGAGATCGGATTTGCAGATTCGGGTCCCGACAATAACCTACCGCCTCTTGCCTCTTCTAAAAATTTGTTGAGCTTATCCATTAAGCAGAGGTAATGGGTGACCTTTCTGATCTCATCGATGCGACGTAGGGGTAGGTTGCCGGTAGTGGGCGGCAAGATAGGCTGGCGGCGCTACTGGAGCTTGCCACAGTGGATGATGTCAACAGGTTGAGGGAGGCACTCGCGGGGGAGGCGAGGAGGCAGTGGAGCTGGTTAATGAGGTGGGGCTATGGTATGGCTAGAGGAGCAAGCCGTATGAGCCACGCATGCCGTTGATGGTGGTAGTTACATATGGATGACGCCTACCTCTTTAATGCCTTTACGCCCATGGGGTAATAGGTGATGCCTCTTTCGGTTCATCGATTGATCTTGAATTATGGCGATACAAATTTACAATCCCAAGTGTTATGATGTTATTATTTAAGTTTGTGAAATTAAAGATAATTTTAAGCTCGAGTTTCTAAACAGGTGATTGAAATTACGAATTTACATGAATTTGGATTAATGCCTAAAATTAATGCCCCAGTATTTTCTAGTTTTCCTTGTCCAATGGTCATGACAGATTTTGTGGTCATACATGAATTTCCCAAAACATTAAATGCTACATACATTGAAGCATAGGAGGCTAAATCCAATAGAAGTTCATGGCCCATGCTCTCTAGTTAGACACTTATTCTTGCACTCAGAAACTGCCCATGTTTGCTAAAAAAAATCTAGAACCTGAAATATAATTTGTAGGGAACAGATATATTCTTTTCTACAATTAAAGTGAGAATTTATTTTTTCTGTGATTAACGTGGTAATTTTTAGTTTTTTTCACCCTCTAGAATTAACATGGGGCTTCTAGGAGAGCCCCCAATCATTATAGTTATAGATAGATAGATAGATAGATAGATAGAGTTAACAATGCACTTATTATGATCTTAGTTCACTGAGTGCAACATATAATATGTTCATCTCTCTTAGCAAATGTGACTTTTTATACACCTTACCTTTTTTAAATTGCAAAACAATATAAATGTTAGAGGTATGACTAACACCTATCCTATGAGAATGGCAAGAGCCCAACGACGATAGGTCTACACCCCTTGCTTCAAAAACACACTCTTGTTTACATAATAGGTGGGCATTGGGATTTGAACCCTCATGCATCCATAACTGTACCATCCTATGAAGAGATAGTACATGCAAATAAAAGTATACTAAAATTTAGCACCTGTTTAGATTGAAAGAATTCTACTGCTCTCTCTCAATTTTTCAGCATAATATATAATCCAAAGTACTTGCCGCTTCAGTAAATGTTTTCCCTCCAATTTAGAGGGCAAAATACTTTTTGGCGGATGGCCTATTTTTTTCCAATACCTTTCTGTCTTTCTCTCTCTAATATGGATCCTAGATTGAACCTATTCTCAAATCATGTATATCTATAAATATCTAATAGACCCTCTTCTTGGAGTTATTTCCCTGCATCTCTTAACAAACCAATCCCAAATCCATATATCTCCCTTCCTCTCCATCCCTCTACACAGATGCAAAGATGCTCAAGTCCTATGGTTTCCTTCCTTCCTCAACTCCCTACCACCCTGCAACTCGCGCCACACACGTCGTGACCTAAAATCATCCTCACGCATCGCATCATCAAGTGAAGACGACCGTTGAGTGCAGAGGTTGGTATACAGAATCCCCGCCAACAATGATTCTGTTTCTCACTCGGGGCCATTGGAGCCAAAGAATTGGTAACAAATTTAATCCCGTGCTACCTCTCCCGATATATGCTCAGATCTGTGGGCATCCACAAGGTTTGATGCATCTTTAATCATGTCGTTTCATGCTGTTTGAGACTCTATTGATTCCTCCCCGCTTCTTTTCCCGACCAATTGCTATTCCTCTCTCGTCACCGGTATATTGGCCACGCTAAATCGACCATCCATTGCCACAAGACTAGATTTTTCTATTTGATCCTTTCAGCGGGCAGATAGGCTCTTCAGACGGCACAGGTACTAGATATCAATTTCTAGGTTGGTTTCCCCATATAGTCATCCCCAAATATGTATGGAAGGATAATCTCCTTTTATGTTCAAGTATAAGGCCCTGTTTGGATGTTGTAGCTTCTAAAACCATAATGGGATGTTCCAGAATTTTGTGCATTATTCTATTCTTAAAAAATTAGTTCTTAGATGAACTACTTCAGATGTCAGTATTCGTTGAAAGAAAAGATGTCCTCGACTCTAAAAATTTAGTCCTTAGATGAACTATATCTCCAAGCTATTAATTGAAAGTAAAGATATCCTCGACTTTCACGTGTAACATTTTTGTTGAATAAGCATGTAATTTATGATTTAAGACTTTATGAACCAACAAAAAAAGAACATATTGGAGTGGGCGGAATTATTAGCACCTTTGTTTCTTGGAATGTAGTTGGAGTCCTTGGATTGGGCCGGTGTGTGATGCAAGAGAGTTTTCTTGGGAAGTTCTAAACGATGCGATAGTGGATCAGAGATATGGAGTAGCGAGCTTCTTGAAACCGCTTATAGGCTTGTAGGTTGTTGTGACAATTCACTCGAGTTGGTCATCGATGTGTGCTTGCATTGTTTTTCTAGCACTTTCAGGTGCTTTACTGAAATTTCGCCTCTCGTCTTTGCAAATGTAGTTGCTTAGTCTAGATTCATGGGAATCAAGCACTGTGGTTTAGGGAATTTGTTTGCAAATGTAGGAACCATATGCAATTATGTTCTATAGGTTGCATATAAATTCTGCCTTCTGGAATGGTTTCCATGGGAAAGAAACAATTATTGAGAAATGTGGTCAATTTTTAGTGGTACATATAGAACTTGTAATGTCATGATCCTCTTTTAGATGCTGCTTGTTTGTTTAATTTGATTTTTTCCAACAACATAGAAACTTGGCATGTTTTGTGAGATTGGATCATTAGTTTTTGTCATTGTTGATGCCAAAAACGTGAAGAGGGTTTCTGGTTGCAACACACCGGACGAACACCGGGTTCAAATGTGCGCGAGCGTGCCAATCGATTTGACCATGCAATCGATAAGGGAAATAGTTGTAATTCAATCAAGCGATCCTCGACGAATCGGCTAAGGATCAAGAATCAGCCAGAAAGCCGATTAGAAGGGTAAATAGACTAGTCGATTAAGACTAATCCGAGGGTAAAAGGTAGATCGATTCTGAAAAGGCGATGCGCAACAAGACAGAATAAATCAAACCTGAAAAAGCCAATGACGATCAAACAATCGGCGATACGCAACTTTATTTGATCGATGTCGACTTACAGAGGAAAGATTACAATGCTAAAAAGGCTAAAAACTACAAGAAGTAAAAGCTGGTAGATGTGTTGATTGTTTTCGATGCTTCTTCAAGCAGCCCTGGCGCGCCTTATATACCCGCTAGCCGATCCGAGTCTTAATCCAACACGACAACGTAGTCCGAATCGGCCAGTAGTTTCCTATCCGACTCGCTTCCAAATATCATCTCAGATTATCCAAAAACTCTTACGGGGTGCTTCGTCTCGTATCCAAACTCATGTTTTCCTCGCCGTCTCAGATCTTACCAAAAATTGGTGCAAACATATGCCCCCATTTTGGAAGATAACTTGTTATCTTCTAAAATTCATCGGCTTTTCTTCATCGGCTTTCTTGCCGCCAGAAAGTACTATTCCAAAGAACCACTTGTTTTAATTGCGCCGTAAAAATCTCGGCGTTTAATGGCAGTGTCGCCTCAATTCATTTCCGCCATTTTTACTTTTTACCGTATATATATATGGGACCCCACAGTCATTTTCACGCTTTCTTGCTCTCGAAACTCCTCGCAATCGGCTTTCCGATCGACTCTTCGCTCCAACTCTTCAGGTTGCGGAGAACAGGACCCTTTCCTCCAATCGGTTGAATGGATCCTTCTCAGGTACTAATTCCAATTCCTGAAAGCGAAGATCAATTCTACCTAGGACCAGTAGGAACTTCGATCACCGACATCAGAATCAATGAAGAAATCCTAGACTTCCTTATCGGCTAAAAATTATAACATAACGGAATGGGAAAAAAAGCTTTAGGGCATGGCCAACGCCGCTTAAGGGGAGAAGTTGGTTCATAAGAGTATCGGCTCAAAAGAGGTCCGAATGGGAAAATATGGGTATAGCCGAAAGTGTCTTCCATTGAGTCTCGCAAACCCCGGCCAATGAGCCTTGGTGGCCACGGCCGTTATTTTGGTCGGACACTCTTAATGCTTTCCTTTTTCCTGATCCGTCCTATCGCCCAACACTTTTAGATGTAGCGTAATTATGTCGCTTTAGGCCCGATGGCGACCAATTATCGCTTTTAGTGGCAAGCCTCGGTAGAAGTTGATCCGATCCAAGGGCTAAGGATGGACAAAGTATATACAACATAATAACAAAGTGAATGGATTGGTATCGACGAGGAGCATGCAATTTTTCTAAACTTGTGGTGGATCGGTTTCTTTTTTGTATGCATCTCTAGGTCCAACACAAGTTTATCAGCGTTAGCGAGCGGTGAATGAGAACGGCTGTCGGCTTGCACTAGGAAAAATTTTCCTTGAGCTGCTCTATCGATGATGCATGTTATCGAGCCGATTTTTTCTCGATTTGGTCAATTTGTAGTTGGCAATGTTGGCGGCCCATTGTGGTTTATTCAGTGTGGGCTTTATAGTATGTTTGGCCGATCATTGATTTCGAGCACTGAGGACACAGCTTTCCCTCGTGAGGATTATCCAGAAGGCACTACCCCTCAATACAGGGCTAGCCGATCGCTTGGAGAGAGGCTCGTGATGTGTACTAGCGGAGATGTCAGAATCACACCGGCCGACTTCAAGAAATATCTATCCTTTTTCCTGCATCTGGATAGCACAACTTTTGGTCAGCAAGATTTCTTCCCCTATAGTAATGCAGCCGATTTTCAATGGCCTTCATTCCTTCACTTGGATGCTGATAGCTCCTTAATGCCAGCATCGACTTTGGATTTATACCGGATTTTTATTTCACCTTGTATTCTTCATGTCGGCTTGAACTCCCGTAATAGGACATTCCAGCCGTCATATGAATTCTATCATCCTTCAGTATATGCCCGTCAGTTAGGCTTTGGTCAAGTCATACCATCTTTGCCACTTCTTGGTTGTCTTGAGCCCAGAGCTAAAGTGACAAACGAACGACAGAGACTTAATTTTGGAACTAGCCGATGAGTTTCAAATTCTCGCCATACACTTTTTCCTGAATTCTCGCCGAGCAAGCCATTTCTCTGCTTGGTGGTCACTTGTATCAGAGGCTCTTCTCTTGGATCGCACTCCGTCGGCTATTATAGAAAAATTCTTCCCGATTTCCATGAGCCGACGGTAGTTTCTAGCAAAGAACGAAATCTAGTGAAGATAGCTCGGATCCTCCCAAATTTCATCGGGTTATACTAACTCGTCCGTAGGCGAGAGGTATCGGCTTTTTCATAAAATTTCATACTTGCAAATTTGTGACCACTTGTCTTCTAATTACTTGGCATTTTGTTTGGCAGTCACAGAGGGAGTAAGGCTATCATCGACTTATCTACCGGTGGGTCAAAAGGAAACGCCCATTCAACAAACATCTTGATGGGTTCTGTACCCTTGGTGTGAACAAATTCTTCCCTATCGAGCTTGAAAAGAAAGGAAGCCAAGTGAGTTTTACTTGTAGCCGATAAATATTTCTCGCTTATATTTTTGCTCATCTTGTGGTTTGATTTTTTCGTAAAAACCCAAGTCTACTAAGGTTCCCGCTAAAAACAACCAAAGCAAAGAAGAACAAAGTTACCGAAAGCTCTCCTCACTTATCGGCTTTAAATGCAGAAGAGCTTATTCTTATGTCTTCGAGAATTATCAATCTTAATTTTCGACTTCAGAATATTTCTTTTTTCACCGATAGCGCCCATCTGCTTTACGCAGACGTTGGTCGATCTTCGTGGTGTTTCTACCGGTCTCCTCGCTGCTTCAAATCTCCAACTCCTCCATCTCCCGTCCGGTCAACTCTTCCATCACCCGATGTTGTCCCGGATGGCTTGTCCGACCTTCTGGTTCACCTTGGATGAACTAGTCGATCCGGAGGTGATGGCGACCGATAGCTACCCTAGGATATCCGAGACATCCTGGATGTCTCCATGAAGGCATCGGCTTCAGAAGTTAAGTCACCAACATGCAAGAGAAGCTCAATCGGCCGTTCATGGAGATAACTCACCGTGGAGGCGCTTATATCGCCAACTGTCAACCCATCCGTGATGCTATGGCCGCCGTTGAAGCCGATCTTCCTGACGCAGCCATGAGCGCTCTTCTGAATGTATGCCATTTAGACGAGAAGAAAGCGGAAGTTGACGCTGCTAACGCCAGGATCGCCCAGCGCCAAACCCAAGAAGCCGATCACGCCGCTGATAAACCGATTGTTTGAAGCTAAAGCCGAGAAGAAAAGTATGATGAAACCGCTGCGTCTTTCATGGCCGCCAAGTCTTCTGCTCAAAGGCTGGAACAAACCAAGAAACGGCTTGAGGAAGAATTGGCCAAGGTGAATGAACAGCTGGCCGATGCCCTGATCAACTCAAATGCAATAGCCTCAGTTTTGAAGGATCAGAAGAACAATATCAGCCAAGCTGTTGCGAAGGTCAGGGATCAATCGGCCAAGGTTGTTTCAGTCCCAGGAAATGCCAAAGCTGACGAAGATCTGGTGTGTGGCATCACCGAAACACTGGCCAAAGCTGCTGCAGCATTATCTGGTCTAGGCGCTAGGCTTCCTGGGTCGGGTCTGTGATCTTGCCGATTCGATGTTTTCTCTGCTTGTGATGTAGCGTTGTCTTGAAACAATGTTGCTTTTGTACGCTCGTAACTTTTAATCGGCTGTTTAACCGATTTCATCTATTTTGTTTAATCGGCTGTCTTTAACCGATTCACTTCTTAATGTTTCTTTGCGCAACTCTGGTTATGCGCCGATCCAAACGCTAGGGTAGTACCGCTTTAGATATTTTCCGTTGATTGCCTTCGGCAATATCAACCCTTCAAGTGTTTCGAGTATATATGCGTTTCCACCAACAAGCCGATTTATTTTATATGGTCCTTCCCAAGTAGGCGACCATTTACCGAATCGGCTATCCTTAGAACCAATCGGCAATACCGTTTTCCAAACTAAATCAGCTTCACAAAAGTTCTTCGGTACAACTTTTTTGTTATACGCTCTCGCAACTCTTTCTTTATTTCTCTTAAGCCGATCCAGAGTAACCAGCCTTAATTGTGCCAAGTAATCCAAATTGTACAGCATCAATTCCTTGTATTCATCGGCCGATTGATTATTCTCGCTTGCTATTCGTGATCGATTCAACGCTTATTTCTCACGGCAACACCGCCTTTGACCATACACCAACCGATACGGTGATAACTTAGTCGCTCCGTGAAATGCTAGCCGATAAGCCCACAGTGATTTCGACAGTGTAGTATGCTAAGTTCGAGGCTTTTCATCAATTTTTCTTTTGATTAATTTGATCAAAGTCTTATTGGACGACTCGGCTTGCCCATTAGCCTGGGCATAATATGGCGATGAGTTAAGCAATCTGATGCCCAAACTTTCTGCAAAACTTTTAAAATCGTTAGACATGAACACAGTTCCTTGATCGGTTGTGATAGTCTGAGGAATGCCAAATCGATGGATAATGTGCTCATTAACAAAGCCGATTGCTTCTGTACTGGTAACTTTTTTGAGTGGAACGGCTTCGACCCATTTTGAAAAATAGTCTGTAGCTGCAAGGATAAACTTATGGCCTTTGCTTGATGCTGGGAATATTTGGCCGACACGCCTATCCCCATCCTCGAACGGCCATGGTTTAATAATCGGATGTAGAGCCGATGCTGGTGCAAGCTGCACATTCCCAAACTTTTGACAACTTTGGCACCCTTTGTAGTACTTGAAGCAGTCTTCTAACATCGTTGGCCAAAAGTATCCTGTCCTCCTCAATACCCATTTCATCTTGTGAGCCGATTGATGTGCACCACAAATTCCCTCATGGACCTCACCCATAGCCACTTTTGCTTCTTCATCACCTAGACACCGCAGGCAATCCTTCCAAAGGTCCGATAATACAGCTCATCTTCCATTAAGACATATTTCAATGCCTGCTGTCGAACCTTTCGTGCAGTAGGTCTGGATGGGTCCGTCAGGTAAGCTTTTATTTCTGTTCTCCAATTGGTGATGTCGACACAAAGATCGCTTTTATCGATTGAATCTAATATCTCACATCGGCTATCTTCTCAGAGTTCGATGCAGCTTGGGCCAACGATTGGCTCTATTGTTCAACTCTCGGGTACATGGCGATAGAAAATGTAGTAAATGTTTCTATAGTGTTATAGCAATGCTCCAAATATTTGCCTAATATTTCATTGTTGCATCAGAACTCCCCTTTTACCTGTTGAACGATTAACAATGAATCTCCGAATGCTTCTACATCGCCATCTGATACTTTCTAATAATCCAAGTCCCTTGAGTAATGCTTCAGATTCAACTTGGTTATTGGAGCATCGGCTATTAAGCCGATATATGGTTCGGTGCTATACCTTTTGGTGAAATCAGCACAACGCCTATTCCGCCTCCCTTCTTGGCAAACCGACCCATCGAAATATAGCGCTAAGGGCCACATCGACCATTCTCGCCGTGGTATCATGTCCTATAATGAAATCGGCTACTGCTTGGCCTTTAACAGCTTTGGCCGATTCATATTGTAGATCGAACTTGATCAAGGCGTATGCCCACTTCCCGAGTCGTCCTCTCAAAATCGGCGCAGACAAGATATATTTGATGACATCGGTTTTGCATACTATTATACAAGTCGATGCCAGTATGTAATGTCTTAACTTGGTGCAGGCGAAGTATAATGATAGACATAGCTTTTCTATATAAGGGTACCTGATTTCAGTTCCCAATAGTCGTCGGCTGAGATAAAATATTACACGCTCTTTGCCATCGATCTCCTGCGCCAACACAACTCCGATGGTTTCCTTTTCAAACCGACACGATAATTTGAAGGAATCCTTCGTAGTGCGGCCAGATCGTGGTGATGCCAAGTATTTCTTGATTTCTTCAAAAGCTTTTTGTCGACGGCTCCTACACTTAACTCCTCGATGATCTTTTAACTTCAATAATGGCGTAAAAGCTTGGATCCTACCAGACAGATTCGAGATAAATCGTCGTAAGTAGTTAATTTTGCCGATCAATTTTTGTAGTTCATTCTTGCTCGTTGGTGGTTTGGTGTTTGCTATGGCATTGACCCTTGTCTGGCTGACTTCGATACCTCTTTGATGCACCATGAAACCGAGAAACTGTCCAGCCGACACGCCAAATGCGCACTTCAAGGGATTCATTTTTAACCCATGAGCTCTTGTGTTTTGAAATACTTTTTCTAAATCGGCTAAGTGTTGCCAGTCCTCCTTGGATTTGACAACCACGTCATCGATGTAAATTTCAACGATATGTCCGATTAGATTGTGAAAGATTAAATTCATAGCACGTTGATAGGTGGCACCCGCATTTTTCAAGCCGAATGTCATTACTGGCCATTCATATAACCCTAACGCGCCGGGGCATCTGAAGGCCGTTTTGGGGACATCGACTTCGCCATGAATATCTGGTTATATCCAAAGCTCCCATCAAGAAAGCTAATGATTTTGTTACCCAAGCAAAGCATCGATAAGCATATCGGCTATAGGCATCGGATATTCATCCTTTGGCGTGGCTTTATTCAAATCTCTAAAATCTACACACACCCGCAGCTTACCATTTTTCTTCATGACAGGAACAATGTTGGACACCCACTCGGCATATCGATTTCTTCTTTTATTACATTATATAATTCTGGATTAAAACGACGAGGAGGTTGCTTGTATGGCCGATACCCCGGCTTAATAGGCAGCCGATGTTCAACTTGTTGTCGGCTCAACCCAGGCATCTCATAGTATTCCCAAGCAAAGCAATCCTTGTATTCTTTAAGTATTTTGACCAACTTATCTTTATATTCTAGGCCTAAACTTGCGCTTATAAAAGTTGGTCTCTTTCTATCACCTTCTCCTATATCAACTTCTTCAAGCATATCGGCTGAAGTGAAACCTTGTCCCAATTTTTCGTTTTGAAAGTCTTCAATAGCTTCACACGAGTTTATCGTTTGCCGATAGCTTCTTGCTTTGTTTTGTAGAATTTGAATCATTTTTGCCCCCATCTTCTCAAAATTTCAGCCGCCCGATCAAAGGTGCCTGGTCTGACACTGATCGGCGTCAATCCTGTCTTCCCAATGCTGATGAAATCACAATCGTCCAAAGCCTTACCTGATATGCACTCTGCTTCTTCATGTGGCCAATTTGCATCGGAGCTGGCCATAGCAATATGAGCCGATGTATCGGCTGAGACGACTTTCGACTTCATCTCCGTTCCACTGGATAAGCAATTGGTGCATGGTCGAAGGTATACAAAGATTGGCGGTATCCGCCTCGCCCTAAGAGCACATCAGAATTACCTTTTGCTTCAACCACAAAGAATGCGGTCGGCAAGGTTTTATTGCCGACGGTCAATTCCGCCACCATTACTCCTTTGGCTTCAGGGGTCACCTGTGAAGTCGTTTAATACCATGTTTGTTTTGATCAAGTCTTCATCGGTCTTCGCCAACTTTCTGCAGGTACTGAGTGGCATCAAGTTTACAGTAGCCCCCCCGTCCACAAGCATCCTTGATATCGGCTTGCCGTTGATGTAACCCTTCAAATACAATGGCTTTAGATGCCGATGTGGATCTTGCGGTTTTTCAAACACTGCATCTTGTGCCCCTAGACACATTTGAGCAAATGCGTCTTTAGCCGATTCAGTTTTAATTCTGAATTCAGCTGGTAGGGTGAATACCATATTGATATCCATAGGAGTGCCATCTCGAATTATTGGTGACATTAAATCATCTGAGGAATCCGACTCATCATCGGCTCGTTGTTTTCTCCTCCACTCCTTTGTGGCCAGCCTCACAGGTCGTAATTCATTGAAAGCTTGGTCTCTCTGTTTTTCTTCTTCGGCTTTTCTAATCTCTTTATGCTTTAGGCGTTGGAGCCGCTGCAGATCGGCTAAGCCCGACGGGCACCATCTAGGTTTAGGTTCAATTGGTTTGCGGATTCTACCAACCAAGTTTTCGCAAGCTCTTCTTTGTCCTGGTTTAGCGCCCTCAGCCTCTCTCTTATCGGCCTCTTATGCCTTGACTTGTCTTGATCTGGTTTTACGATATAGACGCTTTTTACCGATTGCCTTGGCCAACTTTTTATGGGTAGTGCTCCATGGGGCATGCTTTTGAAGATGGTAACGCATATATCTCTTTCCCAATGTAATTGCCAAAAAGGACATCTTTCATGAGCTCTTTCTGCGTTGCTTGGCCGATGCAAATTATCTGGTCGAAATGCATTGTTTGGCCGATACGGTTGGTGAGACTGTTGTTTTTACCGGTGGCTCATCCTCTCATATTTCTCGAGCAATTGCGAGAAAGTTTGCCTAGGTTTGAATGCCGGTTTCTTGGGCTGAGATTTTTCTGCTTTATACCACCGTCCAACTTGCAAATCTCCCCTTGGCTTAATCGTTCTTGAATTCTTCCCATCTTTGTCGGCTTCAATTTGAAGTGAGCCGATTGTTATCTTTAGTGTCTCTCCTTTTGAACTAGATTCTATGTCGACTTGCCGTGTTACACTGGGCTTCTCATCGACAATCTGCTTTCCTTTGCCGGAGCATTGGACCATGTTGATTGGGAAAGGGTTGACATCGACTTCCATGGCTGGCTCCTCCGCGAACTTGAGCCGACCGTCTTCAATGGCTGCTCAGATTCATGGTCGAAAGATATTGCAGTCATTAGTGTTATGGGAAAAAGAATGATGCCACTTACAGTATCGCCGCTTTTTGATCTCATCAGCCGACGGTATGGTATGTCCGTCGGCAATCGATCAATTTTTTCTTGCAATAACATATCAAATATGCAACAATCGACTTGGATATATCAAAAGCGATTTTACTCCGACTTACTCTTAGTCGGCTTAAGCCATGAATGATGAGTGGTTTTTAGAACCCTTTATCCATTCGGCTATATTTACGTCGCTTCATCTTCAGAGGTTTCGCTGAACTATATTCAACCATGTTCACCTTAGCCTTTTCTTTGCCATTATTTAATCTGAGTTTATCTTTGAAATCTTTATTTAAATATCGGCTTTCTTGTGCCGACAATTCGATGAAGTAGGTGACTTAGGTCAAGAAATTCTTGTCCAAAGAAGTTTTTCTTTAAGCGGGGAATCAACCTCGAAGGCTAAATCGGCTAGTTGGTTATCCGTAATACTACATCAAGCAAATGATTTCAGACTTCTCTAAACCTTCTAATATACTCAAAAGCCGATTCACCAAATTTCTGTCGGACAGCACTTAGATCTGAAATCCTTAACTCTAGACTGCCAGAGAAAAAGTATTCGTGGAATCGGCCTTCTAAATCGTTCCAAAAGTGGACCGAATTTGGAGGCAGATTCGTGAACCAAGTGAAAGCAGTTCCTGATAAAGATAAAGGAAAAAGTCTAATCTTTAATCCATCGAATTGGGCTGCTTCACCACATTGAGCGATGAATCGCCCAATGTGTTCTAGAGTGGTGACCGAATCATCCCCTGAAAACTTTGCAAAATTGGGAATCCTGAAGTTATGGGGATACGGCATTCGATCAATATAATCTGGATACGGCTTTCTATAGCCGATCGTTTTCCCTTTGGGTCAGAGGGCCAAACCGTCCTCAGATCAGAGAAATTTGGTCGGCCCAATTGATGTTATTGGCCGATGGAACACTAGGGTTTGGCCAATTGTGCTCACCAGCATTGTGCCCCCGAGTGCACACTCGGCCGATCGGCTTGTCCTAGCCGATGGGTACTGTTGTTGCCACGGTTCGTACCCATTGGCCCTGGGAGCCGGTACCTCAGGCGATGGACCAAATTGTCCTGGGTATGTAACTACTTTATACGGAACTGGGTCCCTGACTTGGAATGGTCCTTGGGGCTTGCAGTTTCTATCTAATTCAATCGGCTGAGAAGCCGACTGGGCGTAGGAAGTCGTCGATACCGAGGGATCTATTTTTGCCGCGTCAGTATATGCATGGTAATGAGCAACTGGGTTTGGACGAGGATTTGGTGGTACTAACACGGTGGGTTGGGTCGGCATTAGCAATGGTGCAGGTGCCGACGCTTTGATCATGCTGGTGTTTGGTGCTACAGAGTATACTGGGTATGTTGGGAGTGGCTGTAATGGATCCATTAATCCTCCAGACGTCACCAGCTCTTGTGCAATCGACTTTACGCTATTCTCTATCATCGGCTTTAAGGTCGTAACCAAAGCCGATGATTGATTAATCAATGCGTGATGCACAGATTGCTCAATCATAGCAGATAGTTCGGCTTGTGCCGGGATATATCGGCTTACCGAATTTGACGCAGCATCTGTCTCGCCGAAGGGGTTTAATGTTGGCAAAGCCATCTTCTGTGTGACCCCTCGTCGGGTTTTCTGATAACATCCTAGCATTAATTCTTCCAAGGCAGCCTTTCGGTCTTCAATCTCCTTGCGCTGCTATGGAGTCAAATCGTCCAAGGTAGGGACGATTATGGCATCAGCGCTCACATCGGCTGGTGCGGTGGATTTGCTCGCAATAACCCGCCGATTTGGTGGTCCCACCAGCGTGCCAAAATGTGTTGATGCCAAAACGTGAAGAGGGTTTCGGTTGCAACACACCGACGTAACACCGGTTCAAATATGCGCTGAAGGCACAATCGATTTGACCTCGCAATCGATAAGGAAATAGTTGTAAAATTCAATCAAGTCGATCCTCGACAAATCGGCTAAGGATCAAGAATCACCGAAAGCCGATTAGAAGGGTAAATAGACTAGTCGATTAAGACTAATCCGAGGGTAAAAGGTAGATCGATTCTCAAAAGGCGATGCGCAACAAGACGTAATAAATCAAACCTGAAGCCAATGACGATCAAACAATCGGCGATACGCAACTTTATTTGATCGATGTCGACTTACAGAGGAAAGATTACAATGCTAAAAAGGCTAAAAACTACAAGAAGTAAAAGCTGGTAGATGTGTTGATTGTTTTCGATGCTTCTTCAAGCAGCCCTGGACTCTGTTTCCTATCCGAGTCTTAATCCAACACGACAACGTAGTCCGAATCGGCTTCGTAGTTTCCTATCCGACTCTCGCTTCCAAATATCATCTCGTGATTATCCAAAAACTCTTCGGGGTGCTTCAGATCGATCCAAACTCATGTTTTCCCTGCCGTCTCTGTATCTTACCAAAAATTGGTGCAAACAGTCATAGAAAGGCATGACTTTTTAGTTATCGGGTCATTCTGGAAGCTCGGAAACCATTTACTTTGATTGAAGTAGAACCATTTTTTCCCCTAGCAGATGACGTGCTACACATCCACTTTGTTCAATTTTGCATTTGCCAACTTTAACATTACCTTCAAACCATTTTGGCTGTCATCTCCTAAATTCATGTACTGCTCCATGTTCACAATTAACCAGGAAGCTGGAAGAGGAATTTGATGGTTGGCTAAGGGCAACTGGTCTCACCAAGTCTCCTGATGCTAGGGTGGTTATTGGACCGTAAGTTGTTATTTATGGTACAAAATGTGGAATTCTGTTTATTACTTTTCTATTATAACAGGTTTTACATGCCACTATAGACATGCTGGCTATTCATACTCAGGGCGTTGGCTATTCATACACAGCGATTGGTTGCGCACATGCCACGCGGCGGGACACGGTTGGACGCAGGTGCGGCACTACCTCAACTGTCTAATCTAAATCCTTTGGCTTACCTTACTAGTGCAGTTCACTGCTAAGATGGCGATGTGGCTTGATCCCAATCGATGATGGGAGATCCAACGGTCCACGAGCTCCGCGACGCTGATGGTGGCACGGTGGCGCAGCTTCCGCTGGAGCTGGGGACGATGACTTGGCGATGGCGAAGCGGTGACTTCTGGCGACCAAGAAGCAGCGGCTTGGATGCGCCTCAATGCGATGAGTCCAAATCTGGAACCCAAGCGGCGGATGGTGGCTCGACGGTGGCGAAAACAAAAGAATGGCTAGCGGCGGCGCTGCAGTACTTCAGCGAGCAAAAGCGGTGACTAGGGCACTCCTCGGCTTGCGCGCGGTGGACAGAATATGCGGCAGCTTGTGGGGATCCCAATGCGGGCAACGACGCATTAAGTAGTGCCCTCAACGTCCGCATCCGATGTGAAAAACGCGGAGGATGTTGCGACGACGGCGGAATCCGACGGCAACATGAAGCGACGACATGGCGCAATCTCCACTGTCCACGTGGTAGGACATCAACGACACGGAGCGTGCAGGCGACGAGGACGAACGACGGACGCCCGATCGCAATCAAATGGCCATCTTCTTAGCGTTCGGCGGAGCAGTCCGGATGGGCCAACACGGGCTGGGCGCAACGCAAGAAAATGGGCCGGACCGAGCGGTTTTGACCCAACACTATTTATTTGATTTTTATTGCATTCCAAAAAAAACAATTTAGGAAAATCAATAAAACCAAAATAAATAGCAAGAGAATTTAGAAAAAATCCAGAGAAATTCCAAAAATACTTCATGATCTCTAGAACCCAAATAAAATACTTCCAACAAAAAATTAGCAACAAATTGCACAAAACAATTCGAAGACAACAAATGGCCTAATTAATAAATGCAAAAAGAAATAAATAAAATGACAAAAAATCAAATAAAATCCAGAAAAGCACAATAAATGCAGAAAAGCAAAATTTGGGATGTTACATGCATATTGAGAAGAATGTTTGTGATAATATATATTGGACACTTTTAGGATTGGAGGGCAAGTCAAAGGACAATTTACAAGCACATGATTTGCAAGAAATGAATATCAGACCAGAGTTGCATCCACAGAAAAAAGGAAATAATAAGTATTACTTGCCTCCTTCTTCCTATACCATGTCTAAAAGAGAGAATCAACAATTCTGTAAAGTTCTTCATGATATCAAGGTTCCAGATGGCTATTCTGGAAACATTTCAACATGTGTAGCTCAAGGGAGAATTTCAGGCCTTAAAAGTCATGACTGCCATATTCTAACGCAACAACTTTTGCATGTTGCTTTGCGAGGTGTACATCCAAATAATGTTACATCTGTCTTAATTGATCTATATGTATATTTTAGAGAACTGAGTGCAAAAGTCCTCTACATAGAGGAGCTTGAGAAGTTGGAGAGGCGAATTAGAATCACATCATGTCATATGGAGATGATATTTCTACCTGGATTTTTTACTGTTATGGTGCATTAAATGGTTATTCATTTAGCAACCGAGGCAACAATAGGCGGTCCGGTGCCTTATCGATCTATGCACTTTGTGGAAAGGTATGTTTCTTTTAAAAAGATAGAGGTGCATTTTCATATATATTGCACTTCTATATTGTTTAATATTTTTTTGCTTTTGATTTATTTAGGTACCTATGTGTGTTGAAGTCATATATGCGTAATAAAGGTCATCTTGAGGATCTATCATATCTATTGCACTTCTAGATTGTTTAACATTTTTTTCTTTTGATTTATTTAGGTACCTATGTGTGTTGAAGTCATATGTGCGTAATAAAGCTCATCCTGAGGGATCTATCGCTGAAGCATACTTGGCAGATAAGTGCATGATATTTTGTTCAAGATATCTTGAAGGTTTTGAGACCAAGCATAACCAGCCTTTAGGGAACGATGATAATAACGATGAGTCGGTTGGATGTCCTATTGTTGAACAAGTATCAACTCTTTTTCCTCATATTGGAAAACCACTTGGCAAGCCCAGTAATTATGTTATAAGGGGTTTGGCTAAAGTACAATCACATAAATATGTGTTTTTTAATTGTTTGGATATTAATGTGTACCTACGGTAATATCTCAAGCTCAAAGGCAGTTTTAGTTATCCTTTTATTGCCATGACAATTTTATTATATATTACTTTGCAGAGTGCATACTGATGAGATCACTAGAACATATCCCCGACGCCATGTCAACCCAAAAATCATTGAGCGAAAGCAAAACGAGAAGTTCCATGAATGGTTTAGAGCTCATGTAAGTTCCATATTTTGCGTCCTTCACATGTACTACTGAAGTCACCAACTAAATTAATTCTAACTATACAGATAATGCATTTGGAGAAGAAAATAGCATCCACATCAAAAGAAGATATTAGATGGCTTGCTCATGGCCCAGTTGAAGCGAGAAAAAGATACCGTGCTTTCAACACCCGAGGCTTCCGTTTTAGGTCTAAATGTTTGGATAGAGTGACACAAAATAGTGGAGTAGTGCTAACTGCAAAAACATCTAGTTATACTAGAGCAAGTGATGCAAGTCCGGTTTTAGGTGATGTGACTTAGTATGGGAGAGTGATCGATATTTTTGAGCTGAACTACTCTGGAAAATTTTCAGTTTTTCTTTTTAAATGTGAATGGATTGATGTCATTTCTGGAAAAGGAATTAAATAGACAAATATGGCTACACATTGGTCAATTTCTTGCAACTGATACACACAGGAGAAAATATTGAGCATGAGCCATTTATTTTTCCTAACCAGGCTGACCAAGTGTTTTTGTGGAAGAGCCAACAAACCCGGGGTGGTCTATTGTAATGAAGATGATACCTAGCAATATATATGACACAGGCAACAAGGAATGGACAGACAACGTAGAAACTGAGCCATTCCATGTTTCATGCCTTGGGGAGATGTTGAATAATGCAAAGAATAATCAACATTGGGCCAAAACAGATGTTGAGGGAACAACAGTGGATGCTAATAATAATGCTTTGAATAATGAAGTTTAGTGGAGGGCAATACTTTAATGAATAATTTGGTTACTTCAAGGTATGTGCATTTTTCACTACAAAAATACAAGAAAATTTCATTTATGGCATCTCAAACTTTATTCTAGAATTAATTTTGGTTACTAACATTGCTCCTGTAGTGTTCAATTTGATCTTATACCTTCTCCTGGATGATTTTATCAACTATATAAGACAATCTTATTCTTTACCTCTAACTCTTTTTTTTCAGATATGGAATATAATTAACTATACGGAGGATAAAGGCCACCTCGAGATACTTCAAAGACATGGAGATGAAAATCTAGAAACTGCAACTTGTTTGAGAAAATTCTATCAGAAGCTAGATCTCTTAATATGTACCACTTGTGCAAGTGTTTCTAGTCTTGTATGTGCTACATCAATGAATATTATTAATTTAAATTCCTATAAATGGCTAATATGTCTTCTAATTTTGGTGTCAGAAAGAAAACAACCTTAACTTGTAGCCAACATTGCAGGACATGCACAATAAGGATATGTATGAGGATGCCCTTAGTCAAGTTTATTCTAAAAATATGTACTTATGATATGAAGCTTCTAAGATTTGAAATAGCTCTATGTTATAAAACTTGCGTGATTCCAATTAACTTTGCAATGCTCAGTAAATGTTGGGGTCATTTGCTAACTAAGTTATGTGTCATATGTGTATTCTGAGCATATTCAGAGCTACGTATAATATTTTTTATTCCTCATATTCTCATATGTTTCAACGTGGCAAATGAATACTCATGGTGCCTATGAAAAATTGAATTGAAGTGGAAAGGATGTTGGTGTATATGTAATTTAGTTTTGTGAATAGCGTCTGATTTTCTACTTCCCCTTTGTTAATTGGGAGCTTTTTTACGGTCCTTGTGATTTGTTCAATATGTCCCCTACTTGAAGAGTATGTTAATCTCCATATATTTTGATTTCTAGTGTTGTTTGTTCCAGGTTTAGTTCCATTCTATTTTAATAAATACAAATAGCTTTGTGATTTACTATAAATGACAATAGAAAAAGTTCTATGTTTGAATAGGAGGATTAGACCTAGGTGCCTACCTACATTAAATCGATGTCGAGTAGTGAAAATTGTATCACTAAAATTTTGCCCATCTACAAAAATTATTGGTGAGTTTAAATAAAATTACAAACCTATAAAAACATTTAGATTTAAATTTTAGAAGTATAAAATGTCGGGACCCGAATTTCACCAATTCGAACCCACTATGTTTTACCGCACTAGTCCCAGGATCAACGCTAGTGCACACAGCTTAACATCGGTAAGCATCACATCATACACAACGATAAAGATCATAAGACTTCATTTATTAATATAACTAGTGTAACATCCCAAATTTTTGAATTTTAATTATTAAATATTACTTTATTGCAATTTATGATTTTTGTGAATTTTTTGGAATTTATTGGATTTCTGAGATTTATTTGAATTATTTCAATTAATATATATGGCTTTTGTTAAGAATTATAAAAGGAAAAAATTTAAAATAAAAGTTTGCCCAAAAATATTTTATTTGAGTATAGAAGGTCTCAAGTATTTTTAGAGATTTCTTTTTCTTCGGATCGAACGGATTAGGAAGTGGATTGATGGCCGAGACGCAGTTGGATTAGCAACTTCGCTGCATGAGTCTAGGCACGGAGGAGCTCCTTCGATTTCTCCAGAGCAGTGATTGGGATTCGGGCCGCGCCAAGCCATCGCTAACAGGAGTTCGTCCCAAGCGGAGACCGACGCGTGAGCCGATTTGAATTCGAGAAGCGGCAATGGCGAAGTCCTCCGTGAGCGGCCGACTGAACTCTTGAGTCGGGCGCCAAATTCGCAAGGACTTCGAGTCCGTCAAAGGCGGGGAGTAGTACGCGCGATTGCTATTTAAGTCACGCGAAGGCGTCGCCAGGAGAATCGAGCGCCAGAAAAGAAATCGCGGAAGAATCAAGCAGCAAAGGAAAAAGCGTGAGCGATCGGGAGCACCGTCGTCCGAGTTCTCGCGAGGAACAGCAGCGCCGCTCTGAGATTTCTGAGCGAGCAGTCGTCGCCGCAGGAGAAGAAGGCCGTGTCGTCGGACGAATTGAGCGGCAAGAAAATCGGGAGCGTCAAGCGAGTCGCGCCGTCGGGGAAAATCACGGCGATAGCGAGCACCGCCGAAGATTTCGAGCCTTGCACCGAGTTAGCGTCGATGTGAGTCTTGAGGGGTGTCATCCGCTCGCCGCCGGCTGATGTGGAGCCAAGGTGGCGTTGCATTGGTACTGCGTCGGTTGCCACAGGGCGCGTGCGTCAGCGGCGTGGGTCCCATACGTCAGTGGGAGGGAAAATAATAAAAATGATTTTCCTTTATAGAAACAATTTGAAATATTTCTGATTTATCCAATTTCATGACTTTTCAGAATTTGAATTTTCCGAGGGCTCGCTTCTCTCATCCTAACTTTGATTTGGGTGATTCAAATTCCTAAAATTTGTAAAATTGAGATCTTTCCAATAGGGTTTTTATTTGAATTTTTGAGTTCATTTGCTATTGTTCTTGGTGTTTATTGCTATTTCTTCTCGTTTTGCGTAGACGTTGAGTTGTGTGAGGCTTCGGAGGAGGAGTTAGCGATTCAGGAGCAATCTTCGGAGCAATACCAGGAGCTTAAGCAAGGCAAGTTGTGCTTTGATCATGTTGCACCTATGTTAGGAAAAACTGCTATTTTCCTTTACTCTATTGCATGTTATTTTATGTGTATAAATGATTTCAACATAAATTTGGGATTAGTTAACATACCCATTGAAATATACCCTACCTTGATATTTGTATGCCATGCTTCATTGTCACCCTAGGTTGGTTACTATAGTTGGTTAATCATGAAATCAACATAGATGGTTAGAACGGAATAGACTTGCTTAGCCATGCCACGCCATCACATGCTCATGAATTATGGTTTAATAATCTTGACTAATGGAATACGGAACAATGATGAGAATTTGTGTGTCATGTGTGGTCACACGATGAGATTGAGTTGTTGTGGCGAGGAGGTCACGCAACGATGTTGATTTGTGTATATACGTGGTGCTTGGTAATCAATCTGGGTTGGGTAATCATTTAGATTGAAGCAAGTGGCAAGGGCAAGTCTTGAGGTGGGCCCGATGGGCAAGAGGGTATGTGTAAGTCTTGCTTTAATCAATCCTAAGGACTTAACCTTGCGAGCCTTTGACCTGAGTCAATCTTGCAACCACATGTCTGTTATGGGGCAGCCTAGCTGACTAATTTGCAAATGCTTAGCTTGAGTGCTATCGTGGTGGTGTGAGTCCGGGTGTACGGATGAAACTCATATGGCGCAAGAGGGGGGCCCTGTTGTGGTGGTGTAACCCTTCAGTGTTGAAACCTCAGCGGGTAGCACTGGGTTAAGAGGATGCATTGTAAAGGCTTTGTTACAATCATTCGCCTGTGTGGTGCATGGTTGTATCATGTGGGTAAAGTGCATAACCTCCGCAGAGTATACAATCTATTCAGATAGCCGTGCTCACGGTATTGAGCAATGCTCGGGAATTACAGTCAAGGGGTAGTTAATTAAAATGGATAAACACTTGGGATGGCAGGTTGCCATATGGATAATGAAACTTGACTTAGGATGGAAACTTGGTTTATTTGAGAATCACTGAATCTATTTACCGTTATTATTTGTTTTACTGTCTTTTGAATCTTTGTATTGTATGTGATTACAAATGCTGCTTAGTTGCAAATTGAACCTTTGCCATGCCTTTGGAATAAGCCATGCATATAGCTATGGTAGAATTGCATTCTGTGCACAACTTGTTGAGTACGTCTTGGTGTACTCACCCTTGTTTAAACAACCAACAACCGTGAGGAAGAATCATCGCCAATATTGGAGGAGGACTTTCGGTGGACGCGGTCGCTAGGCCAAGCCTTGTCGATCGCTTTGTGGTGTAATCGATGAGTCATCACGCCTTCTACTATTTTTTCGCTGCATTTGTCTTACTTTATCTTAGCATTTCCTGCGAGGCTGAATAATTGTAAGTGATCATAAGATCATACACCAGCTTATATTAAATAAATGAAGTCTTATTATTCTTATCGCTAGGTATGATGTGATGCTTACCGATGTTAAGTCGTGTGCACTAGCATTAATCCCGGACTAGTGCGTAAAATACAAGGATTCGAATTGGTGAATTCAGGTCCTTACAGAGGTGGTATCAGAGCATACTGACTGTAGGACTTGGCCCTAGCTTGGTCGAGTGTCCAAAGCTATTTTCTAAAGGAAAAACCCAAATTGATTAAGATAACCCTCTATACTTATCTCATTCTCCGCTCTTATCTTTGCTGAAATATTCCTCAAAATTTTTCCAAGGAGCCGCGTGAGAATCAAGGACTTAACTATTTCTTCTTTGGATAGATGAGGATGATCCAAGAGTACGGGGAGCATGAGGGAGGTTACCGCCGAAGTTATGGCGTATGATGAGGATGCTCGGAGGTTTCGTCAGACCAATGTACCAAGGAGCTACCATAGTACGGGCTGGACTCGACATCGGCTGGAAGGTTCAGATTTTGATCTACACTCGGGAAAGGCCAGGAACACATCGCTCCATTCGTGATCACCGTCTCGAAGACTACAAAAGCCGGATCCAAGAGGCAAAGACGCCTAGCAATGAGGCAAATTGCTCGCACCTATTACAAGGAGTTGGAAGGCACCGTGTTTCGTCATCATCCACGCCGAGGGAACCGTTATGATCGGGAACCAATAAGAGAAGAGAATGCCACCATCGCTCATCTGGCAAGGTATGTCATTGCTCAAGAGGACGCGATTGATGAGATGGTTTTGGAACTGCAAAGGACTCGCGACGAGGCCAAGGAAGAGAACACTCAGCTACAGGAGGTCTTAGCCCAATCTATCCGGAGGGTCCGCGAACTGGAGGATGCGCTGCACGGGCCGGAGTCAGGATTAGAAATGGAGCTGCACGACCCGGACTCTGAAGAATCAGAACCTGAGTCAGATCTTGATTAGTGAGCATTAGGTTTAGCAGTTGAGACTCAATTGTCGAGTCGCGTCAATAAGAGGACCTTACCCCTTTGTAATAGATGCTAAGGTTGAGTGCTTAGTTTGGTTCTTATTGTGTGTTGGGTGCAAGATGTGTTGCAAAGCTTTTAGGCTTTTGTGAGCAACCATACCAAGTTAGGCAATAAAAATATCAAATTTGGGGTTTAACTTATCTTCCCTGCTTTTAGAGATTCTTGCATCTTATCTATGCTATTTCTATCTTCCCTAACCCAAGAAATAACCAAGCAGATGGTGAACACTGTGGTAACAACGAGCCTCGTGAAGTGGTCTTCGCAGAATGACAACCCTAATGAGGGAACACTAACCCCACCACCCATCAAGGATCTCATAGAACTTGGGAGCTTTCTTAGTCACAAACTCAGCTTATGCAAACAATGATGCAGCAAATGCAGAATATGACCAATCAAGTGGAGGAAACCATAATATACAACAAAACAATAATGGGCAAGCCACATTCTAAGTCACGACTTTATGAGAACACGCCCGACCTTTTCAGCAATGCTAATCCTTTGAAGGCCGATGATTGGTTAAGAACCATTGAAAGGAAGCTACATATCACGCAATGTGAGGGTAATGAAAAGGTTTTGTATGCTTCACACCAGCTAGAGGGAACTGCCGCAGAATGGTGGGAGAACTGTTGTGCAGCATAGGAAGCCCCACAGGAGATCACTTGGGAAGAGTTTTCCGCTGCCTTCCGTCAATATCATGTACCAGAAGGAATGATGGACCTTAAGAAAGAGGAGTTTAGAGCTCTAAAGCAAGGCGCGCCACCAAGGCGTAATATCTAAACAAGTTCACTTTCGGTTGGCACGCTTATGCACCAAGATGTGGCTACGGATAAGGCCAGACAGTCTCGCTTCTTGAAAGGTTTAAACTCTGGATTACTGGTGCGACTAATCACCCACAATTTCCCTGACTTTCAGGAGTTAGTCAATAAGGCTTTAATCCTTGAAGATAAGCGCAAGGAGTTGGGTGAGGACCGCAAAGCGCAGAATGGCTAGCTAGGCCGGACAACCTAGTCGGTTTAGGCTGAGGATGACACCGCAACAGTTTGCCAGAATCCAACCTCAGTGGACTAACAAGACATCAACTTCATCATCTCGCCCCACTAATCAGAATTTTCAAACACCAGCTCTAGGGGGCAATGCATCGGCCGGAAGTCAGTAATCTGCTGTTAAGAAATGTTACTCTTGCAATGAACCTGTGTATTTTGCCAATAAGTGTCCAAAGAAGGGAAATATCACTCCGGTTCAATTCAACCTGGGCACTACTCCATCCAAAGCTACGGTGACAGGTGGAAACCAAGCGCCAGTGCAGTCAGGAGCGTCGCCTTAGACGACAATGCGTGGGAGGATCAACCATATTACTGCAGATGGAGCTCAGGAAGCAACAGACGTTGTACTGGGTAAGTTCTTGGTTCACTCAGTACCAGCTACTGTTTTATTTGATTCGGGAGCTTCACATTCGTTCATTTCTTGGGATTTTGCCATGAAGAATGGATTTGCTATTAAGAATCTTAAATGTGTGCTTCTAGTCCAAGCCCCAGGATCTGAGCTTCGATCTACCCTTGGGTGTTTGGGAGTTAAGTTGCTTATGAATGGAATAGAGTTCTTAGCAAATCTTATCCTGTTAGATACCCAAACCTTGGATGTTATCCTAGGGATGGATTGGTTGACCAAGCATAAGGCCATTTTAGATTGTGGTCAGAAGATGGTAACCCTAGAAAGCCCTAGTGGCAAGAAAGTGGAAGTGCGTGCAACCGCAATTCGTGAAGGCCGGTTAATGATTAATAGTGTGAAGGTTGCTAATCTAGAAGATGTGCGAGTGGTTAGAGATTTTCCAGAAGTATTCCCTGAAGATTTACCAGGCATGCCGCCAGATCGGGATATTGAGTTTGTTATTGAGTTAGTACCGGGGACATCACCAATAGCAAAGAGGCCGTATCGGATGCCAACCGATGAGCTAGTTGAAATGAAGAAGCAGATTGAGGAATTGCTCGAGAAAGGTTTCATTCGACCAAGTTCTTCCCCGTGGGGAGCGCCAGTTTTGTTCGTCAGGAAGAAGGATGGGAGTTTAAGGATGTGTATTGATTATCGTGCACTTAATGAAGTGACGATCAAGAATAAGTATCCTTTGCCAAGGATTGATGATTTGTTTGATCAATTGAGGGGTGCAGAAGTTTTCTCCAAGATAGATCTTCGATCAGGGTATCATCAGCTGAAGATTCGAGAGGAAGATATACCGAAGACTGCATTCTCTACCCGTTATGGACATTATGAGTTTACAGTCATGTCCTTTGGACAAACTAATGCCCCTGCATATTTCATGAATATGATGAATAAGGTGTTCATGGAATATTTGGATAAATTTGTGGTTGTCTTCATAGACGATATCCTTGTGTACTCCAAGACAGAAGAAGAACATACAGAGCATTTGAGGTTGGTATTGGAGAAGCTACGAGAACAAAGCAGCTTGTATGCTAAATTTAGTAAGTGTGACTTTTGGAAGGAGAAGGTGGAATTCCTTGGTCATGTAATGACCGAAAGGAGTTGTCAGGACCCAAGTAAAGTGGAGGTCAGATTGCATTGGGAGGCGGTACTAAGACTAAGTTACTCAAATTGTAGTTTTCGGGAATGGCGGATATTACCGTCGATTCATAGAGGGATTTTCCACGATTGCGAGACCTCTTACGCAATTGTTGAAGAAAGAGAAGAAGTTTGCATGGACGCCAGAGTGCGAAGAAAGTTTTCAGGAGCTAAAGAAGCGATTAACATCTGCACCTGTATTCGTATTGCCAGATGCACAAAACAGTTTTGATATTTATTGTGATGCATCAAGGCAGGGCCTAGGTTGCGTGCTGATGCAGAATGGCAAGGTTGTAGCCTACGCATCAAGGAAGTTGAGGCTGCATGAGGGTAATTATCCAACTCATGATCTGGAGTTAGCTGCCGTAGTGCATGCTTTAAAGATATGGCGTCATTATCTCATTGGAAATAGATGTGAGATATATACGGATCATAAGAGTTTGAAGTACATATTCACTCAATCGGATCTCAACATGAGGCAGAGAAGATGGCTAGAATTGATTAAGGATTATAATGTTGGAATCCATTATCATCCTGGAAAAGCCAATGTGGTAGCGGATGCTTTAAGCCGTAAAAGCCACAAAGTAAATGTGATGGAAGCCAGCGATCAACCGGTTGTGTGAAGAATTTCGAAGTTGAGATTAGAAGTTGTACCACAGGATTCATAGCTGCCCTAGAAATAAAGCCAACTCTTGAAGATCAAATTAGAGAAAACAGGTGAAGATGAGAAGATCAGCAGAATCAAATCCAAGAAAGAGGAGGATTAGCGTAAGATTTCTCCAGAGATGAGCAAGGAACTCGTGGTTCAAGGGTAGAATTTGTGTGCTTAACGAGAAGGAACTTAAACAATTGATTCTCGAAGAAGCACATGATTCTAAATATTCTATTCATCCAGGCAGTGCTAAGATGTACCAGGATCTTAAGAAGAGATTTTGGTGGCCAAGTATGAAGCGTGAAGTTGCAGAGCATGTTGCATTATGTGACGTGTGTCAGAGAGTAAAGGCCATGCATCAAAAGCCTGCAGGACTATTGCAGCCATTAAAAGTCCGAGAATGGAAATGGGAGGAGATTGGTATGGATTTTATCATAGGATTGCCCAAGACTCAACGAGGTTATGATTCGATATGGGTCATCATTGATCGGTTAACTAAAGTTGTTCACTTCATCCCAGTGAAAACAACTTATTCTGGGGATCGATTGGCAGAATTATATATGTCTAGAATTGTATGTTTACATGGCGTGCCTAAGAAAATCGTGTCGGATCGAGGTACCCAATTTACCTCCAGATTTTGGGACAAATTGCATGAAGCAATGGGAACTCGTCTGAATTTCAGTACTGCTTATCATCCACAAACAGATGGTCAAACAGAAAGAGTAAATCAGATTTTAGAGGATATGTTGAGAGCTTGTGCGATATCTTACAGTACATCTTGGGATAAATGTTTACCGTATGCAGAGTTTAGCTACAACAATAGTTATCAAAGCCGCTTTGCAAATGTCACCATTTGAGGCATTATATGGTCGTGCTTGTCGACTCGCTAAATTGGAATGAGACGAGGGAGCGATCTGTGTTTGAGATCGAAGTTACTCGGAGAGGCCGAGAACAAGTTGCCATGATCGAGGAAAGATTGAGAACAAGACAGCCTAGGTAGAAGAGCTATGCCGATAATCGCTGCCGAGAGTTGAGTTTCAACCCAACGATTTCAGATATCTCAAGGTCACCCCTTGAAAGGTGTAAAAGGTTCCATGTCAAAGGAAGCTTGCACCTAGGTATGTTGGGCCATTCAAGATTCTGAGCCGCCGAGGAGAGGTTGCTTACCAGTTGGAGTTGCCCCAATCATTAGCAGGAGTCCATGATGTGTTCCATGTGTCGCAGCTTAAGAAATGCCTCAGAGTGCCAGCAGAGCAGACGCCATTAGAAGCTATCGAATTACAGGAGGATCTGACTTATAAAGAGCAGCCGATTAAGATTTTGGACGTAATGGAGCGCAGGACCACAAACAAGTCTATCCGCTTTTGCAGAGTTCAATGGAGTAATCACTCCGAGAATGAAGCAACATGGGAGCGTGAAGAGGATCCGATGGCGAATTCCAAACCTATTCTCTAGCTAAATTTCTAAAATCTCGGGGTCGAGATTCCGTTAAGGGGGGAGGTTTGTAACATCCCAAATTTTTGAATTTTTATTATTAAATATTACTTTATTGCAATTTATGATTTTTGTGAATTTTCTAGAATTTATTGGATTTCCTGAGATTTATTTGAATTATTTTGAATTAATATATATGGCTTTTGTTAAGAATTATAAAAGGAAAAAAATTTAAAATAAAAGTTTACCCAAAAATATTTTATTTGAGAATAGAAGGTCTCGAAGTATTTTTAGAGATTTCTTTTTCTCTCTGGAATCGAACGGATTAGGAAGTGGACTGATGACCGGTACGGTTGGATTAGCAACTTCGCTGCATGAGTCTAGGCGCATGGAGGAGCTCCTTCCGATTTCTCCAGAGCAGCTGATTGGGATTCGGAAGCCGGCGTCGAAGCCATCGCTAGCTTGGAGTTCGTCCGGGCGGGAGACCAGACGCGTGAGCCAATTTGAATTCGGTAGTGGGCAGCGAAGGAAGTCCTCCGTAGCGAAGCCGACTTGAACTCTT
This sequence comes from Guadua angustifolia, assembly GCA_036346375.1. NCBI lineage: Eukaryota > Viridiplantae > Streptophyta > Magnoliopsida > Poales > Poaceae > Guadua > Guadua angustifolia. The sequence continues at coordinate 1,003,361 of JAYEVE010000861.1, read as the reverse complement.
GAGCTGGCGCCAAATTCAGCAAGGACTCGGAGTCCGTCAGGGGGCGCAAGTAGTACGCGCGATTGCTATTTAAGTCACGCGAAGGCGTCGCCAGGAGAATCGAGCGCCAGAAAAGAAATCGCGGAAGAATCAAGCAGCAAAGGAAAAAGCGTGAGCAATCGGGAGCGCCGTCGTCCGAGTTCTCGCGAGAACACAGAGCGCCCTTCCAGATTTTTGAGCGAGCAATACCGCCAGGAGAAGAAGGCCGTGTCGTTGGACGAATTGAGCGGCAAGAAAATCGGGAGCGTCAAGCGAGTCGCGCCGTCGGGGAAAATCACAAAGGATAGCGGCCGCGCGAAGATTTCGAGCGCCGCAACCGAGTTGATGTCAAGGTGAGTCTAGAGGGTGTCGTCCGCCGGCCACAATGGCCGGCGCCAAGGTGGCGTTGCATTGGTCTCGGTCGGTTGCCACGGGCGCTGCGGCGCACGCATGGGTCCCATACGCACGTGGGAGGGAAAATAATAAAAACGATTTTCCTTTATAAATTTTTTTTAAAATATTTCTGATTTATCCAATTTCATGACTTTTCAGGAATTTGAATTTTCCGAGGGCTCGTTCTCTCTCATCCGAACTTTGATTTGGGTGATTCAAATTCCTAAAAATTTGTAAAATTGAGATCTTTCCAATGGGGGTTTTATTTGAATTTTTGAGTTCATTTGCTATTGTTCTTGGTGTTTATTGCTATTTCTTCTCGTTTCGTGTAGACGTTGAGTTGTGCGAGGCTTCGGAGGAGGAGTTAGCGATTCAGTAGCAATCTTCGGAGCAATATCAGGAGCTTAAGCAAGGCAAGTTGTGCTTTGATCATGTTGCACCTATGTGAGGAAAAACTGCTATTTTGCTTTACTCTATTGCATGTTATTTTATGTGTATAAATGATTTCAACATAAATTTGGGATTAGTTAACATACCCATTGAATTATACCCTACCTTGATATTTGTATGCCATGCTTCATTGTCACCCTAGGTTGGTTACTATAGTTGGTTAATCATGAAATCAACATGGATGGTTAGAACGGAATAGACTTGCTTAGCCATGCCACGTCATCACATGCTCATGAATTATGGTTTAATAATCTTGACTAATGGAATACTTTAACAATGATGAGAATTTGTGTGTCATGTGTGGTCACATGATGAGATTGAGTTGTTGTGGCGAGGAGGTCACGAACGATGTTGATTTGTGTATAGCACGTGGTGCTTGGTAATCAAGCTGGTTGGGTAATCATTTAGATTGAAGCAAGTGGCAAGGGCAAGTGTGCCAGGGTGGGCCCGATGGGCAAGAGGGTATGTGTAAGTCTTGCTTTAATCAATCCTAAGGACTTAACCTTGCGAGCCTTTGACCTGAGTCAATCTTGCAACCACATGTCTGTTATGGGGCAGCCTAGTGACTAATTTGCAAATGCTTAGCTTGAGTGCTATCGTGGTGGTGTGAGTCCTGGCTGTACGGATGAAACTCATATGGCATAAGAGGGGGGCCTCATGTGGTGGTGTAACCTTCGTTGAAACCTCAGGTGGGTAGCACCGGGTTAAGAGGATGCATTGTAAAGGCTTTGTTATAATCATTCTTTGTGTGGTGCATGGTTGTATCATGTGGGTAAAGTGCATAACCTCTCGCGAGTATACAATCTATTCGATAGCCGTGTTTCACGGTATTGAGCAATGCTCGGAATTACTGAATCAGGGGTAGTTAATTAAAATGGATAAACACTTGGGATGGAAGGTTGCCATATGGATAATGAAACTTGACTTAGGATGGAAACTTGGTTTATTTGAGAATCACTGAATCTATTTACCGTTATTATTTGTTTTACTGTCTTTTGAATCTTTGTATTGTATGTGATTACAAATGCTGCTTAGTTGCAAATTGAACCTTTGCCATGCCTTTGGAATAATCCTTGCATATAGCTATGGTAGAATTGCATTCTGTGCACAACTTGTTGAGTACGTCTTGGTGTACTCACCCTTGCTTAAACAACCAACAACCAGAGGAAGAATCATCGCCAATATTGGAGGAGGACTTTCAGGTGGACGCGGGTCGCTAGGCCAAGCCTTGTCAGTCGCCTGTGGTGTACTAATGACTCATCACGTCTTCTACTATTTTTCCGCAGCATTTGTCTTACTTTATCTTAGCATTGCCCTGCGAGGCTGAATAATTGTAAGTGATCATAAGATCATACACCAGTTATATTAAATAAATGAAGTCTTATTATTCTTATCGTTGTGTATGATGTGATGCTTACCGATGTTAAGCTGTGTGCACTAGCATTAATCCTGGGACTAGTGCAGTAAATCACAGTGGATTCGAATTGGTGAATTCGGGTCCTTACAACTAGTGTATGAGCTCACATTATTCAGCCACATGGGCTAGACTTTAGACAAATGCAGCGGAAAGTAGCAAAAAGATGTAGATGTCCCATCAGCACACCACAGGCTGCTGACGAGGCTTGGCCTAGTGACTCGTGTCCACCTGAAAGTCCTCCGGCGATGATTCCTCCTCTGTTTGTTGGTTTGTTTAAGCAAGGGTGAGTACACCAACTCGTGCTCAACAAGTTGTGCACAGAATGCAATTCTACCACAGCTATATGCAAGGCTTATTCCAAAGGTATGGCAATGGTTCATTTTGCAACTAAGCAGCATTTAAGAACACATACATTCTATAGATCGAAAAGACAGTAAAACAAATAATAACAAATAAGTAGATTCAGTGATTCTCAAATAAACCAAGTTTTCCATCCTAAGTCAAGTTCAATTATCCACATGGCATCGCGTACATCCCAACAGCTTGTCAACTTTAATTAACTACCCTTGATCTGTAATTCTTGAGCATTGCTCAATACCGTGAGCACAATATCCTAATAGTTTGTACACTCGCAGAGGTTATGCACTTTACCCACATGATACAACCATGCACCATACAGTGAACGATTATAACAAAGCCTTTACAATGCATCCTCTTAACCTGCATACCGAGGTTTCAACATCAAGGGTTACACCACCACAACAGGGTCCCCCTCTTGCCCATGTGAGTTTCATCCGCATACACCCGACTCACACCACCACGATAGCACTCTGCTAAGATTTGTAAATTAGTCACTAGGTCAGCCCCATAACAGTATATGTGGTTGCAAGATTGACTCAGTCAAAGGCTCGCAAGGTTAAGTCCTTAGGATTGATTAAAGCAAGACTTACACATACCCTCTTGCCCATCGGGCCCACCCTGGCACACTTTCCCTTGCCACTTGCTTCAATCTAAATGATTACCCAACCCAGTTGATTACCAAGCATCACATGCTATATAACAAATCAACGCTGCTATGCGACCACCTCACCACAACAACTCAATCTCATCGTGTGACCACACATGACACACAAATTCTCATCATTGTTCCATATTCCATTAGTAAAGATTATTAAACCATAATTCGTGAACATATGATGACGTAGCATAGCTAAGCAAATCTATTCCGTTCTAACCATCCATGTTGATTTCATTATTAACCAACTATAGTAACCAACTTAAGGTGACAATGAAGCATGGCATACAAATATCAAGGTAGGGTATAATTCAATGGGTATGTTAGCTAATCCCAAATTTAAGTTGAAAACTTTTATACACATGAAATAACATGCAGTAGAGTAAAGTAAAATAGCAATTTTTCCTAACATAGGTGCAACATGATCAAAGCACAACTTGTCTTGCTTAAGCTCCTGATATTACTCTGAAGATTGCTCTTGAGAAATTAATTCTTCCTCCGAAACCTCGCACAGTTCAATGTCTACGCGAATCGAGAAGAAATAGCAAATAAACACCAAAAGAAAATAGCAAATGAATTCAAAAATTCAAATAAAAGCTACCATTTGATAGATCTCAATTTTATAAATTTTTAGGAACTTGAATCACCTCATTCGGAGTTCATATGCAAAAGTTATAGCATTTGGAAGTTTTAAAATCCTGAAAAATCCTTAAATTCATAAATTCCGAATTAACCGAATTATTTTTATAAAAGAAATTCTGAATTTATCCCGCCCGGCTCGTACGGTCGCAACGTGGCATAATCTGGACCATTGATTATCCATCCGACGACCATTATTAAATTACCGACGTGGCTCAACATCCACCATTAGATCTAAATCCAACGGCCCACGCTTACCCTTGTAGTTTACTATGCACTTAATGACGTGGCACAACCGTAACCATACGATCTAAATCCAACGGCTACGTTTTAATCTAGATGCTTACCGATTCGAAACAGTGTGACTTAATCCCGATCGCTCGTTGCAGATCCAACGGCTGATATCTCTCCCGAGCGGTGATGGTCGGCGTACGAAGTAGATCTTCCGGCGTGAGGAAGATGACCTTGGCGACGGCGTTCCAAGGCTCCCGGCGAAGAAGAGACAATGTTTGGATCGGCGTGACGAAAGAACTCGAACCGGGCTTGAATCTTCGAAAGAATCCCCGCGACGATGTAAACTTTGGCGAAACCCCTCGACGACTTCCTGGACTTGGTGAGTTTCACAAGACTACGGTGACTCTCCCACGACGGGCAATAAACGCCAATCAGGGCGACGTCTCAAGGTGAGTCTCGGGGAGGGTCAGGAGCTCCTTAAATACCCGGCCAAGCGCACAAAACGAGGAAAGTCCGACGGTGGCGCTGGTATTCAACTCGGACACGATGGCTATCGACCGTCCGATCATGATCCGAGGGCTACGATAGATCAAGGCGTCCGAATCGGTATCGACTAATAAGGATCGTTCGATCTTAATCTAACGACACGTAATGGTTAGGGTTTTTATCAATGACGGGAGGTATATGGACCGCTAGATGGCAATCTAACGTTCTCACGCCCCATTTCACGGTGTTCGACAAAGGATGGGCTGGACCCAACACTGCTCACGACAATATCCCGGTTTTTCAATTAAAATAATTCAAGAAAATAAATAAATTTATTTAGGTAGTAAAAATACTCTAAAAATTCCAAGAAAAATCTCAAAAATACTTTGAGACATTCTGGTCCTATATAAAATATTTTCACCAAAACTTTATTTTAAATTCCTTTTTAATAATTATTTCTTAACAAAAGGTAATATATATTAATTCAAAATAATTCAAATAAATCTCGGAAAAATCCAATAAATTCCAGAAAATTCACAAAAATCATAAATTGTAATAAAATAATATTTAATAATTGAAAAGTCCAAAATTGGGATGTTACAAACCTTCCCTCTTAATGAATCTCGACCCCGAGATTCAGGGCTAACTAGAGAATAGGTTTGGAAATTTCGCTTCGATCTTCCTCACGCTCCCAGGTTGCTTCTTCTTCTGTTTGATTACTCCATTGAACTCTACAAAAACAAGTAGACTTATTCCTGGTTCTGCGCTCCATTACGTGCAAAATCTTAATAGGCTGCTCTTTATAGGTCAAATCCTCTTGCAATTTGATAGCTTCTAATGGCGTCTGCTCTGCTGGCACTCTAAGACATTTCTTAAGCTACGACACATGGAACACATCATGGACTTCTGCTAATGACTGTGGTAGCTCCAATTGATATGCAACCTCTCCTCGGCGACTTAAAATCTTGAATGGTCCAACATACCTAGGTGCAAGTTTTCCTTTGACTTGGAACCTTTTTACACCTTTAAGGGAAGTAACCCTAAGATATACGAAATCATTTGGTTCAAAACTCAAATCACGACGGCGATTGTCAGCATAACTCTTCTGCCTCGATTGTGCTGTTTTCAACCTTTCTCGGATCATAGCAACTTGCTCTTCACCTTTCTCTCGAGCATCTCAGTATTTAATATCGAACGCCACCTGCTCTGCTCCAATTCAACGGGGTACGATAGGCACGACCATATAATGCCTCAAATGGTGACATTTGCAAACTTGCCTGATAACTATTATTATAGCTAAACTCTGCATACGGCAAACTCTTATCCCAAGATGTACTATAAGATATCGCACAAGCTCTCAGCATATCTTACAAAATCTGATTAACCCTTTCTGTTTGACCATCTGTCTAGGGATGATAAGCAGTACTAAAATTCAGACGAGTTCCCATTGCTTCATGCAATTTGACCCAAAATCTTGAGGTAAATTGGGTACCTCGATCCGATACGATTTTTTAGGCACACCATGTAGACATACAATTCTTGACATGTATAACTCTGCCAATCGATCTCCTGAATAGATTGTTTTTACTGGAATGAAGTGAGCAACTTTAGTTAACCGATCAATGATAACCCATATCGAATCATAACCACTCTGCGTCTTGGGTAATCCTATGATAAAATCCATTCCTATTTCCTCCCATTTCCATTCTGGAACCTTTAATGGTTGCAAGAGTCCTGCAGACCTTTGATGCATTGCTTTTACCCTTTGACACACGTCACATAACGCAACATGTTCTGCCACTTCACGCTTCATACTTGGCCACCAGAATCTTTTCTTCAGATCCTGATACATCTTGGCACTTCCTAGATGAATTGAGTACTTAGAATCATGTGCTTCCTCAAGAATCACAGTTTAAGTTCCTTCTCATTTGGCACACAAATCCGTCCTTTGAACCATAGGGTTCCTTGCTCATCTACCGAGAAATCTTCGGCTAAACCTTCTTCCTTCTTAGCCTTGATCCAGTTGATCTTCTCATCATTACTTTGCCTTTCCTTGATTTGATCCTCAAGGGTTGGCTTTACTTCCAAAGCAGCTACAAATCCTTGCGGCACAACCTCCAATCTCAAATTCTGAAATTCTTCACACAACTTCGGTTGGTCGCTGGCTTCTATCATATTTAAATGTGGCTCTTACGACTCAAAGCATCGGCTACCACATTAGCCTTTCCAGGATGATAATGGATTCCCACATTATAATTGACGAGGGCCGGTACTCCTGACCCACGGCTGCAATGGTCGAACGGATTCCCCCAACTCGGAAGGCCCCACCACTAATTGGTGTGCTTTGCGCCGACCTCGAGCGCGGTGCCCAAGCTCGGCCACTCGAAGCTCGACTCGCGACGACCTCAAGCTCGAAGCGGGTCTCGCTTGATCCCTCGGTCCGCCCGAGGATCTCGGATCTAGCGATTGACTTGCGCATCGGAAGAGCGGGTCGGGATGACTTTGAGGCGCGGCAAGCCCGAGCAATTCATTTAACCGCCTTTGATCGCATTAAGAGCCACGATCCGCAGTTTTCTCCGGACCGCTACGCGTATGGGATATAAAGACCAAGGATGCATGAGCTCAAGGATCTACCAAGACAAAGACTCAACACGCATTCCCCGTAGCTCAAGCTAGAATCACCCGCACTTCTTTGAACTGTAAACACCGCTTTGTACACCCACATAACGAGAGTCACCGCCGCAAGGCGATCGAGTAGAGCTATTACTCGGCGAGGGCTCGAACCAAGATAAACCTTTTGTCTCGCGTCTGTCGCCTTGTTCCGACCATCACCGCGACGGTTTTTCCTCCGCTCGAGCAAAATGTCGCCGGGTCCCATAACCTTCTCGACTTCTACCTCTCATTCTGCGGTTGGCGATCCCGATCGTCGACAGCTGGCGCCCACCGTGGGGCCCGATTGTTTTGCTCTTTCGCAGGAACGACACCAGGATCTCAGGAGCATGGCGCTTTCCATCGATGGATTTTCCTCAGGCACGGATTCCGACACCGTGTCCCTGTTCACGCCTTCACCACCACCGCCGAGCAAAGACGCCCCGGTGGCGACGGTGAAGGCGCCGGAGTTATGATGGTCGTGATCCGCAGATTCGGAGGACGCCACGGATGGTGCAAAGGTTGCCATCAACCGCCATAATCGCTTTCCCGGGAGGCCCAGAGAAAGCCAGTCACGCTTCGACTACCCAGCGCCTAACCGGGAACGCCCGCTATCGCCGGGTCATGGCCGACTCCCCGATAGGGCGAGGTCGGAGTTTTTGGCCGAAGCTCGCCGAAGAGCTCGACGGCCGCGATCGAGGTCGAACCTCCTCTCAAGACCGGCCAAGACTGGGACCCGCTTCCTGTGAGAAGCAACGACGACGCTATTACGCCGTCCAACCGTGCTCGACACCTCCAGCGAGAGCGCCCCGAGCAACGGACTCGGCGAGGTTTCGATCGCAGACGCTGGCATCCCCCATGGGCACCGCGCCAACCAGACCAGTTCGAGCCAAGCCACCCGAAGTCGATCGGCAGGATCAAGGACCTTCGCGGGACATTCCGCCCAGCGCCGCAGGTCCGGAGATCGCTGCGCTACCCACCGGTGATTCTCCTTTTCGGCACCATGATCGATCTCACGGAGGTCGCCGCCGCCGGCCTCGACCAATCCGGCAGAAGGGGACCTCGCCGGCGATGATCACGACCGGCGGGCGCGTGTCCGCCACGGCCTGCATGGCATACTCCGACGGCCTTCGCCGGCGCTGGCGGCAGACGTTCAAGCCCGCTACTGATCGAAGGCCGACGGGACCAAGAACCCGACGAAGTTCTCGCCCATCTATTCGACCGCTATCCCGGGCGGCGGGAGGGGACGAGCTCGTAATGGCTAACTATCTCCGACCGTGGCCGGACGGGTCGCAGGACTCGCTTTTTATCGAAGCCCGGCGCCTGTGTCGTGGCGCCAGATCTAGGGCGCCCGCCCAATTCCGAGAGTCGCCACGAGCGTCGGGCAGGAGAAAGACCTGGATCGCATCATCCAGGGGAAGAGCGAGCCACTGCGCGACTTCGTGCGGCGATTCATCCGCACGAGGAACCTGATCCCGAGCATTTCGGACGAGGCCGTTATCAAGGCCTTCAAGTTCGGGGTCCGTGATCGACGTCTTACTGAGGATCTGGAGATCACGTCGAGGCTCAGCGTCAACAAACTTTTTCGCATGGCGGAGCGGTACGCGGACGCGGACGACGCCGTCCGTTGGAAACGCGACTACGACCAAGGTAAGCTTGGTCTGAACCAAACAGAGGCCGGCCCATCCAACCTGTGGGCGCCACCAAGGCACCGCCCAAGAAGCTAAAAGCGATCGCAGAGGCGGCGGAGGGCTATCATGGTGATCGCCTCGGCGGACGGCCAACGCGAGGTCCTCAAGTCCGAGGCCAAGCTCGAAGACTCCAAGCCTCGCCGAGGTTGACTCCGACCTCACCAAGCGAAGAACCAATTTCATGGCTGAGGCCCCACGCGCGGACTCCTACGGCGATGCTTTCTGGCAAATGGGGCCGAGGCGCGCGGGATATGACTTAATCGGTTCTCGCTTTTTCACAGAATCGCCGCCACGACCTGCGACCGCAGGGCTTGGCAGGGAAACTAGATGCGTTTCACGACGGGCGGTGAGATGCCCATGTTCCCGAGGATGACAACCACCCGACGTGAATGTCAAGGCGCGAGCACGACGACCTCGACCTGAATTCCAGCAGGCGGCAGCGCCGGATCGACGTTATATTCGTGGCTCGTCGGCCTACCACCAGCGCGAGGTCAAGGCCCCCGACGGACCATCTACCAAAGTTGTACCGAAAGCCCGCCGAAAGCAAATTTCAAAGCTGGTCGGGCGCCACCATCACTTTCTCCCCGGAGGACGCGCCCCGGTATGGCTCATGACCTAAAGACCGCTTTTGGTCGTGACTCGACCATCGCAATACCACGGTCGGGCGGTCATGATCGACGGCGGCAGCTCTCAATTTATCGCAGCGGAAGCGCCGACCGATGCAGATTCTTTCGAAGGTCAAGAGCATCACCATACCATTCTTCGAATAGTGCCTCGAGCTCGACCACCCCTTGGGGCAAGTTGTCTTGCCCGTCACCTTTGGCGCTCCGGCAACTTTCGCGACCGAAGTTAATCACCTTCGGTGGTCGAGGGTGACCTCCGCATAACGCCATCCTCTAGCGGCCCGCCTTGGTCAAATTCATGGCAGCCAACCATTATGGCCATCGGTGTATGAAGTTATCTGCCCTAACGGTGTCATCACTGCGCGGGCGACCTGCAGCTGCCCATGGTCGTGGAGACCAAGGCCTTGGCTCGCCTGCATGCCGCTTCAGCAGTGTCCGGAGGCAACGACGAAGAGCGCCTGCCGAGGGCGGCGATACAACCTAAGAAGGGCAACAAAGGCTATACCGCCGACGAGAGCGATTCACCAAAAAGGCCCATGTCTCCGACGAGGTAAGTTCCAAATAGAACTCGAGCTCGCCACCTTCCTCCGCGCCAACAAGGGTATATTCGCCAGGGAGCCCGCGGATATGCCCAAGGCCCCGAGGAGGTGATCGAAAGCATAAGCCGCAGGGATCCAAATCCACTGCACTGCGTAAAAATCGCCGCTTCCCCGGAGAAGGTCGCTGGTCATCAAGGAAAACCTTGACAAGCTTTTAAAGGTCGGTTTCATTCGTGAGATCAACTACTCTAATGGTTGACCAACCCGGTCATTGTGCGTAAGAAGGAGGAAAGTGGAGAATGTGCGCCGACCATACGGGGTTGAACTCGCCCGCCTGCAAGGACAACTTCCGCTCACAGATTGACCAGATCGTGACTCCACCGCAATGCCAAGATGTTGAGCTTCTTGGATGCTTACTCAGATACCACCAGATCAAGTCAAGGCGGTCGATTTATGAAAGCAAGACTTCCTTCATCACGCCGCTTGGCACCTATTGCTATACGACCATGTCGCTTGGTCCTCCGCAATGCGGGGCTACTTTCCACCGCTTGATGACTGTGACTTTCGAGCCCCAGATCGGGCGGAACCTCGAGGTCTATGTGGATGACATCATCGTCAAGAGCCCCGCCGAGGGCGACCACGTTCGCGACCTCGAGGAGACCTTCGCCAACTTGAACAAGCACAAGATAAAGCTCAATCCTGAGAAGTGCGTGATTCGCGCAAGATCCCAGAAGGTGCCTTGCCACATGATTGGGGGCTCGGGTTGGTCCAAACCCGTGAGAAGATCGAGGCAATCGAGAAGATGGCACCCCCGACCTCGATCAAGCAGGTGCAAAGCCTCACTGGCCGCATGGCCGCCTCAAGAAAGTTCATCTCGAGGCTCCTGCGGCGAGGGCTCCTGCGCTTTTCCAAACCTTCACGCAAGCACGGGGCTTCGAGTGGACTCCAGAGGCCCAACGATCCTTCTCGACGATTTGAAGGTATACTTGTCGACCCCACCCCTCCTTACAACACCACAAAGATGGTGAGAAATTATCGTCAGATCTCGCCGCCACCCCCCACGCCGTTAGTGCCGTTCTGGTGGCAGAACGGGGGTCTCAGTAGCACCCCATTTACTATGTCAGCGAGGTCTTACACGGCCCGAAGGAGCGCTACCCACAGGTACAGAAACTGCTATATGCTCTTCTCATGGCTTCGTGCAAGCTCCAGCACTACTTTCAGGCGCACTCCCTGGTCGTTCCAAGCAACTTCCCACTGGGGGACATCCTGAGGAACCCGGAGGGCGAGGCGAATAGCCAAGTGGGCTATGGAGTCGGTGCGTTCGACATCCGTGTCGAGGCTCAGACGACCATAAAATCGCAAGTGCTCGCCGACTTTGTGGTCGAGCACGACACACCTGACCTACTCCCGAGCTCCGGTATGAAGAAAAACCCGCTCATGTTCTTCGACGGCCGAGGTCCTTCAATTGCTCTTGGCCGGGATCTTATCCTCACCCAGCCAAGGTGACAAGTTGAGGTATGTCATTCGCTTGGCTTCCCAAATGACAAACAATGTGGTGGAGTACGGCCCTTTGGCCGGCCGAGAGCTTGTAAGGCCACAGGCGTGGCGCCGTCGGTCGTAAGGGTGACTCGGCTCCGTCATCAACCGGGCCAACAAGGACTACCGATGCTCGGGGAGACTCGATGGCAAAATACTCGCCGAGGTGCGCAAGATGGAGAAGTGGTTCCTGTAACTTGGAACTCAAGCACATCTCCGAAGGGACAACTCAAAGGCGGACTACCTCTCCAAGCTCGGCTCCTCCAACGATTTACATCCCACCCGACGTCATCCACGAGACACCTGGCGGCCCTGGCGACCTCCGACCACGAGGTCGCCTCGCCATGGTCGAAGGTCCTCCTCCTGGCCGAGGCCATCCACACTTCTCGACCCATGGAAACTCGCCACCCGACCGCCGACCGAGCCGAAGTCAAGTTGCCGGGCAAGTTCAGACACGCTTGTCGACGGAAGTCAGACAGACGCATAATGTTTCCGTGATCCCGACGTGGTGCATCTCCATCTGAGGAGGGTAAGTACCTACTACATGACATCCATGCAGTGTCTCGTGGGGCGACTCTTCAGACAGACGATGGTCGGAAGGCCTTCCAAGATGGGGTACTATTGGCCCTCGGACTTCAGACGCCGTGATATTGTCCGCACCGCCGAGCACGCCAATTCCACGCCGAAGTCGATCAACCCGCCACGCGCTTCCAGACCATCCCGCCAGATGGCCTTTCTCGACTGGGGCCGGACATCCTCGACCTTTTCCTCGTGCAACCGGGGTAAGAGGTTCCTCGTACGTCGCCGCTTATTACTTTCACCAAGTGGATAGAGGCTGAACCGGTCTCGACCATAATCGCCGCAAGCGGTTCGCTTCTTCCGCTTGTTCGTGGTCACCGGTATGGGGTTCCATGCAAAATTATCACCGACAACTGTACTCGGTTTATCAAATGAAGTTGTTCCAGGGTTTTGCGAGGAGCTCGCATCGACCGCTGCTTTCGCGGCTCACCCCGAGAGCAATGGAGCAATGGAGCTAACGCGCAAATTGTCCAGGCGCCAAGAAGCGAAGCTGAGATGAGCTCGATCGACACGGGCAAGGCCTCGGTGGATGAACTTCCCACCGCCTTATGGTCTATTCAGACCACAACGAGCCGAGCCAACGTGGTCCACACCCTTCCAAATTGTTCGTGTTCGTGCCGGTCCGCCGTCCTCCCGAGGTCACGCTGGCTCGCCAGTCAGCTTGGTCGACCAGTCGACTTCGAGCACAAACGGCTCTTGACCTTACCTCGCGGAAGAAGTAAGATGCGTGCAATCGCCACGATCAACGCGACTACCCGAAGCTCTTCCCAGACATGCGGTCTCGATCGGTACGACCTAGGAAGCTCCTTGTTGGGGACCTAGCCCTGAGGCGGATTCAGGGCACGTCCAACACCAACAAGTTATCCCCACAGTGAGAGGGCCCCTACAGAGTTGTTTCAACAGATCGCACGGGGGCTTACCGGCTAGCGATGCCCGATGGTAGAGAGCTCTCTAGCTCGTGGAACATAGACCAGCTTCGGAAGTTTTATGTGTAACCTCTATGCCTCACATTTCAATAAAAGCTGGTCTTTCACTTTTCCCTTTATATTTGCTTTCCATTTGTGTTACCGCATTTCTTTTTCTTGGCTTTTTTGATCACGACAACTTCTAGCAAGCGCATTTCGCTCCCGTCCAAGCGACGCGGGTTTTTTACGATCACCCCCAGCAGATGAGCTAAAACGTAACCTCTTCGCAAACTAGCTCTACTCTGTGCACGGGCTCGAGCCAAAGAACCTCGTCGCTTTAATCTTGCCAAGCGATGCGCAGGGTCGCGAAGGCCGTACGAAGCATTAATCCATTTAACGATATCCGTCTCGTGTTCTTCTACACTTGCGAATTGTACTTCGAAGTTTGCAGGTCGTGACTTTTCGTCCGTATCTATGTCTTGTGCCCAAGGCTCGCATCCCTCGACCTCGGGCCCAACGGGGGCTGGGTAAGGCTACTCTACAAACGCACGACCCAACGGGCACGACCAACAAGCGATGCAAACAACAGAAGAGGGAGATTTCAAAAGTGCTCACATATCAACAGGGACAGGTTTTGATGAAACAAACTATTTCTGTTAGTACATCCCTTGTCTTCTGTTTTTCTACAGGTCGGCTAGTTCGCGAGCAAGTCTTTCTCGCTGAAGTGGCCACCTTCGCCTCTCGGGGTTGCGATCTCCCTCGAGCCGGAGGGCTTGTTTGAGCATCTGCGCTCGCCGCCGCCTTCGTTGGGCCAAGGCACTCTTCGCTGCCTTACCAAGGCGCTCGAGCTTCTCTTCGAGCCCGGCAACCCTAGTTTCGGGACCAAGAGGCGACCCCACGGGAGCCTTCTCCAATGCCTCGACCTTAGCGCGCGCGACCTCGAGCGCCTTGGTGGCATTGTCGAGCTTCCCCTCAAGCTCGAGGATCCTGGCCTCGAGCCCGAGGGACGCCCCCGTCGTGGGATGCGCCTGCCCCGCAGCAGCCTTCTCCAAGTCCTTGACCTTGGCCTGCTCGGTTTCAAGCGTCCTGTTGACACGCCCAAGTTCTTCCTCGAGTTGGAGGATCCTGGCCTCGAGCTCGGGAGTTGACGTGTCCGCGGCGGCTTTCTCCAGAGCTTCGATCTTGGCCCGCCAAATTCAAGCGCTTTGGCTGAACGCGGCGCTGCCCTCGCTTCCACGGCCTTGAAGCCGTGGTCACGCTCAGAGACCTCGCTCGCTCGAGCTCTTCAAGGTGGGTCGCCTCCATCGCCATCACCCGACGCAGTCGCTAAGCTCCTGACCTTCTGCTCGAGCTCCCCCTGCTCGACCTCGATGGTCCGAATGAGCTTGCCACGCTCAGCCTCCCGCGCCTTCACTATGTCGAGGAGACTCTTCAGCACGGCCGCATGTTGTTGAAGGCCTTGTAACCCTCGGGAGGCGTGGTCAATTGCCTTCACGGAGAAAAGGGCAGCCCAAAAATGAGAAAGGACAAGGAGACCGAGCTACGGGCTACGAAGTGTTGGGAGAAATCCTTACCTCGTGGAGACGCCCCTCTAGGCGCGCTCGGGTAAACTCCTCACGATCGTCAATACGGTCGCGAGGGATCTCCTCCTCCTCCTCGACCTCCACGCCGGTGTTGGGGTCGATTATGGCCGCCGGAGGCGCCCTGGTGCCGGGACTCTGAGTTCCCGCCTCGAGGGCTGCCTGGGTGCTCGCCGCCGCCTCTGGTGGGTTAAGGCCTTCGACGGCGGAGGAGGCAGCGGCAGTACTAGCCCCGGTCTCCACGACCGGGTCCCCACTTGTCTCCGGTGCCAGGGAGATGGCAGCCGGGTCCGCCTCGGCGTCCAGGACCTCCGTAGCCTGGGAGGCCGCGGCCTCAGCATTCGACGCGGCCGCGGTCGAGGGTCTGCGGAGCCTCCGCGACTCGATCCCCCCCGGTACCTGGCGGGGTCAAGACCTCGACGCCCGGGGGGATCGTGGTTGGAGGGTTTCTGGTGGCCGCTACATCGGTGGCCTCAGGGTCCTGAGCATCCTCCTCCACCGGGGTCTCGGGGCGCTCATCGACAGCGCCCGAGTCACGGGCCTCACCCGTCTCGTTATCCCCGCCGGTCGCAGGCTCGTCCTCCTCGGATGAGTCGTTGAGCCCTCTGGTAGAACTCACCGACCAGGGGCTGGCTCGGAGGAGTGCGTGCCCGGCGACGATCGCGTCGCGGGACCAGCTCGAAGGCGTCCTCCTCCTCGGATTCGGACTCGCCCTGGACAAGAGTCATCGTCAAAACGGGCAGGATTCGAGCTTCGGTGCGCGGGTTCTGCGACCAAAAGCATACAATAAGCCAGAAAGATACGTAAGGGGCGGCGCAGGCCGAGATGCCAGGGACTTACTTGGGTCACCGGCCTCCCTCTCGTCGAGGGTCGCCAGAGGTCTTGTTGCCCCGATGTAGAGGGGGCGCCACGCTTACGTGTCCTTGCGGCCTGAGGCCTCGGGCTCCGAGCCGCTCCACGCCGCCTGTCATGCAGGGTTTGAGCTCGACTCTGTGAGCAAGGGATCGCCGAAGACCTAGCGGCGGCAACAAGACTGCTGCTACGCGAGGGAAAGCACGACAAAACGTCAAGGCGTGGAAAAGCGCAAGCTCGGGGGCTCGGTTGAGAAGGGCCCTCACCGTGGCTCGGTCCCCCCACTCGACGTGGCGTTTCTTCGCAGGAGTTCCGCTTTGGTCCCGCCCGGGGCGCCTTTTCCTTTCTCGCTTCACGGCAACGGAGCATCCTCATGGTCAGATCCAGCGAGCCTCGGTGGGCCTGCGAGCAAGCGAGGTTCAGGAAGGGGCTCGCGGGCGAAGGACTCGAGCTCTTGGTCGGAGGCTTACCTCGTCTTTTCGACGTAGTACATTCTTCGGGACGGGGTTGCCGACGACGTACTCATGCGCCAGCTTTCCAAACATCTCGACCATTCTGGCAGAGACCCAGGATTCCTTCGGCGCTGCAAGACAAGCAATCGTCAAGAAAGGGCCGGGGGGTGTTCACGAGCTGGACCTCGGGACAAGAAGGCTTACCAGATGTGCCCTCGCGGGTCGGGTCGTCGCCCCCCCGGATCTCGAAGAACGGGTGCTCCCTCCTTCTGAGAGGGGACACGCGATTTCTCAGGAAGTCGTTGGCGATCGCCTGCCCATTGAGCCCGCGCGTGGCGCAGATGTGAATGAGGGTGATGGCCCCCTCGTCGACCTCGAGGTTGCCCGGCTCCGGGGTCTCCTTCTTGCGGTTGGCGATGGGGTCCTTCAACACCAGAGTCCGGTCCTCGCCGCTTGTAGAACCGCCATTGCTCCATGGGCCGAGGGAATCCGAGGTCGAACTTGGGAAAGGCCCACTTCACCCGACCCGCAAACTGGAGTAGACGATCCGACCACGTGGTCCTTCCTGAGCGGAAAAGGCTGAAGTATCGGAAGAAGAGCGAGGGGGTCGGGAGGATCCCCAAGAAACCCTCGCACAGGTGGGAAAAGATGGTGAGGAGAAGGATGGAGTTTGGCACCAGGTTGATGAGCTCGATGTCGCAACTGGAGAGGACCTCCGCGACGAACTCGCTCTCTGGGGTCCGCAAGCCGAAGATGGCATAGTGCTTTGCAACGTGCATTTATCTGCTGTCCTTGGGGTGCGGCTCGGTCTCGTTCGGCAACGCCACATTAACGGGTCCAAGAGTCTGAGGACTCGAGCTCCTCATCCTCGAGTCCGACAGTGGTGCTCCTTCCCAACTTGGTCATGGCGCACGTGGCGAAGTTTTGGTCTCATGAGAGGGAAGAACCTTGTTCGGCGAGGAGACTTGAAGACGAATGGCGCCAAGGTCAAGCCTTTTTCCCGAGCGAGAGCGGCTACTGGGTTTATAAACCGCAACTCGGTGAAATCCGGCCAAGGGCGCTTAAAAAGGCGTAAGCAAACGCGATTTGACGGGCGCATTTGGTTCAGGCGTGACACCGCCAGTGCCCTCCAACCGCTCGCACTCAAGCACCAACATCGAGGAGTCCGAAGGTCGCCAGGTGTCGGGGCCAAAAAGACTAGCCTCGCGGTCTCCGCCCGACCTCGACCAAGGAGACAAGACCTACGGAAGGATTTTGTAGATTTTCGTGCTCAAGGTCGCTATGAGGGCTCCTCCCACCTAGAGCCCTGGGGCTAGCCGACGAGGGTGGGTACTCCTTGACCGGTCGGCGCGGCGGTCGAACGGATTCCCCAACTCGGAAGGCCCCGACCACGACTGGTGGCTATGAAGCGCCGACCGAAGGCAGATGCCCAAGCTCGGCCCGCTCGAAGCTCGACCAAGACGACTCAAGCTCGAGCGGGTCTCGTTTGATCCTCGTCCGCCCGAGGATCTCGGATCTAGCGATTGACTTGCGCTATCGGAAGAGCGGTCGTGGGATGACTTGGAGGCGCGGCAAGCCCGGAGTCATATTTAATCGCCTTCGGTCGCGATTAAGAGCCACGATCCGCAGTGTTTCTCCCGCCGCTACGCGCGTATGGGATATAAAGACCAAGGATGCATGAGCTCAAGGACTACCAAGACAAAGACTCAACACAGCTGCCCCGTAGCTCAAAGCAGAATCACCGCACTTCTTTGAATCAGAACACCGCTTTGTACACCCACATAACGAGAGTCACCGCCGCAAGGCGATCGAGTAGAGCTATTACCTCGACAGGGCTCGAACCAAGATAAACCTTTGTCTCGCGCGCTTGTCGCCTTGTTCACCATCACCGCGACGGTTTTCTTCCTCCGCTCGAGCAAAACGCCGCCGGGTCCCATAACCTTCTCAATTCTACCTCTCATTCTTGCGGCTGGCGATCCCGATCGCGATAATAATCCTTAATCAATTCCACCATCTTCTCATCTCATGTTAAGATCCGACCGGGTGAATATGTACTTTAGGCTTTTATGGTCCGTGATATATCTCACATCTATTTCCAATGAGATAATGACGCCATATCTTCAAAGCATGCACTACGGCAATTTAACTCCAAATCATGCGCGATAATTCCCTCATGCGGCCTCAATCGCCTTTGATGCATAGGCTACAACTTTGCCATTCTCAGATAGCACACAACCAAGACCTCGCTTTGATGCATCACAAGAAATATCAAATCAAGATCAGACATATCCGTAACACTAACACAAAAGTGTGATGTTAACCGCTCTTTAACTCCCGAAAACTTTCTTCGCACTCCGACGTCCATGCAAATTTCTTTTCTTTCTTCAACAATTGCGTAAGAGGTCTTGTAATCGTCGAAAATCCTTCTATGAACCGACGGTAATAACCGCCATTCTTCGAAAAACTACGGATCCGAGTAACTGCTTTTGGTTGTTCCTAATGTAACATGCCTTCCACCTTACGGGGTGGGGAACTGCCCTCGACTCCATTGATTCACCCAAATGCGAGGCATATCTCAAGTGAATCAAGGGAACCTCAAGCGCCCCGTGATTATACCCAGTTGGTCCTGTGATAGTTCGCCAACACGAGCATTCTCATCCAACAGCTTGACATCACAACACATACATAATTAGCGAAGCATAAACGTTATTACATACCAAAAGTAGGACTGCTGTCCATAGCGAGATACTTAAAGTTATTACATCAAGTAGCAAAGGAAATCACAAGATAAACAACAAAAGGGCCAGCATGGCATGCCCCCAAACCTCGTGCAACCAACTGGGCAAGAACGGCGATTACACGTTAGCATTAGTCGAAATCGCCTTTTAAAGTCCCGGCAGCGCCTCATCCTCACCGCAGCAAGTGGATAATCCGATTGAGTACAAAGAGTGTACTCGCACAATAGTATAAGTTGTATGCTGGTTTCTAACTACATGTGGTTGCTACATCAAAGGAAGGCAAATGGCAATTTCAGCATAAAGCAATATTTGGAATCAATCGTTAACAAGTATAGATTGAAAGGAATTGCATTTAGTAAACATTTGTAAATTCTAATACATCATCATAATTACTTTTATCTCATGCCTTCAAGCATTCTCCGAACCATGAGTTCCATCGCTCATGTTCGGCTACACACACGAGTACTCCAATACTCATGTCTTTTTCCCACTCCCATCCCATTCTTACCAAGACCTTAATACTCGCCTAGTGACTGACAATTCAAGAGATCGTCCTTAACCATGGACGCGGCTATTCGAATAGTTTAAACTCTGCAGAGGTACGACTTTACCCACACGACACGTCACACTCATGAGCCAAGCTATTAACACATTTCCTTATATGTGTCACGAGGTGAACGTGACAAACCATTTTCCAATATGCATGGTAGTGTATCTAAACCATCCGGATGATCGTGACCTCGATCCCGCTGCGCCCAAAGCTCGTGTGTGTGGATCAAGGAGTACACCCGTTGTTGGATATCCCCAACTCAACAAAGTCGAGGGACTCCGAGGACCTTCCTTGGCGCTCCACTAAGCCCAAGGAATTCCGGACATTCCTTGACGCCTACTAAGCTCAAGGAATTCCGAAAGTGCACACGGTTTACATACCCTAGTCATACATTAAGTACTTGGTTACGCCGGTCCCATAAACGGCGGTGGTTCGCACGATAGTTACTCAAAAAGACGCTACCAGATTTAGTCCTTAGGTCCTTAACCAATATCTCTACTCATTAATCAACAATTAAAATCAACATCATCATATTAATTCTCAATCATTATGCACCAATGGACTAAGTCCATCTATCGCGTTTCTAACGATGTTCTAAGCATGGCTAAGCAATTCGCATTTAACCCATATAATAATAATAAACCAACCATCTAGGGCGTACAATGGAACATGGAAGGAGATGATAAGGGATGGCATCACAAGGTGGTAATAGCTACGAATTTCTACCCAAACATAATTGTAATTGAAAGTAAGCATGCAATTGATAAAATAATTCCAAACATGTAAATTTCAATTAGTAGGAGCAATCATGGTCAAGGAGTAAAATAGTGCCTTGCTGCTCGTTCTTGATTTCGAAGACGTAGTCGTACTCGGGAGTGCCTTCCGAAACGTCAACACCTAACGAGAAAATCCAACTCCATAAACACCAAATCAAGAATTCAAAGATGCACATGATTAAAAGATGTATGAAATGCTCATGATGGGTAGTACTAATGGTAATATGAAAGTACTAATTGAGTTTTGCGTCAAAAGTTTAAATCCTAAAGTTTTTATTGAATTATTTCCGAATATCCGACAAAAACCCCGAGTATCCGAGTAAAATCTCCGAGTTTCCGGATTAAATCCTCGAGTGTCCGGCCGACCCCTTGTTACATGAATTCCGCCGATCCGAATATCCTGACAAATTCCCGACTATCCGGATTAAAACCCCGAGTATCCGGAGTAAATATCCTGAGTGTCCGGCCGAGCATTCTGTTCCAAAATGGCTATTTATCTATTGTCTCCTACACCCCAAAAAAGAATGTACTAGTGTTTTAAAGGGATGGACTAGGGCAGAATATTACCACTATGAGGTTGCTTTAGCACTTGATGGGTGTTGGTTTTGGTGAGGGAAACGACGAAGAATGTCACGATGCGGTCTTCTTGGTTCGCCTCCTCCGAGCTCGCATACACCACAATGCCCTTGCTTGCTTGTGCTTGCAGCAACTACTAGACCTCCTCCTCAAGCTTCCATACGACATGCGCAACCCGATTCAAAGTTTTAGGATGGATTCCATGGAAAGGCAAGAAATGAGTCACAAGAGCAGAAATTTCAGAACAAGGAGGAATGAAAAATTGATTGCCACTCACCCAAAACTTGGTTCCTCAAGAATCCATTTGGATGGATGTGAAGCTCTTGACCTTGGCTACAAGATGGTATAGCATGCACAAACCAAAACCCAAGTTTGGAGGGGATTTGAGGGGGAGAGATGGCAAGAGGTTGAAGAAAGGTGCTTGCTGTTTTTCTGTGCTTGAGCTGAGCAAATGAGCAGGAAATGGAGGAGAAACCAATGTTTAGACCTTATATAGGCTGGCCACTCATGCCTTACATGTGGGGCTAGGTCCCACATGTCATAGAGTAGGTGGAAGAGTGGGTATGGGTGATTGAAGTGAGAAAAGGCATGGAGAAGATGTGCACTCCACAATTTTCTATGCAAAGGTAGGTCCCATGCGTCATTGACTTGTCATGTACATAGGTAGGGGTGAGTAATGTAGCAACTAGTAGGGTAGGTATGTGCAGCCTTCACTCCTCTCTCTTATTCATATGGCCCACATGTCAATGACTAAGGCAAAATAACATGTGTGCAGTTTGAAAAATGATGTTTAGGGTTTTGCTACTCCCTCTTTATGCAAGATGAATGCCCTAACCCTTGTATGATTATAATTAATTTAGGATGCAACGATATTATGGAAGATGTTAACGCGACAAGCCTCACTTACCGGATTAACGAAAATTGGGCTGTTACAAGCCTCCCCCCCTTAAAAAGAATCTCGTCCTCGAGATTACACCGCTTCATTGAAGAGGTAGGGTATTCGCCCAAGATGATCCTCACGCTCCCATGTGGCTTCATCAGGTGTGATTACTCCATTGAACCTTAAAGAATTTGATGGTGTGGTTCCGTAACACGCCCCTCTCGCCGAGAATACCAATGGGATGCTCCTTGTAAGATAGATCGGGTTGTAATTCGAGAGTGTCCAATTCCGTGGCTTTTGCTGGGACACGAAGGCATTTCTTCATTGAGAGACATGAAAACATCATGCACATCGGCTAGCGAAGGGGAAGCTCCAATTGATATGCCACCGCTTCTCGCCGCTATAATTCGAAAGGTCCGATGTAACGAGGGGCTAGCTTTCCTTCACTTGAAACCGATTTAATACCTTTCATTGGTGAGACCTTGAGATAGACGTGATCACCAACTTCAAATTTGAGTTCACGGCGACGGCGATCACAGAGTTTTTTGACGAGATCAAGGCAATTCGCGAACTGTCATGAATAAATCGAACTTGTTCTTCCGCTTGACTAGTTCAGACCAAAGAGTGGCCTCTCTCCTGACTCGCATCGACTTAAGTGGAGTTCGCAAGATCTCCCATAGAGAGCCTCAATGGACTCATTCGAGACTAGCTTGATAGTCGTTGTTGTAGGAGAACTCCGCGAAGGGTAGGCATTTCTCCCAATTCTTGCCGTAGGTAAGGGCACAAGCCCTAAGCATATCCTCAAGAATTTGGTTTACCCGTTCAGCTTGTCCATCCGTTTGAGGATGATATGCGGTGCTAAAAGAGAGTTGGGTGCCCATGGCCTTGTGGAGGCATTGCCAAAAATACGAGGTAAACTGGGTACCTCGATCAGAGATAATCCTTTTGGGAACACCATGAAGAGATACAATTCGATGTAGATATAACTCAGCTAACTTACTCATCAGATCCGCTGCCTTGACAGAAGGAAATGAGCACTGTTAGTCGGTCAACGATTACCCATATAGAATCAAACCTTTTATGCCTTTGGGCAACCCGTGATGAAATCCATACTAATCTCTTCCCACTTCCACATAGGAATGGGCAAGGTTGAAGTGTGCCCATCTGCACGCAAATGGTTGGCTTTCACCACTGACATACGCCGTGACTCAAATACATACCGCATTTTCGCTTCATCCGTCCACCAAAGTTTTGGCTTAAGGTCCCGTACATTTTCGATTCTGTGATGAATGGAGAATGTGGAATTATGAGCTTCATCAAGGATTAGTGCCTTCAATTTCTTACAATTTGGCACCACTAGCCGCTTGTCGAACCACAAGACACCTTGTGGGTCCTATGAAACAATTGGCCTTGCCTTGCCGGATGCGGCTCTGATGAGTGCTATACCCTTGTCCGCCTTTTGAGCCTCTTTGATTTGGTCCAATAGGTTAGATTTAACTTCCATGACAGCAAGGAATCCTCCTTAACCACTTCTAGGTTGAGCTTCAAACTCGGCGCACATGGCGTCCGATTCCTGCCCAATCGAAAGGTGATTGCATTGGGATTTTGGCTCAGAGCATCGGCAACAATGTTGGTCTTTCCAGGATGATAATGGAGTCCCATATCATAGTCTTTAATCAATTCGAGCCACCTCCTTTGCCTCAAGTTCAGATCGGCTTGAGTAAAGATATACTTCAGGCTCTTGTGATCGGTGTAGATTTCGCAACGATTACCGATGAGGTAATGTCGCCAGATTTTTAGAGCATGTACCACTGCTGCCAGCTCTAAATCGTGGGTGGGATAATTCATTTCATGAGGTCTCAATTGCCTTGATGCATACGCCACAACTCGCCTCCTTGCATAAGTACACAACCCAAATTTCGAGGCGGATGCATCGCAATATATATCAAGCCCTTGTGAATATCCCAGAATCCAAGACAAAGCAAAGGGTTGTTTAACCTTTAACAATTGAAAGCTTGCCTCACACTTTGCTGACCATAATTAACTTATTCTCCTTCTTCAAAAGTTCGGTCAAGCTTTCATGATTTTGGAGAAGTTCTCCACGAATCGGCGGTAATAACCCGCTAACTCCGAGAAAACTTCAACATCCATGATGTTCTTAGGCTGCCTCAATGAAAGCACACCAGATCTTGCCGGTCAACCGCAACTCCGCTTCCGAGATCACATGGCCCAAGAAGGCAACCTCCTTAGCCAAAATTCGACTTGCTGAATTTTATGTGAAGCCGTTTTTCGCTTTTTTCCATGACCGCCTCAAGGTGTACTTCATGCTCCTCCCGACTTGGAGTAAATAAGAATATCATCAATGAAGATGACAATGAACTTATCGAGATATTCCATGAAAACTGAATTCATAAGGTTCATGAAATAGGCCGGTGCATTAGTCAAGTCGAAAGACATGACGGTATACTCATATAAACCATAACGAGTAGAGAATGCCGTTTTTGGAATGTCTTCCGATCTAATCTTGATTTGATGGTAGCCTAACCTCAAGTCAATCTTGGAGAAAACACGGGCCCCGGTCATTTGGTCGAACAAATCATCGATCCGCGGAAGTGGATAC
Source organism: Guadua angustifolia (assembly GCA_036346375.1). Classification (NCBI taxonomy): domain Eukaryota; kingdom Viridiplantae; phylum Streptophyta; class Magnoliopsida; order Poales; family Poaceae; genus Guadua; species Guadua angustifolia. The sequence goes on along the minus strand of JAYEVE010000861.1, from coordinate 979,163 downwards.
TTGTTCTTGACCGTGACCTCATTTAATGGACGATAATCAACACACATCCGTAAGCTATCATCTTTCTTCTTCACAAATATCGCCGGGCATCCCCAAGGTGAGGAGCTCGGTCTAATGAAGCCCTTCTCTTGCAACTCCGTAAGTTGTTTCTTTAACTCGATCAACTCATTTGGAGGCATACGGAAGGTCGCTTGATATCGGGCTGCTCCGTAAAAGCTCAATGACGAACTCGATCTCCCGGTCGGGTGGCATCCCCGGCAACTCTTCTGGAAACACATCTGGGTAATCACACACCACAGGTATGCTACTTATCTCAAGGAATGGCTCACCCTTCAAGGCATAAAGGTGAGCAAAATCGGGACTTGACGCAAACACGACTTGTTTGCCACTTGCGTTGGTAAGTGAAATAGATTTGCTTGCACAATTGATGCATCCTTGGTGCTTGGATAACCAATCCATCCCAAGAATAACTTCAATCCTTCCGCCTTAATCATGATCAAATCAGCTAGGAACTCTACCCCATTGATTTCAATTTTACTTCCCAGAGACTCGACGGTCCTTAATTCCGATCCCGGGTTTTAATGAGAAGTGGTGGATGCATAGGTTGTATAGGGAACTCATGATGCCTAGCAAACTTTCTTTAATAAATGAATGAGATGCTCTTAATCAAATAATACTAGAGTCGGGTAGGAGTTGACGAAAGCGCATCCAACACCACTTCCTGCATTCTCGAGCTTCTTCGACAAATACATGGTTGATGCACCACGAGGTGGGGTTGGTGCAGTTCTTGGAGGCGTTGGTCGAGGTGAAGGTGTTGCTGCCCCGTGCAAAAGTGGGTCTAATCCCGATGTTGCTTGGTTCTTTGTGGCATTGGCGCAAAGTGTCCCTACTGTTTGCAATCGAAACAAACAAGGATTGGACGAGCTTGAGTGTTGGTTCTTGCTGATTTCCACCTACGATTGGTGGAAGACTTGGCTGCGGGGCGAGCAATGAATGTTGGAGGCCTTGGCTGGTGCCGAGCTTGATAGTTTGAAGTGAGGGCGACCATGCGCGTGGCTGCAAGTTGCCGCTTGCTGAATTTTGTGCAGCTTCGCTTGCGCTATGCCAATCCTCCAATTTTCCCCACTTCTTCCACCACTATAGCCTTGTGGACCAAGTGCTGGAAATTTCGAAGTTAGAGCAGCGAGCTCTAGCTGCAACTCATCCGAAAGTCCCTCCATGAAGCGCTTGCTTGCGCCATCATTGGAGACCTCGTCAGGGCATATCGAGCCAAATAGTTGAACTCGTGGAGATAATCCATGATGGTCTTGCCACCTTGCTTCAATGCAAGAAATTCACGCTTCTTCCTTGCCATAACTCCAAGGGAACATGAGCTCGCGAAAGCCGCATTTAAACTCCGCCTAAGTGATGACATGATCGGCGGGCTGCATGGCGTAAAGCTGTCCCACCATACGCACGCCGCACCATCGAAGTTGATGTGAAGCATAGAGGACCTTCATGGTCCGGCATTGAGCGATGGCTAGCTTGTGCTCAATAGTCCGGCCAATCATCGCCCCGAGTGGATCCGCAAAGACGGGAGAATGTTGGCGCCGCAGGCGGAGAAACTCGCCAAGTCCGCTGGCGGCGTGATGTCTCGCCTCTCGCTCCTCGAAAGGGCCGGGCATAGGCCGTGTTACGGGCGATCTGCTGCAGGATCAAAGTTTGATCTTGCCGGTTTTGCTCAATCAGAGCGAGGACTTGAGCCATGGTAGGAGGGGGTGGAAGTTCCTCCTCCACGCGAGGGTGGTGCTGATTTTGGCGATGCGAGGACTCCGGGTGGTCAGGAGTGACCCCCTGAGTTGGATCCTCAGTTGCTTGAGAGCCGGTGGATTGCGGCCTCGCATCACGCTGAGATTGGGAGCGAGTGGTAACTCCCGCCATCTGCTGCCAAAACCAAGTTAGCAACAAGGTAAGAAGAGCCACAACCGCACTAAACTAAAATATTTGGACAGCAAGTCATAAAAGTTTAAATTCTACATGTATGCAGCAAGAAAACATGCACCAAATCCAAAAGACTTCAAAGTAAGAAGGCTCTTAAGCCACAACATCAACCATGAAAGCAAATAACAAGGTTCCGATACCATAGCACAAGTTCACGAATTCGTGAGGTCAAGAATGATAACTAAAGGCGACAAGTCCAAATACAAGAGCTAGCATAGGTTCATAAGGTAGCCTATTACATCAATTAAATTAGTTCAACTCATAGCTTGACCGGGACAACTCAAATGTCTCTAAGGAACCCATGGGGAAACACATCCAAAAGATGATATCCCGGCGATCCGGTGTCTTCGGGGTCCAAGGGGTTAGTGAGACGCCATGGCGATCCTATGTAGAATCTAGGTACCCCACAGATTCCTCGCACGCCGACGCATCACACCTCCCGAGTTGATGCGCCGTGTTGGACACAACGCCCTCGGTCTCTATCCCCGGCACATGCGGAAACTGAAAAGTAGGTGGGCCGCATCATGTGGCGTCGTGGAGTTGCGCCCATACAATGCGCCCCTTGGCACTAAGTTGATCTCAACGATTGGTGAAGATGCCCTTGTGCCTCATGGAGACGGGCACGAGTCTCCCATAACTCATGGACAAGGCAACGATTAGCTGGCCTAAGGCACGGACCAAACCCGACTAACCGGCGAATTGAAGAATCTTCACCTATCTCAGTTTTAGCGACGCTGTTGACTTCATCCGCCGATCCTCATTGTGGGAAATATTGATAAGGAGGCAATGTCACCCCACAAATCATGACGGAGATGGCACATGGCAACATATGCCACCTCTTGAATGGCCATCCCCACGGACGCCCCTCGCCTCGAAAGTGATAGGGAATGCTCCCGTCACCATCCTAGCGATGATGTGAATCGTGGCGCAGTAGGTCCGCAATCCAGTCCTCGTGAGCACGCACCATAGACCGCACTGGTGCATAGGTGAAGTTGGCCTCCAAAGCATATCCCTTAGGAGGGAAGGATAGCCTCCACATCCTCGCCATGAGGAGACCAAAACCAATGGCCCAAACTCATCTCATTATGTTGAAAGGATAAGAGGAGTTAGAAACTTGTTTGCACAATCAAATGAACATAGGGTAAGATGCAGAACTAAGAGGGGTAAGAAATAAAGGAATGCACAAGGCTATCAGTTCTAAAATTATTTGATAACAAAATAATTTTTGACTCAAAACGCTCTCTACCTAGTCGTAGCAAGGCCGTTCTAACCTATAGTCAGTATGGCTCTGATACCAAGCCTGTGGGGAACCGTCCCCGGGACTCCATTGATTCACCCAAATGCGAGGCATATCTCAAGTGAATCAAGGGAACCTCGGGCGTCCCGTGATTATACCCGTGTTGGTCCCAGGATAGTTCGCCAACACAAGCATTCTCATCCAACAGTTGACATCACAACACATACATAATTAGCGGAAGCATAAACGTTATTACATACCAAAAGTAGGACTGCTATCCATAGCGAGATACTTAAAGTTATTACATCAAGTAGCAGCGGAAATCAGAAGATAAACAACAAAAGGGCCAGCATGGCATGCCCCCAAACCCTCAGGCAACTAACTGGGGCAAGAACGGCGACTACACGTTAGCATTGTCGAAATCTGCCCGGTAAAAGTCCCCGGGCAGCGCCTCATCCTCACCTGCAGCAAGTGGACAATCCGATTGAGTACAAAGAGTGTACTCGCACAATAGTATAAGTTGTATGCTGGTTTCTAACTACATGTGGTTGCTACATCAAAGGAAGGCAAATGGCAATTTCAAAGATAAAGCAATATTTGGAATCAATCGTAAACAAGTATAGATTGAAAGGAATTGCATTTAGTAAACATTTGTAAATTCTAATACATCATATAACATCATCATAATTACTTTTATCTCATGCCTTCAAGCATTCTCCTAACCATGAGTTCCATCGCTCATGTTCGACTACACACACGTACTCCAATACTCATGTCTTTTTCCCACTCCCATCCCATTCTTACGAGACCTTAATACTGGCGCCAAAGGATCGACAATTCAAGAGATCGCCCTAACCATGGACGCGCTATTCAATAGTTTAAACTCGCAGAGGTACGATTTTACCCACACGACACGCCACACTCGTGAGCCAAGCTATTAACACATTTCCTTAGATGTGTCGGCCGAGGTGAACGTGACAAACCATTTTCCAAGATGCATGGTAGTGTATCTAAACCATCCGGATGATCGTGACCTCGATCCCGCTGCCCAAAGGTTCGCGTGTGTGGATCAAGGAGTACACCCGCTGTTGGATATCCCCAACTCAACAAAGTCGAGGACTCGAGGACCTTCCTTGGCGCTCCACTAAGCCCAAGGAATTCGGTGACATTCCTTGACGCCTACTAAGCTCAAGGAATTCGAAAGTGCACATGGTTTACATACCCTAGTCATACACAAGTACTTGGTTACGCCGGTCCCATAAACGGCGGGTGGTTCGCACGATAGTTACTCAAAAGACGCCACCAGATTTAATCCTTAAGGTCCTTAACCAATATCTCTACTCATTAATCAACAATTAAAATCAACATCATCATATTAATTTCAATCATTATGCACCAATGGACTAAGTCCATCTATCGCGTTTCTAACGATGTTCTAAGCATGGCTAAGCAATTCGCATCTAACCCATATAATAATAATAAACCAACCATCTAGGGCTTACAATGGAACATGGAAGGAGATGATATGGGGATGGCATCACAAGGTGGTAATAGCTACGAATTTCTACCCAAACATAATTGTAATTGAAAGTAAGCATGCATTTGATAAAATAATTCCAAACATGTAAATTTCAATTAGTAGGAGCAATCATGGTCAAGGAGTAAAATAGTGCCTTGTCGCTCGTTTCTGATTTCAAGACGAGTCGCATTTCGGAGTGCCTTCCAAACGCCAACACCTAACGAGAAAATCCAACTCCATAAACACCAAATCAAGAATTCAAGATGCACATGATTAAAAGATGTATGAAATGCTCATGATGGGTAGTACTAATGGTAATATGAAAGTACTAATTGAGTTTTACGCCAAAAGTTTAAATCCTAAAGTTTTATTGAATTATTTCCGAATATCCTACAAAACCCCAGAGTATCCGAGTAAAATCTCCGAGTTTCCGGATTAAATCTCGAGTGTCCGGCTGACCTCCTACACGTGAATTCGGCCCGTCCGAATATCCGACAAATTCCCTGACTATCCGGATTAAAACCCGGAGTATCCGGAGTGTCGGCCGAGCATTCTGCTCCAAAATGGCTATTTATCTATTGTCTCCTACACCCCAAAAAGAATGTACTAGTGTTTTAAAGGGATGGACTAGGGCAGAATATTACCACTATGAGGTTGCTTTTAGCACTTGATGGGTGTTGGTTTTGGTGAGGGAAACGACGAAGAATGTCACGATGCCGGCCTTCCTCGTTCGCCTCCTCCGAGCTCACAGACACCACAATGCCCTTGCTTGCTTGTGCTTGCAGCAACTACTAGACCTCCTCCTCAAGCTTCCATAATGACATGCAAACCCGATTCAAAGTTTTAGGATGGATTCCATGGAAAGGCAAGAAATGAGTCACAAGAGCAGAAATTTCAGAACAAGGAGGAATGAAAAATTGATTGCCACTCACCCAAAACTTGGTTCCTCAAGAATCCATTTGGATGGATGTGAAGCTCTTGACCTTGGCTACAAGATGGTATAGCATGCACAAACCAAAACCCAAGTTTGGAGGGGATTTGAGGGGGAGAGATGGCAAGAGGTTGAAGAAAGGTGCTTGCTGTTTTTCTGTGCTTGAGCTGAGCAAATGAGCAGGAAATGGAGAAACCAATGTTTAGACCTTATATAGGCTGGCCACTCATGCCTTACATGTGGGGCTAGGTCCCACATGTCATAGAGTAGGTGGAAGAGTGGGTATGGGTGATTGAAGTGAGAAAAGGCATGGAGAAGATGTGCAGTCGACAATTTTCTATGCAAAGGTAGGTCCCATGCGCCATTGACTTGTCATGTACATAGGTAGGGGTGAGTAATGTAGCAACTAGTAGGGTAGGTATGTGCAGCTTTCACTCTCTCTCTTATTCATATGGCCCACATGTCAATGACTAAGGCAAAATAACATGTGTGCAGTTTGAAAATGATGTTTAGGTTTTGCTACTCTCTTTATGCAAGATGAATGCCCTAACCCTTGTATGATTATAATTAATTTAGGATGCAACGATATTATGGAAGATGTTAACGCGACAAGCCTCACTTAATGGATTAACGAAAATTGGGTCATTACATTGGGTCTACAAGAATCCTTTAGCAAATATTACATGACCAAGGAATTCTACCTTCTCTTTCCAAAAGTCGACTTACTAAATTTAGCGATAATCGCTGTTCTCGCAATTTCTCTAATACCAATCTTAAATGCTCACGTGTTCTTCTTCTCGCCTTGGAATACACAAGGATATCGCCTATGAAGACAACCACAAATTTATCCAGTATTTCATGAATACTTTATTCATTATGTTCATGAAATATGCAGGAGCATTGGTTAATCCAAAAGACATGACAGTAAACTCATAATGTCCATAACGAGTGGAGAATGCCGTCTTTGGAATATCCTCTTCCCGAATCTTTAATTGATGATACCCGAGCGAAGGTCTATCTTGGAGAAAATTCCTGCTCCTCTCAACTGATCAAACAAATCATCAATCCTTGGTAAAGGGTACTTATTTTTGATTGTCACTTCATTAAGTGCACGATAATCAATGCACATTCTTAAACTCCCATCTTTCTTTCTCGACAAACAAATCGGCGCTTCCCCACGGGAAGAACTTGGTCGAATGAACCCTTTCGAGAAATTCTCGATTTGTTTCTTCATTTCAACTAGCTCATCGGTTGGCATCCGACATACCTCTTTGCTATTGAGCTGCTCTGTACTAATTCAATAACAAACTCAATATCCCGATCCGCGGCATGCCCGTAAATCTTCGTGAAATACTTCCGAAAATCCCTAACCACTTGCACATCTTCTAGATTAGCAACCTTTACATCGCTGATCATTACCCGACCTTCACGAGCCGCGTTGTACGCGACTTCCACTTTCTTGCCACTAGAGCTTTCTAGGGTTACCATCTTCTAACCACAATCCAACATGGCCTTATGTTTGGATAGCCAATCCATCCCTAAGATGACATCCAAGGTTTGGGTATCTAATAGGATAAGATTTGCTAGGAATTCTATCCCATTCATAAGCAATTTAACTCCCAAACATCCAAGGCTAGATCGAAGTTCAGATCCTAGGGCTTGGACTAAGAGCACACATTTAAGGTTCTGAACAGCAAACCCATTCTTCATTGCAAAGTCCTACGAAACAAACGAATGCGAAGCTCCAGAATCAAATAGGATCAGAGTGGGCTAATCGAAGTTAACCAGAACTTTCCCAAGACAACATCTCAAGGTTCTTGAGCTTCATCAAGAAGTGATATGATTGATTCTCCCACGCACCGCCGTCATGTGATGCTCTCGATCGAACGGGTGCTCGATTTCTCCAATCACCGAGTCAGATGGGTAGTGCTCAAATTGAAACAAACCGGTAACGCTTCTTCTTATTAACTTGTTAGCAAAATGTATTCAACTCGGACACGATGGCTATCGACCGTCCAGTCATGATTCGAGGGCTACAGTAGATCAAGGCGTCCGAATCGGTACCGACTAATAAGGATCGTTCGATCTTAATCTAACGGCACGTAATGGTTAGGGTTTTTATCAATGACGTGGCGTGCTATGGACCGCTACATGGCAATCCGACGGTTCACGTTAACGCTCCCAATTTCCACCAGTGTTCGCACAGTGATGGGCCGGGCCCAACACTGTTCACGATAATTTCCCAGGTTTTTCCAATTAAAACAATTCAAGAAAATAAATAAATTTATTTAGGGTAGTAAAAATACTCTTAAAATTCCAAGAAAATCTCAAAAATACTTTGAACATTCTGGTCCTAAATAAAATATTTTCACCAAAACTTTATTTTAAATTCTCTTTAATAATTATTTCTTAACAAAAGGTAATATATATTAATTCAAAATAATTCAAATAAATCTTTAAAATCCAATAAATTCCAGAAAATGCACAAAAATAATAAATTGTAATAAAATAATATTTAATAATTGAAAAGTCCAAAAATTGGGATGTTACATAAAACCTATGGAAGCCTATGTCTAGGTGCAGATTACACACTAGTCAGTCCGTGCCCCGAATTTATAACTGACACTCGGTATTTTGCACTAATCCAGATCGCTTAGTGCACACAGACTAAACAGGTATAATATCACATCATACACAATGAATATTAAATAAGTTCTCGCAAACATGTATATAAACGAGTTGTGTGACCTTATGGTCCCTCATAATAATCTACCACATGTATTTACAATAATCGAGTATTAAAGTTCGACAATGAATAGTAAATAACATCGTAGCGATCCATCTTCATCACAGCACCCCGACCGAGGCTTGCTTCCCTAGTTCTCCTACCTTCAACTAACTCGCCTTCATAAGGTGCGAGTCTCTTCTTCCGTAAGTTTGTCCAAGGGTGAGTACACACCGTGACTCAACAAGTCATGCACAAAATGCGATCTATTTACTACATGTATGGCTTATTACGTAAGGAATGGCTTTACCAGCTTGCTTTTGCTTTTTATGCATAACATTTTAAACTACTATCTATTTAGATTGAAAGCATCAAAACTATGTGATCATTATATTTTTCAACTGCTTTCCACATAGTTTTGGACACACATTCCTAATCATCTTTCTTTGACACACACCTCAACCCATTTTATTTTCAAACACTAACCCTTGATCAGAATCCCGAGCATTGTCCATTACCGTGGACTCGCTTATTCAACAGCTTTTACACTCGCAGAGGTTGTACACTTTATGCACAAGATACAACAGACAACACAAAGGCGATTAACCGTGAATAAAGCTTTTCAGAGACTTCTATCTTAGCCTAAGAACCTCTCCATGTTGCCTTCACTATCACTTCCTCACTCAGAGCCAAGTATAGGACCGATAAGCACCGCTGGATAGGGAACCAAGCAAGAGTACAGCACGCCTCCGTGATAGTTACCCCTGTAATCGCCACCCCGAGGTATCAAAGGTAAGACATCAGAACCCTAATGAGCTAGGTCTTCCCATTCAGACATGTGGTTGTACGAGACTCAGTCAAGGCTTGCAAGGTAAGGTCCTCAACTCGACCAAGGCAAGACTTCCTTCTCTCAATTTGGCACACAAATTCTCACCACACTCAACCCACCCTCCAGCTTGCTACACAGCCCACTCCGCACAAAGCCTCACCCACTTGCCCCTGCCTAAAACAAATCCACCCCAAGTTGTTAATAAAGGCAACGATGCTCCTAATCATCTTTCATGTAGAATAAACTGAATTTCATGTAGAATAAACCGAATTGAAATCACTCAAATCAGAGTTAAAACGCAAAAGTTATAGCCATTTGAAGTTTTAAAATAAATCAAAAAGAATAAATCGAATTTCTTTATTTATTTTCATACGGAAAAATCCGGATTTATGACGTCAGCATAGCTAATAATGACGCCAGCATTGAAAACATTTTCGGTCAAATATTTTTATTAAGAAAATTCGGAATTATGATGTCAAGATTACGCCATCGCCGACGCCAAGACTCCACCGCCAAAGATCGACAAGTGGGCCCCATCGATAACGCTGTCGCCGACGTTAAAGATGACACGCGGTCAAAAATCTGATCGTGACACGTGGCGGTGAACTATCAACCGAGAGGTTGATTTAATCTCAACCGTCGGATTACAAATGAACAGGCGAGATCTAAACGTCGTTTCGGCTCGGTTTATCCCCGGGTTAATACGTGGCAACATCTTGACCATCCGTTGAAAAATCAACGGCCAGATCTGATCGACACGTGTCAACGAATTATCAACCGAGAGGTTGATCAAATCTCGACCACTCGATTCAAAACAAACGGCGAAATCTAAACGACGCTTCGGTTTCAATCCTAACACATGGCTTCATCTCAGCCCTCAGATCACTATCGACAATAAAATAAATTCGGTGACGCCATCAAGTAGCGACGGCGCCGCTCCTTGGCTTCGCAGACACACGCCGCCCTTAATTAATCCGACGCGTGGCACAATCCGACTCGTTAATTTCAAAACCGACGGCGCAGATAAATCGTAATCCCACGACGAATCGGCGACGTATATCCTCGGCGCGACGCTGCGGACACATCCACACCGCACAACCAAAATCCAATGGTTCAGATCTAATCATCCGCGACGCTAGCATCTCAAATCTAACGGGCGTAGTTATCTAAACTACGTGGCTTCATTACAAACGCACGATCAAGATCTAACGGTGGATAATTGAAGATGAAGTTTACTGTACCGTGGCTACGTGGCTAAATCCACACCGTACATCAAAGATCTAATGGCTAACAATTATTTGGTCAAAAGCACATGTGGGCGATCCCTCACGGGCACGTGGCGCTATCATAGCCATTGATCTCTAGATCTACGGCTACGGGGTGAAGATGAAACTCACTGTTTCGAGGCCGACGTGGACGAATCGGAGGCGTTCAACGAAGATCAAACGGCTCTCGAAGCTCCACGTTCTGGCGATGGCACGGCGAGTTGAGGCGGCCGGAGAGGAAGAAGACAACCCACGGGACGGCGTTCCAGAGCAGCTCCGACGACACGGCTTGGCTCCTCGGGTGCGGCTCGACGCGGGAGTTTCTCCGGTGGTCACGGCAACGGCAGAGAGTCACCGGAGCCGGCGCAATAGAGGCGGAATTGCTTCGGTACTACGGCGAGGTCGTGCGGTGTCTACGATGATTCTCGATATGCGTGAAAGGGCTCAACATGTGCGGGACGACGTGCTTTATACACCGTGCCAGATGATGAAGCGGCGGAGACGCACGACGTCGAATAATGGCGATGGTTACAAATCAAAACGCACGGCAGTGACGGCACTTCCCTTCCCCGCAGACGAAGCGACGTGGCCCCAATCCGTCCATCCACGCGGCGACCCAACGATGCGGGCGACGAATCGACACGGGTGAATCGCAACCGTGCGATACAATTCGGACGGCAAGCGATCGGCGACGTTAGGGTTTCGCCGCAGGCACAAGAATGGGCTCGCCTACTACATCGCTCATCCAATTTCTAGTTGTTTTTCAATAAAAATAATTCTAGAAATTCATTTGATTTATTTGAGGCATTAAAAATATTAGAAAAATTCTAGAAAAATTCCAGAAAATATTTTAAGACATTTTGAACTCAAAAAAAATACTTCCATTTATATTTTATTAAAACTTTTCATTATTAAATTAATTTCCAGAGAAAGCTAATTTCCAAAAATTCAATTAAATTCAAATAAATTCTAGAAATTCAAAATAAATTACAGAATTCAAAAATAGCCAAATTTTAGGTTGTTACAAACCTCCCCCCTTAACAGAATCTCAACCCCGAGATTCAGGGCTAGCTAGAAAAGAGATTGGGAAACTCCTTCAAATCTTCCTCGCGTTCCCAAGTTGCCTCGCTTTCTGAGTGGTTGCTCCACTGAACTCTGCAAAAACGGATTGACTTGTTTCTGGTCTCTCGATCCATGGTATCTAAAATCTTCACTGGATATTCTTTGTAAGTTAAATCCTCTTGCAGCTCAATAGCTTCAATAGGTGCTTGTTCTCCCAGATTCGCAGACATTTCTTCAATCGCGACACATGGAACACATTATGTACTCGCTAAAGATCAAGCGCTTCTAGCCGATCCGCAACTTCTCCTTTATGCTCAAAATCTTGAATGGTCCCACATATCTCGGGCAAGTTTTCCTTTAGCATGGAACCTTTAACTCCCTTTAATGGCGTGACCTTGAGATAAACATAGTCTTCGTTCAAAGCTCAAATCACGGCGCCGATTATCCGCAGAACTCTTTTGCTCGGATTGTGCCGCTTTCCTTTCCTAATCGAGCAATGTTCTTCTCGCTTCTAAAAGTACGCCTCGTCCAAAACATGTCGTTCTCCGCCTCATTCCATTTAATGGTGTTCACACTACGACCATACAAAGCTTCAAAAGGCAACATTTTCAAACTGGCTTGATAGCTATTGTTGTAGCTAAACTCAGCATATGGCAAGCATTTGTCCCACGATGTGGTATATGACAAAGCACAAGCTCTTAGCATATCTTCAAGTATCTGGTTTACCCTTTCGATCTGACCATCTATCTGTGGATGGTATGCCGTGCTAAAATTCAGACGGCTACCCATAGCTGTATGCAATTTATCCCAAAATCTTGAGGTAAATTGTGTACCTCTGTTCGATACTATCTTCTTAGGTACACCGTGCAAACACACAATTCTTAATATATATAACTCTGCTAACTTGTCTCCCGAATATGTTGTCTTTATGGGTATGAAATGTGCAACTTTTGTTAACCGATCAACTATGACTCATATGGAATCATATCCACCTTGAGTTCTTGGCAAACCGGTGATAAAATCCATCCCAATTTCCTCCCATTTCCATTCTGGTATCTTTAGTGGTTGTAACAGTCCTGCTGGTCTCTGATGCATGGCTTTGACTGTTTGACACACATCACATAGCGCTACATGCTCAGCTACTTCTTTCTTCATGTTTGGCCACCAAAATCTTTCTTTTACATTCTGATACATCTTAGCACTACCAGGGTGAATGGAGTATTTGGAATCATGTGCTTCTTCCAATATAAACTGCTTCAATTTCGGTTTATGGGGTACACATATTCTGTTTTTTATCCACAAGGTACGCTGCTCATCTACTTTGAAGTCTTTTGCTAAGTCTTCGTCCATCTTGGATTTGATTCTATTAATCTTTTCATCATCTTTTTGACCTTCCCTGATCTGCTCTTCTAGGGTCGGCTTAACCTCCAAAGTAGCTAAGAATCCTTCCGGTACAACTTCCAATCTTAACTTTTGAAGTTCCTTGCATAAATCAGTCTGATCTTTTGCTATCGCCAAATTCAAGCTATAGCTTTTCTGACTCAAAGCATCTGCTACTACATTTGCTTTTCCTGGATGATAATGGATTCCGATGTTATAATCCTTGAGTAGTTCTAACCATCTCCTTTGTCTCATGTTAAGGTCCGATTGAGTGAATATATACTTTAGACTTTTGTGGTCGGTGTATATCTCACATCGGTTTCCGATGAGATAGTGACACCATATCTTAAGAGCGTGCACTACATCAGAAGCTCTAAATCATGGGTCGGGTAATTCTGCTCATGTGGCCTTAACTGTCTTGATGTATAAGCTACTACTTTACCGTTCTGCATCAGCACACATCCTAGTCCCAGGCGCGAAGCACACAATATATATCAAAATTATCCTTGGTGTTCGACAACACCAGAACTGGTACCGAAGTCAAACGCTTCTTCAGTTCTTGGAAACTCTTTTCGCACTCAGACGACCACGCAAACTTTTTCTCTTTCTTTAGCAATTGCGTGAGAGGTCTCGTAATTGTAGAAAATCCCTCAATGAACCGGCGGTAATAACCCGCCATACCAAGAAAACTTATGATCTGAGTAACTGACTTTGGTTGCTCCCAATGCAACACTGCCTCTACCTTCTTTGGGTCAACGGCTACACCTTCAGCAGTCATTACATGGCCCAGAAACTCTACCTTCTTTTTCCAAAAGTCACATTTACTGAATTTTGCATATAACTGGTTTTCTCTCAACTTTTCCAAGACCATCCTTAAATGTCCAGCATGCTCTTCCTCGGACTTGGAATAAACCAAAATGTCATCAATAAACATGATGACAAACTGATCCAAATATTCCATGAATACTTTGTTCATCATATTCATGAAATATGCAGGAGCATTAGTCAGTCCGAAAAGACATGACGGTGAACTCATAATGGCCATACCTAGACGAAAAAGCTGTCTTTGGTATATCCTCAGTCCGAATCTTTAGCTGGTGATATCTGGATTAGGGATGGCAGTTTTACCCATGGGTTTGGGTACCCGTGGGTACCCGACCTGATAAGAGTGGGTATGGGTAGCATTTTAGATCCATGGGTTTATGGGTTTGGGTACCCGATAGGCCCATAGGATGGGTGTGGGTGTCAATTTGTACCCATGGGTACCCAATGGGTATCCTATGACATGTGGGCCAACTTTTTTAGAGGTATATTAGAAAAACAAACTTACTCGATCGCTTCACCGAGTCCGCCCCCTCGATTCCTCGCCCCATCGCTCGATTGTTTCTGCCTCCCTCCTCGCTTTTGCCTCCTCGGCACCAACGCCCGCCTCCTCCCGGCCGACTCCTTCCATCGGCCTCCCTCCCAATACAAGATAGTGCCCAAAAGGAAAGAGAAAGGAGATGTGAGAAGGAGATAGAAGGAGAGGTGACCCCTACGCACCCGAAACGCATTGCTCCCCACGGTACCCCGAGGTCTAGTGTTCCGGCGGACCGAGCCATGGCCTCCGACGTCTGCGAGGGGGGAGAAGCATGTGGTGGCCGTGGCTAGGGCTGGGCAAATAAACCGAAAACCGAAACCGAAAAAACCGAAACCGAATTGTTCGATTGTCGATTCGGTTAGCTATATGAAATAACCGATTTTTTTCGGCTAATTCGGTTGTACACCTCGGTTAACCGAAATAACCGGAATATGTATGTCACATGTGAACTAAACCCTAGCTGGCTCGGCTGCTCCTGGCCCTCAGGCCCTCATCCCTCGCGAGTCACAATCCAGCCTCCAGCCTCCAGGCCCAGGGTTACTCCAGTCTCCAGGCGGCAGGCGGTGCCCTCCCCTCCCCGCCGGTCCAGGTGCCACCCACCCCTCCCCGCCCCCTCCCCACCGGTCCAGGTGTCGCCCGCCCCTCCCCTCCGGGCTCCGGCCTCCCTTCCCCAATCGGCACTCCAGCGACGCCTCCCGGCCTCCTCCTTCCCCAATCGACTCCACCAGGTCCAGTGGCTCCAAAGCAGTAGGCGACGCCTCTTCTCTCCTCCCTTGAGTGACTTGTAAATGATTCCATTTCCATCTGTGAAATGAAAAATCTTATGCTATGAGGAGGGATGGGATATGTTATATTCTTTTGATTCATGCAGTTCTATCTCAGACAGCTTCAATTGCTAATCGCTTTAACCTAAAACTGGAATTTAATCGGATCTGTGATGGTATTTCTTCATTTAACCGATCAACGCACATTTTCTTATGATACCGTGATGTTGCCATTTGTATAACGCCTTGTGATATGTGTTCTTTTGTTGTGCAAACAGCTACCATGATTCTTATTTCCATAGCATTTAGCCTCTTACAAGTAATGCTTATCTACATTTGGTTTTTTATAGTTTATATTTACTTCATTTTATTGGTGAGGCAACATGGTTAGGTGTTTGGGAATTCAGTTGTTGCTTATCACGGTATTTTCGTTGTCAATTGGCGGCCTGTTAGCATAATGAAGCGACTTATCTGTATGAATGGGTGCATGGTTGAATTAAGTCATCTTGAATAGATACATTTAAGCTTGGTGTGTGGTTTAGTTGTTTGAGTAGGCAATCGGATGTACCGAGATGGTTTTTGTTGGTCGAGTAATATCAAAACTTCAAAGGGCAAGAAGGTTTGATTCTCGATTCCTCGTGGCAAGAAGGTGTGAATTTCGTTAATTCGGCTTAAAATCAAACCAATTATCGGTTAACCGAATTGTCGGCTTCAAATTTCAAACATATTTCGCTTCTTTTTCAATAATCAAATTCACAGAAAACCAAAACCGAAACCGAAATATTCGTTAAACCGAACGCCTGTGCCTAGCTGCGGCGCCCCACCTCCGCCTTTTGTTTTTTGTTAGCAGACAGATCTATACCCGTGGGTACCCATTGGGTATTGGGTACCCAACGGGTTTGGGTATGGGTATAGATCTGTACCCGCAAAGCTTAGTGGGTTTGGGTAGATGGGACTTTATTCGGGTTTGGGTTTGGGTTTAAGGCAGTAGTACCCGGAGGAACCCACCCGATTGCCATCCCTAATCTGGATCGTAGATCTATCTTAGAGAAGACTCCTGCTCCTCTTAGCTGATCAAAAAGATCATCTATCCTGGGCAATGGGTACTTGTTCTTTATCGTCACATCATTGAGTGCACGATAGTCTATACATATTCTAAAGCTTCCATCTTTCTTCTTTACAAACAACACCGGGGCTCCCCACGGCGATGAACTAGGTCTTATAAATCCTTTCTCCAATAATTCCTCAATTTGTTTCTTCATTTCCACCAATTCCTTGGTAGACATCCTATAGGGTCTCTTGGCTATTGGAGCTGTCCCAGGCACAAGCTCAATAACAAACTCTATATCCCTGTCTGGTGGCATTCTGGGAAGTCCTTGGGAAACACATCCGGGTATTCATTAACTACTGAAATATCTTCCAAGCTAACAGCTTTCACACTATTGATCATCAATTGACCATCCCGGGCAGCAAGTGCTTGAATCTCCACCTTCCTACCATCTGAGCTCAATGGTTACAACTCTCCGTCCACAATCGAAAGCATCGCCTGTGCTTGGATAACCAATCCATTCCCAAAATGACATCTATGGTCTGGGTATCCAATATAATTAAGTTCGCTAGGAACTCTATTCCATTTATTAATAATTTCACCCCAGAATATCCTACCTTAGCTCGGAGTTCTGATCCAGGGGTTTGGACTATTAGTGTGTTCTTGAGTTTAACCACATCCAAATCATTTTGCATGGCAAAAACTTGAGAAATGAATGAATGAGAAGCTCCTGAATCAAACAAAATAGTAGCTGGTACTGAGTTAACTAGGAACTTACCCAGTACAACATCTGTTGCATTCTGAATTTCATCTGCCATGATATGGTTGACTCTTCCTCGCACAACAGACTGAGGTGCAGCTCCAGCTTGAACAGGTGCTCGGCTTCCTCCTTGAGCTGGTGTTCTCGCAGGCGTGTTACCCAAGTTGAAGCGAACAGGGTAACTCCTCCCTTCTTGGGACAAGTGTTGGCGAAGTGCCCCATCTCGCAGCAGCTTATAGCAACGCTTTCTCGCCATTGATGGGTTGCTCGCAGCTTGACTAATGGTTCTTGCAGTGTCTGCAGATTCTCGACCGTAGGTCATTTGTCGGGTGTATTGGTGTTTATGCGCCGCTTCCCCGGCCGAACTCGCTGAATCGTGGGGTACCACCCTTGGTCTTTGCTGACCCTGACGTCCTCCTTGCTGTGCCAAGTGACGCTTGCGGTGGTCATCTAACTCTTTACGCTTGTCTTCCAAAATTAAGGCCTTGTTGACCAACTCCTAGAAATCCGAAAATGTGTGGGTGATCAGTCCCACTTGAAGTCCAGAGTTGAGTCCCTTCATGAATCGGGACTGCCTAGCTTTGTCAATGGCTACGTCTTCTGGTGCATAACGTGCCAATTGGGTAAACTTGTTAAGGTAATCAGCCACAGATTGGCCTCCCTGCTTCAAGGATCGAAACTCCTCTTTCTTAAGTTCCATCATCCGTTCCGGCACATGGTACTGGCGGAAGGCTACGGTAAACTCATCCCAGGTAATCTCCTGAGGATGCTCGTGGGATGCACAATAATTTTCCCACCATTCTGCAGCAGTCCCCTCAACTGGTGAGAGGCGTACAAAACTCGCTCGTTGCCTACACATTGGGATATGTGCAGCTTCCTCTCGATTGTACGTAGCCAGTCATCGGCTTCAATAGGGTTGACGTTCCCAGAGAAGGTTGGGGGTCTGGTTCTCATGAAGTCCGACAATCTAGACTGATTTCCATGGTGATTAGCTTGGTTGTTGTTGAAGTTGTTGGCAGCAGCTTGATTTTGCATCTGTTGCATTTGATGCATCATAGTCTGCATCAACTGGGTCTGGGCAGCCAAAATGCTCCTAAGTTACCCATATCAACGGTGGTGCAATTTTGAGGATTTGGTGCTTCATTATTGTTACACCTCATTGTGATCCGCTTCCTCCAAATTTCCACGGTTTCCACAAGTGTTCACCATCTGAAGAACAAAGGATTTAGGGAAAAGAGGAAATAGAGTGGGCAAGTATACAAGTATTTTATGCGGGGAGAAATTTTGACTCGAACATAAGCACGCCATTTTATTTAATGTTATAGGGATATGGCCACTCACAGGTGCCTACAGGCATCGCGACACATAACCAGCACACATAAAATATCCATATAAAGTGTTCATCCAATAGCAACATAATAACTCATAAGTTCAAAATAACCGTTCTAAGGACGGACTCAATAAACTGACTCAAAATAACTTGACTCGACATTTGACTCAACGTGATGAGTCGACTCGGGAAAAACAAAAACACTCAATGCCGAGCCATCCAGCCGCGTCCTCAAGCGATATCATGGTGGTGCGGCGCATAGGAGCAACCGTCTCGATGCTCCCACCGCCGGTGGAACAAAAGAGCCCATCGACTCGGCTGCCTGGGGTCGCTTCGCCGGTGCCGTGTCTTTGGCACCACCGCACCGGCGCCTCGCCAAAGCTCGGCTCCTCGTGGTCGGGTCATGCAGCTCAAGCTCCGCCTAGCTCCGACCCTCCAACAACTCCTCTAACTCGCGAATCCTCCCGGTATATCGACATACCTCTCTAACATCCTCGCAATCGAGTCCCGAGCTCCGCAACCTCATCACGTGACCTCTCGCAGCCTCCGGATTGTCTTGTCCAAGGTCTCTCTCGGGCGGCGGCGATCTCACCAAGTGTATGATCGAAGGCCATCGCTGCCGATCGGATCCCCGTCGGCGATTGTCTCTTGCCGGATGGTGGTGAAAGACGGTGCCCTCAAGCTCAGCGGAGTAAGTGCGGGCGATCTGCCGTATCGCAAGGCGTGTGATCTCCTGAATGCCGGCCTCGAACGTTGACCTCTCAGAGCCGACGTGGACAGACGATCGCTCTCCCCTGCCTCAGCGTGAACAGAACCTTCACGCCCCAAGCGACGCCCAAACCAGCTTCGAACCATCAAGTGCCTCTTGAGATCGGCCGGACAAAACCCTCAAGAAATTGCAGCAGATACCAAAGCTCAACAGCGTAGCCACCAGTGCGCTCACCAAAAGTGTGAATCCACCTCATGTGCCAAAATACACCTCGTTAGAACTAGGTTTTGAAATCATAAAGTAATAACAGAAAATTTGCAGCATAGGTGCGGATTAAGAAGAAAATATTGGTCAAGATTTCATTCATAATCTTGTACAATTTTAATCTTTAGAAATTAACTTTATCTTTATCGGCCATTCTACCTAGGGTCAAGTCTCTATAGTCAAGATGCTCGATACCACCTCTGCCGTGCCCTCGAATTTACAATCCCACACTCGTGTATTTTGCACTAATCCAGATCACGCTTAGTGCACACAGACTCAAACAGGTATAATATCACATCATACACAAATGAATATTAAATAAGTTCTGCAAACATGTATATAAACGAGTTGAGTGACCTTATGGTCCCTTACAATAATCTGCCACACAGGGCTTACAATAATTAGAGTATTAAAGTTTGACAGCGGAATAGTAAATAACATCGTAGCGATCCATCTTCATCACAGCGCTCGACGAGGCTTGCTTCCTAGTTCTCCAAATTTCTTCGATTTAACTCCTCTTCATAAGCAGGCGTAGTCTCTTCTTCTGGTAAGTTTGTCCGCAAGGGTGAGTACACACCGTACTCAACAAGTCATGCACAAAATGCAGATCTATTTACTACATGTATGGCTTATTACGAAGGAATGGCTTTACCAGTTGCTTTGCTTTTGCGACAACATTTTAAACTACTATCTATTTAGATTGAAAGCATCAAAACTATGTGATCATTATATTTTTCAATCTGTTTTCCACATAGTTTTGGACACACAGTCCCTAATCATCTTTCTTTGACACACAACCCCAACCCATTTTATTTTCAAACACTAACCCTTGACAGTAATCCCTGAGCATTGTCCATTACCGTGAACTCGGCTATTCGAACAGTTTTACACTCTGCAGAGGTTGTACACTTTACCCACAAGATACAGTCGCACACCACAAAGGCGATTAACCGTAACAAAGCTTTTCAGAGACTTCTATCTTAGCCTAAGAACCTCTTCGTGTTGCCTTCACTATCACTTCCCTCACTCAGAGCCGAAGTATAGGACCGACAAGCACCGTTGGATAGGGAACCAAGCCGTAGCACAGGCACGCTCCCCCGTACAGTTACCCCCGTGTAACTGCCACCCCGAGGTATCAAAGGTAAGACATCAGAACCCTACTAAGCTAGGTCTTCCCATTCAGACATGTGGTTGTACGAGAGACTCAGGTCAAAGGCTTGCAAGGTAAGGTCCTTAACTGACCAAGGCAAGACTTCCTTCTCTCAATTTGGCACACAGCCCTCACCACACTCAACCCACCCCCCAGTTGCCACACAGGCCCACCTGGCACAAAGCCTCAGTCCACTTGCCCCAGTCTAAAACAAATCCATCCCAAGTTGTTAACAGTGCAACGCATGCTCCTAATCATCTTTCATGTAGAACCACACAGGTCTCTACATTCCAGTTTCAATACCAGCATTATTCCACCTTTTATCAAAATGCATTCACTATTCTTTAGTCAATCTTTCTTTTGTAATCCAAACAGAGTTATTTACGTTAAGCATGGCTAAACAACTATTCACGGTCTAGCCTCCCATGTTGGCACAATATCATCTCAACCAACTAATATTGTCCACTTAGGTTTGACAAAGAGATCATGGCATATGAATAATAACAAGGTGGCATAACAACTTGGTTGATTAGCTAATTCACCCAAAATAATGAAATCCATTTTTAGTTGAATTAGTATGCATAGTTTGAAACAAAATATATTTCAAAATTTAGGATCAACATGGTCAAAGCATCACTTGCCTTCAAAGAGTTGCTGGTCTTGGCCTGAAGCTTGGTCTTGCTCTAAAAATTGCCCTTCGAAGTTCTCCGACAAATCAATGTCTACCAATTCATATACATACACACAATAAATATATTTTCTAGAGAGCAAACTCAACTCTAAAAATTCCATAAAATTCACCAATAAATAGATCTTACTTTTACAAATTTTTAAAAATTGAAATCACTCAAATCAGAGTTAAAACGAAAAAGTTATAGCCATTTGAAGTTTTAAAATAAATCAAAAAGAATAAACCGAATTTCTTTATTTATTTTTATACGGAAAAATCCAGATTTATGACGTCAGCATAGCTAATAATGACGCCAGCACTAAAAACATTTTCGGTCAAATATTTTTATTAAGAAAATTCGGAATTATGACGTCAGCATGACGTCACTGCTAACATCAGCACCCACCGCCTGCACTAACAAGTGGGCCCCACTGATGACATCATCGCTGACGTCAGCATGACACGTGGCGACGAACTATCAACCGAGAGGTTGATTTAATCTCAACCGTCGGATTACAAATGAACGGGCGAGATCTAAACGTCGTTTCGGCTCGGTTTATCCCCGGGTCAATACGTGGCAACATCTTGACCAACGGTTGAAAAACCAACGGCCAGATCTGATCGACACGCGTCAACGAATTATCAACCGAGAGGTTGATAAAATCTCGACCGTTCGATTCAAAACGAACGGCGAGATCTAAACGACGCTTCAGTTTCAATCCTAACACATGGCTTCATCTCAGCCCTCAGATCAAGATCGGACGGTCAAAATAAATTCAGGCGATGTCACCGGCTAGCGGCGATGGCGCTGCTCTTCGCCTCACAGACACGCCGCTCGTCTCGAATTAATCCGACGCGCGGCACAATCCGAATCGTTAATTTCAAAACCGACGGCGCAGATTAAATCGGAATCCCAAGGCGTAACGGGCGACGTGGCTACTCCGGCGCGCGACGCGTGGACACATCCACACCGCACAACCAAAATCTAATGGTTCAGATCTAATCATCCGTACGCTAGCATCTCAAATCTAACGGGCGTAGTTATCTAAAATACGTGGCTTCATTACAAAGGCACGATCAAGATCTAACGGTGGATAATTGAAGATGAAGTTTACTGTACCGTGGCTACATGGCTAAATCCACACCGTACATCAAAGATCTAACGGCTAACAATTATTTGGTCAAAAGCACACGTGGGCGATCCCTCACGGGCACGTGGCGCTATCCTAGCCATTGATCTCTAGATCTACGGCTACGAGGTGAAGATGAAACTCACTGTTTCAAGGCCGACATGGACGAATCGGAGGCGTTCAACGAAGATCAAACGGCTATCGAAGCTCCACGTTCCGGCGATGGCACGGCGAGTTGAGGCGGCCGGGAGGAAGAAGACGACCCACGGGACGACGTTCCAGAGCAGCTCCGACGACACGGCTTGGCTCCTCGGGTGTGGTTCGACGCGGCAAGCATTCGTGGTCACGGCGACGCGGAGAGTCACCGAGCGGCGCAATAAATGCGGAATTGCTTCGGTACTACGGCGAGGTCGTGCGGTGTCTACGATGATTCTCGATATGCGTGAAATGGCTCAACATGTGCGGGACGATGTGCTTTATACACCGTGCTAGATGATGAAGCGGCGGAGACGCACGATGGCGTAATAATGGCGACGGTTATAAATCGAACGCGACGGCGGCGGCCGCTTTCCTTCCTCAGAGACGAAGCGACGCGGTCTCTAATCCGTCCATCCACGCGGCGATCCAACGACGCCAAGCGGCGAATCAACACGGTGAATCGCAACTGCGATACAAATCGGACGGCGGTGATCGGCGACGCTTAGGGTTTCGCCGGTACAAGACAAAGAATGGGCTCGGCCACATCGCTTCATCCGAATTTTCAGCTTGTTTTTCAATAAAATAATTTAGAAATTCATTTGATTTATTTGAGGCATTAAAAATATTAGAAAAATTCTAGAAAATATTTTAAGACATTTTGAACTCAAATAAAATATTTCCATTTATATTTTATTAAAACTTTTCATTATTAAATTAATTTCAGAGAAAGCTAATTTCCAAAAATTCAATTAAATTCAAATAAATTCTAGAAATTCCCAGAAATTCAAAATAAATTACAGAATTCAAAAATAGCCAAATTTTAGGATGTTACACTAGCCCAGTGGCAAGACATGGTTGACATGTGTATGATGCCTCTATTTCGAATACCGTGTTTGCAATAATTTTTTCATAACATATTTGTGCTCCAATTACTGACATGTGGGTCACATAGCAATGATAGGGAAAAGATAGAAGAATGATAAACTTACTAGACATGGGGATCGAACCTACATTTGATAGGTCCCAAGTGTGCCGACCACCATCGCGCTTGCTTCAATTATGTGGTCAAATGATGGTTATCAATTATTTTATCCTAGTTTAGTACGAAAAATGTTGGTCACCATCATTTACATAGCTTTGTGATCCTCTCTTTATATATTTTTAAAACGAGGTAGTTTACGCCATGACAAAGCACCATCTTTGCTTAAATGTAAAAAACTAGGTTGAGTTATATGCGATACAAGGCCATGAGGAAAAATCGCTTTTTTAGAAAACCGCATTATGGACCTAAACGCTATTTCATTTTTTTTCGTCCATTTACAAAAAATTGGCGAAAGGACCTAAACGCGATTTCCAATTCAGCTATAAACCGCGTGTAGGGACCTAAACATAATTTTGATATTTTTTGGGTCTATTTTACTTAAAAAATGGCCGAAAGGACCTAAACGCGATTTTCAATTTTCCCGAAAGGACCTAAAGGTAATTTTTGGATTTTTCAGGGGGCCTCACCGGGGGGGTGACACGTGGCCCCCTTGGTTGAGCGGCAATCCTTGGGGCTTTACTATAGAGTACTAGGTTGATCTGCGCACTACGTTACATCGGTTGAATTTTGATAGTATGTTTAGATTCTAAAACACATTTACTGAAAGCATTCCGGCGTATACGAATAGATGGGAACAATAACGAAACAAATAAGAAAACGTGTATGCCATAATGGGACACTACAAGAAACAGTGAAAAATTCGTGGGTTTTCTTAAATTCGTGGGCCAAAAAAAACCCACGAATTTACGTATTTAAATTCGTCGGTTTGTTAGTTCCCCACGAATTTAATTAAATTCGTGGGCCAAAGAAATACCGACGAATTTATTTATTTAAATTCGTCGGCTTGTAAATGTACCCACGAAATTAAGTAAATTCGTGAGCAAATTCCCCCACAAATTTATGCACGACCAGATTAGGGGCTCGCTCTACGGCTTGTCTCTCTCTTCGCTCCTCTCCTCACGCCCTCTCCTCACGCTTCCTTTCACACGCACCGCCACCTGGCACGCTGCTCTCCTGCCACCGGCCACCCGACGCCACGCCGCCGCTCCCCAAGGCCGCCGCCTCGCCCTGGGCCACGCCGCCGCCCATCTCGACCCATGACGCTTCGCCCCACGCCGCCCCTATCCCGGACCTCCCTGCTAACCCTCTCCTCCTCATGACATCGAACAGACGCGCCGATGTGAAGCCCTCGCTTGCCGCCCAACCCTCAGTCGCTTTGCGCCGTGGTTCGCCTCGCCGCCTCGCTGGCCGAGGGCCCTCCTGCACTGCGGCTCTCTGCCGCTTCGAAGTTTACGGCGACGCCCCATCAAGAACCCCGACGCCGACACCCCGTGATACTGCTCTAGAAATCTCAAGGGGGATATCCCCCATTTCGCTATTTCTTCGCTTCCTTTGATTTTGGTGGAGGCGGCTATTGAGGGCCGAGAGAGCTGCGATTTGGTGGTGTCCGCAGTGGGCGAACTGCCACGGATAAATCCCAACTTTCAAGACTCAATGCTACTTCCCACAAGTGGGCGCCATGTATGAGAATTGGCTAATCTTATTTTTACTGAAACAACTCCATTTTAGGAAATCGCTGAGTTTGTAGGATCACAAATTGCTCACAAATAATTGCACCTCATTTTGTTATTTAATCGCCGTTTTTTAGCAAGAACTTGTGATCTATGTACTTAATTGTCATGGGTCAGTTCACTTCTTGCCGACAAAGATTGATTTCTCGTAGTAAACTTGTAATTTGGAACATTGCATGTTTGCTAAACTAAATAAAACTTTCACTTGTAAATGAAATACGACTTTAGTAAAACAAAAGGACACTAGATGTGTTTTCAAGATTGTCCATGATGAAAGCCCGACGTCGACACCCCCGGTAGGCTGGCTCTAGAAATCTCGAGGGGGGATATCCCCCATTTCTGATATTATTAAGCAGTCGATTTGCCTTCTGAAAAATTGAGTTGGTTGGCATAATGAGCGTGGGCCTTAATGTGGTTCAGTTTGTAAAGCAAAGTTGTCGATGTCGCTAATTGGGAAAGATAGATATTGAATGGTGGCAATGAAAGTTATTTGGCTTCAGATTGAGGTGAATGAGATGGAAGGAAGCATTGTTAGAAGGAGCAGAAAGTTAAGTTTAGGATCTTGTGTCATTAATCGTGATCCGCCTTTTGGCAAATATCGCTTGGTTTCGCTTCATAATTTTTGGGACATGTTATCGACTACCGATTGCAAGCTCTTGTATTGCTTCTATCATAATTTTGACGCATATAAAGTGTTGGTGTTTTGTGTCGCTATAGGATTATACGACAATTTCACATGTGATAGTTCCGATCGTTCTTTCTTCAGCTTGAGTAATAAAACACGTGGAATAAATTGTTCATCTAAAATTGTTCATCTAAAAATATTTATTAGTGTCCATGTAATAAATTGTTCATCTAAAAATATCCTGCTTTTGCAAGTCGTGTTCGAGGGAAATTGTTATCTGTTGATGAGTTGAACTAGAATGATCAAATTTGAAAGAATCGATGGAAGTTTTCTTAAAACTATGCATTTCCATTTCATTTGAATTAACTGCTTGAGGATCAAAGCATAATCTGTTATAATTGAATGTTGTAAGCATAAACTTACAATAATGTAAGAATTTCGCACAAAAGAGTAAACCATATAGAAGCAATTTACTCATTGCTAATCATGCTCGCAAATGCAAATTACTCTATGTTTGTCTCATAGCTATTTTGACTAGCGCTTATTTTATATTCCACTTCGAAATTTGATGATTTGTAAACTGCTCCCAAATCCCAATGTGCTAATTGGTTCATGGGTTTCCATGATGAATCACTTCACATCCGCCCCTGCTGCCTATTAAGTTTCATGTGCTACGCTTAGTCTCCTAAAAAGGAAAAGCACATTTATGTGGCTATATGTTAAATCTATGCCAATGTTGTGCAGATTTAACTCTTATTGGTTGGGCTCACATATAGTTGTGCACATATTTTCAGATGAGTCAATGACATTTTCACTTCTCGAAATTAATGGTACATGCATGTTAAGAAAAAAGCATTTATGCATGCCCGATGCCTTGACAAATTCATGGCTTGGGATTTTAACTGCTATGTAGAGATGTACCAAAAATTCTCATTCACTAATGCTACTAATTTAGTTCGTGCACTACATCATTAGTGTGATTTCAATATGCTTTGTCTCGAACTTATGATCGCTCAGAATTTGTAAAACAGCAAATTCAGATTTGAAATTTAATTTTGATATGTGTACATATATATTTTATTTCTTGTAAAATGGATAATGACCAAATGAGCTTAATACTTTTGGAACATCACAATGATGGGCTTAATACTTCAATCCCGCCTACCTTCCCGGCTTCGCTTTTAGTAGGGATTGGTCCAAATCAATTCTCATCCAAAGAGAACCTTTCTTATTATCTTCCGGATCTTCCGGGATGTAATATGAAGTCATTTATTTTAGCTAGGAAGAGAAGAAAAGCCCAAGTATATTGCACATTATGGGTCTTGCATTGTTAAAATGGTTATGAAAATAAGAATGTGTTGTTTATCTCGATCTAAAAAAAGAAAATGCATTGTTGCATCAGATTAGCTAATTCTTATCATCAACCTTTATACAGCTTTTTGTTTGTCCTTAATAATATGTTAAGGTAACTCTATGTAATGATTTATTGTTAATTGCTATCTGCTGAAGTTACTTACCCGATACTTCGTAACCGGGTTATTTTGTAGTCGATAGTCACAATCAACCTTGATATTAAACTTTATCGTTGCATACTCGATCCTCGATCGTAAATTCATTTGTTTCACTTGTTTTTGTGTTCGCTAGTAGAATTTTGGAATCGCAGTGTTGATCTCATTTCAGTCTTGTATAAAGGATATTGATTTCTATTTGATTTATCCAATTCAACAAAATTCAGATTGTATATATGGCATTATTTGAGTTCATAAGATTCTGCCTTTTGGGGTTTTCATATATGCTTTTCAACTGATGACTTAGCAAATTCCTATCGCATATCTTGTGAGCCCTATGGATTATCTGTTGATACAATCTGCCACTTGGTGAGTTCATTGATATTCCTTTTCCTAGCTATTTTATTAACCTTCAGTCATGTGATCACTGATTGGAGATCGCTCTGTGTTATGTGTTTGTGACATGGATAGCTTTGTTGTTTTCCATTGTCTTTAACGAGAGCTAGTTCTAATTAACAAGTCTGAACTTCCATGGAATTTTAAAACTTCAAATCTATGTAAACTTCAAATCAGATTTCTAGGAAGATGATCAATTTTCAAAGAGTTTATTGTATAAATGGGATGGTACCACTGTTGTCGTCCTTGATGTCAGCAGAAGAGCTTTGTTTTACATGTAAGGTATAATGATATATAGATGTTGTGCCTCAAATGAACTTTTATTTGGGCTTTGTTCTTTTCCATGTCACCCAAAGAAGATCATGGAAATCGGATGCATAAAAGCATTTTATTGCCCCGAGGATTTTCATATGTTCCACTTGATAGAGAACTTAAATAATGAAAATTGCGAAATGCATTTTCTTGGGCTCACTGTGATTCATTTTTATGATCTCTTTGTTATATTCAGAAAGCACAAAAAATAACATGCCAAATTGTGCCGTTGAGTTTGGTGGTACTTGTTATTTGTTCTTTTAGATCAAATTTGAACTATTCATTGTGCATTTTTTTGCACCTCGCCTTTCTTGGCTCACATATTGTTTTCTCGATCTCTTTTAGATCTTGTTGTTGTGTTGTTGCAGTACCTTGAAATCGACATGCATGGAAGCCGGTAGTAGCACATTCACGCTTGCATCAAACCATTTAATCGATTCATAAAGCCCGTTGTATTGATTATGGTTGTAATATGTCGCTTGTCGTGGTGTAGTTATTAAATTTCGTTGTATGTGTGATTGATTAACTAAGGACCTGCTAGAATGATATCATAACTGCAATTGTTTTTTTCTCGTCTTCGAGTGGATGTCCTATCGCTAGAGAGGTCATGCCGAAATTTTCTAAATTTCGTGACTTAGTTTTAAGCTAGTATTGGCGCTTGAGATTGTCTCATGCTGACGATCCTGCTCGTTTACAGATAGGCTATGTAAATTCCAAGTGCTTAGCATTTGAATTTTATGGGCAATGTAGTTACTTGAATTGTCTGACCGAACTTTTGACTGCTTTCTGCTTTTTCTACTCAGGAACGTGGACACAAAGCGCCACACAAAGCGTCACACTACTTTGGAGAGATGTTTGATCCTTCACATTGTGCAAAAACATGTGATAATTGCTTGAAAGAACTGTGTTACCTTCAAATCTAAAATCTTTAAGGGTCCATGTACATCTTTAATAAAGGATGACTTGTAAGTACAAATAAAGTTGATTTTGTGGCTATATTTAAGACATCTTAAAACAGCTAAACAGTTGGTTTTGTGGCTATATTTAAGACATCTTAAATATGCATAGTTTTGGGATTCAGTACTTGAAGCATCACTTGTTTGGTTTTCCATCCCACCTGTTACATTTATGTTTCTCCATGTTTCAAAGAAAAAACATTTGGTTACTGTCAATGTGTTAGTTGTTCATAATTGTTTGATTTGAATAGGATGAATGCTTGAATAGTATTCCTTGATCTACACATATGATTTTCATGTATCCAACATAAATATTTAAAAAGATATCGATAGCCAAAGTTTGTAAAGTTTGACTGCATGTATCTCAAAACGACATATTTGTGACTAGAGGGAGTACATAGAAAGAAATTAGTATCACTGGAATGTTGCTCAGTGCGTGATTTCTAATATGATTTCCTCCACATATAAGCTCCTTTTCTGTCATTGTGCTTTCTATTTGATTATAAATGTATGATCCCTTAAACTTTGCACATGAATCTGGTTCTTATGTTAGTGACTTTATGTCACCTCTCATGTGCCTTCCTGAACTGTGGAGTTCCCTTGCTCTGCTGCGACTATATTCTTGATGCTCAATTCACCTCTCATGTGCCTTCCTCGAACTGGGGAGTTCCTTGTTCTGATGCATGCTATATTATTGATGCTCTGAATTCATAATAAAGAAGCCTTTTTAGCAAATAATAAAGAAGCTTGGGAATTAAGATGACAAAAATATAAATGTTGAGAACTCTTTTTGTTAGTACTAGTTATTGTGCACGTGGTATGTCGCACAAAAGGCACAAAAAGCCTTTTTTATGCTTCTTCTTAGAAGAAGAACAGTTACAGTTTTTGGGAAGTGGACAACTGGCAGTGCAAGAAGATGAGATGGGATGGTTTTTATATTCTTTTTTCCTAAACTCTGCATCAGAAGGGTCAGGATATCACAATATGAAGAAAAATCAATGATTGACATTGTTTCTTCATTGTTTGGTGGGGAAAAAAATATTTCAAATCCAAATTCAAAATTAGTGCATTATTATTATAATAGATTAGTATAGATATTACTTTCTAAATTACTTCTCAAGAAATTCTGCGCTTCATTAAATTCTCGCTGCTAATTTGCCTTAGGCCATGTTCAGGATTTTAGTTGATGTCCTGTGAATTGGCTTCACCGACGTTATGATCCACACATTCTTCCATTCTGCTTTTTATTTGGCATTCATATCGCTTCAAATATTTCTTACTACTCTGTAAAGTAATATGAAACTTATTTTACACAATCCTTTTCTTTGACATTCTTTCATCCAATTGACAGAACCTAAACATTTCTATTGATGATGAAGTAGGAGCAAAAGAAGACGGACTAATAAGGGTCTTATATCTGGACTCAATTGCAAGGTGTGGGTGCAATTTGAGAGTTACGGTGACTTCTACAATGCAATGAAAGCATTATGTTATCTATAGCAAAACTGGAAATTTAACATTGAGTCCAGGAACATTCTAGTGTGTTCATTTTCATGCCTCAACTGGTGTTATCTATAGATTTGCTTATACAATCCCAATTGAAAATTCCATTCATTGATCTTGTCTTATGATCTACCGATTATTTTGTTGTTCGAAGTTTCGTGTTTATGCATTTATCGTTACTAGTAAGCATTCTCTTCGATGACTTAATTCTTACACCAATGCCCATTTTGTCTCCTAGCTTGTCACCCCGCCTACCAATCTCTTCTCTGGTCATCTACGGCTAAAACTTTAGAATCGTTTATGAATCCTTTGACAAGGCCCTAGAAAAGGAGGAATTTGTTGTTGCTGCTCGATTTGTACTCAGACTTTCTTGGAGAAGTTTGATAAAGGATCTAAAGGTATGTTTTCGTGAATATTACTCCTTTACTTGCATGTGTTTTATGTAGTGAATAGTGATCTGTTGTAGGAATATTACTCCTTCTTAAATTTATCTTTTGCAATGCCACAATTGTGTTCGATCGGCTAAATATTAGATGCCATGGATGATGATGAGATTCTGGCGGTAGGTGCTTTCGTCTGATAAGTTTAATATTTTATTTACTTTGATTATCATTCCCAGATTAGATGAATGTAACACATTACTAGGCGACAACTGGGTCATGGATGTAGTTTTGTCTTTTTTACGTGTGATTTTTTTCCCAACTGTTGAATTATGCTCCGTGCTATTGATGTGGACCGAATAGTCACTAACATTATCAAGCAACCAATACATCTAGAGGGTCAAGATCATCCGCAAATGTCAACTCCATCAGAAGGTGTGTAACTTAAATAGCTTAGATCGTAATAGTTTACCACAAGAACTCTCGATATATGTAAGCATGGTTTCAAGGTAAGTCAAGTACCAATTAAATCAGCAAGAGCTATTTCGAAGATGTTAGCCGACAAGTTACTACTAAACTTGTGCAGCTAGCTTTTTGCCCGAGGCAAAGAATCATTTGCAGAGATGAAGGATCGCTTGATTGCAGATGCAATGAACTTATTGATGGTTCTGTGAACTCAAATTCCTCAACATTCAAGAGCTTCGCCAAAAGAGGTTTGTTCTTGGTTATACTAATTATTATTTCCTTGTTTATTAAGTATCTCGCTTTACCAAAGATTAATGCCGATGTTTGTGATGGTTTACTCTGCAGAGTGCATGTCCGATGTAGCTATATTTGGATTCTTTTACCAGCATTAATGGTGAGGTTTGTTGTATGTCACTCCAGAAAAAATAGCTAAGTGGAGTGTTGCAAATTGTGGATTATAAGTCCGATGTAGTTATATTTGGATTCTTTTGGTTGGAAGAGATTGATATATATATATTATAACTGCAAATATTTTTTTGTCTGCTGAGTAGATGTCCTATTTACTAGAGAGGTCATGCTGAATTTTTGTATATTTCGGTGACTTAGTTTTTGTTGAAGTATGATCCGAATTCAGAAGAAAGCTAACTTCTGTCAGAGCGGAGCGGAGGCCCGTCGCCGGGAGGCTTGGTCATTGCCTTATATATGTTCATCTTGTAAGCCGTCGCGAGTTGATCTCTCCGGCGATTTGTAAACACTCTTGAAAATAGTGAAGTTTGCCACCGGTGCGTGGTTTTTACCCTTCGCATTGGAGGGTTTTTCCACGTTAAATCCAACAGATATATGTTATTTACGCTTCTGTGTTTGGAAAATGGGCTAGTAACTGCTGCTATAATTTGGGTATCAAATTACCAAAATAATGATGGAGCTGACAATAATGAAATACAAGCTGGATGGGTGGTCAGTCACCAGGATATATATATATGTATTTTTTTTGTATAATGGCTAATAAATTCGTGGGTCATATAAAACCCACGAATTTAACATTTAAATTGTGGGTTTTATTCAAATTCAATTTAATCATAAATTGTGGGTTTTATTCAACCCACTAATTTAATTAAATTGGTTTTTACCTACCTAATTTAATTAAATTGTGGTTTTTAGAGCCCACTTAAATTAACAGCTAAATTTGTGGATTTTTTTACTATACTAATTTAATAGCTAAATTGTGGGTTTTTCTAGTAACCCATTTAATTTAATTTAAATTGTGGTACCCATGAATTTAATTGATTAATTTCGCGAGTTAAATTCGTGAACTAAATTGATTTGTTTGCCCACTAATTTAACATAAATTGTGGTTTTGGCTTCAAATTGTGGGTTTTGGCCCACTAATTTTCCCCTGCTTTGTAGTGGGAGATGTAAAATTACCTAGAGAAGGGCTTGGATGTATTTTTTTGTTCCTGCAAAACTACCCACCGGAGGACCCAACCGTGAATATACAGACTACAGAGCTTTTTTTTCGCAAACGGAAAAATAAAAGCGGAGGACTCATACGCGAATACACGAAACTATAGGGCTCTTTCTGCAAAATTACCGGTAGAAGGGCCTGGATGTTTTTTTTGTTTATGCAAAACTACCCACCATAGGACCCAACCATGAATATACAAACCACGAGCTTTTTTCAAAACGAAAAAATAGAGGCGGAGGGCCCGTACGCGAATATACGAAATGATAGGGCTCTTTTTGCAAAACCACCGATCGAAGGGCCTAGATATAATTTTTTATTTTTGCAAAACCACACACCAGAGGACCTGCTCGCGAATATACACGGACTACGGATTTTTTTTGTGAAATAACCGGTCGAAAGGACCTAAACGCGATTTTTGGATTTCCGGAGGGCCTCACCTAGGCGCTGACACGTGGAAGGGCTGGTTGAGCTCGAAATCTTCCGGCTTTAATAGATAGTACACACATATTTCTCACCCTGGAAAATAGCAGAAACCGAGTTACGGGGAAAAATAGAGAGATAAAGTTGTAGAAATATCTCTTTCGACAAATTATCTGGAAAATATTGGAGACCGAGCTGGAAAACCGAGGTGTGAAAATAGTCTAGAGGAAAAAGGGTGAAAAATTATTAGAGATGACAACCTTCTTTTGTCGACTCTAATACTCTACGCGTCCACCGAGTAATAATACATGTTCTAAAAAATATCAGGGATTGAGATGGAAAACCGAGCTGGGAAAAAAGTCTAGAGATAGAGCTGCATGCACATATATTTCTGATGACGAAAATATTTTTTTCCGGGAAAAAACGGAGAAAGGACCTAGACGTAAGGAGCAAGGGCCTGTTTGTTACGTTTTTAAACCTGTCCGCTATCCTGAAAATTAGAAAAGGGCTTGCTCGTGATTTGAATTTAACGGGAGGTTTTTTCCGTAAAACAGCGCGCGAGGGACCCAAACACGATTTGGAAAAAAATATCTTCCCCTCACAAAAAATCGCGAAGGACCTATTCGTAATCTATAGGGACATATCCGTAATTTGAAGAAACGGAGGGGCTTTTTCGTGAATGGGCGTAGCTTGACACGTGGACTGCTCTCCAATTCTTCCGCTTATAATAGGGTTTATATATGTTCAACTTGAAAACCTATGATTGGTAAAATATATGATAAATTCACATGAGTGTTATGCTAAGACAATTAGGCGTAGATATCAAACAAATTTGGTTGAGAATAGAGAGCTTGTTAGTTCATATGTTTTATTGCAATTAACTCATGTGTTACATTGTGTTTCTACATGTGTTACTGTAGTATTATTCTATAACAGATATTCACACGTTACAACCATGTGTTACAGTGTTCCTCTATAACATATATTATGTGTTGCTGTTGTAGTTCTCTGCAACACTTTTCACACCTCGTTAAGTATGCGCTACAACATGCCTTTGTAACACAAATTACATGTTACTGTAATATCTCTTTGTAACATATTGTTCAACATGTTACACGGATGCGTTACAGAAGATATGTTTTCTAGTAGTTAAGCTCTATCAAATATATGTCAAGAGTGCATTCCTCGATGGCTATATTGAGGAAGAGGTTTATGTCAAGCAACCTCCAGAATTCGAGAACCCCAAGTACCCAAACAATGTCTACAAGGTTTCCAAAGCTTTGTATGGACATAAGTAGGCCCTTGAGCATGGTATGAGAGGCTTAAGTCCTATCTTCTCAGCTATGGTTTCAAAATGGGTATAGTAGATAAGACTCTATTCATCAGACACCAGAATTCTCACTTCCTTCTCGTTTAGATGCTCCACCTGGGAACCTTTGATCTAACGATTCTCCTTCGCTTGAGTAGGGCTTGAGTAGCATTTCATCAATTCACTTTTCGTCTCGGCCTGCAGTAACTTTCTGACCTCAGTCATCTTCTGGAGTCACCTTAACCGTCTAGACCTCAGCTCTCCTAGCCTAGTCCTGGTCTCCTTTGCCTCACCATGACATACCTCTCCGAAGTTCTGCAACCATCACAAATAAGAAAACCGTCACGTAGCATTGCTTAACAAAACATTAATCAATAGCGGTATCAAATATTTCATACTGGAAAATAACTCCCGCTTCACAAAAGCCAGTATTACCGTCCTAAACTCAAATTGCTTAAAACCAAAGTAAACTCAATTCAAACTCAAATATGAACACCATAAGCTCAAATATAGTCAAATACTTATTACAAACATAGGTAGTCCACCACATGGCCTCTCAATTGACAAGAATAACACCAGAATATTTAAATTGTAAAATTCATACACACACCTTACAATATATATTATTATAACATTGCTCGCAACAAAAGAAGACACCAAACCACGTGTACAAATGCAGACATGAACAGAGATAAGATTGTAAGCTTGTATTCAGCGGTCGACTTCACTCCTTGCGATCTGGCATATTGTCAAGGCAAAAATTAGTGTCATTTGCATGCAATGATTCAAACTTCCATGATTCTGTCGGGACATATTAATTTGCAAAATCATGTGTTGAAAGGTGATTTTGTTCTGTAATGGATACAAGCAAGATTGGCGTACGTAATAATTATTTATAGTGTGTCGTCTTGATTTACCTTTATTTATGCACAAAAATTTGCAAGTGTGCGTGTCCTATACATCCAATCTGTGGGGGGTTTTATTTTTTTTGAAGTGAACATGTTGGCGTACAGTTTATATGCCAATAACGAGGAAGAATTTCATCTCTCAGGTAACAACATAGTGAAAAAGTTAAACAAAAAGAAATTATCAAGGTGATTTTTTATTTTCCATGTCTTGTTTACCCCTTCCAAGATTTCTTCCTGCTCACTACTAGTTACGTAGAGTGTCGGCATGAAAACTTAAAAAGCGAATGAGTAACTTGAATCCCCTATATATACGTGCATATATATATAGACCATACTAGTAACCACACGTACGTAAACTCTGATTAGCAAATATTCCTGAATTCGACAATCTAATATAGTACGGAAAAACTCAGTCGCTGATGATGATATATCGGACGTTGAATATATATACATTCATTTGAGGATATCCTCCTAGAGTACTGGTCAGCTTAACCGTACGTATTTGTGCATATATGCATTTCGTATTATAGTTCAAAAGGAAAGTTTTTCGATTATTCTCTATGTATATGTTTCGGTTTTTCGATTTTAGTTTTTCTCCGAGTTGTTTTGGGTGTAAGACTTTTTTCTTCTAACAGTGATTAGCGCACCTCTATCCCTATGCTTAGTCGGTTTCTTGGGCCGGGAGGCGGATCCCTGGCTTCTCTGCACCACGAGCTGCATGCACAAAAAAACAAAGGAAAAGTAGTTAGAATCAAACATATATCTAGATCATGCATGCATGAATACATGATGGTGTAATCCAGAATGATCGAGCTAGCCGCATATTGAAATTTTTCTTTCGTAGGACACGAACACTAATTCTCCTTGCGATTGCTATCGTTCAACGAAGCGTCTATTGACGCAGGCTTGGGGCGAGGACGCCAGCTCTAGCCAGTGGCGACCCGGCCGGCGCCCCCGCACCGCACCGCACATGACACATCCGCACATCCGCACCGCATGTACAGGAGGTTTTGTTTTCCACAAGTTAGTCAAGAATAGTATTGTTTCCACGATTTGTTTTTTTACAATGTAACTTACATATACTTTTTAGCTCGCCATATTAAAAAATGTATTATATTAGAAAACACTAAATCTTCTCAACTAAAATATGCTTATGCTTGCACAAAAATCGCTAAAATACTACTCGTGAAAGTAACTAGGGCACCATGCATGGCGCCATGGTCTAAAATTAGTTGTTTCCTGTATGTATTGCGCTAATAGAAAAAAAACTCTCTCTAGCTACAAATAGTTGTCGTTTTGGATATAGTTATTGTGAAATTTTTGAAACTTTAACTATCAATATATTTTTAAATATTTAAATAGGATACATAAAATTCATATATGTAGATTTCCCTAGAAAAGTACTTTCATAACATTATAATTTTGTTGGGTTTTATAAATATGTTATTACAGAAATTAGTGGTCAAAGTTATGTTTTAGATACCGTGTTGATATCCAAAACGACAACAATTTGTGACCAGAGAAGGGAGCACTCAATTTTGTGCTGATAGGTTTAAGTTGTTTACTAAGATGCTTCAAACACGTTTGCTGCTTTCTATATATCCCCGATTACCTCCGGGACAAGTACCTGTTTGATCAGGCGGGAGAGGAATCCGTGAAGCTCCAATTGCTGGTTTTTCTGCAGAAAAAAGGGCAAAAATTTTTGAGGTGATCAACAACGGATCCTGCAGGACTAAGAGCCCTGGCGGTGATAAAACTGACAAAAGCCTGTGGAGTGATCAATCAATGCCTTAAAAATCTTTAGGATTTTATGAATTTACATAAAAAATATAAGTTGGAACCGAGTTTTCTGTATAAATAAAAACAATTTGTGATATTTAAGACATTTTATTAGTTTTAAGAGCAAGAAAATCCCATAATAATCCTCACAATGGAAAAATCCCAAAATTATTATATTAATTGAAAGAAAAATATAATAATATCAACTACTTATTTTGGTGGGTCCAGATTATAATGATACAGATTAATCATGTATGTATACATATAGAGTTATAAAATAAACAATTGTATTTTATTTAGAGAAAATAGAATTGTATATCAATGTAAGCTGTATAATAATATTTAGTAATGCAATTGTGTGGACAAATCTGATAGTTTTATAAAAGGCAACATATCCTGCACACAGAACTTCCTGTGTACACATCGTGCAGACCAACTTATAAAAGTCATAAAGATTATAAAAAAATTAGAGATGTACTTCATAGATTATCGTATCTATGTATAAAATTTAGGTTCAAATTCATTATATATTAAGAGTTAAAAAAGGAAAAATTCTAACATATTTAAATAGTTTAAACTTGTCATAATTTTATCTATTTTTAACTCTCGATATATAATGAATTTGATCTTGAAACTTCATACACAGGTAGAGTAATCTATGAAGTACGTCTATAATTTTTTATAATTTTTTATGACTTTTATTATTTGATGTGTACAGTGTGAATATGAAAAACCTATGTACATAGAATATGTTGCCTTTATAAAAACATGCGGGTTCAATTGGCCATCGCTAGTGAGATCGAGCGCGCGCGGTACATACGCAAGTACTCAGAAGCAAACAGGAGGTGCAACTCTTAAAGCACATCCAAACCGCTTGTACATGGACATGCACGTACAGGAGGTTTTGTTTTCCATAAGTTAGTCAAGGACATACTTACTTCGTATATTAAAGATCGCAAAGTTTCCGGCCGAAGAGCGCGTCCACGCGTCCTCCTTGGCGCTTTTGCAAAAAACCCCTTCCATTTCTCGAAATTACAGATAGGTCCCTGTAATTTATAAATAGGTCCTTCGCGATTTTTTGTGAGAGAAAGATTTTCTTTTCTGAATCGCATTTGGGTCCTCGTACGCCGCTTTTACGAAAAACCCTCCGTTAAATTCAAATCGCGAACAAGCCCTTTTCTAATTTTTTCAAGATAGCTAATGTGTCCAAAAACGTAACATTTAGGTCCTTACTTTACGCTAGGTCCTTTCTCCGCTTTTCCGCGAAAAAAATGTTTTCGCCACCGTAAAAAATGTGTTCAGCTCTATCTCTAGACTTTTTCGCTCCGCTTTTTCCGGAAAAATATTTTCGTGCTCGCTTTTCCTCGCTTTTTCCCGGAAAAATATTTTCAGTAGTCCGCTTTTCTCCGAGAAAAACACAAATTTGTTTTTCGCTCACGCTACGCGACGGCGCCGCTTAGTCCTTTCTCCATTTTTCCCGAAAAAATGTTTTCGTGCTCTTTTTCCGGAAAAATGTTTTCGTGTCTCGCTTTCCCGGAAAAATGTTTTTGTGCTTGCTTTTTCTCGCTTTTCAAAAAAAAATCGTGGTCCGTTTTTTCTCCGAGAAAACACAAATTTGTTTTTCGTCATGCATGACAAAATTTGTTTTCGTGATCTGCTTTTCTCCTAAAAAACGTAAATTTATTTTCGTTCACGCAGCAGCGTCTTGCGCTTATTGTTCTAGTTATATATTGTTCTTCCACGATTTGTTTTTTTACCATGTAGCTTGCATATAGTTTTTATCTTTAACTAGTAAATTTTTCATACAGTAACACGCCGCTACGGACGTTAGAGAAAAATTTTATTTTTCCGGCGGTGTTTTTATTTTTGAATCGTCAAATAATGAGCGTAAACTACCGAAAGAACACAAAATTGTTCATGGCGTAACACGCCGCACACGCCGCTTTTTTCAGAGAAAATTTTTTTTTTTTCAAATACGCCTTATTTCCTAAATAGTCGAAATAATGAGCGAAACGGGGAAAAAATAGAGAGATAGAGTTGTAAAAATATCTATTTCGATGAATTATTTGGAAAATATTGGAGACCGAGCTGGAGAACCGCGGTGGGTAAAAAGTCTAGAGGAAAAAGGGTGAAAAATTATTAGAGATGATAACCTTCTTTTGCCGAGTCTAACACTCTACGCGTTCACCGAGTAATAATACATGTTTTTAAAAATATTAGAGATCGAGATGGGCGTAACACGCCGCGCGCGACGTTTTTTTGCAGATTTTTTTTTCGGGCGGCGTATTTATTTTTTGAATCGTCGAAATAATGAGCGAAACGGGGGGAAAAAATAGAGAGATAGAGTTGTAGAAACATCTATCTTGACAAATTATTTGGGAAATATTGGAGACCGAGCTGGAGAACTGAGGTGGGGAAAAAGTCTAGAGGGAAAAGGGTGAAAACTTATTAGAGATGACAACCTTCTTTTGTCGAGCCAAACTCTCTGCGCGTTCACCGAGTAATAATACATGTTTTAAAAAATATCAGAGATTGAGATGGGAAATCGAGTTGGAAAAAAGTCTAGAGATAGAGCTGCACAAATATTTCTAGCGACGAAAAAAAAAATTTCCCGGAAAAAACGGAGAAAGGATCTATAGAAATCATGTTTAACGAAAAACTGAGAAGAAAAGCTAGAATAGCTCTGAGCCAATACGTAAGCAGAAAAAGCTAGCCATATTAAAAAAATGTATTATATTAGAAAACACTAAATCTTTTCAACTAAAATATGCTTATGCTTGTCACGAAAATCGCTAAAATACTACTCATGAAAGTAACTAGGGCACCATGGTCTAAAATTAGTTGTTTCCACTGGGTGTTGCTTATAAAAAAACTCTCTCTAGCTACAAATAGTTTCTGTTTTGGATACAGTTGTTGTCAAATTTTCAAAACAATAACAATCAATATATTATTAAATATTAAAATATAATACACAAAAATCATATATGTAGATTTCTCTAGAAAAGTACTTTCATAATATTATAATTTTGTTGGGTTTTATAAATATATTATTACAGAAATTAGTGGTTAAAATTGTGTTTTAGATACTGTGTTGATATTTAAAATGATAACTATTTGTGATCGACTGGAGGAGGCAGCACTCAATTTTGTGCTGGCAGCTGGTTTATGTGGTGTACTGAGATACTTCAAACACGTTTGCTGCTTAATTTCTATATATCTCCAATTACCTCCGGGACAACTACCTTTCTTCGGAACGGACGAAGCGCCACCGCCCTGCAGTGGGGGCCGCGAACCAGGGTCAGCAGGCGCAAGAGAACGCGATGGAGCTGTACTAGTTGCTGGTGGTCCTGCTGAAAAAAGGGCAAAATTTTTTAAGGTGAGCAGCAACGGATCCCGCCGGACTAAGAGCCCTGGCGGTCATAAAAACTGACAAAAGCCTGTGAGTGATCAATCAATGCCTTAAAAATCTTTAGGATTTTATGAATTTACATAAAAAATATAAGTTGGAACAGAGTTTTCTGTGTAAATAAAAACAATTTGTTATATTTAAGACATTTCATTAGTTTTAAGAGCTAGAAAATCCCAAATACTCCTCAAAATGGAAAAATCCTAAAGATTCTTATATTAATTGGAATAAAAAGAGAATAATCTCAACTACTTATTTTGGTGGGTCTAGATTATAACGATACTGATTAATCAAAATGGAAAAATCCTAAAGATTCTTATATTAATTGGAATAAAAAGAGAATAATCTCAACTACTTATTTTGGTGGGTCTAGATTATAACGATACAGATTAATCATGCGTGTATAGATTTAGAGTTATATAACAAATGAATTGTATTATTCATAGAAAATAGAATTTTATATCAATGTAAGCTGTATCATATATAATATTTAGCCACGTAGTTGTGCGGATAAATATGTTAGTTTTATAAAAAACATGCGGGTTCTTACGTACGCACGTACTCAGAAGAAAACAGCATGCTATGTAACTATCCCTTGTGCTGGCTCGGCTCTATGATTACCTTCGTCTTCCCAGGGGACGAACTTCCAGGACGTCTTTCCTTGAGACCTATCCACCAGTACCACTGGTCTTTTGCTGCCTGTGATCACATCTACGTCCATAACTAAGTTGGGTTTGTCCTTGCTGCAGATGTACCTGAAGCCATCTGGTTTTTTGCTGCCAGCTGGTTTTTTGCTGCCTGTGACATCTTCGACCATCTTCCACTGTTCAGGCTTGCGCTTATCACACAGCTCAACAATCAGCTTCACCTATGCAAAAAATTAACCGATTAAGCTCATATCCGTCCCCTAGTTAGATCGATCTAGGTATAACGGAATTTGTAAAGGGCATTTAACGGTGGATGTGGATGTACTTACACCTGACCGTTCGTTGATGACGAGGGCTAACTTATCATTGTTTTTGCTGACGAGGATGAACGGGCGGTTGCTGCTCTTGTCATCATCATTCTGGAATTTCTTCAACCAGAGCTGCAGGCGGCGCATGCGTTGGATTGCACATAATGTTAGGATTAGAAACTTTTTATCATTCTTGGGAAGTACCTAAATTTAGATTGAGGTAGCTAGCACTAAAAGGTACTACTTTTGGTACCACTTACTTTTACCTCAATGTAAATTTTGATACCTCTAGACTCACTTTTTGGATTAACAGAAATGAAATGGATAACGTGCGTTCTAAATCGCATGCATGCCTGGTTGTTCGGTGAGGTAGTACTCAGTTTGTCCACGCTGACATCTTTGTTGTTGCGGCCCGCGGTGAGGTAGTACACTTGTCCGGGCTCCTTCATGCTTATTTTGAAGATCTTGCCGGACATCTCTTCGCTTTGTGTACGCGACATGGTGATTATATGAATTGAGGCGTGCCTAGAGCTGGAAACTGGAGG
This sequence comes from Guadua angustifolia, assembly GCA_036346375.1. Classification (NCBI taxonomy): domain Eukaryota; kingdom Viridiplantae; phylum Streptophyta; class Magnoliopsida; order Poales; family Poaceae; genus Guadua; species Guadua angustifolia. Next base: position 937,307 of record JAYEVE010000861.1, on the reverse strand, counting down.
TGTTTTTATAGCAGAGATGGAGCACCCAAACTCAATTAATGATGAGATACAAATTAACTAGTCTCATTACAAGGTTTGGTCGACCGATGGCCACAGTACATTTGTCTTTATTTGCTACGGCCGGTCCAGATATGATTTGAGTATGTGAGCAACAGCTACGTAGAGTTTGTTTCCTACACAATTTCTCTCAGAAAGATGCCATCTTTCCTCTACAGGCTTCCTGTTATGTTTTCGACATGGCACTATTACAAAAGAAGTTATATTAGACACCACATCACTAAAGGTTTATTAGAAAACAGTCAGTGATGAGTTTCGGGTATATCACAGACGGTTTTATACAGAAAACCGTGGGTACATGATAAATAGTTTTAACAAAAACCGTCTATGATAAGAAGGGCACATCACATATGGTTTTGAGGTGTGCTTGCAGCTCGAATCAATGTACGTAGGAGGAAGTTGAAGGGGAATGTGTAGGCTACTCTAATATAAAATCAAAATTTTTTACTACATAACCAAGGAACCACTACAAGTTATATCACGGAATTACTACTAGACGTGGAGATTCGTAACGGAAGTAGAGTCGATGTAGCATGTTGGCGCGGTTGTAGTCGTATTAGCCTCGTGACTCCTCCAACAGCTCATCATGAATTGAATGTCACAAGTTGTGGATTATCCTAGTATTGAACCCTGACAGCAACGCTTCCAAGGCATCCACACGTACGAGACAGGAACACCACACGTCGGAGTGCTAGCGTCGGCTACGCTGTTCTGGGCCAAGAAAGGGTGACGGCTAGGGTTTCAGGAATTTTGAAATCCTAATGTGTCTCTTAATCCTAAAGCCAGTACCCCTCACTTTAAATAGATACCCGTAATGGTCTCTATATTAGAGGTCCATTAGAAACTTAAAGCCTATCAAAATTTGCTTCACTATCTGAATTAAGTCCCAATCTTTTAAACGTGAGACCCTATAGGTTCACGTACACATGGACATGACCTGAATACTCTTACTCAACTATTAATCGATGGCAGTCCCTAGCAGAACGTGCCAACTCCCGAGTACATGTAAAGATCAAATCGCATTTAACCTTAATAATGCTTAGTTATATGCATTTCACTTTGTCGCATGATATCACTAAACATAAGACAAGTATGTGCCATCCTTGTTTAGATAGCTCGACCACTCTTTCTTGATTACATGACTCGAGAATCCTTGACTACGGTTAACTTTTTAATCATGAGTAACGTGGCTATGTATTTTCGAATCCAACCACTCACAAAGATGCTTGACGACAAACCCAAAAGCCACTTTTGTAACTACCCAGTTATAGAGTGGTGTTTGGTAACCCATAAGTAAGTTATTACATATTTCAAGTATATGCGCCAACCTTAAGTCTAAGGATATAGCATATACATTGTATATGAGACCAACCGATGACAACAAGATTACAATGTTCTCGCAGTTGTCTCAAGGTGGATCGATCTAACTCCATATTCTCTAACATATGTCTATATTATTGATTTGACATCTCTATATCCATAACCCATAAAACATGGTCATTAATACATATGTTAGTCTATTCATATGTGTTATCACATGTTTATCGATTAGGGATCACTTTAGAATAATCATTATAATGTCGTATATAGGTTTTACAAATAAGTCACATACTTACCAATAAATAATAATGATATTATTCAAAAACAAGATAATAAATTGCGAACATATGGAAATATTTTGCCTCTAGGGCATATCTCCAATAGCAGTTAGCTGGAGGTTTTCATACGAGTGCTGGTGATCCAAATTAACTAGTCTCATTACAAGGTTTGGTCGACAGATCGCTGTATATATTTTTTCTTTATTTGCTAGCCGGTCGAAATATGATTAAGTGAGCAACAGCTACGTAGGGTTAGTTTCCTAAGGAACTTCTCAGAAAGATGCCGTCTTTCCTACACGTGCTTCATGTTGTATTTTAGACTGGTGGTTATATGTGTTTACATGCAGCTGGAATCAATATAAGTACGAAGGAGATAGTTAGAAGGAGACAGTTAGCAGGAGACAGTTAGCTGGAGGTGTTTTAATACGAGAGACGGAGCACCCACATTCAACTAACGATGAGATCCAAGTTAACAAATCTCATTAATTACAAGGTTTGGTTGACCGAATACTATAGTAGTCTTCATTTGCTACTGCCGTTCGAAACACGATTGAGTATGGGAGCAACAGTACATAGAGTTAGTTTAATTCATACACAATTTCTCAGAAAGATGCCAGAATTCTCAAGACCTCAACGCCATCAATTAATTTCCCCAATGGCTGCTACGTTATCTACGTATATAAAAACAATAAGTGATATTTAAGGCATTTCTTTCGTTTTAGAGGCAAAAAAATCTTACAATAATCCTAAATTTTAGAAATTCTCATATTAATCGAAGAAAAAGAGAATGATCTCTACCACTTATTTTGGTGAGGCCAGATTCACTACTACAGAAAACTTCATCACAGACGGTTCGCAAACGTCATCAGAGACGGTTTTGTGAACCGTCAGTAACAATAAGTCTGTGATGAAGGAGATCATCAGAGACGGTTCTATACCCGTCTGAGAAAATATATATCACAGACGGTTGTATTAATAAACCGTCATGTATTTAATTATCACGCAGCGGTTCTCATTTGCAACCGTCAGTGATAACCAAATATCACGCACGGTTTCCAATGAGAACCGCTCGTGATATGAACTTATCATGCAGCGGTTTCAAATAAGAACCGCTCGTGATATGAATTATCACTGAGCGGTTCCAAATTATAACCGTCAGTGATATGAAATATCACGAGCGGTTCCAAATAAGAACCGCTGCAGTGATGACCTTTTTCCCACCCCAGCAGAACCTCCATTAGTTATGGTGTTGTTGAAATTTCCATCAATATTTCTACTTGATATTTATAAGGCACAACTTTGTTATAGATGTTATAATTGAATATCTGCACTTCCTATATGCATTGAGGCCTTGATTTGTCCGATCGGGATAGACTTAAAATATAAACATTTGTAGCGATTTTTCTCGTTCTTACGATAATGTTGATGGAACTTCGACTAATAAATCAACCAAGAGCATGAGCGGCATGGCGGTGGCGGCAACCCGGTCTTCTCCATTGAACCGGACACACTCGATTGTGTGATTTGCTTCATGCCATCTGAAGTGGCTTGCGCTTGAGGTCACCGTGTATGGCCCGCAGTCTTGAGAATGGCGGACGACATGCTCGATCTTGGCGTCCAGTGCGTGCCGCAGTGGGAGATCGAACATGGTACTTTGGTAAAATTGTAGATGTACTTGATAGATTACTTTAGGTAGGGTAATTAAAGATTGAACAAATGTGATTGCAAGTCGGGTCTTCCTTGCGGAAGGATTTTGGAACACCGACTTGAATGGAAGAAAGAAGCGGAAGTAAGCCTATAGACGGTGGTTACGTAGAAGAAACGTTATCTATAACCAATAGTGTCTTCTTAGCGTGATAACCTGAATACAATGTTCCTACCTACAAATCTCATTCAAATGGAATGGAAAATCTCTTGTGAAAAACATCTAGTTCAACAAGCAAGACATTGTTAAGTTGTTGCATTCAAGATGAGCAAATATGTATTAAGGATAATATCATGTGATAATACAATGAATCGTACAAACAAGAATAACATGAAGTTTTTGACATATTTTCGAATTAATGAATACCATTTGACAATTGTACAACTCGAGAACTTATAAGGCTGCGTGGAGCAGCGCCTTTTTATATATTACTTGGTGGCGGGAAGAAACAAACTCTCCTCTAATGTTGCTCAAATCGGCTGACTCATGCGATTTTTATACTGTATTGCTACTTTCTTTAGCGGCGATGGTTTGCATGTTGTAGCAAACATAAAATCCACATAGGTTATTTCCGGACCTTGCTGGTGTACGCAAATAAAACCTCACAGTTAGTTCTAGAGTCACCAATAAGTCACCAATAAAACTTTGTGGGGGTGAGTGTTCCTTGCTTGCAAGGCCTTGTTTCTTCAGCATGGCCGCATGCGAATTAAATGCGTGGTCTTCATCCCAACAAAAGCGCCTCCCGTGTCCTCATCAATGAACCCATACTTGAGTATGGAACGAGATCCTTCTTGGCGTAGTCTCGTAAGCGTATGCTTAAGGTCTTCCATGCCTTTCTGCGCTAGCGATTGCATCCGTCGCACTAGGGGCGGATTCTTACGGAATGTTGAATGATGAAAAAATTTCCGTTAGCAAGGCATTGCGAGCCTCAATAGTCACCAACCTCCGGGAAGATAGCGTGATCGGAACCCGTTCGACCTACTATCCCACATACTCCGAAATGCATTAGCCTTTTTTGGCTTTCTAGGGGCCCCATCATGGATCGATCTACTGTAATGGTATATCGATTACATTTGGCCTTTGTTTGGTCCTCTTGCGTGGGTCGATCCTTCTTTTGAGGCCACATCATGTCCTTGGAGCGATGGATTAGAGGGCGACATCTTCTTTACAAGTTAAAATAGTTTGAGGCGAACTAAAAGTGAAGAACAAATAGAATCACATTAGAGTGAATGAGTTTGTTATACTTGCATCTAAAGAACTAGCCTAAATGGCTTGTTATTAGCCTTCTAGCAAAAAGCGAACTAGGAGGTTGCGAACTTAATAAAAATTTAGCTGACACCTCCCTAAAACTAGGACATCCACACAGAGACAAGCGAGAAAAATACATATGGATTCAACCATTTGACGATTAACGAGAATAATTGAGCGAAGCTCGGGATCTCACATATGAACATATACGGTATTACGAATAAAGCAATTAGCATAAAGCTCATATTGATTGTTTGAATGTTCTCAGATGTCGGGTTGCCTTAAAAGGCCCTCCTCGCCACAATGGACAAGTAATAGACTAGATTGTGACAACTTTATCTCAATAACAGATTTAATACTTGACAGGTTAAGTATAAATCTACTCAATTGGTTATCTTATATGCATATTCACTAACTAAGCATATAAAGACAGGTTTGCAATAGAGCTAATCAAATATATATATATATATATATTTTAGATCAAAAGGTTTCCCCTGTTTTATTCCAGGACCATGTACAACCACAGCATGTACAACCACAGCACCATCTCACATATGAACATGTACAACCACAGCACCATCGCTCCTATCCAACCAGAACAAAGACATTTTAACTAATTCTTGCAGCTCTTGTGCTCTAAACAACGGAAAACAAACATCCTTTGCCGAACTCACACTAATCAAATATATATATATGAAAGTGAAATTATTTGCTAAGATTTGTTGTCACAATTAGTCTATTCCATCCCTAAATCATCCTTGAACATTAAGCCCACACGCAAGGTCCCCAAGCCCATGATCGTGGCCCCTTTGCAAGTCGAGAATAATCACGAAAGTGTCCCAGAACTCACTAACTAGCGAGCAACAGAAAAATAGAGCAAATGGCCAGGCGGTGCCTCCGGATCGGCGGCCTCTAGCTCGATGGCTAGTCCCAGAAATACTCACGGTTGAAGCTTGAGGGCCTTGAGGAGGCCGAGGCCGACGGAGGGCAGGGGAGGCGCCCGAGGAGGGGAGGGCAGAGGCCCAGGGCAGGAGGGCCAGGGGGATCGAGGCCTTGGCAGAGGGAGGAGGCCGAGGAGGAGCCGGAGGAGGGCGCCGAGGCAGGGGGCCGGGGAGGAGGGCGCCCGAGGGGGAGCCGCCCGGGAGGCAAACGTCTCAAGGTTTAGGGTTTGGCCTTGTGTGAATGAGATCTGCGGGAGATATATAGAAGAAATAACATCACGACGGTTCTATAATATAGCGATGCAGCAATGACATATCACGAGCGGTTCTATAATAGAAGCGATGCAGCGATGTTAAATAATACGAGCGGTTCTATTATAGAACCGCGTGATATTATGACATCACGCAGACGGTTCTATTATAGAACCGTCAGCGATATTAATTATCCGCAGACGGTTCTATAATAGAACAAATGCGTATGATAATGACATCACGGGCGGTTCTATAATAGAACCGTCTCGATATTGAATATCCTGAGCGGTTAGGTAACATAACCGTGCATGACAAACATCTTTATCCTGTTGTTATGTTAAAAAGCGTCACATGATATATCTTTTATTCGCGACATTCACTTGTCGGTTGATTCGATCGACTCTTATGCATGCCACTTTGTTGTATCTTACGGGAAAGTTGTCTTTAACGAGAATATAGGCTATCTTGTGGTTGAAGTGGAGGTTCTAATCCTCAATTCAAACCCTAAAATCTGAGAGCAATCACATACAACTATTTCCATATTGCCAAAGTAGACATGATTACATTCTTGTCATCAATTATGTCGAATGGCCATCTTTGAATCGTGTATTTGGAATCATATTGATATTAACGAATAAATCGTGCTCTTATACTTGCATCTTTTCCATCAATCCGGATGCTTCTGAAGCTACTTACAAAGATCATCACAATCATATATACATAATTGGATGCTTCTGACTACTTACAAAGATCATCACAATCATATGTACAAAGCATGATGGGTCGTATCATCTTTACAATAGCATTAATGTAATATTATTACATGAAAATTAGTAAGCATGATGACAATGCACCCTTCTCATAACTCATACCACATGCTTATTCTTTTGTATGAAAATTAGCCCTTCATGATGATCGGCGGCGTGTGTAGCTTGCTTCCTCATGTTGTTCTTAGGGACGGGATGTCATTTCCGATGGGTGGCAACTCATCAAATTGATTGTACTCTTCCTCATCTACTACATTCTCAACTCAGACAATTCTCCTTTTTCCTGAAGAACTACGTGGCGCTTCTTGTTGGGCCGAATTCGGTTACATAGAAGACTTGAACAACTTGGTTGCGATGCGAATGGTTCGTCTTGGTATCCGAACCGTTAAAGAGGTCCTGATAGTGATGCCATTCTGTCGACCTTCACGTCTTTGGAGGTGGACCATGACACGAAATAGGGAATCTTGAAAAGTCGTGGTCGAGCTCCCATATCTCCTCTATGAACCCATAGTAGGAGCTCCTCGTCAACCAGTGGTATTATTGAATGCATCTATCACGGACACCCTTTGTTACGGTTTGTGCTCTTCATATCTGATCTCTCGTGTAAAATGTGTACCCATTTAAGTCATATCCTTTCCATGTGACAAGCTGTAAAGTTGGTCCTTTTGCCAACCATGTCGGCGTGTCATCACAGCGAGCTCCAGATGATAGGTCGCTCCTTCAACCATTTGTTGAGCTGAAGGTTATCTTGTCTCGTGATCCAAGACTCTGCCGTCTTTGGATTCTCTTGCCTTAGCCATTGCTTGTGCTTTCGGCGATATAGGCGGACACTACTGACCATGTGTTGCAAAACCGTGAAATGGGCTCGAGCATAATCAGCGAATCGAGCGTGATTGCTTTCCTTCGATGGTCCCCATACCTGGAGCCTCCCCTCATGGCGAGATCGAGGCACACCTATTGGTTCGACACAGGGCCATGTAATCGAGCCTTGAGAACTTCGGCGGCCTCTTACATTGCATAACCTTCGACAATGCTACCCTCCGGACGAGATCGATTCCGTCGTAAGACTTGAGAATTCCCATGTACCTCTCGAGCGGGTACATGCTCACGTGAACACTTGGCCGCATATCTTTATCTCTGTCACAAGGTGAACAATGAGATGGACCATGATATCGAAAAATGATGGAGGAAATACATCTCAAGATTACATAGAGTCATCACCACCTCGACTTGCGAGCATCTAGTCGCCGGGATCGATGACCTTCGGCGATTGTGTTAAAGAAATAACACAGCCTAGTGATTGTCTCACGGACCTTGGCCGGCAAAATACTTCTAATTGCGGCAGGGGAGCATCGTGTCATCGGCACATGACAATCATGAGACTTCATGCGATTAATTTCAAATCTTCCAGCGAAACAAGTCTCTTCATGTTGGAGAATGCAGGACGGAACTTTCACACCATGCAAGCAGCACAGATTCAGTTCTTCGGCCTTTGTGAGTATAACAAGCGAGTTCCAAATGCGTCTGGCCTTTATCGGTCTCTTCGGTGCTAACTCGGGTCTTATGCCCATATCGACCAAGTCAAGCGTGCGTTGATACCATCCTTTGTTTTACCCTTAATGTTGAGTAAGAGACCAATCACGCATCACGGACATTCTTCTCTCGTGCATGACATCGATCGATGGCGAACTTCTAGGTGCTCGATAAGGTAGGTCCCGAATATTGATCTCTTCTTCCACATGCTCTTTTCACGGGTACTTGATTTCGTCCCTTTCCATCGCAACATCAAATCCTTAACAATGTCATGAACATCTCTCCGCTCAAGCGCCTTGGAGCTGGACCATTTCGTTCCTTCCGTCGAAAAGTTGCTTCATCTTCGATATGGGTGATTCCTCCGAAGGAACCTCTGATGGCGCATGTACGCAGTTTTCGGGAGTGATTGACCATAAACTCTCGGTATCATCTAAGCGATGAGTGCACGAGCTTTGGTTCCTTTTGTACTCGGCTTTGCGGAGTTAGCAAGCGAGGTAATCATTTATAGTGCGAGAACAACAAGCGATGCAAAGTAAAGTTCTCTCGTTTATGCGCATCCCATATATGTACCCGGTAACCACAGTGTTTTAGATCTTCCACCAATGGAGCTAGGTACACATCAATATCGTTCCCAGTTGTTTCGGTCCTTGGATAAGCCTGAGACAACATAATGTACTTCGCTTCATACACAACCAAGGAGGAAGGTTGTGAATCTGATTCTGGGGCCAAGTGCTATCTTGCATTTGCTCATGTTACGAAAGGATTCATTCCATCTGTACTCAATCCAAACCTTATATTTCTCGGATCCGCACGAATTCTTGAAAGCTCTGTCGATGTTTCTCCTTTGGATGGAATCGGCGGTGCCTTAGCATTCCATCATTCTTCGCTCCTCAAAGTGCCAGCAGCGGTTTTGCCTCCTTTGGGTTCGCAAACAAGCGCTTCAAGCGGGGATTTCTGAGCGGATACCATGCCACCTTAGCGAGTACCTTTTTTCACCTCAATGCTCTCGCCATCATCATCTGAATAACTCTTACGCTTGTCTGGGATCGTTGCACACGGACATATATACAAGTTTGTGTACTCTTTGCGGTCTGAGATCTGATCGTTTGGACATGCATGTATTCTTTCTACTTCCATTCCCAAGGGACAAAGAACACCTTGGCTTTGTAGGTGCTTATCGGCAACTCGTTCCCTCTGGAAGCATGTCGCCAATAGGCGTATATTGTGAAACTCTTGTCGGACCAACCGTTGCTTGCCTTCAATTTGAGTAGTTGAAGCCACGGATGACAACCTTGTGTATTTCAACTTGCACCCTGCGAACAAAGGTTTCTCAGAGTCCTCCATTAAGCCACAGGCATCCCATATTCCTGTCATCAAGGTTTCATACGCATCGCGTAAGCATCCGATCAAATTGTCATCGTGCAACTTTGTCCTCATCGGAAGCTTACAATCGATATGATCATCAGGCATATCATTGACATCGTCGGCGATATTAACACTACTTGCTTGCTTCACGTATATTATGCTCTTAGCCATGGTGGTCCAACATGTATAGCCCTTTTGAAACCCCTTGAATCAAGTGTTAGCCGATCTGCGGCGAGTTTGAAACATCTTGATTTTACGCAATCAATGCATGGACATGACATGAATTGCACCCCTTATTAAACATATCCTCCTCTGCGGCTCTTTTGAAAGTGGAGCGCCATTAAGGTACTTTCGGCACTAAATGCGGTTCTTAGCGTACATCGACTTCGATCCATCTCGCTACACATGTAACACTTAGTGTTAAATATTAAGTGCACGGTGTAGTGCGTATGCACACATTCTTAAACTAATTATGCAATTACATACCTTAATTACATCACAAAGAAATAATTAACAAAATTCAAATTAATCTTCAATATAATAATGAAATTAGAACCCATTACTAATCTTAGATCACCAAAAGACTTGAATTGATCTATAAGCTAGATCTAAACAATCATTAAATTCTATCCTTAACAAGCTAGCTAGCTACATCATGATCGAATATTATATTATGCAAATAGAACCATTACTAGCTAACCTTATTCATCAAAAAACAACACATGGTTCTACAAGCGAGATCTAAAAAAATCATCAAATTCCTTCATATCAAGCTAGATATTGAATATAATGCAATTAAAACACATTACTAACCTTAGATCACCAAAATCAAAGGAATCTAATATCACCCTTGAAATCAATGGCTTTCTTCTAAAAAATCGCATCACTTCATGCGACCGCCACTTAGGATACAAGCGAAACCCTACCAACAAAGTGGATGGAGCGAGGCGAGCTCTCATTTTCTACGGCCTCGGAAGGTTTTATCACGAGCGATTTTATATTACTGCCGTCGTGATGTAATAACTATCACGAGGCGGTGTCAAACTCTCTTAAATGCTGTGATGGCTCTGATACTCATTACGAGCGGTTGTGTTATATAACCGTCGTGAAATCCTGAGCGGTTTTACTTTGAAGCCGTGCAGTAATAATCTTGTAGCCATCACTGAACGGTTATATTTTGACACCGTCTGTGATAGTTATTACATCACATCGTAATATCTAAACCGTCTGTGATATCATGACGGTTTGAGTACATAACGTGCGTGATATTCCATATTACAGAGCGGTTTTTCAAAACCGTGCGTGATCGTCGTCGATATAAGCCTCATTGTAGTAGTGATTACAACGGTATAGATTAATCATATCTAAAAAATACAATTGTATTTCTATAATTGGAAATAGAGTAGAATATCAAAGAAAGAATCTCCACTACTTATTTTGGTGGGTCATATTATAACAGTGTAGATTAATCATATATAAACACAGTGTCGACGTTTGTTGTCGGCAATGATGATTATGGGGCTAGGCGCTGGATCCAAACTCGATGGTAGCACAAGACACGGAATTTATACATGTTTAGGCCCTCACAGAAGAGGTAATACCCTTGTCCTGTGCTTTGAGATTTGATATTGCTGTGGATGTAAATGCGAATGTGTTGTGATCATGATCTGATGCTCTCCCGCCCCTTTTTTATAGTGGAGGGATGCGGTTACAAAGAAGAGTCCCAGTCGGTTACAAGATAGAGATTCTATCCCTATCCTTTCCCGCCGAACCTGTTAACAACCAGGATTACAATCGTATCTTTCCTACTAAGGATTAGTTACTTATATCTTCAGGGCTTCCTTGCAGCGCACGGCGGAAGCCCTCCGGGTGGTGCTCGTCTCCATGTAGTCGTCTCGGCCCATCCCCTCTTGGGTGGTCCTCACGATCCGCCATGCAGATACCCGAGGTCCATGTACTCCATACAGAGTTATATAACAAATACAATTGTATTTCAATAATTAGAATTAGAGTTATATATCAAAGGCAATTGTATCTTATATCTAGACGTATAATTGCACACGTAAATATGATAGATCAGAGAAAACCAAATAAATGCATATAAAAGCCGTCCACTAAGAAATTTAAGGACTCTTGCATCCATGCATGAAATGTACGAGATAATAGGGACTCAATAAGGCGTTGACTGCCGTTGTTTTGCCACACGAACTTGTACAACGAAAAAACGCAGAAAGACAACCAACAAATTCTAGAAGTAAGGTCTCCAGCACGTTTCGTTGACGCTAAGATTAGAGCAACTCTAACCCAAACCCCTGTATTTTCTCCCTAAATCACTTATTTAAGGGTGATATAAAAATTAGGAGCACGCTATATCAAATTTATCTCTAACCCACACTCCCTCACTACTCTGTTGCCTCATCGCGACCCCCATCGCTGCGGGTAGGTCAGGGCAGCGATGATAATATCATCCTTTGGGTTCCAAATTCAACCGGCGGTGATAATATTATCTTGCGGTTCAAACTTCAATCGGCGGTGATAAGATTAGTTCAATTTCTCGTGACAATGGAGGTAATATCATTGCGGTTTAATAGAGAACGGCGGTGATAAGAAGATATTCTTGCCGGTTTACATGTAGAAGCTGGTAGTGATTTATTATTACCGGTTCTATAGTAAAACCGGCGGTGATAAGACCATTTTCACTGCGGTTTTACTATAAACCGGCGATATTCTTGTTCCCCGATATTAGTTGATGCGAACATAATAAATATTGTAATTTATCTACGCAGAACATATGAAAGCATAATTAGTTAAAAAAGCAGAGCATATGAAAGCATAATTAGTTAAAAAGCAGAACATAAGAAAGCAAATTTGTAATTTGCGGGATATATATTAATTAAAATAACATTTACAAAGCATATTTTGTTCACATTACATATTTAGTTCTAATTATAATAGTCTAATGGCGCGAAGCCCTATATCCAAAACTAAATAAATCGTCGTCATCTTCCTCCTCCTCCTCCTCCTCGTCACGAGCTGCCGCTTGATGTGCGGCGGTGCTCGTCCTCCTTCTCATCGAATCCGATTCGGTGGCGGAGTTAGTCTTGCCCCAGCGCAGATTCCTCGCCGCCTTATTGTAAATGCGTCATCATTTGTCGTCGTCCTCCTCCTCCTTTGCCTCCTCTTCCTCCTCCTCCACCTCCACCTCCTCCTCCTTCTCCTCCTCATACATGCGAGCGGATCGGTGGGGCTCGACCAACACGTGCACGCTTCTTAGGGGGTGCCATTGTTGCAACAAAAGTGGATTGTGTGGGGGCTGCAACAAGTGGATTGTGTGGATTGTGACAAGAGTGGATTGGATGCAACAATTGGCATTATATAGGCGAGAATGGGAAGAACCTTGATTGGCGAGGAATGTGAAGCGCAACGATTGGCGGCGGAGGCGAACGAACAGCCTTGACGGTTGGTGGCCTTGAGTTGGAACGTTAAGTATCACTTGCGGTTTTATTACCAACGGCGGTGATAGCGACTATCCTGCCGGTTAATACCTATAGCGGCGATATATTCTTGCCGGTTTAATTTATGGCGGCGGTGATATTAAATTTTCTTGCCGGTTCGTATATTCAGCGGCGGTGATATGTATTTTCAGCATAGCATAATTTTCCCGCGTAGTATGACCTTATCACTTTGGCGGTTACGCGCGAAGCGGCGGTGATAAATATTCAGCGTAATATGACCTTATCACTGCGGTTGTTGGTAGAGCGGCGGTGATAAATATTATATCGCGATCTTCACACAAGCGCATTTCCCGGTAGAAGCGAGAAGAGGGCGCTCTTTGCTCGGTGTATTTTTCTGGAGAGTCTTTGCGAAATTTGGTGTCGATATTTTGTTCATATTTTTCATCGAATCGACATCTTCTCCGTGAACAATTCAAAGAGGAGTGTATTATCTTGGGGAGTTCTTCTTTGAAAAATTGTATTAATTAAAATTTTTGAGAGGTTCTTGACTTGATGTATGTTATATATGTCGTAAAATTTTACTTTACTGAGTGCTATAGATGTTGATAATTGCTGATTATGCGGTGTGAGCAGTTTATGTAAGTCTTGCTCAAATTAAGATCTAGCTAAATTATTGAATAGATTATAATTCACTTGCCGATTTTTAATAGTAAAGGATTGCTAGATGATCAATTATAAATAGTGAGAATTGCTAGTTGAATATTTAAATAATGGGAAATGGTAGATGGATTTTGCAATAATGCAAGTTGGAACTTAAATAATTATTTAGAAATATATCCTTATATTCAATTATATGCTTGTTAATTTGTTGTAGATTAATTTAATTTAATAGCTAGCGCTACATAACAAAATGAAATGAAGAAATCTTCTAAATAAGTAAAAAATGCTAGATGGATATTTAAATAGTGAAAAAGGTTTGATGTATTATATAGGCAAAATTGCTAGATGTATTTGTAAAACTAATCATTTACAATTATATATTGTTATTCTGATAAATTCATATCCATTTTAGTGATGTAGTGGATGTTTAAGTAATAAAAATTGCTAGATGGACAATTATGCATAATTGTAATTAATTTAATTAATGAAAATTTGTTATATCCATTTTAGTGATGTAGTGGATGTTTAAGTAATGTAGTTTGATATAATTAGCGTAGATGGACCGAAGGTGGATGTATGACCACGGACCGTCGTGGTGCGAGTTCTTTAATGGTGTGACTTGTTTTACGAATGCGGTGCGGCACACAAGTCAAAACTGGCGGACTATATGTGTTGTCCATGCGTTGATTGCAAAAATGAGAAGATGTTTTGTAACTTAGAGTCGTCGTGCACACTTGCTTGAAGGGGTTTCAAAGTGGCTATACTGTTGGGTGAAACACGGCGAAGATGATATTATACATGAAGGGCAAAACATTGATGAAGATGATATTGTTCATGAAGGGCAACACATTGATGGAGATGGCGGAGACAACGATATGGCGGCGGTGGAAGATCGTTCGTTGATACCCGAAGATGATCTAGATCAAATCTTTGCGTGATGGGGAGGGACTTCACGAGTGAAAGGGAGTTTCAAAAGTTCCAGCGTATGGTAGAAGACTCTACAAGCGCCATTGTGCCGGGCTGCAAGGAGGAGAACCTGAATGCATCTGTGCTTTCCTCTGCGGTTGAAGGCAAGCAATGGTTGGTCAGATAAGAGCTTTACTATGGGCCAAGTGGCGCCCTTGCCATGGACCAAGGTAGACGCGACTAACATGGGCGAGGTAAAGTATTAGTGCGTTGTGAATCCCAAAATATTGTAGGGTCATACGACTAATAACAAGATCAATTGTAGGCTCAAGCGTCGGGTGAACAAAGCCGTGGCAGTCGTGGCGAACAAGATGCCGAAGGGCGTTCACAACATACTCCAGCTCTCGGAAGTCGGGGAACCTGCTATACCCGAGTCAGCGTTGGCGCCGTACAGGACAGCCTGTGGAGTACTTGCTAGGGATAACGTGCCCATCATCTATAGATCATGGACCGACGCGAAGGTGATCGATGGGTTGTTCGATGACTGAAGGAATCGCTATGGGGCAAGCTAAAACAAGTATTCCATTTCCCCAAGGGTCGAGTTGGTTGCAAAAGCGTGCACTAGGTACCATGTGCACATCTTTGGAAGAATTGGAAGACTCAATTTGAATAAGACCTATGTGAAGAAGAATGTCACGCCAAATTTTAACATGTTTCCAAAGATAAGAGAATTTTGGAAGGACTTTGTGGAGTCTGAGAATTGAAGAAGCCAGAACGATGAGTCGGAAGAACAAGGCAAGCGCGATAAGAATATCCACCCTCACACACTAGGCAGCGGTGGCTCGTGAAGAAAATACTGCGTGGGATAGGCGCGAACAAGAGCTAATCCTCAAGGGCGTTACTCTGCGACGGCGAGTTCACTTCCGCGATCAAAGCAGTTGGTTGCTTGGGAGGGGACTTCTATCTCGGAAGATGGCGGCTTGAGCTTGAGGCGATAGAGCCGGGAGGTGTCGAGAAAATATCGGATGCTCACGTGGAGTCTTCCCAAGGGCTTTTCATCCGGCGAAGGAGAATGATGGTATTTGTTGCCACTGGTAACGAGAGCATCTGGGCGCACCCGAGGAGTTGGTTTGGTGCCGTGGAAAGAAGGCTTCCCGGATAGCGTACTTATGTACAAGCGGCGAAAGAATAGGAGAATATGAACGCAAAGTCAAATACAAGATCTTTGTGTCAAGGCGTTAGAGGAAGAAGCGAAGCGGTGGATCAAGTTGTGGAGCAAGCGATAAAAAGCTCTCGACTCACGACCGCCCTCGATGACAGACCCTCGAACCTCGATCACGGTGTTCTTAAGCAGCAGCTTGGCGTCCGCGATTCGGGAAACATCGACTCCATTTTCGATGGATGACATCCGCAGAACCGACCGTGCAAAATTGCATTTGTCGCACATGGCATTACCATCAAGGTGGTGATGGCGGGGCTTGGCCATGTGCCTCCTCGCGGGTTACTGCTTGCCGCCCAATACATTGGGATTCTCGAGGTCGAAGTAAACGGTGTAGTCCGACAATATCGCAAAATGGAGTAGAGATTCTGGCGAGGCGGAAAAAACAAACTTGGAGAAAGCGTGCATGGCTTCCTCGCGTGGCGCAAGAGCTTGATTATGTTCGCTCGGGCGATGAGGCCGACAACGGCGGCGATGATGATGAGCCGCACTCTCCACACGGACACATCGCCTCACGAAAAGTGCAACTCATCCGCCGGCACCGGTTAGGACAAGTCCAACTCCTCGCGGCACCATCGAAAAAAGTCCAACTCCTCCTCGGCACCGGCCGATAAAGGTCCAACTCCTCGGTAGGTACATAAGAAGAGTCGAACATCGGCACCATCTCGGAAGTCCGCATCGTCTTGTACCAAATCTCGGTCATCTGTGAAGGCAACACACCTCGAGAAAAGTGCAAGGCGATATGGTGAAGAAGAAAAAAAGCAAGCGAAGGCGAGTAACATCTCACTTCAAAAGGTGCCATCACCCGAGAAGACTAAAGTCGATGCTAATCGCGCAGGAGTTTTTCTTGAGTATGGCAAAAGCCAAAAGAGAGCAGGCGGGCTTGAACCTTCGAAATGTCGGGACTCTGGCGCATATCGAAAGCAAAACTTGAAGATGGCTAGTCTTTGGCGTCGATGTCCATAGCTCAAAAATCTCTTCTTGAACAACGTCGTAATTACGACCTAGGTCTAAAATTTGGAAGTACATTAAGGGACAACAGATGGCTCCCCAAAAGATTTAGAAACCTAACAACAAAATTGCGGTAGCGTCCATCGATATTATATGCAGCGATGCCAAGAGGGTATGTGGGCGATCGATGAAATACAAAGATTGGGATTTTCACAATGGGGATGGCATGTTACGTTAGGATTCTGCGTTGTATATGTTGTACCGGCGGATGCTCGGGCGCGTCCTTTAATCGGGCTATGGACTTTGTAAGTCTTTAATTATATTATTGTATATTCTTGTACCGTTCAAGCTGTATGTCTAACTTCTTTTTACATATGTAGAATGGAATCTGATTATGTGCAAAAATAAGGATGAAGCTTTAGGATTTCTCGATCCGGGGCTTGTTAACGAGACACTCGTCGTGATGACCCAAAGTTTGTTGAAGACTATTTATTTAGGACTTTCTTCAAGCTGAGAAAAAAACCTCCGTGCTTGTACCCTATAACTTTCGATGCGTATTACCCTACTTCTAATATTGTTTTACTATTTTTGCGTGACACGGTGTGGGACTAATAGGTTGTGTTAACATATATGTCTAGTTATCCTTTGGGTCCTCCTCGTCATCGAGTTAGAAGCTAGCGGGGTTTATGTCTTGGACTCGTTGAGAAAAGAACCGTGAGTATGAACATAATTTTGGAAGGCGATGAGCAGTTAAACTTCGATCGTTCGCGTTATTGCTCTAGTAATATTTTATTCTATTGTATTTAAGGTTAATTACTATTTAAAATCATTCACAGCGCATTCTGCGGTATTGCAAGAAAGGTGGTCCGCATCTTCCCTCTGGGACAACTTTCAAAGTAATATGAGACTTTCCATGCATGAGGCAGGACCCGGGAAATAGTTTATCGCATACTACGTATGTACAAATTTACATGCAATTGTCACGAAGTCATCGGCTACTCTTGAAGACATGGTATATAATTACACATTCATGCCTACTTTTCTTTCATTTAACATCTATCATCATTAATTAAATTTCTCTTTTCTTCAATAACAGCGCTCCAAGTGAGAACCAATAAATTCTTGTCGAAAGAAATTTTAGCAATTCAAGAGCATATCATTTGGATTCATTGTGAACATGTCATCGATCCAAAGGCGAGTTCCTGACGGAAGCTTGATCTAAAGTGAGCGAGATGTACTCACACTACATTTGTGAACAGACTATTAATTGTAAAAACTAAATATTGTGATGCTTTAATATATTTTAATTATGATCTAACGGCGCTTCATATACTATATATTTGAAGGCAACATATCATGTGCACAGGCCTTCCGTGTACACATCGTGCACACCAACTAATAAAAGTCACGAAAACTACGGAAAAATTTGTAAATGTACTTCATAGATTACTCTACCTATGTATAAAATTGCGGTTCAAATTCAATACATATGAGGACTTACAAAAAGAGTTTTTGTAAGTCCTCATATGTATTAATTTGAACCCGCAATTTTATACATAGGTAAGTAATCTATGAATACATCTACAAATTTTTCAAATTCGTTGTCCTTGCCGGTTAGTCTAGGAACAGCGGTGATCTCTACAATCCTTTGTCGGTTAAATCGTATAAGCGGCGAGATATACATATATCCTTGCGGATTCTAGGTTGAGCCGGCGAGATAGATTGAGTATCCTTGCGGATGCTAGTGTAAACCGGCAGAGATAGTCTAATATCCTTGCGGTTGTATAATGAGCCGGCGGTGATATCTATTATCACTTGCCGGTTCCTCGGTGGCGGTGATAACCAATATCCTTGCCGACCAATCACTTTGCGCCCATAGCCGGCGATAATGGCGTGGACGAACCGGCGGTGATGACCTATTACGTAGTAGTGCCTATTACTCACCCCTATTATTTATCTAAACATTACTATTACTATACACCCATGAATTAATGAATAAAAAAATATAAAGAAAATAATAGGGGAAAGGAGAAAGCCCCTAAATGTAGGGGTGAGAAAGGGTCTCTCTAGAATAGGGGCTCCTAATAGGGGGTATATTAGAACTCACATTTTTCTAGTTCTCCTTACAATTTAGGATAGAGGGAGGTATAGAAGATGGGTTGGACTTGCTCTAAGATATATCATACATAAAGCTTTGACGGATACAATTATGACAACCATAGAGCACGGCGTTGGTCACGGTAAATTCTTCATGGCATTGTTCCTTAATTCGTCCCATGGCCTCTTTTCTACTCCCTGGGCCGGCCAGTAATTACTCCCTATACAGTATCTCACAACATATGGAGTATCTTGTGCGACAGAGGGTATATACACGTAGTATACGAGTATATAAGATCATGTAGGTGGTATGTACATTTTTTCAGAGGTGGTATGCATATTTTTTTTGACATACTCCTTTTTATGTGCATGTATAAAGGTATTTGCAAAATATGCTAAAAAACATGGACTCACTTGCAATTTTTCCATGTGACTCACATTGGAGTATCTTACAATTAGTGTATGAGTGTACCCAAAGTGATAAAGGAGTATTTCAAGGTCGTTATATACATACATACATATATATATATATATATATATATATTGTGTACGCTAGCTCATGCTATTTAGCCCAGTTCGACCAAGCCATGATACATACTAATCAATGCAACAGACTGCCCACTTTCGTGACCAAACCAACTAGCTAGTTAACGCATTTTCTAGTTTGAACATGAATCAGATTTTTTTTTGTTTTAGCTGTAACTTTTTATTAGCGACTTGATTAGTAAAGGTTTTCAATAGTAGCTTACTAACGGCGAGAGGAACAGGATAATATAAGTCTAAGTAACTAAATAGTAATTTTGTTGTTGGTGACAGATTTTACTATCGTATATATAGATTTTACTATCCGTATCGTAGATTTTACTATCTTGTAGAGGTTCAAGACTGTATAATCTATGCGATAGTAAAACACATAGTATATGAATAGTAAAATCTCGATATACGAATGTAAAATCTATACAAAAATTGAAGTTTGGAATTGAAGATACTTATGGAAGAGTGCTTCCTATCTGAATATATATCCTCTGTATGAGCGAGGCAAGATAATTTCCACTTAGTTCAATGCGGCCAGCAGCTTTCAAAGCTCTTTTTGTGATAGTCTTCTTTATGCTTGGCTCCGAAGCAGCAAGAAATCTATTAGCATGGTATAAATTAACCAAGCAAATATCACTGTTTTTGGATCATGTGAGATCTGGAACAATCACTCGGTTGCTCTCCGAATGTTCTTAAACCCAACAGGATCGTGTTGGACCTTCTTGAAGCGACCCTTATTTTTGCATCAAATGCTCAAATGAGAATCTATATGCATATAGTGCTAGTTCTATAATCAGTAGCTGGCACGCATATTTACAATAATTGATATCACATCCATACTCTTTATTACATATGAAAAAGATAATTTATACAATAAGGTCTTACAAGGTAGATTATATTGTAGCGGATAGAAGCAGGTCTTGTAGTATGCCCATCTAATCTTTAGGCAACTGGCAAGATATAATCTATAAAAAAGCTTGTTAATATTCACGAATCCTACGTTAAATAAATTTAAATCGGCGAATCGATTCTCGTGCCCGGAGGCAGGGCCGAGGGGCGAGGTGAGGCTATCTTGCAAGCTGAGGAGGGCAGAGCTCACGACCCATATAAGGAAATGGCAACCACGGCGCTAGCCGAACTCGCGATCGTGAAGTCCTATATATATTCGAGTGGATCTTAAAGGCATTAAGGAGGCTTCGCTTTTACGTCGATGATAATCGAGGTTCTTAGTCCTTTTGATAAAGTCAAGGACACCTCTACTACCTTAGTGGAGAATTTAGACTTGAGCCCCGTGTAAATATGTGCATGCAGAACTTGGTTATAATTACTTCACCGCATCCCGAGAAGTTCCTGAATGAGATTATAATGATCAATTAACACTTGACTATAACTGCTTCGCCGCGTCCCATGGAATCCTCTTCGAATTAAAGCTTGCGCACTGTTCATATCCGGTTCGACTTTCCATGCCAGCACATCTTTGAAACCGTTTCGGCTTCCTTGCTCTGCCTATATAAGGGCATCACTGCCACAAGAGCGATCACCTACTTCCAAGACTTCGTTTTCCTAGCGATCTTTGATTTCTTTTTGAAAATTTCCGATGGCGTCTCCTTCTCGCTCTGTGCCCGTTGATGAAGTAGTGCCGCCTCCACTACCAACAGCGGTGTTGGTCTTCAATTTCGAGGAAGAAGTGCCGGCGGCACCTGCTAACGAAGAAGACTCTCTTGCTGAGCTTTGGGCCGAATACGACCTTGCTTTGGCCGAAGTCACTGAGTAGGAAGCCGCCGCCAGCGATGTCGCCGCCGTCGTCGCCTTGACCAGAAACTATGCCACCATCGGCCGAGGTTCTTGATCTCATCATCGAGCGTTGGGCAGCGTCGCGCAAGGTTTAGTTACCTTGAAATCATATATATGTAAAACTTAAGCGATGTAAAAACATTCACTCAGGAATAATGTCTGACTGGCTTTTATATACTTTTAATGCTATTTGCTTCTTTTTCCCTATCTAGATTTTTAAATTTGTCTGAGTGGTTTGTCTCTTTTTGTTTAAGCACTCTGCCCGACTAGTCTAGCCCTTGAGCATCGGGAGTTGGCTCATAGCTCTTTCTCCCAGGCACGCGTTTTGAGTGACTAGAGTTCGTCGTTCATGGGGATAGAGCTTCACTACTCGGAATTAACGCGATCGGACTTATTCTGTCGTTAGGGAAAAGAAACAAAAACGACTCAGAAAAATATGTGTATATGCGCACACTATTAGGTGTAGCCCCCGACTTACTGCTTAGTTGGGTATAACTAAGTATCAAGTCAAGAAAAAACTTTATTCATAATAACATGACTGAGTACAAGATTTAAGTGTAAAAGCGGCGTAGCTACTCTATATTCCACGTGTTGCCGATGACTACGCCGTCCTCGCGCCTGAGTCTATAAGCCCCCGGGCACGTCACTTCATCGACGCTGTACGAGCCTTTCCAACTGGGGAAGAGCTTGTGCTCACTTTTTTTATTCTTTCTTAGAACCATATCTCCTTTAGAGAAAGCACGTCCTCGAACATTGTGATCGTGATAGCGATGCAAGACTTGAAGGTACTTAGCCGACTGGATTGCTGCAATATCCCTGGCCTCTTCTAGTCAGTCGAGATCTTAGTCGGCTTTCTTCTGACTTGGCTTCCTTGTACTTCTGAACCCGTGGGGATCCGAATTTCAACTCAATAGGGAAGACCGCCTCTGAACCGTAAATTAGGAAAAAAGGTGACTGCTCGGTTGCTTTGCTAGGAGTAGTTCTAAGCCCCTACAGCACCGAAGGCTATTCTTTGACCCATCGCGTAGCATACGGTTTAAGACGATCAAATATCTTTGCTTTTAAGCCTTGCAGCACCATGCCATTGGCCCGTTCGACCTACCCATTACTTCAAGGATGCCCCATAGAAGCAAAGCAGATTTTGATGCTGAGTTCATCACACCAGTCTTGAAATTCTCCGCCTCTGAATTGAGTGCCATTATCAATGATAATCTTATTGGGTATGCCAAATCTGACCATAATTTCCTGAAAGAATTCTTTGGCCTTGGCTGCTATGATCGTGGCAACTAGCTTGGCTTCAATCCACTTCGTGAATTTGTCGATGGTGACAAAAAGATGAGTGCAACCACCTTGGGCTTTCTTCAGGGGTCCAACCATGTCGAGCCCCAAAACCGCAAATGGCCAGGTGATAGGAATAGTCTGCAACTTTTGCGTCGGCACATGGATTTGCCAAGCAAAAAACTGACAGTCTTTGCATGTACGAACGATGTCCTCCGCATCTATTACTGCAGTCGGCCAGAAGAAACCTTGATGGTAATACTTTCCAACTAGAGTGCTTGACGATGTATGATGTCCACAAACTCCCAAGTGGATTTCTCTGAGAAGACTCTTCCCTTCTTGCTCTGATATGCACCGTCTTAGGACTCCAGAGGAACTCTTCCGAAAGTGCTCTGCTCCGAACACCATGTAGCTTTTGCTTTGGCGCGCAACACGCTCCGCCTGTGTGCGATCTTCAGGGAGCTTGTCCTTCAACAGATAATCTAGATAGTGAATTGTCCTGTCAGGGTTGATGACCAAAACTTCTGCCTCGACTAGCTTTTCCTCTGACTTGCTCAACTCCTGCTATCGGCTTATGGCAGGTTTATGAAGCTCTTCAACAAATGCGCCAACCAGTACTGTTGCCCGACTGGAGCCTTATCTTGCGAGCTCGTCCGCTGCTTCATTATCTCAGTGGAGCACATGGATAAGCTCCAGCCCATCGAGTTTGTCCTCCAATTTACTTACCTCTTGGCAATACATGACCATATTATCGCCGATGCACGACCAGCACTTTTGCACTTGGTTGATGACAAGCTGCGAGTCCCCACAAACCGTCAATCGTTGGATACCGAGTGATATGGCGATACAGAGCCTAGGGATGAGTGCCTCATACTCGGCGGCATTGTTTGATGCCAAAAAGTGGATTTGAAGAACGTATTCAGCCATTCCCCTCTTGGAGAGATGAGCACTACGCCTGCCCCCGCACCGCTAAGCATGAGAGAACTAGCGAAGTACATTGTCCAATACTCCAGCTCCTCAACGGCTGTGGGATTTTGCAATTCTATCCACTCGACAGTGAAATCGGCGAGTGCTTGAGATTTGATGGCAGTTCGCGGCTTGAAGAAAATTTCGAAGGCTCCGAGTTTGACTACCCACTTTGCAATTCTCCCGGTGGCTTCCCCGTTGTGGAGTATGTCCCCAATCAGAAAAGGCATAACCACCGAAATTGTATGCTCTTGAAAATAATACTTAAGCTTGCGAGAGGTAAGTAGTACGGCATACAATAGTTTTTATAGTTGAAGGTACCATACCTTGGACTTGCCCAATAGCTTCGTGATGAAATAAACTAGTATTGAATCCTCTGCGGTGTTGACCTCCTCCCCTCCTAGCGATTGTATGCTTGACTACATGAGTCGTTCTTTGCTATATAAAGCAAAAGGGTTCCTTGGGCATCGGTGAAACCAATATCGGAAGTGTGGTCAGGAACGCCTTGAGATCCTCAGAAGCTTGATGCGCATCAGGAGTCCATTGGAAGTTGCCCTACCTCTTAAGGAGCTTGAAAAATAGCATCTCCTGCAACCCCAGGCGGGAAATAAATCTACCGAGTGCCACCATATATCCTGTGAGTTTCTAGACGTCCTTCTGGTAAGTCGGGGCTTTCATCTTCATGATGGCGTTTATCTTCTCCGTGCTTGCCTCGATACCATGATGAGACACGATGAATCCAAGTAGCTTTCCCGAAGGGACTCCGAAGACACACTTCTTGGGGTTGAGCTTCATCTTGTAGGCTCTCAGGCTCTCAAACGTCTCAGCCAAATCAGAGATAAGGTCCTCCTTTATACGAGATTTGACAACGACATCATCCACGTATGCTTCCACGTTGTGTCCAAGTTGAGTGTGAAAACACCCTTTGTATCCTTGTTGATATATTCGCGCCACGTTTTCAACAGATAGCATTGTGATATAGCAAAAAGTCCCAAACGGGGTGATGAATGAAGTCTTAATGCAGTCTTCCTCTTTTAATCTGATCTAGTGATACCCCGAGTAGGCAACTAGAAAACTCAAGAGCTCGCACCCGGCGGTTGAGTCCACCACCTGATCGATGCAAGGCAGCTCGAATGGTTCTTTTGGACACGCCTTATTGAGATCGGTATAATCAACACACATACGCCAATTTTTATTCTTTTTGCGAACAAGAACTGGGTTCGCTAACCAGTCAGGATGATACACTTCTTTTATAAAATCAGCAGCTAAAAGTTTAATGATCTCCTCCCTGATAGCATCACGACGATCTTGCGTGAACCACCAGAGCCACTGCTTGATAGGCCTTGCCTTCTCGTCGACATTTAGAGAGTGCTCGATCACCTCCCTAGGGACACCAGGCATATAAGTTGGCTTCCAAGCAAAAATGTCCCTGTTCGCCTGGAGGAAGGTGACGAGCGCATCTTTCTTTTTGTGATCAAGCCCTGTCCCAATCAGAGCCGTTTTGGTCGAGTTGGACGCGTCGAGTACCACCTTCTTGACTCTCTCGTCAGGCTTTATACCTGACTTGGCTTACTTCCTAGCTGGGACGTCTCCTTCATCCTGCTGGACCTCAGCCGCCAGTCGGATCTTCTCTCTATCGGCCGATGCCTCCTGGATCTCGGCCAGCTCACAACTCTCCCTATCACACATGAAGGACTGCTTGACGTCACCACGAACCGTGATAATGCCTTTTGGCTCTGGCATCTTCAGTGCCAGATACGTGTATTGTGGCACGGCCATGAATCTAGTTAGGTCTGGCCTTCCCAAGATAGTATGGTATGCCGTCTCGAAATTAACCACTTCAAAGTTTATGTACTCGGTCCAGTAGTTCTCCTTGCTCCCGAATGTGACCGGCAGGGTGATCTGTCTGAGTGGTACCACTGAGATCCTGAGGATCACCCCATGGAACAGCGACGAGCCACACTTCAGCTCTAAGTGAGGGATCTTCATGTCGTCAAAGGTCTTGGAGAAAAGGACATTGAGTCCGCTCCCTCCATCGACCAGCACACTCTTGAACTTGACGCTGCAAATAGCAAGGTTTAGGACTAGAGGATATCTATTGGGTATGGAATATGGTCGGGGTGATCCGATTGATCAAATGTGATCGGAATCTCGGACCACCTCAAGTATTGGGGAGTCGCCGGCATAACTGCATTGATCTCCCGAGCGGTAAGCTTCTGCTTCCACTTGGACTCATATGCAGCTAAGCCCCTGAATATGTAATTAAGCTCGAGCTCGGTCGTCTGGTAATCATCATCTTCAGGGGGTTCCTGCTTCTTGCCTGCCTCACCTTTATCTGGGCCCAACTGCTAATTTCTTTCTCGTGCGAACCTTTTCAAGGTGAAGCAATCTTTGGCTGCATGTTTCCCCTTGGGATGAAAAGGACATTGGGCGTCCATTACCTTATCGTAGTCTCCTGACTGCGGCGCTCGGGACTGACCACGATCTGCCATCGCGACCAGCTCCTCACCTTTCCGCTTCTTATCCTTCTGCTTGGAGGACTCAGCGTAGTCCTTCTTGTCCTTTTGCCGCGGACGTTCATCGTGGCGCTCAGCTAGGGCATCCGAGGCCATGGCGTAGTGGTCCGCTAATGTGAACATCTCCTTCACCGTAGTCGGTGGCTTTCGGGACATCTTCTTGATCAAGTCAACATCGCTGACTCCCTTCTGGAAAGCCGCTATGACGACTGATTTCGAGACGTCCCGAATCATGTTCTTCTTCTGCATGAAGCGCCAGATGAACTCTCGAACAGACTTATTCTTCTTCTGATGAAGTTGGTACAAGTCTCACGGGGTTCCGGGCCTCTCATAGGCGCCCTGGAAATTTGCAATGAATTGCTCACAAAGATCTTCCCAGGAATCTATAGTATTCTCTAGAAGTCTTGTGAGCCAAGTCTGAGCTGATGGGTGAGGGTGACCGGCAAGTAATTGGCCATCATGTTGTGATCACCTCTGGCTGCCTTGACTGCAAGGGTGTAAACCTGCAGCCATGCCTCTGGGTCCCTCTCCCCATTGAACTTGACAATGCCCTTAGGGTTAAAACCTTTGAGCCATACCACTCGGCGAAGCTGAGCGGTGAAGGCGTAGACCCCATCGATGGACCCATCATGATGCCGTGGCGGAGTTCTGACTCGGTGGTCTTCATCGTCACGCTGGCCATGGTGGTCGTCGTCCCTACGTTTGTCGTGATTGACACGCCGATCGTCGCGGCTCGGCTGTCATGGTCGATGCTGAAACGCTCGTAGTCGTCTTCGCGCCGGCGCCGTTCATCATCTTCTCACTCACAACGCCTGGCGTTGAGGTCCAGGCGGAGGTCACGGTTTAGACTTCGGCAGGCGTCCTCATCACAATGGCTTCGTGCCAGCCGCACGTGGTCCGTATGGTAGGTCCAACTCTTGGCGATCTAAGTGATCTGCGAGTCTTGAAAATGTGACATCCCCGCTGGATCCCCCTGGTTGTGCTGGATTGCTACCGCTGTCACCATGGCCTGAACTTGGGCCACGATCGGGGCAGTGGGGCTATCGGCACTGAGCATTGGGCCTAGGGTGTCGAGGAGCGTCTTGGAGGCGACGATGTTTTGCTGCAGCGTATGGAAAACAGCTATTGACGTTGTGGCCTCGGGTCCGAAGAGCCCGTGAGCGTGCTTCTTGTGCCTCACGCCGACAGCGATCTGCCTTCGCAGCTTCTTCAGCATCCTGCTGGTGTTGAGACTCGGTCTGTGGGTCTTTGATTACGCAGACGCCATGAAAATTTTGGCAACTTCTCACGCTGCTCTCCGACTCGGTCTCCGAGCCAGAGGAGCAAAGAGGGGATAAGCCAACTAGATCTCCGAATCTGAGTGGTTTGCTGCTGATGATGCCCACCACTCGAGACTCGTCCCTAGTTGAATTCTCACCATATCCGAGTCGTGAAGTAAGCCCCCGGCGTACCGATCATGAGCAGGTAGCCGCGGCATTTCCCAATCCGAATGGGAGTGCAAGCAAGGTGCTGCTGAAGTCTCTCCCAAATTGGATCTGGTCCGGGTCCGAGTCCGAGAGAGCAAGCTTACCGAGGTTGTCGGTGACAAAATCCAGGCTCCCGAAGCGGAAAGCTTGACCGGGAGCGAATGTGAAGGTGATTCTGTTGATGGCGGCTATCAAGCTTGACGAGATTGATCTTTGCACTTCCCCTACTTGGCACACCAACTATCGACGTTTGTTGTCGGAAATGATGATTATGGGGCTAGGCGCTGGATCCAAACTCGATGGTAGCACAAGACACGGGATTTATATAGGCTCAGGCCCTCACAGAAGAGATAATACCCTAGTCCTGTGCTCTGGGATTTGATATTGCTGTGAATGTGAATGCAATGTGTTGTGATCATGATCTGATGCTCCCCCGCCCCGTTTATATAGTGGAGGGGTGCAGTTACAGAGAAGAGTCCCAGTCAGTTACAAGATGGAGATTCTATCCCTATCCTTTCCCGTCGAACCTGTTAACAACCAGGATTACAATCGTATCTTTCCTACTAAGAATTAGTTACTATCTTTAGGGCTTCCTTGCTGTGCACGGTGGTAGCCCTCCGGGTGGTACCCATCTCCATGTAGTCGGCTCGGCCCATCCCCTCTTGGGTGGTCCTCGCGGTCCGCCATGCAGATATCTGGGGTCCATATACTCCACACATAGTTATATAATAAATACAATTATATTTCAATAATTAGAATTAGAGTTATATATCAAAGACAATTGTATCATATATCTAGACGTGTAATTGCATAGGTAAGTCTGCTAGTTTAGAGAAAACCAAATAAATGCATATAAAAGCCGTCCACTAAGAAATTTAAGGACTCTTGCATCCATGCATGAAATGTACGAGATAATAGGGACTCAATAAGGCGTTGGCTGCCGTTGTTTTGCCACGAACATGTACAACGAAAAAACCTAGAAAGACAACCAACAAATTCTAGAAGTTACGGTCTCCAGCGCGTTTCGTTGACGCCAAGATTACTTATATCATACATCTTTTACGGATACAATTATGACAACCATAGAGCACGGGGTTGGTCATGATAAATTCTTCATGGCATTGTTCCTTAATTCGTCCCATGTATCAAGCTGTGATATATATATATATATATATATATATATATATATAGATATACATACATACATATATATATATATACAGTTCCCAGATGTTATGAATGACACAAAAAAATTGCAGCAGTTCCTAGGAATCGTAAATTATGCAAGAAACTATATAGAGAACTTAGCCAAATTAGCAGGACCTTTATATGCTAAAT
Source organism: Guadua angustifolia (assembly GCA_036346375.1). Taxonomy (NCBI): domain Eukaryota; kingdom Viridiplantae; phylum Streptophyta; class Magnoliopsida; order Poales; family Poaceae; genus Guadua; species Guadua angustifolia. Next base: position 908,661 of record JAYEVE010000861.1, on the reverse strand, counting down.
TAAGAAAAAATGGGCAAAAGTAAAGAAGAATATAAAATATTTGCAGAACAACTTTCTGCCTGTAAGAGGAAAGCTTGCTCTAGAAGGACGCCACGAAGTCAAAAATACTCTGGAAACGTTACCACGTAACCGGTTGGTGAAGAAAACTTTTGAAGAAACTGCCACGTCGTCATTTATTGTTGCAGCAAAGGACACGAATAATTGAAGGCACCATAATAAAGCTAGGCAAAGGACGAAGGCACTTCAGCAAAGTTAGGCAAAGGACGAAAACACTTCAGCAAAGCTAGACAAAGAATGAATAATTGAAGACACTTCAGCAAGGCTCGCGAAGCCTCTATGCTTCATGAATCCGCTATAAAAGGGGAAGGGAATCCCTCAGCCAGAAACACGAACACAAAGAAGAAGAAGAGAAAAACAAGAAATAAACGAAGCTCTATTATTCTCCTACCATCCAATCCTCTACTAAAACCCTAGCTGCAGTCTAAAAGCAAGAATCTCTTGCTTCCCTACTCCAAGTTTCTTCAGTTTGTATAGCTTGTCATAAATCCTAGCCCTCTGGATATATTAAGAGAGGGTCTGTAAAACTCCAAGGTATTGTAAGGTAACCTCTTCTTGTACATAATCTTCGGGGTTCCCGAAAGGGAAAACCATATGTAAATTATTTTGCAGACTGAAGTTGTTTTTCTGAATATAGTGGGCTTTCAATCTTGGTTATTTTAGTCTTATGGTATTATTTTTATGCTATGGACCTTAAAGGAGAAACGCTCTAGTGGTTCTTGTATGATCATTGGGTCAAAAAGAACATGCATTTGAACTATTCAAGTTTGTCAGAAATTTGTCTTTTTTATTACTCTTAACATAGGACGAATTTGATCATGAAATTTTATATGTAGATGGGGTAGGATGAGATGTATATCCATGATTTTTTTCAGAATTTTTTGAAACTTTTCTTAGTTGGATTGCACGATGATTGCACCAAACTGCTGATTGCACTGGATATACCCCATATATATATATATGTATATATATGTACATACATATATACATATACATATATACATATATACACACACATACACAATATTTGGTACCTATGTGTAGAATAGTCTATTGTACACTCATGCTATTTAGCCCAGTTCGACCAAGCCATGATGCACACTAATCAATGCAACAGAGTGCCCACTTTGGTGACCAAGCCAGCTAGCTAGTTAATGCATTTTCTAGCTAGTTTGAACATAAATCAGATTTTTCTTTGTTTTAGCCGTAACTTTTTATTAGCAGCTCTGATTCGTAAATGGTTTTCACCAGTAGCTTACTAACGACGAGAGGAACAGGATGATATAAGTATCGCAACTAAATAGTAATTTTGTTGTTCAGTGATAGATTTTACTATCCGTATATATAGATTGTACTGTCCGTATCGTAGATTTTACTATCTTGTAGAGGGTTCAGCAGCCTGTATAATCTATGATGTAGTAAAAACATATAGTATATGAATAGTAAAATCTCTATATATAGAATGTAAAATCTATACAAAAATTGAAGTTTGGAATTGAAGATACTTATGGAAGAGTGCTTCCTATACTGAATATATATCCTCTGTATGAACGAGGAAAGATAATTTCCACTTAGTTCAATGCGGCCAGCAGCTTTCAAAGCTCTTTTTGTGAAAGTCTTCTTTATGCTTGGCTCCGAAGCCGGAACAAATATATTAGCATGGTATAAATAAACCAAGCAAATATCACTATTTTTGGATCATGTGAGATCTGGAACAATCACTCGGTTTCTCTCGGAATGTTTTTAAACCCAACAGGCACTACAGTAATCCCGCAAATTAACATCGGCCAAAAGCCGACGTTAATTAGCCATTTGCCGACGTTAATTGTAATTAACGTCGGCATAACCCTAATTAACGTCGGCCTCTGACCCACGATAGTTAATCGACGTTAATTAGCGTAATTAATGTCGGCTGCTGTTTAGCCGATGTTAATTACTAATTACCATCGGCTTATGCCTGGCCGACGTTAATTAGCGCCGTCGGGATAATTAACGTCGGCTTATATTTGGCCGACGTTAATTAGCGATTTGCCGAAAATTTGTCGGACGAAAACAGCGGTGCCAGGATTACTAATTAACATCGGCTGACCCCGTAGGCCGACGTTAATTAGGCGCTAATTAACGTCGGCTAGCCCTTTGGCCGACGTTAATTAGTAATACCAGGTGCAACTTTTACCCATATTTTCATGTTTCGCCACACAATTCAATACATAATATAATCAACATTGACAGCAATTCACATATCAACACATACAATTCATGAATATAATCAATCCATCACAGAACATGCATATAATCAAGTTATCGATCCATCATAATGTCCAAATTGTCATAACATTCAAAAAAGGCCAAAGTGACACAACTACAAACACATCCAAAGTTCAGCTCAAATCATACATATCCAAAGTGACACAACTATCAAACAATCTACAACTGCTGGCCGCCATCTGGATTATTGGAGTTCTGGCCGCTTGATCCGGAAGCAAAGAGCGCGTTGACAAAGGCGGTTACCTTTGTCGGTTCCTACAAAGAAAATGCAAGTAAGAAACGAGAAAGAAACGAACCATAAGAATGAATGTACCATAAGGAATGAAACAAGTATGAAACGAGTAAGACTTAATATAAGAAACAAGTAAGACAATAATATAAGAATGAATGTACCATATGAAACGAGTAAGAAACAAGTAAGGAACAAGAAACAAACCATAAGAATGAAACGAGTAAGAAACGAGTAAGACAATAATATAAGAATGAATATACCATAAGGAATCAAGTAAGAAACGAACCACCGATCTGCGGTGTCTTTGCAAGCGTTGCGGTGAATCTTCGAAGACGAGGACCCATATGCCGATGATCCTACATAAGGCAACAATTATAGCTAGATTGATCAAATTTTACTAGATTTACATGTTTTGACCAAGTTTAGCTAGAAATTAGTAAGTGTAGCCATATTGAGTAAATTTAACTACATTTACAAAGTTTAACTAGAACGGACCAAGTTTAGCAAAATGAACTAAATATCGTTAAATTCATCAAACTTAACTCTAGAGATACTTAGTCTTGCTAGATTAAGCTAAGTCTCGCTAGAAATGACTAAGTTTAGCTAGATTGACTAAATGTAGCTAGTTTGAAAAAGATTAGGTACAACAAACTAATATTAGCTAGATTGACTAAGTTCAACTCGATTCACAATGTTTAGCAAGAATACGAGTCAGTAGGAGGTGCCGGAGGATACATCCCCCATTGTGGCGGCGGCGGCTCGAACGTTGGAAAGACAATGTTTTGCCCCATCACCTGGAACATTGCCTACAAATACAATGTATAAGTATTTTGAATTAATAGATTCTCTAAATGCAATAGATTGAAGACTCGGACTTACTTGAATCGCCGATTGCTGTTGTGCCTGGTATGAAGCGTAGTACTCTTGCTTCACCCTTGCATAATCATCACGTTGGTGCAGCTCCTCACGCAGCCTAGTAACCTCCAAGTCTGCTACCGTTGGAGGCGACGGCTACCAACCCCGAGCTCTGGGACGAAGAAGATCCCCTCTCAGCTCGCACCACCGCCGAGTCGATCACTCCAGTGAACATGGAGTACCTTCAAAATACGTGACCACAAAGGCTTGAGCACTTGAAATTATGACTTCATGAAATTTTAGAAGGTATGACATCTCACCGTCCATGGGCCTTGCCGCCTCCACTAGCATGCACAGCTACGCCGTCAAGCGGTTCCTTCCTCCAATCATAGTCTTGACCATGGCGCTTGATCATTTCCTCGCCATATTTCTCCTACATAAACAAATCAGACAATTTAAATGGGAACTGCAAATCAAACAACTTAATTTGAATTGGATCAAAATTGCGACCACTAAACGGTAGATCAATAGATGTCGGTCAAGCCACCGTCGAGGTGTGTTGGGTCTCGACCTTTATGACCTTCCACGTACACTTCAATATCACTCGGCTGAACACCGGTCCGAGCCTCCTGTAGACATAAGTTAGGTGCATACATATATTTGGTAACATGTATTTTGCAAAAGATTGCTACGGCCAGACTTACCATGCGCTTAGCTTTACGATATGTCCATCGGCGCCATCGTGTGCTTTCATTCTTTGCCTCGGCGATCTCGGCTCTTTTTGACTTGGCGATGAACTCGTGTGAAGCCCAACGCCGCAAAGAGCCCAGTAAGCTTCGGATGGTCCCCAACCATGGAATCATGACTGCACAAAGATATTAATACATTAAAACAACATTACCAAGAAACGTTAAACTCAAATAGCTCCAATATTTGTTGTTTTACCTGCCCGTACTCTTCCTCGATCAAGTAAGTTTCTGAAGACCCGCGAGTCCTGTTAATCCGTTTCCCTTTAATAGACCTCAAGTAAAGATTTGTTGCTTGAATCCGAGCATTAGACAATGCGTCTTTGGTCACCCGACGTGCATTTACATGGAAAACTCTACGAGCATGCTCCATGTTTACACCATCGATAAGCGGTAACAACTTCGCAATTGTTCATCACAAAGAATAGTTAGAATAGTAAAGAATCAACAGTTGAACCAATACCAACTGGCACAGAGAATCTTACCCAAAAGTTACTCCAAACTGCCCCCTAAGCAATCAAGTGATCGGCATTAGGAGCAAGCAGGTAATGATCCCAACTAGTAGCAACAAATTGCTCGCCATTGGCCGCTGTGACCAACCCGGGGTAGTGCAAACGGCAGAGGTTACCTAGCACGTAGTTAACCTGCCTATGGTGCCCTCTGCCGTCAAACCCCGAGTCATCCCATGAACTGCAAGACATATAAATGATATAGTTCTATTTCGGAAAGAAATGAAATAAGACATGGTTTAGAAAATACAAACCTATCGCCAACAGGTGTGATCACAACCTTGTCCTCCTCCCGTCTGGGCGCTGGAGGGGGCGCGACAGTATGGCTCCTCCTAAACCTCAAGCGGGCTCCGGTAGAATCCTCGGTCGTATCCCCACCCATTGGGTCCTCATCCCCTTGGCCCACATCGGCCTCCTGATCCTCCTCGATCCCAGCTACAACAACAATAATAATGAATGAATAAAGAAGATAATAATCAAATAAATTAAGAGAATATAACATTCTAGTTTACCTGCGTCAACATCAGACCTCCTGATCCTCCTCGATCCCAGCTACAACAACAATAATAATGAATGAATAAAGAAGATAATAATCAAATAAATTAAGAGAATATAACATTCTAGTTTACCTGCATCAACATCCATGGCGTGCACCACTTCTTCCTCCGCTGTCTCATCTGCGAAATAATACAAAGAGTTATATTTATGTCATATTTATGTTTTGACATGAAGTACACATCAAAAGCTTAGTTACCTCTCCACTCTGCAAAGGAACACTACGACTTCGAACTCGGGCTCCATCGACTCAACAAAGCACGCCGTCTACTTGCGCTTAAAGCGCTACCACGAAACAAGGCCTCCTCGTCGTGCAAACTCTCGGACTTCCTCCTACCATTGAGAATCCTTCGCCACCTTGATCGATCGAGGCATCTGTTGAAAGAAAAATATCAAGTTAGTACAACAACAATAATAATGAGCGAATGAACAAGATAATAAACACACAAAATTACTTGTCAAAATTCATCAATGTCGCGATGATGTAGTCTCCTTTCTAAGGGGCGACTTGTTACTTTTTTCTTGATTGGTTGTCTTTTCCGTTTGTCGGGAATCGTTATATCTCCACGGTCTCCGACTAAAGAATCGAGACCTGGACCAGTCTCTATATCAAAAGTGCTTGGCAATTCTTCATCTTGGCAATTCTTCATCTTGGAAAACCTCAACAACCTCCATGGCCTCCAGCTGGCTATTAAGATAACCAGCATCACCGAGAGTATGTAACCGTTCTCGGGATTCACTTTGTACACAACCCACCAAGCACTCGGTCTTGTGCATGGATATGGCATATAATACACTGCTCAACTTGGTGAGCAAGGATAAAATGTCATAGCCATGTAGTTATTCGTTGTGTTTGACTTTTACCATCCATCTTGGTTTTGATGAGTCCCATGTTTGCTATCAAACCAAACACAATCGAAAAAGACTACTTTGAGCTCCTTATTCCTGCAAACTTGAACTCGAGGATGTTTTGAATGATTCCATAGAAATTTGTTTCGATCCTTGTGCATCGATTGCCCTAGTTACAACTCCAAAGATTTGTTGTGGCGCAAGGATGACCAGACTTCAAATTTGGTTGAACAACCGAAACCCGTTCACGTCGTATCGCCCATAGCTTTTAACGATTCTGTGCCATAGGATAAATGAAGCAAGTCCTCATGGGCGTTCCCATATTTCACGACCGCCAACAAAATATGATTGAAGTTGTATAAGATTTATAATATATTGAAGCGTAACATTACGAGAATATTATAGGATGTGAAGGTGTTACATGATCTCGGAACCAAGTGATGAAATTAGGGCCCCATTTATTCCATCCCGACGCATCGTATTAAGTTGCTTGGCGCTTGGTTGTGAATAGGCGTCGATTACTTATCGAATTCATCGTAAATGAAAACGTAAATGGATACATAAATGAATGATGTCTTGGCGAAGATAGCTTGATTGACATGTACAAAATGGCAGCTTCGTGAAATATTGTTCCATCTCTTCCATATTGGAGTACATGTACAGAAAGCGCACTTCTTTTCTTCCGAAGTGTAATAGTAAGCAGTGCAACTACCAACGGTAGTACCTCTCCATTGGAAAATCTGTAGGTCACTACAAGGTGTCTCTTCATCTACATGGTACCGCATCGTGGGAGCATTGACTTTGTGTTCCTCTGCAAAGTATACACTTGAGAAGTATGATATCTCTTTTAGAGAAAATGCTTCTGCAATGCACCCTTCAACTCTTGCCTTATTGCCAACCATAGCTCGAAGTTTCTTTAGAGCTCTTTCAATGTGATACATCCACCTATATTGAGCAGGGCCACCTACCTTAGCCGTGGGTAGATGAACAAGTAGATGTTGCATTGGATTGTAGAAACCGGAGGGAATATTTTTTCATCTTGCATACAAGCACGGTATCTCTTTCTCCAACCTCTCCATCATGTCTTTCGATATTTCTTTAGCACATAATTGTCTATAGAAATAACTTAGCTCACCTAGCACCTTCCACACATTATCATTAAGATACCCACGAAACATTACAGTGAGAGTCTTTCCATGATTATGTGGTAATCGTGGCTCTTCAACCCATTTAGCTTCCCGTATTCACATTCACAATTCGTCTCAATCCCGCCGTAACCATCGGAAATTTCAATTTCTTCATCCACCTCAACACTTCTTTATTTTCTTTAGGTTTAAGGCAAAATGGAGCGTGGCTTACCCCCCGCCTTGTGAGCTCAAGTGTTGGCGATTCTGATCTCTGCTAAGTCTCTTCGGGCCTTTAGGTTGTCTTTTGTCTCGTCCGTCATATCCATGACCGTGCTTATAATGCTTTCACCAGCGTTACGTTCACGATGCATAGCGTCAATGTTGTGCATCGAAATCAAAGCCTTCGCATATGGGAGCTCCCATATTCCACAAATGTGAGTCGGTTGTGCTCCTCTCCAAACCCTTCAAACCCATCTTCTTTCTCCACCAATTTACTCAAAGATATCGGTAATTTACAGCCCGCTTAGGCGTTTGGCGGACCCTTTCGACAAGCTGTGTCCTTACGGAAGGCATTCCTCTGGAACCTAAAGGCGTGTCTCGAGGGCACAAACGCCTATAACAATCGGCAATGTGATCTTTCCACCATTTACAAAGCGAAAACAATCGATTATCCGAACCCTGATCGGACATGTCAAATTTCCATAGCAGCTCGGCCGGCAAAAAATACCATAGGCCATGAAATCATGGGCCGGACCACAAATATGCAACACGAAGGTTGAATTTACATTTCTTATGGCGATCATCGCCTCTACCCTGTCCATAATTTTTTCAGCTCTTGATCAAGGGTTTGAGCATCACATTGAGACGCTTTCCAAGATGTTGGGGCGGTATGATGAGGCACAGGAACATAAACTCATATTTCATGCAAAGGGAAGGTGGAAGGTTGTATGGAATAGCACAGATAGCGGCCACGAGTATGATCACGGTGGTTGTGTTGAAAGGCGTGAAACCATCGATGCGCCAACCCAATCACGAACATTTCTCGCATCCCTCGCGAAGTCCTCGTCAAAGCTATCTAGAGCCTTCCATGCCTCACTATCGGACGGTGCACCATTACTCGCGTTCTCGCCAGTAACACCCGGCGCCAAACGCACTGCTGAATGCTACTGTCGGCGATCGGGATCGCTGACCGCAAAAGTGAAGAGGGTGTTAGTGTGTAAGGACCCACTCGGAGCTTGCTCACGGAGGTTAGCGTTTGCGGCGAGAGGTCGGAGAAGACGACAGAGAGCGTGACACAACAAGTTATCTTGGTTGAGCCCCTGGCGGGTAATAGCTCTCGTCCGGTCTTCTCCGGGCGGAGGAATCCACTAATTGTGCGTACAAAGAGATGATTCTGATTCGAACTGAGTGCTCTGTTTGTGTTTCTTGGTCTATCGCTAGGGTTTTCTCCTTCCGTCCCCCCGGTATACATGCCTTGCGAGGCCTTATATCCTTCCTAACGTTCCCAAAGCGGCGGAAGATCCCCGGAGATCATGGCCGCATGACTTGAAGAAGGTAATGCTTGCCCGATCATGCCGCCCACGACAGCCTTGACTCCTGCATTCATGGATCTGGTAACCCAAGGGCGCTGCGTAGCGTCTTTCTGATCCGGTGGTCCTCCGCCGGAGCCGAACGCTTGCCCCGATCATGAGGTCTTGATGCTCCCGAGCTCTAGGTCGTGAGGGAGTCCGCACAACCCAGGTCTTGGTCGGCGACGCCACTCTCGAGCTCGAGCTTGGGCCCCCGTTGACCGTATGTTGACTTTGTCGGAAGTTTACTCAGTCCTCGTCAGCTAGCCCCCGAGGCTCAAGGTCGGAACAAGGTGCTCGGGACGACCTCGAGCCTCCCGTCTTGGATGGAAGAAAAGATCTTCCGGCCTCCAAGGGCCCAAGGTCGAGGTCGAGCGGAGAACAGAAAAGGGCTCCGATGATGGACACCTGGCAATCCGGGGTATGCTTGCAGTACCACCAAGAGTCGTTTCGATCTGACGAGGAGAATCTTGCCGTTGTTCGGTCGAACAAGGGCGAAAAAGGCGAGCAAGAGACCGCCCGGTCGGCAGAGTCGACGACCGACTCCAAGGAAGCCGTACGTCGAGTGGGGCGACCGTCTTTGCGATTCACTCGTGGTCGAGCCCCGAGTTTGTCGATTTCTTGCGATCCTCTTCTTTGGCATCTTCTTTCCTTCTGCGGCGGCCGGCGTGTTATGGCGCCGTCGAGATCTCGGTCCTTGGGGACCCGGGGGTTTCGACCTTACGCCGAATGACTGGAGCCATCGGGTCTAGGGACCCCGAGCTCGGGTGTCGATGAAGGACGCCGCCATACCCTCGGGACACCGAGGTTCCCGCCAACCCTTTGCGAGACAAAGGTCGGTGACCCAGGTACCTATCTTTCTTTCTGCCGTGTAGTTTTTACTGCCTTTAGCTTTATAGTCTTTTATTCATCGCAGACCTTGAGCCCCCGAGCTCAATGCTCGCCCATCCTGACAACGCCCGTTGCCCAGGATGAGCCCGAGTCCGAAGAGGAGGAGGGGACCACCTTTGAGTTGGTGCCGCGCCGTTCATCGGGCCAGGACCGCATCCATGCGGGCCCCGGAGCTGGGTCGCGGTCGGCGGGTCCGTCAAAGGTGCCGATGACCCGATTCAGGACGAAAGCCTCTCGAGCGGCCGATGAAGACGAAGTCGATGACACCGGGGCCGCCGAGGTCAGCGCCTCCCCTGCCAAGGCCTCCTCCGAAGATGGCACCTATGGCGCTCCAGCCGCTGCAGATGAGGCCGTCTAGGCCGCGCCTGCCATGGTCGTCCCGACCATGGAGGTCGAAACGACCCGACTTTGGGGTCGACCACGATCCGGCCGAGGTCGGTAGCGGATGGTCTTCTTTGAAGACCAGCGAGGTCTCCGGGAAGGAGCCAAGAATACCCCAACAAGCGGAGGAGCGCGTGCGTGATCAGCCAAAGCGTTCAAGATCGAGCAAACCAAGGTGGAGGAGTCAAGAAGGCGGCCAGGGCCACCACCAAGCTCGAGGCCGAGCTAAGGAGGTTGAGGACAAGTTGGAGCGAGCGGCAAAGCGGCGAAGAGTGCCATGGCCCAACTCCAAGGCGGCGCCACCGCGCCTCGACTCGGCTCACGAAGCCCTTCGACTCGTGGCGAGCTACGACCTTGAGGGCCAAGCCCACGAGCGTGAGCGAGAGAAGCTTGCCCGGATCTGGTCGATCTGTGAAACGGGGTTAGCAAAGCACAAGTTGCACATAGAATTTTGTAAGACAAAAAGATTAACGAGCAACGGTTGTCTTTGCGAAATGAATTGTGTACGAGATGAAGTTGTTACTGCGCCTGCTTAGGACCAAAGTTTTCATTATGTACTTAGCCTTTCTTGAGAAAGTATACCTTGCCCAAATTGGGTCCGAGGTCGGCGGCGCGTGCCTTGGGCACAAGGCGTGAATCACGGACAAGCGACTCGACACGCAAAGTTGAGGACAGATCCGCAAGAGTGACACAAAGTGAACCGTTAAGTAGATGGTCACACCCAGATTATCGCTCGAGCGACCATCGCGACCATGCGCATTGCTCAACGATCAAAGTGGCGAGGTTCTCGGCTCGGCCCGCATGAGGGAGAGCTAGATTGCGAAGAGGTTAAACTACGTTTAGCTCTTCCACCGGGGTGAACGTCAAACTCGCGGCAGCTTAGACTATGGCGAATCGCGGCTGCTGGCCAAGGTCGTGTTAAGAGAAAAAGGGTCTCGAGAAAAAAACAAAGAGCAACACAAGACCGACCTTTGTCTGCAAGATCGAGAAAACGTCGACCTCGAAATTTACTAAGTACAACTTAATAGAGATCCATAGGGTAAAGCTTAGACCCAAAGATGTTAAGGGCGTCTTTGGGAGAGACTTTGAGACTCGACCATGACCATGTGTTCTGTTGCTTGGCATCGAATGTGGGCTTGACTCGAACCCCGACGCAGGGGAGCTTGAGTCACGAAGAGACTCGGCTTATGAGTAGCTCGACCACTTTGGGGTCATTATTAAGCTCGCGACATTGAGGCCAAGACCAAGAGCACTTGTACGCAGTCGGATCCACGAAATCTCAAACCCAAACCGACACGAAAATATGAGCGGTAAAAGAATACCAAGACCAACATAATGATTGAATAATGGCTGTAATGAAATTGAGGATAAAGGCGTTACGAGTTTTGAAGTGGTCAATATTCCACGAGCTAGAGAGCTCTCGCCATCGGGCATCGCTAGCCGGTAAGCCCGTGCGATCTGTTGAAACGACTCTATAGGGGCCCTCCCATCGGGGATAACTTGTTGGTCTTTGGGCGAGCCTGAATTGATCTCGGGGCTAGGTCCCCAACAAGGAGCTTCCTAGGTCGTATCGTCGGGGCGCATGTCTGCGTGAGAGGTGCGGGTAGTCGTTGATCGTGGCGATGCCATCGACATCTTACATCTTCTGCGGGGTAAGGTCGAGAGCCGTTCTTGCTCGAGGTCGATGTGATCGACCAAGCTGACCCTAGCAGAGCCTAGCGTGACCTCTGGAGGCAGGACGGCCTCGGTACCGAACATAAGCCGGAAGGGTGAAGACCCTGTTGCTCGGCCAAAGGGTACGCGAACAGACCATAGGGCGGTGGGAAGTTCGTCCACCTATGTCTTGCCGTGTCATTCGAGCTCATCGATGCACTCTTCTTGGCGCCTTGGGCGATCGTCTGGTTGGCGCGCTCCACTGCTCCATTGCTCTGCGGACGGGCCACCGAAGCATAGCATACTTTGGTGCCTATGTCTTCGCAATATTCCTGGAACAGCTCACAGGTAAATTTAGTCCCACTGTCAGTGATAATTTTACACGGAATCGCATACCTGGTGACCACGAAATAAGCGGAAAAACGAACGGCTGCCCGAGCCGTGATGGTCGAGACGGGCTCGGCCTCGTTCCCCTTCATGAATGTGTCGATGGCGACGAACAAGAACTTCTTACCCCCGACAGTTTGTGGGAAAGGGCCGAGGATGTCGCGCCCCCATGTCGAGAAGAGCCAAGCGAGCGGGATGGTCTTGAGTACGTAGGCGGGTTCCGAGCATGGAACTGGCGAGCTCGATATGGATGATGTCACGAGCATCCTGAAGCGCAGTTGGCCAGTAGAACCCCCTGGGGAAGACCTTACCGACCATCGCCCTGAAAGAAGAATGTGCTCCACAGAGGCCAAGTGGATGTCATTGATGAAGTACTTACCTCCTCTGGTGAAGATTGATGGCGACGCCAAGGTCTTCGAGACGACGTCTGGAGAATCGCGTCATCGGACGAGCCGAGATTGGACAGGAGATCTGTGCTGGGGTTGTCCTTCCTGGGTACGTGCCTGAGTTCCAGGTCCTGGAACCATTTCTCCATTTTGCGCACCTCGGCGAGATACTTTTGTCATCGAGTCTCCCGGGCATTGGTGGTCTTTGCTGAACTGGTTGACCGTGAGCCGGGAGTCGCCCTTGGCTATCAGCTGACGCACGCCAAGCGCCTTGCAAACTCGAAGACCCACGAGGAGAGCTCCATACTCTGCCACGTTGTTAGCTGCCGAGAATCCAAAGCGAACAACATACCTTAGCCTGGCCACGCGGGGTGAGAATAAGGATTCCAGCCCCCGAGCGCGCGAAGGATCTCGAGCCGTCGAAGCACATGATCCAGAGTTTCTCCCCATTGTCGAAGGATTGCTTGGAATGAACCGGCTGAGGGCGGAAACAAGGGTGTGGAGTCATCGCGCGGGGGAACCGTGCCCGTGCCTGAGCCACACGAACGGATCCCGTCGGGATGCGCCATGCCTCTGAGATCTCGATGCTGCACCTTCGAATGAGCGAAGCCATCGGGCCCCACGGTGGGCGCCAGCTGTCGACGATCGGGATCGCCTGACCGCAAAAGTGAAGAGGGGTGTTAGTGTGTAAGGGACCCAATTCGGAGCTTGCTCACCGGAGGTTCGCGTTTGCAGCGTAGAGGTCGGAGGAAGACGACGAGAGCGTGACACAACAAGTTATCTTGGTTCGAGCCCCCGGCGGGTAATAGCTCTCGCCGATCTTCTCCGAGGCGGAGGAATCCACTAATTGTGCGTACAAAGAGATGATTACAGTTCGAGCCTGAGTGCTCTGTTTGTGTTTACTGGTCTATCGCTAGGGTTTTCTCCTTCCCGTCCCCCCTGGTATACATGCCTTGCGAGGCCTTATATCCTTCCTAACATTCCCCGAAACGGCCGGGAGAGATCCCCGGAGATCATGGCTTCGCATGACTTGAAGAAGGTAGTAACTGCCCCGATCATGCCGCCCACGACAGCCTTGACTCCTGCATTCATGGATCTGGTAACCGCCGCGGGGCGCGTGCTCTGGTCCCGAGCTGGTCCTCCCGAGCTGGAGCCGAACGCTTGCCCCCGATCATGAGGTCTTGATGCTCCCGAGCTCTAGGTCGTGAGGGATTCCGCACAACCCAGGTCTTGGTCGGCGACGCCACTCTCGAGCTCGAGCTTGGGCCCCCGTTGACCGTATGTTGACTTTGTCGGAAGTTTACTCAGTCCTCGTCACTACCCAAAACCCATTTAAAAGAATGATACTTCTACGAAAAGACTGAAAACGAATTTAATCTCTAAGCTCTTAAACCGGTTTGAAACTAAGTCACCGAATTTACAAAATTTCGGCATGACCTCTCTAGAACAGAGGACATCCACTCGGCGAGCAAAAGAACAATAGCGGTTATACGATATCATTCTAACAGTCCTTAGATAATCAATCACATTTTCAATCGACAATTAACCAACTACATAGCGCCGATCAACACAATACAATCGCATTTATTACAACCATTATTAATAAAATAATTAACGGGATTGTTGGTGACCGAAGTCGTGCACGTGCTCTACTCCCATCCCGGCGAGGCAGCTTCAAGGCACCTAAAACAAGAAACAACAAGCGTGAGTCCACGACTCGTGAGAGTGCAACAAGTAGAAAAGTAAGGAATTCGACTCGGTACAACTACTTCAAGACTTAAAGCAACAGTTCTTTTAATTGACATTAGTAATAAAAGAAGCAAAAATTAAATAAATCCACAACGGAACACAATTGCTTCACTATTAAACACAACCATTAATAAATTGAAATCATTAAATAAAAATAAATGTAAATCAGCGACAACCCCACGACTATCTCATAACTTCGATTAACTAAATTCCAAACTTGGAAAACAGTTTAACTATCTTCCATACCTCCATTGACAACTTTCTTGATGAGTCCACGACTCAATCCCCAACCTGCACTTACCATTAACCCAGAATCTACAATTACCATTCACTATGCAATGCAATCAACTTTCATTCACATAAATCAACGATTAACAACTTCAACGCAGGGCAATGAAATGCTAAAGGATGCGACACAACCATGCTTTCATTCACATCAATCAACAACTAACAATCCCAATGCATAAAACATGATCCATCATTGTCAATACAATGCAGATGCAAACATGTCATACAAAAGAAGAAGCTCATAACCATACATCATAATCAACTCATAAAACATGATCTATCATTGACAATGCAATGCAGATTGCACAATTTCTATGCATATGATGCATCATGCATGCTCATCTCCTCTTTTAGCTTTTACCTGGGGTATGGCGAGTGCACACCGTCGGTGTGCACCCTCTCATTCCCTTCCACCCGTGGTGGAGGGTGCCTACTCTTGACTCGGCTCCCATACAACCACGATATGGAACTACGAGGTAGGACTTTCGTGCTCACTACATGTGAGCACAGAGGCCACTGTCGGCATGGGTCGCCTCTTCCATCATGAATGCACAAATGCAATCGGCGCAAACAAATTTGCATACTACATTCATTTTCACATCCATAATTTACCATTCTCAACATCATATCCAAATTATCAACTTCCATATTCATATCCTCAACACACATAATCACATTCTCAACACTCATAATCACATCCTCAACATTCATATTCATACTCACATCACCAATACTCGAGCAATTAATAATTCCATCTATCTTGATCATAAATCAACCATTTTCGAAATCCAATTCCATACCTTCAGTATTCCCACTAGCCCTATCAAACTAGCGGCGTCAATATGGATATAATATTTAGCAAGATATCACCACGGCATCTAGACGGAATTCATCAAACAACGCACATGACATTCAATCCAGAGATGCAAGATAATGTCATGATGGCAAGGCACACAAAGTTCATCAAACAAGTCATAACATCGTTCGGACATCGATGCACTTGCATCGAATACTTACCCTCTTTATCAAAAGACAATTACCCTTCAAGACGTGCTTATAAACACAAATACAACTATAGCGTAAGCGTATACATAAGCAGTTAAACAAATACCCTATAAGAGTTATACGGTTTGCATTTGCATATAAACTTGTTTTAAATAATAGCATAACCATTGAACCATTCTCATTCATCATATACTTTGCAAGAATCAAACCTGACAATATTAATGCATCACAAGGGTAACGATAATATTGCAAAAAACATAACGACCACCTAAGCCGCAACCACTACAACGCACTTGCCTTAAACCTCTTGAGGCGGGTGGCGAGAAGTTGATGCCACGCTTGGGGTTCCACCACCTGCAAGCAGAGGTAATCCACTCAAACACATGCCAACCAAACTATACCACAAGACTTAGCGCGAGATCAACTCTACAACCCGCTTTCGAAAACCCAGAAAACAGAAGAATCTAACCAAGGGGATAGCCGCCTTCTAATGAGCCAACTTTTGATTCACTTAACCAAATGGAGTGAACTCAGCTCCTAATTAACCATAAAAGGATGACCTCCAGCTAACTCAAAGCCAAACATGCGGGAGATACCTCGAGGGCCTCCAAATCGAACACTAAACTCCGACCGGAAAATAGAGCATGCTGCAGTTTTCCAATTTCAGCACCTAGACTTCTAAATAGCGTAACTTTTGATTGGCTTATTGGATTTTTGAGTTCTTGAGCTCATAACGACCACGAGGAGACAAACTACACATATATCACAACCAATCACTCAGCCAACGCACCCGCAGATCCCAGATCGAAGATGAACACAGACTGAACCAAATCGCGACACAAACTGGACATCACTCGCTAAAATAGCCATAACTTTCAAACGGCTGAACGAAATTTAGCGATTTTGGTCTCTATTGAAAGGTAATTCAATTATCTACAACATTTGTTATAGCCAAACCCCCAGGAAATGCTTGCAAAATTAACAATTTTGCGCTACAACAGGGCACAAGAATCTGCTCGAAAAAAAACAAACTGCACAGCTTCTAGGGTTCCACATCTAAATCATTCCACATACAACTAATCAACCAATAAGACTCCATGGCAAGAATCCTAACCCAGCCACTCAACCACACCCCAAACCCTGGCTAGGCATTAACTCAAACACCATGCATGCACAGCACCCACCTCAGCTAATATACCTCCAAGGCATCACCATGGAAGAAGAAGGGAGATGGGGGAGGTGCTGGCTGGAGGAGAGGAGTCGCTGGAGGAGGAGGAGTCGCCATCAAGGAGCTGGTCGGGCCGCTGTCGGTGCTCCCGCTTTCTGGTGCCGAGCCTCTTGCCGCCGCCTGGCTTCTTTGGCCGCTTTACTCTTCTTGGCGACTGTGGAGGAGAGACAAGGAGGGTGCCGGTGCATTTGCTCAGTTCTTTGTCGTTCTTGAGCAGTGGAGAAGGCAGGCGCCGAGTGAAGCTGCTATTGCTGTCACCATTGAGTAGGAGGAGAAGGCCAGCCAGGACTGGGGGCGCGCAAGGGAGAGGCTCGGCCAAGACTTGGGCGCAAGAAATATCAGCCAAGACAACAGGGAATGGCAGCCACACAAAAGGAGAGAGAAATGAGGTTAGGTGAGGGAGGGGAAATTCCGAAAATACCCCTCCTAAAAACCAAAATCCAACTTTAAGCCCTTGAAGCGAATCAACTAATTTCAATTCTTCGCGCGAGACGACAATTAACAAGAAAAACAAAATTCTCCGCCAAACCAAACGGCACGGAGAAAACACCCAGTCCGAAAGTATTTCCAGGAAAAACTCAAAACCTCTAATAAACTGCGAGGCGACAAAACGATTCTCCCGAATAAATCCTTGAATCTATTAAATGAAGACAATTCCGGCCAAAAACCCAAGAAAACGACTTTGCGGTATTACACACGCACACCTTCTTTGTGCCACCTCATGTGCCTGGCACTTCGTTTTGAGATAAACAACCGCTTCAGCCTAGGGGTGAGAGGCATGTACCGAAGTTGCTTGTGTGCAACATCGGTCGTTACCTTTTCACCTTCTTCGTTCACCACCTCAACAAATCTTGGTTTTTTACACACTAAGCAATGCTTCTCTTTCTCATGCTCCTTCCGAGAAAAGCATGCAGTTTATCCTTGCACACATCAATCTTCTCATACTTCATACCGAGACCGACAACAACTTCTTAGATGGTACATGTCTCTAGGCATCTAGGCATCTTATGATTCCCCAAAGAAGATATCGAGATCAATTCCACGAGATCATTGTAACAATTATTGGAAAAGAAATACTTGGACTTAATGGCCATGAGCAGCGTCACAAAAAGCAAAATTGGGTCACTTTCGTGTGTTCGTTACATGACTCTTGAAGCTTTAAGTAGCTCAAAGAACTCCCGAACCTCATGTGTTGGCGGATCCTCAGAGTCTAGGTTAATCTCTGGATGCAAAGCTTCTAGCATCTCATCCATCCTATCATCGCCCGCCCTATCATCTTCCTCTTCAACCGCAACTTGAGGTTCTTGAGCACGTGACTCACCATGATGTACCCACAACTCAAAGCTTGGCATGAAACCGAATCCCACAGTGCAGAGACATCGATTTCTTGTCCCGGGGTGGAAATTACGGCACTTGCTGCATGGGCACTTCACCTTAACAAGATTAGACATAGAGAAGGCACTACGACAAAAGCGGTAGCCTTGACCGCCCACTCGGTCGAGTGAGCCCCACTTTTCTCCCAACCTTCATACATCCATCGTGGTCACCCCATACTTGAGGCTATATAGGTTAAATCAACAGTTATAAGGTTCATTTTGTTTCTATATATCACGACCCTACATCTATAGGAAAGGATATGTTCTAAACCCACCCAAGAGTGGCTGACAAAGTCTTGGTTATGACAAGCTCAGAGTCAGAATGAAATTTCGGCAGCATAACCCCGCTGTTCTCCACCTGCACGCCCGGATATGGTGCAGGGGAGAACAACAGGGTTATGACGCCGAAATTTCATTCGCACTCCGTGGCTCGTCATAAATACCGCACTTTGTCATCCACTCCGAGGCTGTCCAAAAAAGGGACAATTCCGGACCAGCACATCTCACATGTCACACATGTGAGACATGCCGATCCAAACAATTGGCGATAGGTTTCGTGACACTATGTGATTTCAAATCAAAAATAAAAATCCGACGATAATCCATTACTCAAATATATATTTATAAGCACAAAATGGACTCCAATTAGAAGGTGGTATCGATCAACAAGGTAGCCGCTACATAACCCATACAACTAGTGCATGCTAAACAAAAGCTGCATATCCATTACTCGAGCATAAAAAGCTAGTCATACAAAACTGATCCATTTCCCATCAACATAGCACATGATATATATGACTAATAATCAGCACTTGCCATCTCCCATCAAGATAGCACATGATATATATGACTTTTGATAGCACAACGCACACCTCGCAATCAAGCAATCCACTTAGGATACCGTGGCAACTAACGACTAACTAATCCATCATGCAAATGAAGACACAGGCTAGTAACGACAAGCAAGCAAGCATCGCATACCAATCATGATCCAATGCGTAAAAAGGAAAATATCCTAACACTAGTTCTCATTAGACCCAGGCGTAACTAGCATATAATATGCAAGACATTGGCATCCATGCAATTAGCATTAGCGCTTAATTAACGCCGGCCGGGTTTTGGAACGATGTTAATTAACTAATTACCCCATTAATTAACTAATTACCCCACAAAGATTCCATAGAGCCATGCAGAGAGGAGGAGGACGCAGGACACCGACCTTCAAGCTTGTGGCCGCCGGGAGAGGAGGAGGACGCCATGGACGAGGTCGCCACGTCTTGCTGGAGAGGAGGTCGTGGCAAGGCCGGGCGGCAGGCGCTGGGCGGCGGCGAAGCAGAGCGGCGCGACGCGGCGCGAAGAGGCAAAGGCGGCGGGCGGCCTTGTGCGCGGCGCGCGTGTGCGCGCGACGGCGAGCGGCAGCGTGAGACGCGAAAAGTTTTTCGTCTAGGCGGGATTGGGCGCGGGGCGAGCGAAACGCCAACCTTATCTCAGAAATGAACGTCGGCCTGTTCTTTTGGCCGACATTAATTATCTAATTAACGTCGGCCTGGTCTTTTAGCCGATGTTAATTAGCTAATTAACGTCGGTCCCATTTCAGCCGATGGTAATTAATTAATTAACGTCGGCTTATTCCTTGGCCGACGTTAATTAATATGGCCGACGTTAATTTCGTTGTTTCCTGTAGTGAGGATCGTGTTGGACCTTCTTGAAGCGACCCTCATTTTTGCATAAAATGCTCAAATGTGAATCTATGTACATATAGTGCTAGTTCTATGATCAGTTGCTGGCACACATATTTACAATAATTGATATCACATCCACACTCTTTATTACATATGAAAAAGGTAATTTATACAATAAGGTCTTATAAGGTAGATTATATCGAAGCGAATAGAAGTAGGTCTTGTAGTATGCCTATCTAACCTTCAGGTAACTGGCAAGATATAATCTCTAAAAAAGCTCGATAATATTCACGAATCCTATGTTAAATAAATTTCGTCGAGTGAATCTGATTCTCGTTGGTACTAATGGATGAGTATCAGTTGGTACTAAGCTCTGATTCCACTTGTGGGATCAAGGACAACTGACTAGAGGGGGGGTAAATAGGAGGTTTTTAAAATTTTAAAGCTAATTTTACTTTTGTCTATTTTCTAAGCGAGACTTGATAACAAATTCAATTTTTCCAATTATTCCTTCTTGTGATCATAAGTTTAATAAGCTAGACAAGTAAGAGCAAAAGACAACACTAGTTTCTAATATGACTAAATTTGCTAGGAACAAGAATTTAACAGAAGAGCAATATATGTAAAACACAAGAAGGAGGAGACAAGAATTTTATCTTGTGGTCTCGGAGATTTGCCGATCTCTCCTAATCCACATTGAGGTGACTTGAAACCCTTCAAGCCAGCTCCAACCGCTTGAGCCTTCCTCGATCACTCGTGGTAGCTCTTCCCCACTCCAGGTAGGCGAGCTCCTTGCCTTCACAACAATCGGGCCTTCACACAAGCTTCTTTGTGATGGTCACCGACACCACTTGCCTCCAAGCCGTCTAGGAGGCGGTAACCTCAAAGAGAATAAACTTGATGTTGGCTTGAGACTCTTTAGTGCTTCCAAGATGGCTCAACAAATGCAAAGCACTTGAATTTCCTCTCTAAACTCAAAAATCAAGAATTGAATGTGCTTTAGAGTAGAGAGACATGTTTAGGCTTTAAATGAATTCAATGGAGTCACCCACCAGCCCTCAATACAGGTGATGGGGTATTTATAACCCCTCCACACCTAAACTAGCCGTTACAATAATTTAATCCGGCAAAGTCACTAGGCTCGGCACTACCGCCCTCTAGGGGCTGGTAATGCTGCCCATGGTGCCAACGGGTTGTTTAGCAATTAATGCACTGACACGTAGCCATTTTCTTGGAAATTCCCTCCAAGCCTGGCACAGCCGCTATGAGGGCCGGTAGTGCCGCATATCTAGGTCGGCAAAAACACCGTTATGTCATAAAGGTACCGCAGTTGTTAGTGCGGTAGTGCCGCAAGTGCAGCACTACCGCTCTAGCACACCGGTAGTGCCGGCCATCATTTTTCCAAGGAACAAGCCAACTGTTAAAAGGCTACCGACATTGTCAGTGCAGTAGTGCCACAAGTACGGTACTACGGCACTACCGGAAGTACAGTACTACGGCTCTACCATTCCGGTAGTGCCAGCTGAGACTACCTCAAAACATCATGCCCTCTGTTAAATAACTACCTCTATAGCTAGTGCGGTAGTGCCGACTAGATTGGCACTACCGCTCTAACCGCCGGTAATGCCGCATATACAGAGATGGCATGATTTTAAATAGAATTTTGAATGCTTGACTGAACTATTTCAAATTTGAGCCATATTGGTTGCACTTTTTGAGTTCAAGCTACTAATCACGTCCCCCTTTATAGTACGACACACATTCTAACAACCCGATCTTTCCTTCAACACCAAGATCGGGAAAACGGCTAAAAATAACCTTAAGCTTTTAGACCTTGATTGCTTTTACATTTGATGCTTACTCTTCTTTTTCACCCACTTGACGCTCTTATGGTCTTTGAAATATTTTGACCAACTTACTTTCATTATTCTCATACAAACATCGTTAGTCCTTTAACCTTGATTGTCATTAATTACCAAAACCTTAACCAAGTAGGGGTCTAGATGCTTTTAATCTCCCCCTTTTTGGTAATTGATAACAATCTTCATGAATGAATTGAAGCAAGTTTAAAATTTGAGTGAGCAACTAACGGAAGATTAGTTGCACATAAGGAGATTCTTATTTAACAATATTTTGTCTTTTAGAGACCAAGGAAGTATTAGATTCAAAATATAGTTAAATTAGAAAGACTCCCCCTGCAAATGTGCTTGGTTGAAAAGTTTTGAGTATATGCCCATTTGTATTACAAGTTCTTTTAGAATTTTGGTGGAGTTTCGACTGAATTTAGGAAAATGAGGATGTCAGACAATTTGCAAATCATAAGCCAAAAAGTAGAAACAAGGGAATGAAGTTTGCAACATCTAATGATTTCAACGAAAGCAATCATTCATAGAGTTCAACAAAAGCAGCATCCATAAAGTTCAACAAAAGCAACATCCAGAAAGGTAGCGAGGTTCATTAGCTTTACATAGGATATAAATATAGAACTTAAACACTAAGAAGGCTAATCCTTGAAACAGTGAAACAGCTTCCAATCTTCAAGTAATTTTTCTTTCTCCCTTTTGTCATCAAGGACCAAAAAGAATCTACAAGAAACTTCATGCCCCCTTCCTTAGGAGATCATGGAGCTAAGGACGAAGGCTGAGGTGGAGAAGGAATACTGCTGCTAACAGGACAACGACCAAAACGATGGAATGAGATGGGAAGAAGCTCATTACGAACCTGATCAACTGCCGTCCTATTGCCACCCATGCTATCCCTGACTTCTTCGACCATCTGACGGGTTTGGAATTGATACTCATACACTAGAGCAAACTGACCCATTATGTCAAATCGAAGGCTCTCAAGGCTAGCAAGGAAGGCATCTGGTGCCGAAGGCTCTTGAGGAGCTTCAACGGCTTGCTCTTGAGTCTGGTGATGTTCCCTCTCCTGTTGTTGCTGAAACTTTTGCTAGGCAATATGGTGCAATACCTGAGGAGGTGCAACCCGGGGCTTATATGGCTTGTGAGGAGTACGAGTTGAACCATTATACGCTGCTACTCTTCTAATCAGCGCCATAATATATGGGACAAAATAAATTATCCTCCCACTTTCTCTTGCAGACTAAGCCATTTCTTTTATAATGAAATTCACCACATCAAATTTCTCCTTTGCCATGATTTTAGCAATCAAATTTCATGCATAGCCCCTTATATCATCAAAATTTCCGCTCTTAGGATGAATTGTGACCCTTATGATCTTGTTCACCATACTGGGCTGAAGTCGAAGTCCTCCAAGCTTTCCCACTTTAATTGCACGGGATCGATCATAAAAATCCATGACTTCATCGAAGCTCAAAACAGGGTCATCATGAATCTTAGGGAATGCACTATGGAAGACTCCCATGGTGTGCTCAAAATCTTCCTTGGTAGCAGTATACATGCGAGAGTCTATCATCCAGTTGATGGAGTCAAATGTTTCAGGGATAAACAAGGTGGCGTAGAACTGTCTTATTATCTTCTCATTATAGTATGTCCTTCCTCCAAGAAAGTGGTACAGTCACTACACCACAACACCTTTGTTGCAACAGACGGTCTGTTGGCAAAAGCTACATGCAGTGTCACATAGTCTATCGGCAATACATTTGGCGACAGACATCCCTCTGTAGGTTAAAGTCCAGTCGGCAAAGACTTTTGCCGATCGACTAGGTATTACCGACAGACTAGCTAACTCCACATATAGCCTTATTGCCGACAGACATAATTTTGCCGTCAGACATAGTTATTACCGACAGACATATAATTATCGACAGACATATAATTACCGACAGGTTGTGTGTTGGCAATCCACACTTTTACCGACAAATAGTTTGATGGGATGCTTTATCCCGATTTAAAAAAATAAAATTCAATAATTAGCTTGATCACTATTAGGAAGATCATGGTACTTTTATACTTCCATTCACAAAAATATAGTAGCCTCAACCATGATGACTATAACGTCCCAAAATTTGGCTTAAAATTTAATTTTTTGGAGTTATTTAAATTTTTGTGAATTAATTAAAATTTATCTGCATTTAATTAAATTATCTGATTTTTCTGGGATTTATTGGATTTATTTGAAATTAATTTAGATTATTCTCTCTTGAACAATTAAATATCCGAAAAGGTAATTATCAAAAATAAATAAAAATATTTTATTTAGGCTCAAAATACTCTGAAATATTTTCTGAATTTTTCTAGAATTTTTCGAGTATTTTTAGTGCCCTAATTAATTACTTTGAATTTCTACAATTATTTTTATTAAGAAAAGCTGGAAAATCACCAGCTACAGTGTTGGGCCGAGCCCAACACTGTGCTCGTGCCGGAAGAAACCCTAAGTGCGCTCGCTCTGGGCCATCGGATCCCGATCGGACGATGGACGTTGATCGCGCCGTCTCGGGAGAGAGCACTACCGCACCGCCGTCTTCCGTTGGCCGCCGCGGATTTTGTCAGAGATTTGCGCGCGTATCGAGGCTTGTCCGAGCAGGAGAAATAGTCCTCCATGCGCAGCACTTCGTTCCGCTCATTTTGCCACTTCTCTCGTGCACTGCCGTCCTCCGTAGAGTGCGCCCGAGCTCGCCGCATAGCTACACCCTCTTCTTGGTTCTTCTCGAGTCTTCATTGCCGTCCGCCGCTCCCGCCGCAACTAAGACCTACTCCGAAGTTCCTCGAGCCAAGCCGCGTCCATTGGGCCACTTCTTCCGACCGGAAACGCTCGGAATCGCCATCGCCGACTGCATCTTCTCCAAGTCCGATGACGAACGCCGCCACCTGTTCTTCGGAGCTTCGCAGCTCTTCTACACCGTCGGATCTCCATCGCTCGGCTCTGGTAACGCCACGCCTCCTTTCCTGTAGCCATAGACTCAAGTAACCCGGTTAGCCTCCGCCGTTAGATTCTGATCCAACCGCTCCGGTGCATCCACGTAGGCTTGTGAGCGAGAAACTGCGCGGGTAATCGTGGCAGAGATCCTGATCTAATCGCCCTATTGTGCCACGAGGCTTGATAGCAATAAACTATGTGGGTAACGCGCCGTTGATTTCCATCCAACCACCCCGGCAAGGCCCACGAGGTGCGATGAATAGTAAACCGTAGGTAATCGCAGGTCAGAGATCTTTAATCGACCGTCTCTATTGCGCCAGTGTCGGCCATCGACATGTGGTGCCGAACACTGTTCATAGGGCCCACTTGTCAGTGGATGGGTGACCCCAGGGGTTGCTGACGTCAGCATGACGTCATCCGAGGGCCCACTGTCAGTGTCCGTGAGCGACGTGGCTCACTCCTGTGCCGACACGTGTCGCCGAGAGGAATTTAACCGGATTTTCAGAAGGAAAATAAAAGGATTAATTCGGTTTTTCTTTATTTAGATTTTTCCAAAACTTACAAATGCTATAACTTTTGCGTTTTAACTCGGAATTGGGTGATTCTAGTTCCTAAAAATTTGTAAAAATCTGAACTATTTATTAGTGAATTTTAATTTATTTTTAGAGTTGATCTTATTGTCTATATTGGGTGTTTATTGTATGTTCGCTCGAATACGCGTAGACTCCGAATTGCCGGAGGCCGTCGAAGAGGATTTCGAAGACCCATCGCAAGAGCCGGACCAGAATCAACTACTATTCGAAGGCAAGTCATGCTTTGACCATATTGCCCCTAGATTTTCAAATGTATCTCGATTCAATTTATGCATGCTATGTTAATTAAAAATGATATTGCTCATGTGGAAAAAATAGTTAAAATACCTACCTTGTTAATGCCACCTTGTTAATATTAATTGTATGCCCTGCAATCCTTGTCAACCTAAGATATTAATTGGAGTTGGTTGCTATTATAAAGCCAACACGGGAGGCTAGACCGTGACTAGTTGCTTAGTATGCTTGTATGCGTTGAATGACGTTCAAATTGCAAAACAATACTGACTAAACAATTATGGAACACATTTTGAAATAATGCGATGATGTCATGAGATGGATTTGGGGGTAGCGACCTGTGTGGTTCTACTCGTGCAATGAAATGGGCATTGGCATGTGTTGCATAAGTGCAAACCAGGGTGGGAAATGTTTTGGATCGGGGAAAGTGGCAAAGAGGCTTCGTGCCAGGTGGGCCTATGTGGCATCGGGATGTATTGAGTTTGTAAAGGCTGTGTGCTGAGAAGTATAAATCGGATGTCTTGCCCGGGACAGTTAAGGACTTCACCTTGCGAGCCTTTGAACTGAGTTTCTCGTACAACCACTTGTCTGGAATGGGACGGACCTAGTTTAGTAGGTCTCTAATATCTTTCCTTTGACACCTCGGGGTGACAGTCACACAAGAGTGTAACCGTGTGGGGGAGCGTACCTATGCTGCGGCTTGGTACCCATCCAACGGTATTCGCTTGTCCTAAGCTTTGGCTCTGTGTGAAGGAAGTGTTAGAAAGGCAATACTGGAGAGGTTCACTGGTTAAGTGTTAGTCTCCGAAAGACTTTGTTGCAATCAATCGCCTATGTGGTGAGCGACTGTATCCTGTGGGTGAAGTGTACAGCCTCTGCAGAGTGTGTGTTAAATCTATTCGAATAGCCACGTCCGCGGTATTGGACAATGCTCGGGGATTACAGTCAAGGGGTAGATTTTCAAAATAAAAAGTGGGATGGGTGGCTGTGCGCCATAGACTGATGAATCAAATTAGGGCTGTGTGCCAAACTCTAGAAAGAGAATTGAGAAATTAATTATTAATAATATTGGTTTTATCGCTTTTATTCTAATAGGATTACTTGTTAAAGGAAATGCCGCTTTAAGCAAAAATAACCAGATAAGCCTTTCCTTTGGAATAAGCCATGCATGTAGTAATAGAACTGCATTGTGCATGACTTGTTGAGTATGTTGTATACTCACCCTTGCTTCATCAACAACAACCTCAGAAGAAGAAGCTATGCTAGCTTGGGAAGAGGAGTTCACCGAAGGTCATGAGGATTAGGGTTGAGCCGCACTCAGTTGCCTGTGGCTATGAGGAGTTTCATTACCGTACTTTTGCTTCCGCCATTTGTACTTATGCTACTGTTTCTATTTATCGCTCTGCGTGGCGAATTAATGTAAGGTGACCATAAGGTCGTGTAACTCGTTTATATTCATGATTGAAGTACTTTATTATTAATTCCGCTGTGTATGATTGTGGTACTTCAACCTATTTATCATGTGTGTACTAGAGTGATCCTGGACTAGTACAGATTACACAGAGGGTCCGGATTTGCAGATTCAGGTCTGAGGGGTTGGTATCGAGCCATACCGACCAGAGACTTAACCCTAGTTAGACTGGCCGTTTTAGAAAGGATAAGAAAGTAATTTCTAAAGGATAAAATCTGGACAAGAATAATCAATGAAATCTTGACTTATCCCTTCTTCCATACTTCATACCTATGCTGTATTTTGCTATTACCTTTGTGATCTTTTAAAATTTTAGTACTGACGCGTTGCTTTGGTAGATGCGGATGGTTCACTCCTTCGGCGAGCGTCACGGAGGCTACGCAGCGGAGCTTTGGAAGATGCTCCAGGTGCTGGGAGGTTTCGACCGCCCCTCTACCGGTCCCGCACCTGGACAGTCAATGGCATCAACCGCGGATGGGAGACGACTCTCACCTTGTACGCGCGGGAGCACGCGCGTGCCAGCCGTCCGCTCCACCTCTCTGTGTGGCGGGCCAGCTACGAGGCGGGCATACAGGAGTGTGGCCGGGTAGCTCTGCGTCGGGTTAGCAGGGACTACGACTACAAGTTGTGGGACACTGCTTTCCGTGTGCACCCGCACGCAAGAGGACCCCTTCAGGCGCGCTTGGAGCTGGAGGACGACGCTGCGGTAGTGCACTTGGGCCGGTTCATCGCGGCTCAAGAGGAGGTCATGGACGCTACGACTACGGAGCTGCAGGCTGTGTACCGTGCCTTGGAGGAGACCGAGGTGGTTCTGCGAGAGACCAGGTTGCACGTGGTGCAGAGGATCGCCGAGCTGGAGGAGGCCCTCTACGGTCACGGGGAGCCTGAGGCCGTCATGGAGCTCGACGACGAGGACGAGGAGGAGCCGGAGGAGCAGGAGCAGGAGCAGGAGGCTGCGCCAGAGGACCAGCAGCCAGTGGTGCCCCCAGTAGCACCGGTGGGAGGGCATGGGGATCAGTTTGCCCCGATGCCAGCTCACCCGCTAGTGTACGTGATCGGCGAGCCAGAGCCAGGGTGGCTTGAGGATTGAGTCCTGTGGTTTCAGTGGTTGTTGGGATTTTGCGTTGAGACTCACTTGTTTTGAGTCGCGTCTTTAAATTTCGAACTTAGATGTGCGATGTTGTAATGAATTATCGATGTGATGTTGTGACTATTATCATGGTTGCATAGTCCCTAGACTATGTAAGAAACCATACCTATTGTCGACAATCGGGATCGCCAACCGCAAGAAATGAGATGGGGGTCAGTGTTATGCGGGACCCGAGCAGCGCTTCGCTTAAACGGAGGAAGGACAAGCCGTGACTATGGTCGAGGGAAGAAGGCAACGAGTAGGAGACCAAGATTTTATACTGGTTCGAGCCCCTTATGGAAGGTAACAGCTCTACTCCAGTCGCCTTGCGGCAGTTTGCTTGGTTGCTTTTGAATACAGGGAGGTGTTACAACTCAAGTTCGACAATGGCTACGGCTAAGCTCGAGCTATGTGTGTGTTGTGAGTTTGTTGTCTTCGTGTCCCGAAAGACTGCGCCTCCTTGGCTTTTATACCTCCCTTGCACGCAACGGGCGGGAGAGATTCCCGGGAAGTGGCCTTCATGCACATTGAGGGTCGGCAAGAATCGCCCTAAACTCGCCAGACGTTCTCGCGATCGCCTCTACCACCCGCTCCTTGAGCAACCGCCGGTCAAATGCTTGATCCGAAATCCAAGGGTGGACAACAAGACAGACAGAGCACGCCCGAGCTCGAGGTCGAGCGGGCTCGTGCTCGGGCCAGCGCGCTTCTAGGTCGAGCGCCGGCGCGCAAGACCAATGATCGGGACCGCCCGAGCCTCGGGATCCGTTGACTCACGCCGGTCAAAGGATGCCCAACCCTCGTCACCTATTTATTATCTTTGCATGGATGTTGAGGATTTAAGTTACACCTGTTTCCCCATATAAGTTCTTCTACTTGCCTATTCCTTCCCTCTCATCTCTAAAACTGTCGAGGCAGTCAGCAGATGGTGAATACTCGCAACAACGGAGCTGGAGGCAATGGTTCACATCCCGGAGGCAGTCAGAGCAGTACACCACCACCACAAGCAGCACCGCCAGTTGACATGCAGAATCTAGGAGCTTTTCTCGCAGCACAAACTCAATTGATGCAGACGATGATGGCCACAGTTCAACAAATCAACACCCAAGCAGTCGCCAACAACCAAGCTATTAACAATGGGCCACGTCCCTACTCGAGATTGTCCGAATTTATGAGGACACGTCTGCCTACTTTCTCAGGCAATGCTAACCCGTTAGAGGCAGATGATTGGTTGAGAACCATCGAGAGGAAACTGCATATAACTCAAGTGTGATGGAAATGAGAGGGTGCTTTACGCCTCTCATCAGCTGGAAGGGACAACAGTTGAATGGTGGGAAAACTACTGTGCATCACAGGAGAACCCGCAGGAAATCACCTGGGAAGAATTCACCATAGCCTTTCGTCAATACCACGTACCAGAGGGTATTATGGAACTAAAAAAGGAAGAATTTAGAATGCTGAAGCAAGGAGGCCAATCAGTGGCCGATTACTTGAATAAATTCACTCAACTAGCACGCTACACTCCAGAAGACGTAGAACAGACAAGGCCAGATAGTCCCGCTTCATGAAGGGACTCAATACCGGACTGCAGGTGGGATTAATTACCCACACCTTTCTGGATTTTCAAGAGCTAGTAAATAAGGCAGTTATACTGGAAGATAAGCGCAAGGAGCTAGACGATAATCGCAAACGCCGCATGGCCCAGCAAGGAGGACGCCATGGCGAGCAGAAACCAAGGATGATACCCCGCGAGCTTCTCCGGTTCCAACAGGCGATGTCGAGACACCGCCGCCGATGCCGAGGCCAGCAGGACAAACTCTTTAGACCCCAGTTAGGATTGTCAATCAGAATGGAGGGAATCAACAGATGACAGGAAGACGCTGCTACAATTGCAACGAGACTGGGCATTTCGCCAATGTGTGCCCAAAGAAGGGAGGGGTGACACCAGTGCGTTTCAACTTAGGAAACACGCCAGCTAAAACTCCTACCCAGGGAGGAAGCCGAGGACATGCCCAAGCTGGAGCTACACCGCAAGCATTCACGCGAGGCAGGATTAATCACATTTCTGCAGACAAGGTCCAGAACGCTACGGACGTCGTGCTCAGTAAGTTTCTTGTCAACTCAGTGCCAGCTACAGTGTTATTCGATTCAGGAGATTCACATTTGTTCGTTTCTCGAGATTTTGCGGTGAAAAATGATCTGGATATTGTTAATCTTAAAAGTACCTTCTAGTCCAATCCCCTGGATCAGAACTCCGCTCTAAGGTCGGATGTTCTGGGATTAAGCTATTAATAAAAGGAGTAGAGTTCCTAGCGAACCTTATTATATTAGATACCCAAACCCTGGATGTTATCCTAGGAATGGATTGGTTGACCAAGCATAAGGCTGTATTAGACTGTGGGCGAAGAGTTGTATCTATTGAGAGCCCTGAAGGTAGAAAAGTGGAATTTCAAGCAGTGGCAGTTCGAGAAGGACAGATGTTAGTAAACAATCTGGGGACCGTCAGTATAAGAGATGTACCAGTGGTCAGTGAATACCCGGATGTTTTTCCCGAGGAATTACCAGGAATGCCACCAGACAGAGACATAGAGTTTGTAATCGATCTAGTACCTGGAACCGCACCAATAGCAAAGAGACCATATCGAATGTCCACCGAAGATTTGGTAGAAATAAAGAAGCAGATCGAGGAATTGTTGGAAAAAGGATTCATCAGGCCGAGCTCGTCACCATGGGGAGCGCCGTTCTGTTCGTTAAGAAGAAAGATAGATTATCGTGCGCTTAACGAAGTGACGATAAAGAATAAATACCCGTTACCCCGGATAGATGATCTTTTTGATCAATTAAGAGGAGCAGGAGTATTCTCCAAGATCGACCTTAGGTCAGGATACCACCAGTTGAGAATCAAGACTGAAGACATACCCAAGACTGCATTCTCTTCAAGATATGGACACTATGAGTTCACTGTTATGTCATTTGGATTGACTAATGCGCCAACATACTTTATGAACCTAATGAATAAAGTATTTATGGAATATTTAGATAAATTTGTGATCGTGTTCATAGACGATATTCTGGTTTTTTCAAGGACGGATGAAGAGCACACCCAACATTTAAGGTTAGTGCTGGAGAAGCTAAGAGAGCAACAGTTGTATGCAAAATTCAGTAAATGCGACTTCTGGAAGAGCAAAGTAGAATTTCTAGGGCATGTAATGACCGCCAAGGGGATTGCAGTGGACCCAAGCAAGGTCGAGACAGTACTGCATTGGGAATCGCCGAAGACGGTTACGCAGGTTCGAAGTTTTCTTGGGATGGCTGGTTATTACCGCCGATTTATAGAAGGATTCTCGACAATTGCTAGACCGCTCACGCAACTGTTAAAGAAGGAGAAGAAATTTGTCTGGACACCAGATTGTGAGAAAAGCTTTCAGGAATTGAAGAAACGACTGACATCAGCACCAGTGTTAGTTCAACCAGATGTGCACTAGAGTTTTGATATTTACTGCGATGCATCACGCCAAGGACTTGGGTGCGTATTAATGCACAATATAAAGGTAGTAGCCTATGCATCAAGGCAATTAAGGCCACATGAAGGAAATTACCCGACGCATGATCTAGAACTAGCAGCTGTAGTGCATGCCCTGAAGATATGGCGTCAATATCTTATTGGTAATAGATGTGAGGTGTATACAGACCATAAAAGTCTTAGATACATTTTCACCCAATCTGACTTGAACATGAGGCAAAGGAGATGGTTAGAACTGATCAAGGATTACAACATGGGTATCCATTATCATCCCGGCAAGGCCAATGTAGTGGCTGATGCCTTGAGTCGAAAAAGTCATGGTCTAAATATGATAGCGGGAGAAAGCCAGGGAGGATTGTGCAAGGATCTTCAGAGGTTGAAATTGGAAGTTGTTGCGGAGGGATTTGTAGCCGCTTTAGAGGTAAAGCCTATCTTGGAAGACAAGATCAGGGAAGGACAGAAAAATGATAAAAAGATCAAGAGGATCAAAGCCAAGATGGAGGAAGGGCAAGCGAAGGAGTTTAAGCTGGATGAACAAGGCACGGTGTGGATGAAAGAGCGCATTTGTGTACCCAACAAAAAGGAGATAAAGTGGTTGATACTCGAGGAAGCTCACGACTCTAAGTATTCGATTCACCCAGGAAGTGCAAAAATGTATCAAGACTTGAAAGAAAGGTTCTGGTGGCCAAATATGAAAAGGGAGGTAGCTGAGCATGTAGCATTATGTGATGTGTGTCAGCGATTCAAAGCCATGCACCAGAGACCGGCAGGATTGTTGCAACCATTGAAAATACTAGAGTGGAAATGGGAAGAAATCGGAATGGATTTTATCACCGGATTACCAAGGACGCAAGGAGGTTATGACTCCATGTGGGTCATCGTGGATCGATTGATAAAGGTCGCACACTTCATACCAGTGAAAATCACCTACTCAGAAGATAAGTTGGCAGAACTATACATGTCAAGGAACGTTTGCTTGCATGGAGTACCAAAGAAGATAGTATCGGACAGAGGTACCCAATTTACCTCAAGATTTTGGGATAAATTGCATGCAGCCATGGGCACCCGTTTGAACTTCAGTACAGCTTACCATCCGCAAACAGATGGGCAGACAGAAAGAGTCAACCAGATATTGGAAGATATGTTAAGAGCTTGCGCATTGGCATATACATTGCCTTGGGATAAATGTTTGCCGTTTGCGGAGTTTAGTTACAACAACAGCTATCAGGCTAGTCTTCAGATGTCACCTTTCGAAGCATTGTATGGTCGACCTTGTAGAACGCCATTAAATTGGAATGAGACTGGTGAGCGTCGTGTCTTCGGACCAAACATACTACAAGAAGCCGAAGAGCAAATAGCACTGATCAGAGAAAGGTTGAAAATCACGCAATCAAGGCAGAAGAGTTATGCGGACAATCGCCGCAGGGATTTGAGCTTTGAGCCAGAAGATTATGTGTATCTCAGGGTTACGCCTCTTAAAGGAGTCTAGAGGTTTCACAAAAAGGGTAAACTTGCACCAAGATATGTAGGACCATTTAAGATCATAAGCCGTAAGGGCGAAGTCGCATATCAACTGGAGTTACCACAGTCATTAGCAGGAGTACACAATGTCTTTCATGTATCGCAACTCAAGAAGTGTCTCCGAGTGCCTGAAGAGCAAACATCACTGGAAGAAGTTGAACTACAGGGAGACTTGACCTACAAAGAGCAACCGATAAAAATTCTGGATATAGTGGATTAAAAAACCAGGAGCAGGACAACCCGTTTATGCAGAGTTCAGTGGAGCAATCACACAGAAAGTGAGGCCACATGGGAACGAGAGGAAGATTTGAAAAAGGAGTTTCCAAACCTATTCTCTAGTTAGGCTTCGAATCTCGGGGACGAGATTCTGTTAAGGGGGTAGGTTTGTAACGTCCCAAAATTTAGCTTAAAATTTCATTTTTTGGAGTTATTTAAATTTTTTTGAATTAATTAAAATTTATCAGCATTTAATTAAATTATCTGATTTTTCTGGGATTTATTGGATTTATTTGAAATTAATTTAGATTATTCTCTCTTGAACAATAAAATATCCGAAAAGGTAATTATCAAAAATAAATAAAAACATTTTATTTAGGCTCAAAATACTCTGAAATATTTTCTAGAATTTTTCTAGAATTTTTCGAGTATTTTTAGTGCCCTAATTAATTACTTTGAATTTCTGCAATTATTTTTATTGAGAAAAGCGAAATCGCCCGACCACTGATGTCGGACACGTGCTCGTCTTGGAAGAAACCCTAAGCGCGCTCGCTCTGGGCCGTCGGATCCCGATCGGACGGTGGACGTTGATCGCGCTGCCTCGGAGAAAGCATTGCCTCACCGCTGCCTTCCGCTGGCCGCCATGATTTTGTCGAGATTTGCGCTGTGACGAGGCTTGTCCGAGCGGGAGAAATAGTCCTCCGTGCGCAGCACTTCGTTCCGCTCATTTTGCCACTTCTCTCGTGCACTGCCGTCGTCCGTAGAGTGCGCCCGAGCTCGCCGTAGTAGCCACACCCCTCTTCTTGGTTCTTCTCCGTCTTCTGCCACCGTCCGCCGCTCCCCGTCGGAACCAAGACCTACTCCGAGTTCCTCGAGCCAAGCCGCGTCCATTGGGCCACTTCTTCCGACCGAAAACGCTCGGAATCGCCGTCGCCGACTGCATCTTCTCCAAGTCCGGTGACGAACGCCGCCGCCTCTTCTTCGGAGCTTCGTAGCTCTTCTCCACCGTCGGATCTCCATCGCTCGGCTCTGGTAACGCCACGCCTCCTTTCCTGTAGCCATAGACTCAAGTAGCTTCGGTTAGCCTCCGCCGTTAGATTCTCATCCAACCGCACAGGTGCATCCACGTAGGCTTGTGAACAGTAAACCGTGCGGGTAACCGTAGCCGTAGATCCTTGATCCAACCGCCCTATTGTGCCACGTAGGCTTGATAGCAGTAAACTATGTGGGTAACCACCGCCGTTGGATTTCCATCCAATCACCCCGGTGCGTCCACGTAGGTGTGATGAATAGTAAACCGTGTAGGTAACTGCAGCCGTAGATCTTTAATCCGACCGTCTCTATTGCGCCGCGTGTCAGTCGCTGATATGTGGGGCCGAACACTGTTCATAGGGCCCACTTGTCAGTGGGTGACCCCCGGGGTTACTGACGTCAGCATGACGTCATCCGAGGGCCCACTTGTCAGTGTCCGTGAGCGACGTGGCTCACTCCTGTGCCGACACGTATCGCTGAGAGGAATTTAACTGGATTTTCAGAAGGAAAATAAAAGGATTAATTCGGTTTTTCTTTATTTAGATTTTTCCAAAACTTACAAATGCTATAACTTTTGCGTTTTAACTCGGAATTGGGTGATTCCAGTTCCTAAAAATTTGTAAAAATGTGAACTATTTATTAGTGAATTTTAATTTATATTTAGAGTTGATCTTGTTATCTGTATTGGGTGTTTATTGTATGTTCGCTCGAATGCGCGTAGACTCCGAATTGCCGGAGGCCGTCGAAGAGGATTTCGAAGACCCATCGCAAGAGCCGGACCAGAATCAACTACTATTCGAAGGCAAGTCATGCTTTGACCATATTGCCCCTAGATTTTCAAATGTATCTCGATTCAATTTATGCATGCTATGTTAATTAAAAATGATATTGCTCATGTGGGAAAAATAGTTAAAATACCTACCTTGTTAATGCCACCTTGTTAATATTAATTGTATGCCCTGCAATCCTTGTCAACCTAGGATATTAATTGGAGTTGGTTGCTATTATAAAGCCAACACGGGAGGCTAGACCGTGACTAGTTGCTTAGTATGCTTGTATGTGTTGAATGACGTTCAAACTGCAAAACAATACTGACTAAACAATTATGGAACGCATTTTGAAATAATGCGATGATGTCATGAGATGGATTTGGGGGTAGCGACCTGTGTGGTTCTACTCGTGCAATGAAATGGGCATTGGCATGTGTTGCATAAGTGCAAACCAGGGTGGGAAATGTTTTGGACCGGGGAAAGTGGCAAAGAGGCTTCGTGCCAGGTGGGCCTGTGTGGCATCGGGATGTATTGAGTTTGTAAAGGCTGTGTGCCGAGAAGTATAAATCGGATGTCTTGCCCG
This sequence comes from Guadua angustifolia, assembly GCA_036346375.1. Taxonomy (NCBI): domain Eukaryota; kingdom Viridiplantae; phylum Streptophyta; class Magnoliopsida; order Poales; family Poaceae; genus Guadua; species Guadua angustifolia. The sequence goes on along the minus strand of JAYEVE010000861.1, from coordinate 872,961 downwards.
GGACAGTTAAGGACTTCACCTTGCGAGCCTTTGAACTGAGTTTCTCGTACAACCACTTGTCTGGAATGGGACGGACCTAGTTTAGTAGGTCTCTAATATCTTTCTTTTGACACCTCGGGGTGACAGTTACACAAGAGTGTAACCATGTGGGGGAGCGTACCTGTGCTGCGGCTTGGTACCCATCTAACGGTATTCGCCTGTCCTAAGCTTTGGCTCTGTGTGAGGGAAGTGTTAGAAAGGCAATACTGGAGAGGTTCACTGGTTAAGTGTTAGTCTCCGAAAGACTTTGTTGCAATCAATCGCCTGTGTGGTGAGCGACTGTATCCTGTAGGTGAAGTGTACAGCCTCTGCAGAGTGTGTGTTAAATCTATTCGAATAGCCACGTCCGCGGTATTGGACAATGCTCGGGGATTACAGTCAAGGGGTAGATTTTCAAAATAAAAAGTGGGATGGGTGGCTCTGCGCCAAAGACTGATGAATCAAATTAGGGTTGTGTGCCAAACTCTAGAAAGAGAATTAAGAAATTAATTATTAATAATATTGGTTTTACTGCTTTTATTCTAATAGGATTACTTGTTAAAGGAAATGCCGCTTTATGCAAAAATAACCAGATAAGCCTTTCCTTTGGAAGAAGCCATGCATGTAGTAATAGAACTGCATTGTGCATGACTTGTTGAGTATGTTGTATACTCACCCTTGCTTCATCAACAACAACCTCAGAAGAAGAAGCTATGCCAGCTTGGGAAGAGGAGTTCACCGAAGGTCATGAGGATTAGGGTTGAGCCGCACTCAGTTGCCTGTGGCTATGAGGAGTTTCATTACCGTACTTTTGCTTCCGCCATTTGAACTTATGCTACTGTTTCTATTTATCGCCCTGTGTGGCGAATTAATGTAAGGTGACCATAAGGTCGTGTAACTCGTTTATATTCATGATTGAAGTACTTTATTATTAATTCCGCTGTGAATGATTGTGGTACTTCAACCTGTTTATCCTGTGTGTACTAGCGTGATCCTGGACTAGTACAGATTAGACAGAGGGTCTGGATTTGTAGATTCGGGGCCCGACAATGACATTATGCAACATTATAACTAGGACAACAAAATAGAGTAGCCTGAACAGCACATTCAACATTACATTCATTAGCAGTATATTTAGGGCCACAATAAAAACATCTAAGACATCAAAATAGAGTAGCCACATCCATAGTGATATCTTGCAACAGTACAACCTTTGGCAGTATATTTAGGGCCACGATAAAAACATCAAAATAGCTAGCCATCTTTGTCCAAAAGTTTAAATAAGTATGTGAATTGATATAACCCAAAATGATCACTTGTAATACATCAAACTTAATTCTTAAAACAAATAACATCTTTGAAAGATTTCTTCGAATTTGCCATGGTCTTCCAACTTGCTATGGTCTTCTAACTTTAACTGCAAAAAGGAAATATGATCTTTAATCATAGGACACCAAAGTATAATATTTTATCTAGAATTATGCAAGCTTGAAAGTTTCAACATAATAAATACTGACAATGCTACTCGGTTTGAATAATTGGATAATTCTCGACTAAAGGGAAGAATAATTAATTATGTAACCAGCATTTATAATTATCTATGCAGTCGGACATGGCAATAGTAAATTATGTGACACCTCTACAAGATGTAGTACAAGAATAATAGAAAAATTAGAGCTCATTATTACGCTGAACAATAGCAGGGCCACACCACAAAAGACCAACATCAACAAAGACATTATGATGCATGGAAAAGTACTTATTTATATACCTACTGTCTCAGAGGAAGATCGACTCTTGGTATGCTTCATCTACAAAAAAAATATCATTAGTTAGTAATTATATTTAATCATTCAAAACATATGAATACAAACAATTAATGTTCAATATATATTCTTACTTTATTGCATGGCCATGCAATGCACATGTTACGAGCGTGAGCCATAATTTCCATATCATCATATGGACGAGGCAAAATAGCATCCACTTTCAAGACAGTATTCACAATAACTTCATAAAATTCCTTCCCAAGAGGTACACCTCCCACCTCAGTGTTTGGATTAGTTGATGAAATTGTTGCCTTAGCCACAGGATTTTCTCGGTCTCAACAAAGATATAATATGACATCTTTACCAATTACCTTAGCAACATATTGCATTTCAAAATATGAGTCAACAATTGAGTTCATATTTTGGGGGAAAACATGTATGAGGGGATGAGTGATTTACAAGGTTATCATCCTCATTATGAATAGCTTCACGGCTTCTTTTGGTGTTGTTGTTCCTTGGAGGTACATTTGGAGCCATAACACGCCTACACTCAAGCGTGTCATCTTCTAGAATATTTTCCATACATGCAAACTCATTTGCACCATAATGATGATCTTCTTCCTCATTAATAGATGGTTCAAGGATTCTTGAATTCTGTGGAGAAAAAACACAAGTGCAGACAAGCAATGAAAAAATTACTCATATATGCTGCTATGAAATAAAAGAACTGAAATCGTATACCACGTGGCGAGAAGTAGAGCCATGTTGTGAACTAGTTTCCACATTTGGCATTCCAAGATTAGCTAACATCAACTTCTGCATTTCGTTTATTTGTTCTTGCATTTTTGCCATGTGTTGCTTCATCTCTACGACCTCTTGGTCAGATTGCACACGAGCATGTAGTGCCATTTAAAGCTTGGTTGAGATTTTACTTTGTGTTCCAGGGGTGCCCACTTCTTGAGGTGTTGGTCCTAAACTTAGAACTCGAACACGCCCTCTTGGCTCCTTCACTCCAAAAACATGCGCATACAAATCACCATCTTGAATGCTTCTTTCCTTCAATTCCGGTTGGTTTGTAGCAACTTCTTTAAGTTTTTTCTACAAAATGAAGAATATATCTTTACATACTATAGCAGCTCAAATTTCAAAGGTACATGTTGAGAACAAACTTACAATTACTGACTCCACTCCTGTTGAAGGTTCTCCATTTTATTCTTACGAGTATGTGTTTTGATAAAGATCTCATCTCTCCTCGCAGGGCACCCTTGTTCCTCACCCTACAATCAATGCAGGTAAAAATGCAATCACCTTTTTTAAAATTATAATGACAAAGTGTAGTTAGTATAATATACCAATTCATGCCCAACACGGGCATAACTTTTGCTGCCAGCTGAATGTAATATGGACAACTTTGAACGATTCTCTTTACCTCTCCTCATTCGAGCCTATGACATACACAAATAGAGTAAACTCGGTTGTAGCAAATAAAGTTTATGGAATTTAGAAATATATAACTTACTTACTTCGAGACCTCCAAAGGATCAATAAGCCACTTCAATCGATTTCGCCACTCTCTTGTCTCGCTTTGCCATAAGATCCTCATCACTCAATGTTTCATCAAAGTATTTGCTCTTTAAATCTGATTTAAATTCCTTCTATTTTTTGATCTTGATGTTATAACATAATTAAATCCAATTGCATCCAATGATAATATGCCTATTTTAACATGCAAAATAAGTTATTCTAGTGAAGAACAAATCACCCACAAAATATTTGCCCAACAATACTAGTTAAGATTATTAATAGTTCAAATAACTTCACTTTATTCCATACTTCAAACTTGATTTTGGATCAACTAGCCTCCAATCATCATATGCAACACTTGCATACTTTCTCATCATACTTTTCTCACCATTAGTATATTGTGTTAAGTAAATATCTACTAGTATGTGTAACGTCCCGAAATTTGGCCTAATTTAAAATTTTTGAGTTATTTTCTTTTATTTGGATTTATCTGAATTTTTGATGAATTTTGACGCCTCGCAGCTCACCTCCGCCGTCAGATCCCCATCGCACGTCTGAGGTAACGCCACGTTTCTTCCCGTAGAGTTAAGTTTAAATAAGCCTCGGTAGATCTCGGCCGTAGATCTTTATTCCAACCGCCTCTATTGCGCTGCGTAGGCTCGATAACAGTAAACTGTGTGGGTAACCGCCGCTGTTGGATTCCATCCGATCACGGCAGAGCGCGTCCACGAGGTGCGGTGAATAATAAACCGTCGGCGAACCGTAGTCAGAGATCCTCAATCCTACCGCCACCGTAGTGCCACGTGAGCGTCTTGAGCGTGGCTGTTGTTTAGATACCGACCGCTGGATTTGAATCCAACGGCCGGGAAAATTTGTGTTCGCGGGATTGATGCTTGCTTCGCCGCGTGTCGATCGTTGAGTGGGTCGAGCACTATTCATCGGGCCCACTTGTCAATGGGTGGACCGCCGGGTGTGCTGACGTCAGCATGACATCACCTGGGGCCCACATGTCAGTGACCAAGAGCAACGTGGCTGGCTCTGGTGCTGACACGTGTCACGTCGAGAGGATTTAACCGGATTTTCAGTAGAAAAATAAATAGTGTAATTCGGTTATTCATTTATTTGAATTTTTAGAATATTGCAAATGCTATAACTTTTGCGTTTTAACTCGGAATTGGGTGATTCTAGTTCCTAAAAATTTGTAAAAATGTGAACTATTTATTAGTGAATTTTAAATTATTTTTAGAGTTGATCTTATTGTCTGTATTGAGTATTCATTGTATGTTCGCTTGAATGCGCGTAGACTCCGAATTGCCGGAAGCTGTTGGGGAGGATTTCGGAGAGCCATCGCAAGAGCCAAACCAGAATCAACTACTTTTCGAAAGCAAGTCATGCTTTGACCATATTGCCCCTAGACTTTAAAATGTATTTCCATTTAAACTATGCATGCTATATTAATTAAGAAAATGACATTGATTAATCTTGGGTAGTTTTAGATAGTACCCCTACCTTGTTAATACCACCTTGTTAATGTTAATTGTAAGCCCTGAAATCCTTGTCAACCTAAGATATTAAATGGAGTTGGTTGCTATTATAAAGCCAACACGGGAGGTTAGACCGTGATTAGCTGCTTAGTATGCTTGTATGCGTGGAATGACTTTCAAATTTGCAAAAGAATATTGACTAAACGATTATGAAACGCATTTGGAATAATGCGATGATGTCATGAGATGGAATTGGGGGAAGCAACCTGTGTGGTTCTACTCGTGCAATGAAGTGGGCATTGGCATGTGTTGCATAAATGCAAACCGGGGTGAGAAATGATTTGGACCGGGGCAAGTGGCAAGAAGGCTTTGTGCCGGGTGGGCCTGTGTGGCAACGGGATGTATTAAAGATTGTAAAGGTCAGTGTGCGAGAATTGTAAAGTGGATGTCTTGCCCAGACAGTTAAGGACTTCACCTTGCGAGCCTTTGAACTGAAGTTTCTCAGACAACCACTTGTCCTAATGGACGAACCTAGTCAGTAGGGTTCTAATATCTTTCCTTTGACACTGAGGCGGCGATTACACAAGAGTGTAACCGTGTGGGGCGTGCACTACTCTGGCTTGGTACCCATCCAACTATATCTGCTGTTCTAAACTTGACTCTGTGTGAGGAAGTGTTAGAAAGGCAAGATGGAGAGGTTCGCTAGTTAAGTATTAGTACCGAAAGACTTTGTTGCAATCACTCATCGTGTGGTGGCGATCAGATCCTGTGGGTAAAGTGTACAAATTCTGCAGAGTGTGTGTTAAATCTATTCAATAAGCGCGTCATGATATTGGATAATGCTCGGGATTACAATCAAGGGTTAGATTTTCAAAATAAAATGTGGATTGGGTGGCTGTGTGCCAAAAGTTGATAAATCGAGCTAGGGCTGTGTGCCAAACTCTTGGAAAAGAATTGAGAAAATAAGTATTATAATATTGGTTTTACTGCTTTTAATCTAATTAAGAGTATCTGTTAAAAGAAATATTGCTTCATGCAAAATAACCAATCAAGCCTTTCCTTTGGAATAAGCCAGGCATGTAGTAATAGAACTGCATTATGCATGACTTGTTGAGTATGTTGTATACTCACCGTTGCTTCAACAAAAACCTCAGAAGAAGAAGCAACACCAGCTTGGGAGGAAGAGTTCAACGAAGGTCAGGAGGATTAGGGTTGAGCCTCGTCAGTTGCATGTGGCTATGAGGGGTTTCATTACCGTACTTTTGCTTCCGCTATTAAACTTGTGCTACTATTGCTATTTGTTGCCCTGCGTGGCGAATTATTGTAAGGTGACCATAAGGTCGTGTAACTCGGTTATATTTATGCTTGAAGTACTTTATTATTAATTCCGTTGTGTATGATTGTGGTACTTCAACACTGTTCGTCCTGTGTGTACTAGCGTGATCCTGGACTAGTACAGAATACACAGAGGGTCCGGATCTGCAGATTCGGGTCCCGACAGGGTTGGTATCAAAGCCATACTGACCGTAGGACTTAACCCTAGTTAGACTGGCCGTCTAGGAGGGATAAAAATTAATTTCTAAAAGATTAAAATTTAACAAGAATAATCAATGAAATCTTGACTTATCCTTTCTTCCTTACTTCATACCTATGCTGCATTTTGCTATTACTTTGGTATTCTTTTAAAATTTTAGTACTGACGAGTTGATTTGGCAGATGCGGATGGTTCACTCCTTCGGCAAGCGTCACGGAGGCTACGCAGCAGAGCTTTGGAGGATGCTCTAGGTGATGGGAGGCTTCGACCGCCCTCTCTACTGATCCCGCACCTGGGTGGTCAACGGGATCAACCGTGGCTGGGAGACAACCCTCACCTTGTACACGCGGGAGCACGCGCGTGCCAGCCGTCCGCTCCACCACTCGGTGAGGCGGGCCAGCTTCGAGGAGGGCATACAGGAGTGTGCCCGGGTAGCTCTGCGTTGGGTTAGCAAAGACTACGGCTACGAGCTGTGGGACACTGCTTTCCGTGTGCACCCGCATGCGGGAGGACCCCTCCAGGCGCGCTTGGAGCTGGAGGACGATGCTGCTGTCGTGCACTTGGGCGGTTCACCGTGGCTGAGGAGGAGGTCATGGACGCTACGACTATGGAGCTGTAGGCTGTGTACAGTACCTTGGAGGAGACCGAGGTGGTCCTGCGAGAGACCAGAGTGCACGCTGTGTAGAGGATCACCGAGCTGGAGGAGGCCCTCTATGATCACGGGGAGCCTGAGGCCGTCATGGAGCTCGACGACGAGGACGAGGAGGAGCCAGAGGAGCAGGAGCTAGAGCCCGCGCCAGGATCAAGAATGGTGGTGCCCCAGAAGACACCGGTGGGAGGGCATGGGGATCAGTTTGCCCCAATGCCAGCTCACCCACCAGTGTTCATGATCGGCGAGCCGCAGCCATGATGGCTGGATGACTGAGTCCGTTGGGTCGAGTAGTTGTTGGGATTTTGCGTTGAGACTCACTTGTTTTGAGTCGCGTCTTTAAATTTTGAACTTAGATGTGTGATGTTGTTGTATGGAACTATTTGATGTGATGTTTGTGACTGTTATTATGGTTGTATAGTCCCTAGACTATGTAAGGAACCATACCTATCTATTATCTATGCTTTAATATTTAAGGGTTTTTAAGTTACACCTGTTTCCCCATATAAGTTCCTATACTTGCCTATTCTTTTCTCCCCCTCATCTCTAAATCGTCGAAGCAATCAGCAGATGGTGAATACCCGCAACACCGGAGCCGGAGGCAGTGGTTCATGTCAAGGAGGCAGTCAGAGCCGAACACCACCACCACAGGCAGCACCGCCAGTTGACATGCATAATCTGGGAGCTTTTCTTGCAGCACAAACACAATTAATGCAGACGATGATGGCCACTGTACAACAAATCAACACCCAAGCAGTCACCAACAACCAAGCTGTTAACAATGGGCCACATCCCGACTCAAGATTGTCCGAGTTCATGAGGACACGTCCGCCTACTTTTTCAGGCAATGTTAGCCCGTTAGAGGTAGATGATTGGTTGAGAACCATCGAGAGGAAACTACATATAACACAGTGTGATGGAAATGAGAGGGTGCTTTATGCCTCTCATCGCTAGAAGGAACAAGAAATGAATGGTGGGAAAACTCATCAGGCATCGAGGAAAACCCACAGAAATCACCCGAAGAATTCACCATAGCCTTTCGTCAATACCACGTGCACTGAAGGTATTATGGAACCAAAAGGAAGAGTTTAGGCGCTGAAACAAGGAGGCCGACAAGGTGGCGATTATTTGAATAAGTTCACTCAACTAGCATGCTACGCCCGTAAGACGAGTAACAGACAAGGCGCATACCCCGCTTCATGAAGGGACTTAACATCGATTACGATGGGATTGATTACCCACACCTTCCCTGATTTTCAAGAACTGGTAAATAAGGCACTTATACTGGAAGATAAGCGCAAGGAGCTTGATGATAACCACAAACGCCGTATGGCACAACAAGGAGGACGTCAAGGTCATCAGAAGCCAAGAATGATACCCAGCCAGCTTCTCCGATTTCTAAGGAAGCAATGTCAGGACACCGTCACCGATGCCGAGGCCAGCAGAACAAACTCCCTAGACTCCGGTCGGATCATAACCCGAACGGAGGAAACCAGCAGATGTCGGGAAGACGCTGCTACAATTGCAACGAGACTGGGCATTTCGCCAACGTGTGCCCAAAGAAGGGAGGAGTGACACCAGTGCGCTTCAACTTAGGGAACACGCCAGCTAAAACTCCTGTCCAAGGAGGAAGCCGAGGATCTACCCAAGCTGGAGCCACGCCGCAAGCATTCACACGAGGCAGGATTAATCACATTTCCATACACGAAGTCGTAATGCCACGAGCGTCGTGCTCGGTAAGTTCCTTGTCAACTCGGTGCGACTCGGTGTTATTCGATTGGGAGCTTCACATTCGCTCATTTCTCGAGATTTTACCGTGACAAATGATCTGGATATTGTTAACCTTAAAAGTACACTTCTAGTTCAATCCCCTGGATCAGAACTCCGCTCTAAGGTCGGATGTTCTGGGGTTAAGCTATTAATAAAAGGGGTAGAGTTCCTACCGAATCTTATTATATTAGATGCCCAAACCCTAGATGTTATCTTGGGAATGGATTGGTTGACTAAGCATAAGGCTGTATTAGACTGCGGGCGAAGAGTCGTGTCTATAGAGAGCCCTGAAGGCAAGAAAGTGGAATTTCAAGCAACAGCAGTTCGAGAAGGGCAGTTATTGGTAAACAGTTTAGAAACCATCAGTTTGATGGATGTACTAGTAGTCAGTGAGTATCCTGATGTTTTTCCCGAGGAGTTACCTGGGATGCCACCAGACAGAGACATAGAATTTGTGATCGACTTAGTACCGGGAACCGCACCAATCGCGAAGAGACCATAAAGGATGTCCACTGAAGAGTTGGTAGAAATGAAAAAGCAGATTGATGAGTTATTGGAAAAAGGATTCATCAGGCCGAGCTCGTCACCATGGGGAGTGCCGGTTCTGTTTGTCAAGAAGAAAGATGGAAGTTTTCGGATGTGTGTAGACTATCGAGCGCTTAACGGTGACGATAAAGAATAAATACACGTTATTCCGGATAGATGATCTTTTGATCAATTAAGAGGAGCAGGAGTATTCTCCAAGATTGACCTTAGGTCAGGATACCACCAGTTGAAAATCAAGACAGAGGACATACCCAAGACTGCATTTTCTTCAAGATATCACTACAGGAAACAAGAATAGTGTCCTCGGCCGAAACATTTGTATCGTCGGTAAAAAAACCGACGACACAAAGTATGCCTCTATCGACGGTTTTAGCGTAACCCGACGACATATATACACCAAGCAGGCCTGTGTCCTCGGCCTCCTCAAACCCGCCGATATAGACCACGATCAGGTCCTCGGCCTCCTCAAACCCGCCGACACGAGCACTCCGCCAAACAGGGAGTATCGGCAGCGATGAAAATTGAATTTCAGATCCCGCCAACACAGTGTGTCCTCGGCCTCCTCAAACCCGCCCACACAGCACTCCACCTCAAGCCGTGTCCTCGGCCCATTAAACCCGCCGACACAAAGCGCGAGAAAATTGAATTTCAGATCCCGCCAACATAGGCAGTGTCCTCGGCCTCATCAAACCCACCCACACGCACTCCGCTCAAACTGTGTCTTCGGCTTGATTAAACCCGCCGACACGGCACTCCGCCATGTGGGACCAACTGCAGGATGCTCAAAGCCCACCAAAGTGGCACGAAGATCTGCTTTGTCGTCGGAGAGAAACAATTAAGCGATAAAAATGGGTCTATGTCCACGGCATAAATATTGCGGCGACCGATTAAATTTTGTCGGCGGTTCTATTTCAAATTGATTTATAATAGTAATTCCAGATTAATTCAGAAAATCTATTTGAAAGTGTTTTTGTTTTTTTAAAATTAAGAAAAATTAAATAGAGCTTTTAGAATAGTTGTTAGGCAACATACATCTATATGACATGTAATTTTTTTATTATTTAATTAATTGGTATGTTACTGGCTACCGTGTGTGTCTCGTGACGTTACCTCAATTAAGTACTTTGAGTAGAACCTTGTGACGATCCAACGCAGACCAATTGAAAGAGCGAGGAATGACTTAGAATAGGCTGTGCATGTTGTAAAACCTTTAAGTGACCGTACAAATGTCTCGTCAATTCGTCAGAGGCTACAAGTATTGAAGAAGAACGTCATGATGGTGGCGACTCTGTTAGTACTCTCCTTGAGTTTTCAAAAGAATTTGTTATGACGATGAAATACCGCAAAAGAAGAACGAGTAATCAACTAGAATAGATTGTGCATGTTCTAGGAATCTTGTTGAACGCTTTTGCAAAGGGTACGGAATGGGGACTCTTGTTGAACGTTTTGCAAAGGGTACGGAATGGGGACCCAGAGTGTTACCGATAAAAGTCTGAAAGATGTGTCGGCGGTATTTATATAGCCGCGACAAAAGTGGGACAATATATTGTCTCTCTTCGACAAAGGTGACCAGAGGCATTTGCAAAAGGTTGTTAAAATCATCACCGCCCTCTTGGCTCCAAATCGGTTGTCCAAATTCAATGAGACCACATACACATGCATCGTTTGTCATGGGTAAAAATTTTGTCGCCATAAAAGAGAGAATGAGAAAAAGAGTATAGTTATCTCTTTATAAAGAGATGATCAAATAGACAACATAAAACATCATTACATGAGTTATTATCCATAATAAATATTTTTTCATGTTATAATTAAAAATTATAGAATCTCACAAAGACAACTTAAGATATCATTTATTATAGAAAGTATCTTTAGATGATCTTAAAAAGTATATGGACAACAACCTTCTCTACTATTGTACCTGCCCCTAACATGCTTCTCAATCGTTAAGGTATATATACTAATTAAACCTATCAACATAATATGTCATTAGAGTAAGACAGTGGGCCCGTGTCTGTGTCGGCGGGTATGTCTGGCCGACGACACAGGTCATGCATTATTGTCGTCGATTCGAGCTCATGCCGCGGACAATAAGAGTGGGCCCGTGTCTATGTCGGCGGGGAATATCTGGCCGACGACACAAATCGGATCCATGCATCAGTGTCGGCGGGGTAAGTCTAGCCGACGACACAGTTCGGCCCTTATCACCCCGTGCGCGAACGCCATTTCTCTCTCTGCTGCTCGCCATTTCTTTCTTCCGCTCGGCGCTCGCCATTTCTCTCTATCGCTGCGATTTGTTTCTTCCACCCCTGCGCCACCGCCACCTGGCTCGACCGCCCGCCTCCACCGGTCGTACGCCGCCTCCACCGCCCGACCGCCGCCTCGCCGCCACTGCCCCGCCTCGGCCGCCTCCACCCCTCTGGCCCTCCCGGCCGACCTCCCCGCCTCAAGGCCCACCGCGCTCCCGAGGCCCCGTGACTTCCCGGCGTCCATCCTCCTCCGGCCACAGGCGCTCAAGCCCCGGCTCCTCCTGCCACCGCCTCGCCCGCCAGGCCGTGCCGCGTCGTCGCGAGTCCCGGCCAGTCAAGGCCGTCGCCCGCCACGCCGCCAATGGCTCCTCGTGGCCCGACGGCCCTCCTTCCTTCTTCCCCAATCGAGAAATTTGAAGGTATAATTGCTTGTATACAAGATGTTTGCTCTAATGTCTAGCTAGAGGTTGAATTAGTATTTCGATACCTAGATAAAGATGGATAATTTCTTGTAGATCGTGTTAATGCCTTCAAATGCTTAATTTGGATTTGAATTGAATTAATTATGAAAAATTGAACTGAGCTATTCAGTTTTAGTAAAAACGCTTTGTGAGCTCTTGTTCATCGCAGATGTGGAATTAATTGGTGCCGCCAGGTTGATGTTTGTGCAAATGTCTAGCTAGGATTTCTGATTTTGAGATGCTTCAAGATGCCTCCATTTAGTGGGCATATTGCTAAATTCGAGGCCTTTATTGATTTTTGCTCGCATGTCTTGTTTAGGAGAACAATAATTGTGGGAGGTCGCCCACACCCAACCACGCCGCCTGCCTTTCCCGAGCTTGTCCACGCCGGCCGGTCCCGCCGACCTCCTAGTCGCCATCTCCTAAGGTAATCTCCTGTCAATGTAGCCCAATATATATGCGAATGTAGTCTAAATTTGTGATGGAATGTATGTGCATAATGTTGTGATGCAATGAAATGTATATGCAAAATGTAGCCGAGTAATCCATGAGAAATGTATATGCTATATGTGGTTGTTATTATATTAAATAATCGCTTTTGTCTGCGCGAGTGGATGTCCTAGGTTTAGGGAGGTGCTTTGCTGAAATTTCTAATAATTTCGTAAGTTACTTGATTGGTACAATTACATAGGATCGCATATGATATTTCATCGTATTACTTAGAACCGTAGCTAACTTGATACTCAACTAGACAATGGATCGTTCTTAAGCTCGCCCTTTACAAAATGCGAGTCAAGCAAGGAATATCTGGGCATTATTCTAGTGTGGCTAAGAAATCATATATAACCTCGATGAGTGGTATGGTTGTTGTGCATTTTAATTCTGAGATTCAAATGGACATGATATGTAATTCTAGTGTTTTCGATTTCTTGAATCCAAATAGGAACTAAGGCATTTGTGTGGGAAAAAATAAATGATTCAAAGGTGTATATATAGTGTATATTGCTTGCAAATCAACCGAGCCAGAGTTAAACCCGTCGGGCGTCGATATTTTCGTAAGGAGCTCGAGACGGTGATTCGCTGGGTTCCATTACGAAAAGTGTTGCGCTCTCGAGTCTGTCCACGTTTTGGACAGCCCTACGGATGTGTGCTTGAGTATGATGGTGGTGACACGAGGGTGTACGGGTTGGGATTCCGCGATATTTCGTTGTTCTCCTAGTGCATAACATAAGTGGTACGCTGCACTGTCTGCTGCACTTGGAGAACAACGGGTTATGTCAGCCGAATTCGACCGAGCACCCTCGTGCCACGCACCACAGCATTTAAGCCCACATCGAGGTGGGTAAGCCCTCCTATTTAGCAAGGCTTAAACCGCCTAAATCTGAAATTTGGATACATGCATTGACGTTATGTAGTGTTTATCTTTGGATGGAAGATCGGCGGTGGATGTACGATGGTTGGATGAAGTCTGGGAGACACACGGACGAGTGGATCGAGAAGGCTAGAGCATTCGTGGATGATGCTTTTGAAGATTCCCGACCCTAATGCAATGGTCGTGTGGTGTCCTTATGCCATGTGCTCGAACACCGAGAAGAGGACCAAGAAGGATATTAGCCATCACCTATGTAGGCATGGCTTCAAACTAAATTACATTGTATGGGTAGCTCATGGCGAGAGGAAGCGTCCCACGGTGGTGTGTACCGTGATTTTGAAGAGGGCTACGACGAAGTCGGTTGATAGATTAGACGAGCTCATGGATGATGTGGCTCAGCCTACGATCTCTCCCCGAGGAAGAGTCCGAGCCACTTGCCAACAATTCGAGAAGCTCCTTGATTCTCGCCAAGTTGACGCCGCATGAGCATACCGATGTGACTGTACTCTCGGCAGTGTCGCGTCTAATGGCGGTGAAGACCAAGTACAACCTGTCAGCCAATTGCTTCAACGACCTTTGCAAACTGCTGGATAGCCTCCTTCCGAGTGGACACAAGATGACTCCGAATCTTTACGAGTCGAAGAAGCTTCTTCGTGTGTTAGGCATGCCGTGCGAGAGGATAGACTATTGCCCAAAGTTCTGCATGCTTTATTGGAAGACCGATTCTGGGCTGACTCACTGTAAGCATTGTAATGAGAGTCGGTACGAGGAAGTTAAATGTACAGAACGTGGAATGAGACAGACGACGGTGGCCCGGAAAACATTCCGTTTCTTTCCGATCACGCAACGTCTGCAGCGTCTGTACATGTCCAAGGCCACGGCGAGACACATGAGGTGGCACAAAGAGGGCAAGCGTAGAAAGGAGGGCGTGATGATTCATCCGTCTGATGCAGAAGCTTGGAGGCACTTTGACCAACAACACCCTGAATTTGCGGCGGAGACTAGGAATGTGCGTATAGGCCTCTCGACCGATGGGTTCACGCCATTCAATATGATGGCGCACCCGTACTCGTGCTGGCCGGTGTTCGCAATCCCGTACAACCTGCCGCCTCAACTCTGCTTGAAAGAAGAGTACATGTTTCTTTCTGTTATAGTACCTGGGCCAAAGTCTCCTGGAAAAAACTTAGATCTATTCATGCAACCTCTGGTAGAAGAGCTGACTGACCTGTGGACTAAAGGAGTATTGACACATGATAGCTACAAGGGGAAGAACTTTAGGATGCGTGCCGCATATTTGTGGTCAATACACGATTTTCCCGCGTATGGCATGTTCTCGGTGGAGCACGATGGAAAGTTGTCATGCCCTATATGCTGCGTAACATCGATGCTTTCACTTTGAAAAATGGGGTAAGTCCTGTTGGTTCGATTGTCACCGTTGTTTCTGAGCCAAGCACCCATTTAGGAATCAAAAAGGCATTTCGCAAAGGCAAGATCGGAAGAAGGGCCACCCGAGCGTTTGAAGTCGCAGGATATCATCGATCGGGCATGACGATCTAGCGGATATCGGGTATGTGAAAGACTATGGTGAGGAGCACCATTGACTCATAAGTGCAGCATCTACAACCTTCCTTATGCAAAAGACCCGAAGCTACCTCACAACATCGACGTGATGCACCAAGAGAAAAATATATGCGAGTCGATCGTGAACACAAACCGACATCCTACGTAAGACTAAAGATAACAAGAAAGCACGCCCGATCAAGCGCTCGATATGTGATCGGCCAGACATGAACCTCGATGAGAATGGGAGGAAACCTAGGGCAAAATTCTGCCTTACACGTGGGCAAATAAAGCGATTCTTGATTGGATTAAGGAAAAGGTTAAATTCCCAGATGGTTATGCGGCGAACCTTCGACATGCCGTTAGTATAGTGCAATGCAAGTTAAATGGGATGAATGCCCACGACTACAAAGTCTTCATAGAGCGTCTGTTTCAAAGTGTGGCGTGGATATGTTGACGATGATATATGGATCACTTTGGCGAGCTTAGCTTCTTCTATCGAGAGCTCTGCGCAAAAAGAGATATCCGCATCGAGGATGGAGGAATTGGAGAAGGACATTGTCGTGCTTGTGACAAAGCTCGAGAAGATTTATGTCCTGGGTTTTTAATTGCATGCAACATCTCTTGGTTCATCGCCATATAAAGCAAAAGTTGGGGGCGGCGCGTTTAGGTGGATGTATCTTTGTGAGCGCATGATGAAAAGTCTTAGAGCGAAGGTGAAGAACAAAGCACGAGTCGAAGGCGATGTGCGAAGCTTGGCCGATTCAGAGATCGCCTACTTCACGGACAAATACTTTGCGACAAAAACAAGGTCCATGTGCCACAACCAAGGTATAAGAAGGCACGTCACGTAGTACTTCCAACTTGGAGGTGTTCCATGACCAAGCCGGATGCAATGTCGGCAAAAGCACCACACGTGACTTGGACGCAATGGAAAAGGATTTGATTCAATTATGCGTGTACGACAACATGGATGAAATGAAGGTGTACATCGAGTAAGTCAATAAATGTCGAAATAAGTCATAAATCGTACTTATGAAATAAATATCTGAAATAAATATTAAATCTTGTAGTCAATTTATTCAAGAAGAGTGGGAAGGATCGTGAACCTTGGGCGAACAAATTGACAATCTGAACGGCGAGGTCGTGGACAAGGCCGTCCAAACTTTCTAACCTGGTTTCATTACCACGTAACTTTCTTCCTCTTATACAAGTTCACTTAATTTACAAATGTGTGGCATTTATTCCTTAATGAATTTTGCCTCGAATGCTTGTGCGATGTCAAAGACACCGCGGCGTGCACAACGATCTCGACAAATGTCACGTGGATGCGGTAGAGAATTAAGGTCCATGGATGCTATGATTGCCATGGATATCGATTTCGATCTGAAGCGGTGAGTCACCGCCCAATGCAACTACGGTGAGCAACAAGCGTCGTGAGTTATGTCACCGATGACTCGTGGTCGGACATAGAGTACTATGGGATCATCGAGAATATTGTAGAAATTTCGTATGAAGGCAACAAAGATCTCTCGCTTCGTGCTCTTTAGCTGCAGATGGTTCCATCCAACTAGTGCGGTGCGGCGTACTCCAAAACTAGGACTAGTGGAGATCAATCATAAGAAGCTGTATCAAAAGCCTGACGTGTTCATTCTGCCCGAACAGGTCGAGCTGGTGTTCTATCTGCCGTACGCCCACCCGAATTACAAAAGTTGGTGGATTGTACATAAATGTCTTCCACCTGGTAGATTGCCCGATCTCACGGAAGACGACTACGATTCTCACCCAGACGTGGAGGTATTCCAAGAACAAGAGTTACCAGGAGAGCTGCATGTCGATATTGGTGATGGGCTAGATAATATTTTGGGATCGGTATACCCATCTCATGTAGAAGGAGAAGAAGAGGAGGAAAGGGTAGAGGAAGAGGAAGAGGCAGAGGAAGTGGAAGCCGAAGATTTTTAAGCTATTTAATTTTATAGGTTTAATTTTATATACTTTATGTCATTTAATTTTATATACATTTATATTTTATTCGTTTCAATTAATATGAATGTACTTTATGTCATTTAATTTAATTTGTGCAGATGGCTCGATTCTGAAGAAGTTGGCTTCAAAATTGAAGAAGGTCTTGGGAAGGGGGCATGAGTCTGCAGGCAGGCAGCTCACCCCAAGTCTGATGCTTCCCAGGGAGGAGGAGGAGGAGGAGGAGGCAGTGGAGGTGGGCGAGGATGAGCTTCGTTGGGGTTATTGGCGTCGTGCACTTAAGGAGGGGGTGAGGACGAGGATGAGGGCGGGACGAGGATGGAGTCCATGGGAGTCTGTTGGTACCGAGTCGGGGGTGCCTCCGCCTCGAGCTCTGCGATCCAAAAGAGTCGGGGTGGAATAAATTGCCAAAGCCCCTATAGATCCAAATTTGACGAGATCTTGATAGTTGTTTCTAGCGGGCGAAGGTATGTGCTATAAATTTTCGATGTCTTTTATTGCTAACCACAAACTTGATAACTACTTGTTATGAATTCTTCATGCAAAGGGCTTGGTTTGCCTCAACAAGGGTAAGGAGGCCGGTCCACTTGCTAGGGGTGATCTTGAAGCGGCTCTACCCCCAAGCGAGTGGGCGAGGTGGTGCTCGACGCCCGGTGACTAGATGGAGCGACTACTCGCTCGTGGAGGACGACGAGGAGGCAATCGCATCGCGGATCATTGCATAGCCGAAGTTACGGGTAAGTTGTCATTTCTATTAATGTTTTCGTGTTTATAGGTTCACGTGTTTGTTTCGTTTGAGCGAGGTATCGGCTTGGCCTCGACGCATCCCAGATGACTATCATGCTTGTCGCCTGCGTTCTCGACACAATGGCGGCAAAGACGGTCGAGGGCGCCATCGGTTATGCCGCCGAGACGCGTGATGAAGCACTACAAGAGCACGGTGATGAAGATCTCGAGGCACATGCCTTGCAGCGATACCTCGAGGCGGCGAGTACTGCCTTGGCGTCCGGACCGATGGACAAGTGTCCACACGCTGGAAGGATCTCTGCAAGATGTGGGCATCGAAGGAGTGAATCGAGAGGTCCAAGAGGAACAGGGGAATCGAGAAGCCAACCCCAAGATCTGTGTGACCTACCTAGGTGGGCGAGGCATGGGTCACGTCGCCATGATATCGTAAGTATACTAAGTACAACTCTAGCATTCTTGTCAATTCAGGTTTTCATTTCACATTTGAAATTGAACCGCAGAGTCGGAGATGGGACTTGACCCCGAGAGTTCACCGTGTGGACGCAGAGCACACCACGCCCGTGTCCGACTGACGGTACACAACCACCGATGCACCCGGTTTGCGGAGAAGATTGTAAGTGACTTTCTCTTTTATTTCTCTGACTATTGCAGCGTGGCGAGCTAATCCACTTCATATCTTATTTGTTTCGCAGATACATACAAGGCAGCCATGAAGGAGAAGCACGGTCTTGGCAGTGACCCCTTGACCATGCGGTCGACCCTCCGGTCATCTACGACCCGATTCGGTGGGAGGAGTCACACGAGCTCGGCTTCATGGACTCGGTGGTGGCGCCCGAATCGTCTGAGGCCAAGTCGGGACACGTCGGCAATGAGCCGCCTCTTCCGCCAATGTCGCCTAAAGCCCAGCGAAGATGATCGCGAGTTGCAGCAGCAGATGGCGGATGAGCGGCGAGGCGGCGGATGGCAATGGAGGCGGCGAGAGCGAGAGGAGGATAGGAGGCGATGACGAGGCCCTCCAGAGTCGAACCTCTGGATGTACAACTATTTCGAGTAATTAAGATTGTATCGTAGCTCGTTGTACTTACACGTTTCAGATGCTAACATATCATATCCACAACATTGCGGCGGGACCCTCCAAATTACCAGCGAATGCCACCTCCCGCCGTTCTTCACGCAGAACCACGACGCCGCGCCGGGGTAATGCATTTTGTTCGATTTTACGCTAACTATTCATACAAGTACACAAATGCACAAGAGTTTTGAAAATTATGGTTTCCTTTATTCTTGTAGGTGTCCACCTCACCGCTTTGCTCTGCGACGAATGCTCCGCAGGAGGTGATTCGATGGCACTAGATCGCCTCTGAGATCAATTAAATCGACGCCGTGTTTGCTGATCCGTTTCTTTGGTTCACGACTTAGTTAGTTATTGCTTTTCTTTGGTTCATAGACCTCATTGATTGTGAATGTGATGTACACTTTTGGTTTGTGAGCTGAATTTATGAATTATTAATGCATTTTGCTATATGTGCTTGGTTGGCTATCCTAATTTGCTTTATGTTGTTATCATATCAACTGTTGTCTTTTGTCTGTTGAGTGGATGTCCTAGTTTTAGGAAAGTCTTTGCTGAAATTTTTTGCTCTTTAAGTGCATTACAATCTTTTAATAAATGGAAATTGCTTTAGGTTGAGTGAAATATGGTGTTGATCATAGTCTTCGTAACTTTGAGCAAAACACATTGGAAACTTGACTAGTGAAGAAGTTGCATCCAAAATAAGAACAATTGCTCGATGGAGGGAAAGTTTGGTTGTAAGTACTTACATACTTTTGTTTTCTTTCAATATGTATGCCTAGTTATTATTATGCTTTATTTTGTCAAGAAAAGGAGTTATTATTATACTTTATTGACAGATTGAGAGAGTTTTAAGTTGTTTTATTTTGTTTCCTCTGGTACAAAATGTCGAGAATCGAGAGAAACTAAAATACCCCCATATCCACTAAATCTTGTGGAGCTTGTAAACTTGCTTCTAGGTACATCTGAATGAGTTTAGAGCACACTATGAAGGTATTAAAAATATATTTTTAGAGTTTTATTTTTCATTAATGATTTTGCTAGCTAATTATGGCATAGCTCGGTGTCCCGATGTTTTGTTTGTTTGGTTTCTTGTGATGTCCATACCTGTGGTCAAGAACTGTATCAAAATGGATTCATTAATTATCCCAGACGTAAACCGATAATTTCTCTCCAAAAATAACCTACATGTCGGTTTTGAAATTTACTAGTGTGGCTTGTCCATGTTCTTATTTTCTTGTCTCGATGATTCATAGTCTTCAGAACTTTGAGCAAAACACATTGGAAGCAGCTAGTGAAATTATATTGTCATTGTTCTGGGCAATATATTTGTGAATGTGAATGTGTCAATGGAAACTTTGATCATTTGTCAATTGTATTGATGAATGTGAATGTGTGTGAAATTATATGTTGTGATTGTTACGGGCAATTGGGGATATAAAGCTGCTGGGAATGGGGTTTTTTGCGAGGTTAAAATTGGATTTTTTTAATTAGTAGTATTTTTTTATTTTTACAACTTTGTGTCCTCGGCTCTAACCATGCCGACGACACAAGATAGCCCCTGTGTTACGCACGTAAAGGTGCGTAATAGTCGGCTATATCCTAGGCCGAGGACACGATGTCCACTCGTGTCCGCTGCTTTAACCATGCCGACGACACAAGATAGCCCCGTGTTACGGCACTAGAAGGGTGCGTGTCGTCGGCTATAGCCCAGTGAGGACACAGATGTCCACTCGTGTCGGCGGCATTAATTAGGCCGAGGACACGATGTCCACTCAGGTCGGCGGCATTAATTAGGCCGAGGACACAAGTGTCCCCTCTGTGATCGGCAGCTTTAAGTTCGCCGACGACAAATGTCCGGTGTCGGGCCGCCTCGGATGGCATCTGTCGTCGGGATTTATTGTGGCCGTGGACATAGGTTGGTTGTGTCGTCGACTACGTGTCGTGGGACTTGTGTCGCCGGAGGTCGACGACGAGCCCCGTGGTCGGCGGTTTTGGCATCTGTGTCGTCGGTAAAAGCCGAGGACACCGAAAGCAAGATCCTGTAGTGTATGGACACTACGAGTTCACCGTTATGTCTTCGGATGACAAATCGCCAAACTTTATGAACTTGATGAACAAAGTATTTATGGAATATTTAGATAAATTTGTAGTCGTGTTCATTGATGATATCTTAGTTTACTCAAAGACGAATGAAGAGCACGCCCAACATTTGAGATTGGTTTTGGAAAAGTTAAGAGAGCAGCAGTTGTTTGCAAAGTTCAGTAAATGCAACTTTTGGAAGAGCAAGGTAGAATTCCTAGGGCATGTAATGACCACTGAGGGAATTGCTGTAGACCCAAGCAAGGTTGAGGCAGTACTACATTGGGAACCGCCCAAGACAGTTACGCAGATTCGAAGCTTTCTTGGGATGGCTGGTTATTACCGCCGATTTATAGAAGGGTTTTCGACAATTGCTAGACCAATTACGCAATTGCTAAAGAAAGAGAAGAAATTTGTGTGGACACCAGATTGTGAGAAGACTTTTCAGGAATTAAAGAATAGGCTGACTTCAGCGCCAGTGTTAGTTCAACCAGATGTGCACCAGAGTTTTGACATTTACTGCGACGCATCACGCCAAGGACTTGGATGCGTGTTAATACAGAATGGAAAGGTAGTGGCTTACGTATCAAGGCAATTAAGGCCACATGAAGGGAATTACCCGACGCATGATCTAGAATTAGCCGCTGTAGTACACGCCTTAAAGATATGGCATCACTATCTCATCGGCAACATGTGTGAGGTGTATACAGACCACAAAAGCCTTAACTACATTTTCACCCAATCTGACCTGAACATGAGGCAAAGGAGATGGTTAAAACTGATCAAGGATTACAACATGGGTATCCATTATCATCCCGGCAAGGCCAATGTAGTGGCTGATGCCTTGAGTCGGAAAAGTCATAGTCTAAATATGATAGTGGGAGAAAGCCAGGGAGAATTGTGCAAGGATTTTCAGAGGTTGAAATTGGAAGTCTTTCTGGAAGGATTCGTAGCCGCTTTAGAGGTAAAGCCCAACTTGGAAGACTAGATTAGAGAAGGTCAGAAAAATGATGGGAAGATCGAGCGAATCAAAGCCAAAATGGAGGAAGACCAAGCAAAGGAATTTAAGTTGGATGAACAAGGCACGTTGTGGATGAAAGAGTGCATTTGTGTACCTAACAAAAAGGAGTTAAAGCAGCTAATACTGGAGGAAGCTCATGACTCCAAGTATTCGATTTATCAAGGAAGTGCAAAAATGTACCAAGATTTAAAAGAGAGGTTCTGGTGGCTGAATATGAAGAGAGAAGTAGCTGAGCACGTAGCGCTATGTGATGTATGCCAGCGAGCCAAAGCTATGCATCAGAGACCAGCAGGGCTGCTGCAACCATTAAAAATACCAGAGTGGAAATGGAAGGAAATCGGAATGGATTTTATCACCGGTTTGCCAAGGACGCAAGGAGGTTATGACTCCATATGGGTCATAGTGGATCGCTTGACAAAGGTCGCACACTTCATACCGGTAAAGACAACCTATTCAGGAGATAATTTGGCAGAGCTATACATGGCAAGAATCATCTGCTTGCATGAAGTGCCAAAGAAGATAGTATCGGACAGAGGTACCCAATTTACCTCAAGATTTTGGGATAAATTGCATACAGCAATGGGCACCCATTTGAACTTCAGTACAGCGTACCATCCGCAAATAGATGGGCAGACAGAAAGAGTCAATCAGATATTAGAAGATATGTTAAGAGCCTATGCGTTGGCATATACATCAACTTGGGATAAATGTTTACCATATGCTGAATTCAGTTACAACAATAGTTACCAGGCCAGCCTTCAGATGTCACCTTTTGAAGCACTGTACGGACGACCTTGTAGGACGCCGTTGAATTGGAATGAGACTGGTGAGCGTCGTGTCTTCGGACCAGACATACTCCAAGAAGCTGAAGAGCAAATAGCACTGATAAGGGAAAGGTTGAAAATCACGCAGTCTAGGCAAAAGAGCTATGCGGACAATCGCCGCCGGGATTTAAGTTTTGAGCCTGAAGATTATGTGTATCTCAGAGTTACGCCTCTTAAGGGAGTCCAGAGGTTTCACAAAAAGGGAAAACTCGCGCTAAGATATGTAGGGCCGTTCAAGATCCTAAATCGCAGGGGAGAAGTCGCATACCAACTGGAGTTACCACAAACATTGGCAGGAGTACATAACGTCTTTCATGTATCGCAACTCAAGAAGTGTCTTCGAGTGCCTGACGAGCAAACATCACTAGAAGTAATTGAACTACAGGAAGACTTGACCTACAAAGAGCAACCGATAAAGATTCTAGACACAATGGATCGGAGAACAAGAAACAAGACAACCCGCTTTTGCAGAGTTCAGTGGAGCAATCACACAGAAAATGAAGCCACCTGGGAATGAGAGGAAGATCTAAAAAAGAATTCCCAAACCTATTCTCTAGTTAAACCTCGAATCTCGAGGTCGAGATTCTGTTAAGGGGGGTAGGTTTGTAACGTACCGAAATTTGGCCTAATTTAAAATTTTTGAGTTATTTGCTTTTATTTGGATTTATCTGAATTTTTGATGAATTTACTGGAATTAATCAACTTTGATTTAAATTTCTGCTTCACTTGAATAATTAAACAATATAAAAGTAATTATAAAAAATAAACAAAAATATTTTATTTAAGCTCTAAATGCCCTAAAATATTTTCTGCAATTTTTCTAGAATTTTTTGAGTATTTTTATTGCCTTAAATAATTACTTTGAATTTCTGGATTTAATTTAATTGATAAAACCCGGTTAAAGGGCTAACTACTGATCTTTGGTAAGCCCAACAACGTTTCGGCGAAAAAGCCCTAAGCGCCGCCGATTACGGGCAGCGATTCGATCGAACGGTCGTGGATGAGCCGCGTTGCTTTTGTCGCGTGAGACGTTGGATCTCGGTAAGTGGCCGTTAGGATGTCGACGCGTGGCACCGTATCGCCGAATCGTTACTCTTTCCGCGCCATCGGATCGCGATCGGACGGTGGGATGTGACCGAGCACATCAGGAGGGCGCGACTGTGCACCGCCGTCGCCGGTAGGCCGCCGAGGATTTTGTCAGGGATTTTGCGCCCATTCCAAAGCTTGTCTGAGCGGGGGATATAGGTCCTTGCGTGCCGCACTTCCCTCCGCACGTTTTGCCCGTTCACGCGTGCTCTGCCGTGCCCCCTAGCCTCCGCATTTGCTCGCCGAAGTTGGCACTGCCGCCACTTCGGTTATTCCTCGCTCACCACTGCCGACCATCACTCTCCGCCACATCTAAGACCCTCTCCGAGTTTCCCGTGCCAAGCCACGTCGTTGGGACCACTTCTTCCGACCGGAGACGCTCGGAAACACCGGCGCCTGCTTCATCTTCTCTAAGTCCAGTGACCAACGCCACCGCCC
The DNA here is from genome assembly GCA_036346375.1 of Guadua angustifolia. Taxonomy (NCBI): domain Eukaryota; kingdom Viridiplantae; phylum Streptophyta; class Magnoliopsida; order Poales; family Poaceae; genus Guadua; species Guadua angustifolia. The sequence continues at coordinate 848,775 of JAYEVE010000861.1, read as the reverse complement.
CTTCTTCGACGCCTCGCAGCTCACCTCCGCCATCAGATCCCCATCGCACGTCTGAGGTAACGCCACGTTTCTTCCCGTAGAGTTAAGTTTAAATAAGCCTCGGTAGATCTCGGTCATAGATCTTTAATCCAACCGCCTCTATTGCGCCGCGTAGGCTCGATAACAGTAAACTGTGTGGGTAACCGCCGTCGTTGGATTTCCATCCGACCGCGCTGGTGCGTCCACGTAGGTGCGGTGAATAGTAAATCGTGCGGGTAACCATAGCCGTAGATCCTCAATCCTACCACCACCATAGTGCCACGTAGCTGCGCGGAGGCGTAGCCGTTGTTGTATACCGACCGTTGGATTTGAATTCAATGGCCGGGAAAATTTGTGTTCGCGTGGATTGATGCTTGCTCGCCGCGTGTCAGTCGCTGAGTGGACCGAGCACTATTCATCGGGCCCACTTGTCAGTGGGTGGACCGCCGGGTGTGCTGACTGTTAGTGATATGCCCTAGAGGCGATCATGTGAGATGATTGTATCATACGTCTATGTTCATGTACTTATCAGTTCCATGAATAAATGTCAATCCTTTGTTCATTGAGTATGACTTGATTGTGAAACACATTGGTTATATGATATTATTCTAAACGATCCCTGAGCACATATCATTATGTGGGACAATAGTGATCTGACCAGCACATGTATTGATTGATGGTAATGTTTCACATACCATAGATATGGAGATATCAAATCAATAATGTGGACACATGTTAGAGAACATGGGGTTGCATAGACCCACTCCAAGACACTGATGAGATTGTTATCTTAGAAGTGCCATCAGGGTGTAGTCTTGAGTGGTATACCTATGCGATCCTTTGACCTGAGATTCTTATTGATTCTCGGCATGTGTAATTGTATGCTTTGGGGCTATCAAACGCTTCTCCGTAGCGGAGTTATAAAGGTAGCTTCGGGTATGCCATGAAACATGACGTGAGATATAAGAGATCAAGATGGAATTTGCCCTCCTCGATAACGGAGAGATATCTCTGGGCCCGGTGTGGATGGATAAGGAAAAGTGCATGGCCATGCCAAAGTGATTAAAGTGTTAATCACGAATTATATCCATTGCATTGAGTGAATGGGTCAAGCTACCACAAGGATGGCACGCATCTTGCCTTGAGCTTGGCGGTATCACGTGGCAAAAGGATCGGTATATGAGTATATCAAGGTTCATGTCTACGATCACTCTGTGCATTGGGGACAACATGTCCCGCTAGGAACCACTTTTGTCGATGGTGCGGAAAAGAGGTTTCGGGGCCATGGCCGTTCTGCATGAACCTAACGGGTCACACACTTAACGGGTTGGATCATGTCGATGGATTGGATCCATTAGTGGGTTTACACGGATTTGGATCCTCTGGCGTCTTAATGGATTTCTACTATAGAAGATCCATTAGTGTGAGTCCTAGTGGGCTTCTATTGTAGAAGGCCCGTTAGTGCACTCTACATAAAGGGGCGTGGGGGTGTGCAGCCGAGAGGCTCTCCCCACCACAAACCCTAGCCGTCGCTGCATCCCACCGCCCCCTAAACCCTAGCCGCACGCGTGGGTGCTAGCACACCAGCGCGCGGTGATCCTACCCTGGACGTGTGGATACCGTAGAGGCGCCGTTGCATCTGCCTCGGCGTGATTGGCGAAACGTCTACTTCCTCTCTGGCGTTGCGTCGCGATCGCGAGGAGGAGACGATCAACCGGCATCTACTCTGTACTTTGGAGTACACGGGCGCTTCACCCACTCTTCTTCCGCCGCTAACGTGCTACAAGGGTAATGATCCATGATCCACTACTCGCATGTATCTGGTTGAATCGTGAAAATTTTGTTTTAAACTAAGCGTAGCCTACGCGTTCTCCAACACTGACGTCAGCATGACGTCACCTGGGGCCCACATGTCAGTGACCGAGAGCGACGTGGCTGGCTCTGGTGCTGACACGTGTCACGTCGAGAGGATTTAACCGGATTTTCAGTAGAAAAATAAATAGAGTAATTCGGTTATTCATTTATTTGAATTTTCAGAATCTTGCAAATGCTATAACTTTTGTGTTTTAACTCGGAATTGGGTGGTTCCAGTTCCTAAAATTTGTAAAATGTGAACTATTTATTAGTGAATTTTAAATTATTTTAGAGTTGATCTTGTTGTCTATATTGAGTATTCATTGTATGTTAAGCTTGAATGCGCCAGAGACTCAATTAGGAAAGTTTGTTGGGGAGGATTTAGGAGAGCCATCGCAAGAGCCAGACTAGAATCAACTACTTTTTGAAGGCAAGTCAGGCTTTGACCATATTGCCCCTAGACTTTAAAATGTATTTCCATTTAAACTATGCATGCTATATTAATTAAGAAAATGACATTGATTAATCTTGGGTAGTTTTAGATAATACCCCTACCTTGTTAATGTTAATTGTATGCCCTGAAATCCTTGTCAACCTAAGATATTAAATGGAGTTGGTTGCTATTATAAAGCCAACACGGGAGGCTAGACCGTGATTAACTGCTTAGTATGCTTGTATGCGTGGAATCACTTTCAAATTTGCAAAAAGAATATTGACTAAACCATTATGAAATGCATTTGGAATAATGTGATGATGTCATGAGATGGAATTGGGGTTAGCAACCTGTGTGGTTCTACTCGGGCAATGAAGTGGGCATTGGCATGTGTTGCATAAATGCAAACCGGGGTGGGAAATGATTTGGACCGGGGCAAGTGGCAAGAAGGCTTCGTGCCAGGTGGGCCTGTGTGGCAACGGGATGTATTAATGATTGTAAAGGCTATGTGCCGAGAATTGTAAAGTGGATGTCTTGCCCGGGACAGTTAAGGACTTCACCTTGCGAGCCTTTGAACTGAGTTTCTCGTACAACCACTTGTCCAGAATGGGACGAACCTAGTCAGTAGGGTTCTAATATCTTTCCTTTGACACCTCAAGGCGGCAGTTACACAAGAGTGTAACCGTTTGGGGGAGCGTACCTGTGCTACGGCTTGGTACCCATCCAACTATATCTGCCTGTTCTAAACTTCGGCTCTATGTGAGGGAAGTGTTAGAAAGGCAGTACTGGAGAGGTTCACTAGTTAAGTATTAGTATCTGAAAGACTTTGTTGCAATCACTCACCTGTGTGGTGAGCGACTGTATCCTGTGGGTAAAGTGTACAGCCTCTGCAGAGTGTGTGTTAAATCTATTCGAATAGCCACGTCCGCGGTATTGGACAATGCTCGGGGATTATAGTCAAGGGTTAGATTTTCAAAATAAAATGTGGATTGGGTGGCTGTGTGCCAAAAGTTGATAAATCGAGCTAGGGCTGTGTGCCAAATTCTTAGAAAAGAATTGAGAAAATAAGTATTATAATATTGGTTTTACTGCTTTTAATCTAATTAAGAGTATCTGTTAAAAGAAATATTGCTTCATGCAAAATAACCAATTAAGCCTTTCCTTTGGAATAAGCCAGGCATGTAGTAATAGAACTGCATTGTGCATGACTTGTTGAGTATGTTGTATACTCACCGTTGCTTCAACAAAAACCTCAGAAGAAGAAGCAACACCAGCTTGGGAGGAAGAGTTCAACGAAGGTCAGGAGGATTAGGGTTGAGCCTCGTCAGTTGCCTGTGGCTATGAGGGGTTTCATTACCGTACTTTTGCTTCCGCTATTAAACTTGTGCTACTATTGCTATTTATTGCCCTGCGTGGCGAATTATTGTAAGGTGACCATAAGGTCGTGTAACTCGGTTATATTTATGCTTGAAGTACTTTATTATTAATTTCACTGTGTATGATTGTGGTACTTCAACCTTTGTTAGTCTGTGTGTACTAAGCGTGATCTGGACTAGTCTGAGAATACCTGAGGGTCCTGATCTGCAGATTCGGGTCCGACAATATGGGATGTAGTAATTAAAAGCATACATAACCTTTAATGTTTTCTAAGCCCGATATGGTGAGGTTGCTTCATTGTCCATATTAGCATCGGTATGGGGGGATTAAGAGATTTCATGGTCTCTTTTGTTCTTGCAACATTTCTTGTAACACCCTGGTGCCAAACGCGCCACGGATGCTACCAAAACCCTAAATAACGAATGTAACACCTCTAATCCCCCCATATCCAGACGGTTACCAGCAAACAATAATTCTCCACAAGCAAGTTCAATTGCACGAAGAATTACCGAACAAGACATAAAAACCTATCACCTCTACGAAAAGACTGAAATCAACCCCAAAAATCATAAAACTGGCTTAAAAACTAAGCCACCGAAATTTACAAAATTACAGCATGACCTCCCTAGAAAGGAGGACATCCACTCAGCAGACAAATAAACAGTTGCAGTTAATATATCAAACACACATAACCAGGAGGAAATATTCTAGCAGATCCTTAGATAATCAATCACACGTCCAAGCGGCAATTAGTAAATTACACCACCATGAACAACACATTTCAACTAACTTAAATACATCCGGGTTTTATGAATTAATTAAATGAAATGGTGGTGACCGAAGTCGTGCACGTGCTACTACTCCCACCCATGCATGCCGGTTTCAGTGTACCTGCAACAACACAAACAACAAGCGTGAGTCGATGACTCAGCGAAGTACATCAACGAATAAATTCATAATCAATCGCATTTCCTACTTAAAAGCATAACAACCATTCTTAAATAAGTACAACAAGCAGTTAAAATAGAAGTATCACAACTAATACTCCAAAACCAATCCCATACTGGTCACTCCACGACCATGAAACATAATATATAACCTGAAACATAAATTATATCCTGCAACCATACATGAAAATACAGAATCCAAAATAATCCATCACACTTCTACAATCATGCAGTGCATCATGCATGCTCACCTGCTCCACTTCATTACTAAATTCTTACACATACCTCTTTAATCCTTTTGGATGAGCCCACAACTCGAACCCAACTCGACACCTTTCCATTTAACTCAAAATCATCGTTAGAATGCAATGCGACATGTATGCTCTCTTTGATGCACGTACCAGTATTGGCGAGTGCCCACCCGTCGGTGTGCACCCTCACGCCTCTTCCATCCCGTGGAAGGTGCCTACTCTTACTGTCTCGCTCCCATTCACCTCGATGAATGGGACTACGAGGTAGGACTTTCGTGTTCACTATGTGTGAACACAGAGGCCCGCATCAGAATGGGTCACCTCTTCCTTTAATGAATGCGCAATGCAATTTACATGAATGAAATGCAACCCTTCATTCATTGCCATCACTAACATAGCCATAACCATAGACATAAATATAGCCAAATTCTCACATTCATAAGTTGCCAACGATACTAGTCTAAACAGATTCAACAATAAGACACTGCAACACATTACAGCGTTTCTGACATGAAATTAAATCATACAGCCACCGAGCCACGTTCACCACAGTACACTTGCAATTAAATACTCACCTATACTATCTCTAGAATTGACTTAACCGTATAAACCAAACTCATGTCAACCCCAATCACTCGAACAATATACTCACTATATGTAACAGCCCAAAAGTTGAGAACAGTAAAAATATAATATTTAAATTTGATTGTGAGTATTTCTGGAATTTCTAGATGTTGTTTGCTTTAATTGTATTTTCTTGGGATTTTTGTGTTGCAAGAAAAGTAAAACAAAAGGGAAATAAAGAATGAAAAAGAGGAAAAGGCAAAAATGTAGAAAGTAAAAATTTAGAAAATTGCTATGAGAACCCTGATCATTCAATTAAATCATTTTATCCAGCAATTGAAATTTTATGCATAAAGAAGTGAAGAGATAAAATGAAAAGACAACTTTAAATCAAAACAACGCATTGTCAGAATTTATAAAATATTTTGGAGTCACAAATGAAGCTGCAAAAATTATCATGAAAACCTCAACACAATATCTACCTTTGGTAAAAATATCATAAATTAATAATGTCATTTAGTACTTTCTTAAATTTAAAAACAGAAACCCTAAAAATCTAGAAATTTCAATGTCAGAATTTTTATAAAATAATGGAACCATAGCACAAGAAAACCAGAGACTAGAACCATCCAAACCGGGACCATTTCGTTTTGGCACTAACCTCACTGACCGGTGGTCCCCAGGCCCACTCGTCAACTCCTTCTTCCCCCTGTTCTTGCGACCGAGCGGAAGACTCCCGAGCCAGCGCACTTCACCAGCTCCGTTCAATGCATCGATTCTTCGACTAGTCGTCTCACTGCGTCAGCCTCAGCTCATCACAGCCACGATCATCGCCACGTTCGTCCTCGTTCTCTCTCGCGCCATACCGCAGCGCCATTTCCTTTGTCGTTTTCGGTGAAGCTTCCGTCCGAGACTCAGTGCAACCAAGGCCGGCTCATCCACTGCGATCCTTGGCTATAAATTGCTCCTCAGTGATCACAGTGAACCTCTTTCTCATTCCCCTCTACTTTCCCTTTCTCTCCTAGCCTGCACGCATGGAACTCCCTCCCATTTCCGCCATGGCCGAAACCCCCCTGGAGCTCAAAGCCGGAATCAAATCGGCCAAAGCAAGGAATCATTTCCCAATTGTTTCAAGCCATAGTATGCTGATAAGCTACTCATCAAAAGCCCCCAACAATATTCATCTTCTTCCATGCGAAATCAAGCTGCGGCCGTGCGCCCTTCTTCCCCATGGCCGGTCACTAGTGGCGGCTCACCAGAAGCTCCCTTGAGTAAACTCGAAAAATGGAACCACTAGTACCCGTGATGCTTAAAATGCTACCGATTCCACCCCTAATGCCTCAGTTCATCTTCTCCGTCTGGTCACCGCCATGGCCGCTGCTCAAGCTCGGCAGCACCCCTGTCTGCTTCGTCTCCGGCCGAATCGGTTATACCATATGTGCGCCTCGTCGAGTTCTCTCTCCCCATGCCGCCTTGGGAGATCCACCGAGTAGCGCCGTGAGTCGAGCCGTCCGTGCCCTGTTCTCTCTCTCTCTTCTAATCAGGGCCTAGTCATCAGTAGCGCAAGCCATCTCCAGTTCATCGGTAGATGGCGCCTTCCCAATATAGAAAACGTATTTCTATTTTCTCTGGAATTTCTTGAACCGAGTAGATTTAGTTGTGAATATCTTCGCATTTGTAATCCAAGTAAGGTGAGACAAATTTATAAAATCATCTAAAATCAAGAAGAATTTAAATAGGTAAAAATATTTAATTTTTAAGCTACAGAATCATTAGTTGAATTAAACTTTGATTTGTATCCCATTATGGTCTTTAATTCAAATCTGTGCACAGTAAGGCATAAAACAATGAAATAAATATTCATATGATGGTAAGACCAGGATTAATTTAAATCTACAAAAATATTTAATTTTTGAGTCATAGAGCAATTATTAAAATTTAAAATGAGATGAACACACTATTGTGGACAATATTGCTCATATGAAAAATATAACTTATAAAATCATAAAATAAATGATTATGTGCTTCTGGGAATTAATAAGCCTAATCATGCAGAGATATTAAATATTTGAACTAAGTTTATGTATTGCATTGCGATCATTAATAAACCTTAGTATGATCATTAGTAAGAATAGTAGCAGAATACCTCATAAAATAATAAATTAATTTATATGCAGTTCCTGAAATCAGTAGGGGCTTGTCCATATAAAAATACTTAGAATCGAACTTAATTTGCATTCTTTTAATGAAAGAAAATATAAATTATAACACTAAGCAAATAGTTAATCTATCGCGGTTAAGGTCAAAATAATGTAAAAATAGTTTTAAAACATTTCTAGGATTGTACTCTGCTAATACCTGAAAAATGAATCAAGAATCATGTATAGTACAGTTGCAAACTCAAAATGAATCTTGACCGAATTAACGTTTGCATAGTGATCACTTATGCTATTTCGTCAATAAATAAAACAACCTGTCTAAATGCTAAAATCAGTAAGTCTAGTTTAGAAACACAGTACAAAGTTCATACTACCATATTCTATAAAAAGAATTTTATTTCATTAAGGTTTGCATATTATTCTTATTAGTTCAAAACCCTTAAGAGTTAATCATTCGCTTCGCGTTATCTCCGATTTCGTAAACGTCAACTTTATAATGCCATATAAGCCTTTTCAACGATGAATATAATGTCTCGTCTAAATCGTAAAACTTATGAAGTTAGCTCAGTAGTGCTCCCCAAAGTATAGTCTACTCTATTATGAAAAGATAATCTCACTTTACCATGATTTGCATATTAGACTTAATAGCTTAATCACCCTAAGTAATCACAATACTTAAGTGCATAATATGAATGAGCGAACCCGACAAATCAACGAATATGATATTTGTATCACCATAACCTTGTCAAATATCATGTAAATTAGGCCAAGAGCCTAAATCAAGAGATCTAACTTATGTAAAACTAATTCTACGCGAAATCAATTAAAGATAAAGAACTAATCATTCATAGTCCAATGTGATCATTTAAGCCTTTTCATTAACTCGCAAAGTAGCTCATCTAAATCTGAATTTAGTAAAGAATAGTCTAGAAATGATCTTTAGAATATAATCTGCAGTAATCTAAGAAAATATTCTTATTTCATCTTGCTTCGAATCTGAATCCTAATAGAGCAAAACCCATAAGTAATAAAGTCGCGAAACTCATATTATGAATAGTGAATCGATGAAAGCTTGCAACTAATGATTAATTCTATTTAATCTAAACTATTTTTGAATCTTGAATTCGTAAATAAAAATAATAAATTCATAAAAGAGCAATCCCTGTTCTTGTAAAGAGTTTTATTTGTTCTTTCTATCTACTTTCTTTTTGCCCTTATTGAAGTTAGTATTTTTGCCGTATTTCCGTTGATCGACATGTAGAACCCGACGCTGTTGATCTCGCCATCGTCCACCGCAATCCTCGACTTCGTCGTAAATGACAAATAAGCAAGGCAAGCACCCCTTTGATCATATTGATCCCAGTATGTAATATTCTTTGTTTTACCAAACTACTTTATGCATGCGTTTACTTTCTGTAAACTTGCTATTTTGCGGTACTGGTAGTTATACTTGTTGTCTGATTAACCTTCTTTGATGATTACGGTCATGTGAACCTTGATAACCCTAGATTGAGGGTAGGCATTACTTAATGTCATCATGGGTATATGCGTTCATATTATTCATGCTTAGCCATGCTTTAGAATCAGCAATGTACATGATCAAATCGATATTTGTTTCCTGAAAACCTTGGAAATGTCTATGTTGGTTGCTGGTAATTTTGATTAAAAACCCGAAATAAAACTATGTTTTGATGCAGGCGATTATTGGCAATAGCCGGATGTGCGAAAGGAATTGCACGTAGTGTAGGGTGGAGTATCGCCCGTGTCGGATTAAGGACCGAGCAATGGGACGCTATTGATCCAAGATTTCTGTACAACCACGAGGGCTATTTATGGGGTAGCCTTAGCTTATTAAGTTGTTTAGACATGGCTTTGCTCATTGGTAGGCGGGAGTTAGCGAAGCACTCCGTTGGATTGCTTGTGAGGGCTTCCACACGTTCATGTGGGTAATTGCTTGGCGGTTACAGCGGTATGCATACCGCCGTGTTCAGAAATGTTGTGTTGGGTCTGATGAAAGTGGATCCACGATTTGGGTTTGTATTTCTGGTTCTACGGCGGGGGTTAACATCCTGGGCTGGATCGAAGTCATCTCTAGGTAATGTAACGGCTATGTATGATCGCCTGGCAGGCACAATGTCCGATTTGAGGTGTGTGTGATCTTGCAAAAAGGTTGATCATTCCTTGTGGGTAAAGTTGTACACCTCTGCAGAGTTTAAATCTAATTGATTAGCCGCGCCCGCGGTCAGGGGCACTTGGTGAAGTCATTTCAATGTTAGATGTTTTATTATTTTCAAAAGGGTTGGTTCCATTTGTTTTGCAACTGTGCTTTATGTTGAAGGACTGGCATTGATGGATTTCAGGAATTTGATGATTCGTCGCTCACGTCATGGAGGACTGTGAGTGTTATTTATGCTTTACTTAATTATTATCAATTAAACTTGCTCTTATGAATTCCGTTTGCAAATAACTTGATTTACAAATTCAAATTTCGCTTTATGCAAATTAACTGTAGTAGCCTCCTTTGAATTGGCCTGCATTTATGCATTTGCAAATAACACCTTAAGTCTTGCGGAGTACGAAAGTGCTCACCCTTGCTTATTCGTTGTTTTTAGGTGTAAGCTAGCGAAGCTTCAAAGATCTGTTTTCGTCGCAGGTTGCGGGATCCTTATTGTCGTGGTCTTTCTAGGGATTTATGCAGTGGGTTACTGCTCAGGAATGGATGGGTACACTCTGAGGCTTTGCTTCTTTTCTTTGCTATATTCTCTCGAGTTGTAAGATTTATGTGTTTATTCATTTCCGCTTAATTAATATAATGTATGGTTGTGATTCCAATTGTTGAAATGTGCGTACTAGCTCTTGATCCAGGACTAATCTTGTGTGCACATTAGATTTCTATTTTGCATTACGTGCTAAAATGGGGGTCAGATTCTGACTTGGTATCGAGCTATCTTGACCGTAGGATAAACCTTAGATAGACCGGTCATCGGATAGAACAAACCAATTCAAAATCATATTTTCGAAGCTAGTGTAATTGCAAAATGTAGGCTTTGCTATTCTTTTCCCATTCTTAAGATTCTACTCTTACCCCTACCTTCAATTTGTTTTGTAAACAAATACCTCTTTCCTTAAAAAGAAGTTCTCGCCATGGTGTATCTTCGCTATTGCTTCTGATGATGTCCGAGACATGCTGCTACCATTCTTCATGCCTGCCAATGGAGACTGTAATGTCTACCCGACAGCCCTAGGAAAGATGGACATAATACTTCGCTACATCTAACAAGGCAGAAGTGAAGATTGAAGATCCTGCTTCATCAAGAACCGATGTCTCCCAACAGTAAAATATAGAAGACTAGAGTATATTAGAACATACCGTAAGATAAGAACCCATACGCGTAGCATATTATTTCGCTCTAGTTATATAGAGCAATTTATGTTGTCGTTATGTCTTGCTACTTGAAGTTGGTTTTTATTCTGAATGTCAGGACTGATTTATGTGCAAACTTAACCTCTTGGTTAAAGTTTCACAATAAATTGTCCTCATGTATGAATATCGAAATCTCAACCCATAGGATAAATAAGAAATTATAAAAAAGTTTATCTCTTCTCTCTATAAAACTTTATACAAACTTATCCCTTCTTTCTATATAACTTCTCACCTATGTAACCATCATGGTTATTAACCTTTCTCAAAAATAAAACCTCATCAGGATTTGTAGTACAGTCTCTATTACTACTCTTAGCCTTGCTTGAGACTACACCATTCATATATGAACCAAGTTTAAGATCTTACCACATTAGTAACACCAAACTAGCTTATGCTGCCTTAGGCTAGTTAAAACTTAATGTTCCAATAATAATTTCTAACCATGTCTCAAAACTCACCTCATTGCTTATCTAGATTTTGTACCATAAAAATGAGCTAGAACCAGGAAAGTTATGTACTTATGAATGGAAACCGTTGAATTGATGTTAAAAATGAAAACTGGAAAAAAAATTCAGAAACCCTACTTCTCTAAAAAGAAATATAAAAAGAGTAGCATTAGTTGTATACATATACTCTCTTCCCATCTATAGAACTTTAATCTTGTTATCTGTATACTCATTTCCCCCTATGTAGAATTTTCTTTCTCCACTCCTAAGTTATTCCTTCTAGAAGTATTTCTCTCCATATCCTTTTTGCGAAATGAAAATCACCAACAAATCTTTTGAAAAGGATTCCGGAAACAAATTAACAACATTGCGAGGTCTACATCAACAACTTCAAGAAAATAGAAGTAACAAGCATCACAACCTCCCCGATTTCATCGAAGCCTCGGAAAACTAACACAGCAAGTGGTGCGAAGATCGCTGAATAACCTACAATAAAAGATAGTATTATACAAAGTACACATTATTCTAGCTGTATAGTAAACCTTTATGCAGAAATACGTATGATACAATTAGTAGAAAAAAACCATAGATATCCTTCCCATGTACTAAGTTAAATATATGTATAGTATTTTTGTGTTATTGAAATTTTGTTGCAAATCTTTTGTGTTATTTCGTGTTACTCTCGTGAATGTTAAACCACTAGGTTGAAATTTACGATGTGTTAACCCTACTTATTAAGAAAATTTAATTAAAAAGATTTTAAAGAACAAAACGTTGCCTTATAAACTGAACTAAAAACTACTTAGTCGCATAGAAACCTTTCCTAAAATAATATTTTAAAAGAATGAAATGTTGCCTTGTAACCCAATAGAATTTCATCTAAGTAACTTTACTCGAATAAATATTATTGCAAGATGCCTGTGACACAATTCATTAATACATCTACTAAAAGTAATGAGTAATAAAATCTTTAGCCTTTGTAATCAACTTTTGGCTCTCCCCAAATAATCTTGGTTAAAATGCATCCTTTCACTCATCTCAAGTATTTTAACATACTCCGTATCTCTCCTTAAATTAACTTATTCTTGCTAATGCTTCTCGGTATAAATTGCTAAGACTCCTCATCTAATTCGTGAAACCCCGCAAGACACTCAACTGCCAAGAAATGGTAATCCTATCCAAGTCCAACCAAATCCTTTGTATTTAGCTAAAGCACTCCCTTTTCAACATAGCAATCATCATAACTCTCCACTTTCTCAAGGTTCACAAAAAAAATGTTAGAATCTGTAGCCATGGTGTAAATGCTCACCATAATTGAACAAAATCACCAAATGCACACCTTTTGTTTTAGCAACTAGCACAAAATATTTCCAATGTTGGAGTAATTCTTGCTGGAAAAGAAAATGGTTTAGACTAGAAACCCACTTCTATACCTTATTTGATACCTACACACATTGTTCTTTGAAGTGTTGTTAACCCAATTGACCCAAAAATCATGCTTGCACTTGCTAGGGAGAAATAGGACATACTATTGAAGAAAGTGTAATCAATTGCTTTAGCTGTGAAGGAAATTATTCCCCTGAAAAACGTCCTATAAGCAATATCACTTGTTACCTTTGAGAAGGCCAAGATTATTGTCCAGTTCAATACCCCCCCTGATTCATTAATCACCACTGCAGTTCATCCTCAACACATAAAGTTCCAATCCTTGGTTGCCCAGGATTTGGTTATTTGAAAAAAAATAGTTGTATAGGAAATATTGCTTAAGGAATTAAAGAAACAACACTTGACCCTAACTACCTTCACTAAGAAAATATTAAATGGCAATCTCCAATGGCATGTTTCTTATTTAATAAAGAAAGTCATTGGGCTAAAGAATGTTCTAAGGAACAACAGGCTAAGATTCACAAGGAAAATAATACTAAGCATACAATTAAACCGAACAAGACACCATGAGAAAAGCGTGAATGCTTCAACTGTAAAAAAAAACATCTGTCTACAAGTTGGACATATGTCTCTTACAGTCGTAGACATACCAGAAGTTACATTAGTGAAGTTTATAACTCCAAGAGTAGGAGGAATAAAATCTGAAGCAGTTTTTAAAAAATCAGTTAAAGAATCAGAGGCACTTGAACAAGGACACTTATCTCAGGAAGAATTTTGCTCAACTTTATTCTCAATCTCAATCATCATCTATTCATCCCTCCAGCAACACCAATGAATAATTGTCTGGTACTAAAAATCGGAAAGTCAATATTATTTGCCTTTGCTATGGTAAACATAAGTATTATGCCAACTGTTGCCTAAAGCAAGAAGCAAACTCCATATCATTCTCAACCCCGAGCAGCTATGCAACAATCTCAAAGGTGACCTCAAGAATTTGAAGACAAATAATTCCTTAGACATATATCAATCCAACTCAAAATGTCAATCCAGTTATTCATGGCATTTACCTACAGCATTAATTTGCGAAAGGAGTTATGACCTACCTAACATAGTACTAGGTGAGATATTTATGCATGTGAACCCTACCAGGATTCAAGTTTAATTCCATGGTCAACTCTTTGATCCTAGTCATTTTCTGGTCATCTATTTTATATTATTAGCAAACAGCCTTCTGTTGTTTCGAATAAAATGGATAATGGCACTTGTAACAATCGAGAAGAACTTAGATACTTCACCAATACCTACCCAAGAAGAGTTCTACTTCACCTCGTCAAGAAAAACGTTAGTAACTTTTAAGCTATCTCAAAGACCTAGAAAACATTAAGTGCTCATGTCAACCCCTGCCTCGATGATAGGCTCTGAACGTAAACATATTGCTTATATGGTTGTAATCGACTTTTAGTATGGTATTGAGTATATCCTCTGTGTATTCAATTCCTGCAACCAATCTTTTGATTCTGTACGTTTCATCCCTTCATAGTTGCCAAATCAAAAGAAAATCAAAACCCTTTGTCTGCTAGAACGGTCAAACGAATCAAATCATCAGAATCACTTCACAATCCTTTTACCTCAACCTAATACATGAATTACCTCTACCATGTTTTTAATCTAAAGTCAACCCGAAATGACCTTTATTCTCAGTTCATTTCATCAACTAATGTTGAATTATACAGATCAACCATTGTATTCAAATACCTTTATTGATATTAAACATTCGGCTTTTCCCAAATGAATCTAATGACAATGCAACCTTTCCTTCACCTCAAAGATTCTACATATACCACATGCCACTCTATAAATTAGCTTATCCTTGTTAAACAATACTGATTATACAATCAAAATAGATATGTAGAAAGTATTAGTATCTCTCATCTATTTACCTAAAACTCAAATAGAATTCTTCTCTATTTCTTCGCACGTCAACTTGGAATCGCAAAACGAAGGTCCAGTAAAGCAATTGCAATGAAGACGACGTATCAACAGAACGGCAATGTAACATCCCGGCACCCCGTGCCCCGAATGTTACACCCTCTAGCACCAACAATTACAAATCACTAAGAATAAATATTCGCAAAGCAAGCGAACAACTAGGAGGTTGTCAAAATTATTAAAAATTTCGGCAACACCTCCTCTAAAACTAGGACATCCACTCAGCAGACAGAAAACAATAGCAGATATATGATATCATTCTAGCAGGTCCTTAGTTAACCAATCACACATCTAATAGAAATTAATCAACTCCACATAATTATTACAGGACAGGGACTCATTAAACATAACCACAAACAACCTTTTACAAGAATTCTTCACGAGTTATTAAGATCAGAACTATGAATCAATATGATGGAACGGTGATGATGTGAACATGATTGTGCTACTACCCCACCATGCATGCCGGCTTCAAAACACCTACAAACATTAGATAACAAACGTGAGTTCAAACTCAGCAAGGTACACGAGGATAACAATTCCAATTTATCAGAAGTAAAACAAGAGCTTGACCATAAGAGCAAGTAATACAATTGGAACAACAACCAGAAATTATGCATTTAAACCCAAAACAATTACAGTAAACAAGTCATCAACTTGATAATAAAACCATTCAACGCCAAAGAAGCACTACTTGACTCTAAATCACAACGTCTCCCGACTTAACTATCCCTTGTTGCAACTCAAACCATTTTCATCAATTGTAATTGAGTTCAAAACTCGACTTCACTCCACGATATTCATACAACATAATTAGTAAGGCAAAGAAATGCGCTAATTCATCAAATTCAATTCAATCTCCCCTTTTTGGGTTGAGTCCACGACTCAACCTTCAATTACCATATTCACCATCCAAATGACACACCATTTACCACAACACTCATTATGAAAGATGCAATGCACATGAATGTTCATTTCGATGCACGTAACGGTACTGCCGAGTGCCCACCCGTCGGTGTGCACCCTCACGTCCCTTCCATCCCGTGGAAGGTGCCTACTCTTACTGTCTCGCTCCCATTCACCTCGATGAATGGGACTACGAGGTAGGACTTTCGTGTTCACTACGTGTGAACACAGAGGCCCGCATCAGAATGGGTCGCCTCTTCCATCATGAATGCACAAATGCAATTGACATAAACAAATTTGCAAACTACATTCGTTTCTCACATTTTGTCGTGCCCCGAATTTACAACTTCGGACACTCTGTGTATTCTGCACTAGTCCAGGATCGCGCTAGTGCACACAGACCAACAGGGTATAATATCACATCATACGCAGCGGAATATTAAATAAAGTACTTCAAACATTTATATAAACGAGTGTACGACCTTATGGTCATCCTTACAATAGTTATGCCACGCAGGGCTTACAATATTCAAATAACAAAAGTTCAGCAGCGGAATATAATAAGTCTTGGTGTTCCATCTTCTCCACAGTCGCTCCGACGAAGGCTTGCCCTTAGTTCCCTGGCTCCTCGACATACTCTTCCTCGTAGGCTGGTGTAGTTTCTTCTTCTGGTAGGTTTGTCCGCAAGGGTGAGTACACACCGTACTCAACAAGTTATGCACAAAATGCACATCTATATACTATATGCTTGGCATGTTACAAAGGAATGGCTTAATGGTTATTTTGCTTTTGCACCAATATCTTTAAAAAGATATTTATTTAGATTGAAAGCATCAAATCATATAACTATCATATTTCTCAAGTTGTTTTCCATATCATTTTGGACACACAGTCCCTAATCACAACTTCTTTGGCACACAGCCTCCACCCCATTTTATTTTCAAATACTACCCCTTGACTGTAATTCCCGAGCATTGTCCATTACCGTGGACTCGGCTATTCGAACAGTTTTAACACTCTGCAGAGGTTGTACACTTTACCCACAAGATACAGTTGCACACCACAAAGGCGATTAACCGTAACAAAGCTTTTGGAGACTTCTATCTTAGCCTAAGAACCTCTCCGTGTTGCCTTCGCTACCACTTCCCTCACACTGAGCGAAGTGTAGGACCGATTTAACACCGTTGGATAGGGTACCAAGCCGTAGCACAAGCACGCCTCCCCGCACTGCTATTACCCCGTAATCACACCCCGAGGTATCAAAGGTAAGACATCGAATCCTACTAAACTAGGTCTTCCCATTCAGGACATGTGGTTGTACGAGAGACTCAGTCAAAGGCTTGCAAGGTAAAGTCCTTAACCCGACTGTGGCAAGACATCCTTCTCTCAATTTTGGCACACAACCCTCACAACACTCATCCCAACCCACAGTTGCCACACAGTGCCCACTGCACGAAGCCTCGGTCCACTTGCCCTGCCTAAATCAATTCCACCCCAAGTTGTTAACGATTGCAACACATGCTAATATTCACCTTTCGGTAGAACCACACAGGCCTCTACATGTCAATGTTAATACCAACATCATTCCACATTTCATTAAAAAGCATTCACTATTCTTTAGTCAATGTTGATTTTGTAATCCAAATGGAATGGTTCACGTACAAGCATAGCTAAGCAACTATTCACGGTCTAGCCTCCCGTGTTGGCACAATATCATTTAACCAACTAAATTTACCAAACTAAGGTTATCAAGGAATCATGGCATACAAATGATATCAAGGTGGCATAAACAAATTGGTTGGATAGCTAATTCACCCAAAATAATTAAAGTCATTTTTAGTTGAATTAGCATGCATAGTTTAAAACAAAATATATTTCACAAATTAGGATCAAAATGGTCAAAGCACAACTTGCCTTCAAAGAGCAGCGAGTCTTGATCGGGAGCTTGGTCCTCGAAGTCCGCGTCCTCACGCAACTCAACGTCTACGCGTAACAGACAAAGAACCAAATAAACATTTAAAACAACGTACAAACACACATTCGGAAAATACGACAAATCAAACTAATTCGTAACTTCATGAAAACTTCCAGATAATTAGTTTAGCATTTTCTAAGATTTATAAAATTTATTTCGGCATTTTTGAACGGATATTTTAAGAGCTACAAAATTCATAAGTTTGGACTTTCCTTGAATATTTTAATAGTATAAATTTATTTATAAAATTTCATAAAAATTACTGCAGCTAGGTATTAATACTTACTAATTTACAAAATTTGTCGTATACTAATCGGACTTAGAACGAATTTGTAACGAAAAAGACAAAATTCGCAATTTAGTTACACATTTACGTAAAAAATTATCTAGTCATGCATGGCACTGTTCATAGGGTATACGCATATACTTCAAATTTTCTTCGGCTTTCTTAATTTGGCTGTACTTTGATTTGCTTCGGTGTGGTTCTTCTTCTAGTTAAAGACTTCGGTTCTTCTTCTTCTTCCAGTGGACAGCGTGGTCGACGGCAGCGGCGGCGGCGGCGGCGAACGGCTGCGGCGACTACAACGGCGGCGGCGACACCAAGACAACGGCGTGTTAGTAGCTAGCAATCCAGACTTAAAGAAGGAGTTAAGGTTGTAATCTGGTTTCTGGTTTGGAAACGCAAAACGAGTTAAGCTTGTAGTTTGGTTTCTGATTTACTGCCACCAATCTATGGTCCTTATGCATCACCTTTGAGGCTTACTGCCACCAATCCAAGACGTCATTGTAATCTAATGAATATCTGTAGAATGGTGCAGTCCATCAACTTGAGGACCACCGAGTAGATTTCCAAGAGAGAGTCAAAAGAGCAAAGTTTCAAAGGATGCAAGTTTGATGATGCTAGTGGCCGTGCTCTAATTCTGCAAGTGCGCAGCTATGATACTAACATTCGGTGCACAATTATTGACCGAAAGGCCCAACTCTTTTACGTATATATACAGATGCGAACGATCCTAACAATTGTATACATATACATACGTACATTTTAAACATTCATATATATGCATCCGATCCGATCAAGTGAACACAAATACTCACGAACAAAACCAATCGATGATAGAATTAGAGCGTACGTGAGATGAAGAAAAGGAAGTACCGGTCGGCAACAGGTATCAGCGCAAATCGACGAGCGCGGAAAGAGGCGTGGCCGGAGAGTGCGCCGGCGTTGGCGAAGTCAACGTGAATCGGCGGGAAGAGGTGCACAACCGTCCGAGCAGGAAAAACAGGAAGGCTATTAGCTCTCGGCAACAAAGGAGTGGAGGTAGAGAAAAAAAAGAATGACCAAGATCTGGAGAAGAAAAAGTACGTAGCGGCGTAGTGGAAGGGTTAAGGGGTAATCAGGCAATGGTAACGGCAGAAACTCCTACCACTACCAGGGCAATGAAGAGGCAATCTTTGGTTAATGCGTGCAAGGAAAACAAAACGAAAATGACGTTGCTAGCCAATTCATGCATGTTGCCGTTACTAGCTATTTCATGCCTTGTTGCTGTTACTAGCTAATTCATGTATGGAAACGTTCTCATTTAAAAGGAAACATCTTCATTCACGTTACTACATGCATGGAAGTAACAATCAGTGACCACACGCGCACAGAAAGGACAACGATCAGTTCTAAAGAATTCCTTCCGTTCAGGATGTCCTCGTCAGATAAATTCCTCATTTTGAATAGTGTTGGAACAATACGCGGTTAAGATAAAATAGCAAAAGGCTCTAAAAATCTTGGAAAAATCCTCTAAAATAATAGGGAATATTTGGAACTTAACGAAGTTGGTTTCACGATTTTTCGTCATATAGATTTTCTGTAAAAATTCTTTTAGTGGATCAGACACTGGTACGATTTTTAATATAATCGACAAACTTAATTTTTAATCTAGTTTTTGACGATATTTGAAAGAAACATCCTTATTTTTCAGATGTTATTATTTTCAACTAAATTTGGAATTTATGCGCACGCGAAAAGCATGATCGTTATTTTATATGATTAATTCGATAAAGCTTAAATTCTTATAAATTTCAAAAAAATTCCAAATAAATTTCAGATATTCCTAAAATAATTTGAAATAACAAAATACAGTTAAGGCAAAATTTCGATATTACACATTTGCATAGCCATAACGAAATACATAAACATCAGCCAAACTCTCACATTCCTCAGTCACTAGCGATACTATTATAAGCAGATTCAACCATAAGGCATGGCAACTCATAACAACGTTTCTACCATGCAACTACATCTTACGGCCACCAACCCCATGTTCACACAATACACTTGCAGTTAAATTCTCACATATACTATCTTTATAAAGGACTTAACCGTTTGAACCAAACTCATGTTAGTCCCAATCACTCGAACAATATACTCACTATAATCAACCTTACTAAAAACTCGGTCTCACTTAGAGTTCATCTAATCAACAGAGCAACAATTAAATTAAGGAGCATCACATATGAACACACAACCACACTCAATAACACGGTGTACTTGCATCAATTCCCTTAACCTTTTAATCATCATAAACATTTTCATAAGAGCGAGCACTTTCTAGTTATATCCAAGCAAGGCTTACCTTTTGCGTATGCATCGGCAATTACTTACGCTAAGAGCAAACAATCGATTAATCCTCCTAGCCACAATCTAGGGAATGCACTTGCCTTTTACCGACGAAGAATGGAGTGGCATACGGGCGAGGCCACTCCCGACAGAACCTTCTCTGCAATTAAACAGTAATCATCCAACTCAACTTTATGCACACTCGAAACAAGCATCAAAAAGAAAACAACTCATTTGCATATCTGACTTAAAAAATAATGTCTATGCATAAGCTAAACACATATCAGCATTCATACTTGGAGCTAATCAGCATAAGAGTCTTCTAGCATTCACTACAAGCCAAAAATACCTCTAATGGTTAAACCAAAACCATTAACCAGCAAGACATCTTTTTCACTAAGAATTCGGCCATTTCAATACATGCAGCAAGTCCATACTAAAGGACAGACCACAGCCATACTCACTAGCAAAACACATTAGGGAGAAAAGAGACCATCACTTCATTCTCAATCATTACCAGGATAAGAATGATAGTACAGAAGCTTATACACAACTAACACACATATACTTATCTCATTCCCTAAACAACACCACATAAAGTCCTCAAGAACCTGATACTGATACATATATACAACTGGCCGCATGATTTGGTCACTCAATTCCTTTTAATTCATTAGTGGGCAAACATATAAAACAACAGACATGGATTCATAGATGCGTATAAAAGTTTAGCAATTGATTACAGCAAAGCATGCTTGTATATTAGGGCCAAATCTTAATGCCATAAACATGATTGTTCAAGATACCAGTGCATGCACAGAGATGAATTCCTAGGGCTTGTAACATTTCATCACAGAGAGATGCATAACTTGATTATCTATGTGCTCCTTCAAAGAAACAAAGGTACTATATTCTCTAGACCCTATTGCTTGGAAGGCGTAAATATCACTGTGAAGCACATAAGAAACATTGTGGTCTAAACATACATGACAGACTACTCCATGCAAATTAATTCCAATTTCTTACACTACTCCAGCATTTCATCAAACACTTGATGAGCATCGAGTAGGCAGAACAAAGCCAAGAAATGCAACAAACCTCACCTCCACATACCACAAGGGAGAGGAAGGAGGGGAAGGTGCCGGCTGAGGGCTAGGGCTCGCCGGCCTGCAGGGGAGCCAGGGGAGGGGCGGCGTCGCCAAGGTGGGAAGCGGTGGAGACGCCGGCCGAGGAGGCGCTGCCGACCATCGCTGCTCACGCTGAGCTTGCCGCCAAGGGGAGGCGCATGGGAGCTCGGCCTGGAGGCTCACCGGCCAGGGTCGCCGGCGCTGCTGCTGGCTACTGCTGCCCCTGCTGCGCCGAGCCAGGGAGCGAAGAGCTGGGGGACGACGCCGGCAGGAGGAGGAAGGGCGTGGGGAGGAGCCGGCCGGGGTAGGGATGGCCAGGAGGTGTGCCGGCAAGGCTGGGGCTAGAGGGGCACTCGGCAGGGAGGGGGCAGCTCGCCTGGGAAATCGGCCTGGGAGGAAAAATCCAGAGAGAGAAAAAGGAGAGGTGGAGAAGGAATCGGCAAAAGGGAAATAAAGAATGAAAAAGAGGAAAAGGCAAAAATGTAAAAATTAAAAATTTAGAAAATTTCCGTGAGAACCCTGATCATTCAATTAAATCATTTTATCTAGCAATTGAAATTTTATGCATAAAGAAATGAAGAGATAAAATGAAAGGACAACTTTTAAATCAAAACAATGAATTGTCAGAGTTTATAAGATATTTTGGAGTCACAAATGAAGCTGCAAAAATTATCATGAAAACCTCAATGCAATATCTACCTTTGGTAAAAATATCATAAATTAATAATGTCATTTATTACTTTCTTAAATTTAAAAACAGAAACCCTAAAAATCTAGAAATTTCAATGTCAGAATTTTTATAAAGTAATGGAACCATATTTTGGCTTTAAAATTTTACAGAAGCATTCTAAGGTCAAATTCATTTGAAAAACAAAATTTCAAAAATAATAGACTTTAATTGATCTCAATCAAAAATCAAAATCCGAAACAAGAAATTAGAGTAGTCACTGTTGAGGGAATATTAATAATTTTTTGGTAACTCATTTTAACCTCAAAATTTTACCAGACATCAAACAATGTCCGTAAACCTTGGTCAAAAAGTTTGGATATTTTCTACCATGATTTGGTAGCACAAGAAAATCAGTGACTAGAACCATCCAAACCGGGACCATTTCGTTTTGGCACTAACCTCACTGACCGGTGGTCCCCAGGCCCACTCGTCAGCTCCTTCTTCCCCCTGCTCTTGCGACCGAGTGGAAGACTCCCGAGCCAGCACACTTGACCAGCTCCGTTCAATGCATCGATTCTTCGATTGGTTGTCTCACTGCGTCAGCCTCAGCTCATCACAGCCACGATCGTCACCACGTTCGTCCTCGTTCTCTCTCGCGCCATACCGCAGCACCATTTCCTTTGTCATTTTCGGTGAAGCTTCCGTCCGAGACTCAGTGCAACCAAGGCCGGCTCATCCACTGCGATCCTTGGCTATAAATTGCTCCTTAGTGATCACAGTGAACCTCTTTCTCATTCCCCTCTACTTTCCCTTTCTCTCCTAGCCTGCACGCATGGAACTCCCTCCCATTTCTGCCATGGCCGAAACCCCCCTGGAGCTCAAAGCCGGAATCAAATCGACCAAAGCAGTGAATCATTTCCCAATTGCTTCAAGCCATAGTATGTTGATAAGCTACTCATCAAAAGCCCCCAACAATATTCATCTTCTTCCATGCAAAATTAAGCTGCTGCCGTGCGCCCTTCTTCCCCATGGCCGGTCACCAGTGGTGGCTCAGCCCAGAGCTTCTCCCTTCAGGTAAACCTGAAAAATGGAACCACTAGTACCCCGTGATGCTTAAAATGCTATCGATTCCACCCCTAATGCCTCAGTTCATCTTCTCCGTCTGGTCACCGCCATGGCCGCCGCTCAAGCTCGGTTGCGCCCCTGTCTACTTCGTCTCCGGCCGAATCGGTTATACCATCGTGTGCGCCTCGTCGAGTTCTCTCTCCCCATGCCGTCGCCTTCGCCGGAGATCCACCGGAGTAGCGCCGGCGGTGAGCCCTAGCCGTGCCCCTGTTCTCTCTCTCTCTCACGATCGGGCCTAGTCGCCAAGAGCGCAAGCCATCTCCAGCCTCATCCAGAGAAGGCGCCTTCCCAATATAGAAAATGTATTTCTATTTTCTCTCGAATTTCTTGAACCGAGTAGATTCAGCCAGAATATCTTCGCATTTGTAATCCAAGTAAGGTGAGACAAATTTATAAAATCATCTAAAATCAAGAAGAATTTAAATAGGTAAAAATATTTAATTTTTGAACTACGTAATCATTAGTTGAATTAAACTTTGACTAGTATCCCATTATGGTCTTTAATTCAAATCTGTGCACAGTAAGGCATAAAACAATGAAATAAATATTCATATGATGGTAAGACCAGGATTAATTTAAATCTACAAAAATATTTAATTTTTGAGTCATAGAGCAATTATTAAAATTTAAAATGAGATGAACACACTATTATGGACAATATTGCTCATATGAAAAATATAACTTATAAAATCATAAAATAAATGATTATGTGCTTCTGAGAATTTATAAGCCTAATCATGCAGAGATATTAAATATTTGAACTAAGTTTATGTATTGCATTGCGATCATTAATAAACCTTCGTATGATCATTAGTAAGAATAGTAGCAGGATACCTCATAAAACAATAAATTAATTTATATGCAATTCCTGAAATCAGTAGGGGCTTGTCCATATAAAAATACTTAGAATCGAACTTAATTTGCATTCTTTTAATGAAAGAAAATATAAATTATAACACTAAGCAAATAGTTAATCTACCGCGGTTAAGGTCAAAATAATGTAAAAACAGTTTTAAAACATTTCTAGGATTGTACTCTGCTAATACCTGAAAAATGAATCAAGAATCATGTATAGTACAGTTGCAAACTCAAAATGAATCTTGACCGAATTAACGTTTGCATAGTGATCACTTATGCTATTTCGTCAATAAATAAAACAATCTGTCTAAATGCTAAAATCAATAAGTCTAGTTTAGAAACACTGTACAAAGTTCATAGTACCATATTCTATAAAAAGAATTTTATTTCATTAAGGTTTACATATTATTCTTATTAGTTCAAAACCCTTAAGAGTTAATCATTAAACAGCGCGTTCTCTCGATTTCAGAACGCCAACTTTATAATGCCATATAAGCCTTTTCAACGATGAATATAATGTCACGTCTAAATCGTAAAACTTATGAAGTTAGCTCAGTAGTGCTGCCCAAAGTATAGTCTACTCTATTATGAAAAGATAATCTCACTTTACCATGATTTGCATATTAGACTTAATAGCTTAATCACCCTAAGTAATCACAATACTTAAGTGCATAATATGAATGAACGAACTTCGAGAAATCAACGAATATGATATTTGTATCACCAGAACCTTCTCAAATATCATGTAAATTAGGCCAGTAGCCTAAATCAGTAGATCTTACTTGCGTAAAACTAATTCTACGCGAAATCAATTAAAGATAAAGAACTAATCATTCATAGTCCAATGTGATCATTTAAGCCTTTTCATTAACTCATAAAGCGACTCATCTAAATCTGAATTTAGTAAAGAATAGTCTAGAAATGATCTTTAGAATATAATCTGCAGTAATCTAAGAAAATATTCTTATTTCATCTTGCTTCGAATCTGAATCCTAATAGAGCAAAACCCATAAGTAATAAAGTCGCGAAACTCATATTATGAATAGTGAATCGATGAAAGCTTGCAACTAATGATTAATTCTATTTAATCTAAACTATTTTTGCATCTTGAATTCGTAAAATAAAATTAATAAATTCATAAAAGAGCAATCCATGTTCTTGTAAAGAGTTTTATTTGTTCTTTCTATCTACTTTCTTTTTGCCCTTATTGAAGTTAGTATTTTTGCCGTATTTCCGTTGATCGACATGTATAACCCGACGCTGTTGATCTCGCCATCGTCCACCGCAATCCTCGACTTCGTCGTAAATGACAAATAAGCAAGGCAAGCACCCCTTTGATCATATTGATCCCAGTATGTAATATTCTTTGTTTTACCAAACTCCTTTATGCATGCGTTTACTTTCTGTAAACTTGCTATTTTGCGGTACTGGTAGTTATACTTGTTGTCTGATTAACCTTCTTTGATGATTACGGTCATGTGAACCTTGATAACCCTAGATTGAGGGTAGGCATTACTTAATGTCATCATGGGTATTTGCGTTCATATTATTCATACTTAGCCATGCTTTAGAATCAGCAATGTACATGATCAAATCAATATTTGTTTCCTGAAAACCTTGGAAATGTCTCTGTTGGTTGCTGGTAATTTTGATTAAAAACCCGAAATAAAACTATGTTTTGATGCGGCGATTATTGGCAATAGCCGGATGTGCGAAAAGGAATTGCACGTAGTGTAGGGTGGAGTATCGCCGTGCCGGATTAAGGACCGAGCAATGGGACGCTATTGATCCAAGATTTCCGTGCAACCACGAGGGCTATTTATGTGGTAGCCTTAGCTTATTAAGTTGTTTAGACATGGCTTTGCTCATTGGTAGGCGGAGCTAGCGAAGCACTCCATTAATTGCTTGTGAGGGCTTCCACACGTCGTGTGGGTAATTGCTTGGCTTCAGCAATTATGCATACTGTCGTGCTCGTAAACATTGTGTTGGGTGTGATGAAAGTGGATCCACGATTTGGGTGTGTGTTTCTAGTTCTACGGCGGGGGTTAACGTCCCGGGCTGGATCTAAGTCATGTCTAGGTAATGTAACGGCTATGTATGATCACCTGGCAGGCACAATGTCCGATTGGAGGCATGTGTGATCTTGCAAAAAGGTTGATCATTCCTTGTGGGTAAAGTTGTACACCTCTACAAAGTTTAAATCTAATCGATTAGCTGCGCCCGCGGTCAGGGGCACTTGGTGAAGTCATTCCAATGTTAGATGTTTTATTATTTTCAAAAGGGTTGGTTCCATTTGTTTTGCAACTGTGCCTTATGTCGAAGGACTGACATTGATGGATTTCAGGAATTTGATGATTCGTCGCTCACGTCATGGAGGACTGTGAGTGTTATTTATGCTTTACTTAATTATTATCAATTAAACTTGCTCTTATGAATTCCGTTTGCAAATAACTTCATTTACAAATTCAAATTTCGCTTTATGCAAATTAACTGTAGTAGCCTCCTTTGAATTGGCCTGCATTTATGCATTTGCAAATACCACCTTAAGTCTTGCGGAGTACGAAAGTACTCACCTTTGCTTATTCGTTGTTTTTAGGTGTAAGCTAGCGAACCTTCGAAGATCTGTTTTCGACGCAGGTTGCGGGATCCTTATTGTCGTGGTCTTTCTAGGGATTTATGCCTGGTCAGTTGCCTGCGGGAATGGATGGGTACACTACGAGGCTTTGCTTCTTTTGCTGCTATATTCTCTGAGTTGTAAGATTTATGTGTTTATTCGTTTCCGCTTAATTAATATAATGTATGGTTGTGATTCCAATTGTTGAAATGTGCGTACTAGCTACTGATCCAGGGACTAGTACTACGTGCACATTAGATTTCTATTTTTGCATTCTGTGGTAAAATGGGGGTCGTTACAGCTTGGATCAAAGCTATACTGACCGTAGGATAAACCTTAGATAGACTGGTCATTAGTATTAGAACAAACCAATTCAAAATCATATTTTCCGAAGCTAATGTAATTGCAAAATGTAGGCTTTGCTATTCTTTTCCCATTCTTAAGATTCTACTCTTACCCCTACCTTCAATTTGTTTTGTAAACAAATACCTCTTTCCTTAAAAAGAAGTTCTCGCCATGGTTTATCTTCGCTATTAACTCTGATGATGTCTGAGACATGCTGCTACCATTCTTCATGCCTGCCAATGGAGACTGCAATGTGTACCCGACAGCCCTAGGAAAGATGGACATAATACTTCGCTACATCTAACAAGGCAGAAGTGAAGATTGAAGATCCTGCTTCATCAAGAACACATGTCTCCCAACAGTAAAATGTGGAAGACTAGAGTATATTAGAACATACCATAAGATAAGAACCCATACGCGTAGCATATTATTTCGCTCTAGTTATATAGAGCAATTTATGTTATCATTATGTCTTGCTACTTGAAGTTGGTTTTTATTCTGAATGTCAGGACTGATTTATGTGCAAACTTAACCTCTTGGTTAAAGTTTCACAATCAATTGTCCTCATGTATGAATATCGAAATCTCAACTCATAGGATAAATAAGAAATTATAAAATAGTTTATCTCTTCTCTCTATAAAACTTTATACAAACTTATCCCTTCTTTCTATATAGCTTCTCACCTATGTAACCATCATGGTTATTAACCTTTCTCAAAAATAAAACCTCATCAGGATTTGTAGTACAGTCTCTATTACTACTCTTAGCCTTGCTTGAGACCACACCATTCATATATGATCCAAGTTTAAGATCTTACCACATTTGTAACACCAAACTAGCTTATGCTGCCTTAGGCTAGTTAAAACTTAATGTTCCAATAATAATTCAACACCAAACTCATTCGGGGGAGCAGAACAAGCAAAATTCACGAATTCATGGATCCTCTGCATGCCAAGATGTGACAAATAATCTATGCCTCATCTATAAATCAGAGCAATAAATGAACTCAAACAACACAACTAAATCCTTGGTTATTTCATCCATGCAGATAAAAGAATTGAGCAATAAAAGAGCATGCATGCATATCAGTTGGGCTCAAGAGTAAGCACCTCGCAATCCGAATATGGGTTCTGAAACTCCAATTCATGAAATGGAGTAAAAAAATGTATTATCAATGTTAAGGGTTGCAGAGTCAAATAGATTCTTTACATATGAAATACTCCAAGATATTAATCCTATGAAATCATTAAAGTGCTGCCATGGGTAAGAACATAGAACATAAGTATAAAAGATAGAAATATGGATTGCTGTCAGATTTTAGCTAAGCATGGTGTCATAAGTAACCTGGGTACCCTTACTATTCTATCAAGATCGCACACATGCAAACCCAATTCATTTGCTGGCCACCACAGTAATCCGATGTCCATAATGCAGAACACACAAATGGAATATTACACAAGAGCTCGGCACTGAATCTTGTACACTTAACATTGAAGACACAAAACACAAGTACACATGGGGGTTAGGCTAATCCCAATTGCTAGACAGTCAAAACTTCACCAAGAAGTTGGTCATGCCAACCCAACAACTACAAAACTCAAGACAACAATGATTCTACACGACACTCAAAACACGAAAACCGTAAATCATCCATCGGGACAGCGGACTTCCAACAAGCATAACTTGAGTTTAATAGCTCCAAATCAAATAAATGAGTACATTTTCTCGAACGGCAAGAAATTTTCCACAAGTATACGAAAAGCATGCTTCGGCATCTAAGTTCCTCTAATTTGCAGTTGAACACAGACTGTTCCAATCGCGACACAGTTTGGATAGCGCTCGGTAAAATGGCCATAACTTTTAAACGGATGAACAAAATTTAGCGATTCCAGTCTTCATTGAAAGGTAATTCGATTATCTACAACTTTTGCAATATCCAGACCCCAGGAAATACTTGCAGAATTTTTAAATTCGCGCTAAACAGAGCACATGAATCTGCTCGAAAAACAAAACTGCACAGCTTCTAGTGTTCCACCTCTAATCCATTCCATACACAACCAAACCACCAATAAAACTCCATGGCAAGAACCCTAACCTAGCCACCCAACCACACCCAGACCCTAGATTTATTCCTCACCATGGCTCAAGGGAGAAACCGCAAGGGGAAGGGAGGAAGGGCATCGGCCGGGGGAGGAGGAGCAGCTGCAAGGGAAGGTGCCGACCATGGAGGAGGAGGGCTACAGGGGGAGGCGCCGGCCATGGAGGAGGAGGGAGCAGGCGCCAAGGGGGAGGTGCTGTCACATGGAGAAGAAAGGCGAGGGGAAGAGATGCTGCGGGTGAAGGCAGGGAAAGGGGATCGGGTGAGGGAGGGAGGAGAGAGGCGGCTGGGGGTGGAGCTGTTGGGGAAAAAAGTGGGAGGGGAGCTAGGGTTAGGAGGCAAGGCCCAACTGCAGCCCAAAGACAATCCAATCCAAGAAAAAAATAGCTTCGCACAGCCCCAACAAATTAAGTTTAGTTTCTCTTCTTTTTTTCAGATATTACATTTCTATTCCTCTCTATGCCATTAAGATTTCCTTTTGCTACTACCATTTTTTCTGAAGCAAAAAATGACATAAATTATTTCAAATTATTGCTTACATAATGCTTGTATTTGAAACAACTATTGAACCGAAAGTAGTACTAGAAGAATATATGTAAATAAAGCTTACTTTTTATGGTTATTGGCATCAACCATTATTCCATCTATTTCATTTCGAGCACAATCAAAACCTCCAATGGAAACATTCTCTATTTCAATGGAATGGACATCAGGCAACGAAACACCTACTTCATTTTGATGCTCTAAATTTTCATCATTTGCCTCATGCATGTTATAAAAGTCACGTGGTTTTGATTGAACAATAGCAAACCAGTCAACATCAATGGGATCTTTAACATAGTACACTTGTGTTGCTTGGGAAGCTAAAATGAATGGCTCATCTGATATCTTCTCACCAGTATTGAATACATGCTTGAAGTTAACAGAGGTAACTCCAAATTTATCTATTTTCACCCATTTGTCTTCTATGCGGTTATCAACCTCCTCTTGTGTAAGGTTATCAATGCTTAGCTGTCCACAACTACGTAAAACAAAAATAATATGCAAGACTATCATGCTCAGATGTAACAAGGACAAACAGTATGGGAGTGAAACACATGCTCAATTGCATGGATTTGAACATCACTTACCCCAAGAGAAATCAATTATCACATTCCCTAAGGATCTAGAATGCAATGAAGATGGTGTCAGATGACCCTAAAAAGGAAAGGAAATTATCCATCAACAAAGGAGCTTGGTAAATAACAATGTGAGGAAACCAAAAATCTTTTAGATAAGCTCACCTTGATTTGCAAAAAATGCGAACACAAAGCTTCCAAATACGAGTAGAATATATCTCCCCAAAAGATCATATGCTATTGCAGGTTAAAAGCTCCAAACCCGACACATACTGCATTAGTGATCGGTGATATAAACTATAGTGTAAAGTACGACAAAGAAACAAAATTTAAGAGAGGCCCAACACCAATATTAAAAAAAGCTACAAAAAATTGTAGAGAAAAAGAAAACTCAATTAATTAAGATACTTATGATGAACTTTGCAAGATAGTAATAAAGCACAAGAAGCCCATGAGAGTCGCTATGCATGGAGGTGGCTATAGTTTGGTTGGGCCTAGGGCATTACAATTAAATTCCCAAACAAGTGTTTACGCATCGTTGTTCTAAGTCATCATGGTAATATGGCAAGTCTGTAGTGCAACAGCTTAACATTGTAGTAGACAAAGAGTCACGCTCGTTAAGAAGACATCCTACATTGCAACTATATTGGTTCCGCTTACTACGCTTATTCTAGTCACCTTGGCATGTGTTGTCACATTTTTCTCAAGAAAAGAAGTGAAGCTAAACAATTCATCAACCAATCATTTAGGCAGTTCAAGAATTTCTCATGTGATGATTTATTTAAAGCAATGCAGACAGTTTCTCCTCATCCAAATCTTGTTGGTTCGGAAGATTTGGATTAGTATATAGAGATCAATTCAATTTTCAAGCATGCATAGTTGCTATTAAGGTATTCAGATTTGACCAATTTGGAGCATCAAATAGGTTCCTTGCATAATGCGAGGCAATCGAGAAACATTTATGATCGTAATCTTATAACAAGGCTTAGTCTATGTTCAACCTTTGATCCAACAGAAATAGATTCAAAGCACTTATTGTTGAGCAAGTTCAACCAAAAGCACAGTTACAAAAGGAACTCCCAGGGAGGCGCATAGAACTATGAGAACAAAATGCCCCTGTTAAAAGGGCTGATATATGATTAACTAATTTGTGCTAAACTATCATCATCATCATCAGGATCTATACTAAAATTTGTACAGTCAAACTGGTTTATACCAGTACTCCAGTACATCACTTATGATTGTCTAATTTGAAGAACTACATAATGATATCCACAACAATTGGGTAATTATCTTCTTGGCATAAAGTTTTAGCAAATGACTGTAGGATGTTCAAGTAGAATGCACTAGGTGCTATATCGACTATCAAGAGGCATACGCACTATTCCAAGTGTCCCAAATTAGCCATCGCAACCATATATATGTCGTCCATATGTCAAATTCCTCATTTTTTCAGCTCTCTGATCAATTAGGTTCACTGTACCAAAAAAATTGCTTAGAGCAACTCCAACAGTATCATCTTGTTCCCCATCTGAAATTATTGTACAGGCAAGATGATCATATAATATAATTCATTATAGAAGCATTACCTCGGAGAGAGCTTGCAGATGTGCACACCTCGTATTTAATTCAGCTACAACTCAAAACAACATTCGAGGAAAAACAAGCGAGATCATCTATGCATACCAACAATAATCACATAGCTAATCAGAACACATAATTGAAAACCCACTTTGAACCCTAGGAAGGCCCTCCCAGAGGAAAATCAACACCAAGACTAGATCAAAACCCGAAATCACCAAGACCACCCAAACGCAACATCATCGCCCACAAACCCCGCATCCGAGACCTCTCAAGTCGAACCCATGATCTAAACCTGAAAAACCCACAAAACCACATTACCTTCACCATCACCATCTCTAGGCAACAAGGAGGGCGCAGAGGGAGGAGGGAGGCGCCCAGCAAAGCAAGGAGGGCGCCCAAGCAGCAGGATCGAGCATGCAATGGGGAGGAGGAGGCATCCCAGAGGAGAAGCTGGATTGAGGGTGTAGGTTGCGGATTTGGAGGAAGAAGCCCTTTATGTAGGGAAGGAACTAATAAGAAGTCAGTGTGTGTATGGGGAGATGTGCGACACAAAAGGGATTAAGTTCAACGTTGGTCCACCAAAATAAGGAACTCGCGCCTAGACTGTTTTGGTTCCTGCTCAGTTGATTGACTCCGACGTATATAGATGCCATCTTAGATGGAATTTTCTCTGGCGTTTATAAATGCCAATTTAAATTCTAAGAGGGTGAATCAACTTTTATAAATTTTTCTGTACTACATAGAATGAATTCTAGTGGCGAATTTCTGTTGCACGTTAGAAGTGTAAGCAGGAGTCCTCTGAGTAATTTTTAGCTCATTCAGAGAACAAAGACTAGCTTGAATAGGCTGATAGAGCAAAACGACATAGGCAACAGAGGGTGAGTCGACTTCTATGATTTTTTGTGGGCAATATAGAATGAATTCAAAAGACGAATTTTTGTGGCACATTTGTGGTTCAAGTGGGAATTCTCTGCGAAATTTTTAGCTCATTCGGAGAACACATGCTCGACTAAATAGCCTAATAGAGCCAAACGGTGTATGCAAAAGAGCGTGTGCTGACTTTCATGATTTTTACTGCGTAATACAGAATGAAATCGAGCATCAAATTTCTATGGCAAGGTATCACTGCAAGTGGGAGTTTATCATGAAATTTTCTCCTTATACGGAGAATAAATGCTCTCTTGAATTGACGATAGAACCGAATAGCGTTGGCAAAGAGAGTGAGTCAACTTTTATGAATTTTCCTGTCTCCTGCATGTAATCTAATTCTAGTGGCGTAATTTCTTGCATGTTAGAAGTGTAAGGTGAGTCCTCCGAGTAATTTTAGCTCATTCGGAGAACAAAGACTAGCTTGAATAGGTGATAGAACAAAACGACATAGGCAAATGAGGGTGAGTCGACTTCTATGATTTTTTGTGGGCAATATAGAATGAATTCGAATGGTGAATTTTTGTGGAACATTTTTGGTGCAAGTGGGAGTTCTCTACGAAATTTTTAGCTCATTCGGAGAAAAAATGCTCGACTGAATAGCCTAATAGAGCCAAACGGTGTACGCAAAAGAGCGTGTGCTGACTTCCATGATTTTTACTGGGTAATACAGAATGAAATCAAGCGTTGAATTTCTATGGGAAGGTATCACTGCAAGTGGGAGTATATCATGAAATTTTCTCCTTATTCGGAGAATAAATGCTCTCTTGAATTGGCGATAAAACCGAATAGCGTAAATAAAGAGGGTGAGTCAACTTTTATGAATTTTCCTGTACTGCACAGAATGAATTCTAGTGGCGAATTTTTGTTGCATGTTAGAAGTGTAAGCAGGAGTCCTTTGGGTAGTTTTTAACTCATTCGGAGAACAAAGACTAGCTTGAATAGGCTGATAGAGTAAAACGACATAGGCAACAGAGGCTGAGTCGACTTCTATGATTTTTTGTGAGCAATATAGAATGAATTTGAACAGCGAATTTTTGTGGCACATTTTTACTGCAAGTGCAAGTTCTTTGTGAAATTTTTAACTCATTTGGAGAACAAATGCTCGACTGAATAGCCTAATAGAGCCAAACGGTGTACGCAAAAGAGCGCAGTCGACTTCCATGATTTTTACTGGGTAATAGAGAATGAAATTGAGTGGCGAATTTCTGTGGCAAGGTATCACTGCAAGTGGGAGTCTATCATGAAATTTTATCCTTATTTGGAGAATAAATGCTCTCTTGAAGTGGCGAAAATGGTAACGCCGGGCACCCACCAAGCTTGTCTTTGTCAGGCGCTGGCCGAGGACGCGTGATGATGCTGGGCGTGGCTAAGCTGATGTCGTATGCTGCCGGGCCACGTGATGGTGGCCGAGACATGGTGATGCTGGGCGTGGCATGATCGCAGTGATATCGGCATGGCCATTGCAGCTAGGCCTCACGGACGCTGTCGCGGTGCAATGTACCCAACATTGCCGACATTTAATCTGGTTGGCACACCTTACCGCCGACGGTTTGACCTAGAAAATGAGAATCGTCGACACATAGTGTGTCCCTACATATCAAAATAATTTCCAATGCACCATCTGACCCTAAAAGTATTATTGCCGACAGTTAGTCCGTCACCAAGTTTTAGCGACAGATAGTTGGTCAGTAATTATGTATTATTGCCGACTGATGTCTGACGCTAATTTGGTGTCATGGTGTAGTGAGTCCTTGTAATACCGCAAATGTTTTATTTCCTCTCTCTCTCTCTTCTTTTTGTGTGGCTGACATTGGTGGGAGGCCAGGCCGATATTTTTTCTTCGTTGCTGGCTGTCCCCTGTCGAAGCTCTCCCATGCGCCCCCTCCAAGCTGATGCTCTCTGGTGCCTCTCCCCTGCCGAAGCTTCCTCCCGAACTCCCTCCTGCTTTGCTTCCCCATCGGTTCCCCGGTGCCTCCCTCCTCGCTTTGCTTCTCCCGGCGCCTCCCACTGAAGCTCGCCTGCCGACGCCTCCACCACACGGCGATGCCTCTCCGCTTCGCTCGGCGATCCTCCAAGTCGCCTCCAACCGGTCCTTCCCCAACGCGGCTTCCTCCGGCGACGCAGCCCTCCTCTCCAGCCGGCCATGCCCCCATCTCCTCTTTCTCCATGGATGTGTGATTGGAGGTATATTTTGATTCTTGGGGAATTTTGGCATGCATGTGAGGTGTTTGTGAGAATGCCTAAAAGGTTTAGGGTTATTGATTGTGCTTGTGCTTTTATTATCTTGATTAGTTTGTGAAGTTGCAAGTAGCGTAGTACTTGAGGTGATAAGCGTGCTGGTGTTTGTGGAATGTTATTCCAGCATTTATGTGTGTAGGATATCCCGTTGTGATACTGCATCCTAGTTCTTATGCATTTGGTCAGATATGTTAGAAATATGTTTATTCAAATGCTTATGAATTGTTAGCTTTTAACATTTTTGAGCTATCTGCTGGTTATGCTTGTGACCTTGACTCCCATTAAATTGTGAGCTTGAGGTAATTTGCATTAGATCTCATGTATCGGCATATTTGTAGCAGGGTGCAGTGCATAGATGTGTAAGATGAAAGTTTTATTATGTTAGATGAGAATGAAATTGAACACTAGTTGTTTCCTCTCTGTGCTTCGATTTCTGATAATTCATGTGTGTGCTCTGGAATTCATTTGCGTATGGTCAACTAAGTCTATCCTCTGTGCAACGTGATCTATAGAAGTATATGCATATATTTGGAAAGTGAGGTGTATGCTAGTATTTTGGTATTCCAGGAATAGAGGGTAATGTTTAAATGTTTGCATAAATGAAAAATCTTAGGACATTTAGCATGCAAAGGCCCCGACTGGCTCTATAGCACTCAGTACCTTATATGTAAGATTTATACTACATGAATTGAAAATTCAGGTCCCTTTTTCCAAATTGTGGTGTGTTGCCCCTGGTTTGTCGAGCATGCATTTTAGTGGTTATGAGGGATGTTTTGGTTTCGATTGTAGATGTGAATATGTAGAGTTGTTTTATTCTGTCGCTTGTACCGAGTGTGCATGAATTTGAGTTGGATGAATATTGTTTTATTCGCAGGGAAGGTTCTGTCGGGAGTGGCCTCAACCGCATGCCACTCCATTCCTTCGTCGGTAAAGGCAAGTGCATTGTATCGGTTGTGGCTTAGGTGGCCACTAAATTTTACAAGAATACAATTATTCATGTGTTGCTTTAATATTGTCGTGTTTGCTTTTGCATGCGATATGATGCATGAGAATGGTTAATTGGTTATGCTTTTATTTAAAACGAAGTTTATATGCAAGTGTAACCCGTATAACCCCTATACGGTATCTAGTTGATTGCTTGTGTTATGTATATGCTTGCTAATGGTTGCGTTTGTGTTTATAAGCACGCCTAGTAGGGTAATTGCCTTTTGATGAAAAGGTTAAGTAATCTGATGCAAGTGCATCGTTAATTGAAAAGATTTGTGTCGAGAGTCGAATGTCATGATACCTTAAGATTATGGAGAGCTATCGGTTGAGATATCATACTATTATCACTAGTATGATAGGATAATGTGAATAATGACGTAATGAGGTTTGATTAATAAGAATGGATGATTTGGCGATCATGAAAATGGATTATGACTTTACAGGAGTATTAATGATAATTGTGACCATGTAGATATGAGTGTCAAGACTATGAAATGAATGTTGAGAATATGAATATGAGTGTTAGGAATGCGGATATGGGTATTGAGAATATGGATATGAATGTGAGGAAAGGCATTTGCATATGTGCATTCATGAAAAGTGCATTGAGCCAGGGCGGTGAGAAAGTCATACGGATTGTATGACTAATCCGGTGTGCTCAAGTTCCTACTCAGAGTCCCATCTCTTTCGGGCGAGATGGGAGCGGTGTTAGCGTAGACCCGCCATCGGTAGCGGCAAGTCCTGCTTTCGTAGGCCCCTTCCACGGGATGGTTGGGTTTGAGGGTGCACACCGACGGGTGGGCACTCGGCAGTACCGGTACGTGCATCGAAAAGAGTAATCATCTGCATTGCATTGACAATGATGCATCATATGCATGAAAAAAATTGTGAGATATGCATGAGAATGGTGGAGTGAGATGAGAATTGTGAAATGGGATGAGCATATGAACAAGAAAACATATTTGCATCTGCATTGCATTTACAATGATGAATCATGTTAAATGAATTGATTGTGATGTATGGATATAAGATTCTTCTTTTGTATGGCATATTTGCATCTGCATTGCATTTACAATGATGAATCATGTTAAATGAATTGATTGTGATGTATGGATATAAGATTCTTCTTTTGTATGGCATGTTTGCATCTGCATTGCATTTACAATGATGAATCATGTTAAATGAGTTGATTGTGATGTATGGATATAAGATTCTTCTTTTGTATGGCATATTTGCATCTCGCATTGCATTTACAATGATGAGTCATGTTTAATGTGTTGATTTTATGTATGGATATGAGATTCTTCTTTTGTATGTTTTGTGCATTTGAGCATGAAGGCAAATGAATTGAAACTATTAATGGTTCATCGTGGAGCTAATGGCATTCATAGGTTGAGGATTGAGTCATGGACTCATCCATTAAGCGGATGTCGAGGTATGAGTAAAGTTTCAATAATTCTTGAAATGGTTGTGGTAGTTGGAATCAGCTTTTTGGTTCACTTATTTACCAAATTCACCAATTATTTGAATATGTTACGCTTCAAAGTATTGTTATTTCGCTTTGATTCGGTTATGCTTTCTTTATTGTTGCGCTTTGTTGAGTCTTGGACTCACGCTTGTTTGTTTCTGCCTTAGGTACCTTGAAGTTGGCTCGCCTTGGTTGGGAGTAGTATCACGTGCACGCCTTCGGCCTCCACAATTTAGTTAACTGATTCGTTAAGTCTGGTTGTAACTAATTTGTTTGTAATGTATCATTTGGAGTGGTGGAGTTATTTATTTCTATTGGATGTGAAATTGGTTAACTAAGGACCTCGCTAGAATGATATCATGTGATCACGTATGTTTTCTGTCTCACGAGTGGACGCCCTATTTACTAGAGAGGTCATGCCGAAATTTTGTAAATTTCGTGACTTAGTTTTGAACCGGATTTAGAATTTAGTGATTGATTGCAGTCAAGTTCATAGAGGTGTTAGGTTTTTTTTATGTCTTCTTCGGTAATTCTCGGTTTAATTGATCTTGTTGTGGAGAATTATCGTGGGTGGGTAAACCTTTGGTCATGTGTGGGTCTGAGGGGTGTCGCTAGTGAAGCGGGATTTTGGTAGCATCCGTGGCGCATAGGCGTTCGGTGTTATTATTCCTGAAAGTGCATCTAGGCACTTATGTTATTTTGGTGATTAATGACAAACGCATATAATGACAATCTATGTAATTGTGTAAATGCTTAACTTAGTGCTTAGAAAATGACAAACCTCTAATATGATTATATTGCTATGAGACTAACTTGTTTATTGCCAAGTTGAGTATTAGTCTCATCTATTTAGAGGAAAATCAAGTGGAATGTTTAAGCTAAGATAAGGTATGCAATCTTGGTATCCTTCCATATTTGTTATTGCATTCCTTTTGTGCAAATGCATAGTGAACTCCAAGTAGTATATTGATTATATATATGCACATTGGTTCATGTCATATTTATTCATGCATATGTATTCATTTGAGTTCATTATGTGCTTTGCTTTTTAGTATGCATGTATTAACTAGAGTTAAACTTCATATTGCAATAGATTGACTTGGTGCATGAATGTTTTAGTTGTGTATCTTCTCATGCACCTCTCTTAGTGAAGTTTAATCTATAGTTGGATCACATATTTACTCTTATTTCAAATATTAGTTGCACATGTATAATTCGTGTATATTCTATCATGTGCTTCATTTAAGTAAAGACTGTGATCCTTGCCATGATTTAATTGA
The DNA here is from genome assembly GCA_036346375.1 of Guadua angustifolia. Lineage (NCBI taxonomy): Eukaryota > Viridiplantae > Streptophyta > Magnoliopsida > Poales > Poaceae > Guadua > Guadua angustifolia. The sequence continues at coordinate 809,993 of JAYEVE010000861.1, read as the reverse complement.
TTCATCATATCGGCAATTATCTCTCTAGTACATATAGATCAATTACATATTCATCATGATGCACTTAGTAGAAAACATTTCTTATGTCAAGTGTTTCCACTTATATTGTGCTTTGTTATATGAAACACTTGTGGTACTCAATTGCTCATAAATATCAAATTATTCATATCTATTGAGTTTTTGGGACTAATGCTTTTCATGAGTGGTTTGAAAAGAATTAGGTCCCGTGTGTGCATGACGACCAAGGTATCGTGGAGGATGATCGTTAACCCGAGGTCAACAAGACGACGGTGTCACCAAGAGTTGAGGACTAAGTCAAGATCGACTTGGCGTGGAGATCGTCTGAGAGGATGATCAAGTCAAGGTTGATAGGATGAGAGTCTCATGAGGTGAATCGAGTCAGGTTGGACAAGGCGAAGATGTCATCAATTATATGGTGAAGGTCTTCATGCACCGGCATCAAGAAAGAAGACGACATGCGGAATGAATGTAAGACTTAGATTTCTCGTTTGAATTTGAGTCTAAGGATTGCCGTACTATTAAGAGGGATGCGACATCGAATGACTTTAGATGTGTCAAGTGCTCAAATGATCATTTCTTGTAAACTTAGAGAGTGTGGTATTGGTATTGCCGAAAGTAAGAATTGTAGGTCTCTCTTGGATTCTTGGTGAAATCTGGATTTATCCTTTGAGATTTGGGTAGTGAGACCTTGTTGGTTGTGTAGCCCTTGTTCTTAGCTTTCAATAGAGTCCAAAATCACTTAAATCGGAGTCCGGAATCAAAAGTTATGCTCTTTTTCGTCGAGCTGCTAAGTCTAGTCCGGAGTATCCGCACTTAAGTCCGGAGTATCCGGGTTGGGTCTCTCGGTTAGGTCAATCCGGAGTATCCGGGTGATTTCGGAGTATCCGGACATTTAGTTCGGACACTCCGGGGTAAAAATAGTCCGGAGTATCCGGCGTTTGCGCAGTTCAAACGGCTAGTTTTTTGGGGACTTCTATTTAAAGTCCCCTCTTGGGTAGCCGTTGGGAGAGGCTTTTGGGCTGGTTCCTTGGTGCTTTGAGGTGTATTCTTAGTGATATTGAGCTCCCAAAAAGCTCCTCTAACCCTAGATCTTAGTGATCCCCTTTTGAGTGAAGGGTTGGGTGTGAGAGAGGGTAGTGCTCGGGTTGAGTGTGATTTGAGTTGTTTGAGCACTTGATTTCATCTCCAAGCTTGTTCTTCGTGAGCATTTGTTACTCTTGGAGGTTGAGGACTCCTAGACGGCTAGGAGGTCACCTACGAGCCACCGGTTCTTCGTGTGGTTGGCCGTAGGAAGTTTGTGAAGGTTCGATTCCGCCTCCGCAAGGGAAGGAATCAAGAAGTGAAGCCATGAGTGCAAGGTGCAACACCGGCGGCTAGCGGGTTGAAAGAGACCCCGTGTCTTGTGTGACTGGCACGCCATGAAAGCAAGTGCAACACCGGAGGAAAAGGGTTGAAAGAGACCCGGCTCAAGTGTGACCGAGCCGCCTCAACGGAGACGAGGATTCCTCAAGGATCCGAACTCGGGTGAAAAATTGTTGTCTCCAAGTTTGCCTCTTGCCCTTGCTTTATTACTTGATTTTGAATCTTGAAATTGCCCGATCTATTTGATTATTGAGTTTTTCGCTAGGCATTTACTTGATCTAGGTTCCTGCTAGTGTTTATCATCTTTGTGTTCAAGTAGATTGTTTAAAAGTTGGAGAAATTTCATCTCGAGGTGCCCAACCTAGAGTATCCGCACAATTACCCCAGATAGTCCGGACATACCGGAGTATCCGGAGTAAAAGTCCGGAGAGTCCGGGCTGAACCCCTCGGCCATTCAAAGTCTCCAATCCGGAGTGTCCGAACCTAAAACCCGGATAGTCCGGACATTTATACCGGAGTATCCGGATAAAATCCCCGGACACTCCGGACTGAAAACTTTGAGTGTTTTATTTCCGCTGCATTTTAAATTGTAAAATTGTAATTCGCCTATTCACCCCCCCTCTAGGCGACATCACCTGCCCTTTCAATTGGTATCAGAGCTAGGGCTCTCATTTTATTAGACTTAACCGTCTAGAGAGTTAAAGATGTCGACTAGAGGAGTAGAGCACTCAAATGATCTACTTGTATTAAATGGCTCAAATTATGCTTTATGGAAATCTCTTATGACTATTCATTTTAAATCCATGAGCCCCCAAATATGGTGGATTGTAGATGTTGGCTTTTCGTCTCCATTGAATGAAGTTGATCCAACTGAAGGAGAGACGAAATGCCTACATCTCGACGCTCAAGCTACTAACATATTATTTTGGGTTGTGAGCGATGAAATTTTTGATAGCATATGCGAACTCAAGAGCGCCATGAGATGTGGATAAAGCTTCAAGATTGTAACACCCGACGCCTAACGCCCACGGATGCTACCGACAACTCAAATAACTACCATCAAACTCTAAGGAAAGACTGAAATCAACCTATGAACGCTTAAAACCAGCTTAAAACTAATCCAATCGAAATTTACAAAATTTCGCATGACCTCTCTAGAACAGAGGACATCCACTCAAAGCAGACAAAAACATTGCGCTTATAATATATATCAAACACCCTTTCCGTGATGTCACATTCTAGCAGTGTCCTTAGATAATCAATCACATTACCAAATTGCAATTAGCAAACTACGCAACTACGGCTAATATATTACAACCACTTAGGTACAACCAAACTTTATGAGACAAGAAATGAATTATTGACCAAGTCGTGTGTGTCACTATTCCCATCCCGCAAGACAGCCTTCAAAGTACCAAAAACAAGAAACAACAAGCGTGAGTCCAAGACTCAAAGAAAGTGCAACAAGTAGAAAAAGTAAGGCATTAGACTAAATTGCAACTTTTAGAAGATACCAAGTAATAGTTCCTTTAATTGACATCCGTAAATAAAGGAAACAGTTGAATTTATAAAAGATCCAAAACGTAAGAGCACGATTACTTCATCATTTACATAGACATTACTTAACTGAAACATCCAACAACAGAAGCAGTATCAGCTCCACTTACCTCAACCAACTCAAAAATGTAACAACACCTTACCCATGCCTCGGAAAATCAATTCTGGATGAGCCCACGACTCAAACTTCAACCTATTCTTTCCATTCTCATCAATCAACATTTATCAATTGCAATACACAATGCAATGAAATGCTAAATGATGCTTCCATTCACATAATATCTCATACATATAGGCAATGCTATATAATGCAACACCACCATGCACTTCATTCACATAATATCTCATACATATAGGCAATGCTATATAATGCAACACCACCATGCACTTCATTCACATAATATCTCATACATATATGAAATGCTATATAATGCAACACATCCATGCTTTCATTCACATAACATCTCGTGCATAAATGCGATGCTATATATTGTCACACAACCATGCTTTCATTCACATAACATCTCATTGTACATGATGCATTATGCATGTCTCATCTCATCTTTAGCACATACCAGATGGCCGAGTCCACACCGCCGGTGTGCACCCTCTCATTCCCTTCCACCCCATGGTGGAGGGTGCCTACTCTTCGACTCGCTCCCATACAACCACGTATATGGGACTACGAGGTAGGACTTTCGTGCTCACTGCATGTGAGCACAGAGGACCACATCAGAATGGGTCGCCTCTTCCATTATGAATGCACAAATGCAATTAGACATAAACAAATTTGCAGAATACATTCATTTCTCACATTTGTATCCATATTATCAATACTCATATCCACATTCCCAACATTCTTACTCATCTTCTCAACTCTCATATTCTTATTCTCGACACTCATATCTACATGGCCACAATTATCATTAATACTCCCATTAAAGTCTTAATCCATTCTCACGATCGCCAAATCATCCATTCTTATTAATCCAACCTCATTACTTCATTATTCACATTATCCTTTCGTATTAGTGATAATAATATGATATCTCAAAGATAGCTCTTCATAATCGCAAGGTGTTATAACCTTCAACTTTCAACATAAATCCTTTCAATCAACGATGCACTTCCATCCGGCACTTAACTTTTTATCAAAAGACAATTACCCTACTAGACGGCTTATAAACACAAATGCAACCATAGCATAAGCGTATAAATAACACAAGCAATCAACAAAATACCCTATAAGAGATATACGGGTTACACTTGCATATACACTTGCTTTAAATAATGGTATAACCATTTAACCATTCTTAGTCATCATATCGCCTGCAAAATCAAGCATGACCATAATAAAGTAACACATGGATACCGTAACATTGCAAAAACATAATAGCCATCTAAACCACAAACACTACAATGCACTTGCCTTCAACTCATCGAGCCGTGTGGCGAGACGGTTGCCACACCCGGGTCACAACACCTGCACACGGATAAAACCCACTCAAAACATACCCAAAATCATCACAAGGCTCATAGCTAACTGGGCTTCAAACCCACTCCTAAAACCCAAAAGCAAGAATCTGCCACCCAGGACAGCATTTGGTAAAACGGGCATAACTTTCAAACGGCTGAACGAAACTTAGCGATTCCAGACTTCATTGAAAGGTAATTCAATTATCTACAACTTTTTCTATAGCCAACCGACCGGGAAAAGCACCGATTATTCCCAGATTTGCGACGAACAGCAGACAGCCGCAAAAATACTTTACTCTGGACAGCACGCGGTAAAATGACCATAACTTTCAAACGGCTGAACGAAACTTGATGATTTCAGTCTCTATTGAAAGGTAATTCAATTATCTACAACTTTCGTTATAGCCAAACCCCCAGAAAACACTTGTAAAATTTTCAAACAGCAGCTCTAACAGGGGGCAGAAATCTGCTCGAAACCGAAATTTCAAATCACTCTAGTCTCTCCATTTCCCAACTAAATGCATTGCAAAAACAAGAACCCTAGCCAAGCATTTCATCAAACACCATGCATGCAAGCAATCTCACCCCCAAAATTTCTAGGGTTTTTACCTCAGATCTCTTACTCAATGAGGAAAGGGAGGTGGGGGAGGGCTGCAGGTGCTGCTGCTGCTACTGAAGTCGCCGGAGCTGGGAGAGGCTCAGGGCGTCGGCCACCAAGGGCTGCAGGGGCGCCGGCCACCAGGGGCTGCAGGGGCGCCGGCCATGGACTGAGGCGCAGGAGGGCAACCAGGGGAGGCATGCGCCAGGAGAGGGAGCCAGGGGAGGCATGCGCCAGAGGAGGTTACTGGGGCATGCGCCAGGAAAAGGTTGGCTGGGAAACAAGAAAAAGGAGACTCTGCCTCCAAGATTTTTCAACCACATATTTGAAGAAAGAGAGAAAGGTTAGGTGAGGGAGAGGAAATTCCCAAAACCCCTCCTAAAACCAAGATTCATCTTTTAACCGCTAGCGTAACCAAATAATTAAATCTTTGTACGAAACGACAATTGTCAAGATAGACCACTTGCATAAAACTAAATGGCACGAGAAAACACCCATTTCAAAAGCATTTCATGGAAAAACTCAACATTTAATAAAAGCTGCAGTGCATTTAAACTTAACTCCGTAACAAAACCTTGAATCAAAAAAATGAAGTCAACTCCGCCAAAAAGAAAAACCAGGAAAATGACTTTGCGATATTACACTCTTCCCCCCTTTAATAGAATTCGACCTCGAATTCTGAACACTACAAGGCTCCAACAAGAACTACGGGGATCGACTGATAAAGCGAAAACATCAAAAAGAATAAGGTTGCAAACTTCCCATGCACGGGACTCCAAAACTCGAGTCACCTCCTTTCCACTTGGGAATTCACATCATCCACACGCAGATGCTATTAGCCCGAGCAGATAGCCAAAATTCCCAAATCGTACCACCAACCAACAACTCATGATAATACGATTAACAAAAGCCACGACACTCTATTAAGCACATCATCAATTCTATTCGATCGAATAGCTTGGGGTTTTAAACCCAACTCCCGAGAACAAAAGAAACCCGATTCATATTTCTCCTCAATAGTTAACCTTTATAGCTACATAACCATTAACAACTTCTCACCGAATCCGAAAATACCACTATTTCGAACCAATTAACGCCGGATCTTCTAGGAACCAAAACACGACTTTTATTTATTTTTATTTTTTAACAGATCAAAATCATCCTTTACTATTGAATTGATTAGCCCCACATGGCAACCATCAATTTCCCTCACAACACAAAATCGAACTTGACCTTCTTTCAAACTTGTCTCACACAATGAGACAATCACTCAACGAAAAGGTTTGCAACCGAACCATCCATTTCCGATTGACCCACATTGAGTCTAACCCATAAACCGAGGGTTCCGACAACTTACGGAAATAAAACATTTAGCGAGTGACTCCACCCAAAAGAATTTGAATCGACATCACAAGGCTCCATCATAATCCACCTTTAACTACTTGAGATCAATGCTTAGATCATGCTAGGATAGCAAATCAACACAACACTACACGTAGTTCTTTTCTTTTGAGGGTTTCGCCTCACAATCTTTCACTCACATAATCAAATCTAAGAGTATAAATCCTTACTATACTCAACACGATACCACCTAACAAATATAATCTTTAACTCCAAACTAGAATGCGTAAGAGATACAATTCTCTTTAAACCAATAAATCACACACATTACCTTGGAGAAGGTTTAACAAAACCCATGATCGCTCTATTTCTCTCCTAAGCCAAATCGCAAAGGCAAATTCAAATCTCAAACATCTCGAGAACCACTTTTATCATTTTCAAATCAATGCGATCAAATTTACATCGGGGAGTACTCAAAATAAAAGAGACTCCGCGCAAGCCTTTGACAGAAGGTCTCACTAACCAAAACAACTTAACTGGCTGTCATCAGAGCAAAACTACTTATAACATCAAATTCAGCACTTGGGAAGAGAAAATCGATTCTCAAACCCGACATCTGAACCCACAATCAACGCACCATCTCCTAAAGAAAAGAGGGGAAACTCATTCCCAACAGAGACCACTTGTTATTACTTCTTTGGCACAATCATTTATAATCTTACGCAAACACCATTTCCAGATCTCCACTTATATCCATGGATCACCATGACCCACAAACTACTTCTTGTCATCTATCCAATTAAGGTCGACAACCTTAACCCAACAACCAACATTCTACTAATCCTTTATGGGAAGATCTTTAATCACCCACAACTTACTCTAACTGTTGGATTTTTCCTTTCCAGAAAAGCCAACGAAAACTTCCAAAGAACTCGACTCTCAAAAAACTTAGAAAATGACAGGGCTCAAGCCATGACATTCAACAAAACTCCAAACCGATTAACAAACTCCAAAATTCCACGAAGGAAAGGAGTTACACAAATCAATTCACGGAAAGGAAAAGCGAATCGATCGAATCACACTTTTCCCCTTTAAAGCTCCAAATCCAAAACTTAATCCCGGAGAACGACAACACGAAGAAATCCATGTCTTTCCCGCCACCAACCAACGAGGCGCAACACCAAAACCCTTTTCTTTGACTTAAACCCAAAAGACCAATTGAGTCAAAGCCCGAAACTTACTCCACCAATTCTCCCATCTACAAAGAAGTACAACAACTCCTTTTATAAACTAGGAGAACAACCAATACAAGAAGGAATCCATAACTTTCACATAAAGCAACCAAAGAGGTGCAAAATGATACTCTTTTCTTGATCTTAAATCCGAGAAGTCCAAAGAAGATAAAACCCAACACAATTTCCATCAACTCTCTAAATTTACGACAAAGGAACAATGTCTCTCCTCACCCAAGGTTATGAACCCTCCGGTCTTTCAGCTCTTAAGCGCCACACCGACCAACACGACTACACGACAAGGCCAACATACCTTCGCACAAAGAGTCCCACCGGACCCCACAAAACAAGACACCACTTCAAAATCATAGCCATCAATAATACCATAATCTCATCAAGATTAACATAGAACATAGCATCCATAAAAATTAAGCATTGCACACAACGCAATGATAACCCATCCCTTTCCTCATGTGCATCGAGTGTGTCAAGTTTTAAATTAATTAACCATTCTACCTCAAATTTTAAGATTGTTGCCCTAGGGCCACATTTTAAAGGTTTAACCTAAACCATGTTTCGCTTTCATACAAAGAAAATTTTAATTCATTCTAGAATTTCTCGCTACATTCAAGCACTACGGACTGAAGCCCGCTCGATACTAATCAGAATACACCCGACGCCTAACGCCCACGGATGCTACCGACAACTCAAATAACTACCATCAAACTCTAAGGAAAGACTGAAATCAACCTATGAACGCTTAAAACCACTTTAAACTAATCCACCGAATTTACAAAATTTCGCATGACCTCTCTAGAACAGAGGACATCCACTCAGTGACAGAAAACATTGCGCTTATAATATATATCAAACACCCTTTCCGTGATGTCACATTCTAGCGTGTCCTTAGATAATCAATCACATTACCAAATTGCAATTAGCAAACTACGCAACTACGGCTAATATATTACAACCACTTAGGTACAACCAAACTTTATGAGACAAGAATGAATTATTGACCAAGTCGTGTGTCACTATTCCCATCCCAAGACAGCTTCAAAGTACCTAAAACAAGAAACAACAAGCGTGAGTCCAAGACTCAGCAAAGTGCAACAAGTAGGAAAAGTAAGGCATTAGACTAAATTGCAACTTTTAGAAGATACCAAGTAATAGTTCCTTTAATTGACATCCGTAAATAAAGGAAACAGTTGAATTTATAAAAGATCCAAAACGTAAGAGCACGATTACTTCATCATTTACATAGACATTACTTAACTGAAACATCCAACAACAGAAGCAGTATCAGCTCCACTTACCTCAACCAACTCAAAAATGTAACAACACCTTACCCATGCCTCGGAAAATCAATTCTGGATGAGCCCACGACTCAAACTTCAACCTATTCTTTCCATTCTCATCAATCAACATTTATCAATTGCAATACACAATGCAATGAAATGCTAAATGATGCTTCCATTCACATAATATCTCATACATATAGGCAATGCTATATAATGCAACACCACCATGCACTTCATTCACATAATATCTCATACATATAGGCAATGCTATATAATGCAACACCACCATGCACTTCATTCACATAATATCTCATACATATATGAAATGCTATATAATGCAACACATCCATGCTTTCATTCACATAACATCTCGTGCATAAATGCGATGCTATATATTGTCACACAACCATGCTTTCATTCACATAACATCTCATTGTACATGATGCATTATGCATGTCTCATCTCATCTTTAGCACATACCGGTATGGCCGAGTCCACACCCGTCGGTGTGCACCCTCTCATTCCCCTTCCACCCCATGGTGGAGGGTGCCTACTCTTACTGACTCGCTCCCATACAACCACGTATATGGGACTACGAGGTAGGACTTTCGTGCTCACTGCATGTGAGCACAGAGGACCACATCAGAATGGGTCGCCTCTTCCATTATGAATGCACAAATGCAATTAGACATAAACAAATTTGCAGAATACATTCATTTCTCACATTTGTATCCATATTATCAATACTCATATCCACATTCCCAACATTCTTACTCATCTTCTCAACTCTCATATTCTTATTCTCGACACTCATATCTACATGGCCACAATTATCATTAATACTCCCATTAAAGTCTTAATCCATTCTCATGATCGCCAAATCATCCATTCTTATTAATCCAACCTCATTACTTCATTATTCACATTATCCTTTCGTACTAGTGATAATAATATGATATCTCAAAGATAGCTCTTCATAATCGCAAGGTGTTATAACCTTCAACTTTCAACATAAATCCTTTCAATCAACGATGCACTTCCATCCCGTACTTAACTTTTTTATCAAAAGACAATTACCCTACTAGACGTGCTTATAAACACAAATGCAACCATAGCATAAGCGTATAAATAACACAAGCAATCAACAAAATACCCTATAAGAGATATACGGGTTACACTTGCATATACACTTGCTTTAAATAATGGTATAACTGTAATACTGCAAGCTTTGGTTTTGGAGGGGGTTTTTAGGAAATTTTTCCCTCCCTCACCTACCTCTTCCACCTAACCTTATTTCTTTTTCTTTTATTCCTTAGTTGTGGCTAAGATATTTTGGCTGGCAACTTTTCCCCCAACTCCTCCTGACCGCACAGCCAAGCCCTTGCTCCTCTGCGCCTCCAGCATGCGACTACCTCCCCTCTCCTTCTCTGGTTCGAATGCTCCCAGCGCTGAGCCCTCCTCTCCCTGGTGCGCAGCTACTCCCTGAGCCATCCTCTCCCTGGCGCCCTCCTCTCCTGGCCGGTGGTGCCCTCCCAAGATCGCCAATGCAGATAGCTATTGGCGATTAGCAGGAGTAGCGAGAACACCAGTCGGCTCCTCCCTTATGGCCGCCCTCTCCTCCTTTTCCTCCCCACTGAAAGCAGAAAGATCCAGAGCAGAAGAATTGAAGCTCTAGCACCACAAAGAAGAAGACCATTCTAAGAAGACAAAGAAGGCAAGAACCAATGGCAAGATCTCTCCTCACCTCCCCTTGGCCTTCTTCCTCATTCAAGAGAGTCAAGGTAATGTTTTGGGGGATTTGTTTCCATGTTTGGTATTTGGTTTCTTGTGCATGCCATGTGCTTGATGAAATGTCTAGGAGGTTTATGTTAGGCATTGCGTTGATTCAAGTGTACAAGGTTGAGATTTTGGGCTTGGAAATGTAAGAATTGGTGTTTTGCATGTAAGGGAAGATATGCTTATGTGATATTATCTTGTGACTTGTGAATGATGCGCCATCTATCCTTAAGCATGATGATTATCAAGATGTCGAGATTGGTGTACTAGACCTCTGTGAGCAAATTTCATGACTTGAAATTAATCTTTGTGTTCTCATGTTCACTAGGGATAATTATGTGATACTGAGCTATGTTCGATTATGCATATTACCTCAATTTCGTGGTATTCTTGGAGCATCTAAGTGATTGAGGCCGTTCGGGTTGTCTCATCCTTTGTATGCGAACCAAAAGTTTAACTTCCTAAGGAATGTGATTAGTATATATATATATATATATATATATATATATATATATATATATATATATATATATATATATGGTCAGTAAATGAATATCTCATCGATCGATGATGTTAGCATCTTGTATTATTGAGATAGGGAGTAATGTTGATCACTAGAGTTTTATTGCCATCTTAGTGGCATTATTCACATGAGGAATGGATTTTGAGTATTGATTTATTTCTCTAGGGTCGGAGGTCTCTAATACCGCAAATCGGACGCCGCTTATCGCCGAGGTTAAAGGCAAGTGCAACCCCTAGAGTGTTATTAGGTGTTAAATGCTTTGTTTGCGATAAGATTATGAAACTTCTAATGATGTGGTTATGTTTAATAGCATGACTAGAAGTTGTTTTTAGTACGGTGATGAGGATGGATGAATGTTAGCAATGGGAAGGTAAGTTATTCAATTTCTATTATTGCAATGCCTTATGAATTGTATAAATGAGCATGGTTATGTTGACGCAAAGGATAAAGTGATTAAATGATAGTGTGTGAGTTATATTCATGTTTGTGTTGTGCTTATACACATGACTTTATTTACTCTCGAATGAATTACACTGGGGAAATAGCAAGTTACTTGGTACTTCCATATTGGTTATGGCTATATGTGGTGAAAATGAATGAGGGATGAGATGCATTCACGTCAATTGCATAATTGCATTCATGATGGACGAGGCGTCCCATGTTGATGCGGGCCTCGGTGCTCACCGTAGTGAGCACAAAAGTCCTACTCGTAGTCCCATTCATCGACGGTGAAATGGGAGCGAGTCAAGAAGAGTAGGCCCCGCCACGGATGGGTGGATTGAGGGTGCACACCGACGGTGTGCACTCACTATACCGTATATACGCTATGACAATGTGCATTATGAGCATGCATGGTGCATTCATTGTTTTGATTTATGAGGAAAAGGATGAGAGCATAAACGCATTGCATTGTGTGTTGCAATTTGGTAAATGTTAATTGATGAGAAAGGGAATGACAAGTTGAGGATTTAGTCGTGGACTCATCCCGAACGATTATTGAGGTGTGAGTATGGTTTAGTTACGCTTCCGAGTTGTATGTGGTAAATGGGGATAGATAATCGCTTTTTACTTGTATGATTTTCACTTAAGTAGTGTTTATGTCAAACGATGAAGTAGATGTGCTCATATGTTTGGTTGTATATGAATTTAATCGCTTCTTTTATTTACGGTATCAATTAAAGAAAATTTTACTTTATGTCTTGTAGCATTTATATTCTAGTCGAGTTCATTACTTTTATGCTTGATTGCACTTTTGTTTGAGTCTTGGACTCACGCTTGTTTGCTTCTTGTTTTAGGTACCTTGCGCATTTACTCGTTGGGTTGGGAGTAGAAGCACGACACAACTCCGGTCATCACCACCGCATTTAATTAAATTGTTAAGCCCGGTTGTAAATAATGGTGTTGTTATGTGTTGCTCGTCAGGCCGAGTTGTTAATTTGTTGGATGTGTGATTGCTTATCTAAGGACCCGCTAGATGGTTTGATTCTATTTTAAGTGTTTGATATATTATATTATCGCTATTGCTCTTTTGTCTCCGAGTGGATGTCCTAGTTTTAGGGAGGTGTTTGTTTAAATTTCATAAATTTCGTGGCTTAGTTTTAAACCGTTTTAAGAGTCGAGGTTAATTATTGTCTTTTCACTAGAGGCGCATTAGTTATTTGTGAGTCTTGGTAGCATTCGCGGTGCGATTGGCGCCGGTGTTACTGCTTGGTATCGAGCGGCTTGTGTCCGTGGTGTTTGAATGTAGTGAGTAATTTTAGAATGAATTAAAATTTTGCTGTGTGAAGATAGAAACATGGATTAGGTTGAACCTTTAAAAATGTGGCCCTAGGTCAATAACTATAAAACTTGATGTAGAATGATGAATTAATTTAAAAATTTGACACACTCGATGCACAAGAGAAAGGGATGGGATATCGTTGTATTGTGTTACAATGTTCTTTGAGATTTATGCTATATTGATACTTGTTGATATGTTATATGTTAGTCTTGTTAAGGCTATGGTATTATTTATGGCTATGTATTTGAAGTGGTAGATTGATTAGTGGAGTCCGTGGGACTCTTTGTGTCAAGGGTTCAAATTTTGTTGTGTGGTCGTGGTTGTTGGTGCGGCAGCTTTAGAGCCAAAGACCAAGGAGAGTTCTTGTGTTCTGTCATAAATTGGAGAGTTGATGGAGTGCATATGTGAATTTTGTCTTCCTTGGTCTTCTTGGATTTAAGACAAAGAAGAGAGTTTGTGTTGCACCTTTTTGGTTGCTTTGCGGAGAAAATCATGGTTTCCTTCTGGTGTTGAACCTTCTTCCAGTTTAAAAAGGAGTTATTGAGTTTTGTGAAAACTTAGGTCGTGCGAACTCAAGATTTGGGGCTTTAAAGGAAAAGTTTTATTTGATCGACCCGCTTTTACTTCTCGTGGGTTTAGTTGTACAACTCCTTTCTTTCGTGGAATCTTGGGAGTTTGATGATGATTTGAGGATTTGTTGAATGACCAGGATTGAGTCCTGTCGTTCTCTAACTTTTTGAGAGTTGAGCTACCTTGGAAGTTCTGGTTGGGTTTTTTCTGGAAAGGAAAGTGTGGCAATCAGAGTATATTGTGGGTTGGTTGAAGATCTCCTGTAGCAGATTAGTAGAACGATAGGGTGGTTAGGGTGGTTGACCCTAAATTTGATAGAGGGCAAGGATTATAGTGTTGGTTATGGTGATCCACGACTATAGGGGGAATTGGTAATGGTGTGTGTGCGAAAGGCTAGTAGTGGTTATGATGTAGAAGAAATAACAAGTTGGGTTGCGGAACTTGTTTAAATAAGTTGATGGGATTGCTTTGATTAGAGGTGTCCTCAGTGCTCGGAATGGGTTGATTAATGTTAAGTTTCTTCGAGGTGACAAAAAAAAATGACCTAGAATTGAATTGGAGTTAAAATGCAAAGAATCATTAGATGGAGTATGTGGGAGCTTGGTTTACTGCTAGCAATGGATGGTTTTATAGCCATTTTGGACGATTTATATCTCGAGGAGATATTGTTTATTGAGGGAGACTTAAATGGTTTGATCCAGCGGTTGATCGTATTGTTAACAAATCGAAGTATGGGTGGCGACGTTAAATCTCTGAAATTGCTTTGAAAAGGGAAAACTTGAATGTAGCTTACGAAGTGGACTTTGATTTGGTAGGTTGATTATGGTTGGAGTTATAGCTACTTTCCGTAATGAGTACCATGGGGAAGAATTGGTTAATGTTGGTGGTAACTTGTCCGAGGGTGATGTATTTAGGTGAAAGGTTGGATTTATGATTAAAATCTATGTAATTGGATTGTCAGTGTAATCTGTTGAGTGTATGCCTTTGTTAAGGCATTCTGTTGGTGTGCAATGGAGAATTTCTAGAATCATGGCAACTCGCCAAGTTGCGAAGTTAGTGGATGAATGAAGATGAGGAAGAAAGAATGCTTAATCATGAATTGATGTGATGGTAGTTTGTGGATTTACTAAATGAAGGAAATAAATAGAGGTATGGAAAATGTTGGAAGTTCTTGAATGGGAATGGTTTAAAAGATGAAATCTTTAGTTGTTAAAAGTGGTTTTCGGTTAGAAAACGAAAATTTCCCCTCTCTTTGGAGGCAAGTGTTGGTTGTGAGTGAAGAGATTTGGGTCCCAAAATAGGGTTTCTTTCTCGAGTTGTGCGGTTTGGGGCAAAAGTTATGGGATGTGTTGTTTCTTATTCGAATTTTCTTTGGTGTGAGGTGGTACACCATGGATCTTGAGGTGATGAAAAATTGATTTTTGTTGTTAAGGAAAATTCAGTTTTCTTTCGTTCGTGGTTGCTTCTGAAAAGAATTGTGCGGTGTTTCTCATCTAAGCTGAATTTCCCTTTTCTCTTAAGAAAAGGATGGTGGTTGCGTGTATAGATGTTGGATTCGAAGATCGATTTTCAGTTTCCGAAATGTTGTTGGGGTTAGTATGAGATGTTTTGCTATGGTAATAGCGAGCTGATTTTCTTTGACCATTGTAATCGTGTTTGTAAAAGATTTAAGTGATGTTTCTTTTTAAGGTTGAGTTTTTCCTCAATGTGAAATTTATTGCTTTGAGTTCAAGTTGAGGAAAATGGATGGCTTTGTTAAATGAAGCGAGATTCTCTTTGTTCTCAAGTGTGATATAAGAAAATGATGAGTAGTGAGTTTTTGGTGGAGTATAGTAGAAGATTATACTCTTTAATTTGTTTCCGAGTAAAGGTGGATAGTAAATGGATCCATAGTGGAGAGCATTAAAGGATGTGGCATGTTTTGATCCCAATCCTTTGTAGGAGGATCATTTCGATCGCGTTGTCCCTAGGTTGTGTAGGACTTTGTTGCAGGTGGGCGATTCAATTTGATAGTAAGGAATGGCTTTGCCCTGTTGTTTCCAGAGCAACTGTTGAAAAGATAAGAATGGTGTTTTGGTTCCTGGAGGATTTCGGTGTTAAATGGTTAAAAATAATGATATGTACGGAATTGGTTAAAAGCTTGTTGGAATAAAGAATTCCGTGTGTGGCTCTTTGGTTATGAAGGTCAATCAATGAGGAGAGATGTGAATCAGGGTTTTCTTGGTTTTTAGGGGATTTGAGTTTAGAACCCCAACTGTTCAATTGAATAGAACTCAGTGATTCGGTGAAAATTGGATGGATGCTTAATAGAGTGTTGTGGCTTGTGTTAATCATGTCATCTCGAGTTGTTGATCTGTGAGGTAGAGGTTGAGAGCGAGGAGAAAGATTTGGTGAGTGAAATTGAATAGGAAAAAATTAGAATTGAGTTGGAGACTAGTGATATGATCTTCCGGGGAGACTCATTGGTTGATTGCAGGTCGTACGTTGAAGCATTAAAGAGAAAGTGTCTGAGTTGTCAGACAGGTGACGAGAATGGTATGAATTGAAATTTTGGTTGTTTGCCTAGATCTATTGGAGTTTAAGCGTGGGAGATGTGAATTCTCCAGTTGAGTTAGTGCTTGTGGGATTCCTGGTTTAAGAAAACCATTTAGGGGTGAGAGCGCAAAGTAGATTTGGTTTAGCCTTGGTCTTTGAGTAGACCTGGTCTTCGGTTTTTGTGCCATGTCAATTTAAGGAGGTAAAGTGAGTGTTGATTTGAAAAGGGATGGAATGAGTAAAGTTACTTGCTTCTTTTGTTGGGAAGAGAAGTGGATTGAATTTTGGAGTTCCTCTTATGTGCTAGATACCCGGATTTGTTGTTTCGAGTATCCTTGTTTTGTATTTTGTTTCGTTGTTATTGTTGGTGTTCTTGTTAAGGCCGTAATTCGAGGCTAATTCTTTTGAGGGAAGAGTGTAATCTCGCAAGCTTTGGTTTTGGAGGGGTTTTAGGAAATTTTTCCTCCCTCACCTACCTCTTCCACCTAACCTTATTTCTTTTTTCTTTTATTCCTTAGTTGTGGCTAAGATATTTTGGTGGCAACTTTTCCCCAACTCCTCCCCGACCGCACACCAAGCCCTTGCTCCTCTCGCCTCCGAAGATCGACTACCTCCCTCTCCTTCTCTGGTTCAATGCTCCCATACTGAGCCCTCCTCTCCTCGGTGCGTAGCTACTCCCGAGCCATCCTCTCCTGGCGCCCTCCTCTCCGGCGGTGGTGCCCTCCCAAGATCGCCAAGAGCAATAGCCATTGGCGATTAGCAGAGTAGCAAGAACAATGTGTCGGCTCCTCCCCTTATGGCCGGCGCCCCTCTCCTCCTTTTCCTCCCTACCGAAAGCAAGAAGATCCAGAGCAGCGAAGAAATGAAGCTCTAGCACCACCAAAGAAGAAGACCATTCGGCGGAGACAAAGAAGGCAAAGAACCAACAGTAAGAAGCTCTCCTCACCTCCCCTTGGCCTTCTTCCTCATTCAAGAGAGAGTCAAGGTAATGTTTTGGGGGGATTTGTTTCCATGTTTGGTATTTGGTTTCTTGTGCATGCCATGTGCTTGATGAAATGTCTAGGAGGTTTATGTTAGGCATTGCAGTGATTCAAGTGTACAAGGTTGAGATTTTGGGCTTGGAAATGTAAGAATTGGTGTTTTGCATGTAAGGGAAGATATGCTTATGTGATATTATCTTGTGACTTGTGAATGATGCGCCATCTATCCTTAAGCATGATGATTATCAGTATGCTGAGATTGGTGTACTAGACCTCTGTGAGCAAATTTCATGACTTGGAAATTAATCTTTGTGTTCTCATGTTCACTAGGGATAATTATGTGATACTGAGCTATGTTCTGGATTATGCATATTACCTCGAATTTCTGTGTATTCTTGGAGCATCTAAGTGATTGAGGCCGTTCTGGGTTGTCTCATCCTTTGTATGCGAACCAAAAGTTTAACTTCCTAAGGAATGTGATTAGTATATATATATATATATATATATATATATATATATATATATATATATATATATATATATGGGTAAATGAATATCATCGATCGATGATGTTAGCATCTTGTATTATTGAGATAGGGAGTAATGCTGATCACTAGAGTTTTATTGCCATCTTAGTGGCATTATTCACATGAGGAATGGATTTTGAGTATTGATTTATTTCTCTAGGGTCGGAGGTCTCTAATACCGCAAATCGGACGTCAGTTATCGCCGAGGTTAAAGGCAAGTGCAACCCCTAGAGTGTTATTAGGGTGTTAAATGCTTTGTTTGCGATAAGATTATGAAACTTCTAATGATGTGGTTATGTTTAATAGCATGACTAGAAGTTGTTTTTAGTACGGTGATGAGGATGGATGAATGTTAGCAATGGGAAGGTAAGTTATTCAATTTCTATTATTGCAATGCCTTATGAATTGTATAAATGAGCATGGTTATGTTGACGCAAAGGATAAAGTGATTAAATGATAGTGTGTGAGTTATATTCATGTTTGTGTTGTGCTTATACACATGACTTTATTTACTCTCGAATGAATTACACCGGGAAATAGCAAGTTACTTGGTACTTCCATATTGGTTATGGCTATATGTGGTGAAAATGAATGAGGGATGAGATGCATTCACGCCAATTGCATAATTGCATTCATGATGGACGAGGCGTCCCATGTTGATGCGGAACCTCGGTGCTCACCCGTAGTGAGCACAAAAGTCCTACCTCGTAGTCCCATTCATCGACGGTGAAATGGGAGCGAGTCAAGAAGAGTAGGCCCCGCCACGGATGGGTGGATTGAGGGTGCACACCGACGGGTGTGCACTCACTATACCGTATACGCTTATGACAATGTGCATTATGAGCATGCATGGTGCATTCATTGTTTTGATTTATGAGGAAAAGGGATGAGAGCATAAACGCATTGCATTGTGTGTTGCAATTTGGTAAATGTTAATTGATGAGAAAGGGAATGACAAGTTGAGGATTTAGTCGTGGACTCATCCTGAACGATTATTGAGGTGTGAGTATGGTTTAGTTACGCTTTCCGAGTTGTATGTGGTAAATGGGGATAGATATCGCTTCTTTTCTTGTATGATTTTCACTTAAGTAGTGTTTATGTCAAACGATGAAGTAGATGTGCTCATATGTTTGGTTGTATATGAATTTAATCGCTTTTTATTTACGGTATCAATTAAAGAAAATTTTACTTTATGTCTTGTAGCATTTATATTCTAGTCGAGTTCATTACTTTTATGCTTGATTGCACTTTGTTTGAGTCTTGGACTCACGCTTGTTTGCTTCTTGTTTTTAGGTACCTTGCGCATTTACTCGTTGGGTTGGGAGTAGAAGCACGTACACAACTCCGGTCATCACCACCGCATTTAATTAAATTGTTAAGCACGGTTGTAAATAATGGTGTTGTTATGTGTTGCTCGTCGTCTTTGGAGTTGTTAATTTCTGTTGGATGTGTGATTGCTTATCTAAGGACCCGCTAGATGGTTTGATTCTATTTTAAGTGTTTGATATATTATATTACTGCTATTGCTCTTTTGTCTGCTGAGTGGATGTCCTAGTTTTAGGGAGGTGCTCCGAAATTTCATAAATTTCGTGGCTTAGTTTTAAACCGTTTTAAGAGTCGAGGTTAATTATTGTCTTTTCACTAGAGGCGTCATTAGTTATTTGTGAGTCTTGGTAGCATTCATGTGCAGTTGGCGCCGGGTGTTACAATAACCATTTAACCATTCTTAGTCATCATATCGCCTGCAAAATCAAGCATGACCATAATAAAGTAACACATGGATACGGTAACATTGCAAAACATAATAGCCATCTAAACCACAAACACTACAATGCACTTGCCTTCAACTCATCGAGCGGTGTGGCGAGACGGTTGCCACACCCGGGTCACAACACCTGCACACGGATAAAACCCACTCAAAACATACCCAAAATCATCACAAGGCTCATAGCTAACGGGCTTCGCAACCCACTCCTAAAACCCAAAAGCAAGAATCTGCCACCCAGGACAGCATTTGGTAAACGGGCATAACTTTCAAACGGCTGAACGAAACTTAGCGATTCCAGACTTCATTGAAAGGTAATTCAATTATCTACAACTTTTCTATAGCCAACCGACCGGGAAAAGCACCGATTATTCCCAGATTTGCGACGAACAGCAGACAGCCGCAAAAATACTTTACTCTGGACAGCACGCGGTAAAATGACCATAACTTTCAAACGGCTTAACGAAACTTGATGATTTTAGTCTCTATTGAAAGGTCATTCAATTATCTACAACTTTCGTTATAGCCAAACCCCCAGAAAACACCTGTAAAATTTTCAAACAGCAGCTCTAACAGGGGGCAGAAATCTGCTCGAAACCAAAATTTCAAATCACTCTAGTCTCTCCATTTCCCAACTAAATGCATTGCAAAAACAAGAACCCTAGCCAAGCATTTCATCAAACACCATGCATGCAAGCAATCTCACCCCCAAAATTTCTAGGGTTTTTACCTCAGATCTCTTACTCAATGAGGAAAGGGAGGTGGGGGAGGGCTGCAGGTGCTGCTGCTGCTACTCAAGTCGCTGGAGCCGGGAGAGGCTCAGGCGTCGGCCACCAAGGGCTGCAGGCACCGGCCACCAGGGGCTGCAGGGGCGCCGGCCATGGACTGAGGCGCAGGAGGGCAACCAGGGGAGGCATGCGCCAGGAGAGGGAGCCAGGGGAGGCATGCGCCAGGAGGAGGTTGGCTGGGGCATGCGCCAGGAAAAGGTTGGCTGGGGAAACAAGAAAAAGGAGACTCTGCCTCCAAGATTTTTCAACCACATATTTGAAGAAAGAGAGAAGGTTAGGTGAGGAGAGGAAATTCCCAAAAACCCTCCTAAAACCAAGATTCATCTTTTAACCGCTAAGCGTAACCAAATAATTAAATCTTTGGCACGAAACGACAATTGTCAAGATAGACCACTTGTCGCAAAACTAAATGGCACGGAGAAAACACCCATTTCAAAAAGCATTTCATGGAAAAACTCAACATTTAATAAATGCAGTGCACGCATTTAAACTTAACTCTGAACAAAACCTTGAATCAAAAAATGAAGTCAACTCCGCCAAAAAGAAAACCAGAAAATGACTTTGCGATATTACACTCTTCCCTTTAATGCAATTCGACCTCGAATTCGAACACTAAAGGCTCCAACAAGAACTACGGGGATCGATCGATAAAGCGAAAACATCAAAAAGAATAAGGTTGCAAACTTCCCATGCACGGACTCCAAAACTCGAGTCACCTCCTTTCCACTTGGGAATTCACATCATCCACACGCAGACGCTTATTAGCCCGAGCAGCAAATTAAAATTCCCAAATCGTACCACCAACCAACAACTCATGATAATACGATTAACAAAAGCCACGACACTCTATTAAGCACATCATCAATTCTATTCGATCAAGCAGTTGGGGTTTTAAACCCAACTCCCCGAGAACAAAAGAAACCCCGATTCATATTTCTCCTCAATAGTTAACCTTTATAGCTACATAACCATTAACAACTTCTCACCGAATCCGAAAATACCACTATTTCAACCAATTAACGCCGGGATCTTCTAGGAACCAAAACACGACTTTTATTTATTTTTATTTTTTAACAGATCAAAAATCATCCTTACTATTGAATTGATTAGCCCCACATGGCAACCATCAATTTCCTCACAACACAAAATCGAACTTGACCTTCTTTCAAACTTGTCTCACACAACGAGACAATCACTCAACGAAAGGTTTGCAACCGAACCATCCATTTCTCGATCGACCCACATTGAGTCTAACCCATAAACCGAGGGTTCCGACAACTTACGGAAATAAAACATTTAGCGAGTGACTCCACCCAAAAGAATTTGAATCGACATCACAAGGCTCCATCATAATCCACCTTTAACTACTTGAGATCAATGCTTAGATCATGCTAGGATAGCAAATCAACACAACACTACACGTAGTTCTTTTCTTTTGAGGGTTTCGCCCTCACAATCTTTCACTCACATAATCAAATCTAAGAGTATAAATCCTTACTATACTCAACACGATACCACGAACAGTCATAATCTTTAACTCCAGCTAGAATGCAGAAGAGATACAATTCTCTTTAAACCAATAAATCACACACATTACCTTGGAGAAGGTTTAACAAAACCCATGATCGCTCTATTTCTCTCCTAAGCCAAATCGCAAAGGCAAATTCAAATCTCGAACATCTCGAGAACCACTTTTATCATTTTCAAATCAATGCGATCAAATTTACATCGGGAGTACTCAAAATAAAAGAGACTCGCAAGCCTTCGACAGAAGGTCTCACTAACCAAAACAACTTAACTGGCTGTCATCAGAGCAAAACTACTTATAACATCAAATTCAGCACTTGGGAAGAGAAAATCGATTCTCAAACCCGACATCTGAACCCACAATCAACGCACCATCTCCTAAAGAAAAGAGGGGAAACTCATTCCCAACAGAGACCACTTATTATTACTTCTTTGGCACAATCATTTATAATCTTACGCAAACACCATTTCCAGATCTCCACTTATATCCATGGATCACCATGACCCACAAACTACTTCTTGTCATCTATCCAATTAAGGTCGACAACCTTAACCCAACAACCAACATTCTACTAATCCTTTATGGGAAGATCTTTAATCACCCACAACTTACTCTAACTGTTGGATTTTTCCTTTCCAGAAAAGCCAACGAAAACTTCCAAAGAACTCGACTCTCAAAAAACTTAGAAAATGACAGGGCTCAAGCCATGACATTCAACAAAACTCCAAACCGATTAACAATCTCCAAAATTCCACGAAGGAAAGGAGTTACACAAATCAATTCACGGAAAGGAAAAGCGAATCGATCGAATCACACTTTTCCCCTTTAAAGCTCCAAATCCAAAACTTAATCCCGGAGAACGACAACACGAAGAAATCCATGTCTTTCCCCGCCACCAACCAACGAGGCGCAACACCAAAACCCCTTTTCTTTGACTTAAACCCAAAAGACCAATTGAGTCAAAGCCCGGAAACTTACTCCACCAATTCTCCCATCTACAGCAGAAGTACAACAACTCCTTTTATAAACTAGGAGAACAACCAATACAAGAAGGAATCCATAACTTTCTACGCAAAGCAACCAAAGAGGTGCAAATGATACTCTTTTCTTGATCTTAAATCCGAGAAGTCCAAAGAAGATAAAACCCAACACAATTTCCATCAACTCTCTAAATTTACGACAAAGGAACAATGTCTCTCCTCACCCAAGGTTATGAACCCTCCGGTGCTGGCTCTTAACCGCCACACCGACCAACACGACTACACGACAAGGCCAACATACCTTTGGCACAAAGAGTCCCACCGGACCCCACAAAACAAGACACCACTTCAAAATCATAGCCATCAATAATACCATAATCTCATCAAGATTAACATAGAACATAGCATCCATAAAAATTAAGCATTGCACACAACGCAATGATAACCCATCCCTTTCCTACTGTGCATCAGAGTGTGTCAAGTTTTAAATTAATTAACCATTCTACCTCAAATTTTAAGATTGTTGCCCTAGGGCCACATTTTAAAGGTTTAACCTAAACCATGTTTCTGCTTTCATACAGCAAAATTTTAATTCATTCTAGAATTTCTCGCTACATTCAAGCACTACGGACCTGAAGCCCGCTCTGATACCAATCAGAATAATTCGACGCCTAACGCCACGGATGCTACCGACAACTCAAATAACTACCATCAAACTCTAAGGAAAGACTGAAATCAACCTATGAACGCTTAAAACCAGCTTAAAACTAATCCACCGAAATTTACAAAATTTCAAGCATGACCTCTCTAGAACAGAGGACATCCACTCACAGACGAAAACATTGCGCTTATAATATATATCAAACACCCTTTCCGTGATGTCACATTCTAGCAGTGTCCTTAGATAATCAATCACATTACCAAATTGCAATTAGCAAACTACGCAACTACGGCTAATATATTACAACCACTTAGGTACAACCAAACTTTATGAGACAATAAATGAATTATTGACCAAGTCGTGTGTGTCACTATTCCCATCCCGCAAGACACTTCAAAGTACCTAAAACAAGAAACAACAAGCGTGAGTCCAAGACTCAAAGAAAGTGCAACAAGTAGGAAAAGTAAGGCATTAGACTAAATTGCAACTTTTAGAAGATACTATAATAGTTCCTTTAATTGACATCCGTAAATAAAGGAAACAGTTGAATTTATAAAAGATCCAAAACGTAAGAGCACGATTACTTCATCATTTACATAGACATTACTTAACCGAAACATCCAACAATGTAAGCGATTCGGCCCACTTACCTCAACCAACTCAAAATGTAACAACACCTTACCCATGCCTCGGAAAATCAATTCTGGATGAGCCCACGACTCAAACTTCAACCTATTCTTTCCATTCTCATCAATCAACATTTATCAATTGCAATACACAATGCAATGAAATGCTAAATGATGCTTCCATTCACATAATATCTCATACATATAGGCAATGCTATATAATGCAACACCACCATGCACTTCATTCACATAATATCTCATACATATAGGCAATGCTATATAATGCAACACCACCATGCACTTCATTCACATAATATCTCATACATATATGAAATGCTATATAATGCAACACATCCATGCTTTCATTCACATAACATCTCGTGCATAAATGCGATGCTATATATTGTCACACAACCATGCTTTCATTCACATAACATCTCATTGTACATGATGCATTATGCATGTCTCATCTCATTTTTAGCACATACCGGATGGCGAGTCCACACCCGTCGGTGTGCACCTCTCATTCCTTCCACCCCATGGTGGAGGGTGCCTACTCTTCTTGACTCGCTCCCATACAACCACGTATATGGGACTACGAGGTAGGACTTTCGTGCTCATCTGATGTGAGCACAGAGGACCACATCGAATGGGTCGCCTCTTCCATTATGAATGCACAAATGCAATTAGACATAAACAAATTTGCAGAATACATTCATTTCTCACATTTGTATCCATATTATCAATACTCATATCCACATTCCCAACATTCTTACTCATCTTCTCAACTCTCATATTCTTATTCTCGACACTCATATCTACATGGCCACAATTATCATTAATACTCCCATTAAAGTCTTAATCCATTCTCATGATCGCCAAATCATCCATTCTTATTAATCCAACCTCATTACTTCATTATTCACATTATCCTTTCGTACTAGTGATAATAATATGATATCTCAAAGATAGCTCTTCATAATCGCAAGGTGTTATAACCTTCAACTTTCAACATAAATCCTTTCAATCAACGATGCACTTCCATCCGGGTACTTAACTTTTTTATCAAAAGACAATTACCCTACTAGACGTGCTTATAAACACAAATGCAACCATAGCATAAGCGTATAAATAACACAAGCAATCAACAAAATACCCTATAAGAGATATACGGGTTACACTTGCATATACACTTGTTTTAAATAATGGTATAACCATTTAACCATTCTTAGTCATCATATCGCCTGCAAAATCAAGCATGACCATAATAAAGTAACACATGGATACCGTAACATTGCAAAAACATAATAGCCATCTAAACCACAAACACTACAATGCACTTGCCTTCAACTCATCGAGCCGGTGTGGCGAGACGAAGTTGCCACACCCGGGGTCACAACACCTGCACACGGATAAAACCCACTCAAAACATACCCAAAATCATCACAAGGCTCATAGCTAACTGGGCTTCGCAACCCACTCCTAAAACCCAAAAGCAAGAATCTGCCACCCAGGACAGCATTTGGTAAAACGGGCATAACTTTCAAACGGCTGAACGAAACTTAGCGATTCCAGACTTCATTGAAAGGTAATTCAATTATCTACAACTTTTCTATAGCCAACCGACCGGAAAAGCACCGATTATTCCCAGATTTGCGACGAACAGCAGACAGCCGCAAAAATACTTTACTCTGGACAGCACGCGTAAAATGACCATAACTTTCAAACGGCTGAACGAAACTTGATGATTTCAGTCTCTATTGAAAGGTAATTCAATTATCTACAACTTTCGTTATAGCCAAACCCCCAGAAAACGCTTGTAAAATTTTCAAACAGCAGCTCTAACAGGGGGCAGAAATCTGCTCGAAACCGAAATTTCAAATCACTCTAGTCTCTCCATTTCCCAACTAAATGCATTGCAAAAACAAGAACCCTAGCTAAGCATTTCATCAAACACCATGCATGCAAGCAATCTCACCCCAAAATTTCTAGGGTTTTACCTCAGATCTCTTACTCAATGAGGAAAGGGAGGTGGGGAGGCTGCAGTGCTGCTGCTGCTCATGAAGTCGCCGGAGCTGGGAGAGGCTCAGGCGCTGCCACCAAGGGCTGCAGGGCGCCGGCCACTGGGGGCTGCAGGGCGCCGCCATGGATCGAGGCGCAGGAGGGCAACCAGGGGAGGCATGCGCCAGGAGAGGGAGCCAGGGGAGGCATGCGCCAGGAGGAGGTTGGCTGGGGCATGCGCCAGGAAAAGGTTGGCTGGGGAAACAAGAAAAAGGAGACTCTGCCTCCAAGATTTTTCAACCACATATTTGAAGAAAGAGAGAAAGGTTAGGTGAGGGAGAGGAAATTCCCAAAAACCCCTCCTAAAAACCAAGATTCATCTTTTAACCGCTAGCGTAACCAAATAATTAAATCTTTGGCACGAAACGACAATTGTCAAGATAGACCACTTGCCGCAAAACTAAATGGCACGGAGAAAACACCCATTTCAAAAAGCATTTCATGGAAAAACTCAACATTTAATAAACTGCGGTACGACGAAACTTAACTCCAGAACAAAACCTTGAATCAAGAAAATGAAGTCAACTCCGGCCAAAAAGAAAAACCAGGAAAATGACTTTGCGATATTACAAAGATCTATTTGAATCATCCACGTCTTCAAATGAGGAGTGCATTAAGGAAGAGACGTCGGGAGATGAAACCTCAAGCTCTACCTCAAGCTCAAGTGAGGAAGAACCGACATCTCCATCAACCTCAACCTTCGCCTCAAGCGGCGATGAAGATTCACTCTTCTCGAATCCGCTGCTTCATGGCGAAGGTAAGAATGAGGTAAGTGATGATGATGATGATGATCAGCTTTCTTGTGAAGAATTTTTTAATATGTTAAAGGAGCTCAATGAATCTCTTGGAAAGGAGAAAAAGAAATATAAAATTTTGAAGCTTGAATATGAATCACTTCAAAATGATTTTAATATGCTTCAAGAAAATCATAAATCTCTTCTTCTCAAAGAAATTCACAAGCCTAAGGTGGATATAGGAATTTCATGTAATTTAGGTGATGAAATGCAATGCTTAAATGTCAACTCTAATATTTCATCAAATAAATGCATATCCACCTCTAGCAATGATTTACCTTGTTGCTCTAATAAAATTTCTTCTAGTTCCTCTATGTCTCTAGATGCTAATCTTGTAGAGGAAAATAAAGAGCTCAAGGCCCAAGTCATTAGATTGGAAAATGACTTGAAGAAGTGCCTAAAAGCAAAAGCCATTCTCGATGAGATCTTGAGTAAGCCAAGGGCGCCTCAAGATAAGCGAGGACTCGCCTACAAATCCAAGAGGGAGAAGAGCAAGAAGAAGCACGATACAAGAATGAATACGATTGTGTGCTTCGCTTGCAACAAGAAGGGCCACTTCGCCTCCGTGTGCCCTAATGAAGTGGAGATCAAGCCACAAGCATCAACCATGAGGCAAACCGGCAAAGAGCAAGTCAAGAAGAAGAGACGCTCAAAGCACACTTGCTACATTTGCCGGGAAAAGGGGCATATCGGTAAGGATTGTCCCAAAGGTATAATCCTAAGCCTATTATTGTCAATGATCATCTTTTGCTTAGGAAAGACAAAAATGGTAATGTGTTTACCAAATTTGTCAATTCTCCTAAGACCATGCAAAATAATGATTATCATTTGCTTAGGAGAAATAAATCTAGAAATGTGTTTGCTCAAAATGCTAGATTTCCTAAGACCAAGAAAAATAATGTTGATCATATGCTTAGGAAAAATAACAATAGCAAAACATTTGCTAGAAATGCTAGATCTTCTAAGCCAATGCATAACTTTAATAATCATATGCTTAGAAAAGATCAAACTAGAAATAGTTTTGCAGAATATCATTGCCCTCCTAAGCCTTTTCATAAAAATGCCAATAAATTGCCTAGGAGGAATAACTATCGCAAACCTATTCCTAGTTATGTTAGTTCACCTAAGAATATGAATATTAGGACTATTTGGGTCCCTAAATCTATTGTGACTAACATTGTCGGACCCAACAAGGATTGGGTACCAAAAACCGCCTAAAAGGATTTTAGGCAATATGAGATGGATTGGACGCTTGCTCATTCAAGAGGAGAAGAATTACATCGTCTACAAATGGTGTCAAGCTTGAAGATAATCAAGTCCATCATGAGCCAATGCCATCTCGGTAACAAGCAATTTAAATTGATTACTACTTAGCCTCTAGCCCTGTGTAGGTTTAGATGCATTGATATCATGTAAAACCCAATTTAATTGCTTGGTTGAAGTACTAGCTCTTGCCTCTTATCTATTCTCTTATTGCAATCTTGAGCAAGTCAATTAGTGGCACATTTAGGGGAGTGTTAATTCATATCCATGTGTATCACATCCCTACGTGTGCCCATATTAATATAAGTGCATATATATATATATATTTTCAAAATCAAACCATTTAGCCAAAAGTCAAAATTTTGTATATTAGTATTCTTGTGAAAAACTAGTTGCAAAATATATACAAATGCTTTTGACATGTTTTTCAAAGGTTCTGGCTTTACAAAAACTAATTTCAAAAGAAAATAAGTTTTTAGCCCAAAATCTAGTTACTAGTATCTTGTTTTGGATTTAAACTTATCATTTTCATAGAATTAAATGTAAAATGATTTTGAAAGTAATTTCAAAACAAAAAATCCTAGAGTTGGTCATTCTTAACAATTTTTGTGTTCAAAAGATTTTCAAAAGACCAACCTAGCAAAAGTTATTTGATTTTGAAACTCGCCGAAAAACTACAATTGACCCATAAAGGTCATATTATTGCACTTAGTGAGTTTCTCCATTTGGATCAATTCTTGTGTAGAATTTTGATTCAAAAATGGTATATTAAACTCACACACAAAAGAGAAGGAGATAATAAAAGGCTCAAACCTCTTCTCCTTATCTCATTCTCTTATTTGCTTTTGTGCTATTTGAAAATTTGACTTTGTGGATTTTCATTTGGTTCTTCAAAAGAACCCTCTTTGGACAAAAGTCAAAAATTATATTTAAAAGGCCTAAATTTGTAAAAAGTCTTGTAAAACTATTATACTATGTATTTCTAAAAGTTTTGCAAGCTTTCAAAGGCAAAATTTCTATTTTAGAAACTAATTTGGCCAAACTGTTTGTGTTTTAACTCAAATATGCCTACAAGTAGTATTTTGGCATTCAAGTTGGATTTCATTGTTCTCATTAATTAGTCATGGCTTCAAAATGTATTTCAAATTCTTAAAGCCATGAGGATTCAAATTGTAGATGAAATCCAAGTTGAAGTTGCACTTTGAGGTCTTTATGAAGCTTGTTTTCATTTTTATGCCTCAAAGCGCATTTTGCCAAAATTAAGCTAAAATGAAAATTCTTTGCAAACAAAAGTTGCTTAACTATGTTTGAGATAGTCCAAAGTTGGTTCCCTTAAAATTTCAAATCATTTGGACCTTATTTGAAAAAGTTTTGGTTTTTTCTATCTCTTGATCTTATTTGACATATTCTTGCATAAAGTAGGATTTTGAGAATTGAATGGATTTGATTATGCAAATTGACTTATAAATATCTCTCCAACTTATATGAAGCCATAGAAGTGCATATTTCCATTCAAAACTCATTTAGTTGCCATTTTGAGGAATTGGTGAAGTTTCTTATTCTTTATGTGTTTCAAATGCTAGTTTCACCACATTTCTCAAAATAAAATTTATTTATTGAAAATTTTGTTGAAAAACCTTCTCTTGCATATGATGTTCATATCTGGAAATTTTCAAATTCACTTGAACTCATTTGCAAAAATGTTGACTTCTTTTGACTTTGTGTCAAAATCAAACCTCCAATGCTCCTAATGGCCCAATTTTTGATTGGAGGGTGATATTTGAGAAATTCTTTTTGGAGAAGTCTCTTGGATGTCTATGGACTATTTCTGCAAAATCTCACGGTTATTTGACTTCATTTGATACTTTTTCGAATAATATTAAAAACCATATGCATGCATATCCTTCATATGAGCCACTTTGGTCAAAAAGTCAAAATTTTTGTTTAAAAAGCCAACATTTGTGAAAATCTTTATAAAAATTCTCAAATATGTATTTCAAATGTTTTACAATGCTTTCGGAGTAAAAATTTTTATTTTAAAAACAAATTAGCAAATTTGGCCTCAAATGGATCATATGTGATCTTGATTTTGGATTAAATGAAATATTTTCATAAGTTAAAATCTATTGAGTTTTTCAAAGAGTGGTCAATACAAAACTCGTAGGGTTGGTCATTTTAAGCATTTCTCTAGTTCAAAGTTTTTCCAAACGACCAACCGTTCAAAAGCTATAGCCATTTGAATTTGGCCAAAATCATTCATTTGACCCAAAATGACCCATTCTTGCATATTGTGGGTTTTGCTGTTTGAGTTGGATTTCTTCATGTTTCTTGGCTTGAAATAGTATTTCTAACTTATAAAAAGCTATGAAAGTTCAAATCTCCATGAAATCCAAGTTGAATTGCATTTTGAGCTTTCAATTCAAATTCAACTTCTCTTTATGCCTACAAAGCGCATTTTGCCATATCTTTTAAAAAAAATTCTTTTTTAGGAAATTCTTTTTGATAAACCTTATAAATAGTCCAAAGTTTATTTCTGGATATTTTCAAATCATTTGGACTTAATTTAAAAAGTTTTGACTTCTCTTCTTTTTGATTGAAAATCATACCAACAAAGCAAAATTTGGCATATCTTTTTATTGGAGACTCCTTTTTGGAAAATTCTTTTTGGAAAAGTTTCTTAGGAGTCCAAAGTATGTTTCTGCTCAGTTTCAAATAATTTTAACTTCATTTGAAAAAGTTATGGCTTTTTTCTCTCTTTAATCAAATGCTGAAAATTCAGACTTTTACATGGTTTTGAGCTGATTTGTGATTTTTGTATCTCCAAATCAGAGCATAATTTGAGGGGACCACCTTTGTAAGAATTGATCCTCTATAGTTGGAATTCATTGTGTAATTTTTTTCAGAATTTATGAACCTTGTTTGTACCTTCTTTTAGCCCCGTCAAAAAGCTTAAATAGAATGTCAAAACTGAATTTTTCAGCACATTGCATTTTTGAAATCTTACCTACCTTAAGATGATTTGAGTATTTCCTTGTGATGAAAACTAAGGTAACTTAATTTATTACTCCATGATTCATCTAAAATTATTTGGGAGCTCATTTGCTGTTGTTTTCATCCTCAGGACCATTTCAAAGCGAGATTTTTTTTCCCGAAACCATCAGTTCAGCATTCACTATTTTCAAGTTTTCGGGGTCTTCCTTTGCTCAAATAAATTTTTGGTCTTCACAGCCCTCGAATAGAATTTCGAGACGGATCTTTTCCGCGTTGATGATTTTTGCATTTGAGCAATGGTTTAAAAGCTATAATCGATTTTGTGCTGCTATTTGCATCTTTTGAGATTTTGAGAGTTTTAAATTGGAATCTTGGCAAGCCTTTCAAAATGAAAACTAAGTGAACTTATTCATTGCTCTAAGTTTCAAAGTGGAGCATATCTATTTAGGTTTTCATTCAAATGAAAGTGCATCTTTTGGCTAAGTTCTTCTGGAAATTGGATTTAATTGTAACTTAGCCTCAAAATGTTTCCTCGCCTTGTATAACTCGGAGTTTATTATAAAAAGGGAAAATTTCCTTGTAAGTTCAAGAGTAAGTTTGAATGTGTTTTATCCATTGTCTCTCTTACAAGTGGATGTCAAGATTAAATTTGAATGAGTTTCAAATATTCTTATTGTCAATTGGTATAATGATATCTTCAATTGGTATCTATCATGCAAATAGTATTATCATGCTTATCATTTTATATCATGCATGTTGTACCTAGACATTATCAAACTAACTTGGGTCAAATTAGAAGATATTTGTTCCTAAAATCGTGTGCTTGTCTATTGATGTTCAAGGAATTGGAAAAGGGGTCACCTTCGACGGTGGATGAAGGAAATGGAGAAGAGCTCCATAGTCCGAGGGATCTAAGGTCAAGCGCGGTGATCATGACCGATTCGAGCATGCGTGGACAAAACCGACAAAGGGACGATTTTGTTTTGACCATATTTAATAATGTCCTTGCACACCATTATGTTCAATTGTCTTATTCTAAATGGTGTTGTTCCTTTTAATTGGTATCATCAATCGGTATATGTAATTAGTTTCAATTGGTATCAATTAATTAGTATTCTTCAAGAGGTATTCTCTAAGTCTGAATTGCTTTTAAAATTGTCATCTAACTTGCATTTGGCATTATCATGAATTAAAAGATACATATGGGTGACGCATTGCAAAGAGGTATACCCTTGATAAATTTATGAAATTCTTGATCATGAAAGTGCATCTTAATTATACAATTTTGATTCATGATCTTGTATACATCTTGTGATCATATAAGCAATTCCTTCTTGTGTAATCTTCTCTATATGATCTTGATTGTTAGAACTTAATTTGATCATGAGCATGTGCTTAAATTATATAAATTTGCTATATGATCTTAATGTTTAAAGAATGAATATTTTCCATATGAAATCATATTCATATGTCATGATTTAAGCATCACTTACATATTGTGAATCATGACTACATTTAAATTGGTATCATTTCGAAAATCTATTACCTAAATCTTGGATATAATTGATATCATATCTTGCCTAGATTTAGGGGAGCTTAATATTATTGTCCTATTCCTAGCTCCTTCTTTTTATTTTTATCTTGTTCTCCTAATCCTTTTATTGAGTGTGCAATCAAGGGAAGAATTTATTGAATGAACAATAAGGATCTCTTAAGCACCTTTTTGGGATTAATGACAAAAGGGGAGAATTTATGGATTTATCAATTGTCCCTAATCGATCGACAAAAGGGATATTTTGTAAGTATGGTCTCTTATTGTTTATTCATGTTTGTTTTAATGCTAAATATCTTAATATTGTCATTCGAACAATTGATAAAGGTTTGTCAAAAATCACCAAAAGGGGAGATTGAAAGTGCATCTAGGCACTTATGTTATTTTGGTGATTAATGACAAACGCATATAATGACAATCTATGTAATTGTGTAAATGCTTAACTTAGTGCTTAAAAAATGACAAACCTCTAATATGATTATATTGCTATGAGACTAACTTGTTTATTGCCAAGTTGAGTATTAGTCTCATCTATTTAGAGGAAAATCAAGTGGAATGGTTAAGCTAAGATAAGGTATGCAATCTTGGTATCCCTTCCATATTTGTTATTGCATTCCTTTTGTGCAAATGCATAGTGAACTCCAAGTAGTATATTGATTATATATATGCACATTGGTTCATGTCATATTTATTCATGCATATGTATTCATTTGAGTTCATTATGTGCTTTGCTTTTTAGTATGCATGTATTAACTAGAGTTAAACTTCATATTGCAATAGATTGACTTGGTGCATGAATGTTTTAGTTGTGTATCTTCTCATGCACCTCTCTTAGTGAAGTTTAATCTATAGTTGGATCACATATTTACTCTTATTTCAAATATTAGTTGCACATGTATAATTCGTGTATATTCTATCATGTGCTTCATTTAAGTAAAGACTGTGATCCTTGCCATGATTTAATTGATTCATCATATCGGCAATTATCTCTCTAGTGCATATAGATCAATTACATATTCATCATGATGCACTTAGTAGAAAACATTTCTTATGTCAAGTGTTTCCACTTATATTGTGCTTTGTTATATGAAACACTTGTGGTACTTAATTGCTCATAAATATCAAATTATTCATATCTATTGAGTTTTTGGGACTAATGCTTTTCATGAGTGGTTTGAAAAGAATTAGGTCCCGTCACTACTACAAATGAGGCTTATATCGAGACGACGATCACGACGGTTTTGAAAAACCGCTCAAATATGGAATATCACGCACGGTTATGTACTCAAACCGTCGATTAATATCAGACGGTTTTATATTACGCGTGCAGTCATGTAATAACTATCACAGAGCGGTGTCAAAATATAACCGTCAGTGATGGCTACAAGATTATTGCTGCACGGTTTCAAAGTAAAACCGTCAGGATTTCCTGCACGGTTATATAACACAACCGCTCGTAATGAGTATCAGAGCTATCACGCATTTGCTATATTTTGACACCGTCTGTGATAGTTATTACATCACAGACGGCTGTAATATAAAACCGTCTGTGATAAAACCTTCCGAGGCCGTAAAAACAGAGCCTGCCTCGTTCCATCCACTTTGTTGGTAGGGTTTCGGTTTCTATCCTAAGTGGCGGCTGCGGAAGTGATGCGATTTTTTAGAAGAAAGCCATTGATTTCGAAGGGTGATATTAGATTCCTTTGATTTTGGTGATCTAAGGTTAGTAATGTGTTTTAATTGCATTATATTCAACATCTAGCTTGATAAGGAAGGAATTTGATGATTTTTTTAGATCTCGCTTGTAGAACCATGTGTTGGTTTTTTGATGAATAAGGTTAGCTAGTAATGGTTCTATTTGCATAATATAATATTCGATCATGATGTAGCTAGCTAGCTTGTTAAGGATAGAATTTAATGATTGTTTAGATCTAGCTTATAGATCAATTCAAGTCTTTTGGTGATCTAAGATTAGTAATGGGTTCTAATTTCATTATTATATTGAAGATTAATTTGAATTTTGTTAATTATTTCTTTGTGATGTAATTAAGGTATGTAATTGCATAATTAGTTTAAGAATGTGTGCATACGCACTACACCGTGCACTTAATATTTAACACTAAGTGTTACATGTGTAGCGTAGATGGATCGAAGTCGATGTACGCCGAGAACCGTCTGATTTAAGTGCCGAGTACCTTAATGGCGCTCTCCACTTTCAAAAGAGCCGCAGAGGAGGATATGTTTAATAAGGGGTGCAATTCATGTCATGTCCGTGCATTGATTGCGTAAAATCAAGATGTTTCAAACTCAAATGCAGATCGGCTAACACTTGATTCAAGGGTTTCAAAAGGGCTATACATGTTGGACCACCATGGCGAAGAGCATAATATACAGAAGCGCAAGTAGTGTTAATATCGTCGACGATGTCAATGATATGCTCTGATGATCATATCGATTGTGCTTCCGATGAGGACAAAGTTGCACGATGACAATTTGGATCAGATGCTACGCGATGCGTATGAAACCTTGATGACAGGAATATGGACAGTTCCTGGGCTTAATGGAGGACTCGGAGAAACCTTTGTTCGCAGGGTGCAAGTTGAAATACACAAGGTTGTCATCCGTGCTTCAACTACTCAAATTGAAGGCAAGCAACGGTTGGTCCGACAAGAGTTTCACAATAATACGCCTATTGGCGGACATGCTTCCAGAGGGAACGAGGTCGACAAGCACCTACAAAGCCAAGGTGTTCTTTGTCCCTTGGGAATGGAAGTAGAAAGAATACATGCATGTCCAAACGATCAGATCCTCGTACCGCAAAGAGTACACAAACTTGTATATATGTCCGTGCAACGATCCCAGACAAGCGTAAGAGTTATTCAGATGATGATGGCGAGAGCATTGAGGTGAAAAAGGTACTCTGCTAAGGTGGCATGGTATCTGCCAGAATTCCCGCTTGAAGCGCTTTGTTTGCGAACCCAAAGGAGGCAAAACTGCATGCTTGGCACTTTGAGGAGCGAAGAATGATGGAATGCTAAGGCACCTCGCCGATTCCATCCAAAGGAGAAACATCGACAGAGCTTTCAAGAATTCAAAAGGATCCGAGAAATATAAGGTTTGGATTGAGTACAGATGGAATGAATCCTTTCGTAACATGAGCAATTTAAGATAGCACTTGGCCCAGAATCTCAGATTCACAACCTTCCTCCTTGGTTGTGTATGAAGCGGAAGTACATTATGTTGTCTCAGGCTTATCCAAGGACCGAAACAACCTGGGAACGATATTGATGTGTACCTAGCTCCATTGGTGGAAGATCTAAAACACCGTGGGTTACCGGGTACACGATGGGATGCGTATAAACGAGAGAACTTTACTTTGCATCGCTTGTTGTTCTCGCACCATAAATGATTACCCCGCTTTGCTAACCTGCTGTGCCGAGTACAAAAGGAACCAAAGCACTCGACTCACCGCTAGATGATACCGAGAGTTTATGGCTGAATCACTCCCAGAAAACCGTGTACATGCGTCATCAGAGGTTCCTTCTGAGGAATCACCCATATCGCAAGATGAAGCAACTTTTCGACGGAAGGAACGAAATGGTCCAGCTCCAAGGCGCTTTGAGCGGAGAGATGTTCATGACATTGTTAAGGATTTGATGTTATGTATGGAAAGGGACGTAAATCAAGTACCCGTGAAAAGAGCATGTGGAAGAAGAGATCAATATTCGGGACCTACCTTCATCGGGAGCACCTAGAAGTTCGCCATCGCATCGATGTCATGCACGAGAGAAGAATGTCCGTGATGCGTGATTGGTCTCTTACTCAACATTAAGGGTAAAACAAAGGATGGTATCAACGCACGGCTTGACTTGGTCGATATGGGCATAAGACCTGAGTTAGCACCGAAGAGACCGATAAAGGCCGTGACGCATTTGGAACCCGCTTGTTATATCACAAAGGCCGAAGAACTGAATCGCGCTGCTTGCATGGTGTGAAAGTTCCGTCCTGTTATTCTCCAACATGAAGAGACTTGTTTCGCTGGAAGATTTGAAATTAATCGGCATGAAGTCTCATGATTGTCATGTGTCGATGACACGATGCTCCTCGTCGCAATTAGAAGTATTTTGCCGGCCAAGGTCCGTGAGAAAATCACTAGGCTGTGTTATTTCTTTAACACAATCGCCGTAAGGTCATCGATCCCGGGACTAGATGCTCGCAAGTCGAGGTGGTGATGACTCTATGTAATCTTGAGATGTATTTCTCCATCATTTTTCGATATCATGGTCCATCTCATTGTTCACCTTGTGACAGAGATAAAGATATGCGGCCAAGTTGTTCTCACGTAGCATGTACCCGCTCGAGAGGTACATGGGAATTCTCAAGTCTTACGTGACGAATCGATCTCGTCCGGAGGGTAGCATTGTCGGAAGGTTATGCAATGTAAGAGGCCGCCGAGTTCTCAAGGCGATTACATGGCCCAGTCGAACCAATAGGTGTGCCTCGATCTCGCCATGAGGGAGGCTCCAGGTATGGGGACCATTGGAAGGAAAGCAATCACGCTGATTCGGTTGATTATGCTCGAGCCCATTTCACGGTTTTGCAACACATGGTCAGTAGTGTCCGCCTATATCGCCGAGCACAAGCAATGGCTAAGGCAAGAGAATCCAAAGACGCAGAGTCTTGGATCACGAGACAAGATAACCTTCATTCAACAAATGGTTGAAGGAGCGACCTATCACTGGAGCTCGCCGATGACACACGACATGGTTGGCAAAAGGACCAACTTTTACGCTTGTCACATGGAAAGGATATGACTTAAATGGGTACACATTTTACACGAGAGATCGGGATATGAAGAGCACAAACCGTAATAAAGGGTGTCCGTGATAGATGCATTCAATAATACCATTGGGTTGACGAGGAGCTCCTACTATGGGTTCATAGAGGAGATATGGGAGCTCGACTCACGTGACTTTTCAAGATTCCCTATTTCGGTGCCGTGGTCCACCTCCAAAGACGTGAAGGTCGACAGAATGGCATCACTATCGTGGACCTCGAACGTGTCGGATACCAAGATCGAACCATTCGATTTCGCTAACCAAGTTGTTCAAGTCTTCTATGTAACCGAATTCGGCCCAACAAGAAGCGCCACGTAGTTCTTCGGGAAAAAGGAGAATTGTCGGAGTTGAGAATGTAGTAGATGAGGAAGAGTACAATCAATTTGATGAGTTGCCACCTATCGGAAATGACATCCCGGTCCCGTAAGAACAACATGAGGAAGCAAGCTACACACGCCGATCATCATGAAGGGCTAATTTTCATACAAAAGAATAAGCATGTGGTGGCGTAGTTATGAGAAGGGTGCATTGTCATCATGCTTACTAATTTTCATGTGTAATAATATTACATTAATGCTATTGTAAAGATGATACGACCCATCATGCTTTGTACATATGATTGTGATGATCTTTGTAAGTAGCTTGTGAAGCATTTGAATTATGTATATATGATTGTGATGATCTTTGTAAGTAGCTTCAGAAGCATCCGGATTGATGGAAAAGATGCAAGTATAAGAGCACGATTTATTCGTTAATATCAATATGATTCCAAATACACGATTCAAAGATGGCCATTCGACATAATTGATGACAAGAACGAATCATGTCTACTTTGGCTAGGGGTGTAAATGGTTGTATATTCGACCTGCATTCGCATTCGGATGTAAAATTACCCTAATGGAAAACTATTTTACACTACCCGCTGGTATGGTACGGTACGGGTAGTACCCGGTAGGTTAGGTTCGGGTTCGGTAGGGTACGGATGGGCAATACCGGTGGGTACGGGTCGGGTACGGGTACCGGATAATTTTCACAATTCGGGTACCCGGCGGGTACTACTAATTCCCGAAATTGCACTGACCAAAAAATAGACCAAACGATGTCGAATAATTTTGAAATTTTTTTTGAAGGTTCCTGACACATCAGAGATATTCTCATTAAATTTTCAGGTGATTATCAAATTTGAGGAATTTTTAAAAATTCAAACATTGCAACTATCCTGATAAAACGCTGACCGGCAAGTTTGAACCGAATGAAAATTAGAACAAACGAGGTTATAAATTTTTGAAATTTTTTGTGGATGGTCCTGACATATCTATAATATTGTCGTAAACTTTTCAGATGATGATTAAATGTCATGGAGTTTTAAAAATTCGAACAGTACTACAGTCCTATTAAAAGGCTTATCGGTAAATTTGAACGAAATGAAAAATTATCCAAACTATGTTATAAAATTTTTAAAATTTTATATAATGATACTGAAGAAATTAGTAATCTCTCATAAAAATTTGAGATCATGATCATACTCAAGAAAATTTATAAAATTTTGACTATACGACATTATCTATATAATAATATCAAGAAATTAGTAATCTCTCATAAAAATTTAAGATCATGTATGTTTGTTAGACTATACGGCATTATCTATTGTATTATGTGATGTACTAGTGTGATAGTTGGATTGTTTTCATCGCATGTTTCGATTCTATGTATTTCATGCACTACCCGATGAAGTACCGTTGTCTCAGATATACCCGTCTCAAGACACTACCCGAACCCGATTTCTACCCGTCTCAGAAAAAATACTACCTGCTACTCCGATTCTACCCGATTTTTACTACACGTGTCTGCATTCGCATTCGAGAAAAAATAATAGGGTAGGGTATGGGATGACCTACTACCCGCCTGAACCCGACCCGCTTACACCCCTAACTTTGGCAATATGGAAATAGTTGTATGTGATTGTTCTCAGATTTTAGGGTTTGAATTGAGGATTAGAACCTCCACTTCAACCACAAGATAGCCTATATTCGCTAAAGACAACTTTCCTGAAGATACAACAAAGTGGCATGCATAAGAGTCGATCGAATCGAATCGACAAGTGAATGTCATGAATAAGATATATCACAGACGGTTCTTTAACATAACAACAGGATAAAGTTATTTGTCATGCACGGTTATGTTACCTAACCATCTCGTGATATCTCAACATCGAGACGGTTCTATTATAGAACCGTCCGTGATGTCATTAATGACACGCGGTTCTATTATAGAACCGTCTGTGATAATTAATATCACGAGCGGTTCTACAATAGAACCGCTCGTAATATTTAAACATCATGCATCGTTCTATTATAGAACCGCTCGTGATATGTCATTGCTGCATCGCTATATTATAGAACCGTCTGTGATGTTATTTCTTCTATATATCTCTCGCTGCAGATCTCATTCACATGCGCCAAACCCTAAACCTTTGAGACGTTTTGCCTCAAGGGCGGCTCCCCCTCGGCGTCCTCCTCCTCTCCCCTCCCCTGCTCAAGGCCCCCTCCCGGCCCCCTGCCTCCCTCCCTCCCCGGCTGCCCTCCCCGCCCCCCGTCCTCCCCGTCTCGGCCCTCGATCCCCTCGGCGTCCTCCCCGGCCTCCTGGCCCTCCCTGGCGTCCTCCCGGCCCGGGCGTCCTCCCCTCGGCCTCCCGTCCGGCCTCAAGCCCTCGGCGTCCTCTTCGGCTTCAACTGTGAGTATTTCGGGGACTAGCCATCGAGCTAGAGGCAAGCGATCCGGAGGCACCGCCCGCCATTTGCTCTATTTTTTCGGTGTTGCTCGCTAGTTAGTGAGTTCTCGACACTTTCGTGATTATTCTCGGACTTGCAAAGGGGCCACCGATCATGGGTTTGGGGACCTTATGTGGGGCTTAATGTTCAAGGATGATTTAGGGATGGAATAGACTAATTGTGACAACAAATCTTAGCAACTAATTTCACTTTCATATATATATATATTTGATTAGTGTGAGTTCGGCAGTTGATGTTTGTTTTCTCGGTTGTTTAGAGCACGTGAGCTGCAGAATTAGTTAAAATGTCTTTGTTCGCTTGGATAGGAGCGATGGTGCCGTGGTTGTACATGTTCATATGTGAGATGGTGCCGTGGTTGTACATGCCGTGGTTGTACATGGTCCCGAATAAAACAGGGAAACCTTTTGATCTAATATATATATATATATATATATATATATATTTTGATTAGCTCTATTGCAAACCTGTCTTTATATGCTTAGTTAGTGAATATGCATATAAGATAACTAATTGAGTAGATTTATACTTAACCTGCCAAGTATTAAATGCATATTGAGATAAAGTTGTCACAATCTAGTCTATTACTTGTCCATTTTGACGAGGAGGGCCTTTTAAGGCAACCCGACATCCGAGAACATTCAAACAATCAATATGAGCTTTATGCTAATTGCTTTATTCGTAATAATGCATATGTTCATATGTGAGATCCCGAGCTTCGCTCAATTATTCTGTTAATCGCCAAATGGTTGAATCCATATGTATTTTTTCTCGCTTGTCTGTTGTGTGGATGTCCTAGTTTTAGGAGAGGTGTCAGCGAAATTTTTATTAAGTTCGGCAACCTCCTAGTTCGCTTTTTTGCTAGAAGGCTAATAACAAGCCATCTAGGCTAGTTCTTTTAAAAGGCTAATAAAGAATTTGGAGGACAAGTTGAGAGGAGAGTTGAGAGAAGAGTTGAGGGGAGAACTGAGAGAAGAATTTCATGAAAGGATACGAATCCTCGAGGAAAGGCTCACCAATCAAGAAAAAAATACTTCACAAGCCCCAGAAGTATGTCCGCAAGTCAGCCCCACTGCCCGTAAGAGCAGCTGTGCATCCGTTCCTCCAAGTGACCAAGATGAACATAGCGGGACTTATCCTCAGATGTGACATTAAATGCCACGCCAGGCAATCTCCAAGTGAGAATTAGCAATGGCACTGCTCCTCCGACGGCTGCTTGGGGCATGGCGATCCATCCCCAAAGGGGACCATGGTGCACGGTACCATCATAGCACCGGTTTCACCAAGGTCAATGTGGACGGGTGTTTGATAGTTTCAAAATTGTCGATCTACGAAGCCGCCAAACGATGAGATCGTGAACTTGGGGATGCCATTGGCACATTCATCCAATGGCCTAGCAATGACATCTCCTCGTCGCCTTCATCATGCAACAACCGCGACGATCCGATTCGCTTATTGTATCGCCGTCCGATCGCCATAATACCAATCAGCAATGAGAGTAGACTCCACTTGATATACACAATGTTGACCTCTTTCCTACCCATTCCTCTCCCGTGAAGGGTTCATACAAAACAAAGAAAGGCAAGGGCAAAAGAAGAAAGAAGCCCGGCAAGAACAAGTTGACTATCCATCCGCCGAGTTGGCTAAACAATACAAGCTAGAGAGCCAGCATTAACGAAAGGCAGCAGAATTTCACTTAGTATACCTTGCCAACAATTGCATAAGTGGTATCTCCAAGAAGTCGGAAAGCCGAGCGTGAACGCATAACAAGTATCGCGTTAAGTTCAAGTATGAACATCTATTCAATGACTCAATGGGGCTTCTTCACGGTCGATTTTCGGACTTGTTCCATCTCTACAACCTCGACGCCATCGACGCCAAGACTCATAAGAT
This sequence comes from Guadua angustifolia, assembly GCA_036346375.1. Classification (NCBI taxonomy): domain Eukaryota; kingdom Viridiplantae; phylum Streptophyta; class Magnoliopsida; order Poales; family Poaceae; genus Guadua; species Guadua angustifolia. Next base: position 767,886 of record JAYEVE010000861.1, on the reverse strand, counting down.
GCTGGACCTTGTAAGTGTGTGCTATCACACCTACATTCGCCTAATAGTGATAAATGTCCTCCAATATATATATAATCCGCCTTTGTATATATAGATACATGCAACTTGAAGCGACAAAGAAGAAACTATCGATCGGTTTCTCGACCCACATATAGTCTCAAAGCAAACAATGGATGATGATATAAACATGGTCGAGAAATACGTGATAGAGGCATTGCTAGCACAAAAGGATAAAGAATTCATACTTATACCCCATAACCTGTGGTAAGTGCTACCACATGCTATACTTTGTCTCAGACTGCACACAACTCGCTTTTGTTCATTGTCCATTGTGATATACCCGTAGGTATCACTGGTTCTCATTGTAGTTGAACCAGCCACAAACCGGTTAAGTACCTTGATTCCGGACGTGGCGGAAACCACGACTTGGTACCTATCGCAAAATTACTCACCGTGTAATCACGCTTCCTACGCATATGGTCGTGTAAGTTGTTCCGTGTTTATATTGCTATTGGAATGGCTTAGGCTAACCTTTTGCAATCTTGTAGAGCGCTCAAACACGTGAAAGATTGGACTAAACTACAACATGATTTGAACTTTCCGTAGATCCGCTATACACAACAATTCTATATCAAACCTCAGACAGGACTCTAGAACTAACCGTAGGTTTTATTTGCAGTACACCAAGAAGGTCCGGAAATAACCTATGTGGATTTTATGTTTGCTACAACATGCAAACCATCGCCGCTAAAGAAAGTAGCAATACAGTATAAAATCGCTGAGTCAGCCGATTTGAGCAACATTAGAGGGAGAGTTTGTTTCTTCCTCGCCACCAAGTAATATATAAAAAGGCGCTGCTCCACGCAGCCTTATAAGTTCTGGAGTTGTACAATTGTCAAATGGTATTCATTAATTCGAAAATATGTCAAAAACTTGCGTTATTCTTGTTTGTACGATTCATTGTATTGTCACATGATATTATCCTTAATACATATTTGCTCATCTTGAATGCAACAACTTAACAATGTCTTGCTTGTTGAACTAGATGTTTTTCCTACATTTCAGAACCTCCATTATTTATGGTTTGTTGTTCAAATTTCCATCTACTTAGGTATTCCCATGCATCATTTGACATGCTATATTTTACTTAATATGGACATAGCATGGAAGCGATGGACGCTGAAGAAGAAGACATTTTGGTTATAGATAAGGCGCCTTCTTCTGCCAACCACCGTCCATAGGCTTACTCCCGCCTCTTCTTCCATTCAAGTCGGTGTTCCAAAATCCTTCCTGCAAGGAAGACCCGACTTGCAATCACATTTGTTCAATCTTTAATTACCCTACCTAAAGTAATCTATCAAGTACATCTACAATTTTACCAAAGTACCATGTTCGATCTCCCACTCGTGGCACGACGGTGACGCCAGATCGTGAGCATGTCGTCCGCCATTACTCAAGACTGTGGGCTATACGGTGATCTTCAAGCAGCCACTTCAGATGGCATGAAGCAAATCACACATCGTAGTGTGTCCGGCTCGATGGAGAAGACCGTGGTTGCCGCCGCTATGTCGTCAGCGGTTTTGGTTGATTTATTAGTCGAAGTTCCATCAACATTATCGTAAGAACGGAGAAAATCGCTACAAATGTTTACATTTTAAGTCTATCCCGACGGACAAACTGCTGCCTCAATGCATATAGGAAGTGCGATATTCAATTATAACATCTATAATCGGTTGTGCCTTATAAATATCGCTGTAGAAATATTGATGGAAATTTCAACAACACCATAACTAATGGAGGTTCTGGCTGGGTGTGGGAAAAAGGTCATCACAGACGGTTCTTATTTGGAACCGCTCAGGATATTTCATATCACGATTTGGTTATAATTTGGAACCGCTCGTGATATTTCATATCACGACGGTTCTTATTTGAAACCGCTCGTGATAAGTTTATATCACGACGGTTCTCATTGGAAACCGCTCGTGATATTTAGTTATCACAGACGGTTGCAAATGAGAACCGCTCGTGATAATTAATTTCACGACGGTTTATTAATACAACCGCTCGTGATATATATTTTCTCGCGGGTATAGAACCGCTCGATGATCTCCTTCATCACGATTTATTGTTATCGACGGTTCACAAAACCGCTCGATGACGCTTATGTAACCGTCTGTGATGAAGTTTTCTGTAGTAGTGCGTGTGTGCATGACGACCAAGGTATCGTGGAGGATTATCGTTAAGCCGAGGTCAACAAGACGACGGTGTCACCAAGAGTTGAGGACTAAGTCAAGATCGACTTGGCGTGGAGATCATCGGAGAGGATGATCAAGTCAAGGTTGATAGGATGAGAGTCTCATGAGGTGAATCAAGTCAGGTTGGACAAGGCGAAGATGTCATCAATTATATGGTGAAGGTCTTCATGCACCGGCATCAAGAAAGAAGACGGCATGCGGAATGAATGTAAGACTTAGATTTCTCGTTTGAATTTGAGTCTAAGGATTGCCGTACTATTAAGAGGGATGCGACGTCGAATGACTTTTAGATGTGTCAAGTGCTCAAATGATCATTTCTTGCGAAACTTAGAGAGAGTGTGGTATTGGTATTGCCGGAAAGTAAGAATTGTAGGTCTCTCTTGGATTCTTGGTAAAATCTGGATTTATCCTTTGAGATTTGGGTAGTCAGACCTTGTTGGTTGTGTAGCCCTTGTTCTTAGCTTTCAATAGAGTCCAAAATCACTTAAATCGGAGTCCGGAATCAAAAGTTATGCTCTTTTTCGTCGGGCTGCTGAGTCCAGTCCGGAGTATCCGGACTTAAGTCCGGAGTATCCGGGTTGGGTCTCTCGGTTAGGTCAATCCGGAGTATCCGGGTGATTTCGGAGTATCCAGACATTTAGTCCGGACACTCCGGGGTAAAAATAGTCCGGAGTATCCGGGGTTTGCGCAGTTCAAACGGCTAGTTTTTTGGAGACTTCTATTTAAAGCCCCCTCTTGGGTAGCCGTTGAGAGAGGCTTTTGGGGCTGGTTCCTTGGTGCTTTGAGGTGTATTCTTAGTGATCTTAAGCTCCCAAAAGGCCCCTCTAACCCTAGATCTTAGTGATCCCCTTTTGAGTGAAGGGTTGGTTGTGAGAGAGGGTAGTGCTCAAGCTGAGTGTGATTTGAGTTGTTTGAGCACTTGATTTCATCTCCAAGCTTGTTCTTCGTGATCATTTGTTACTCTTGAGGTTGAGGACTCCTAGACGGTTAGAGGTCACCCACGAGCCACCGGTTCTTCGTGGTTGGCCGAGGAAGTTTGTGAAGGTTCGATTCCGCCTCGCAAGGGAAGGAATCAAGAAGTGAAGCCATGAGTGCAAGGTGCAACACCAGGCGGCTAGCGGGTTGAAAGAGACCCCGTGTCTTGTGTGACCGTCACGACGAAAGTGCAAGTGCAACACCGGGAGAAAAAGGGTTGAAAGAGACCCCGGCTCAAGTGTGACCGAACCGCCTCAACGGAGACGTAGGATCCCCTCAAGGATCCGAACTTCGGGTGAAAAATCGTTGTCTCCAAGTTTGCCTCTTGCCCTTGCTTTATTACTTGATTTTGAATCTTGAAATTGCCCGATCTATTTGATTATTGAGTTTTTCACTAGGCATTTACTTGATCTAGGTTCCTGCTAGTGTTTATCATCTTTGTGTTCAAGTAGATTGTTTAAAAGTTGGAGAAATTTCAAATTTCATCTCGAGGTGCCCAACCCGGAGTATCCGCACAATTACCCCGGATAGTCCGGACATACCGGAGTATCCGGAGTAAAAGTCCGGAGAGTCCGGGCTGAACCCCTCGGCCTTTCAAAGTCTCCAATCCGGAGTGTCCGAACCTAAAACCCGGATAGTCCGGACATTTATACCGGAGTATCCGGATAAAATCCCCGGACACTCCGGACTGAAAACTTTGAGTGTTTTATTTCCGCTGCATTTTAAATTGTAAAATTGTAATTCGCCTATTCACCCCCCCTCTAGGCGACATCACCTGCCCTTTCAAGTCCTACCCCTCCAAATAACTCAGGAATCCCCACAAAGTCGGGTTGCTCCCTGACATGATTCCAACTAACCCACCTCTAATTTGCAAAATCCTTTTCCAAATAAATCTGCTTGTAGACTTTTTGCTGGAAGAGGGAGTGGAATTTTGGGTTGGTTGCATTGCGAGACTGAAGATACTAGTTTTCTCCTCTGAGCATAAAATATTCTTCACCTTTGATTTGAGATGGATCATTCTTATGCCTCCCTACTTGGGGCAAATCCTCCTCATCCTCATCAAAGCTTTCCTCCTCATCTTCACTTCCATATATCTCTTCTTCCTGAGGCTCCTTTGCAAGACCTTTTCTTTTCTTAGATTTGGATGCTTTAGCATGAGCTTTTCTTTGAGCTGCCGAGGATCTCATAGCAATGGTAAAAGAGTCATCACCACTGCCGCTATCTGTGTCAGGCGTAGGAACTCCACGTCCGTAGTCTTTCTGACCCCCTTGCGACCTTGACCTTTTGATGAACCAGCCCTATTCGAGGGATTTTTAGCCCGAGGCATGATCTGAGGGGAACCGAAATAAATTATGGGAGTGATATAGATGTCAAGGTATAAATTGAGAATAATGATTTGTGAAATGGAGTGAATTGCCCTTTCAGAAGTAACCTTAGTGGAGCCTCATCAGGTATGGGCGGCACTACCAAGAGGTCGGTAGTGCCGCCATGCACGCCGTGACATCGCTTTCTGCATTTCCAAAATATATATTGCACAAAACTTGAGTTTGAGAATGATTAGAATATCAAATAGCAAGGGTCAACTTCTATTCGACCTAATCCATCAAGTTTTTGCGCAAGATCGTTCAAACAATTCACATTGATCATTGTTTTTCATCAAACCCTAGATTGCTCAAAAGAACAAAATCAAAAGGGAGATAAGAGAAATGAGGGGTACCTTTTGAAGGAGGAATGCACAAGGATGGGTCGGGAGAGGAATGCTCAAAATCTCGCAAGATTTGATGGAGATGGGGATTAGGGTTTGAGGAGAAGAGAGAGAGATGGAGAGAAATGAGGAAGGAGAAGAGTAACCGGGCGCAAAAAATGAAGATGTGAGAGAAAAAGAGTCCTCCGTTCGATGGAATATAACGCCACCCGAGTACACACCGAGCGGCACTACCGCCTAATATCCGATAGTGCCGAATAGTTTGTACTACCACCCGTAAACTCCTAGAGTGCCGGATCAGAAGATTTCAAGGAAAGTTTAAAGAAAAGGTTGCAAAATAGCTCATATGTTCTCCATAGTTTTATGATGGCATATTAGAGCATTTTCACCCGAGAAAAACTTTCACATAGCAAAAAGAATATATATATATATATATATATATATATATATATATATATATATATATATATATATATATATATATATATCCAACATGATTTTAATAAGATCCAAAGATTTTAAGAAACTTAAGGCAAGAACTGATGAAGAGACATGATTAAGTTGTTCGAGTCAAAACTACCTTGTAGAAGTCAAGAAATATTTGCATTCTAGTTCTATTGGCAAGGACTTGATTTGTGCCTTAGGTAGATCAATATAGATCAAGATTTTGATTTTAGAGTAATTTGAAGAAAAACAGAAAAAATTTACAGTTTATAAAACCCAAAATAGACTATTTTCAAATCACTTGTCCTAAAGAGGTCTAGAGACACTTTTTGAAGATAAATAGCACTATGTTTGATATTTTCATATTTGGGGGCTGTAGCATATGCATGGAAAGCATAACACTCCCCCTTAGTGTGAGACACATAAAAGAAAAAGCAAAGATCAATTTGAAGCCAACAAACACCAAAAGGAGAAAACCATTTGGATACTATCAATTAGGCCACATTAGAGATATCAATGACATTCAATTCATTCCATAATTCACAAAACCGGGTTTCATCCAAAGGTTTGGTTAGGATATCCGCTAATTGATCTTCGGTTCTAATGTGGCTAATCACAATATCACCTTTACTAACATGATCTCTTAGGAAATGATGGTGAATATCTATATGTTTGGTTCTTGAATGTTGGACCGGATTATTGGCTATTTTAACGGCGCTTTCATTATCACATAAAAGAGGCACCCTTTTGAAATTTATTCCATAATCCATTAAAGTTTGCCGTATCCACAATAATTGAGCGCAACAACTACCGGCAGATATATATTCGGCTTTGGCAGTGGATATGGCTACGGAGTTTTGTTTCTTGGAGAACCATGAAACTAGGGATTTACCTAGCAATTGACAACTTCCAGAGGTACTCTTTCTATCCACTTTGCAACCCGCATAATCCAAATCTGAATATCCAATTGAATCAAATTTAGCACCTTTGGGATACCATAATCCTATATTTGAGGAATGCTTTAAATATCTTAAAATTCTTGTTACAGCAACTAAATGACATTCTTTAGGAGAAGTTTGAAAACGAGCACACATGCATACACTAAACATGATGTCGGGCCTAGATCCGGTAAGATAAAGTAAACTACCAATCATAGATCTATAAAGCTTTAAATCTACTGGTTTACCTCCCTTATTTAGGTCGAGATGCCCATTTGATACCATTGGAGTCTTGATTGGCTTTGCGTCCTCCATGCCAAACCTTTTGAGAAGATTCTTAATATATTTGGTTTGACTCACGAATGTCCCTTCTTGAGCTGCTTGATTTGAAGTCCAAGAAAGAAGCTTAATTCACCAATCATGGACATTTCAACCTCCCTAGACATCATATCACCAAATTCTTTGCCAAAATCTTCGTTAGTAGAACCAAATATAATATCATCAACATAAATTTGGCATACGAAGAAATCTTCATCAAATATTTTTGTAAAGTGTGTTGTATCAACCTTCCCAATTTTGAACCCTTTTGAAATTAGAAAGTCTCTAAGTCGCTCAGACTATGCTCTAGGAGCTTACTTGAGACCGTATAGTGCCTTAGATAGTTTATAGACATGATTTGTGTGTTTAGAGTTTTCATAACCGGGGGGTTGTTCTACAAATACCAACTCAGATATTTGTCCATTTAAGAATGCACTCTTTACATCCATTTGAAATAATTTGATATCAAAGCAAGATGCAAATGTAAGCAATATTCTAATTGCTTCTAATCCAGCTACAGGTGCAAAAGTTTCACCAAAATCCAATCCTTCGACTTGAGTGAAACCTTGCGCTACTAATCTAGCCTTATTTCTTACGATAATACCATTTTCATCTTGTTTATTCCGAAAGACCCATTTTGTGCAAATAACATTATATTTCTTAGGTCTTTTTAGTAAAGTCCAAACATCATTGCGGGCAAAGTTATTTAGTTCTTCATGCATTGCATTTACCCAATCCGGATCATCTAGAGCTTCATCTATGTGAGTAGGTTCAAATGATGACACAAAAGAATAATGTTCACAAAAAGAGGCGACACAAGATCGAGTTTGAACACCCTTACTCACGTCACCCAATATTTGTTCTATTGGATGATCCTTGGAGAGACCACGATGAATTCTTTGAGGTAAAGGTTGAACTTGTTGCTCATTATCCTTCTCATCCACATCAATAGGTTGACTTTGATTCGGCATTGCGGAAATAGAAGGCTCAACTTGAGTAGAAAAAGGTTGATCCTCTTTATCTAATTCCAGCTTCACATCTCTAAGTGTCATATTCTTCATTGCTTCTCTTAAACCTTCTTCTCCTACATCATCCAAGTTTTCTTGCTTTTCTTGAGAGCCGTTAGTTTCATCGAATTCAACGTCACACGCTTTCTTCCACAAGCCCTTTATTTTTATTAAATACACGATAAGCTTTACTATTTGAAGAGTAACCAAGCAAGAGAATTTCACCACAACGACTTTGAAATTTGGATATAAAAATCGCAAGAAACCTTTTTCAAGATATAACATTTGCAACCAAAGACTCGAAAATAGGAAATATTCGGCCTTCTTCTAACAAGGAGCTCATAAGAGGTCTTTTTCAAAAGTCGATGCAGATATAGTCTATTTGTTACATGACAAACGGTATTAATGTCTTCTGCCCAAAAACTATTGGAAGTACCATATTCATCAAGCATTATTCTTGCCATTTCAACTAATGTTCGATTTTTTCGTTCTACAACTCCATTTTGTTCCGGAGTGTAGGTAGCGGAAAGCTCGTGCTTTATTCCAAGTTCATCACAATAATCTTCAATTCTTGTATTTTTTAACTCGGAACCATTGTCACTACGGATTTTCTTTATTTTAAAATCAAATTCATTTTCAGCCCTTTTTACAAATCTTTTGAAAATTTCGGAGGCTTCGGATTTTTCATCCAAGAAGAATACCCATGTATATCTTGAGTAATCGCCAACGATGACTAAACAATAAGAATTACCCCCGATGCTCTTATAGGTTGTCAGGCCAAACAAATCCATATGTAAGAGCTCTAATGGTCTAGATGTGGACATGATACTTTTTGAAGGTTGAGAGCTAGCCACTTGCTTGCCGGCTTGACAAGCACTACAAAGTCTATTTTTATCAAACTTCACATCTTTCAAGCCCACAACTAAATCATTTTTGAAAAACTTTTTGAGTTGAATCATCTCAATATGAGCTAGTCTTCTATGCCATAACCATGCTAAGAGGTTTTTGCCATTAAGCATGTTTGAAGACATGAGTCATTTGAGGTGAAGTCAACCAAATATAAGTTTCCAAATCTAAAACCTTTAAATACTAAGGAGTTATCATTTTCTTTGGAGATAACTACACCATTTCTAGAGAAGTTACAAACAAGACCTAAATAACATATTTGAGCAACAGATAGTAAGTTAAAAATTAATGTTTCAACTAAAGATACATTAGAAATAGAAAGGTCGTTTGATATAGCAATCTTACCCAAACCTAAAACCTTTCCTTTGCTATTATCGCCAAACGTGATCATGTCACGTTGTCCACTTCCTGACTCAAATGTGGTGAACATCTTCCGGTCCCTGGTCATGTGTTGGGTACACCCACTATCCAACACCTAATGCCATCCACCGGTCTTGTAGTTCACCTACAAAAGAAAATCAAATCCTTTTAGGTACCCAAATTTGTTTGGATCCTTGGAGGTCAGTAACCATGGTTTTGGGCACCCAAACGGCTTTCTTTCTTTAACCAATTATTGGGGTCCCAACAAATTTAGCAAATACTTTACCCTTTTATCTTTCTTAAGAACATAGTATGAATCATAAATATTGTCTTTTGATGCTTTACCTAAAGAACAATCATTTGTTAAATGTCCTACATCATGGCATTTATAACAAAACTTACCATTTGAATTCACAAAGCAGTGAGCCTTTTTACTTAATTTCTTATTATTCTTAGGAACGTACCTAATCTTTCTTTGTTATATGAACATATTTGACTATTTAAAATTTTATTTAAGGTATCCTTACCATTAAAGAATTTCTCTATACTTTTTTTTAGTTTGTTTACTTGTTCCTTAAGCTAATTGTTTTCAACAACTAAATTTTTATGGCATGAATTTGCACTAGAACATGAAGTGAATGATATATCAACCAAATCATCACAAGACGTGGATATGCTCGATTTTGCTACACAATATGAATCATCTTCTAATCTAGGCAAATTTTCAATAATATTGCATTCAATACTAATATCTTTTGAGGATGTTGGATGATCCTTTGCAATGAGTGTCTCATGAGCTTCCTTTAGCTCTTCAAAAGAGTTTTTAAGTGAAAGAAATTCTTTTCTCAAAACCTTATATTTAGACTTTTCTTTGCCAACATACTCATTCAAATCCTCAAGCATATCCATTAGCTCATCATATGAAGGTTCATCATCATCATTCGATTTTACCTTAAAATCTCCTTTAGCCATAAGACATAAAGGAATGACGAATGGTGATGAAGCTTCATTGATGGCGACGTCGGCGAGACCCTTCTTCTTTGAAGGTGTGTCCTCCTCGGATGAGTCAAAATCCGAGTACTCTTCCTCGGAATCCCACTCTCCAATGTGAGCTTCGCCCTTGCCATCCTTTTGAAGCTTCTTGAAGAGCTTCTTTTTCCCTTGAAGAAACCTTTTCATCTTAGGCAACTTGTTCCTTTCATCCTTCTTCTTGGGGCAATGAGAAGCAATGTGCCCCTTTTCATCACACTTATAGCACCGGATATTTGTATATTGATTTGAACTAGAGTGTTGGCCCTGTTTAAACTTTTGAGGAGCGCTAGAGCTTGAATGTCTCCTCATGAATCTTTTCATCCTTCTTACGAGGAGTGCCATCTCCTCCTCAATGTCCTCGTCATCAGAGTCATCAAGCATTTCATCACTTGACTTTGCTTTCGCCTTTAGAGCAATAGACTTCTTCTTCGACGAGTTTTGCTCCAATAACTCCTCCTTGTCCTTCTTGTGAAGCTCATTTGTAATGAGATTTTCAAGAAGTCCGGTGGGCGTCATTCTCGGCAACTCCAGTGAGTTGAGGAATAACGTCACCAAGGTCTCGTACTTCTCCGGAAGGGCCCTAAGCATCTTTCATTAATATTTTCATGGGGTAACATAATAAAACTCTCATATTTGATATGAAACATATACAATTTGGCTTCTTTGACTGAGGATGTGCCCTCATGAATTTCCGAGAGGGTATTCCAAATCTCATGAGCGGTTTTGAGGTTGCTTACTCGATTGAACTCATCCGCATTCAAAGCGCCAAAAAGAGCGTTTATAGCTTGAGCTTTGAGATGAGCATTTCGCTCTTCTTGTTCCATTGTAAGTGTGGGATTGGCTCAAGCAAAACTCTCATCTACAATTCTCCATATGCTTGGGCTCATGGCTTTTAGATAAACGGTCATACGAATTTTCCAATACGTATAATTTATACCATCGAAAAATGGTGCCTTGCCTATTGACACTCCATCACTAGTCATCCTTACTCTCTAGGCGGTAAAGCCCTAAAAGAGAGTCCAAGCTCTGATACCACTTGTAGGATCAAAGACAACCGACTAGAGGGCGGTGAATAGGAGGTTTCTAAAATTTTAAAGCTAATTTTACTTTTGTCTATTTTCTAAGCGAGACTTGACAACAAATTCAATTTTTCCAATTATTCCTTCTAGTGATCATACGTTTAATAAGCTAGACAAGTAAGAGTAAAAGACAACTCCAGTTTCTAATATGACTAAATTTGCTAGGAACAAGAATTTAACAGAAGAGCAATATATGTAAAACACAAGAAGGAGGAGACAAGAATTTTATCCCATGGTCTCAAAGATTTGCCAGTCTCCCCTAATCCATGTTGAGGTGACTTGAAACCCTTCAAGCCAACTCCAACCACTTGAGCCTTCCTCAATCACTCGTGGTAGCTCTTTCCCACTCCAGGTAGGCGAGCTCCTTGCCTTTACAACAATCGGACCTTCACACAAACTTTTTTGTGAAGGTCACTGACACCACTTGCCTCCAAGCCATTTAGGAGGCGGCAACCTCCAAGAGTAATAAACTTGATGTTGGCTTGAGACTCTTTAGTGCTTCCAAGATGGCTCAACAAATGTAAAGCACTCAAATTTCCTCTCTAAACTCAAAAATGAAGAATTGAATGTGCTTTAGAGTGGAGAGACTTGCTTGGGCTTTAAATGAATTCAATGGAGTCACCAACCAACCCTCAATACAGGTGAGGGGGTATTTATAACCCCTCCACACCTAAACTAGTCGTTCTGATAATTTAATTAGGCAAAGTTGTGGGGCAGACTACCGCCCTCTAGGGGCCGGTAGTGCCACCCATGGTGCCAACAGGTAGTTTAGCAATTAATGCACTGACACGTAGCCATTTTCTTGGAAATTCCTCCAAGCCCAGCACAACTGCTATGGGGTTCGGTAGTGCCGCCTCCATGTCGGCAAAAACACTATTCTGTCATAAAGGTACAGCAGCTTGTTAGTGTCGTAGTGCATAAGTCTTGACACTCTCGCTCTAGCACATCGGTAGTGCCACCGTCATTTTTTCGAGGAACAAGCCCATTTGTTAAAAGGCAACCGACATTGTTAGTCTTGGAGTAGTGCAAGCGCGTACTACCGCCTACCATTCCGATAGTGCCAACGAGACTACCTCAAAAGATCATGCCCTCTGTTAAATAACTTTCACTATTTTTATTGCGGTAGTGCCGACTAGATCGGCACTACCGCTGTAACCGCCGGTAGTGCCGCATATACAGAAATGGCATGATTTTAAACATAATTTTGAATGCTTGACTGAACTATTTCGAATTTGAGCCATATTGGTTGCACTTTTTGAGTTCAAGCTACTAATGAAGTCCCCCTTTATAGTACGGTATACATCCTAACAACCCGATCTTTCCTTCAACACGAAGATTGGCAAAACAGCTAAAAAATAACTTAAGCTTTTATACCTTGATTGCTTGCACATTTGATGCTTACTGTTCTTTTTCACCCACTTGACGCTCCTATGGTCTTCAAAATATTTTGACCAACCTGCTTTCATTATTCTCATACAAACATCGTTAGTCCTTTAACCACGATTGTCATTAATTACCAAAACCTTAACCAAGTAGGGCCTAGATGCTTTTAGCAAACACCACCTCAGGGTTGATGAACAAAACTAGGTGTTGGTTCGTCATGGCTCACTACACCACTACAGAATACCACATCACTGCCAGTTCCAAACTGGCATCACTGCTGGATATTGGAACCGGCAGTGCGTGATTGATAGTAATAGTCAGACTAATTAGAACCGGCAGTGATAGTGTAATTCTAAAAATCACTCGACAAAATCAAAAAATAAATTTATTTCCCCTGGACCAATCTATATTTACTACTACGCACGGTCGTGCATCGCACATCACAAGTCAGACGATTTTCGCATGAAATACGCGCGCGTGCGGTTGCTAGGATTCGAACCTTTGACCTGCAGCTTCGCGTAAACACTCCTTACCATCTCACCTAACACACACTTCTCAACTACTATAAGATATATATTCCTTTTATCCCTTCAGATTCGAAAGTTTCAACGATTATTTGGACATTTAAATGACTTCAAATAAAAAAGTTGTCAACAACAAAGTTGCAGATCTCATCGAGAGCTACAATTTTTATATAAATTTTGTCTCCATCCGACTCCGTATGCAAAAAGTTATGGTTTTTTCAAAAAATATTATCACTGTCGAATCGATTCCAACCGGCAAGTGATAAATTCTTGTTGAGAACCGGCCGATAATAGTCTCACCGACAGTTCGGATTCCAAATAGGTAGTGATAATATTTAAAAAATCATAACTTTTACATACAGGGTCAGATGGAAACAAATTTATATAAAAATTGTAGCTCTCGATGAGATCTACAACTTTGTAGTTGACAACTTTTTATTTGAAGTTATTTAGATGTCCAAATAATCATTGACAACTTTTATCCCTTCGTATCCGAAAGTTTCAACGATTATTTGGATGTCTAAATGACCTCAAATAAAAAAGTTCTCAAGTACAAAGTTGTAGATCTCATCGAGAGCTACAATTTTCATATAAATTTTGTCTCCATCCGTGTAACATCCCAAAATTTGGAGTTTTGGAATGTTTAAAAATCAAATTGAACCCTTTGCATTTTCTTGGAATTAATTGAAGCTTAATATGAATTTTCTAATAATGAAAAGATTTAATTTCAATAATCTATATATCAAATCAAAGGTTTCCAGTTTTTATTGAGTTCCTTGTGCTTCAAGGAATTTTTTCTATATTTTTGGAGATTTTTTTGAATTTATTTGGTATTTATTTGAATTTCTTTGCTTTTCTTGGAATTTCTAGAAATTTCTTTAATTGAAAAATCGTTTTTATTTCCAAATCTTTCGCGGGCCGAATTTCCCCGGCCCAGCTCCTATTCCTCGCCTCAGCCCGCGATGCTCCACGTCGGCCCAGCCCGTTGTCTTTCCGCCGAAACCCTAGCCAGCTCATCATTAGCCGTTGGATTTTGATCGCGTGGCCTAGATTCATCCGCGTAGTCTTGCGCTGTCGACCGTTCGATCGATTTCTACATGGACAGCCGAGATGCAGCCACGTCATCGCTGCCGCCGACGCCAGTGTCGCGTAAACCCTAGCCGCCGCGAACTCGATCTCCGCATTTTGTACGCCTCCCGGGGCTATTTAAGACCCCGAGGACCACCTCCTGAGGTTTGCCTCTCCGCTACGCCCACTTCTCCCTAGCTCTCCCGCACGAGCCGCCGCCGTCATCTCGCACGAACTCACCGAAGTTCTCCACCGTGCCCATGACCTTCTCCGCCATCGTTTGCCCTCTCCGGTGCCCCTCCGCCGCAGCCGAGTGCTTGTCCGAGTCGCCCGTGTCCTCCTCTTCCGGATCCCCACCGAATCGAGCCCGGTTCGCTGCCCTTTCGTCGCCCGCCGTGTTGTCTTCCCCGAGTCTGGTGAGTGCGTCGCCGCCCCTCATCGCCGGCCTTCTTCGTAAAACCTCAGCCATTCGATCGCCCGCCGACGTCTCTGATCGCTCCACGTCGCCGCACCCGCACCCTCGCTTCGCCGCCCTCTGATCCCGCGCCACCATCCGATGTGGGACGCGCGGCCGTGCTGCGTGTGCGTGCCGCGTCAGCCACACTTTGCCCCGTGTCCGTCCCGTCGCGGCTACCTCAGCCATAGCCGCTCACGTGGCGTCCACGTCAACTTGATTTGCCACATCACCCTGTGAGCCTTCGGTAAACCCGGTCCACCGCGAGCCGTGTCACTGATGCGTGGGCCCCACGTGTCAGAGGCATTTCTTTCCATTTTTCCTAATTTTCCCAAAATTTCGAAATTCAGCCAATCACGTGATGACACATGTCAGCCTCTCTGAATTTCTCTGATTTTCTCTCCCAAGAAACTTCCGGAGGCTCGTTCTCCTTCGTCCAAACTCCGATTGGAGCGATTCAAATTTCTAAATTTTTGTAAAATCAAGCTCTACTTTCCAGAGCAATTTATTTTCAGTTTTCAGCTTGTTTATGTCTCTGTTTTGTATTTATTTGATTTTGTTGCTTTATTTTCCGGTAGACGCGAACCCGAAGGAGCGAACAGAGACTTCGAAGACCAAGACTCAGCATTAGATCAGCAAGGCAAGTCGTAACCTTTGATCATATTGAACCCATGTTTGCAAAAGTAATTTGTTTTATACAATTGCAAGTTATTTGTGTATCAATGCTAGTTTATGGGAGTAGCTATTCACTTGATTGACATTATGCCACCTTGATTATTGAAATGCCATATACCCATTGTTAACCTTAGGATTGGGACATTATTAGTTGGACATAATCATAGTACCAACATGGAGTTATCGTAGCTATGCTTAGCCATGCTTAGTTGTCGGATGGGATTCATATCACCTGTGAACTAATGTTAATCTTGACTTAATGAGATATTGAATTGTGGCTGTTGTCCACTGTTGTAAAACTTGTTGTACCATGGTAGGGGATACCATTAGTCTTGGTTGAACCAAATGTTCTTCCCTCAGGCAAGTGATCGTGCAGTAAAGGGGGTGCTGTCTACCACATTGGGATGTGGCTGTCTTGCCTGAGACAACTTAAGGACTTAATCTTGTGTGCCATTGAACTGGGCCTAACCATGCAACCACAAGTCCGGTATGGGACGGAACTAGCTGATTAATTTGCAATGTCTAGTCTTGAGTATTGCCAAGTGTTGGTGTGGGTTCCGGGATGGACGTGTAGACTCACATGGCTCAAGAGGGGGCCCCGAGGGGCAAAACCTTAGAGGGCAGTACTGGGTCTAGACATGCATTGTAAAGGCTTTGTAGTGATCTCTCTGCCGACACACCAAAGGAAGTGTCTTCATAGCGCTTGGCACTAAGGGATGATCATGTCTTGTTGGTAAAGCTGTACAAACTCTGCAGAGCGTAAAACTATTCGAATAGCTGTGTCCGCGGTCATGGACAAGCCTGGGGATTTCACACGAGGTATAGAGTGTTTTCTTGAAATGTGGAATTGTTGGGTTGTGAACGGGGAGTTCACTGTTGTTTTGTTGTCTAAAGCTATGCTGTTGAATTGTGTGGTTGATACTTGTTTCAAATGATGTAGGGTGATGCCTCGCCATTCTGTTCATGTTGTCTACCATTGATTTACTAGTTACTTATTATTGTTTTTATCAATCTGCCTTCAATCTATTTATTGTATTTAAATTCAAGTTATTGCTTTACGCAAATGAACCATATGGCTATCCTTTGTCAAGCCGTGCATGAATATATTGCATCATTTCCTACGGCTTGTTGAGTACGCTTTTGTACTCACGGCTTTATGCCCTTGTTGTTCGATTCTTTGAGGAAGAACTAGGTAATGAATATCAAGAGGAGGAGTACTATGAAGACTACGTCGACTAGGATGTCGTTTCCCTAGACGATTGCCTGTGGCATGTCGAATGGCCTGAGTTATCTTATTTCCGCTGCAACAGTTTTTTTTGTTTCTTAAGCCAAAAGTCATTGGTGTATGAACCTTGACCATACGGTCGTTTGCTTTATTCAATAATAATTTGCTTCTTCTTAGTTATTTCGATGTATGGAATGATATGTCATCTATGTTTCCACTGTGTGCACTAGCGTGATCCTAGACTAGTGCAGTATACATAGAGGGTTTCGAATTTGCATATCCGAGTCCCGACAATCCAACTCCGTATGCAAAAGTTATGATTTTTTCAAAAAATGTTATCACTGCCGGTTCTTGTTGAGAACCGGACAAGCACTGATAATATTTTTTAAAAATCATAATTTTTGCATACAGAGTCGGATGGAGATAAAATTTATATGAAAATTGTATCTCTCGATGAGATCTACAACTTTGTAGTTGACAACATTTTTATTTGAGGTCATTTAGATGTCCGAATAATCGTTGACAACTTTTATCCCTTCATATCTGAAAGTTTCAATGATTATTTGGACATCTAAATGACTTCAAATAAAAAAGTTGTCAACTACAAAGTTGTAGATCTCATCGAGAGCTACAATTTTTATATAAATTTTGTCTCCATCTGACCCCGTATGAAAAAGTTATGATATTTTCAAAAATATTATCACTATCGATTCGATTTCAAACCGGCGGTGATATTTCCTCAATTATCACCGACGGTTCTTCTAAAGAACCGGCAATAATAGTATCATTGCCGATTTAGCTTATGAACTGGCTGTAAAAGTATTATCACTGCCGGTTCTAGCTGAATTGACAGTGATATACCGGTAAGAAAGAGGTTTTTTGTAGTAGTGCTATCTCATTGCCCTGCAACTCGTGTTGAACGTTAGAAAGTATAATGCGAAATCCTATGAAAGTCACCAGGTGTATGATGCGTTACTCATAGTGTCCAACATCGTAAAGTAAAAATATCGATGGCTATCATTTGGTACATACGGAACAGATCCTCAAAACTGAGTTGGAATGTCCCATGCTCATCGCGGTGGAAAATATCCCTTTCTACACCTCATAGTGAAGTCGACTCGACGCTCTTCCTCTTTGACCCTATCAATGTATCATCCATAGACCATGCAAGTAAACTTGCTTAAATCATTCAATAGGTTGGATGCAATCAGGGTTTTCCATGTACGTAGGACTTAAAATCATGAGGGGTCATCTTATTGTTTGCCAACTTTCCTTTCTGTGCAGAAGAAATCTTCGAGGTCGGGGCAAGGGGCTCTACATGTGTTGGAGGGCGCGTTGTGGCCTCTATTAGCTTTGCCTTCTTTGAAGGAGTCATCGAGGCCTCCTGCGGTTTAGTGGCTATCGTGCTAGTCCTTTTACATGCGAGCTCTGCACTCTGCGTAGGAGTAGGAGCAGGAGTAGGCGCAGGTACGGTAGGAACCTACGAAGCTCGTGCATATGTAACTTATTGAAATACTACTAGAAGAGTAGAGAAGATGTGGGGGATTTTTACCTTGACCAGTATGACACCCATCGTGGGCCACTTGATGAACGACATGCGTGCTTGCCCGAGAGTGGTGATATCTTTGTTGGGGAAAATACATCACATGTGATATGAAGTCTCTTCGTGGACGTAGTCCATCTGCACCCTCATGTAGCCCTTCCCCAAGGGCATGTGATACGAAGTCTCTTCATGGACGTAGTCCATTTGCACCCTCATGTAACCCTTCCCCAAGGGCTGACCATGCATAGTGTTGGTCTCCTTGCATGGAAATGCAACCCCGTGTGCAATCTCGACAGGAAATCCGTCCTCCATCAGGGTAAGCTGGCACTTGGCAGGCGCTTGCAAGAAG
The DNA here is from genome assembly GCA_036346375.1 of Guadua angustifolia. Classification (NCBI taxonomy): domain Eukaryota; kingdom Viridiplantae; phylum Streptophyta; class Magnoliopsida; order Poales; family Poaceae; genus Guadua; species Guadua angustifolia. The sequence continues at coordinate 749,646 of JAYEVE010000861.1, read as the reverse complement.
TGCGCAACTTGAGGAAAAACATTGTGGGAGTTACACTTGTAGCTTCAAGTCAGAAAAAATTAATTTTTACCTTTAGCTGGGTACCAGTGTCATCATTTTTGGAACCGCAGCTACTGGGTCGGGGCACAGACTTCTCTACGGGAGGCGAGGGCATCTGGCTCTGACTCTAGGAGATTATCACCATCATCTCGGCCATCAGGCACTCCTCACGTGCCATCATCTCCCCCTCATCTCCTCCCTCAGCTACTCCCTAAGTGTGTCCTTGAGGCACTCCGCACTTGCCTCCCATGATCTTGATCTGGCACTCGCAGTGTCATCTTGGAAGTAGGTCTTCTCTGTATGCCCCACCCCTACGGCAAGCACCCGGCCCTTATGGTTAGGCTTTTTTATCACAGACGACAGGATGTCATTCATTCCTTGGCTCTGAAAGGTCCCCTGCTCTTTTCGTTGGCTTATCTCTTCCTACAATAAGCGAGTACAGATTAGATCTGAAATACAAGTTGGGTCTACTACAACGTACTAAGTTAGATGTCATACGATGGAGACGACATGCGCGGTAGAGGGGTTTGCTTCTACATGCTACCCGTCGACGGTTTTCTTTGTCCTCGTTAATACCCAGTCGCGTGCGCGCTCCTCACGTATGTGGAGTAAGGCATCACTGTCTCGGAGTTCGCGCACTCCTCGGCTAGTCGCGCCTACTCTACCTTCTTCCCTTCATAGCCGCCAGTACCGAGGTGGTGTCGGTGCATGTTATGCCATTGGATAGCAGTGTTCCTCTCTCTCAGCTGCTCTGCCAAATATCAGGAGTAATGAATGGATACCTCTCAAATGATGTACGGCCTTTCATCACGTACTCACTGTGCATGAGGACTCTAAAGTGCCTCAAGGCCACACCCGTCCTCTTCATAGCGTATCGCCTTGCATTGCATTCATCTTCCCCCTCTATCACTATAGGAATCTGACATTTTTTCGTCGCGACGACATCGACGATAACAAGGGTTTCTGACGAAAATGACTATTTTCGGTAAACTACGATGAAAAAAAGCGATTTAAAATAACTCGACAAAAAACGAGATGGTTTAATTCGATGTCGAAACAAACATAATATATTTTCGCCGGTCGACCTAATCGACGAAAAGAAGAAATCGATGGCTAATAGTTTTTAAATCGTCACCATAGTCCGAACAAACTAAAATATCTTGAACCATCTTTGGAAGATGCCGAGATTTCGCTTTGGTGTGGCCGATTTAAAATCGTCATCTCCCGATATTTTCGTCGGCTGGGCGTTTTGGTGACGAAAATATTGGGGAGATGCCCAGTATTTTCGTCGGTCTGGGGTGGGTCTGATGAAAATACTGGGCATCTTCTAGTATTTTTGTTGGCACAGGCGTGGCAAGCGAAAATCTTGGGCATCTCCCAGATTTTCATCGACGAACACCAGGATCGACGAAATACTAGGCATCTCCCACCATTTTTAAATCGGCTACACCCAAGCCGACGAAAATACTGGGAAGATGTAACATCCCTAATTTCAGTCTTTTGACTAAAGTTAATTTAAATTAATTATTTTCAAAATTTAGATTTTTCTTGGTGTTCTATTTAACCTGGCATCCATATCCTTCCAAAATTGAAGTTCAATCTTTTACCGTCCGCAAAATCAAATTCCCAATTCCGGTCCTTATTCGAAATTTCGCCCGAGTTCCAAAATGCTCTAAAAACTCGAAACCTATTGCATTAGGTTCCAAATATTCTAAAATGATTTTGGGAATTATTCCAAGATTTTTAGAATCTATTTGCTCTTTTATCTCTCGCGGTCTATCATCAAATTCAGTTTATTCGTTCCGGAATAATCTAAATTCCAAAATTCATCAAAATTCAGTGAAACCAATTTTATTGGGTTCCAAATAATCTCTAGTATTTTTAGGAATTTTTCCAGGATTTTAGATTATTTTTACTATTTTATTCTTCACGCTTTTGTCTTTTCATTTCTTCCGGCCAATGAGAAAGCGACACGTGGCAGTACTGTTCATCGTCTTCTTCCTCTCGACAATGCAACGTGCAGAAATTTTCAGTTTTTGACTCCATCTTCAAATGCTCATAACTTCCTCCACGATTGTCCGAATCTAGTGAAATTTGAAGCGTTGCGACGGCGTCGTAATGGAGATTGATTCTCCCACCATTGCTTATCTCGAAATGAAGCGAAACGGAAGCTGCAAGCACTTCTTTGCCGTTTCTTGTTTTAGCCATAACTCCTCCGTTTCTCCTCCTCTCCGAGCGTGTGAGTACTCCAAACGTGCGTATCGACGTCCTCTACCCTGTGCTCACCTTGCCCCTTTGGTTCTGTGTCATTTGCTATCCCAAAACTCGCGAAAACCGACGCCCGACGTCCTCCAAAGACACCGGCGAGCCATCTTTTGTTCCGGTGAGTTTTCCGGTGAACCAACCGCGTCACTTTGTGCCTTTTGCTCCCAGGAACATAACCAATCAAGTGGATTTGATTTTCGTTGCAGTTTGACCCCGGATTTCGAGTTTGTTCGTCGTCAACCGTCGTTCCGTTCGTCGTCGATTTCTCCCGATTGGGTAAGAATCAATTCAATTCCTTGCAACCGTAGACTCCCCTTGATGCTAGCTATCCGATGCTCACCTTAGTTTCAAGAAATTTCAAGTTTTCGGGTGTTTTTGACTGTCGTGCCGCCGGCTCGTTTTTGCCTCGTCGCGCTGTCGCCGTTGCCGACCTTCTCGCCGCCGGGCTGCGTGCGCCCTGCCCTTGCCTCACCTCGCCGCACCTTTTCCCAGCCCCGGCAGCCGCCGCCGTGCCCCGCCGCCGCCCGTGGCCGCGACGCCATGCGCACCTGCCGAGCCACCTCCTGGCGCCGCCGCCTCTGGCCGACTCCGGCGAGCTTCCACTCCGGCGAGTCCACTCCGGCGAGCCCCTCCGGCGAGTCCACCTCCCCACTGGCCGGAGCCCTTCTTTCTCTAGCCGGTGTTGTCCTTTTCCTTTAGCTGTGCGCTGCTACTACTCCTCCATGGATTCTCTGTACAGGCACTTTGAGAAGAAGTCTTTGAGTCAATGACTAGTGGACCCCATGTGTAAGGGAGTAAGCAAAATCAGAAAACGTGGGGAAAAAGAAAAGATTCCAGAAATATTCTCTCGTTTTCTATTTTTCCAATCCGACAGACTTCAAACAATTGTTTCTCCTTCGTCGTAACTCCGAATCGAGTGATTCCAATTGCTAAATTCATCTAAATTCATCCTCTATCTGCCAGTATTTTTATTATAATTTTTAGTTTCTTTTAAATTTGTTTTATTCTTTTCGTATCGTTTTGCCAGAGTCGAAGAAGCGGTCGTAAATGAGCCAACGAGAGAAGACTTTCAGAGTAGCGATCGCACCTCGTCGACGAAATGCAAGTCGTAGACCTTTGATCATATTGAACCCATGTTTGCAAAAGTAATTTGTTTTATACAATTGCATGCTATTTGTTTACAAGTGTTATTTCTTGGGTTAGCTAAGCGTCTATTTGTCACTATACCACCTTGATTAATTGAGATGCCATGTATCCATTGTCACCCTAGGATGGGTTGTTTACTAGTTGGACATAATTGTAGTACCAACATTGGGTTAACGTATCTATGCTTAGACATGCTTAGTTATCGTTGGGATTCATATCATCTGTGAACTAATGTTAATCCCGACCTAATGAGATATTGAATTGTGGTCATTGACCCTTTGTTGTAAAACTTGTTGTACCATGGCAAGGGATGCCATTGGTCTTGGTTGAACAAAATGTTTTCCCTCGGGCAAGTGATCGTGCAATAAAGGGTGCCGCAAGCACATTGGGATGTGGTTGTCTTGCTCGAGATAATTTAAGGACTTAATCTTGTGCGCCATTGAACTGGGCCTAACTGCAGCAACCACAAGTGCGGTATGGGACAGACCTAGTCGATTAATTTGCAATGTTTAGTCTTGAGTACTTGCCAAATGTTTGTGTGGGTTCCGGTTGTGCGGGTAGATTCACATGGCTCAAGAGGGGCCCCAGGGGCGAAACCTTAGAGGCGCATACCAAGTTTAGGCGTGCATTGTAAAGACTTTGTCATGATATCTCTGCGACACACCAAAGAAAGTGTGTTAATATCGATTGCACTAAGAGATGTTCATGTCTTATGGGTAAAGCTGTACAACCTCTGCAGAGTGTCAAACTATTCGAATAGCCGTGTCCACGGTCATGGACAAGCCCGGGGATTTCACACGGGGTATAGAGTGTTTCATGAAATGTGGAATTGTGGGAATGGGAACGGGGAGTTCACTGTTGTTTTGTTGTCTCAGGCTATACTGTTGAATTGTGTGGTTGATACTTGTTTGAATGATGTAGGGTGATGCCTCGTCATTACATTCATGTTGTCTACCATTGATTTACCGATTATTTATTATTATTTTATTAATCTGCCTTCAATCTATTTCTTGTATTTCAATTCAAGTTATTGCTTTACGCCAAATGAACCATATTATGCCTTCCTTTGTTTAAGCCATGCATTTAGTTACTTGAATTAAGTTTTCGAGACTTGCAGTATGTTGCATACTCACCCCCGCTTTTTATTATTGGGTGCTTATTCCATAAAGCAGATGAAGACATCTGTGGTGAAGACTTTGAAGAGGAGGAATACTATGAAGACTACGTGGACTAGGAAGGCGTTCTCCAGACGATTGCCTGTGGCATGTCGAATGGCCTAAAGTTATTATATTTCCGCTGCAACAGTTTTATTTGTTTCTTGAGCCATGAGGCTTTGGTGTATTAACATTGACCATATGGTCGTTTGCTTTATTCAATAATAATTTGCTTCTTCTTAGTTATTTGATGTATGGAATGATATGTCATCTATGTTTTCCTTTGTGTGCACTAGCGTGATCTGGACTAGTGCAAGATACCTGAGGGTTTGGATTTGCATATCCGGTCCCGACGAAGATGCCTGTATTTTCTCAACTGTCCTTCGCTTTTCTCTGAGGCTCTCTGAACGGTTGTCCTTTGATACACTACCAGGCTCTCTGAACGAATGTTTTTCTTGAAAGAGCGCTTCTATCCTCCACTCTATAAAGCCTGTGTGATCCATGTCATTTTATGAATAAGCAGTGTTTGCATTCACCATTCGACACAGAAACAGGTATAATAACCATTTACAAACACATAGTCAACAAACGGCATCAACCACCATGGAATATATGTAATAACCATTCAGCAGGAAACAGATGTATTAACCATTCACCAATAGTCACACATAATCATGAACACAGAGTCAACACATCCAACACAACGCATTCACATCACACAAACTAGATCCAGCACATCACATATATTCATTTCCTACTCAAGTCATATTACAAAAGATCTAACTATCAGGGTTGTTCGAGTTATGTGCACTACCTCCAAATGCGAGGAAACCATCGACATCCGGGGAGCTTTGTCGAGCGTGTGAGGTCGAACCCTGTAGAAAGGACATATATAATTTGATGTTAGTATTGAATTGCAATAACTAGAACAAAATAGAAAACTATATGTATGTACCTATCTTTGGTGGAGGTGGCGAAGTATCAGGAGGAGGAGGGGCTCATGCAAGTCAATCGAGTCCCCATTTGCAGAGGCATTCCTACATAAGCAACATTCCTCATACATTCAGTGTCCAACTAAAATTGTCTAGCTAAACACTTAATCACTAAAATTGAACCTTTTTAACTTGTACAAAGGACTGAAAGTACTCTTGTTGTCTTCTCATGTTTCTCATCTCCTCCTCCTGTTGTGCTAGGCACTCCTGTTGTTGCCTCAGTTGATCCCTTGATTGCAACAGCTCTTGATGAAGCCTTGTCTCTCGAGAGCAGCGAGCGCTGCTCTGTGATGATTGTGACATTCTTGCTTGGCTCAAAGCAACGTCAGAGTCCACAACGCCATTGAACATTGCGTACCTTCAAGACATTAGAAACCAAATGTATTCATTAATTGCAACTAGACACTCACAATCATATCATAATTTCCGACAACTTTTAGAAGGGCGAATGATCTCACCTTCTATGTCTCTTGCCTCCACCCCTTTGGTACAACGCCCCGACATCTAGGTCTTCCCTCCTCCAGTTGTAGTCTAGGCCATGACGTCGAGCTATTTCTTCCCCATATTTCTCTGATCACAATGTTGTTAATACAACAATTTAAAAATCAGATTACTTCATAATAGAGTAAACAACTTACAAGCCTCTCGATCATTTGCTGGTCAGCATAGCCGATCAGTGTGTAGGATCCTCGCTCATGTGTCCCCGAAGATATGTCTTTATGTAGCTGGGGGCAACGCCACTTTCAGCCTCCTGTAATCAAAAGTTAGTATCATGCATATCAAATCATAATAAAATAATTATACAGACATACCATGCACTTCGCTAAGTGTAGGTGTCCATCGGAGCCATACCGGTGCAGAACCGGATCACCTGCCTCTCGATTGCCTCTCTTCTTGTTCGACTTGGCAACAAAAGCAGGGGATGCCTAGTACGCACAAAGAGCCTGACAAGCATCAGGGTACTTCAGTGACCAGGGGATGGCTACCTGTAGGTACTCGTCCTCGCGTAGGTAGATCCTGGATACCCCGAGCTTCTTGTTCATCTTCTCTTGCTTCACCCTCTTGTAGAACATGCAAACCGCCTGGATTCTTGCATTGGAGATCATGTCCTACACCACCTTTGTTGCTGCCTTGTTGAACACCTTGTGCGCCTTCTCGCGATTGGCATGGACATCCTCGTCCTGCAAGCGATACCTCTCCTAGAACAACAATGCTTAAGTCAGCAAAATTCCATCTATATGTATGAACTGCACAGAGGTAAAGAACATACCAAGAAATCGTACACACCTCACAAGAACTGCAGTGCGTGTCGGACATCGAGTAGCCAACTGTAGTGCTCCCACTTAAGGGCAGTTGCTGACACCATTGATTTCCACCAAGCCCGGTAGTGGTGGCGGCAGATGGCTCCCAGGACGGAGTTAACCTACCTATGCTGGCGGCACCCTCCCACACCATGTCATCCCATTGCCTACATTTCATGAAATCAAACCGATTAGTTATACAACAAATTGCAAAATAAATTAGCAAAATTAACTTACCAGTCCCCACTAGGGGCGATCAACCTCCGCAACCTATGTTCAACCACTGGGGGTATGTTGTTACATCCCCGGAACCTGAAAATAGCCAAACATGAGAATGCAAATTCTAGGCACACTACAACATGCTAACACAAGTACTTGAAGGACTGTGTAGAAGGTGCGTCATCATCACCCTCCTCTACTTCATCTCCCTCGTGCCCCTCATCCCCCTCCGCTCTGTCTCCATCGTCCCCCTCATCCTCTTCACTGTCGTCGTCCTCCTCCTGTGCCTCAGAACCAGCTACTGCAGGAGCAACCTCCTCCTATGCCTCCTCCAGACACCTCTCAAACGATCTCTACCGGCTCCTAGTCAAGGCACTCCCCTAGAAGAGGGAGTCTTGACTCCTACCAGCTTGACTCCTAGAAGAAGAGCTGTCGGTGCTCTTGGAGATCGCCTTATGCATGCTTGAAAAAAGACTTGATCTGCAAAAATTTAAAATAGAGTTAGATTAGCATTTAAAAAAGCAAGGTAGCAACAATATGAAAATATAAAAAATAGGAAGATATATACCAATAATATGTATGTATCAAAACTCGTCGACATCTTGAGGTTCATCGGTGAATCATTGTACAGAAACATGTTTTCTCCAAGGCCGTCGAATTCTTATAGAACCTCGTTATCGTTTCTTTGTTGGATCAGGCTGAACTATTAGGTCTATGGCATCAGTGGCTATTTCGTCAAGCCCAACCCCATCGATAACCCGAAAAGATCTTGGCAGACCTTCTTCCTGATAGGCATCAATTTGCTAGTTGTCCATGGCACTGTCGATGTAATCAGCATCGCTAGGACGATATAACCATTCACGGGGATTCACTTTATAAGCAACCCACCAAGCACTCAAGCTAGGGCATGCATACGACAAGTAGTACACCTGCTCCACCTGGTGAGAAAGCACAAATTTGTCAAAACCTTCAAGCCGTGATTGGTGCTTGACCTCCACCATGCCAAATTCGTTCTCACGTGTGCCATTGTTGGGATCAAACCAATCACATTCAAAGAAAACTACTCTCAAATCTTTGGAACCCTCAAACTTGAACTCAACTATGTTTTGAATGATGCCATAGTAGTTAATTTTGCGCCCACGTGCATCGCATGCCTTAGTTACGACTCCACTGTTCACTGTGGCTGCAAGCGGGCGTTTTGCTTTGAATTTTGCAGAGCGAAACCGAAACCCATTGACATCATAACGACCAAAGTTCCTTGCCGTAATGGTTCCGTGTGATAGCTGCCGTAGGTCCTCATGGACGTCGGCATTGGGCATGCACTATAGAGGTTAAGGCATGGAAAATTAACACTAGTCTTCGGTTAAAAAAGAGCAAAAAAGTACATGTTTTCGACACCAAGCAACGAAACTAGGGCCGCCATTTAACCCCTCGCGATGGTATGGGCCAGCCACCGGGGCGGATGGGGCTGGGCCCCTTCGGCATTTGCTAGTTTGTATGTATTGTTGACTAACTCACAATAAAGATTCAATTGCTTGCTTCTTTTTTGATAAAGGAAGCTTTTATTAATCTTAGTAAATTACATCAAGGTGATACAATTATACTAAGAAGACTCTCGGCCTCTACACAGCTAGGGTGTACACAGCCAAATACACACACAAAAGAAAAGACAAAGGAATCGTCGCGGCAAACTACATCACACAATATTGTCTTCAAGGCTATCCACCATCATAGCAACACTTGGACCACAATAAAAGCTCTCCAATGACAACGCCTCCAAGAAGGACTCGATACGCACACGCATCACACAATATTGTCTTCAATTGCTTGCTTCTAGCATATACATACTCCATTGATTACTAATTAATTAATTACGTAATGGCTGTGATGATCAGAGCAGACTATAAAACATCACTGAATCGATGTGTTCCAACAAATCACAAGGATAACCAAGAAGAATGTCTCCTAGCATATATTTTTGCTCCATTTCTCATATTAAAGAACTTAGTTTAGAATATTTGCTAGCGTAAGGGAATATAAGTAGGCTAATTTAAGAACATTTGGACTGGTATATATTTGTATTAGAATTTGAAGCTACAAATAGATAGAATGGGCATGTAGATATGTAGGTACATGTATCCTCTGTTTTCTCTGGTTAAAGAAGTCTCATATAGAATGTACAGGGTTAACGTCGGTGAGATCACACAAGAGTCCAATTCTTAAGATGCAGTTGTACCTTCCAAAGCATTTATATATTGTACTTACTATATTAAGTGGTACGTTCCCTAAATCTTTGCAAGTTACAAGTGTTGCATATTGTACTTACTGTATATTAAACTTTGAATATCAATTAATCAATTATTAGTAGAGGTTCACTTCATTCTTAGGCCCCGTCCTTTAAAAATTTCTGGCTCCGCCACTGCTCGCGGCGTAGTGTGTCCAGTTGTTTGCTCGTAGGTCGACGAGTAGTTCTCCAATGTTGTTGGTCAAACAATCTGCTTGTCAGCTAGGCTAATGAGAAGGGTGTAAAGAATAACTTTTTAAGAACAAAATACGAATCATTACTTACATGAAATATTTGTCCATTTCTTCAATGTTGGAGTACATATATAGCAAAGCCAAGTTCCATTCTGTTGGTGACACCTCATGAGTCGTACTGCCACCGATAGCTTTACCCTTCCACTGAAAAATCTCAAGGTCACTCATAGGTGCTTCTTTAGCAATGTGATACCGCATTATACTGGCATTCACATTGCGCTCATCGGCGAAGTACATACTGGAGAAGTTCGATATCTCTTTAAGAGCATATGCCTTAGCGATGCACCCTTCAACCCTAGCCTTGTTGCATACGGATGCCCTTATCTTTTTCAAGCCACTTTCTATCCCATACATCCACCTGTACTGCATAGGTCGACCAACCTCCGCTTCGTAAGGCAAATGTACCAAGAGATGTTGCATGACGTTCATAAATCCAGGTGGAAATATCTATTCCATCTAGCATACAAGCAATGGTATTTCTTTCTTTAACTTTTGCATCATCTTCTTCGTGATTTCTTTAGCACATAACTGCCTATAGAAAAAACAAAGCTCTGCTAACATTCTCCACAATTCATCCTTCAAGTAGCCATGAAACATTACAAGGAGAAGTCTTTCCATGATGATGTGGTAATCATGACTCTTAAGACCATTTAGCTTCCTAGTGCTAACATTCACCGCACGCCTTAGGTTAGCTGCATAACTATCTAGAAATTTGATAGTTTTCATGTCGGGACCGAATATGCAAATCCGAACCCTCTGTGTATACCGCACTAGTCCAGGATCACGCTTAGTGCACACAGAGCTCAACATTAGTGAATATCACAATCATACACAACGTAAATAGATAAAAGACATAATATATTAAATATTACCAGGTTATCCGACCTTATGGTCAACTTACTTAACAATGCCTCACAAGGCTGAATAACAAATTGAACTGCAGCGGAATTGAAGACGTAGATAAACCCCTCAGTATACCACATGCAACTGACAAGGCTCGCACCCTAAACATTCGTCTCTTCATGGTACTCCTTCTTCAGCACTGATGATGTTTTGTAGGCAAGGGTGAGTACATAAAGCACTCAACAAGTTGTGCACAGAATGCAACTCTATTATAGCTATATGCAAGGTTTATTCCAAAGGAATGGCTAAGTGGTTCTTAAGCAGTAAAGCAGCGTTTAAGAAACATACATAACATAGATTGAAAAGACAGTAAAAGAAATAATAACAAGTAAATAGATTCCATCGATTGCAAATCAACCCAAGTCTCATCCTAAATCAAATTCCATTATCCACATGGCATCCTCGCCATCCCAAAGATTGACAAGTTTTAATTAACTACCCTTGATCGTAATTCCGAGCATTGCTCAATACAGTGAGCACGGCTATCCGAATAGATTGTACACTCTGCAGAGGTTATGCACTTTACCCACATGATACAACCATGCACCACATAGGCGAACGATCGAACGAAGCCTTTACAATGCATCCTCTTAACCCAATGCTACCCGCTAAGGTTTCAACACCGGTGGACTGGTTACCACATCCGTGGCCCACCTCTTGCGCCATGTGAGATACTAGCGAGGATGGTTACCACTACTCGGGTCTCACACCACCACGATAGCACTAAAGCTAAGCATTTGCAAATTAGTCACTAAATTGTCATCCCATTCGGATATGTGGTTGCAAGTTAGACTCAGGTCAAAGGCTCGCAAGGTTAAGTCCTTAGGATTGATTAAAGCAAGACTTACTCATACCCTTTCTCGCCCATCGGGCCCACCCTGGCACCCTTGCCCCTACCACTTGCTTCAATCTAAATGATTATCAAACCCAGTTGATTACCAAGCATCACATGCTACACACAAATCAACATCGTTGCGTGACTCCGCTGTCACAACAACTCAATCTCTTCATGCGACCACACATGACACACAAATTCTCATCATTGTTCCATATTCCATTAGTCAAGATTATTAAACCATAATTCATGAACATGTGATGTCGTAGCATGGCTAAGCATTCTAGTCCGGTCTAACCATCCATGTTGATTTTATTATTAACCAACTATAGTAACCAACTTAAGGTGACAATGAAGCATGGCATACAAATAACAAGGTAAGGTGTAATTCCAAAAGGTATGGTAGCTAATCCCAAAGTTAAGTTGAAATCATTTATACTCATGAAATAACAAGTAATAAAGTAAATCAAAATAGCATGCAATCTAATTTATGGGTGCAACATGATCAAAGCACAACTTGCCTTCATTAAACTCCCGGTCTTGATCTAAATATTGCTCTTGAAATAATAATCCTTCTTCCGACACCTCACTCAACTCAACGTCTACGCGAATCGAGAGAGAAAATAGCAAATAAACACCAAGAACAAATAGCAAATGAACTCAAAAATCCAGATAAAAACCTCCATTAGATAAATCTTAATTTTATAAATTTTTAGGAATTGAAATCACCTTAATCGGAATTCATATACAAAAGTTATAGTATTTAGAAGTTTTGAAAATAAACTAAACTCTGGAATTAGAAATTCTAAATCTTTCCGAATTATTTTTATAAAGAAGTCCGAATTTTCCTGCCCCGGTTTGTACGGACAAAACGTGGCGAAATCTAGACTGATGAACTCAATCTAACGGTTACGGTTAAATCTACTACGTGGTCTAATATCAACTGTCTGATCTAAATCCGACGATTGATATCTAATCTAAGACGCTTACCGATTCCAAACGTTACGACGTAATCCCGATTGCTCGATGAAGACCCAACGGTGACGAAGTTTGTAACATCCGAAATTTGCTTTAACTGTATTTACGTTATTTCAAATTATTTAAGAATATCTGAAATTTATTTGGAATTTTTTATTAATAAGAATTTAAGCTTTATCGAATTAATCATATAAAATAAAGATCATGCATTTCACGCCACGCATAAATTCCAAATTTAGTTTAAAATAATAACATCTGAAAAATAAGGATATTTCTTTCAAATACCTTCAAAAACTTGTTTACAAATTAAGTTAAATCGATTATATTATAACCGTACAAGTGTCGATCCACTAAAAGAATTTTTGCAGAAAATCTACATATCAAAAATCACGAAACCAACTTCGTTAAATTCCAAATATTCCCTAGTATTTTAGAGAATTTTTCCAAGATTTGTGGGACCATTTTACTATTTTAACTTGAACGTCTTTTCCTCTCAGCACTATTCACAAGTACATTCGGAAAAAAAACGTGCGCACTGTGCATCGTCTTCCTCACCCGATGCATGTCCAGTGCAATTTGTTTCTCTCTCCTCCATTAGAATGCATGCAACCTTTGAAATCACCTCCAATAAATCACGAAAAATTTACTAAAAATCATAATCGAGATCCACAACGCATCCTTAATCTTTCACAGCTGTTAGAAAAATTAATCACCCACTAATCCATGTTATGGGTAAAAGCTTCCAGCTATTCTCTTTCTACCAGCATGCATGCATGTTTCAATTCCCTAGCCGTTTCCTTGCCTTTGCTAACTCATGCAATGAAGAGCTTCCAGCCGTTTCAATTTTCTAGCAACGTGCGCACGAACAGCCATTTCTCATATTCCAACCGTTTCTTTTCTTGCATGCATGATCATGCGGCGCCATTATCTAAAGGAAAGGTCTGCTCATTCCAGCCGTTTCCTTTTCAGTCCTGCAAGCGTATGTGTGCATGATTGTTATTTCCTCAATCGACGTCATTACCTTTCATTTATTCCTTCAGCCGTTCCTTTTGCCTTGCGGGGTGAGTTATTTCCTATAATCAGCCGTAATCAGCTGTTTCCTTTAATCAGCTGTTTCCAGTCGTATCTCATCTTTCTCCTGTGCAAACTCCGTTCATTTCATTTCCCTTGCGCAGCTGCCTGGCAGGGAAACGCTGCGGAAGACTTGTTCCTCGTCGTTGGTTCTGTCTCTTCCTCTCATCGCTGCCGCCGCCGAATATACTCCGACGTTCGACGACTGCTGCCTGATTGCTGCTACTCGTTCGGCCGGGCGCGCTCCTCTCATCGCCGTTGTCGCTGCTCGTCGGCTGGATCGCATCATTCTTTCCGTTGCCACACGTGGACCTCGCTTGGTAACCATTATTCTTCTTCGCGCGCGTTCTAATCTGTATATTGCATTCTGTATCTAGGTGTACCTATTGGAGTTAATCTTGACAAGTGTATTGTTGCATGGCCGGTCTAAGCATGTGCGTGCGTTTTGTATTAGATCGGAAGGTAGCCAGTTATTTGTGTTTACATGTAGTTGCACATAGGAACTAAGTGATCGATAATTACGTACGGCAGCTTGTGCATATTGGTTTGAAGCCTTAGTGTGTTCACATGTGTAACATCCCGAAAAATGCAATTTAGTGAAAATAAATATTTTAAATTTGAAAATATTTATTTCTGAGTTTCTTGGCATTATTGGTTTTTATTCGAATTTCCCTTGGAGTTTTGCATTGCATGGAAAATCAAATAAAGAGAATTAATGAATGGATAATGGTAAAAAGGCAAAAAGATAAAAAGTAAAAATTTAGAAAATTGCCATGAGAACTCTGATTATTCAATTAAATCATTTTGGCCAGCAATTGAAATTTTATGCATAAAATAATGAAGAGATAAAATGAAAAGATAACTTTTAAATCCAAAATAAAATATTGTCAGAATTTGCATAAAATGATGGAACCATATTTTGACATGAAAGTTTTATAGAAGCATCCTGAGATCAAATACTTTTGAAAAACAAAATTTGAAAAATAATATATTTCGATTGATCTTGATCGAAAATCAAAATCGAATCGAAATTCAATCGCATCCACCGACATGTGGGCCAATCCATTCTGTTCGCTCACATGCAGCGGTGGAGAAATTCTCACCACTTGTCAATGGACCCAGGGCCTTTCTTCTGAACGCATCGTCCTCAATTCCGTTCGCTTCCACTCGATTCGTTCCACTAGAGGTGACTCTCCAAGCTCCAGCGATCCTTCACTTGCCAAGGCGTCGGTATGCTCAGACCACTACAAGCCATCCTGCAGGCGGTGCTTTCATTCCCTCAGTTCTTTCCTCCTCTCCACCTGCCGCTGAAACTCCCTCCTGCTTCCGCCATTATCGAGGGCTTCCCAAGCTCCAAGCCGAATCCAATCAGCCAAGCCAATGAGCAATTTCCAAATTCCTTCCGTTCATAGCATCACTAGACTCCACCGATCGAAAGCCCTCAACAATATTCCGATTCTTCATGTGGAATCATGCCGCCACGGCGCCCTTCTCCCTCATGGCGGCCATCAGGGACAGCGCTCCTCGAGCTTCTCCATTCCGTAAACTTCAAAATGGAACCTCTGTCCCTCCCTCATGCTTAATCGTTTACTCATTCGGGCTCTAACGCATTGATTCTTGCTCCTCACCGACTGCCATGGGCGCCGCTTGAGCTCGAGGGCGCATTCTGCTTCCTCTCGGCAAAATTAGTTCCATCGGATCAAGATCGCCAAGCTCTTCCTCCTGTGCAGTCGCCCTCGCCGAAAGATCACCGGAGCACCCTCGCCGCGAAGCCCTAGATGCTCCCCTGTTCTGTCTCTCTGCGTGATAGGGCCACCGAGTCAGCAGCCTCCAGGTAGAAGAAGGGTGGACCAGAAGACGTTTTCTATACTGATAAAGCGTATTTTCATTTATTCAATGCAATTTCATATTCAACCTTGATTATCTTCTGTAATTTTTATTTAATTCCAGTGAAATGAATTTGTATAATCATCTAAAATTAGAAAGAATATAAATATGTAAAAACATTTAGTTTTTGATCTGCATGATGGGTATTTATATTAAACCTTGATTTCAATGTTAATATGGTTGTAAATGAGAATTTGTATATAATAAGTAATGAAATGGCAAAATAAATATTAATGAGATTTTAGGACCAGGAGGTATTCAAATATACAAATACATTTAATTTTTGGACTAGGTTTAATTTATTTGCTTAGCAACCATTAAAAATGCTTAAAAGGGCCATTAATAGAAATGAATGTATAAGGGTTCATAAAATCATAAAATATTTTGTGAGAGATTCCTGAAATCAGTAGGAGCTTGTCCAAATAAAAATACTTAGAATCGGACTTAATTTGTATTCCTTTAATAGAAGAAAATGTTAATTACAACAATAAGTAAATAGATAATCTATTGCAATTGAAGTGAAATTAATGCCAAACTAACTTTAAAACATTTCTAGGATGGTATTATGCTAATACCTCAAAAATGAATCAAAGATCATGTATGGTGTAGTTAGAAACTAAGTTTGAAACTTGCCCGATTTAAGGTTTGCAAATGTGATCATTTAGGCTATTTCAACAATAGATAAAGTAACTCATCCAAATACAAAAATCAGTAAAATCAGTTTAGAAACACTGTACAAAGTTTATACTACAATGATCTGTAAAAAGAATCTTATTCCATTAAGGTTCGCATATTAATATTGTTAGTACAAAACTCTTAGGTGTTAACCTTTTGTTTCACTTTCTGCCGATTCGAATAACGTCAATTTACAATACCACTTAAGCCTTTTCAACAATGAATTCAATGTTGCGTCTCAATGCAAAATAATAAGATAATAGCTCATCAACATTCTATGGTATTTATACCATCATAATATGTGAAAACATTTCATTTATCATCTTCTTCGCATATAAAACTTATCGTCACAAATACCTTAAGTGTTAAGTTTCCTGAACTTCATAATATGAATCGGTAGAAGTGAAGAAGTCTATAATGAAGATATTTTTATCACCAGAACCTTCTCAAAAATAATGTAAAATAAGCTAGTAGCCTACAATTGAAGATCTAACCTGTGCAAAACCAATTCTAAGTGAAATCAAATTGAAGTAAAAGAATTAATCACTCATGACCTTATATGAACATTTAAGACTTTGCATTAACTCGCAAAACAACTCATCTAAGCTTGAAATTTGTAAAGAAAAACCTAGAATTGATCCCTAAGGCATGCTCTGTAAGAATCTAAGGAAATAATCTTAATTTATCTTGCTTGGACTCTGAATCCTAATAGAGCAATCCTATAAGTAATAAGAATTTGCAGAAGCTCATATCATGAATAGTAAATCAATGAAACCTTGCAACTAATGCTTAATTCTGTTAATCCAAACTATTTTTGCGTCTTGAATTCGTAAATTAAGATTAATAAATTCATAAAGAGCAATCCTGTTTCTTGTGAAGAATTTTATTTGTTCTTTCTATCTGCTTTCTTTTTGCTCTTATTGAAGTTAGTTATTTGCTTTATTTCCGTTGTTCGACGTGTAGAACCCGACGTCTCTATCTCCGTCGTCGCCGTCGACAACCGTGATTCTCGTCTTTATTGTATTCGTCGATTAGGCAAGGCAAGCATCCTTTGACCATATTGATCCCAGTATTTTATATTCTTTTTGTGCATCGAATTGTTTTATGCATGCGTTTATTTTATATAAATCTGCTATTTTGTGGAGTTGGTAGATAAACCTGTTGTCACATGAAACTCCTTGATGATTATGACAATGTGAACCTTGATAACCACATAATAGGGTTAGACCTCTCTTAATGTCTTCATGGGTATACGATCATATTAACACCTTAGCCATGCTTTAGTATCTGAGGAACAGATGATCATGATTAAAGTTGTTTCTGAAATGTTTTACATGAAACCTGAATGATCCTTTTTGGGAAAATGGTTGCTAGTACTTTGATTAAAAACCCAAAATAAAACTATGCTTTGATGCGGGCGATTATTGGCAATAACCGAATGTGCGTATGGAATTGCACGTAGTGTAGGGTGGAGTGTCGCCCGTGTCAACAATTAAGGACCGAGCATCGTGTTGTATGATCCAAGAAAATCCGTACAAACCACAAGGGTGAGAATGGGGTAGCCATAGCTTGTTATGTTAATTAGACATGGCTTTGTACATTGGTAGGCGGGAGCTCGCACAGGTTTTCCGGTCAGGTCTACCCTGACGGGTATTCGGTCAGTCTACTTGCTAATGCAACGGTGTATACCGCCGTGTTCGAAGCGTTGTGTTGTGTTGGTGTCTCGAAAGTGGATCCACGACTCGCGTGTGTGTTTCTGGTTCTACGGTGGGGGTTAACGTCCCGGGCTGGTCAAAGCTATGTCTAGGTAATGTAATGACTATGTATGATCGCTCAGTCGCATACTCTCGTATGGCGATCCATGGCTGACGTGGTGAGTTGATCATTCCTTGTGGGTACAGTTGTACACCTCTGCAGAGTTTAAATCTAATTGATTAGCCGTGCCGCGGTCATGGGTGTCTTGGTGAACTTGCACATGTTAAATGTTTTATTATTTCAAAAGGGTTGGTATCACTTTGTTTTGCAACGTGCTTTTGTCAAAGGGCCGCAGTTTTGGGATTTCGTGCATGTGAATGATTAAATCGCTCACGTCATGGAGGACTGTGAGGTTACATATGCTTTATTTATTTGTTATCAATCAAATCTTGCTCTTATAAATTCCGTTTGCAAATAACTTGATTTACAAATGCAAATTCGCTTTATGCAAATTAACTGTATTAGCCTTTCCTTTGAAATGGCCTGCATGTATCATAGGTTTGCTCAAGTCTTGCTGAGTATGTAAAATACTCACCCTTGCCTAATTATATTGTAGGTGGTTTAGAATGCGAAGCTTCGAAGTTGTTCATCGTAAGTTGCGTGATTTTTCTTCATCGTATTCTATCTAAGGAGTTATGCCTGGTCAGTTGCCTGCGGGATTGGATGGGCAAACTGCAGATATTGCTTCCTTTGCTACTATATTTCTCTGACTTGTAATATTTCTGTAATTAATCGTTTCCGCTTAATTATTATTTGTATGGTTGTGATTTCCAATTGTTGTAAACATGTGAGTGCTAGCTCTTGATCCAGGAATAACACAGTAATCACATGGAGGTTCCTGTTCTTCCGAACGGGGTCTCACAGCTTTGGTATAAGAGCTATACTGACCGTAGGATAAACCTTAGATAGATTGGTCGTTAGCATTGGAATATGATAATTCAAAATCTTACTTTCAAAAGTTACTATATTTGCAAAAATGTAGGCTTTGCTATTCTTTTCTCATTCTTAAGATTCTACTCTTACCTCTAATTTCATTGTGATTTGTAAACAAATTCTGCTTTCTTGGAAAAAGAAATCGTTGCTAGTGGTTATCCTCGCTACTGATTCTAAAGATGTCCGAGTCTTGTCGCTGTTATCCTTCATGCTTGCCGATGAAGACTACCATGTATGCGCCAGCAACCTTAAGGAAGTCAGAGAATACTTCGCTTCATTTGACAAGGCTGAAATGAAGATTGAAGATCCTGCTTCATCAAGTGCCAATGTCTCACAACAGTAAAAGGCAGAGGATCAGAATGTAGTAGGATCTGTCTTAAGATAAGAACCATTTGCGCTTAGCATATTATTTCGCTCTAGTTGTATAGAGTAATATATGTTGTTGTTGTGACTTGCTACTTGAAAATTTGTTTTTGTTCTGAGTGTTGGGACTGATTTATGTGTAACTGGACCACCAAGGGTGGAGTTTCACAATAAATTGTCCCTATGTATGCATACTGAAACCTCAACCCATAGGATGAATAAGAAATCGTGAAATAGCTTATCTCATCTTTCCATAAAATTTTATATAAACTTATCCCTTCCTTCTGTATAACTTCTCATGTGTATCCATTATGGACGTTAACCATTCACGAAATTAAACCTCACAAAGACTAGTAATACAGTCTCCATTTATAATTTCTAGCCATGCCTCAAAATTCACCTCATTATTTTGCCTAAATTATATACTGTGAGTTTAAGTTAGAATCGGAAAAGTTCTATGCTTCCAGAATGTAAACATTAGAATGATCGTCAAAAGGAAAACTGAAAAAGTTGAAAACTCTATTTCCTAAAAGAAGAATAAAAGAGCATCATTCGTTGTGTACATATTCTTTTCCATCTGTAGGATTTCGTTTCTCTGTCTATATATACTATCCTCTTGTTGGATATCACATATACCCATTTCCCCTTGTAGAACTTTCTTTCTGCAGTCTTAAATTATTCTCTCTAGAAGTGTTTCGCTCCTTATCCTTCTGCTTAATGAAAACCACCAACAAATCTTTTTGAAATAATTTCGGAAGCAAATCAACAACGTCATGACATCTATATCAGCAACTTCAAGAAGATAGAAGTGACAAGTAACACAACTCCTCCGACTTCATCGAAGCCTCAGAAGACTAACGCAGCACGTGGCGCAAGATTAAAAGAAACTCGTCACTAAATAGTCTACTTTGGAAGATAGCAGTATGCGAGTTACACATTATTCTAACTATATAGTGCACCTTTTATACATAAGTACATACGGCCACTAGAAGGAAAAAAAGCATAGATACCCTTCCTATGTAGTAAGTTAAATATATACATATTACTTCCGTGTTGTTGAAGTCTTGTTGTAAATCTTTTGTATTGCTTTCGGGTTACTCTCGTGAATGTTAAACCACTAGGTTGAAATTTACGATGTGTTACCCTACTTAATAAGAAATTTTAATCAAAAACAAAAGGGTTATTATCTAAATCCTAATGATATTCCAATGAAATTCATTGTAACCTCAGAGGATTAGTACAAGCCTTGGACAAACATTATCATCAGAGTTAAGCAAAAAACGTAGTAGGCCGTCTCAATTTTCATTTGCTGAATATTCTACTCTAACAACACAACCTCTGTTATCTTCTCCCTATAACCAATACCCACTCTTTCTAATTTCTTTGCTCAACCATGCCAAAACTACCTCTTGCTCGTACTCTTTTTATGGCAATAACAAGGACTATCTAAGAAAATGTCACCACAAGTTGCTGTAATCAATAAATTCTAATGCCAACCAATCTTGTCGAATCTATATGTCAGAACTTAACAAATATCTTCATTACATTCATGCCACACTCTGGCACTTCTTGCCCTCAAGATTCTCTAATAAATTAATGCTCTACAAACTGCTTCTACTACCTTTGGAAAGCACTTCTACTGCAGAATCTTTAGGCGAGCCCTCAATGCTAAAATGGGAGACATGACCATAAAGTAGTAGGTCAGCGTAATAAAACTTTACTGTGATATAAGAAAATGTATAATTCTCATATAATAAATAGCAGTGTGTTACAATTTGATCAACAAAAATTTCTGTCTGTGTTATCATTACGGGAAACTTTTGTAATGCATGCTTAACCAATAGTTATGGAGCAATTAAAAATATAAAATATTATCTTAGAAGTATAAACCTTCAAAAGATTTTATATATTGCACAACTATGGTTGTGGTACAATCCTTCCTTTCGTTCTAAATCTGTTTCTTATCCAAATTATCATTCTGACATCCTTCCTTTAGGAACAATTACTAATAGACAGTCAGAAAACTAGAGTAATGCGGTAAGAGAATTAGCTACAAACCTTGAACATGGAAACTATGCACTGTTGAGATACAAAGTAAACCCATGTAAACCGAGAAATTGAATATAAAATCATAGCCATGTTAGCACTCAATTGGAAGATCAAGTTTACGTCACTACGTGAAGCATCATAACAACACAAAACTCAACGCTATCCAAGGATTTGGACATAAGATTTTTCGCTAAGTATGCAGTTTACGGCATTGGTATAGATGCCCATGTTCAGGCATACAAAAGTTTGCACAAGACATAAAAGTCCACCATCAGCAACCGAATTGAGACATCAACAAACAAACAAAAGTATTTGCAACCAGCTGCCATAAGAAGTTCTTCACCGTCTCTTCTATCAATCCGTCGTGAAGAGTTATATATAGAAATTCCAAACCAAAAGAAATAAAATTCCTTACTATGAAATCTGAATGAGAATCTTAAATAAAAGACTTCTCTAATCAAATAATAATTAGTTAACCTACAACCACATGAATCCTCAAAATGTGATTAGAAACCCTACAACCCCTATATGATAATCGATATCATAATTGGTGTTCTTTTGGATTCTTAATTGAAAAATATTGTCGTTGGATTACTCTCATGTGCTATGAACCTTTGGTCGAAATTCACAATGAGTCAATCCCTGGAAATGATAATAATAATAATAATAATAATATACATTAAACTTTTAAAGAACGAAATGTTGCCTTGCAACCCAACAGAATATTATCTAAATAACCCTATCTTAATAACCATCTTTGCAGGATATCTAAATCAAGATCTTTTAGTGAAATCATGGAAAGTGAAATTATGCAAGATTTTCAACCACCGAGGGATGATAATCCTACCTTGATCCGATCAAGATCTGAACATCTAGTTGAGATATCCTTCTCGCAACCCGACAGCTATCGAGATTTATTACCTCCTCAAGGTCCGCAAGAAGCTAACTCGGAAGAGCATTTGCCAGAATCTCCATCTACAGCACCAATGCTGGCCATAATTGAACAAAATCGCCAATCACACACATTTCTTCTACGGCAATTAGCGCAAAGCAATACCACTTGTTACCCTGATGAAGGCCAATGCTCATTAGAATCGGAAATTGCTAATACGAATCAGCATCATCAAGAGAAATTTCATGCCCTAGTTGCTCAGGAATTGGCAAGTAGAAGAGAAGCTGCTCGAGGAATATTACTAAAAGAATTGGAGAAGCAACATTTCAGCCTTAGCAATTGTTATCAAGGAAGTCAGAACGCCATCGCCAACAAAGATGCTTCTTATGTGGTGAGGAACATCATTGGGCGAAGAATGTCCTAAGGAACAACAAGATGAGAGTCACAAGGGAGTTAGGGTTGGACATATAACTAGGCAATACGAAGTGTCACAAAAGAAACCAAAGTGCCACATCTGTCGCAAGAAGGGACATGTTGCTAAACAGTGCCCCCGAAGAGAGCAAACATCTCCTAGCATTCTAGACATGCCAGGAAACCCTGTAGGCAATATGATAATTCTAAGAATGGGAGAGATAAAATCTGAAGCAGTTCGCTCGAAAAATTGGTTAAAGAACCGGAGACGCTTAAACAATAATACATGCCCTAAGAAGAATTCTACTCAACTCCATTCCCAACCTCAATCATCATCTGTTCGTCCTTCCAACAACACTAAGGAATAGCTATTTGGTACTCAAAGTCAGAAAGCCAATATTATTTGCTTTTGTTGTGGTAAATGTGGGGCATTATGCCAACAATTACCTAAATCAGAGTGGCGCAGCGGAAGCGTAGTGGGCCCATAACCCATAGGTTCCAGGATCTGAAGGCCAGCAATTCCTTAGACAAATATCAATCCAGACACTCATACGGCATTAATTCGCGAAAGGAACTTATGACCTACTAGATATGATACATATGTATCTGAACCTAACAGGATACAAGTATAATTCCATTTCAACTCTTGATCCTAGTCACTTCCTGATCATCTATTTTATATCGTTAGCAAACAACCTTTCTGTTGTTTCAAATAAAATGGATAATGCCACTTGCATCAATTGGGAAGGTGTTTCCTAATTTCTTTTAGGAATACTTTTCCTTACACCGCCAAATCTCGGGTCGAGATTTGTAAGGGGGGTAGATCTGTAACATCCCGAAAAATGCAATTTAGTGAAAATAAATATTTTAAATTTGAAAATATTTATTTCGAGTTTCTTAGCATTATTGGTTTTTATTCAATTTCCTTGGAGTTTTGCATTGCATGGAAAATCAAATAAAGAGAATTAATGAATGGATAATGGTAAAAGGCAAAAAGATAAAAAGTAAAAATTTAGAAAATTGCCATGAGAACTCGATTATTCAATTAAATCATTTTGGCCAGAATTGAAATTTTATGCATAAAATAATGAAGAGATAAAATGAAAAGATAACTTTTAAATCCAAAATAATATATTGTCAGAATTTGCATAAAATGATGGAACCATATTTTGACATGAAAGTTTTATAGAAGCATCCTGAGATCAAATACTTTTGAAAAACAAAATTTGAAAAATAATATATTTCGATTGATCTTGATCGAAAATCAAAATCCGAATCGAAATTCAATCGCAGTCACCGACATGTGGGCCAATCCATTCCTGTTCCGTTCTGTTGGCGCAGTGGAGAAATTCTCAGCCACTGTCAATGGACCCAGGAGCCTGCTGCCGAACGCATCGTCCTCAATTCCGTTCGCTCCACTCAGTTCGTTCCACTAGAGGTGACTCTCCCGAAGCTCCAGCGATCACTGCCGCGCGTCCCAGTATGCTCAGACCACTACAAGCCATCCCAGAGGCAGTGCTTTCATTCCCCTCAGTTCTTTCCTCCTCTCCCAGCCTGCACGCCTGAAACTCCCTCCTGTTTCCGCCATTATCAGGGGCTTCCCAAGCTCCAAGCCGAAATCCAATCAGCCAAGCCAATGAGCAATTTCCAAATTCCTTCCGTTCATAGCATCACTAGACTCCACTGATCGAAAGCCCTCAACAATATTCCCAGTTCTTCATGTGGAATCATGCCGCCACCGTGCGCCCTTCTCCCTCATGGCCGGCCACCGTGGACAGCCGCTCCTGAGCTTCTCCATTCCATAAACTTCAAAATGGAACCTCTGTCCCTCCCTCATGCTTAATCGTTTACTCATTCGGCTCTAACGCATTGATTCTTGCTCCTCACCGACCTGCCATGGGCGCGCCGCTTGAGCTCGAGGGCGCCATTCGCTTCCTCTCCGGCAAAATTAGTTACGCCTCCGGATCAAGACGCCAAGCTCTTCCTCTGTCGATCGCCCTCGCCGAAAGATCACGGAGCACCTCTGCCAAGCCCTAGATGCTCCCTGCTCGTCTCTCTGCATGATAGGGCCACCGAGTCGCCACCTCCGTGTAGAAGAAGGTGGACGAAGACGTTTTCTATCTTGATAAAGCGTATTTTCATTTATTCAATGCAATTTCATATTCAACCTTGATTATCTTCTGTAATTTTATTTAATTCCAGTGAAATGAATTTGTATAATCATCTAAAATTAGAAAGAATATAAATATGTAAAAACATTTAGTTTTTGATCTGCATGATGGGTATTTATATTAAACCTTGATTTCAATGTTAATATGGTTGTAAATGGGAATTTGTATATAATAAGTAATGAAATGGCAAAATAAATATTAATGAGATTTTAGGACCAGGAGGTATTCAAATATACAAATACATTTAATTTTTGGACTAGGTTTAATTTATTTGCTTAGCAACCATTAAAAATGCTTAAAAGGGCCATTAATAGAAATGAATGTATAAGGGTTCATACAATCATAAAATATTTTGTGAGAGATTCCTGAAATCAGTAGGAGCTTGTCCAAATAAAAATACTTAGAATCGGACTTAATTTGTATTCCTTTAATAGAAGAAAATGTTAATTACAACAATAAGTAAATAGATAATCTATTGCAATTGAAGTGAAATTAATGCCAAACTAACTTTAAAACATTTCTAGGATGGTATTATGCTAATACCTCAAAAATGAATCAAAGATCATGTATGGTGTAGTTAGAAACTAAGTTTGAAACTTGCCCGATTTAAGGTTTGCAAATGTGATCATTTAGGCTATTTCAACAATAGATAAAGTAACTCATCCAAATACAAAAATCAGTAAAATCAGTTTAGAAACACTGTACAAAGTTTATACTACCATGATCTGTAAAAAGAATCTTATTCCATTAAGGTTCACATATTAATATTGTTAGTACAAAACTCTTAGGTGTTAACCTTTTGTTTCACTTTCCTGCCGATTCCGAATAACGTCAATTTACAATACCACTTAAGCCTTTTCAACAATGAATTCAATGTTGCGTCTCAATGCAAAATAATAAGATAATAGCTCATCAACATTCTATGGTATTTATACCATCATAATATGTGAAAACATTTCATTTATCATCTTCTTCGCATATAAAACTTATCGTCACAAATACCTTAAGTGTTAAGTTTCCTGAACTTCATAATATGAATCGGTAGAAGTGAAGAAGTCTATAATTAAGATATTTTTATCACCGAACCTTCTCAAAAATAATGTAAAATAAGCTAGTAGCCTACAATTGAAGATCTAACTCAGCAAAACCAATTCTAAGTGAAATCAAATTGAAGTAAAAGAATTAATCACTCATGACCTTATATGAACATTTAAGACTTTGCATTAACTCATAAAACAACTCATCTAAGCTTGAAATTTGTAAAGAAAAACCTAGAATTGATCCCTAAGGCATGCTCAGAAGAATCTAAGGAAATAATCTTAATTTATCTTGCTTGGACTCTGAATCCTAATAGAGCAATCCTATAAGTAATAAGAATTTGCGAAGCTCATATCATGAATAGTAAATCAATGAAACCTTGCAACTAATGCTTAATTCATTAATCCAAACTATTTTTGCGTCTTGAATTAAGTAAATTAAGATTAATAAATTCATAAAGAGCAATCCTGCTTCTTGTGAAGAATTTTATTTGTTCTTTCTATCTCTTTCTTTTTTGCTCTTATTGAAGTTAGTTATTTGCTTTATTTCCGTTGTTCGACGTGTAGAACCCGACGTCTCTATCTCCGTCGTCATGCATCGACAACCGTGATTCTCGCCTTTATTGTATTCAATCGATTAGGCAAGGCAAGCATCCTTTGACCATATTGATCCCAAAGATTTTATATTCTTTTGTGCATCAAATTGTTTTATGCATGCGGTTATTTTATATAAATCTGCTATTTTGTGGAGTTGGTAGATAAACCTGTTGTCACATGAAACTCCTTGATGATTATGACAATGTGAACCTTGATAACCACATAATAGGGTTAGACCTCTCTTAATGTCTTCATGGGTATACACGATCATATTAACCTGCTTAGCCATGCTTTAGTATCTGAGGAACAGATGATCATGATTAAAGTTGTTTCTGAAATGTTTTACATGAAACCTAAATGATCCTTTTTGGGAAAGTGGTTGCTAGTACTTTGATTAAAAACCCAAAATAAAACTATGCTTTGATGCGGGCGATTATTGGCAATAGCCGAATGTGCTTATGGAATTGCACGTAGTGTAGGGTGGTGTGTCGCCCGTCTCAACAATTAAGGACCGAGCATCGTGTTGTATGATCCAAGAAAATCCGTACAAACCACAAGGGTGAGAATGGGGTAGCCATAGCTTGTTATGTTAATTAGACATGGCTTTGTACATTGGTAGGCGGGAGCTCGCACAGGTTTTCCGGTCAGGTCTACCCTGACGGGGTATTCCGGTCAGGTCTACTTGCTAATGCAACGGTGTACGCCCTGCCGTGTTCAGAAACGTTGTGTTGTGTTGGTGTACTGAAAGTGGATCCACGACTCGCGTGTGTGTTTCTGGTTCTACGGCGGGGGTTAACGTCCCGGGCTGGTCAAAGCTATGTCTAGGTAATGTAATGACTATGTATGATCGCTCAGTCGCATACTCTCGTATGGCGATCCACGGCTGACGTGGTGAGTTGATCATTCCTTGTGGGTACAGTTGTACACCTCTGCAGAGTTTAAATCTAATTGATTAGCCGTACCCGCGGTCATGGGTGTCTTGGTGAACTTGCACATGTTAAATGTTTTATTATTTCAAAACGGTTGGTATCACTTTGTTTTGCAACTGTGCTTTTGTCAAAGGGCCGACAGTTATGGGATTTCAGGCATGTGAATGATTCGTCGCTCATGTCATGGAGGACTGTGAGTGTTACATATGCTTTATTTATTTGTTATCAATCAAATCTTGCTCTTATAAATTCCGTTTGCAAATAACTTGATTTACAAATGCAAATTAAACTTTATGCAAATTAACGTATTAGCCTTTCCTTTGAAATGGCCTGCATGTATCATAGGTTTGCTCAAGTCTTCTGAGTATGTAAAATACTCACCCTTGCCTAATTATATTGTAGGTGGTTTAGAATGCGAAGCTTCGAAGTTGTTCATCGTAAGTTGCGGGATTTTTCTTCATCGTATTCTATCTAAGGAGTTATGCCTGGTCAGTTGCCTGCGGGATTGGATGGGCAAACTGCAGATATTGCTTCCTTTGCTACTATATTTCTCTGACTTGTAATATTTCTGTAATTAATCGTTTCCGCTTAATTATTATTTGTATGGTTGTGATTTCCAATTGTTGTAAACATGTGAGTGCTAGCTACTGATCCAGGGAATAGCACAGTAATCACATGGAGGTTCCTGTTCTTCAGAACGGGGTCTCACAACATGCATGTAGAAAGTTCAATCTGTAGACATGAGTACGTTTGAATGCGCACCGCCGGCCACTTGTGTTCCCGTCCGCCACTGCCATCGACCGCCGATCACCTGCTTGCTTGTCTGGTCGAAGCACTCGCTGGATATATGTGGTCGCTGCTGCTTACATCTTTATTTCTCATGTCCGAAGCCAGAACGGAAGAAAATCAAAGAAACAGAAGCATACGCATATACGGATGAACAGTACCATGCAGTGTAGAACTAGTTAATTTTGTACGTGAATGTGAAACTAAATTGCGAATTTTGTCTTTTTCGTTACAAATTCGTTCTAAGTCCGATTAGTATGCGACAAATTTTGTAAATTAGTAAATATTAATACCTAGCTACAGTAATTTTTATGAAATTTTATAAATCAATTTATACTATTAAAATATTCGAGGAATGTCCAAATTTATGAATTTTGTAGCTCTTAAACTATACGTTCAAAAATGCTGAAATAAATTTTATAAATCTTAGAAAATGCTAAACTAATTATTTGGAAGTTTTCATGAAGTTACGAATTAGTTTGATTTGCCGTATTTTCCGAATGTGTGTTTGTACGTTGTTTTACATGTTTATTTGGTTCTTTGTCTGTTACGCGTAGACGTTGAGTTGCGTGAGGACGCGGACTTCGAGGACCAAGCTCCCGATCAAGACTCGCTGCTTTTTGAAGGCAAGTTATGCTTTGACCATGTTGCTCCTAATTTTTGAAATATACTTTGTTTTAAACTATGCATGCTAATTCAACTAAAAATGACTTTAATTATTTTGGGTGAATTAGCTATCCAACCAATTTGTTTATGCCACCTTGATATTATTTGTATGTCATGACTCCTTGACAACCTTAGTTTGGTAATAATAGTTGGTTGATGATATTGTGCCAACACGGGAGGCTAGACCGTGAATAGTTGCTTAGCCATGCATGTACGTGAACCATTCTATTTGGATTACAAAATCAACACTGACTAAAGAATAGTGAATGCTTTTTAATGAAATGTGGAATGATGTTGGTATTAACCTTGGAATGTAGAGACCTGTGTGGTTCTACATGAAAGATGAATATGAGCATGTGTTGCAATCGTTAACAACTTGGGGTGGAATTGATTTAGACTGGGCAAGTGGACCGAGGCTTTGTGCAGTGGGCCTGTGTGGCAACTGTGGGTTGGGATGAGTGTTGTGAGGGCTGTGCCAAAATCGAGAGAATGATGTCTTGCCTTGGTGAGTTAAGGACTTTACCTTGCAAGCCTTTGACCTGAGTCTCTCGTACAACCACATGTCTGAATGGGAAGACCTAGTTTAGTAGGATTCTGATGTCTTACCTCTGATACCTCGGGGTGGTAGTTACACGGGGGTAACTGTACGGGGGAGCGTGCCTGTGCTTCGGCTTGGTACCCTATCCAACGGTGTTCGTCGGTCCTACACTTCGGCTCTGTGTGAGGGAAGTGGTAGCGAAGGCAACACGGAGAGGTTCTTAGGCTAAGATAGAAGTCTCTGAAAAGCTTTGTTACGGTTAATCGCCTTTGTGGTGTGCGACTGTATCTTGTGGGTAAAGTGTACAACCTCTGCAGAGTGTTAAAACTGTTCGAATAGCCGAGTCCACGGTACTGGACAATGCTCAGGGATTACAGTCAAGGGGTAGTGTTCTAAAAATAAAATGGGGTGGTTGGCTGTGTGCCAAAATTGTGAAATGAAGTTGTCTAGGGACTATGTGTCCAAAATATTATGGAAAAACAATTTGAGACATATATTAATTATAAGTTTGATGCTTTCAATCTAAATAATTGATATTTCAAAATGTTGATGCAACAGCAAAATAACCAATAAAGCCTATCCTTTGGATAAGACATGCATGTAGTAAATAGATCTGCATTGTGCATGACTTGTTGAGTACGGTGTGTACTCACCCTTGCGGACAAACCTACCAGAAGAAGAAATTACACCAGCTTACGAGGAAGAGTATGTCGAGGAGCCGGAGAACTAGGGGCAAGCCTTCGTCGGAGCGA
The DNA here is from genome assembly GCA_036346375.1 of Guadua angustifolia. Lineage (NCBI taxonomy): Eukaryota > Viridiplantae > Streptophyta > Magnoliopsida > Poales > Poaceae > Guadua > Guadua angustifolia. The sequence goes on along the minus strand of JAYEVE010000861.1, from coordinate 719,764 downwards.
CTGTGGAGAAGATGGACACCATGAAGATTATTTTAATTCCACTGCTAAACTTTTGTTATTTGATTATTGTAAGCCTGCGTGTACAAATATTGTAAGGATGACCATAAGGTCGTACACTCGCTTTATATAATTGTTTGAGGTACTTTATTTAATATTCCGCTGTGTATGATATGATATTGTACCCTGTTAGCCTATGTGCACTAGCGCGATCCTGGACTAGTGCAGAATACACAGAGTGTCCGAAGTTGTAAATTCGGGGCACGACAGAGGTGGTATCAGAGCATACTGACTGTAGGTCTTGACCCTAGATAGTTTGGTCGTTCTTTAGGAACTTCAAAATTATTTTCTAAAGAGAAAATTTGACTTGAAGAATAACAAGTTCTTGACTTATCTTATTCTTCCATTCTTTTTCCCTTTTGCTGAAATTTCTATCTTTCCCCGTCGATTTAAGTTGAAAATCTTACCTCAGTTGTCTTGAATAGATAACGATGTTTCACACTTTAGGAGAAAGCACTGGATGTTGTTCCTGAATCTTAAGATCGTGAAGTCAGGAATCGTCGAGCTCAAAGAGTGCCGATGAAGTGTTCCAGAAGGTAGAAGAACCAGTGTCGATGAAGTGTTCAAGAAATTCGAAGAATCAGTGCCTGAGTAGCTGTTGAGACTCATGTGTGAGAGTCGCGTCTGTCTAAGTTAGGAGTGTTTCCTTTCTAGACGTTAGACTTGTGTGTTTAGGTTAATTTGGTTTTCTTTGATTGCTGAGTGTGCAGTATGTGTTGCAGAGCTTTTAGGCTTGGATAAGCAACCATACCAAGTTAATAGTTGTGTGCTTTTGTTTGAGTCAAATCTTCTCCCCGTATAAGATTCTTGTGTACTTGTCTATTCTGTTCCCTCTTTTCCTTAAATCCTTTTGTTCTTCAGATGGTGAACACCAGGAGCAACAGTGGAGTTGGAGGCAGCAACTCTCAGCAGAGGGATAACAACAATGAAGCACCTAATCCTCAAGCACCATCCGTAGATATGAACAATCTGGGTGCATTCTTGGCTGCTCAAACCCAACTCATGCAGACCATGATGCAACAAATGCAGCAAATGCAGAATCAGGCAGCTGTTAACAACAACAATCAAGCTGTACACCATGGACATCAGTCTAGGTTGTCTGACTTCATGAGGACCAGACCTCCAACCTTCTCCGGAAATGTTAACCCTATTGAAGCCGATGACTGGCTGCGCACCATTGAGAGAAAGCTGCACATATCCCAATGTGTCGGCAATGAGAGAGTCCTGTATGCCTCTCACCAGTTAGAAGGCACTGCTGCAGAGTGGTGGGAAAATTATTGCGCTTCCCACGAGCATCCTCAGGAAATCACCTGGGATGAGTTTTCTGTCGCCTTCCGCCAGTACCATGTACCAGAAGGGATGATGGAACTCAAGAAAGAAGAGTTCGATCATTGAAGCAAGGAGGCCAATCAGTGGCCGATTACTTAAACAAGTTCACACAGCTTGCTCGGTATGCACCGGAGGACGTAGCCACGGACAAGGCTAGGCAGTCCCAGTTTATGAAGGGACTCAACTCTGGACTTCAAGTGGGACTGATCACCCATACCTTTCCTGATTTCCAAGAGCTTGTCAACAAGGCACTCATTCTTGAAGATAAACGCAAAGAGCTGGACGACAACCGCAAGTGTCGCCTAGCACAGCAAGGAGGACGCCAGAGTCAACAGAGACCAAGGGTGGTACCTCAACAGTTCACCCGATTTCAGCCAGGAAGCAGCACAAGAGCACCAATGCCTACACAGCGACCTACCGGTCAGAACCCTCAAACGCCTGTAAGAGCTGTCAGTCAAGCTGCAGGAAGTCCAACAATGGCAGGAAGACGTTGCTACAACTGCAACGAGATGGGACATTTTGCCAATACTTGTCTCAAGAAAGGCGGAGTCACACCTGTCCGCTTCAATTTGGGAAATACTTCTGCAAGAACACCAGCTCAAGGGGGGAGTCGAGGACCTGCTCAAGCAGGAGCTGCACCACAATCAGTTGTACGGGGAAGAGTCAACCATGTCACCGCAGACGAAGTTCAGAATGCGACAGATGTAGTACTGGGTAAGTTTTTAGTTAACTCAGTACCAGCTACCATTTTGTTTGATTCTGGAGCTTCACATTCATTTGTTTCATGGGTTTTTGTTATGAAAAATGATTTGGATGTGATTAAACTTAAGCATATGCTAATAGTTCAAACCCCTGGATCAGAACTCCGAGCTAAAGTAGGATGTTCAGGGGTAAAATTAATAATAAGTGGAACAAAGTTCCTAGCGAACCTAATTATATTGGACACCTGGACCATAGATGTGATTTTGGGAATGGACCGGTTATCCAAGCATAAAGCGATGTTGGATTGTGGGCGAAGGGTAATGTGATCGAGAGCCCGGATGGTAAGAAGGTAGAGATTCAAGCACTTGTTACAGGAAGATCAACCTAAGGTTAACGCAGAAGGCGGTTATCATGGAAGAGGTTCGATGAGTCGATGAATACCCGGACGTCTTTCCCGAAGATTTGCCTGGAATGCCACCGGACAGGGAAATAGAGTTCGTGATTGAGCTGGTGCCAGGAACAGCTCCGATCGTGAAGAGACCTTATAGAATGTCCACCGATGAGTTAGTGGAGATGAAGAAACAGATTGAAGAGTTATTGGAAAAAGGTTTCATAAGACCTAGTTCATCACCATGGGGAGCCCCGGTACTGTTCGTTAAGAAAAAGGATGGAAGTTTCAGAATGTGTATAGATTATCGTGCACTCAATGAAGTGACGATAAAGAACAAATACCCATTGCCCAGAATAGATGATCTCTTTGATCAGTTAAGAGGAGCGGGAGTCTTCTCAAAGATAGACCTTCGGTCTGGATACCATCAGCTTAAGATTCGGACTGAAGACATACCAAAGACAGCTTTCTCGTCTAGGTATGGTCATTATGAATTCTACGGTTATGTCCTTCGGACTAACCAATGCTCCTGCATATTTCATGAATATGATGAATAAAGTATTCATGGAATATTTGGATAAGTTTGTTGTCGTGTTCATCGATGACATATTAGTTTACTCCAAGTCGGAGGAAGAACATGCAGAACATTTAAGGAAGGTTTTGGAAAAGTTAAGGGAAAATCAGCTATATGCAAAATTCAGTAAATGTGACTTCTGGAAAAAGAAGGTTGAGTTCTTGGGTCATGTGATGACTGCCGAAGGAGTAGCTGTTGATCCGAAGAAAGTAGAAGCAGTGTTGCATTGGGAGCAACCGAAGTCAGTTACACAAATCAGAAGTTTCCTTGGAATGGCTGGGTACTACCGCCGTTTCATTGAGGGATTTTCTTCAATTGCGAGACCTCTCACGCAATTGCTAAAGAAAGAGAAAAAGTTTGCTTGGTCGCCAGAGTGCGAAAAGAGTTTCCAAGAGCTGAAGAAGCGTTTGACTTCGGCACCTGTTTTAGTGTTGCCGAATACCAAGGATAATTTTGACATATATTGTGATGCTTCACGTCAGGGACTTGGATGTGTGCTGATGCAGAATGGCAAAGTAGTAGCTTATGCGTCAAGACAGTTAAGACCACATGAACAAAACTACCCGACTCATGACCTAGAGTTAGCAGCAGTAGTGCACGCTCTTAAAATTTGGCGTCACTATCTTATGGGAAATCGATGTGAGATATATACATATCATAAAAGTTTAAAGTATATATTCACCCAATCAGACTTAAATATGAGACAAAGGAGGTGGTTGGAGTTAATCAAGGATTACAATATTGGAATTCACTACCATCCAGGAAAAGCAAATGTGGTGGCAGATGCTTTGAGTCGGAAGAGTTACAGTCTGAATATGATAATAGCAGAAGAGCAGACTGAGTTATGTAAAGAACTTCAGAATCTAAGAATAGAGGTTGTACCGGAAGGATTTCTAGCTACCTTGGAGGTTAAGCCGACCTTAGAAGAGCAGATCAAAGAAGGTCAACAAGATGATGAAAAGATAAATAGGATCAAATCCAAAATGGATGAAGATTTAGCAAAGGACTTCAGAATAGATGAGCAATGTACGCTATGGATGAAGAATCGAATCTGCGTACCACACAAGCCGGAATTGAAGCAGTTGATATTGGACGAAGCACATGATTCCAAATATTCAATTCACCCCGGTAGTGCAAAGATGTACCAGGATTTAAAAGAAAGATTTTGGTGGCCGAACATGAAGAAGGAGGTAGCTGAGCATGTAGCGTTATGTGACGTATGTCAAAGAGTTAAAGCCATGCACCAGAGACTAGCTGGATTGCTACAACCACTTAAGATACCAGAATGGAAATGGGAGGAAATCGGGATGGATTTCATCACCGGGTTGCCAAGGACTCAAGGTGGATATGATTCCATATGGGTCATAGTTGATCGACTAACAAAGGTCGCTCATTTTATACCCGTAAGGACAACTTATTCTGGAGATAAGTTAGCTGAATTGTATATAGCAAGAATTGTATGTTTACATGGTGTACCCAAGAAGATAGTGTCGGATCGAGGTACCCAATTTACCTCGAGGTTTTGGGATAAGCTGCATACAGCAATGGGCACTCGTCTGAATTTCAGTATAGCGTATCATCCGCAGACAGATGGTCAAACTGAAAGGGTAAACCAGATTCTTGAACATATGCTAAGAGCTTGTGCTTTATCATATACCACATCGTGGGATAAATGCTTGCCATACGCAGAATTTAGCTACAACAACAGTTACCAAGCAAGTTTGAAAATGTCGCCTTTTGAAGCTTTATATGGTCGACCGTGTCGGACACCATTGAACTGGAATGAGACGGGAGAACGTCCACGTTTTGGACCAGATGTACTTTTAGATGCGAAGAGAAGATTGCATTAATTCGAGAAAGATCAAGATCGCACAATCCAGCGAGAAGAGTTATCACGCATACAATCGGCGCTTGTGATCCGAGTTTTGAACCGAAGATTATGTTTATCTCAAGGTCACACCATTAAAGGGAGTTAAAAGGTTTCATGCGAAAGGAAAACTTGCTCCGAGGTATGTTGGACCATTCAAGATTCTGAGTCGAAAAGGAGAAGTTGCATATCAGCTAGAACTGCCGCAGTCTTTGACAGGAGTACATGACGTATTTCATGTGTCGCAACTGAAAAAGTGTCTTCGAGTACGGAGGAACAAGCACCAATCGAAGCCATTGAGTTGCAAGAAGATTTAACTTACAAAGAACATCTAGTAAAGATTCTGGATACCATGGATCGTGAGACCAGAAACAAGTCAACCCGCTTTTGCAGAGTTCGGTGGAGCAATCATTCAGAAAGCGAAGCAACTTGGGAGCGTGAGGAAGATTTGAAGAAGGAGTTTCCCAACCTCTTCTCTAGCCAGTCCTGAATCTCGGGGACGAGATTCTGTTAAGGGGGGGAGGTTTGTAACATCCTGAAATTTGCTTTAACTGTATTTACGTTATTTCGAATTATTTAAGAATATCTGAAATTTATTTGGAATTTTTTTTATTAATAAGAATTTAAGCTTTATCGAATTAATCAGATAAAATAAAGATCATGCATTTCACGCGCGCATAAATTCCAAATTTAGTTTAAAATAATAACATCTGAAAAATAAGGATATTTCTTTCAAATACCTTCAAAAACTTGTTTACAAATTAAGTTCGTCGATTATATTATAACCGTACAAGTGTCTGATCCACTAAAAGAATTTTTGCAGAAAATCTATATATCGAAAAATCACGAAACCAACTTCGTTAAATTCCAAATATTCCCTAGTATTTTAGAGAATTTTTCCAAGATTTGTGGGACCATTTTACTATTTTAACTTGAACGTCTTTTCCTCTCAGCACTATTCACAAGTACATTCGGAAAAAAAAACGTGCGCACTGTGCATCGTCTTCCTCACCCGATGCATGTCCAGTGCAATTTGTTTCTCTCTCCTCCATTAGAATGCATGCAACCTTTGAAATCACCTCCAATAAATCACGAAAAATTTACTAAAAATCATAATCGAGATCCACAACGCATCCTTAAACTTTCACAGCTGTTAGAAAAATTAATCACCCACTAATCCATGTTATGGGTAAAAGCTTCCAGCTATTCTCTTTCTACCAGCATGCATGCATGTTTCAATTCCCTAGCTGTTTCCTTGCCTTTGCTAACTCATGCAATGAAGAGCTTCCAACCGTTTCAATTTTCTAGCAACGTGCGCACGAACAGCCATTTCTCATATTCCAACCGTTTCTTTTCTTGCATGCATGATCTAGCGGCGCCATTATCTAAAGGAAAGGTCTGCTCATTCCAGCCGTTTCCTTTTCAGTCCTGCAAGCGTATGTGTGCATGATTGTTATTTCCTCAATCGACGTCATTACCTTTCCTTTATTCCTTCAGCCGTTCCTTTTGCCTTGCGGGGTGAGTTATTTCCTATAATCAGCCGTAATCAGCTGTTTCCTTTCCAGTCGTATCTCATCTTTCTCCTGTGCAAACTCCGTTCATTTCATTTCCCTTGCGCAGCTGCCTGGCAGGGAAACGCTGCGGAAGACTTGTTCCTCATCGTTGGTTCTGTCTCTTCCTCTCATCGCTGCCGCCGCCGAATATACTCCGACGTTCGACGACTGCTGCCTGATTGCTGCTGCTACTCGTTCGGCCGGGCGCGCTCCTCTCATCGCCGTTGTCGCTGCTCGTCGGCTGGATCGCATCCTTCTTTCCGTTACCACACGTGGACCTCGCTTGGTAACCATTATTCTTCTTCGCGCGCGTTCTAATCTGTATATTGGATTCTGTATCTAGGTGTACCTATTGGAGTTAATCTTGACAAGTGTATTGTTGCATGGCCGGTCTAAGCATGTGCGTGCGTTTTGTATTAGATCGGAAGGTAGCCAGTTATTTGTGTTTACATGTAGTTGCACATAGGAACTAAGTGATCGATAATTACGTACGGCAGCTTGTGCATATTGGTTTGAAGCCTTAGTGTGTTCACATGCATGTAGAAAGTTCAATCCGTAGACATGAGTACGTTTGAATGCGCACCGCCGGCCACTTGTGTTCCCGTCCGCCACTGCCATCGACCGCCGATCACCTGCTTGCTTGTCTGGTCGAAGCACTCGCTGGATATATGTGGTCGCTGCTGCTTACATCTTTATTTATCATGTCCAAAGCTAGAACGGAAGAAAATCAAAGAAACAGAAGCATACGCATATACGTATGAACAGTACCATGCAGTGTAGAACTAGTTAATTTTGTACGTGAATGTGAAACTAAATTGCGAATTTTGTCTTTTTCGTTACAAATTCGTTCTAAGTCCGATTAGTATACGACAAATTTTTTAAATTAGTAAATATTAATACCTAGCTACAGTAATTTTTATGAAATTTTATAAATGAATTTATACTATTAAAATATTCAAGGAATGTCCAAATTTATGAATTTTGTAGCTCTTAAACTATACGTTCAAAAATGCTGAAATAAATTTTATAAATCTTAGAAAATGCTAAACTAATTATCTGGAAGTTTTACGCGTAGACGTTGAGTTGCGTGAGGACGCGGACTTCGAGGACCAAGCTCCTGATCAAGACTCGCTACTTTTTGAAGGCAAGTTATGCTTTGACCATGTTGCTCCTAATTTTTGAAATATACTTTGTTTTAAACTATGCATGCTAATTCAACTAAAATGACTTTAATTATTTTGGGTGAATTAGCTATCCAACCAATTTGTTTATGCCACCTTGATATTATTTGTATGTCATGACTCCTTGACAACCTTAGTTTGGTAATAATAGTTGGTTGATGATATTGTGCCAACACGGGAGGCTAGACCGTGAATAGTTGCTTAGCCATGCATGTACGTGAACCATTCTATTTGGATTACAAAATCAACACTGACTAAAGAATAGTGAATGCTTTTTAATGAAATGTGGAATGATGTTGGTATTAACCTTGGAATGTAGAGACCTGTGTGGTTCTACATGAAAGATGAATATGAGCATGTGTTGCACCGTTAACAACTTGGGGTGGAATTGATTTAGGCTGGGGCAAGTGGACCGAGGCTTTGTGCTGTGGGCTGTGTGGCAACCGTGGGTTGGGATGAGTGTTGTGAGGGTGTGTGCCAAAATCGAGAGAAGGATGTCTTGCCTTGGTCGAGCTTAAGGACTTTACCTTGCAAGCCTTTGACTGAGTCTCTCGTACAACCACATGTCTGAATGGGAAGACCTAGTTTAGTAGGATTCTGATGTCTTACCTCTGATATCTCGGGGTGGCAGTTACACGGGGGTAACTATACGGGGGAGCGTGCCTGTGCTTTGGCTTGGTACCCTATCCAACGGTGTTCGTCGGTCCTACACTTCGGCTCTGTGTGAGGGAAGTGGTAGCGAAGGCAACACGGAGAGGTTCTTAGGCTAAGATAGAAGTCTCTGAAAAGCTTTGTTACAGCTTAATCGCCTTTGTGGTGTGCGATCAGTATCTTGTGGGTAAAGTGTACAACCTCTGCAGAGTGTTAAACTGCTCAATAGCCGAGTCCACTGTCTTGGACAATGCTCGTGGATTACTGATCAAGGATAGTGTTCTAAAAATAAAATGGGGTGGTTGGTTGTGTGCCAAAATTGTGAAATGAAGTTGTCTAGGGACCTGTGTCCAAAATATTATGGGAAAACAATTTGAGACATATATTAATTATAAGTTTGATGCTTTCAATCTAAATAATTGATATTTCAAAATATTGATGCAAAAGCAAAATAACCAATAAAGCCTATCCTTTGGATAAGACATGCATGTAGTAAATAGATCTGCATTGTGCATGACTTGTTGAGTACGGTGTGTACTCACCCTTGCGGACAAACCTACCAGAAGAAGAAATTACACCAGCTTACGAGGAAGAGTATGTCGAGGAGCCGAAGAACTAGGGGCAAGCCTTTGTCGGAGCGACTGTGGAGAAGATGGACACCATGAAGATTATTTTAATTCCGCTGCTAAACTTTTGTTATTTGATTATTGTAAGCCCTGCGTGGCACAAATATTGTAAGGATGACCATAAGGTCGTACACTCGTTTATATAATTGTTTGAGGTACTTTATTTAATATTCCGCTGTGTATGATATGATATTGTACCCTGTTAGCCTGTGTGCACTAGCACGATCCTGGACTACTGCAGAATACACAGAGTGTCCGAAGTTGTAAATTTGGGGCATGACAAAGTTCCCGATCGGCGATGAAGCGACCACGTGCGAAACTCGCTGAACCTGAAGAAGACGACGATCCCCTTCCCGGGCAATGTTCCGGTGGAACTATGGCGCACGAAATGCTCCTCGACAAGGCGATATGATCCCCAGGCTTCTCGGCGACAACTCGACGAATTCCTCCGCGAGAAGCCGGCAACGGCGCGTGACTCCTTGACTCTTCTTCCGATCGCAATCGGGCGACACGTCTTCGACCTGAGTCGATCCTTCAGCGAAGACAGCGCAACGCAGCCTCACACGCCCGCGTCTTTTCTTCGTTTCCTGGCGACGACGCGTCGACTCGACGAGAGCTCGCTCCTTCCGATCGGCGACACGCTGCGTCCTTCGCTCGATTTCCTGGCGAGAGTGCTTAGACTCGACGAGTACGTCTCGCGTTGATGGGCGCTTTGACGCAGAACTTTGGTACGAACGGCTTTTATAGCCCCGGTATGTTCGCAAAGATGGAAACTCGAGCAGTCCTTGGCAACGACGGCGAGCGACGGTAAATTCGGAAACTAGAATCGGAGACTAAGACCGGTAGCCGTTCGATCTTATGATGGCGATCACTATTACTCCCGAAGCGATAGTACTTTCCAAAACCAACAGACGCGATCCAACCCTTCCAAAATAATGCAATGCAATCCCCTCCGCGCAATCGTAATCCGATGTCTTGAACGCATTAAGGTTTTTACGGATGAAAATGGCCGTCCGATCTGAGATCGAATGGTCAACACGTGATGTGGCTGACGGGCCGCACGGCGCTGACCACGTGTGCGTACAGGGCTCGGCCCAGTACTGTTACAAAAGATTTTTCGAGTTTTCTCATTTAAATTAATTCAGAAAATTAATTTGATTTGTTCAAGGCAATAAAATACTTTCGAGAAAAATCTCAAAAATACTTTGAGACATTCTTGGTCTTAACTAAAATATTTTCACAAAAACTTCATTTTGCAAATATCTTTTTATAATTATTTCTTAACAAAAGATAATGTATTTTAATTCAAAAGAATTCCAATAAATCTCAAAAAATCCAATAAAATTCAGAAAAAATCATAAAATTCATAAATGTCAATAAAATAATATTAATTAATTAACAAAGCTAAAAATTGGGATGTTACATTTCATCCACCGGAGCACTTCTTTCTTCTCTTGAGGTTTAAGACAATACGGAGCTCGTGGCCTAGCTATTTGTCCTCCTGAATCTTGTACTATCTCAAGCGCTGGCCGATCGCAAATCTCGGCCAAGTCTCTTCATGCCTTAACATTGTCTTTTGTTTTGTCTTTCACATCAAAGCACGTGCTTATGATGCTTTCTGTGACATTATGCTCTTGGTGCATGACATCTACATTATGCATAAGAATCAATGCTTTCGCATAAGGGAGACTCCATATTGCACAAATATGAGTCCAGTTATGCTCATCTTTGAAACCTTCGAAACCGTCATCTGTTGGTACGACTTGACTGTGCCAGGTAGCTATCTCAGCACTAGTCAGACATTTTGGTGGGCCCTTTGTAATAGTGGTGTCCTTCCAGAATGCAGTACTAAGTCTCCTAAAAGGGTGATTATGCGGCAAAAACCGTCGATGGCAATCAAAGAAACACAACTTTCCACCATGTGGTACCCGGAATGCATCTGAGTCAGCCATACATATGGGACAACAAAGCCGACCATGAACACTCCATCCAACCCATATGCCATATGCTGGTAAATCATGGACCGACCACAAGTATGCAACACGTAAGGTAAAGTTTACTTTATCATAGCTGTCATATGCTTGTACCCCTATCCACAACTCTTTCAACTCTTCAATTAACGGTTGCATGAACATATTAAGGTGCTTCCCAGGATGATCAGGACCCGGTATAACAAGGGCTAGAAACATGTAACATCCCAAAATTTGAGTTTTGGAATGTTTAAAAATCAAATTGAACCATTTGCATTTTCTTGAAATTAATTGAAGCTTAATATGAATTTTCTAATAATGAAAAGATTTAATTTGATTAATCTATACATCAAATCAAAGGTTAGTTAGCCAGCTCTCTATGAGGAATTTCAGAAGCTTTGTCTGGAAGTGGTTCAAGAAGGTTACTTGGCTACTTTGGAAGTGCGTCCAACGTTGGAAGATCAGATTCGAGAAGCCCAAGTTGATGATGCTGATATCAAAGAGATCAAGAGTAATATGAAGAAAGGAAAAGCCCCAGGTTTCACTGAAGATGAAAAGAGTATCGTTTGGTATGAGAATCGTATATGTGTACCTGATCAAAAAGAGCTCAAGGAGCTGTTACTCAAAGAAGCGCATGAGACTTTATACTCCATTCACCCTAGAAGTACCAAGATGTATCAAGACCTCAAGGAAAGGTATTGGTGGCCTAGCATGAAGCGTGAGATTGCAGAATATGCTGCTCTTTGTGATGTCTGCCAGAAGGTCAAAGCTGAGCATCAGAGACCAGCAGGATTGCTTCAGCCACTAAAGATTCCAGAATGGAAGTGGGAAGAAATTGGTATGGATTTTATTACCGGACTTCCTAAGACTCAAGCAGGTTATGATTCAATCTGGGTGATAGTAGATCGATTGACTAAGGTAGCTCACTTCATCCTAGTTAAGACTACCTACACCGGAGATAAATTGGCAGAATTATATATGTCAAGGATTGTCAGTCTTCACGGAGTAACTAAGAAGATTGTCTCCGATAGAGGATCTCAATTTACCTCTCATTTTTGGCAGAGTTTGCATGAAGCAATGGGAACTCATCTCAGGTTCAGTACTGCCTATCACCCTCAAACCGATGGACAGACAGAGCGAGTGAACCAGATTCTAAAGGATATGCTAAGAGCCTATGCACTAACCTATGGTGCCAAATGGGACAAGTGTTTGCCTTACGCAGAGTTTTCATAAATAGTTATCAGGCCAGTCTGCAAATGTCCCTTTTTGAAGCCTTATATGGAAGAAAATGCGAACCCCTCTCAATTGGAAAGAGATCAAGAAAGACAGCTTATTTGGTCTGCCATATTGCAAGAAGCCAAGAGCAAGTTCGATTAATCCGAGACAAGTCAAGATAGCTCAAAGAGCATAAGAGTTATGCGATAATCGCGCGAGATTTAAGTTTCGTGCCCAATTATTATGTGTATCTTAGAGTCACCCCTCTCAAAGGAGTTAAGCGATTTCAAGTAACAGGGAAGTTTGCCCCTAGATATGTTGGACCGTTCAAAGTTCTGGAAAGAAGAGGAGAAGTTGCTTACAAGCTCGAGTTGCCTTAGTCTTTTGCTGGAATCCACGATGTGTTCCACATGTCGCAGTTGAAGAAGTGCCTGCGAGTGCCAGAAGAACAGATGCCGTTGGAAGCTATCGACTTGCAAGAAGATCTCACATACAAGGAGCAACCAGTGAAGATTTTAGATGTTGCAGAGCGCATCACGAGAAGCATGATCATCCATTTCTGCAAAGTCCAGTGGAGCAATCATTCAGAAGAGGAAGCCACATGGGAGTGATAAGAGGATCTGAAGTCTGAGTTTCCCCACCTATTCCCTAGCCAATCCGAATCTCGGGGTCGAGATTCCATTTAAGGGGGGAGGTTTGTAACATCCCAAAATTTGAGTTTTGGAATGTTTAAAAATCAAATTGAACCATTTGCATTTTCTTGAAATTAATTGAAGCTTAATATGAATTTTCTAATAATGAAAAGATTTAATTTGATTAATCTATACATCAAATCAAAGGTTTCTAGTATTTATTGGGTTCCTTGTGCTTCAAGGGATTTTTCTATATTTTTCGAGATTTTTCTGAATTTATTTGCTATTTATTTGAATTTATTTGGATTTACTTGAATTTCTGGAATTAAATCAATTTGGAAAAACGTTTTTAAAATCTCAACCTACTTTCGGGCCGAATCCTCACCGGCCCAGTTCCTATTCCCCTCGGCCCATTCCTTCGCCCGGCCTAGCAGCCGAAAAACCCAAGCGTGGTGGTCGTCAGATTTGGCTCGGGTGCACTAGATTGCGCCACGCAAGTCCAACTCCAGATTGTGCCACGCAAGCCCAACTCTCTTGGTCGTTGGATCGCTGCGTCACGGATGACGCTGATGTCTCCACGTCACCCGCGTTGCGCCGCCGCCCATTCCTATTCCCCAGCCGTCGCCGCCTCGGTCTCCGCACTCGGCACGCCTCCTAGGGCTATTTACGGCCCCGAGATGCTTCGTGCCGTGTTCCCCGTCACACGCCGCTTCATTTGCCCTAGGTTTTGTTGCCTGAGCCGCCGCCAACACCGAGTTCGAGCTCACCGAAGTTTGCCGTCATTCGGTCGCTACAGTTCATCTCCGCCGTCACCAGTTGCACCATCGCGTTGCTTGCGTCGCCCTCTTCCAGATCCACTGCGTTTTCTGCCCGATCTGGTACGCATTCACCATTTCGCGTGTTGTTTTCCCCATGTCCAGTGGGCTTGCGCCGCCCCTCACCGTCGTTGGCCTTCTCGAGTTCTCGGCCGCCCGATCGGGATCGTGCGCTCCTGAGTGTGCCACGTCTCTGCCGCTCGTGCCTTGTCCCTTGCCGTCCGATCTTGCTTCAACACATCGGATTCGCGCCGCGTCGCCGCACCCGTAGCCTCCCCTTCGCCGTCCGATTCAGTGCCCGCTGATGGATGCGTGCCGTGTGGCTAGCCCACATCAACGCCAGTCAGCCGCCTCGCCAGCCACCGCGTCGGCGCCACGTCAGCCCTAGCGCTGCGTTGGCCGCCACATCAATGTTGTCTGCCATGTCACCTTCCCATCGCCTCGGTGAATCCGGTCCACGGTGAGCTAAGCCACTGACGTGCGGGCCCCACATGTCAGTGGTATTTCTTTTTCCTTTTTTTGAATTTCCCGAAAATCTGAAAATATCAGCGAATCACATGCCGACACGTGTCACCCCATGGAATTTTCTCTGAATTAAATTTTCCGGGAGCCGTTCTCCTTCGTCCAAACTCCGATTGAAGCGATTCAAATTTTTAAATTTTTGTAAAATCGAGCTCTACATTTTGGAGCCATTTATTTTTAATTTTGAGATTATTTACTTCTCTATTTTGTATTTATTTAGTTTCGTTGCTTTCTTTTCCGGTAGACGCGAATTCCGAAGGAGCAAACGGCAAGGCAAGTCGTAGCCTTTGATTATATTGCACCCATGTTTACAAAAGTACTTTCTTTTGTACAATTGCATGCTATTTGTGTATCAATGCTTAGTTTTGGAAGTAGCTATTCACCTGATTGACATTATGCCACCTTGATTATTGAAATGCCATATACCCATTGTTAACCTTAGGTTGAGACATTATTAGTTGGACATAATCATAGTACCAACATGGGGTTATCGTAGCTATGCTTAGCCATGCTTAGTTGTCCGATGGGAATCATATCATCTGTGAATTAATGTTAATCTTGACCTAATGAGATATTGAATTGTGGCTGTTGACCACTGTTGTAAAACTTGTTGTACCATGGTAGGGGATGCCATTGGTCTTAGTTGAACAAAATGTTTTCCCTCGGGCAAGTGATCGTGCGATAAAGGGGTGTTGTCTAGCACATTGGGATGTGGTTGTCTTGCTCGAGATAATTTAAGGACTTAATCTTGTGCGCCATTGAACTGGCCTAACTGCAAACCACAAGTCCGGTATGGGATGACCTAGCCGATTAATCTACATTGTTTACTCTTGAGTACCGCCAATTGGATGTGTGGGTTTCGGGATGGACGGGTAGATTCACATGGCTCAAGAGGGGCCCCCGAGGGGCGAAACCTTAGAGGGCAGTACCGAGTTTGGACGTGCATTGTAAAGGCTTTGTCATGATATCTCTACGACACACCAAAGGAAGTGTGTTAATATCGATTGCACCAAGAGATGTTCATGTCTTGTGGGTAAAGCTGTACAACCTCTGCAGAGTGTAAAACTATTCGAATAGCCATGTCCGTGGTCATGGACAAGCCCGGCGATTTCACACGGGGTATAGAGTGTTTTCTTGAAATGTGGAATTGTTGGAATGTGAATGGGGAGTTCACTGTTGTTCTGTTGTCTAACACTATACTGTTGAATTGTGTGGTTGATACTTGTTTCAAATGATGTAAGGTGATGCCTCGTCATTCTATTCATGTTGTCTACCATTGATTTACCAGTTATTTATTATTGTTTTATCAATCTGCCTTCAATCTATTTATTGTATTTAAATTCAAGTTATTGCTTTCTACAAATGAACCATATGAATATCCTTTGTCAAGCCGTGCATGAATATATTGCATCATTTCCTCGGCTTGTTGAGTACGCTTTGTACTCACGGTTTTATGCCCCTGTTGTTCAGATTGTTTGAGAAGGACCAGGGAATGAATATCAAGAGGAGGAATACTATGAAGACTACGTGGACTAGGAAGGCGTTCCCCAGACGATTGCCTATGGCATGTCGAATGGCCTAAGTTATTATGTTTTCGCTGCAACAGTTTCACTTGTTTCTTAAGCCAAGAAGCATTGGTGTATGAACCTTGACCGTAAAGTCGTTTGCTTTATTCAATAATAATTTGCTTCTTCTTAGTTTTTTTCGATGTATGGAATGATATTACATGTATGTTTCCACTGTGTGCACTAGCGTGATCCTGGACTAGTGCAGTATACACAGAGGGTTTTGGATTTGCATATCTGGGTCCCGACAAAACACGTACTCATCTTTCATGCATAACGCAGGTGGTAGGTTGTACGGCATAATAAAAACCGACCATCAAGTGTACAGGGTGGCACTTATGCTGAAAGGTGTGAACCCATCTATCGCCAACCCTAAGCGAACATTCCTAGGGTCCCTTGCAAAATTGAGGTCGAAGCGGTCCAATGCCTTCCATGCCTCGGCGTCTGACAGATGCACCATCACTCCATCACTACCATAGACACCTTCTTTATGCCACCTCATATGCCTAGCTGTTTTTTTATAAGTATAACCGTTTAAGCCTAGGTGTGATTGGCATGTAGCAAAGTTGTTTCACCGCGACATTTGTCGTCACCATTATCCCCTCATCATTTAACACCTCGACATATCTAGATTTTTTGTAGAATAGACATCGCGGTTCATTGGCATATTCTTTCCAAAACAACATGCAATTATCTTCGCAAATATCAATCTTCTCATACTTCATCCCAAGGCTGGACAACAGCTTCTTCGACTGGTACATGTCCTTCGGCATCTTATGGTTCGGCGGAAGAATATCACTAATCAATTGGACCAGATCATTGTAGCAATTGTTTCAAAAGTTATATTTCGACTTTATTGACATGAGTCGTGTCACGGCCGCTAGGACGGTCACATTGGTGGAATCATGCAATTGCTCTTCCGAGGCCGAAAGGAGGCTATAGAACCTTTGAACCTCCGGCCCAGGCTCTTCTTCCGAATTAACCTCAAAATCCCTACTAATATCATTCATCATCTCATCCATCCTATCTTCATCCTCATGGTCCGTCTCAATGGGTTGTGCCTCACCATGCTCGTACCATATCATATAGTCTGGCATAAAACCAAACTTGCACAGGTGATGTTCCACATCCGACTTATCATGCCGAGCAAAGTTTCGACACTTGTTATAGGGGCACTTTACAAAACCACCTATGGCCCCTGTGAACGCATTGTCCATGAACGTTTGTGTCTTGACCCCCCATTCTCTTGAATGTGCCCCAGTCTTACTCCAACCATCGTACATCCATCTTCTATCATCACCCATTATGGATGCTAAAAACGAGTAGCAAGATCAATCACAGTGTGCTATGGTTGCTAACAGGAGCTCTACTGGGAAAGATAGGTCCTAAACCCACCTAAGAATGGACACCAGAGCACAGATTTATGACGAGCCTTACGGTCCGAACGGAATTTCGGCAGTATAACCCTGCTGTTCTTTGAATGTACGGCCAGTCTTGGTGCATCGGAGAACAACTGGATCATGCTGCCGAGATTTCGTTCGGACCGTTGGGCTCATAAAAAATCCTACATATGCTCTAGCGTCCATTCCTAGGCTGTCCAAATTAAACTGGATAATTCTGGTACGGCACACCTCACAAGTAAATGTGAGATGCACCGTTCCCGAATGGGTGACGCCTAGGCTTGGCCGACAAAAACATTAGTGACCACTAAATAAAAAAAATCACCGGCCGATGAAACTATCAATACTTTAATCCTAATCAACACATAATGATAGTGATCAATTATTCATTTACTTCGTATCAACACCAATCTATGATTCACATTAAGAGCATGATTAGGTTGACAAAAGAATACAAACATAAAGAAATACGTATATAAAGTGCTTGGATCCAGTACACTGGTATAAAGTTGCTGTCGACGATCGGGATCACCAACCGCAAAAAATGAGATGGGGGTCAGTATGATGTGGGACCCGAGCTGCGCTTCGCTCAAACGGAGGAAAAGTAAGACGTGTCTATGGTCAAAGCGAGATGGCAACGAGCGTGAGACCGAGATTTATATTGGTTTGAGCCCCTATAGAGGTAACTTCTACTCCAGCTTTATGCAGCTTTTCTTAGCTACTTCGAAAGTGTGGGGATGTGTTACAGCTCAAGTTCAACAATGGCTATGTCTAAGCTCGAGCTATGTGTGTTGTGAGTTCGTTGTTCTCCAAAAGACTGCGCTTCCTTGGGCTTTATACCTCCCCTGCACGCAACGGACGGGAGAGATTCCCGGGGAGTGGCCTTCGCACGCTGAGGGTCGATAAGAATCGCCCGGACTTGTTTGCCTTTTCGCTTGCCCCACCGCTCCTTGAGCAACCGCGGATCAAATGCTTGATCCGAAATCCAAGGGTGGACTACGGCACCTAGGCGAGGCCCGCCCGAGCTTGAGGTCGGCGGGGCCGTCTTCGAGGCCAGCGCTCTAGGTCGGCGCCGCACACACCTGTGTCATGGTCGGGGCCGCCGAGGCTCGAGGATCCGTTGATCGCGCGCGACCGTCAAAGGTGCCCGACCCTCGTAGCTAGCCCCCGAGGCTTAAGGTCGTGGCCGGAACACGTGCCGACCTTGAGGCTCCATAGCCGGGACCGACTCCCGGAATTCTCCTGAGGTCGAGGTCGGGCGGAAACGTAACGCCAGGCCGTGGATGAGTGACACCTGGCGCCTCTTGATCTCCAGAACCCTGATACGGATGCGAACGGTTGGCGACACCTACTGTCTTCTCGAAACCACCGCCTAGGCCTTAATTGCGCCTGTCAAATCGTGGCTAGCATGCCCTTCGAAGCGCCGCGGTCTGGATTTGGTGTCGGCGCGGCCTATAAACTTAGACCGCAGCGCCTATTGAAGAGACTTCCCGATCGGCGCCCTTCGTCTTCCCAAGCCTCCGAGCCCAAGCAAAAAATTTCCTCCCCCCCTTCGACCAAAATCGCCGTGATTGCCATGGCCAAGCTTGGGAGGAGCACGCTGTCGCCCACAAGGATGAAGGAGCTCGAGACCCTGGGGCTGCTTGACCCATTCACGTGGCGGCTGCCGGGCAACGAGACCGAGCCACGCCCTAGGGACGACGAGATCGTCTGCACCGAGCACTATGTCCTCTTCGGCCTGCAGACCCCGGAGAGCGAGTTCCTCTCCGTGGTCCTCACCAGCTGCGAGATCGAGCTCATAAACCTGGTGCCGAACTCCATTCTCACTCTCACCATCTTCTCCCATCTGTGCGAGGGGTTCCTGGGAGTCCTTCCCAACCCCTCGCTTTCCTTCGGTATTTGACCTCTTCCGCTCAGGAAAGACCACGTGGTCGGTGTCTCTGCCGACAACAGACAGGCTCATCCTTCCCAAGATCCAAGCTCGGGACTCCTGGGGCCATGGTCCGAAAGCGGTGGTTCTACTCAAGAAAGGGGAGCTTCAAGACGCTGTCATACGAGGGAAAGCCCGCTTGCGGAAGAAGGAGACCTCAGAGGCGACGACCTGAGGCGACGAAGAAGCCGTCGCCGCCATTCATCTCTGCGCCGAGCGTGGCCTCACCGGGCAGGCGATCGCCGTCGACTTCCTGCGGAACCGGGTATCCCCTCTGCGGAGGCGGGAGCACCCGTTCTACCAGATCGAAGGGCAGATCGACTTGACCCGCGAGGGTACGTCCGGTACGCCCCCCTGCCTTGTGGTCTTGCTCGAGCTCTCCCATCACGCTACTTTTGAGAACGGTTTCCTTTTTGCAGCGCCGAAGGAGTCTTGGGTTGCCGCCAGGATGAACGAGATGTTCGGGAAACTGGCGCACAACTACTCCATGGACGACTCCGTGCCGAGGAATGTGCTCCGCCGCAAGGCCGAGGTAAGCCACCCCGACCAACGGTTCGATCCGAGCGACCTCGTGGCCCGCAATGACCCTTTTCCGCATGCAGGACCACCAGAGGTCTGGTCGGCCTGACAAAGTGGATGCTCCGTTGCGGGATGGGCAAGAGCAAGAAAGGGAAGAAGAGACCTTCCCCGGCCGACGCGGACCGCCAGGAGGCGAAGAAAACTCACGTTGAGTGGGGCGACCGCGCCATGGTAAGGATCCCGCCGGTCGAGCCCCCGAGCCCGCGCTTGTGTGCCTTGCTGGTTTGACGCGTTCTCCTTTTGCGGCGAAGAGGCGGCGGCCGCCGCCAGTCTTGAGCTCTCCCGCTCTGGGACCTCAAACTTCGGAACTGCTGCGCAGCCGTGACGCTGGGCTGGCACGGGCCTCGAGACCTCTGGTCATGATGTCGCGCAAGCGAACTGCTCCCCCAGCCTTGGGGCGGCAAGACCTTCGCCGACCCCCGACGAGGCGGAGGCTGGTGTCCCAGGTATGCTCCTGGCTTCATGGACTTCCGTCTCCCTCGCATTTTTCGGGCTTAGTGTATGTTTTTGATCGCAGACCTCGAGCACCCGAGCTCGAAACTTGCCCGTTTTGACGATGCCTGTTGTCCAGGGCGAGTCCGAGTCCGAGGAGGACACTTTCGAGCTAGTCCGGCGCCGGCCTTCTCGCCCGACCCGGACCCCCTCGGGACCACCAAGCCCGCCCCCAGATGGTGAGTTCTACCAAGGGGTCGACGACCCGGACGAGGAGGAAAACGAGCCTACGACCAGTGCAGACTTTAGCACCGGCGAGGCGCATGACGCAGCTGCCGTCGTTGACTTTCCCGGTGCTACCGTGAAGGAGGACGCCCAAAGCTCAACGGCTGCGCCCGAGGCGACACCCCGGGCTCCCCCGACCACGGCCGCTCAGGGTGCCGAGGCCGCGATTTCACCGGCCATCGGAGGTGATCAGGTCGTAGGAGTTCCGCAGATCAAGCAGACGTGGTCGTGGTAGTGGTCTTTGAGGCCGCAGCGTCCCTGAACCCGCAGGCCGATGCATGCCGCGCAGATCCGGCCGCCGCCCCCTTGGCGCCGGAGACGAGCGGGACCCCGGCCGCGGAGGTCGGGACCAGGACTGCTGCCACGCCCTCCCCCGTTGACGAGTTGACCCCACCGGAGGAGACAGCGGATGACCAGGCCGCCCCCGGGGCGGGAGCTCAAGGTCCTGGCCCAAGCGTGCCAGCGGTGGCCGAGGTCGACCTCGACACCGACACGGCGGTCGATGAGGAGGAGGAGATCCCGCTCGATCGTATTGACGACTGCGAGGAATTCACCCGCGCAAACCTAGAGGGCCATCTACGCGAGGTAAGGGTCTTTTCGCATACCTTGTAGTTTGAAGTCTAAGCTCCCTTGTCCCCTCTCATCTTGGGCCACCCTTTTCATCGTGAAGGTGATCGGCCATGCCTCTCGGGGGCTACAAGGCCTTCAAGAGCATGCCGACGTCTTTGAGGGCCTCTGAATCGATAGAGCGCACGGAGGTCGGCGCTCGAGCTCATCAGACCATCGAGGTCGGCAGGGGAGCTCGAGCGAAGGCCCAAGAGCCTCGCCGACTGCGCCAGAGCGATGAGGGCGCGGGAGGTAGCCTGTGGCCGAAGCTCGAGCGAGCCAGACCTCCGGCTGAGCACGGCTTAAAGCCGTGGAGCAAGCCTTCGCTCGACCAAGGCGCTTCGAGGCCGAGCGGGCTAAAGTTGAAGCCTTGGAGAATCTTCGCTGTGAGCGCACGTCTCCCCACCGGCGCGCCCCGAGCTCGAGGCCAAGGTCTTGGAGCTCGAGAAGGAGCTTGAGCATGCCGGCAAGGCGGTCGAGGACGAGCGGGCCAGAGTCGAGGCGCTGGAGAAGGCCGCCGTGGATCAGTCATCCTCCTCAGCGAAGGCGCCTCCCGGGCTCGAGGCCAAGATCTCGGAGCTCGAAGGGAAGCTCGAGCGTGCCAAAAGGGCAGCGACGAGCGTCAGGGCCCAGCTCCAAGACGAACGCCGTCGAGCCGCGGACGCCTCCAAAGAAGCCCTCCAACTGCAAGGCGAATTCTCGACCTTACGGGCCAAGATCGCCGAGCTTTAACAGAAGAAGCTTGACAGCGAGATGGCCGATCTGTAAGAAAAAATGACCAGCATAGGATTATAGTGTAGTAACTTGTATTTAGGGAGAACAAACCCTTTTTGCGTCAATCCAGTTAGTCGAGGATCCATGGCGTATGTCTTTTCCACCTTTGATCGCGCTCCTTAGGTCGTTTGCCGGCTACCTGCCCTTGTCCAGCCCCCGTTGCGTCCAAGGTCGAGCAACGCCGGCCTTGGGTGCAAGACTTAGACGTGAGCGAATGACCACGACCTGCAGAGGGAAGAAAAGGTCCGTACGGGATACAGAGGTGGTTACTTATAGACCAACGTCCAAGTTATGACCGCGGATCGCGCCTTGCCTCAAAGTGATCAAAGTGGCGGCTTCGTGCCGAACCCTGCACGCAGGAGAGCTTGATTGCGAAGATGTTCGGCTTACGTGTAGCTCATCCTCTAGGGGCGAACGTTGAGCTTGCGGCACAGACCAAGAGTGAGTGTGCTGCGTACGAAGGTCGCATTCGAAAAAAGGTCCCGAACAAAAAAGAACATTACCATCACAAGTGAAAACAGACATAAAGTCGAACATGAAAGAACAGCTTTATTGAAACTTAAGGTATAGAGGTTACACATAAAACTTTCGAAGTTGATCTATGTTCCACGAGCTAGAGAGCTCTCTGCCATCGAGCATCGCTAGCCGGTAAGCCCCCGTGTGATCTATTGAAACGACTCTGTAGGGGCCCTCCCACCGCGGGGATAACATGTTGGCGTTGGACAGTGCCTGAATCCGTCTCAAGGCTAAGTCCCCAACAAGGAGCTCCCTAGGTCGTACCGACCGAGACGCATGTCTGCGAAGAGCTTGCAGGTAGTGCATCGATCGTAGCAGTGCACGGCATCTTACTTCTTCTGCGAGGGTAAGGTCGAGACCGTTCGTGCTTTCGGTCGACCCGGTCGACCAAGCCGACTCTGAGCCCAGGCGTAACCTCCGGAGGCGGGATTCGGCCAGTGCAAAACACGAGCTGGAAGGTGTGGACCTCGTGGCTCGGCTTGCCGTGGTATGAATAGACCATAGGGCGGTGGGAAGTTCATCCACCCAAGTCGTGCCGTGGCGTTAGAGCTCATCTCAACTAGCTTCTTGGCGCCTGGGCGATTTGCGGTTGGCGCGTTCCGCCGCTCCGTTGCTCGGGGTGAGCCACCGGCGAAGCATATTTTGATCTTGAGTTCTCGCAAAACTCTGGAACAACTTCTTGGTAACCGTACCGTTGTCGGTGATAATTTTGCATGGAACCCCATACAGGTGACCACGAACAAGCGGAAAAACGAATCGCCGCTCAGCGCTTATGGTCGAGACCGGTTCAGCTTCTATCCACTTGGTGAAGGTATCAACGACGACGAGCAGAACCTCTTTCCCCTGTTGCTTGGGGAAAAGGGCCGAGGATGTCCAACCCCATGTCGAGAAGGGCGGCGGCGGGATGGTGCAGGCGCCAGGGCGGGTGATCGACTTCCAGGCGTGGAATTGGCATCGCGGCAAGTGCGACGATATCGCGAGCATCTTGAAGTGCCATCGATAATAATACCCCATGCGGAAGGCCTTGCGACCATCGACCAGTCTGAAGAATCGCTCACGAGGCTCTGAATGGATGTCATTGAGTAGGTACTTACCTCCTCGTGGAGATGCACCGCGTTAGGATGCGGAAACATTTCGCCAGAGAGCTTGCCCTCGGCGGCGTGTATAGGCTTGCGGTTGCTTGACCCGCTCCTCTCGGCAGGTCGGGTGGTAGGTCGCCCAGCCAAGGAAGTTCTGATGGATTCGGCCAGAAGGTGTACCCTCGACCACGGCGAGCATGACCTCCTGGTCGGAGATCGAGGGAGCCGCCGGCGTCTCGAGGATGACGTCGGGTGGTATCTCGTCGTCGGAGGCGAAGCCGGAGAGAAAATCGGCGCTGGAGTTGTCCCTCCTGGGAATGTGCTTGAGCTCAAGTTCAAACCACTTCTCCATTTTGTGCACCTCGGAAGGTATTTTGCCATCGAGTCTCCCGAGCCTTGGTACTCCTTGTTGGGCTGTTGACAGCAGAGCTAGGAGTCGCCTTTATGACCAACCTATGACGCCCAAAGCCTTGCAAGCTCGGAGGCACGCCAAGAGGGCTTTCAGATCCGCCACATTATTGGTTGCTGCGAACCCAAAACGAACCACGTACCTCAGCTATTCGCCGCGCGGTGTGAGAATAAGGATGCTAGCCCCCGAGCGCTTGAAGGACCTCAAGCCGTCGAAGAACATGACCCAAGGTTTTTCGTCCTCGACCTCGGGCTAGGGCGCAGATTGCGATGCCTGCTCGACCACGAAGTCGGCAAGTACTTGCGACTTGATGGTTGTTCGAGCGACGACCTGGACATCAAATGCCGCCAGCTCCATTGCCCACTTGGCGATGCGCCCGTCAGCTGTCTCTTGTTCATAAGATGTCCCCGAGTGGGAAGTTGCCGGAACAATCACGAATGCGCTGAAAATAGTGCGGAGCTTCGCGACGCCATGAGGAGAGCATCTGGCAAGACCTCGCGACTTATGGTAGCGCCTTCGCCGTGCAAGACCTCGATGATGTAATAGATTGGGTCTTCTTGAGACCCTGTTCCGCTACTAAGACGGCATCGACATCGCCGTGGGTGGTGGCTGCATGGTAGAGCAACAACCTCTCGCCAGTTGTGGCGTTATGAGGAGGGTGGGGGCAACAGTATACCTTCACTCGTCGAAGGACGGCTTGCGCCTCACCGAGTCCACTCGAAGCCCCCGTGCTTGGCGCAGAGTTTGGAAGAATGGGAGCCCACGCCGCCGAGCCTCGAGATGAACTCTCTGAGGCGCCACGCGGCCGGTGAGGCTTTGCACCTGTTTGATCGAGGTCGGGGGCGCCATCTTCTCGATCGCCTCGATCTTTTTCGGATTCGGGCCGACGCCCGAGCCCCCGATCATGTAGCCGAGCACCTTCCCCGACGCCGCGCCGAACACACACTTCTCGGGATTGAGCTTGATCTTGTGCCTGTTCAGGTTGGTGAAGGTTTCCTCGAGGTCGCGAACGTGGTCGCCCTCGGATGGGCTCTTGACGATGATGTCGTCCACGTAGACCTCAAGGTTCCGCCCGATCCGGGGTTCAAGGTCATGGTCATCGATATCTTTGAAATGTGGCCCCGCATTGCGCAGACTAAATGACATGGTCAGATAGCAATAGGTGCCAAGCGGCGTGATGAAGGATGTCTTGCTCTCATCGCCGACCGCCACTTGATCTGGTGGTATCCCGAGTAAGCATCCAAGAAACTTCGGCATTTTGGCATTTGCGATGAGTCGACGATCCGTCGATCTTGCCGGAGCGGAAGTTGTCCTTTGGGCAAGCCGAGTTCAACCCGTATGGTCGACGCGACATTCTCCACTTTCCCCTTTTTCTCCACGATGACCGGGTTGGCTACCACTGGGGTAGTCGATTTCACGGATGAATCCGCCTTCAAGAGCTTGCCGAGATTCTCCTTGATGATCGCGACCTTCTCGGGAGAAGCGACGCAGCTTCTGGCGCCACAGTCGAGCCGGATCTCACCTGCAACTTGTGCTCGATCACCTCCCTCGGAACGCCGGGCATGTCCGCGGGCTCCCAAGCGAATATACCTTTATTGGCGCGAAGGAAGGTGACGAGCTCGAGTTCCTATTTGGAACTTAGCTCGGCCGAGATGTGGACGCACTTGGTCGGGTCGCTCTGATCGAGCGGCATGGCCCTCGTCGCCCCACTGGGCTGGATCGCCGCCTTCTAGCGGGCGTTCTTCGTCGTCGCCTCCGGGCCGCGCTGGGGCAGCATGCTTGCAAGAGCTAGGGCCTTGATCTCACATCCATGTGCCGCCTGCAGGTTGCCCCGCACGGTGATGACGCCGTTCGGGCCGGGCAGCTTCATACATCGGTGGCCATAATGGTTGGCTGCCATAAACTTAACCAAGGCAGGCCGCCCGAGAATGGCGTTGTACGGGAGGTCACCCTCGACCACCTCGAAGGTGATCAGCTCGGTGCGATAGTTGTCCGAGTCGCCGAAGGTAACGGGCAAGACCACCTGCCCCAGGGGGATGGTCGAGCTCCCAGGAACGATCCCGAAGAAGGGTATGGCGATGCTCTTAACCTTCGATCGGGGAATCTGCATCCGGTCCAGCGCTCCTGCCTGCAGCAAGTTAAGAGAGCTGCCGCCGTCGATCATGACGCCGCCGATCGTGCAGATATTGGCGATGGTCGGGTCACGACCAAAGCGGTCTTCGTGTCTCGCCATACAGGAGAGCGCCTCTCGAGAGAAAGTGATGGTGGCCCCCCACTTGCAAGGCCGCTCGATGGGCTTCCTAGGCGACACAGTAGATGGCAAGGGCGACCTTGACCTCGCTGGGCTGGATCGGTAAGCCGACGAGCCGAAGATGACATCGATCCGGCGCTACCTGCTGAACTCAAGTCGACGTCGTCGTGTTCGCGCCAGCGTTCACCCCTGTCTGGTTGGTCGTGCGTCTTTTCGAGCACGGGCATCTCACCTCGCCCATCATAGAAGGCCTCCGGCTTCCTGCCAGGCCCTACAGATTGTGGCCGCCGCCTATGAAACAGCAGTAACTTTGCTTCATCATACCGGGCACTTTCCCCTGGCGGTCGAGATCGCCAACGGGGCCTAGGTCGTCGGCCCTCCTGCTGGGCCTGGTTCTGCGCCTGACGAGGTCGAGGTCGTCCTTGGCGAGGTTTGGAGCCTTCAGCCCGATCTCGGGACCTCAAGGACTCGCTTAGCCATCTGCAAACGACCACCAAGGCGGACCTCGCCACCCTGCGATCACGCTTCCGCTTCTGGCGGTGGTGCGTGGTCGGCGCCCTTGGAGTTGGACGGGCCGGCCTCTAAGGGTTTAGACCGAAGCTTACCTTGGTCAATCACGCTTCACCGAATGGTCAGGCGTCGTCCACATCCGCTGTATCGCTCCGCCATGCGGAAGAGCTCGCTGACCTTAAGCCGAGGCGATCTCGGTGTCCTCGGTAAGGCGGTGGTGGCGCGACGCCGAACTTGAAAGCCTTTATGACGGCTTCACCGGAGATGCTCGGGATCGCTTCGGTGCGGATGAATCACCGCACGAAGTCCCGGCGGCTCGTTCTTGCCCTGGATGACACGATCCGGTCCTTCGCTTCCCCGGCGCCAGTAATAACTCGAAAGTTGGAGGGCGAAGGCGTTCGATTTGGCGCCACGACACGAAAGAACCAGGCTCGGTTGAAAAGCCAAGTTCGCGTGGCACCGCCCAGATCGGCCGGAGGTAATTAGCCATGACGAAGCTCGTCACCCCGGCGCCAAGATAGCGGTCGAGTAGATGAGACAGAATTCATCGGGGTTCTTGGTCCCGCTAAACGCCGACAAGACGGGCTTGAACCGAGGCGGCCACCGCGACGCGACGCAGCCGCCGAGTCGCCATGCAGCCATAGGCGGAGACGGTAGCGCCGAGTGTGGTTGTCACCGACAAGGTCCCTGCTGCTGCCGGATTCGGAGTCGAGGCTACCCCGGCGATCTGACCTTCGGTGGGTACGACCACGGCGCCTGGGCGGAACGTCTGGGGAGAGGCCCACAGACCTGCTGCCGGTCGACTCAGAGCTTGTGTGGCTTGGCTCGGGCCTGGCCTTGCTTGGTACGGTGCCCGCTGGACGCCGGCACGTCTGCGTCAAAGTCTAAATCTGAGCCCGCTGCTCGGGGCCAGCTCTAGCAGAGGTGTCCGATGGAGTCTTGGCGGCGCGACGTGTTGTCATCGCTTCTCTGGGAGCGGGTCCCCGAGTGCTGACTTCGGTGCTGAGGAGGGGCAGCCTCGGTTGCAGCCCGATCGAGCTCTTCGGCCAGGGCCCGGCCAAAGAGCTCCGACCTCGCCCTATCGGGGTCGTACCATGACCCGGCGATAAGCTGAGGCGCTCCCGTGAGAGGGAGCCTAGACGGCCCGAAAGACGCGCTGGCCTTCTCCTGGGCCTCCCGCTGGAGGGCGGTTATGGCTTGGTTAATGGCGACGCGCACCATCTGGCGAGCGTCTTCAGGGGTTTGCGGATCACGGTCATCCGCGTTTCCCTCCGCGCCTTGACCGTTCGCCATTAGAACGCGATGCTCGAATGGCGGTGGCGAAGGCGAAAACAGGGACACGGAGTCAGAGTCCGTGCCCGAATCCACGCTCGAGGAGAGTCCGTCGGCGGCGTCGCCATGCTCCCGAGACCTTGATGTCGTTCTGCGGCAAGCAATCGGGCCCCACGGTGGGTGCGGTATCGGCGATCGATGATCGCCAACCGCAAAAATGAGATGGGGTTCGAAGATGATGGGGACCAGCTGCGCTCCGCTCAAGCGGAGGAAAAGTAAGAAGCTGCTCTCTCGGTTGAGCGAGATGGCAACGAGCGTGAGGCCGAGATTTATATTGGTTCGAGCCCTATAGAGGTAATGCCCTACTCCTGATCCGCCTTGCGGCGCTTTTCTTGGCTACTTACGAGTACGAGGATGTGTTCTGACTCAAGTTCAACAATGGCTATGTCTAAGCTCGAGCTATGTGTGTTGTGAGTTCGTTGTTCTCCAAAAGATGCGCTTCCTTGGGCTTTATACCTCCTCGCACGCAAGCAGACGGAGAGATTCGAGGAGTGGCCTTCGTACGTTGAGGGTCGCGATAGCTTCTCGGACTTCTTTGCCGCACTGCTTTTGCCTCTACTCCACTCCTTTGAGCAATCTGCGGTCAAATGCTTGATCCGAAATCAAGGGTGGACTACGGCACTTGGACAGGGGCCCGCCCGAGCTTGAGGTCGAGCGGGGCCGTGCTCGAGGCCAGCGCGCTCTAGGTCGAAGGCCAATCACGCACCAATTCGTGGTCGAGGCCGCCCGAGCTCGGGGGATCCATTGACCATGCGCCGGTCGGTCAAAGGGTGCCCAGCCCTCGTCAGTTGCGTAGGACAAAGGAATCCATGAACAGGCTATTTAATTCAACAATGGAGAACAACCACTCAATGATTAAGAAGAGTTTGACAAATCTATTAATATTTAGCTAATATAAAATTTAATTATAACTGAAACTTGCATGCATGTAACACATGATACTTACATGTGCAGTAATTCAACCCAAACTCCCAGATACAAATTCTTGTGTACAAAGAGTAGGCCCATTTGTTCTTATGTGAAATGGGTATACATCTGCACAAAATTAGTATACCATATTTTGTGTGCCTAATTAATAGAATTCCTGTCTTCCACTATTTATCTTTAATGTGAAAGATTAGTATAGCTTTTGTGCCTGTGTACAGGGGTGATCTAGAAAGCAATTTTAACTAGGTAGAACCCCATATGTTGCTATAGGCATACCAAGAATCATATGAGATAATGAGAATGTTTAGGAATTCTATTGATCATAAATAAGGCAACAAAATGTGTGTCATCAGTAGAATGGGAAAACGTTAAAAGTTTGACTTCTAGTGTACATGTGTAGATCGAACTACAGGTAAATCCCAATATGTTCTAGTTGATGACTTTCATGTATTTTGTTAATGCAAAGGGAATATGCCGGTTCCGCCTATTGCCACCATAAATGTATTTTCAGAGATGGTAAAGAAACAGGAAGAACAATCCAAAGGAAATGAAATGGGTCAACTGATTGTCCTTTAACTCATCCACCTCAAACTTTAGTCACCAACTTCCTTACTCTCGAAGCTATTGTTATTCGGATATGCTAATTGACACTAAATCTCCTTTGAAAATTAAGCGACCTTGTGAGCAAGAAGGAATTAATATGGTTTGTAAAACCACTAGGATTCAACGGTGGAAAACTCACCTTGCTTGGGGACTGCGTGACGCAGCAAGGTCTTGGGAGGTGGCGGCCAACGGCGTGGGGAGGCGGGCGATGGCGTGTGGTGGCGTGTCGGGAGGGCGGCGCGGCGCGGGCGTGGGAGGGCGGCGCGCGCTGTGGCGCGAGAGCTAGGGCGGCAGCCTGTGGGCGTGAGGGCGCTGGCGAGGTGACGATCGCAGCGTGGGGCGGGGCGGCGTGGGGGGCAAGGGCGGTGCGGCGCGAAAGGGCAGCGGCGTGGGGCGGGTGGCCTTGGCGAGGGCGGGCGTGTATGATGGCGATCGGCGCCCGGGGCGGCGCCTATGGGGTAGCGGGCGGCGGACGAGGGAGGAGGCAAGCGGCGTGGCGGACGAGTGGCGAGGCGGCACGCGCGCGGTAACTGCTTTTTAGCGGCGCGAGGCTGAGTGCGCGAGGATGGCCCAGGGTTATTACGCCCTATTTTTGTCGGCCAAGTTGGCCGACGAAAATAATGCCCATGTGGCAGTGTTAGGAATTTTCATCGGCCAGCCTGGCCGACAAAAATAGCTCTCCCTACCACGTGGCATAAGACAATTGGTCCAAGCTATTTTAAATCGATCCGAGAAGCCGGCAACATAATTTGAAATTCAATGCATACTGGCAGACATTTTTTTTAATCGGCTTAGAAAAAAGACCGATGAAAATGTTGGTTGCTCCGGCTGACGAAAATATATATATTGTCGTCGGCTTGATTGAGGCCAATGAAAATATATTATTATTGCTGTCGGCCTTGAGAAAGCCGAAGAAAATATCTCTAGCAGATGAAAAAATATATTTTCCTGTTGTGTATAATCCATTTGCTCTTAACCTCGTCCCACAGCTGACTCTTCTGCTCAGTACTGACTTCCTTTCTCCAATATTTAACCATTATGGGCACTCGAGTAATGACCGGTATCTCCCTTGTACTTGGGAGGACCTGTGCAGAACCCCGTGGTATTGAAGTGGAGAACCTGTGGCGTTCTTCCTGTGGCTCCTTTGTTCAGTCCTCGGGCCTTCCTCAGCTCTCGGCCCCTCAACATTTGGAACTTGAATCGTCTCAACACTTGGAACTTGACTCGGCCCCACAGGAGCACCTTATACTCTATCTGGCGATGAGCCGATTCTCTCTAATTATGACATTTTGAGTTTTTTATCTGACATGATCATATATTTGATATGGGAGAAAGAAATTCGTAGCTATTATGTGAACTTGACAATAAATCATGTGAAGCAACAAATGAATGGATAATTCATAGCATTTAATCATTCTGGCATATTGTAGTAGAGTATGAGATGAACGAATCATCTTCAAGAAAAGTCTATCTATTGATCAACTAAATACATACCAACGATGACTCCTAATCTCTAAATAGGTTAGGTCTTAATCCTATTCGAGGATATGTGGCTCCGGCAAGTTCCTAAACCATTGTACAACTACAGAGAAAATTTCGACAGCATCTCCCTATTGTTCTCCAGATACACATCTCGACAACAGGTCAAGAGGGATGTGTATTCGGAGAACATCAGGGAGACATTATCAAAATCTACTTTGGAGTTGTACAATAGCTCAGGAACGTGCTCGAACCACATATCCTCGAACTATCCAAAAAACGTGAACAATCCGAGACTACTTGCTTATGAATACGCTGAAATGGCATATTCATAAACAGGATCCTCGAATGGGAGATGTAGGTTACGCATGGTGATTTCTAACGTTGATCATATTACAGCAAGAAAAAGACATGAAAATAAAAAGACATGTATGTTTAAAGTAACATATATATTTTACTACTTTGTTGCAGAACAAAAAGGAAAAGTAATATGTATATGTAAAAAGTCTTATATTAAGATCAACAACTGCACAACTTGTTAAATAAATGAAGCATAGTGTTATCAATTTGGCTATGCATGCATCTAGTATATTATGGTGCCACTTGATTCCGCACATAAAGCAAACCGTATAGAATTCATGTAGTCATAAATACCGGCCATCAAGGTTAGTGCTTTGTTAAACAAGATCTACTAGGAATTATTTAACTGCCAATTTATGTGGAAAAATAACATAGTGCTCAGAAATTTGATTTCAGTATGGAATAATTTCGGATAATGTTAAGATCAAACACCATGATTTCAGTCTTCTATCAAACCCACTTTATGTGCTACTAAAAACTAGTGAGCCCCCGTAATGACATCTATGACAAAAATTACCACACATATATAATTTGTGCTGCTAAAAAATATTGATGATATTCTTTTTGTAAGAGCAAATAGTAAACCAGAGCCTAATTATTGAAGATTGTGATACCAAGCAATGGAGGGAGTCACCTCCGAGGGTTGGCCGAGGCGGAGGGAGTCGCGGTGGAGGGAGTTGCCGTGGGGGGAGCCGCGGTGGAGGGAGTCACCACGGGGGGAGTTTCTATGGGGGGAGTCGTCGGTGGGGCGCCGCCTCTCCCTTGTCACGGTAGGGTTCTGGTGAAAGACCATGTGGAGGTCTATACCTGTGTGTGATGAGTAATTGATTGGATTTGGGCTTGAGTTGCTTAGAAATTGAGTTTGATTTGAATTAGATTTTAGATTTGAAGCAATTTGGACTTTGGTTGCTTTTCCTGGTGCTACTAGCCATGGTGCATGCAGATCGATGTGAGTAGTGTCGAGCACCTGTAGTTGTTGTTGTTTGGAACTTGGTTCACAGCTTTTCCAAATCTAATCGCCGGATCCCGGATGGTTCATGTTGGTGCTACAACAATTTTATGGTTGATCTGGAAAGCTAAAAACCAAGCTTGTTTCCGGAACATCTTCCCAATTAATCCATCTCCATGGTAAACTAAATAGATAAAACTAGGCCATCTCCATGTAAACTAAAAATTGATAAGAAAAATGGAGGTCCGTGTGTGATAAATTATCAATTGTTCTACTTTGTGTATAACTTGATTAGAATAATGTGTCTCTACTATCTTCTGTACATTGGAATTCTTCTGGTTTTGGATGAGACGAGTCTGGTATTTTTCAATTTTAGTAAGTAGGAGCAGTATATGTCAGTTGGAATGAAGCTTAAAAGAAATCTGGGCATGCTTTGTGACTGATTGACTGTATTTTTTAATTATTGACATTATTGAGTTATTTTTGAAGGTTTCAAGCTGATTTTGTTGTTCACATATTGCTTGTTAATCACATATACTATATGTAGTGGCTAAGCATTTGGTGGCGAAGCCCCATGAGTTAGCCCTTGTTTATGACTCAACATCCTTGACGAAGCTTGAGCCCCCCTTTGTTCTTTAGGAATTTGTCAACCATGATATTTTGTTTGAGTTTTGCCTGGTCTTTCATTTGAATGTTTCTCAATTCCAGATTAACGTTTTGTTTTGGTTATATATCAATGTCCGTAGTATGTGACATTAGTAATTATCATATATTTTTGGCTCGAGACTTATCTAAATCTGGCTCTTGCCCTTGTGGACGCCTAGTAGGCGACGTCGTAATAACCTTGTTGCATACATAAACAGAACCTTTTGGGGTCGTATGACATATACCTAGCCATCTGTAACAAACAGCCTAGTTGCAGAGGAGTATTACTGTTATTTATATGGTATTGCTTTCAAAAATCATCAAGAAAATTGGAGTAGACAAAATCGCAAGCAGAAAGGTGCAAATAATAACAATAGCAATGGGAAACTGAACAAGAAGAGCAGTAACAGTATTCACCAAGGGGTTAGGCGCTAGTGGGCTAGTAGACCAGCGCCTAGTGCCTAATCGCTGCCTTGGTGGCTAGGTGGCCGCCGAGGGTGGATAAATTGGCTAGGCAGATATTGGGGAACAATGGCAGTAACACATGGAGGACAAAACTGAAAGATGTGGCATGGATTAATGTATCATAAGTTCATGACAGAAAAAAAGCAATGTGTAAACTGTGAAGTAAGCTGATTCAATGTGTTGTAGTTGAGACTTGAGAGAACGAGGCACTACTAC
This sequence comes from Guadua angustifolia, assembly GCA_036346375.1. Taxonomy (NCBI): domain Eukaryota; kingdom Viridiplantae; phylum Streptophyta; class Magnoliopsida; order Poales; family Poaceae; genus Guadua; species Guadua angustifolia. The sequence continues at coordinate 686,370 of JAYEVE010000861.1, read as the reverse complement.
GGAAAGGGCATTTAGTACCGGTTCAAAAGAGCCTTTAGTACCGGTTTTGAACCGTCTGAGCTATCCGGGACTGATGCTCAAAACATCGGCCCGGTTCCCTCACCTTGATAAGAGTCGATGCACGTTCAAGTCACACGTGGCAGCGGCGAGAACCTCGAGACCACATCAGTACCGGTTGGTGTCTCCAACCCAGATGATGACCCTCATCGCATCCGGTTGGTTTCTCCAACCGGTACTGATGTTTTGTATATATATAGGTCTATTTCTCCAGTAGCTATTATATATGTGTGTGTGTTAAATCACAACTAATTAAAAGCACAGATAATCAATCATGCACTTTGCCTGATAATTAAATCACTGAACATTCATTAACAAATTTAATTACATCTAATGTATTAAAATATGTACACATATTTGTTCTTCTGCTCATCGTCTAATGTATCAATATATATGTACACAACTTTAATTACAACTTGAGTATTTTTTTCCTTCAGTTCATCGGGATCTTTTACGCGCATTGCTCTTGCTAGTCAGAGATGTCGAATTCCGACAGTTCATCGTCCTTATTGAAGGGCACAACCTGTTAAACATTGGTTCGTGAAACTCGCCTTTTGGATTCTGACCTCATCGTAAATAAAGCCGACGAGTTGTTCTTGGATTGCTCTCACTGTCGTGCGGCGAGAGTTCGAACCTTGTTCCGCCAAATGTTGAGGCACCTATCGTTAAGTCATTAACTAATCAATACTTGAACTTGTACAAGATATAAGGAGTACCTATACATCATTAAAGCTAGTAATTATATTTACTCACCCCTTGTTGCCTTTTAGCACGCGATCGACGGCTCGGTTTGGTGTGCATAAACTCAAGCATACATAGTAGCCGCATAAATTGTTACCCGCGGGTGAGTCAAGATCTGCAGTGGAAAAAGTTGAAAGCGTGAAATGGATGCAAGGAAATTAAGTTAACTAACTAAAAGCTAGCATTATGATATCGCATACGAGAGGCAATTGTAATGTCAAATTTCTCCTTGAATGCGCCTCACGTTTTTAGCACGGAACCGTGTGAATGCACTACACATGTGATTACTGAATTGTACATGATTAGAATTTGTTTCAAATTGAAGGAAATAGAGCTAGTACGATAATAAAAGGAACAAGAATTAATACCGATCGAGCATGTCGATAAAGTTTTGATACTTTTCAACCGGTCTCCTTTATGAGTCCATAATTGTGATCGAGCTACGATCTAGCTCGATCATAAGAAGAATCCAAAGAAAACTATACATAGATGTGTCAACATAGATAACTAATTAGTTCTAACATCGTGTTATGAAAAAGGAGTAGAATGAGGTGGTACGAAAACACGTACTCAAATGAGTAGGCTAGATATATCTTTGACTTATATCTTTGACCCATTAGCGCATTGAATACGTTAGTCTCTGCTTTCGCTTGGGTGGTCTCTAACGGTTGTCTCGTTGATAACTCTCGGGTCCATGAAGCCTATGTCGAAAATACGATCCCTTCGGCATCTTTGTATCTCCATGCTACATAAGAAATTAGTTAGGCTTGCAAGTTAGTATAGTACAAGGAAGTGCACGATAGTTTTTTGTAAATAATTAAGACACTTACAGAGTCCAAGAACCCATCAAGCTCACATCGAGGCGCTCATGCGGTATAGATCATACATGTAGTCCCAAATGACAACAAATTGACCTTCACCGCAAAAAAATCTTGTTGCTTAAACTTGACAAATAACATCTCTAGAACATGCTTGGTTGCGCCCAAGTACCATTCATGAAATTGCCGCATCTTTGTCGTTAGTCAAGCAGCTCCTCATGCCCCACCAATGACCCACCCATTTTAAATAACCATTTTACTTGGGCAACCTCAATCTTTTCCGTGCCTAATATTTGATTTGTAGTAAGGCCGCTTTTGAAGAATTTTTGCATCTCCTTACTCTTCCCTCACCGACATCTTCTTCTTGGGGCATTCCTTACTCAATGTGCGCAGTAGTTTGATTTATAGGCATTTCCTTTTATCCTTCAAATTTTTAATAGTCATTAAGCCTTTATAAAATTCTTCGTGCGGAGTTGAACCTTTTCTCTGGTGACTTGGGTTTAAGAAATTTAGTTACCTCTCCTTTTACCACCTTCTTGATCTCCTCATCGCTCATATCATACTGGCCGCTTCTAAGTTCAAACTTCTTGGATTGGGTGGAGGACCCCGTCTTCTTGGGAGCCTCTTGCCGAGCTGCTTCATTCCCTTGGTCGGCGCCTTCTTGGGAGGAGAGGGGTTCTTGTGGCGCTTTATGCGCGGGGAGGTGGTGTAGGAGTCGGCGCCTTCTTGGGAGGAGACAGGCTTCTTCGGGGCTTATATGTGGAGGAGATGGTGTAGGAGATGGGCTTTTGTCGGGCTTATATGCGCAGGAGGTGGTGTAGGAGTCGATGTGTTCTTGGGAGGAGACGGTTTCTTCTCGGGCTTCTTCGCGGAGAGGACAAGTCCATGTTATCTCGAAAAATTATGTACCGCTTTACGCCACAGATGAAATTGTGTCTTGCCTCTCCTAGCTTCAGTAGTCCCGTCACCCCGTGAATTTCGAGGTCAAGGTCCTCGTACCTACTGCGAACCTCCTCCACCGAGACCTTGGAGTATCCTAACGGTATCTCATTGGCCATGGATAAGCTGCCCGGCTCTAATGGGTGAAACCATACCATCGGCCGCCTTGAAGGTAAGGTTCCGCGCTTGGATATGCAGCTCACAAGGTGTCCGCTGCCTGATGTCGTCTACGGGATACTTGTCCAAGTCCGCTTCACCGGAAGCGCAGCTGCTTCGCTGCCCGGAGGGGCTAATGATGTCTGGATTACTTGGAGGTTCTTGGCCCGTCTCGCGCTGTTGGCTCAAGGCTAGCTGCACCGCTCTTCGGATCTCTTCTTGCATTCTCTCATTTGTTTGATTCAGGCGTTCTTCAAGCGCACTAAGCTGTTGAATCTGTCGAGCCTTACTCCTCCCCCGACTCCTATAGCTCCAGGCGTCCCGAGCGAAACCAACCTTCCACGGGACAACGCCGACGCCTCGTGTACGTCCAGGGTGCTCTGGATTTTGCAAGGCCCTTGTTAGCGCGTCGTTCTCCCTGTTTGGCACAAAGCTACCTTGGGAAGTCTCCTCGATGGACTGTACAAGCCTTCTGGCCACATCTCTTAGCACCTCCCCAAACACAGCATTGCCGTTATCATCAAGGGCGCCGCCGTGAGCATAGAACCAATGCTTTGCTCTGTCGGGCCAATCCGCTGTTGCGGGTGCGATACCCTTCGCTAGCAGGTCCTGTTCCCTCTTCTCCCATTTTGGTATTGCATGGCGGTAACCACCGTACGAGTCGGTGGTGATAATTCTTCTTCATGCATTCAACTTATTCTTCTCACTCAAACTTTGACCTTCGTCCGAAGTCTTGTAGTTCACAAACGCATCCCAGTGATCTTGCAACTTTGGGTGCTTGTTGAAGTCAGGCGTTCGATTCTTCTTGATATACTCCGTGTTCAGCTTCTTTTTATAAGTCTGGAATGCGACCGCCATCTTTTTGGAAGAGGAGCAGAGTAAGCTCTGTGGATAGTGGTTCTCCGAAGAAGACAACAAACAAGTCCATGATAAGCGAGCTTGCCTCCTCATGGCTTCGCCTCTCAAGTGGTGTCTTTGACGCCTCTCTCACATCCATGCTTCTTGAACTTGCAGGGCCTTTTTTTTTCAAATCATTTTAGTGTGGAATAAGAATGATTCATTATTTTTTATTAAGCAAATATATTCTTAAGAATATATGAATTTTTTCATATTATTTTGTACAATTGTAGGATCAAATTCATTATATACCGAGAGTTACAAAAAAGAAAATTTGACAAGTTTAAGATCTTTAAACTTGTCGAATTTCTCTTTTGTAATTCTCGGTATATAATGAATCTGAACTTAGAATAATTCACATGATACATATTCATTTGACATGATACATATACATTTCAAACTTCACATATACATAGAAATCTCACACATACATAGAAATCTCACATATACATAGAAACTGATCAATAGAAATAGAAATTTCAAAATTCACCGAAATTAGAATAATTCACATCATACATATTCATTTCACATGATACATATACATTTCAAACTTCACATATACATAGAAATCTCACACATACATAGAAATCTCACATATACATAGAACCGATCAATAGAAATAGAAATTTCAAAATTCACCGAAATTAGAATAATTCACATGATACATATTCATTTCACATGATACATATACATTTCAAACTTCACATATACATAGAAATCTCACACATACATAGAAATCTCACATATACATATATATTTCAAACTTCACATATACATATAAATCTCACACATACATAAGTATTTGAAGATTTGCCTAATAATGACAAGTAAAGGGACATCACAACTAGCATAGTGCTCAAGTTGTCAATTTTGTATTGTTCTCGGATAACGGGTTGCCTTAAAGACCGTCCTCGTCATCGAGGGACAAAGATCATTGACCAATTTGTGACAACATTACTTTAGTGAAAATGAAACAACTTTTCCAGCACTTGACAACTTAGAATAATTCACATGATACATATTCATTTCACATGATACATATACATTTCAAACTTCACATATACATAGAAATCTCACACATACATAGAAATCTCACATATACATAGAAACTGATCAATAAAAATAGAAATTTCAAAATTCACCAGAAGGAGCATACAACTTACTAGCAGTAAAGATCATTTTTGGGGTATTTGAGAAGGAGCATACAACTTACTAGCAAAAGGAGCATACAACTTACTATCCAGAATGCAAAAGGAGCATACAACTTACTAGCAAAAGGAGCATACAACTTACTATCCGTAATGCAAAAGGAGCATACAACTTACTAGCAAAGAAAGATCATTTTTGGGGTATTTGAGAAGGAGCATACAACTTACTAGCAAAAGGAGCATACAACTTACTATCCAGAATGCAAAAGGAGCATACAACTTCCAGAACCAGCAGCAAGACGCTCAACCATTATTTTTTAGAGCAAAAGGACATCGAGAAGATGTCCTCGCTTCAATTAAGAAATAAGCACAAAGTGTAACAACGTGATTACAGTCATCACAGAGCAAAATAACAAAATCTAAACCACAAAACGGCAAACCATTGCCAGCAACCAGACTATCAGCATATAGAATAAATTGTCGGAATCAAGCAAGAAGGCACCTCAGAGCAGCAAGAATCTAAAACCGAGTTGTCTTCAAGATCGAACTCAAATACCACTATAAGCAATTTTGTTAACAATAAGCAAACACCAAACCGCCACCGTAACTTGCAGACGCTCAACCATTATGAACAGTAAATATTCATAAGACAAATATATATATCAGAATCACTAGATACCAATTGATCTATACAACTAAATGTCAAGTACTGGAAAATTGTTGTTGTCACAAATGGTCTCAATACAGCCCAATCTTCATCGAACAATAATCCCACTCTTGCAAGGTCCCCAAGCCTCAAAGACTAGCCCCTTTGCAAGCTACTGACAGATTAGCAATCACTCGGTCGGGTAAGGAGGGCACAAACCCTAGGGTTGGCGAAGGCCGGAGGGGAACAGCGGCGGAGGCAAGGCGCGGAGGCAAGGCTTCGGAGGCGAGGACGGCGGCGGTGGGGTCGTCGGAGGCGAGGAGGACGGCGCGCGGTGGGGTCGCTGGAGGCGTCCCGGTCGTCGGAGGTCTTTGCAAACGAGCGGGAGGAGAAGGATATTGGGGAACAATGGCGGGAGTAGAAAAATTGGGGAAGAAGAGGCGGCGGGATGGTTTTATAGGTGCACCATCAGTCCCGGTTGGTGTGTTCAATCGATGATGTCTCATCATCATGCGGTTGGAGTATCCAACCGTGACGATAGAGACATCGATCCTGCTGAATACACCAACCGACTCGATGGGTCACTTCGGCGCTGAGGGAGCCCTAGGCACTATCAGTCCCGGTTGAAAACACGAACCGGGACTGATGTTAAAAGACTCAAAACAATTTAGCGCCCATACTAATCGACAAGAAATCTTCCTCCCCCTTGGCTAGCGCGAGGCGCTTGAGTTCATGAGCTCTCCGATCAGTGAGGTCTCGGGTTCGAGCCCGCCGTGCCCCCCTAGCCCTTCTTTTTTAGTCTTTCTTTTATTTCTTTTTTTATTTGTTGTTTAACTCTTGTTTCATTAAATAATTTGTAAAAATGCTTTTACCACTTTAGATTTATTTAGTCTTTTTTAAGATTTCTTTTTTGAATCAGTCGGTTGGTGTATCCAATCGATCGATCTCTATCGATCCGTTGGATACTCCAACCCAGACGATGTGAGACATCGATCCTGCTGGATACACCAACCGACCGATGTCAAACACTCAAAATAATTTAGCGCCCATACAAATCGACAAGAATTCTTCCTCCCCCTTGGCTAGCGCGTGGCGCTTGAGTTCGAGGGCTCTCCCGATCGACCGTGAGGTCTCGGGTTCGAGCCCCGCTCGTGCCCCCTAGCTCTTCTTTTATTTCTTTTTCTTTTATTTGTTGTTTAACTACTGTTTCATGAAATAATTTTTAAAATGCTTTTACCACTTTAGATTCATTTAGTCTTTTTTTTAAGATTTCTTTTTTTGAATCTACTGTTTAACTATTGTTTCATTAAATAATTTTTAAAAATGCTTTTACCACTTTAGATTCATTTAGCCTTTTTTGTAAGATTTCTTTTTTTAAATGTACTGTTTAACTATTATTTCATTAAATAATTTTTAAAAATGCTTTTACTATTTTAGATTCAATTAGCCTTTTTTTTAAGATTTCTTTTTTTGAATCTCTTTGTTTAATCTCTTGTTTCATTAAATAATTTTTAAATATGTACTGTTTAAAGTTATTCTTACAATATTTTTTCCAACCATGTAATATAAATTAACATTATAGAAAATTGTAAGAAATAAAGTAATATTTGCACTCTTATAATTCCATTGCAAACCTGTCACCTTGTTATATTAGTACAGAGGACTTTGAACAATATTGTTAGTGAAATATTAGTACAATTTGAATGAAAATACAGAAAACCACTAGAGGAATGAGAAACTAGTATGTTAGTAGTCTATTACACCAAAAGCAATCCTTATTTGCTAACATACTTTGCTTTTACAAGTGATCCTTCATTATGATCGCGGCGTACGTAGGGAGATTCCTCTGTATCATTCAAGACACTAATGTCTACGTCCACCGTGAAAGGAGGCAGTTCGTCGAACTGATTATACTCTTCTTCGTCCGTGACGCCCTCAACTCCGAACAATCCTTCTTTTACCAGAAGAACCACGTGGCGCCTTGGCGATCGCTCTCGCTAGTCTTCTCATACGCTTTTTGGTTTCTGTCCATGTCCATCACATAGAATACATGTCACATCATTAGCGAAACACGAACGGTTCGTCCTTATAGGCCACTTGCTTGAGGTCAACAGTTGTCATACCGCATTTATCGATATCCACGCTTTGTTAGTTTGACCCATTGGCACCGAAACAGAGGGACTTTTAATGGCCTGTACTCCAGCTCCCAGATCTCCTCTATGAAACCATAGTAGGTGTCCATCTTTCCATTTTTGTCCAAGGCATCTATACGGACGCCACTGTTTTGGTTGGTGCTCTTGTTATCCTGGGTTGTCGTGTAAAATGTGTACCCATTTATCTCATACCCTTGAAATGATATGATTGTTGTGGACGGTCCTCGAGCCAAGAGTTTCAATTGTTCATCGTCTGTCTGCTTGCCCAACAATTGCTTTTGTAACCAACTGCCGAAATGATCCATTTGCTCTACTGCGATCCACTTATCTGACTTCTCTGGGTATTGGGCGCGTAGACTCATCTCGTGATCATAGATATACGGAGCCACTACAGCTTGCTTGTTTCAATACCGTGAAATGTGCTTGTTTAAATGCAAGTAGATCGTCGCTATAGGATTCTTTTCTCCTAAAGTCCCTTTTCCCCATAGCCTCCCTCATGGCGTGATACAGGACGCCAATCGGATTCAGATCATCCATGTAACTAACACAAAACTCGATCACCTCCTCTGTCTTGACACCTGCATAATGCAACCTTCAGGCGAGACCGTTCTGAACATACTTCTTTAGGATACCCATGTACCTCTCGAAGGGAACATGTTGTGGAGGAACACAGTCCGAGAATTTCTATCTCTTTAACAATGTGGACCATGAGATGGACCATAATATCAAACAAGGATGGAGGGAAGATCATCTCAAGGCTAACCAAACTGCTTGACCATGTCATCATGCACTAGATAACTTATTCGCTCGATGACCTTCTGCGACACCGCGTGAAGAACGAATCTGACTTTATGATTGTCCTCGTACCTAATCTGGCGTAATACCTCGCACCGCCATGGAGCAATCAGGTCATCAACACATGACAATCATGGGATTTTATGTGTACGATTTTATTCTCTTTCATGTTTATGAGTCTCCTTATGTTCGAGGAGTATCCACAAGGACCTTCACACCGTTTAAGAACTTAATCATGTTTTTTTCTCTTCCTTGCTCAAAGTGTAGCTCATGGGTGGAGGTAATGTTGTCCTTTCTCTCTTTTTTCGGATGTAGGTCGTTCTCGAGTCCCAATAGTCAGAGGTCCTTTCGTGCTTGAAGTGTATCTTTTGACTTACGTACATATCTCTACGAAACCTAGCGAGTTCACGCAGACATTCTTCGTGATATGCATGAAGTCCAGTGAGTGGCGGACCTCTAAGTCTTTCCAGTAAGGTAAGTCCCAAAATATTGACTTCTTCTTCCAAATGGCCTTCGTGTGACCTTGTTCAGCCGGGACAGGTTTGCTACCAGGACCTTTTCCAAATACTACTTTCAGATCCTTTACCAAAGAAAATACAAGCGTCCCCATCGCGATGCATGGGCTTCTTCGCTTTCTTCTGTCCCATCAAAATTCTCACCCTTCCTCCGTGAACGGTCCTTCATATGGAGGAACCTACGGTGGCCCATGTACACAACCTTTCGAGAGTTTTTTAGGTACTTGCTGTCCGTATCCTCTAAGCAGTGAATGCAGGCTTTATATCCTTTGATAGATAGGCCCGATAGATTACCAAGTGCAGGCGATCGTTGATGGTTACGAATAGCAATGCACGTAAAGTGAAGTGCTCTCTTTGTACTCATCCCATACACGTACACCATCATTCCACGTTGTTACAGATCTTCAACCAACGGTTTGAGGTACACATCAATGTCGTTTCAGGTTGCTTCGGCCTTGGATAAGCAATGGCATCATAATGTACTTCCGCTTCATACACGCCCAAGGAGGAAGGTTGTATATACATAGAGTTACGGGCCAAGTCTTGTCGCTTTGCTCATATCGCCGAACGGGTTCATCCCATCCGTACTCAACCCAAACCTTATGTTCCTTGCATCCTCAAAGAAAGTCCGGTATGTTCTATCGACTTTCCTCCACCGGGAGCCATCAAGAACGTGCCTTAGCCTTCCGTCGTCCTTACGGTCTTCCTTGTGCAGCGCATCATCTGGGCATGCGCTTTGTTCGCAAATAAACGCTTCAACCGGGATTACTGGAAATACCACACCACCTTAGCAGAGGTCTCTTCTTCTTCTGCGCCCCTCTACCTCACAGGTCATCACGCTGGTCTTATACCGCAAGTTTTGCACCGGACAAGCTTCGAATCCTCATACTCATTGCGATAAAGGATACAATCATTACGGCATGCATGTATCTTCTGACCTCCAACCCCAAAGGGCGGATAACTTGTTTGGCATCGCACGTAGTTTCGGCGTGTGTTCCCCTCGAAGTAACTTCTTTATGAGGCATAACAACTCGTCGAATCCCTTATCGGACAATCCATTGGTCGCCTTCCATTGCATCGATTCTAGTGTGGTACGCAACTTTTATGGCCCCGTCGACGGTTTGGGTACAACAGTGTTCCGTGGTCCTCCCATAGGCGCCGGAACTTTTCGTAATGTCTTTCATCGATGTATTCTCCTCTCCATCACGCATCTGGTCTAGGTCATCATCACCACACTCCCCAATGTATCTTGAAAGAACCATGTTGACCAGTCCCGATATTGTTGTCTGCCTCTTCTTCTTCGCCTTCTTCTGTATAATCTCTTCTTCACCGTGCTTGGTCCAGCGGTATAGTTTGACATGAAACCTCTTGTGAGCAAATGAAAGTGAAGGTGGCTGGATTTTGGCCACTCCTTCTCATTCTTGCGTCTATGCATGGACAACATATGTAGCTCGACGTCAGGTGTGCATCGGCCGACGAAGAAAATCTTACAAACCTGCAAGAACTCCGGGAGCGTCGATCCATGTACATCCATCGCCGGTCCATCTACATTATGTTACATCAAGATAATCATTACCTCATTTTCGGATAATGAATTGTTGAACCAAAACCTAAATATTAGCTAGATCCACACCTTCAATCCGAGCTAAATAATAATCCAAGCAAAATATAAACCCACACAACAAGTTTTTGCAACCTACAAAAAGAATTGGTCGATCGAGTGCGGATTCAAAATTACGAACAAAATTCACGACGACTTTGTTTGCAAATTCTGTTGAAATTGTAACACCCTAAAAATTTCTAAATTATTATTCAATCATTTATTTTTATTTTTTCTAAATCTCTAGCACTTAATTAATGATGTTTTCAAAAATAATTTGTCGATGGAAATTAAAACCAAAATTATACTAGAAGTAATTTTCTAAGTTTAAAATATTCCAAAGTATTTTTGAAAACTTTTCTCAAATATTGAACTTATTTTATATTTTCTATAAAGCCATTCATATTTCTGATATTATTTTAATTCGCAAATGAATTTAAATTTCTTCTTTTCCACATAACCATTGCCATTTGAAGATCCCAAACTCCATGATTTCCATGCACCATTCTCCCCCGACTACGTGCAACCAAACCTCATCCTTCATCGACCGATGGAACTAAAATCTAAATTTAAGCTAGATCCACACATTAAAGGCGAGCTACATTATAATCCAAGCAAATTCTAAGCTTACACAACAAGTTTTTGTATCCTATTTGAAAAGATCAAGCTAGATCTCTACATTCATATTAATCTTTCATCAATCATGGGAAAAGATCAAATTTTTTTTATAATTCAAGCAAAAAAGAGGCTCCATTTAACACCAAATGATGTGAGGAATGATGTTACTAACCTTAGTTACCTTGGTTGCAGTAAAATGACCAAAATTTTGAAATTTGGGCAGCACTCTCCTCTACATTCATAATCTTTGATCAATCATGGGAAAAGATCAAATTTTCTTCATAATTTAGGCAAAAAGAGGCTCCATTTAACACCAAATGAAGTGAGGAATGATATTACTAACCTTAGCTACCTTGGTTGTGAGTAAAATGACCAAAATTTTGAAATTTTGGCAGCACCTCCTCCCTTCAAGCTCTTGGCAAGCTCCTTTGTTCTTTTCAGCGCCTTTGGAATGATCTGGGTGCAGCGGAGGCGGGGAGGAAGAAGTTTAAATTGAGAATCAAGACGGTTGAAGACACGAACCGCATCGATGAAATCACATCGATGCGGTTCGTGTGACGAACCGGTACTATTTAGTGGGTGCTAAATAGTATCGGTTCGTGAAACCAACCGTCGATGTTATCTCATCGAGCCGGTTCGTGTCTTCAACCGTACTAATCGCTTCCCGCAGGCTCAGTAGCCGTTGAACCGGACTGATCTAAATATCGGTCGGTTCGCACTCTAACCGTCTTGATGGGCCGGTAGGAAAGGTCGATTACTCAGTAGTGAGGGTTGAATAACTTTCGTGAATTGCAAACTGAGTTTGGAGGCTAATTTGACATAAAATACGTAAAATATTTAGGTATTCTTAGTTGGCTATTACCTCAGCACTCTTGATTTGTGATGTTAGAGGCATATAGCCGAAAAATCTAAAGTAGGCTAAAACTTGAAGAGGAAAAAACATCCTACTCCCGTGCTGGATGTCACATACAGAGCACCAAGTTAACATACATATATTTATGATCGCGAAGTAGATTGCAAGCTGACAGACTTATGAGTTATGAGCCGCAATACATTGACAATTGCAGTGATATAGCCAATTGTAACACCAACGCCAAAGTAATATGAACGCATTTAAAATAGATAAGAGATTAAAAACAGTAACTTTGGACTAGCAATAGTAACCATATCAGAATTTATTAAAAATGTAAGGACCTTATCTTCATATGAAAATTTTACCACGTCATCTATTGAACTACAGGGTTCATAAGAATTTTTTAAATAATAAATTTTGTTTAATACCCTAAAAATTAAAAAACAGAAACCCTAAAAATTTCCTAAATGCAATGTCAGAATTCTTATAAAATAAATATAAGTGATCATCATATGAAAATTTTATAGTAGCATCCTTAAACTATAATAAATGCCCAGAAAAAGTTTCTAAAATTTGTAACAAAGTTTTGATCCTCAGAAAAATTAAATTCTAAAATTGAAAAATTTGGACAACAGGATTGTCAGAATTTTTATAATTTCTACACACGAGGTTTTGAGCTGACAATTTTACAGCGTGATAAAAATTCTTAATTATTAAGAAAAGTAATTCTAAAAAATTCTAGATGCGAGGAATGATGTTCTATCTAGAAAGGATGGACCCTAGAGCCCTCACTGTCTCACTGCCCTGTGGGACCATCCCTGTAGCTGACCCCACTTGTCAGCTCCGCAGCTTCCTGCTCTGCTCCCTCTTCTTCCTCACAGCACAACACCAACTCCCTCCGTTCCTCTGCCACGGCATGCCCAAGCACAGGATTGTGGCGCCGCAACTCGCCCATGACAGTCCTTTACTGGGTTTTGCGCTGTCATAGCCAGGAAACCCGCTGCAATTCGCCACCGAGTGCCCACGTAAATCAAGCTTTGTTACACCGCCATTTTCGCCTATTTAAAGGATAGCCGAAGCTCCCCATTGTCTTTGCACCACTCCCTCGGCTCCTCTGGAAACCCCCTTGCGATCAAGCACAACCCAATTCGGCGCCTCTCTGTGCTCTTGCCCAACTTCGGCCGCACTACTCACCACCGGCCAACTTCTCGCCAAAAGGTCCATTATCCAATTAAATCCGCATGAAGCGTCATAAGTAGCTGCCGATCGAGACCCCCAAATTAATTTGATCTTTCCCCCACCGTATAGTCTCCGCCACAGGCACCAACCGCCGCCGCTGCTCCTTGCGGGCGTGCCATGAACCACCACAGCCCAAGCCGACACCTTCACATCTTCCACAAGGTCCCACCAACCCATTTCAATCCTCCCTGCCGTCTCCCACAGCCTACTCCATCGCCTGCCGTGGTCGCCCGAGCCGGCCATGGGGCTGCCCGTGCGAGCCATGCTCCTCTGCTCTGTCCTCTATAGCTGACTAGCGGGCCCAGATGCAATAGAGTTCAAGTGTTTTGAGTTGGCCTCTGAATCCATGACGGGTGGGACCAAATCGAATGGTGTCTAGTTTGTTTAGTCCAGGACAGAGAAGGGGTAAGTTTATAAATTTCATGAACAGGTTTAATTACCATATCTGATTTGAAGAGCACCTTTATGAGAAGACTAACTCAAATTGTTCAATCATTAAAATCAAAACCTAGAACTAAGTAAGTATTTGATTAAACCCAAATAATTTTTGAGTAATCACTATTTAAAATTATTAAACACTAACTCCAAAAATCGTGGAATAAATTTCTAAAAATTGTTGGAACTTTAAGTACTCCAGATCTGCAAAGATATTTGACATTTGACTTAGTTTGAATTGAGTCCCTAAATGACTTTACTTTCTATGCACATGAGACCTGAATATGAATAACTACCACAAATGAATATTAAGACCAGTGAGATCAGCTTCAAAGAGCCCCAAAGGTCAGAATCCTCTGATGCTATAGTGGTACAATATTTTTTCAAAGGTCAGGACCCTCTGATGATATGATGGTACAATATTTTTCAGAAGTTAGAACCCTTTGATGATATGAAGGCAATTGTATTCGAACAAGTTTTGCACTTAATCTACCTTCTTATAATATTAACCTAAGAACTCATAATATGAACAAGTTTAAAAATTGAGAAACCGACACATAAAATCCTTTTATCATCAGAACTTTCTATTCATATTTGAATTTGATGTTATTTGATTTCTTTTTGCCTCTTACTATTATTGCTATTGCCAAGTTTTGCGACGCACAACGTGTAGACACCGACATTTCAGACACCATCATTAACGACCCTGCCTTCGATCTCAACATCAACAGCAAGGCAAGCACCCTCTTTGATCATGTTGATCACATCATTTCAAAATTGTTTTGTCAAAACATTTATGTATGCGTATAGTTTCAGTAAATTTGCTATATTGTGGGTATTGGTAGATATTCCCCAAAAATTTATAGATTTCCCATAATCAATATTGTCATGTGTATCTTGATCACCCTAAGATAAGTTTGGACATTATAAGAAATGTCAAGTGGGTATAATCGAATATGTACATGCATTTGCATAGTATGCTTTAGAAATGGGAAGATGAATGGTTGGTTATGCTTTTCGTTACGAATAATGATTTTGGACATAATGGAAAATGTTAGGCATATTGGGAATTGTGGTATGGGTATTTTGATAAATATAAAAATAAAACTATAGTTTTGACGTAGGCGAGCAATTGTCAATAGCTGGAAGTGCATGTGACTTACGCATAATCTAGGGGGAGATTTCTCGCCCAGGTCGGAATAAGACCAAACTACTATGTTGTTTTCAAGCCAAGACAACTATACAACCATAAGTGCTGGTATAAGACAGCCTTATCCTATTAGAGCAAGTACAATAATAAAACCCACTACTCACTCCATCTCTTATCCATGTCATCTATAGTAAGCACTAAAACTAGCTTGTACAATAGCTATCTCTAAAGGTTGGCTCTAAATGCTGTACAATAACTATCTTTCTCTCTTATACATAACTAATCTACCTATATTCCCGTGCGAAACTAGTTACTAAATAAGAGCCAGCTCTTTTCTCTCTCCTCTTTTCTCTCTCTTCCACATAGGGCAAAGCTGATGTGTATAGGCTAAGAGCTAGTTGAGGTGGCCTTATTGTACGTACCTTTAAGTTACTTAGAACTAGCTTTGCACATTGAAAGGCTGCAGTAGTACAGGCTTCCTGATAGAGGTTGCTCAAAGGGGTGCCCTCTCGGAGATGTTGGGAATAACTCCTGCCAATACAACGGTGTACGTCTTGCTATGGGGAGAAGTGGGGCTTCACAGGAGTAAAATGTGTGAGAAGTACAAAGTGTACGAATATCTTCTACCGTTATAGTAAGGGTTTCACTACTACAAAAGGGGTTATATTATACACATCATCACTGACTGTTTCTTATGAAAACCGTCTGCAATGAGTCTCGGGATGACCATTTCTAGTAAATAAGAAGAGAGCCTCAACCCCTCTCAGTATTTTAGGGTTTCTCGAGCTATTTTGAGGTGGCTATGATTGAGAGGTGATCTAGTGGAAAGAAACCCTAGATTTGGAGGTGTGATTGTAGATCCTTCTACTCTAGGTCATCTAAGGTTAGTAATTGGTTTAAATTTGCATTATATTTAAGATCTAGCTTGGTAAAGAGGGAAATAAAGATGGTTTCTAAATCTAGCTTGGTGTAGATCTATTTATTCTCTGTGATGTAAAGTAGTGATTTGTTCTAATTATATTATACTCAATATGTTGGTAGTTACTTAAAAGAAGGTGATCTAGGATAATAATTGGTTGTAATAGCATTATATTGAAGGTATATACATCTAGCTTGGTAAAGAGGGAGTTGAAGATGGTTTTGATATAGCTTGGTGTAGATCATTTGTTCTTTTCGATCGTTCTAATTGCATTATACTCAAGATGTAGCTAGCTATTTAAAGAGAGAATTGAAGATACTGAGTTTAAATGTAGCTTACATATGTTATATATCCCTTCGTTCTTTGTGATGTAAGAAAATATATAAGTTAATCGGCAAGTTTAAATGTAGCTTATATGTAGCATATGTGTGCATGTGCACTCCTAATGTACTTAATTCATTATTTAACACCTATTGTTACATACGTAGCATAGATGGACCGAAACTAGATGTACGCTGAGAACCGTGCGAGCGCTGAGCACATTAATGTCGTCTCCACTTTTAGAAGAGCTGCAGAGGCAGATATGTTGAACGGGGTGGAATTTATACTTTATCCATGTATTGATTATGAGAATCTGAGGATGTTTTGAAACCCAACGCAAATCGAAGCACACATGACTCTATGTGGTTTCAAAATGGGGTATATATATTGGACCAGTTACGGTGAAAAGCATATTATGCAGGCAGCAAGTAGTACTAACATTGTTAACAAAGTCAACTATACTTGGGATATCGTCGACAAAGTCAATGATACTCTAGATGATATCGACTGTGCATTTGATAAGGATAGGTTTCATAATGACAGTCTAGATCAGATGCTGTGGATGCAAAAGAAAACTGTGATGAGTGGAAGTATGTAAAATTTCAGGGCTTGATGGACGACTCAGAGAAACCTTTTTTCTTGGGCTGCAAGTCCAAATACACAAGGTTGTCATCCGTGCTGGAACTGCTAAAATTAAAGGCAAGCAACGGTTCGTCCGATAAGAGTTTTACGGCGCTGTTAGATTTGTTAGCAGACATGCTACAAAAAAAAACAAGTTGCTGACAACCACCTACAAAGCCAAGAATGTTCTTTGTCCCTTGGGAATGGAAGTAGAAAGAATATGTTCTTGTCTGAATAACTATATCCTCTACCGCAAAGAGTACACAAACTTGCATGTATGTCCAGTATGCAACACATCCCGGTACAAGTGTAAAGATAGATCAGATAACAACGACAAGGGCATCGAGGTGAAGAAAGGACCTCCTGGTAAGTGGCATGGCATCTGCCTATAATTCCCCGTTTGAAGCATTTATTTACAAACCCAAAAGAAGCAAAATTACTTCAGTGGCACTCAGATGAGCGTAAGAACATTGGAATGATAAGGCACCCTGCTGATTCCACCCAGTGGAGAAACATCAATAGGAGGTCCTTTTGGCTACATGATAAGGCACCCTGCTAATTCCGAGGAATGTAAGGATTGGATTGAGTACGGATAGAATGAATCCTTTTGGCTACATGAGCAGTTGTCATAGCACTTGGTCCATAAATCTCTATATCTACAACCTTCCTCCTTGGTTGTCTATGAAGTGAAAGTATATTTTCTGTCTATACTCATCCAAGACCTAAAGCAACTTAGAAATGATATTGATGTGTACATAGCACTATTGGTGGAAGATCTGAACACACTATGGGCTCCTAAGGAATAGGTGTGGGATGCTCACAATTAAGAGTACTTCACTTTGCACTATTTGTTGTTCTGTACTATAAATGATTATCCTACCCTTGCTAACCTATCGAGGCATAGTACAAAAAGAGCCAAAGCCTTCTATATAATCGACCCGACCAACAAGAAATGCCATGTGGTTCTTCAGGGAAAGATGAGGATTGTCGAAGTTGAGAATGTGGTAGATGAGGAAGAATACAATCAGTTTGACGAGTTACCTACTATTGGTACTGGCGTCACAGTCCAAGAAGAACAATTTGAAGAAGCTAGGTACACACGTGTTGATCATCGTGAAGGGCTAATTTTTATACAAAAGAATAAGCAAGTGGAGTTGTGATAAGGTTGTCATGTTTATTTCAAGCGTACCTATATTACAATTAATGAGATGTATGTATTATAATTAATTATAATACATGAGATATTTGTATGTATTATAATTAATGAGATATATGTATTGTAAATAGTGACACTAAGTTATGCTTCCATTCTACATGCTTACTAACACTAATTCATTGATGTATGTATTATAAATAATGACACAAAATATTGACAGCAAAAAAAGAAAAACTGTTTAAGCCCAAAACCATCTGGGATGGGCCTTTTACCAAAGCCCGTCATAACTACCAGCTAAAAAAATAAATTAGTTTCCCTAGGATTTGAACTTGAGACCTCCTATACGCAGGCTAAGCCCTTTGCCAACTAAGTTAAGTACCACTTGTGAAACGTTATGCATATTTTTTATATGAGGTTAGTTACATCGTAGAAGATTATATACTGGAATCGTCTATGATGTGGATCCTATTTCCCCGCATACTATCATCTTCGCTAAGTCCTGCACAATTTTCCCCTGGCCTCCTAGCTCCCGCCTGCCTCCCTAAACCCTAGCACCCGCACCCACCTCCCCTTGGTAGATCTCCCTCTGCCTCCCCTGGCCTCCTCTTGCTCGCCTCCCCAAACCCTAGCACCCGCACCAGCCTCCTCCCGCGCCCTAGCCTCCCCTTAGCCTCCCTCCACCCCAGCCTTCCCCTTGGTGTGGCGTCCTCCCCCCGCTGCTTGGACCTTCCCCTGATGTGGCGCCCTCCCTCCGTCAGCCCTCAACCGCCAGACACTAGCTCCGTAGGTCGACGTCGGCCGCTTAGCTCCGCCTCCTGCCCATCCCTCTAGGCACAGCCACTGAATCTCGCCCTTCATCCTACAACCGAAAGGCACGCCTTGAATCCCTTTTGGTGTAGCATGTATTGGATTATAAAGTGAATTTGATGTAAGTTTCTTCATCAGATAATCTTCAAGGATCTGTGAATCTTGTGATTGGGTGTTAAATAATTAGACTCGTAAGAACTGGTGCATTAGTTGTAGCGGGACCATTTTGGTTGCCAACATTTTTCAAAATTTCAACACCTTATTGGCTCATTCATAACATTTGTAAGATGATATTGATATTCTAGTTTATAGTGATGTGTAGTGATGAAAATGAGAATTTGTTTGCACTTCAATTTTTGGTTAGATTGTTGAATAATCATTATGGTATATCATTTCTGTTGTCAGCACAAAGTCTGAGAACCAATTGGTTATGTTTGGTCAGAAATTTTATCTATAGATTTGTTTGCAAAAGTTGGTGATGTGTTACGAAATGTTAGGACAATTAGATATCTTTTAGAGGTATACGAGAGCAAAATTTCATTCTGTACACAGTTTTTAAGCTCTGTCTTTGTGCTCATGATATATGTGTTTTTCATTTGATACTAGTTAATACCTCTGCAGCCGTGATCTTTTTAATGCCATGATCCTTATATGCATATTTTTTGGAAGGTACGATGTTTTGGAAGTTGATGGGGGTATATGTATATTTTTTGGAAGAGAATAGAGGTATAAATGATGGCACAATTTTTTATGTTCACTTAAAATTACTGTTGGATGCATTTATGATTAAACAAATAGAAATGACATCTTGTATTTACATGGCTGATTGCATTTATATATGGATTTTTTGCCTATAGAAAAGTAAGATATCAACATATTTTTAAACTTCTAGATGCATTCCAAATGTATTGATATATACCAAGTGAGCATGTTTTGATGTTTAGAATGTCCACTAACATTAGTGTACTGGATGTCTACCTCTGTGAGCAATGTAAAACTAATTCGTCATCAATTTGTTGTCTTCGACAGGGTTCACCGTATGAATGACATATTTGAATTAGAGACTGCCACCACTTAGTTCAATTACTTTTTTTAACTTACCTTCTCTTAACCTTATATGTACAAAACAACTCTTAACTTACCTTCTCTTTAATTTGCTTCTCTTAACCTTACATCATACGATTACAAATATACTAAACAACGTCTAAATTTACTTTCTTTCCTTTTCTATGACTCTATATGAGTTGTTGATTTACCAACTTGCTTCTTCTATGATCTTCATTACAAGATGGCATCCCCTCATTCCACATTGCCGAATGGATCTAATGAGGCGTGCAACGTAGGAAATCAGAGGTGCAGTCTAAGAGGACTTAGTGAAATGTCTCGAGTGATACACCATCATGGCGGTCAATCTGCAAGATGGGGCTCCTACCACACCTTCTAAAGTCTGCAGCAGACTTTTTCGACATTGTGCGAGATCGTTTGTAACATCCCAAAATTTCATTTCAAAAATAGGATAAAAAATATTTTAAATTATTATTTTTATCGGTTGTCTCAAAGTTTATTTGTCTCATCTTTGTTTTTCTGGATTTCTCTAGAGTTCAAAAGAAGAAGACTTTTGCCTATTTTTAGAAACAAACTTAAAACTATTTCCTTAAAAAAAACCTATTTAAGTTGGAATTAATTTTTTTAAAAATATTTCACAAGGAACTTCGGTGAATTTTCCATTATTTGTTAAATCCTGATTTCAAAACCTTTCCAAAAGTCTCATCAATTAAAAATATAGTTTGGAGACAAAATAAAAGATTTGGTTTTGCTAAACCTATCTTATTTAATATAAATAAAACTAAGAGAATTTCTGCGAAATTTCCTGCAATTATCAAATTATATATTTTCTAAAGCCTTTTGGAAAGCTTTAACAAAATAAAAATATATGTTGATATAAAAATAAAATATTTGGTGGTACCAAAATATTTTAGTTGATCTCAAAATGTCCTAATTAAACTCTCTAAATTTTCTTAGAATTTTTGCGGTTTTTTAGTATTTTCCAAATTAAAAGATATTAAAAACAATATAAATGTATTTACTGTACATGAATAAAATTATTATTTTATGAAATAATATTTTATTTGTGTTACTAAGGCTGTGAGTGACGTTCCAGATTTTTCCCGGATTTTTGAACCATCGTTTGCTATTTATTATAATTTTATTGGTTAATTCGGATTAAATAAACAGTAATGCTACAGTAATTCCGGCAGTTTCCGGTCAGTTTCCAGTCATAACTCCAGCGAGTATTTCCCGACGATCCGCTGGTCCGATCACCCTATAAATTGAACCACATATTATTACGTGCGTCCTCTTTATAACCCAACTGGAATTTTCCCCATCGGAGTTCTAGATCTCCCTGCGTGAGCTATTTTTTTCAACTCCGGTGAAAATTTTGGCGAGCTTTCCTGATCACTCCCGAACTTAGTTTAATCTGAAATTTTTACCAGAGCTTCCTCCTATTGTTCTCTACCACCAGTAAAATCATATTTTGCAAAAACCTAACGGAGCACCTTCGGCCACCGATTTCCTTCCCAACTCCGGTGAGCTTTTCCTGTTGATCTATTGCTCTTTTGTAGCTGTAAATTGAACCCTAAACGTGCCTCCATATTCCCCACATCATACTCAAAAATCAGCATCAGAATTTCTACGGATCTCCCTTGGCAAGACTTCTTCCCCAACTCCGGTGAGAACTTCGACGAGCTCTACCGGGCGCTCCCGAACTCCGTTCATCCTCAAATTTCTTGTGGAGCACCCCCATGATGGTTGTAACACCCCTGTGAAACAGTTTTGGAAGATTCCAAACAGAGCACCGCCGGCGCACCGAGCCGTCCGCGCCGCCCCCAACGTCGGTCTGTTTTGGCGTCGCGTTCCCCGTCACCTCGTCGACTCTTTTCAAGATCTGTCTACGTCACTTCGTGCCTCAAGGTACCCTCTGTCTTTCATCCAAATTTGGTGCAATTTCATTCACTGGATCAAACGTTATGGCCGCCCAAAAATCAAATCTTGCCGGAGCCTGTTCTCCCTTGTTTCTGTGAGTTTGGCCATGAAATTTTTATGGTAGACTCCCCTTGATGTCCCCTACAGGGTGCTCACCCTAACCCACAGTTTTGACCTCGTGATTTTGCGCAAAAAATTCTTTTCTCCGATCAGACTGCGTTGCAGACAGCAGGGATGGCATCGTGCGTTCCCCGTTGATCAAGAAGGTAAAAATCCGATCTCTTCACGTCATATCGTGTTCTAGGATCTCAGTAGGCTCTCTGAATTTTTTTGTAATTTTTTATTTATTATTCTCGTAGTTATGGCTATTAGATCTATTAGCTGTAACGACCGTTAATCGACAGTTTATGATTAATCCGGTGGGTCACCGCCAAATCCGCATATACCGTTGAGTTCGTATCGCCGCGTTCTATACCGTGCTCACCCTACCTTTGCTATTCCACTGTCCGAAAATTTTAATATTCTTTTCGCCGTCGGTTTCGTCGCCGCCGTGCATCACCTTTTGTCGCTAAACATCCTAGTTCACTTTGGCCGAGTCCTCCTGTCCAGTGGGTCGTTACCCTACTGTTTTGGCCATCCTTCGAGTTCATTTGGTCTCCATTTGCCGTCAAAGCCTTAATCTAAAACCTACCCGTCATCGCTTCACCTTCATCATTAACGTTCCATCGTTAACGTTTCGCCGTTAATGTTCCATCGTTAACGTTCCGCCGTTAACGTTTTGCCGTTAACGTTCCATCGTTAATGTTCCGTCGTTAACGTTTTGCCGTTAATGTTTCATCATTAACGTTCTGTCGTTAACGTCCCGTTGTTAACACTTTGCTCTCATTGTATCGCTGTCATCGCATAGGTGCATGCAAGTGAAAGCCCTAGTGCGATGTCATCACCTTTTCTATCGCTTTATTGTGATCTAGCTCATCACGTTGAGTTCAGCCTTGTATTCCTGTCATCACCGCCTCGTCGTCGTCGAGTTCCGTCCCCGATGTAAGACTAACCTCCGGATCGAACCGGAGTGGATGTCGATCCCATCCGTCCTTGTCTTATCCTTGAAAATCTAATATGCCATTAACCCAGAATTCATTCGTGGACTTGGTCGCTAGACCATTGATCATGTGTCATATCTTTGAGCCATATCTAATCTATCAGCTTATCTTTCTTTTTGTTTACTGTGTATCTGTTCAGTCAACAAAAGTCAACCTCGAGCATTAGCTTAGTTCATCGTGAACTAACATATCTTCGTGGACCCGGTCTATAGATCGAGAGTCCATATGACATCGGCTATCCAACCAAGATAATATTCTTCGGAATACTATTCCTTCTTTTCCAGTTATTAATCTTTCTCTTGATTGTATTTTCAAAGCCGTTCTCTTTAAATCTAATCATCGACCTAATCCATTCAAGTTCCTAATTTCATCTAAGCCGTTGTGCCCAATGTTATTCGTTCTTAAATTGGAGTTTACTTGATTTGCTTTTTGAGTTTTGTTGTATTTGTGCTTGTTTATCGTTAGACGCGTTGCTGGAAGTCGCTTGAAGGAGTTGAGAAGCAAGCAAGCGAAGATTGAAGATCGAGGATCAAGGATTGAGGATAAAGAGTAATAAAAATTGCAAGGGCCAGTCAAGTTGTGCTTTGATCATATTGCTCCCAGTTTTACAAATTTACTTTGATTCAAATTATTGCATGCTAGCTTGAAATAAACTGATTTCAATTAATCTAGGATTAGATAATCAACCTACTTGTTATTGCCACCTTGTCGCTATTATTTGTATGCCATGATTCATTTGTCACCCTAGGTTGTGGATTAATAGTTGGACATTAATAATTTGCCAACATGGGTTAATTAGACCGTATGTAGTGTGCTTAGCCCTACCACGTAGATTGGTCATGATTTTGGAATATTAAAGTTAATGTTGACTTAATGAGATATGGAATGTGTTTTTGAGAATGTGACATGTGTTATTGAATTGATGATGGCACGTGGTGCATGGTAAAGGACTGTGGTGGGAAAATGATTTAGACTGAGGCAAGTGGTAAGATTGTTTCTGGTGGGCCAAGAGTGGCAATTGGGCGGTCGCATTTGGTTTTAGATTGTTTCTGGTGGGCCAAGAGTGGCAATTGGGTGGTCGCAATTGGTTTTATGACATGTTGATGTGATGAACTTTTGGTTAGTCTTGCCTCGGTCAACTAAGGACTTAACCTTGCGAGCTTTTGACCTGAGTCATTCATACAACCACAAGTTTGAATGGGACAGACCTAGCCGAGTAAATTGTGAAATCTATTCTTCGATCTTCGCGTGGTGGAGTGAGTCCCGAGTGTGCGGGTAGTAAAACTCACAGGCGCAAGAGGGGGGCCCTGGATGTGGTAACCAGTCCCACCAGTGTTGAAACCTTAGCGGGCAGTACTGGGTTTAGACGGATCTTTGGAAAGGCTTTGTTATGATCACTCATTCGCATACTATTGTATGGCGATTCACGGATGACGTGGTGAGTTGATTATATCTTGTGGGTAAAGTGTATAACCTCTGCAGAGTGTAAAAACTATTCGAATAGCCGTGTTCACGGTATTGAACATTGCTCGGGGATTACAGTCAAGGGGTAGAGTTTTGATAAAAATGAGGTTGGGAATGTGGACAATGTGATACGAAAATTGGTTAAGGATGAGAAATGTTTTACTTGAGAATGATTACGAAATTTATTATGGATATTATTTGTTTTACTGCTTTTCTATCCACTATGATTATTTGTGAATGCTGCTTTATTGCAAAAGAACCATTCAGCCATTCCTTTGGAATAAGCCATGCATGTAGTAATAGAATTGCATTCTGCGCATGACTTGTTGAGTACAGTTGTGTACTCACCCTTGCTTTAACAAAACATCACCAGTTGAGGAGAAGTCTTTGTCTTCGAAGAAGGAGAGGTTCTGCAAGAAGGCGAATATCTAGGAGTTGAACCTTGTCAAATGCCTGTGGTATTTTGATGGGATTCACCGACGTTCTCCGTTCCGCTGCTGTTCGTTTTACTCTGAGTTGAAGCCATCTAGGCTTCACAATTGTAAGTTGACCTTAAGGTTGTTCAATATGTTATATTAAAAGATGAATTCTTTATTTATTATTCCGTTATGTATGATTGTGATATTCATCTTTGTTAATTGTGGGCACTAGCTATCGATCCTCGGGACTAGTGCCGAAAACACGAGGGTTTCCGGATTGCAATTCGGTCCCGACATCATTAGGCGTGAAAGGGTCCTCATCACCTATCCATCATGGAAGATGCTAACAGATGAAGAGCACGATAACCTAATGATAGAAATTTTCACGCTGCTCAAGCTCCCATAAGACGCCATACACACACCGTGACGGTATGTGTTGCTAGTGGTGGAAAGGCATAGAAGAACTTCAAGAGCATCCTCGCACTAATTATGTGAATAAGGAAATAACTCGCTTTTAGAAGTACAGGTTCATCATCAAGACATGTGATAATGATTTGTTGAGATAAAGACAACGGAAGAGTTTGGCATTAAAGTGCGGTGCACAAGATCGTCTTGTCAAAAAACACCCACCTACATAGACTCGGATCAACTGGGTATGCCGGCAAGACTGCACAATGGATGAGGGAGGATGAAGAGGCAATCTCAAAGGAGGTTGTGCCATCGTTTGCCTCGATCTTGGACCCGCACGACTAAAACTGGGTAAGAGTGAAGTCATATCCCACGCCTCCAGACGGCGTGTCCTTTGCCAACCCCGCTGATGAGGAAGTGTCCCAACACCTAATATAGTTGAGCACAGAATCTTCCCAAGGCTCTTTCACTTCAGACAGAGAGAAAGATATACTCTCCACAGCCTTAGGAAACAAGTTGCACCCGAGGTGCACCTGAGGCCTAGGTGTTTTCATTCTCTGAAAAATAGGATTCCCAATCGTAATGCTGCGACATCTCTCTCTCTGAGTCTTTTGGTGGCTATTTCTCCCGTTAGATATTTTCCCTAGCTCAGACTTCTTGGCTTCTGCTTTCTTTCCCGTCTTGCAATGCCCTCCTCTTTTCCTCCGTGTAATGACGGCGCCGCCTCCTCCCGACTCCGATCGCCGCCAGACTCCTGCACCTCCTCAAGACAGATTTGATGATTTGCCCTGCTTTTGTGGGTGCAATTGATCATTTGCCCGCATGTCTCACTGACATGTGGTCCCATGGCCCGCTTGGCAATGAGACATCACAGGCAAATGATCAAAGGCAGAGGAAAACCGGGCAAATCATCAAATTTTCAAGACAAGGCGCCGCCTCAATCCTCTCGCTGCCGGTGCTTGGCTGCCTCCCGAGCCCTCGCGCCTCCCCTGTTCCCTTCCGGCTGCTAGTCTGCCGACCTCCGCCTTCGCCCTGCGTCTGTCAGTCTGGCAAGCGCCCTTCCGGCCAAGGCCACTGTCGTCATACCGTCGGCCGCCGACCACCGCCTGCCCGACCTCCTCGGCGAGTGCCTCCCCCGGTTGTAGTCGTCCACTGGTGCTCCACCTCCAATTGCGGCACCGGCGATCGATGGCGGATCGCTTTGCCCTCCTCCTCTGGCATGAAGCTCTTCCAACAATGGCTCCTCCATCCTTCATCCATGAGCAAGCTTTGAGGTATAATTTGGGGGATTAGCTTGCCTATGTGGTGCTTGATGAATTGCCTAGCTATGAATTTTGTATCGGTTCATTGTTTGCTTGTGGATGTATGCCTGAATTAATTTTCTAAGTTGAAGGCTTTAGGGTCATGGTTTCTATCGATCTGTCTGCTAATTTGTGGTCCCCGATCTTGTTGACAAGTAGGGTACCATGCTCAAATCAGGTCATGGTTTCAACAATCTTTGAATCCCGCTTTTTGTGAATGGGTTGCCCATAAAAGAATTGTTGAATGAGCGGTCTCTAGAGCAAGTTTACATCTGTGGAGGTGGGAATGGAGGAAGCAAGAAGGGTAGTGGGTAATGGTTATTTGTGGGTGGTTGATCTCGCAAGGGTTATCACCAATTCATAAACATACTATAGGTCAAGAATCAACTTGGAACTCTCTTGCTTATTAGCTATTGGTACCCTTTGCATGGTACATATCAGCGTGATTGTGATCGTGGCCCTAGATATCGAGACTACGCCTAGATTGTAATAGTTCTTTGTGTGCTGATTAAGTTTCACTTATCTACTAGTTTAACTTGCGTAAACTTTCAAACCGCTTGTTGCCTACAACGTTAATTTCGTGGCCCATGTTATGGATCACCGTAACTCGCGCTTTGTTCCTGCATAGGTGTTTTGACAGATGTACTACCGGATGTATTCTCGCCATGAGTTTAACTATTTTGGTATTATTGGGCCTAATGACTTATCATTGCAAGCATACCATGCAACTTTGTTCACTGTGTTAGTGTGAGTAGAAATGGTTACTATTGGAATCTATATACTTTCATTCCTAGTTCTTGCGATGTGTATGTGTTTATTTAAGTATCTGTTAGTCTAGCATAATATGATCATGATGCTTGCTATTGTTTAGTTGATGATTATACATGATTAAGGGCTAAGGCAGCTGCATGTTGAAATATAACCATGAATAAGTGCACCGTCCAACACCGCTTCGCTGGTCGTTGACTAGAGAGTGGGATTAGTAGGATCTAATTGGCTAAAGCCTTATTAGCTTTTACCCGATGGTGCTATAAAATATTCATGGTTTAATTTGATAGGTTTTAGTTTTAAATCTCTCAATGGGATGCTTGAACTGCCGTGTTCTTTTTGGTATCATTCTTCCTTATCATAGCGTAAATGGAAGTACCGGTGTATGCATGCAGATATATATATATATATATATATATATATATATATATATGCATATATATATATACTTAATTGATAAGGTCATTCATAGAACCATGGATAAATAACTAGAGATTCCGTAAGTTTGGCAAGTGGAATCAGTCCTTTAATTTAGTAATGTCCATAGGTTATGCAAAGACATGATGCCAATGACATCATGGCGTAATTTTGTATTGAAATGTTCTCATGTTAGGCATTGAATATACTGCCGATGATCCTTTCATCGTTGATGATGCTCGCCACCATGAAATGTAGTTTCCAATTTGAACACCATAAATCTTTACATAATTGTTTCCTAAATATCTACATTAGGTTGGAAGAACTCATGGACCATTTTGTTAAAAAAAAGAAATTGTGCCTTTCTTTTCCACTTGGTGTGCTATATAGTAATTGATGTACAAATGCGCTTTTATCCATCAACGACATGTACGGTAGTTACTTTATGTCAGGCTTATGTTACCGATAATTCAAAGGCAGCTTGATTGTCTAGTAAAGCATCATATATATATTGCCTTCTTAGGAGTTGTGGTGAGGTGTGCTTCAACTAATGCATGGAGATGCTATTTCCTATTCCTTATATAAGTTGCAATTTTGGTTTAGTTGAGCTATTTGTTGGCTATCGTAGATTATATTTATCCTGAACCAACCTAAAAGAGGAGCCGTCGTGGTTGTAGTTTGGGGCGTAAAGCATTATTGAAAGGGTATAGTTTGTAAAGCGCTTTTGCGGCGGTTGTTTCTGTGGAGTAGTTTCGGAGTGGCATAGCATCTTCCTCACGCCACTCCGCTCCTTCCTAGAAAAGGCAAGTACATCGAGTTGTGTGCCTTATCGAGTTCTTCGTTGTTATTTATCTGCTCATGGCTAACCTCTATTGATTGTGGCAAGTATGAGTTATATTGGTGATCGCCCTCCGAGGACGTGATTAGCTATTTGATTCGATCGTCAATAGTAAGCCTTAATCTCGAGTAAGTTTGTTGTACCTTTGTTAATATTGCAATCGAGTAGCGAGAATGGGGTGCGGGATACTTGTGGTTAATATACAAGAGATGTATTTAATTGTGCCTCGCCTAGGGAATTGAGTGGAGTATGTTGATTGAAATGTGTTTTAGTTGAGTATGTTGATTGAAAAGTGTATTTGTTGAGAATTGTTGATTGAAATGTGTTTTAGTTGAGTATGTTGATTGAAAAGTGTATTTGTTGAGTATGTTGATTGAAATGTGTTTTAGTTGAGAATTGATGTTGCATTCTTGCATTCATGATATGCATTCATAATGGAAGAGGCGACCCATTCGATCTTGGGCCTCTGTGTTCACACGTAGTGAACATGAAAGTCCTATTTCGTAGTCCCATTCATCGAGGTGAATGGGAGCGAGACAGTAAGAGTAGGCACCTTCCATCTACGGGATGGAAGGGACGTGAGAGTGCACACCGACGGGTGGGCACTCGACAGTACCGGTATGTGCATGGCAATGAGCATTTATGTGCATTGCATCTTTAATAATGAGTGTTGTGGTAAATGGCGTGTCATATGGATGGTGATTTTTGTAATCGAAGGTTGAGTCGTGGATTCAACCCAAAAAGGGGAGATTGAATTGAATTCGATGAATTAGCGCATTTCTTTGCCCTGCGAATTATGTTGTATGAATATCGTGGAGTGAAGTCGAGTTATAAACTTATATGCAATAGATGAAAATGGTTTGAGTTGCAACGAGGGGTAGTTGAGTCGGGAGACATTGTGACCTAGAGTTAAGTAATGCTTCCTTGACGTTGAATGGGTTTATTATCAAGTTGATGGTTTGATTGCGGTAATGTTCTTGTATGGTAAAGTTATTACTTTATACGCATATTGTCCGGATGCCGTTTCATTAATATTACTTGCTCTTCTGGTCAAACACTTGTTCTGCTTATAGTAAATTGGAATTGTTACTCTTGTGTACTTTGCTGAGTCATCGACTCACACTTGTTTGTTGTGTTGTTGCGTGTACTTTGAAACCAAAGATGCATGGGGGAGTAGTAGCACAAGCACGCTTTCATCAAGCCCTTTAATCAATTTGTAAAGCCCGTTGTATGGATTATGGTTGTAATATGTCACCGTCGTAGTGTAGTTATTCAATTACATTGGATGTGTGATTGATTAACTAAGGACCTGCTAGAATGATATAATAACCGCAATTGCTTTACATCTGCACGAGTGGATGTCCTAGTTTTAGGGAGGTCTTTTAAAATTTTAATAATTTTGACAACCTCCTGGTTGTTCGCTTGCTTTGCGAATATTTATTCTTAGTGATTTGTAATAGTTGGTGCTAGAGGGTGTAACATTCGGCACGGGGTGCCGGGTGTTACACCCACATGACTCCAACAAATCGGAGTAGGAAGTGAAGCAAAATCAAGCGTGAGGAACGGATAGTAGGCCTGATTGAGGAAAGGTTTGAGGAAAGGCAGAGAGCGTAGTTTGATAGTCAGCTAGGAAGCTGTAAGAAAAGGATGGAGCAAAGGGTGGCTGCAGAGAGATAAGCACAGAATGTGCAAGCCCAAGAAGTACATGCATAGTTCAGCCTAACCAACCGTCAGAGCAGCTACGCATCTGCCCATGAGACGGATGTGGACGACTTCAGATTTCGTCCCAAAGAAACTAAGGTAATATACATGTCTACAATGTTCCTTAGATAGACCTATTTGACATGTGAGCTAATTAATTGTGTACCCTTATGTATGTGGCCACGCCGTGTAATCTCCAATTGAGGCTTACTTAATGACTCTGTTCTCCTTTAGGTGCTTGAGCGCATGTATCCATTCGGTGCGAGGCGTTTGTGCATGGTCGTACTTTAGATATGGGCTACGCAAAGGTCTAGGTCGACGGTATACATGAAATTTGCAAGGTCATCACACTAGAGATGCCCCCAAATGATGAGATCGTCACAATAGGGGATGTCATTGGCATATTCATCTAGTGGCCTAGAAGGACATCTCCTTCGATGCTCGCCAAGAGCAAAAGGTTACCAAGTGATGTGCCGAGCTACCAACACTATCGAGCTGTGTGTTGCCTTCGAAGGAGCCCGCCAAATTAGCAACCATGTCCCATCAGGCATGGAATGATACTGCAGTTTTGGCCAAGTTGTCTCTAGTGAAGAATACATTTGGTAGACGGCGAGGTGGTGACAAGGGCAAATCGAAAGGGAGGACCACGCCAGCCCATGACTTTTCGTTTGCCTTGTTGGCGTGGCAATTCGAGCTGGGATAGTGTTCGTACCAAAAGAGTGCCAGGAGATGCTTACATTAGCCTGCATTAGATTGCAAGATTGGTGTATAGAACAAGCCAACAAACCGGTGGCACAACGGGTGCAAGTTTGGTGTATAGAACAAGCCAACAAGCCGGTGGCACAATGGGCATTGAGTATCTCGGTGAGCTTCAAGGAGGAGCATTTCTTACACTGGTTTTTTAATGGCTTCTTTGTAGTCAGCTTCAATGACTAGTTCGAGCTCTACAACCTCAACACTCTCGATGCCTCACTCTTGAGGTACTGGACATGTAAGTGTGTGCAGTCATGGTTTACATTCATATCGTACCAATAAATGTTATATATATTATCCTTGATTTTCTATAAGTAGATACAAGAAAATGGAAGCAAAAGCAAGGGAAGAACCGGTGGTTTTTCTCGACTCACATGTGGTGTCCAAGCAAACCATGGACGAAGACTTACAAGTCGTCCACAAGTATGTGGAAAAAGTATTGCTAGCTCAATGAGACAAAAATTTCATACTTTTACCCCACAACCTGGGGTAAGTGCTTCGTCTAGTTGTGTCGGTGTATTCTATACCAGGGTACTCTCTCCACCGCTGTTAGTTGGGGCCGCGTACACAAGACATAGAAAGAAGAAGGTCCTGTGTAAAGGACTCAACCTGCCAAAGAGAGGCTTGGCGGCCGATCAGACGCTGTGGGGCAGCCTGGCCATGAAAGGCCAAAGCGATCAGACATGTGGCCGCCCATGTGGCGATCGGGTGACCAAAGTTGCATCCTCGACGACTGTGTCACAACCCCTGATGACCAATTTTGTTTTGTTATGTATAGACATTTATCTTTATACTGTAGAAATTTCATACTAAAATATTATCCACATAATTTATAACTATTCTGACAAGGCTACTGCATAGAATTCTATTTTATATTTTAAATTTATTTAGGTGTCTATATTTACGTTAAAATTTCTGAAACTTTTTTGGAGGTTATTTATGGCTATATAAAACTTATGTAAAATTTTAACTTCATATTCTTTATATTTTATTTTTTAAAATTCTGAAATTCAGATTACTAGTTTTTAATCTTACGGTTTTTGAATTTTTAATGTACAAAATAATTTATTAATTTTTATATTTTTACTGTAGATGTATTTATTACTTTGGAAGATAATGTTAAATTTTCAGCCCAAGATAAGATCAGATTATTTTATTAAATTCTAACAAATTTACCATTGCTAGTTATGGATCATTAAATGGGCTTTCATTTCTTGCATAAATTCTATGATAGAAATGAGTCTCTGGATTTATCCTGGTTTCAAATAAAAATTTTTATTTATTTTATTGGTATAATGTTTTTACTCTTCTCTTTATCCATTATTTAAGTTTATGTTAAAAGGATTTCTCCATTGTAGAAAAATTCAAGAAAATATATAAAAAGTCAATAAAATCCAGATAATTCAGAAAAAGCATCAATAAATATTTTTAAATTTTAATTTCCTATTGTTTGATAAATTTTGCATTGAGGAGAGAATGAAATCAACACAATAAAAGATTTTCTTAAGAACCAAAATTCAAGAAAATTTCTAATTATATGAAATTTGAAATTAAATTTTATTTTGAACTCTTTTTCATATTTTTATTGATTTGAAGTTTTATTTTGTAGCTCATCCTTTGATTTAGGATGGATTTCAAGATATTGAGATGAAAGATGATATTTCAATTCATTATCTTAATTTTAATTAAAATTTTATTCAATTTCATTTTAAATTTTAAATTTTTATTTTTCTTATTTTAAAATTTTCAAGATGTTACACATATATTCAAGTTTTAAGTTATTTACAAGCTAGTTTTTAATCCATCATATATATATATATATATGAAACCTCTTTTTATTCCTCGGAGTAATTACTCCCTATTGCATATCTCACAATGTAGGGAGTATCTCGCACAACAGAGGGTATGTACGTGTAGTATACGAATTATATAAGACTAGTTAGGTGGTATTTATATTTTTTCAAAGGAGGTATGTACAATTTTTTAGACATACTCCTTTTTATGTTATATATAAAGGTATTTGCAAAATACGCTAAAAACTATGTACTTCTCTGTAATTTTTTCATGTGGTTCATCTTGGAATATCTTATATTTAGTATATGAGTGTAGCCAAAGTGATAAAAGCGTATTTCAAGTTCGTTTAGGTGGTTAACTACACCCGAGTAAAAGATATTTTTCCTATATATATATATATATATATATATATATATATATATATATATATATGAGTGTATATGCTTGTATGAGACCTATACCATATCAGTTCTTTATTAACATTTACTTGACAATTAATTCTAAAGCAAAATTTTAAATGTTATTTTTGAAAATGTAGGCCCAATATTTATATACTACTCATATGCAAAAGGTTTATTCAACTCTTCACTCATATCTCATTTGGTGAAGACTATATTTATTTTATGTATTTGAATAATCATTTAATTAGAAAACAAAGCAAATCAACCCAAAAAATAAATGTTTTTATATATGTGAACTCCTTCCAGATGAGGATTCTAATAAAATTTATCTCATTTTATTTTAACTTAGTTTACAAAAGTTGTATATTAAGCATGTTATAACCTTATACTTGTATTTTTTAATATTAAAAATCACACAAAGAATAATTTCAAAATATTTTCACATATTCTAAAACTATCTGATTTTAGATGATTTTATAAATTTGTTTCATTCAAATTGGAGTTGAAGTGCAAAAGATATAACCAATGGTATGTGCTAGGTTTATGAAAATGCTGAAAATTGAAAATATGCCGAAATTGGAAAGTGCGCTTTTGGGTGAAGAATGTGCTTTCCGTTTTCGGTTGCTCTTGGGCAGATGTGCTTCTGATGGCCGGGCCTGTTCAAGTAGTGACTGTTGCAGCTAGCTGCTGAATTGCAACGCTGCCGATGAACTACACACGAGCAAGAACACGCTGTTATGGAACCTGGTGGCCCATGAAGGCCTACTTTGGCCTATGAGCCGAAACCCTAGACGTAGACTACAAATATGGAGGAGGGGTCGCCCCGTTGTACACATGCAATCAGAAATAATAGATCAGTTCCTCCAATTTCTCCATGTCTCTATTCTCCTCTTTCAATCTGTCGGGAACCCCGGACTATTCGATAGTGAGGTTCTCAACACGTTATCAACACGAGCCTCTATCGCAGGGATTGATCTAATCTCGCGTATGAATCCTACGTATGCATCTACGTGGCACGAAGCTACTTGTTTCGCATTGCTACAGTACACACGAAAAAAAGGCCCGAAGCCACTGTGCTCGAAGCAGACCGACCGGTTGGCCTCCCGCCGACGACCGGCCTTCTCGGTACCACGGCGCACGAAGCGTCCCCGCCCGCAGTAGCCCAATCACTGATTTGCTGGAACCATCGGTTGGAAGCCGCGCTCGCAACGCCGTCACCTAGATCGCCTCGACTTCCATGCGCTCGCAGCGCCATCGCCCGGACAGACTCAGATACCGCGCGCCCGCAGCTTGGCTTCCACCGTGCGTCTCGAAGACGCTGCCATCAACCACGGCTCTCGGTCGCCTCGAAGGAGCCGCCGCATCGCGCCTTGGTCTCCGTGCACGCAGCGTGCCGCCCAGCCTGCCTCGGCTCTTGCGCAGCCGCCCGGTCACTTCGGCTTCGCACCACGCCGCCATGACCGATCAGAGACGCCACCGTAGCTCAGCCGCCGATACATCGGCCCGATGGCTTGAAGCCACGCTCCACCCGCAGCCGAGCACGGAGCCTGACCAACGCAAGCAGCGCGTCAGCCGCCTCGCCTCCCATGCATTCGCTTGAGCTGCCGGCGCCGCCGCCCGTGTACTTTCAGCGCCGCCGCATCCACAACAGGTCGAGCGGTCGCTCGCCTCCGCCGCTTTGAAGGCGCCAAGGCCTGTCAGGCGCTGCTGCCACCGTCACCCGTCAGGCGCCGCCTCGATAAATCGCCGCCTGTGCTCTCCCGTTGCATCGCCCGCACCGCAAGCACGTGATGAGGACTCGAAGTCCAGAGCCGGACTTGAAATCCAATTCAAAACCAGATAATAGAAGGAGAAGGGAGGGGAATTTACTAATTTGCCCTCGGTTTTTCTAATTTCTGTTTTTTTCTTTTCTTTTTCCGAAAACCAATAAGAATTTTGAAAAATTGATTAAAAATAATAGAAATTTATGAAAATTGCCAAAAAATTCTAGAAAATTATTTGGCTCTGTTTTTAGCCTTCCTTTCTATGTTTATGAATTTTTGCATATATTGCTTTCTATTTAGCTTACTGGAAATTCATGAGAATTTAATTTCTGCATTTTATGAATTTTGCAACCACTTTTATCAAATTACATGCAGTAGTCTAATGATGGAATTTTGTAAAAATGCAGATGTCTGGCATTGTGAACCGTGAATTTGAAGAACTGGCTCCGCATGGTCAAAACTACCTCACATGGGCATCAGATCTGAATTTCGTACTTGGGGGCAAGAAGCTCCGAGCTACCATCAGCTTAGGGTCCTTAAGGACGTGCAACCTACAGCTGAGCAGAACGATCAAGCTTTGCACTTCCTTAGGAATCACCTCTCAGCCACCTTGAAGAATGAATATATGGCTGTGGAAAGTGCACTTGAGCTATGGACTACACTTCAGAAGTGGTTCGAGAAACTCAAGTACACCATCTTGCCCCAAGCACAGCAAGATTGGGTTCGCCTGAGGTTTGCGGACTACGTAGCAAAGGGTTTAGTACAATTCGCCTTGCACAAAATTTGTACCAATCTCTCCCTATGTGGGAAGCAGATCACTGATGAGGAGAAGATTGAGAAGACTATTTCCACTTTTCATCCTAATGCTATCCAGAGTGCTTGCAGCTATCGTCAGGACGCATATAAGGAGTATAGCGAAATGATTGATGTTATGCAAGTTGCTGAGTCACAAGATGAAGTTCTTCGCAAGAATTTCGCCTCACAACCACTTGGAAGAGGCATTGTACGTAAGTCAATGCCAACACTACAAAGTGAAAAAGCCCACTAACAGGAAGAAAGGCTGGAAAGATGGAAAAGAGAAGTATCAGACCAAAAGAAAGTCCAAAGCCCATGAGAAGCAGGATGGCAAGGAGAAGCCACCCACGAAGCCGTATGGACAGCAAAACCAAACGTGCTTCAGGTATGGCACGTGGGGACATTGGTCCAAGATATGTCGGGAATCCAAAGATGTCATCAACGCATATCAAGCCAAGATGAAGGCCAAAGATAATGCACCAGTAGAGGCACATTTCGCCAAGGTAGACGATGATGACACCATGGACATAGACATTCCACTTGCTTCGTCCTCTCGGCCTAGCTCGATATCGATCACAGACCAAGCTCATGGCAACTGAAGAAAAGACCCCTATTGATGACATAGAGGCAGAAGTCAATGCATTATTTACAGATTTTGTTTAATGCATTAATTGGATTATTAGTATTTCTTTTATGGTTGCTTAGTGCATTTTGAATAAATGATTTGTAAGCTCTAGACGTGCATGAATTTTCTCATGAATTGAATTGTAATTTATTCTTTATTCCAGTATTCTATCTTTGCAAGCAATGTTTGAATTATCTTGCCATTATCTGATTAGCATTATACTTTTGTATAGAAACTGTGTAGCGCCCAAATGGAGGAGATATGCATTGTTGATAGTGGCACAACAAATACAATCTTAAGAGAATCTAAGTACTTCCAGTCAATCACGAAGAACGCTGGAAAGATTACTACGATCGCAGGAAGTGATTCATATATAATAGGCTCCCGTAGAGCCACAATTATATTACCAATGGGTACTACTTTGGTCATTGAAGAAGCCCTCTTGTACCCTGAATCAACGCACACCCTCTTGAGTTTTAAAGACATCCGCGCCAATGGGTTTCACATAGAAACAAATGAAGAAAATGGCAAAGAATGTTTGTGCATTGTGAAGCACGCAGTACGTGGAATTAGAAAAATGTCCCTCATATGAATCTAGGTTGTACTACACGAAAATACATGCACCCGAAGTGTATACTTCTTTGAAGACTGTCTTTAGAAGCTTTGAATTATTTTCTTTATGGCATTGTAGATTAGGTCATCCTGGTCTTAGAATGATGAGAAACATAATTAACAACTCGCAAGGTCATGCCATTAATGTTAAAAATTTCCCGAATCATGAAGATTTTGTGTGCCATGCATGTGCTATCGGGAAATTAATAACTAGACCCTCTATTATGAAAGTGCAAAATGAAATCCCTGCATTCCTAGAACACATCCAGGGGATATTTGCGGCCCAATCTAGCCATTATCGGGGCTGTTTCGGTACTTCATGGTACTGATTGATGCCTCCTCGAAATGGTTGCACGTATGTTTGCTGTCAACAAGAAATCATGCTTTTGCAAAATTGATCTCGCAGATCATCAGAATTAAGAATGCACTTCTTGATCATCGTGTGAAGTCCATTCGAATGGACAATGCCGGCGAATTTACTTCTAAGACATTTGATGATTATTGCACAGCAACTGGAATAACCGTTGAGCACTCTGTACCACACGTCCATACGCAAAATGGACTAGCTGAAGTGCTAATAAAGAGGATCAAGTTCATAGCATGACCACTTTTGCCGGGTTGTAACTTGCCCAACACTTGTTGGAGACACGTAGTCCTGCATGCAGCAGCACTCATCAATTTTAGACCATCGGCCTACAACGTCCATTCATCTATGCAGCTGGTGCAAGGGGTTATCCCGAAGATTTCCCATCTTAGAAAATTTGGTTGTGTGGTGTATGTACCTATACCACCCCCACAGCGCACTGCAATGAGCCCCCTCCGCAAGTCTGGGATATACATTGGTTATGAGAGTGCATCCATAATCCGGTATTTGGAACCCTTGACTAGAGACTTGCATACAGCCCGATTCGCTGATTGTATCTTTGACGAGAATCGTTTCCCGTCATTAGGGGGGAGGAAATCAACCTTTGGATGAAAAATACCAGGAAATCATATGGCATTCCACTGGGATCCCCGCTCATGACCCCCGCACTACTGAAGCAAATCAAGAAGTCCAGAAGATAATTGATTTGCAAAACCTCGCAAATGAACTGCCTAATCATTTTTGTGATCTAAAGAGCGTGGTTAAGTCGCATGTACCTGCTAGAAATGCGCCAG
Source organism: Guadua angustifolia (assembly GCA_036346375.1). Lineage (NCBI taxonomy): Eukaryota > Viridiplantae > Streptophyta > Magnoliopsida > Poales > Poaceae > Guadua > Guadua angustifolia. Next base: position 648,484 of record JAYEVE010000861.1, on the reverse strand, counting down.
AGAGGGTTGAAATACCAAAGAAAGTAGAAGGTATCCTTCATCCTGTTCAGAGGCCTCAAAGAAAAAGGATAGGAAATCTGGCTTCTCAAACCCAAAGTACCCAGAGACGTCTGGAGAAAAAAAGGCAAGAGGACTTACCACAGCCAATCATGAAAATGCCCCAACACAAGAAGGGGAGCCAGTTGAGACCTGGCACTGGAAAGAAGCTTTTGGAAAAGGCAATTCCAGATCTGAACCTTCCATTCCAGGAAGCCGCCGGAAATAATGTGTGCGCACACATAGGCGATGAAAAACTAAAGGAACTTGCTCCTGCGATGGGAAATAGCAAAGAAGAGCAAGCAGAAGTGCATGATGAAGCACCCCATGACGAAATGGCCATAAACTTTGTAACAATGGGAGAATCCCTGAATAGAGCAACAGCCAATGTCGATGCATATTTTCGAAAGAAGATTGCCACAATCATCGACCATAATCCCGAGCTCGCATCTCTTGCGAGAATGCAAGAAAAGGCTAGATTGGGAAGAATGGAAGAAGGCAATCATCATGAATTAGTCTCTCTGAACAAAAGAGAGGTGTTTGGGCGAAGATGTCGCACAACTCCCTATATGAACCACAGGGTCACAAATGGGTCTTTGTTCTGAAGATTTAATGAAAACAACGGTTGTAAGGTACAAAGCAAGACTTATTGCGCAAGGTTTCACTCAACGTCCTAGGGTTGATTATGAAGAAACCTATTCTCTGGTCATGGGAGGAATTACCTTTAGGTACTTGATCTCAATGGTTGTCAACTTGAAGTTGAAAATGAAATTGATGGATGTTGTTACAGCAAATCTGTATGGAAACTTGGATTCAGAAATATACATGAAAGTACCAGAAGGTATCCCTATTCCAAATCAAGACAGAGCAAATAGAAACCTATACAATGTGAAATTAGAGAAATCACTGTATGGGCTAAAGCAATCAGGGAGAATGTGGTACAATCGTTTGAGCGACTTTCTTTGCAAGAAAGGCTACACAAACAGTGAAGATTGTCCATGTGTATTTATACAACGATCCCCGAATAGATTTTGTATAATCTCCGTCTATGTGGATGACTTGAACATTATTGGGACGAATGAAGAAATTGAAGAAGCTTGCTCATACTTGAAGTTTGAGTTTGAAATGAAGGACTTGGGTAAAACCAAGTTTTGTTTAGGCTTGCAGCTTGAGCATGTCCAAGGAGGAATCTTGGTACACCAATCATCCTACACTCAAAAAGTGTTAGAGAAATTCGGTTTTGAAAAGGCATATCCTGCAAAGACTCCAATGGTCAGAAGGTCATTACAAGTAGACCTAGACCCATACAGGCCTAGGGAAGAGGGGGAGGAAGTCCTGGGAGCGAAATTCCCATATTTGAGTGCAATTGGAGCACTCATGTACCTCGCAAATAGCACCAGGCCGGACATTATGTTCGCCGTGAACTTGCTAGCCAGGTATAGTGCAGAACCTACCAAAAGGCATTGGAAGGGGATAAAGGACATCTTCCGTTACCTCCAAGGAAGCAAAGACCTTGGCTTGTTCTTCAGAAGGAACAATGAATTGAATTTGGTTGGCTACGCCGATGCTGGGTACTTATTTGACCCACATACTGGCAAGTCACAAACCGGGTATGTTTTCCTTTGTGGTGGTACGGCAATCTCTTGGAAGTTGTCTAAGCAGACTCTTGTCTCAACGTCGACAAACCACTCGGAAATCATCGCTTTGTATGAAGTCTCTCAAGAATGTGCATGGCTTCGAAGAATGGTTCACCACATCCAGAAGTCATGTGGTCTAAACATTGAGCAAACCCCCACTATAATTTATGAAGACAATGTAGCTTGTGTTGCTCAAGTACAAATGGGATATGTGAAAAGCAACCTCACGAAACACATCAACCCTAAGTTCTTCTATGCTCATGAAATATATAAGATGAACGAAATCAAGATACTGCACACTAAGTCGTGTGAAAATCTCGCAGATCTATTCACTAAGTCTCTCCTAGCATCTACCTTTGAAAGATGCATCAGAGGAATTGGGATGATGAGACTAAGAGAAGTGCAGATTTCAGGGGGAGAACTTTCACATAATCCTAAATAAATCTTGAACGAGAAGTTTGAGTATCCAACGTGAATCTTGAAGATTTGCATTGAAGTTTGGGTGAATTGTACTCTTTTTCCTTAGTAAGTTTTTCACGGAAGTTTTCTTACATAAAGTTTTAATGAGGCAATTCGTGCAACACAGCAAGCGTATGCTATGTACTCTTTCTCCAAGTATTTTTCCCACTGGGTTTTTTTTCTGGAGTTTTGATGAGGCATATGCATCTCACGGCAAAGGGGCCAAGGGGGAGTGTTAAGCAACCTGGTGGCCCATGAAGGCCCACTTTGGCCCATCAGCCGAAACCCTAGACGTAGACTATAAATATGGAGGAGGGGTCACCCCATTGTACACATGCAATCAGAAATAATAGATCAATTCCTCCAATTTCTCTGTGTCTCTATTCTCCTCTTTCAATCTGTCGGGAACCCCGGACTATTCGATAGCGAGGTTCTCAACACACAACAACGCACACATGCGGATTCCTGGGTTACTTAAGGTTGCTTTCTGTTTTGTCTTTGATGCTATTTATGCTGTGCGTGATTACAGGATGGTGGGCTAACTAGATGCCTGACTCTCTCGCCACGCCGAGCCTTTATTGCATCATGCCCGCCGTGCACGGCGTGGCATGCAAGACTTGGCCTTGCCACGAACTCTGCGTGCCTCAGGCTGCTAACTACCATGCAACGTGATAAAACAGAAGTGCTAAACATGCATGCGTGCGACGGTATTAAGTCTAACAAATCACCCCCTAATCCCATTGCACCACAACTACGCCCAGCTGTTGTTGTAGCTCGATGAACCTGACCTGTCCCAGCGCCTTGGTCAAGATATCCGCCAGCTGCCCGCCTGTGCCAACATGTTCGATGCCCACCCTGCCATCGTTGATGCACTCCGTATGAAATGAAAGTGAGTATCAATATGCTTACTCCTCTCATTGTGCACCGGATTCCTACAAAGTGCAATCGCAGACTTGTTGTCGACCAACAACTTCACCTTAGGCGCACCTCGCCTCACCTCACCAATTCACTGAGAAGACGACTTGGCCACACCCCTTGGCATGCTTCCGTCGTGCTTGCAATATACTCCGCTTCACAAGATGAGAGCACAATGACTCTTTGCTTCTGCAATGTCCAGGTGATCAAGCTCGAACCAAGGAAGAACACAAACCCACTGGTGCTTTTGCGGTCATCTACATTGCCGGCTGATCACTATCACTGAAACCCACTAGAGCGGGCTCCGCAAAATCTGTCTTCTATAGGAGCAGCCATAGTTGATTGTGCCTGCTACATATCGAAGGATCTGCTTGACAGTCGCCCAATGCCTTGCCGTGGGAGCCTCCATATACCTGCTCACAATCCCGACCGAGTAAGCAGGATCCGGCCGGGAGTTAACAAGGTAACGCAGGCTTCCAATCATACTGTGATACTTCGTCACATCCACAGCAGCATCTTCTCCCTTTTTACTCAACCCATTGGAGTGTGACACTCATTGCACCCAGTCATGCCTACCATCTCAAGGATCTTAGCTGCATAAGCACTCTAGCAAATGGTGATCTCACCTTCTCCTTGATGCACCTCAATTCCCAGGTAGTAGCTCAGCAAGCCAAGGTCACTCATGCTAAATTTCTCCTTCATCTGCTCCTTGAATGCATCAATGTCTTCCCTGCTCGATCCAGTGATGATGAGATCATCTACATACACACCGACTAGCAAGAAATCTCTGCCTGTCCCGCGCCTATACACGACATGCTCTACAGGGTTCCGCACAAACCCTAACCCTAGTAGCTCCATGTCAAGTTTGGCATTCCAAGCTCGCGGTGCCTATTGCAGCCTGTACAACACCTTTCTAAGTTTCAGGACCTTGCCGCTGTTGCCGTCGACAATGAAACCAGGGGGCTGTTGGACATACACGTCCTCCACTAGTTCACTATTCAAGAATGAGGACTTCACGTCCATGTGATGGACCTACCAGGAACCATGTGTGGTGAGGGCAAGCAATAGCCGCACAGTCTCCATCTATGCCACTGGCATGAACACTTCAACGTAGTCCACCCCCTGTCGTTGCGTGTACCCTTTCACGACGAGACAAGCTTTGTACTTGACAACGTTGCCCGCCAGATCTTTCTTCACCTTGAACACCCATTTTAGCCCGCTGGCCTTGTGTCCTGGCGGGAGCGTGGCGGGCACCCACGTCTCATTGGCGCATATCGACTCCATCTCATCCTCCATTGCATTGTGCCACCAGTGCTCTTCCAGCACCTCCTCAACGCTTCTCGGCTCAGCCGCGATGTAGTCGTACCTGTGGATCTCCTCGGTGGTGTCCAGTAGGTTATGCAGCATGAACAACCACAGTGGCACCCCCTCAGAATCGTATGCTCCCTTAGTTGGTGGTGTCACGTGCTCAATCGCTGAGGTAGCAGCCACAGGTGTCAACGGTGGCGTGCCATAGGCAGTAAACGGTGGCGAGCCTGGTACAGCAGATGACGCCGTGGCCCGGCGCAGCTGATGGCGTTAGAGATGGCGACTGAAGGGCTGGCGTGTCGTCGCGTGCTGTTGCACTCCCAACCATGGTGTAGTACTCGATGTCGAACGTGGCTAGCGATGTGCTGTCGCCATTCCCGTCGCTCCAGTTCCACGCGCGGTGCTCCTCAAACACCACATTGTGCATGATGTGCAGCTTGTTGGCCACACGGTCATAAACCCTATATCCGTTTGTCCTCGGTTCATAGCCGAGGAAGACCATGGGAATGGATCTGTCCACTAGCTTGTTCACGCCGGGACAAGGTGTGGTGGTGAAGTGCTTGATGCCATGTTCGTTGCAGTAGGCCTCGAACTCCAACGAGTTGAACTCGTCACCCCGGTCAGAGCGGAACGCCTTGAGCTGCCCACCGAGTTCGTTCTCGGTTAGCGCTTTCACCCACTTGAAACACCCATACACCTCATCCTTCAACACGAGCAACTCGACCCATATGAATCGACTATAGTCATCCACGATGAGTAGGAAGTAGTTCTTACCACCTGGGGTACTTGGCTGGATTTGTCCGCACAGATCAGTGTGGAATAAGTCCAACCCACGCTCACCACGATGAGCTGCAGCCAGAGGGAACGGGACGCGGTGCTGCTTTGTAACATCCCAAAATTTGGGTTTTCAAAAATTTATATTTAAATTAGCTTTCCAAAAATTTTACATCAATCTTATTTGATTAAAGAAGCTTAATTTAGAATCTTCTAAATCTAAAACAATTTAATGTGCCTTCTTTGTGCATCAAGTAATTTAAAATTTAGTTTTTACAGTGTTCTTTGTATCTTAGGGAATTTCCCAAATTTGAGATTCACTAAAAATTAATTAAAATTATTAATTTAAACATTTGGATGTTAATTGGATTTTTAATTTGAATTATTAATTGTTCGAGCAATTCTATATCCAAATTCCAATTCAAACCATTCCTTTGAAATTCCATTTAAATTCAAAATTTGGATTTTACTCGGTGTTCTAAATAATCTGGCATCCATATCCTTTCAAAATTAAAGTTCAATCCTTTACCGTCCGCAAAGTCAGAATTTCCAATTTCGGTCCTTAATCGAAATTTCACCCGAGTTTCAAAATACTCCAAAAATCTTAAAATTCATAGTGTAAGGTTCCAAATATTCTATAATGATTTTGGGAATTTTTCCAAGATTTATAGAATCTCTCTGGTATTTTATCTCTCGTGCTTTCATCAAATCCATTATTTCCGTCCGAAAATAATCTAAATTCCAAAATTCATCCAAAATCAGCGAAACCAATTTTATTAGGTTCCATTCTATTAATTATGATTTTTAGGATCTTATCCGGTATTTTTAGGTCGTGTTATCTATTTTATCTTATGTGCTTTAAAAATGGCACTATTCATCTTCCCGGCTTACACCAAATCGCTCAGTTCAACTCCATGTCTAGCTTCAACTTCAAACCTTCATATATCCCAATATATTGTGCCAAATCATGTGGGAGCTGAAGCATCACGACGACGTCGTAATGGAGAATAAATGCCCTGCTGTTACCCGTCCTCAATCCGAGCGAAACGGCCGCAATTAAGCGTTAATGATAATTTATTGCTCGGCCATTATTTCGTGCGTCTCTTCACCTCACCGGACGTGCGAGTACTTGAAATGTGCGTATTGACGTTCTCTATTCCGTGCTCACCTTGCCCGGTTGATCCATGCGCCGCCGATGCGGCGACCAAGCTGCCGCCGCGCCACCTTTCCACGCCATCCTCGCCCGCCCAATCGCCCAAAGACACCTCCACACATCGCCGCCCTCCTGCGCCCCCGGCGATTGTCGATGCCGCCCCTCGGCCAAGATCAAAGCACCAAGATCGCTCAACGCCGAATGTCGGCCTGTTTTGGCGTCGCGTTCCTTATCGGCTTGTTGCGATTTTTGGTGATCCACCTATGTCACGGTGGGCTCTATGGTACCCTCTGTCTCCCTTTCAAATTTTATGCAATTTGATTTGTGGAATCAAAAGTTATGGCCGTTCAAATCTCAAATCATGTTTCTATCCGTTCTCCCTCGTTTTTGCGAGTTTGACCGTGACATTTTTTGTGTAGACTCCTGGTGATGTCCCCTACATGGTGCTCACCCTAACTCACGGTTTTGACCTCGTGATTTTGCACATAAAATTATTTTCTCCGATCGGTCTACGTTACGGACAGCCGAAAACTTCCTTGGGTTTTCCCCGATGATCCAAAAGGTAAAACTCAGATCTGTTCACGTCATATTGTGCCAAATATTCCCAGATAGCTCTCTGTAAAATTTGGTTAGGTTTCATCTATTATTTTTATAGTTATGACCGTTTGATCTATTAGCTCCGGGAGCTGTTCATCGGCAGTTTGTGATCAATCCGGTGGGTCGCCGCCAAATCCGCCTATACTGTTGAGTTTGTCTCGTCGCATTCTACGTGATGGATATTTCCCCTTTGCTGTTGCATCTACCGAAATTCTTTTTATTCGTCGGCCGCCGCCTTTTGCCGCCGCCGCGCGTCGTCTTGTGCCGCCAACCATTTTGGTTTGACGTGGCCAGGTCATTGTGTCCAATAGACCATTATCCCCTATTTTGCCCATCGGAGAAGTTCAATTGATTCCCAGTTGCCGTCAAAGCCATGTTCTAGAATCTACCCGTCGTCTTTTCAACCTAGCCCTCTGTTAACCATTCGCGTCTCGGTTAGCCATCCTTGGTAGCATTCTATCGCTGCTATGTCGTTGCACCGACGGTCGCCACCTTGTTATTTCAAGAGCGTCCTATCATCGCTTCGCCTTCGCCGTTAACGTTCCATCGTTAACATTCTGCCATTAACGTTTCGCCGTTAATGTTCCATCGTTAACGTTCCGCTGTTAACGTTTCGTCGTTAACGACCCGCCGTTAACGCTTTGCTCTCATCACACGTGTGCATGCAAGTAAAGGCCCTAGTGCGATGTCATCATCTTTTCTATCGCCTTGATGTGATCTAGCCCTATCACCTTGAGTTTAGCCCCATCTTCTTATCATCGCCGTCTTGTCATCATCGAGCCTTTTCATCAATGTATGACTGAACCCCATATCGAATCACAGTGGATATTGATCCCACTTGTCCTTGTCTTATCTTTGAAAATCTAATCTGCCATTGATTGGGAAATCATTCATGGACTTGGTTGATACACCATTGCCCATATGTCAATATCTGTCCAATCGAGTTAATTAATCTCGAAGGATATTCCCTAAAATATACTCCGTTCTTTCCTAATTATCAGTCGTAACCTTCTCGATAAATCTCCTGAAAGCCAGTTCTTTTTCATCCGATCTTTGATCAAATCTATTCAAGTTCCTAAATTCAATCCCTTTCGTTTAGTACCAATCTAATCTTAATTCGGAGTTTATTTGTATTGCCTTTTGAGATTTGTCTGTATTTGTGCTTCTTTGTCGTTAGACATGTCGCCCGTGGTTACCCAAGTAGTGAAGGACGAGGAAGTCAAGCATTCGATTGAAGAGCCAAAGGTTGAGGCAATAAGATCAATTTAAAAGAGTAAAGAGCAGCTTTATAGCAAGTGCCAGGCAAGTTGTGCTTTGATCATATTGCTCCCAGTTTTATAAATTTACTTTGATTCAAATTATTGCATGCTAGTTCAAGATTAAAATGATTTAAATTAATTTGGGATTAGATATTCAATCCAATTGCTAATATCACCTTGCCATGATTATTTGTATGCCATAATTCATTTGTCACCCTAAGATGGTTGATTGTTAGTTGGTTGTTATTACTTGCTAACGTGGGTTGGTTAGACCGTGTATAATTGCTTAGCCATGCCACGCAACTCATGTCTTTTGAAAATAAAAAGTTAATACTGATTAATGGATTACGAAATGTGTTTGTGAAATGGTGTGACGTGTTGCCACACGATGATGTTGATATGTGGAACTAGTGTGGTTCTGCATGGATGTTGAGTTGTTGTTGGCATTGTGTTGCGCAATAATCAACTGGGGTGGTAAAATGTATTAGACTGAGGCAAGTGGCAAGAGTGGCATTGGATAGGTCGCTTTGGTATTTGGCGGTGTTGTTGGTGAATTATGTGATGGTATTGTTGGTGAATTATTCGGGGTAGTCTTGCCTTGGTCACCCTAAGGACTTCACCTTGCAAGCCTTTGACTTGAGTCACTCGTACAACCACATGTCTGAATGAGAAGACCTAGTTTAGTAGGATTTTGATATCTCACCTTTGATACCTCAGAGTGGCGCTTACAGAAGTAATCAGATGGGGAGCGTGCACTGCTACATGATTTGGTACCCATCCAATGGTGTTCGTCTGTCCTATACTTTGACTCAGTGTGAGGGAAGTGATAGTGAAGGCAACCCGGAGAGGTTCCAAGGTTGAGCTAGAAGTTTCTGAAAGGCTTTATTATGATCGCTCATTCGCATACTCTTGTATGGCGATTCACCACGACGTGGTGAGTTGATTGTATCTTGTGGGTAAAGTGTACAACCTCTCGCAGTGTAAAACTATTCGAATAGCCGTGTTCACGGTATTGAACATTGCTCGGGAATTACAGTCAAGGGTTAGAATTTGATAAAAATGAGGTTGGGAATATGGACAATGTGATATGGAAATTGGTTAAGGAAGAAAAATGCTTTACTTGAGAATAATTACGAAATTTATTATGGGTATTACTTGTTTTACTGCTTTTCAACCTATTTATGATATTCATTTGGAAATGCCGTTTTATGCAAAATAGCCAATTCAGCCATTCAATTGGAATAAGCTGTGCATATAGTTATTTAGACTTGCATTCTGTGCACGACTTGTTGAGTACGGTTGTGTACTCACCCTTGCTACAACAAAATATCACCAGTTGAAGAGAAGTCTTTGTCTTCGAAGAAGGAGCAGTTCTGCAAGAAGACGAATATCTAGGAGTTTAACCTTCTCAAATGCCTGTGGTATTTTGATAGTATTCACCGACGTTCTTCGTTCCGCTGCTGTTCGTTTTACTCTGAGTTGAAGCCATCTAGGCTTCACAATTGTAAGTTGACCTTAAGGTTGTTCAACATATTATATTAAAAGATGAATTCTTTATTTATTAATCCGTCGTGTATGATTGTGATATTCATCTTTGTTAACTGTGGGCACTAGCTACTGATCCTGGGACTAATGCTGAAAACACAGAGGGTTTCCGTATTGCGAATTCGAGTCCCAACATGCTTGCCCAATGCGTAGCTATCGCAAAACTCCTTAACCCACTCGATTAACGGCAGTCCTTCGACCATGTTCTTCACCCCCAGCTACCGGAGAGCCCAGAAGTTCAAGTGACCGTAGCAGGCATGCCACAGACATGCCTAATCATTAGTCTTTGCCATCAGGCACACAGGTGCAGCCATCTGTAACTTCAGCATGTACAGCCTGTTCTGGGTGCACGGAGCACGGGCCAGCAGCGTGTGTTCACTGTTGAACACGCTGCAGACTCCATCCCTGATCTCAATCCCGCATCCTCCTCCTTCTAGCTGTCCCAAACTAATAATGTTACTCTTCAACTTCGGTATGAAATATACCTCTGTGAGCACCTTGTGCCCACCATTCCTGGACTGCATCATCACCGAGCAGAGGCCGCTAATATCGATGATGGAGCCATCGTCGAAACGCACGGATCCACGCACGTTCTCATCGAGAGACACGAACGCGGCTCTGCACCCCATCATGTGGTTGCTTGCACCCATGTTGAGGACCCAGACGTTGTCGTCGTCGTAGTTGACCGGGTGCACCCTCTCCTCGTCGAGGTGCACAACCTGCGTCGCTATGCGTGTCACCGCGCTGGTCGTGGCCAGGAGTAGCGCGGGCTGATACACCTTGCCTTCACCAGGTGGGCTTCCTCCTTGCGCTCTCGCCATGGCTTCTTGCATTCTTTGGCCCAGTGCCATAGACGCCACAGTTGCAACACTTTCCACTGTGGCGCGGCCTTCAGACCACGCTCTGCCCTTCGCCTTGCCTTGGGCGTGCCCGCTTGCCTTGTCCCTGCTGGACGAAGACTCCGGCAGAAGCTGGTGCTTGTACTTGGCTAGTCAATCTTCCTCGGCGAGCATGAGAAGCCCAAGCTTGTCGACGGCAGCCCCGACATTGAAGCGATCCTCCGCCGCTCACAGCCCCCCGATGAGCTCCTCGACAGTGAGTTCCTTAAGGTCAAGTAGAGTCTCAATCGAAAGGGCGATCTGAGAGTACTGGGGTGGCACGATGCGAAGGATCTTCTTGATGACGCGGACCTCCTCGATGTGTTCACCCAGCAACCGCATGTTGCTGGCGACCCCGGAGATGTGCATGGCGAAGTCATCGACCGACTGGACCCCATCTTTGAAGTAGATGTTCTCAAATTCTTTCAGCAGTATTAGAAATGTGAATATGTTTGAATGTCTTTGTACGTAGTGAGTTAGTTGAGTCCTGACTGATTCTTCAGTATTATCAGGACTGCGTCTCTAGTTTGTTTAGTTTGTTAAACTAGATCCGGATACTTAGGATCGCACTCTTGTAATCTCTTGTAATCTTATAAATAGATAAACAGACTCAGTCTGAGGTGTGAGCTTCAGCCAATACATTCAGTCTTAGCGTCTTTTATGGTATCAGAGCAGCGATCCATTCCTCTTCCCTAAAGCGCTCACCATGACTGGCACTGAAGCTTCCCAGTACTCTTCCAATGCCTCCCTTCCAATCAACTCCACAGCAAATTCTCAGTCTACTCAAGCCGGCCTTCTGCCCACACCAACCTTCAACCACATGATCAATGTCAAGCTGTCGCGGGAAAATTACCTGCTCTGGACAGCCCAGTTTCTTCCTTACTTGAGGAGCCAACGTCTCCTTGGATATGTGGATGGCACCATAGCCCGTCCCAATCCATCAATTACCCAGATCAATGAAGGAGGCAGTGCTCAAGTGGCTCCAAATCCGGAGTACACTCACTGGTACCAGCAGGACCAGATTGTTTTGAGTGCTATCCTCTCTTCTCTCACCGAGGAAGTCCTCTCACATGTGGTCTTTCTCCCAACCGCTCGGGAGGTATGGCATGCTCTCGAGAAGATGTTCGCGTCAAGTTCGCGAGCTCACATCATGCAGATCCGCATGCAACTTGCGACCATTCAGAAGAAGGACCTTAACATCACCAACTACTTCCGTAAGGTCAAGGGCCTTGCCGATACTCTTTCTGTCATTGGCAAGCCTCTTGATGAAGATGAACTGATCTCGTACTTGCTACGAGGTCTTGGTCCTGAATATGATGCACTGGTGACAAGCATCACCACCCGCACAGACGCCATCTCCCTCAGTGATGTGTACGCTCACATGTTGAGTTTTGAAATGAGGATTGAGCAGAACAACACTGAGGTCCAGGTATCATCTGCTAATTATGTCAGCAGGAATCAAGACCGTGGAGGAGGCCGCTTCCAAGGGCGTGGGCGCGACGAGGAGGTGGACGATCTTCTGGCCGTAGCAATCGCTCACCCCAAGGTGGTCCTCCAAAACAGAGTACACAAGGAGGACAGAGAGAACTCTGTCAGGTCTGCCACAAGGTTGGCCATGATGCACTTTGATGCTGGCATCGCTTCGATCACAACTACCAGTCTGACGACACTAGCAAGGTTGCCGCAGCAGTCACCAATCATAGCTATGCAGTGGATCCTAATTGGTATCTGGACACCGGCGCAACCGACCACATTACCCACAATCTTGAGCATCTGACGACCAAGGACCGCTACACCGGAACAGATCAAGTCCAAGTCGCCAATGGGACAGGTTTGTCTATTACTCACATTGGAAATTCATCTATTGCCGGTCCTTTTCGTCCACTCTGTTTAAACAGTATTCTTCATGTTCCTCACATCAATAGACACCTTCTCTCAGTTAGCAAACTTGTTTCTGATAATAATGCATTTGTAGAATTTCACCCAAATTCATTCTTTGTTAAGGATCAAGCCACGAAGGCCATCATTCTCAGCGGCAAATGTAAGAATGGTCTTTATGTTCTACAAAATAAACTCCCAAGTCAAGCGTTGCTGACAGTCAAGGTTGCCCAAGAGCTGTGGCATCGCCGGCTTGGACATCCAGCAATTCCTGTCATTGATCACATCCTGAAACAAAATAAACTTGCTGTAATCAGAGATTTTAATTATGTAGTTTGTGACGCTTGTCAACAAGCAAAGTCACACCAGCTTCCTTTTAATTCCTCTCTGCATGTTTCTTCACATCCTCTAGAAATAATTCACACTGATGTTTGGGGACCAGCTATGCCATCAATTAATAATGCAAAATACTATGTCTCATTCCTTGATGATTACAGCAAGTTTGTCTGGATATATTTCCTGAGATGCAAGTCTGATGTTGAAAATGTGTTTCTTCAGTTTCAAAAACGAGTGGAACGCCTCCTTAACACCAAAATTCGAATTGTTCATTCAGACTGGGGTGGAGAATATCGACGTTTACATGAATACTTCCTTCGCACAGGAATCACACATCACATTTCATGCCCCCATACACATCAACAAAATGGCGCCATTGAAAGAAAACATCGACATATTGTAGAAACAGGTCTCTCTCTCTTGGCTCAATCACATATGCCACTAAGGTTTTGGGATGAAGCTTTTCATACAGCCTGTTATTTGATAAATCGTATGCCAAGTCGAACCATTAACCAGGACACTCCCATTCATAAACTTTTTGGAATCAATCCTGACTACTCTTTCCTTCGTGTTTTTGGTTCAGCCTGCTGGCCTAATTTGCGTGCTTACAATACTAGGAAGATGAACTTCAGAAGTAGGCAGTGCATCTTCTTAGGATATAGCTCCTCCCATAAAGGCTACAAATGTTTTGACCATACTACAGGGAGAGTTTATATATCCCGAGATGTGATATTTGATGAAAACGTCTTTCCTTTTGCTAACCCAGTCGTCTCTGGAACTCAAACAATGAAACCATCAAATCATCCCACTATTCTACCCATTGTTTCTAAGCCGGTTCAATACACAGAATTGTCTCTCATAGGAAATCAGTGTGCAAACTTTCCTCAACTTAGTCCGGCAATGGTTGATTCTCAAGTGAGTAATAGTTCAAACAATACTCTAACTTGTTCTGAAACTCCTAGCTCTAGTGCTTCTCCTGCAGGAGTTACAGACAATACCGTGACAGGCTCCGAACCGGAGATGACCTCGGCTGCAGAACAAGTCGCCACGGAGGAAGATCAGTTATCCAATGTTGCTCAAAGACATCCGATGCGCACCAGACTTCAAGACAATACATGGAAGCCAAAGGCTTACACAGATGGCACTATCCCGTATTCAGAGAAGGCTCGGAATTTCGCAAGTCTGGTCACTGTAGCTCGTCAGACAACGGCTTCGCCCACTACTCCTGATGAAGCTTCAGAACCTGAGAATCTCCAACAGGCCATGGGACATCCTAAATGGAGGGAAGCTATGGATTTAGAATACTCTGCTATTCTCAAGAACCAGACTTGGGATTTGGTGCCACCGAAACAGGGAGTAAATCTCATCGATAGCCGGTGGTTTTTAAAGTGAAGAAGAAAGCTGATGGATCAGTTGAAAGGTTCAAAGCACGTCTTGTGGCCAAAGGGTTCAAACAAAGATATGGTGTAGATTACATGGATACCTTCTGTCCAGTGATCAAGCCAACCACTGTCCGTGTCATCCTTTCTCTTGCCATTTCACGAGGTTGGACACTGCACCAGATCGACATTCAGAATGCGTTCCTTCATGGAGAACTTGAAGAGGAGGTGTACATGCGTCAGCCACCAGGCTATACTGACCCAAGAAAGCCTTCAAATTATATCTGTCGGCTTAAGAAGGCTCTATATGGTCTTAAACAGGCCCCTAGAGCCTGGCACTCTCGGCTGACAAGTAGATTGCAAGAGCTCGGTTTCAATTCTTCTAAAGCTGACACTTCTCTGTTTGTGCTTAATCAGGGTGGAGTAACCATTTATATGCTCATCTATGTAGATGATATTATTATTGTTAGCTCCTCCACAACAGCAACACAGAAACTTATACAGAAGCTGATGGCAGATTTTGCTGTCAAGGACCTTGGAAAATTGGAATACTTCTTGGGTATTGAAGTCAGTACAGAGAAAGATGGTGCTCTTTTATCTCAGAAAAGGTATGCACTTGATCTGTTGAAACGAGCCAACATGAAAAACTGCAAGGCCATATCGACCCCAATGTCCTCCAGTGAGAAGCTCACAAGAAGTCAAGGTGTCTTGTTGGATGAGGGACATCAGTTCCAGTATAGAAGCATAGTTGGGGGATTACAGTACCTGACAATTACTCGACCAGATCTTTCCTTTGCAGTAAATCGAGTTTGTCAGTACACTCAAGCTCCAACTGATGATCATTGGACCGCTGTCAAACGAATACTTCGTTATGTCAACGGGACAATTGATTATGGATTGAACGTCCAGAGATCAGCAACCAACACCATTAGCGCATTCTCTGACGCAGACTGGGCCGGTTGCCCTGACGATCGACGGTCGACTAATGGGTTTGCTGTGTTCCTTGGATCAAACCTTGTATCATGGAGTTCTCGCAAGCAATCATCGGTTTCCAGGTCAAGTACCGAGGCTGAATACAAGGCGATTGCAAATGTTACAGCAGAGATAATTTGGTTACAATCATTGTTGAAGGAGTTGGGTATAACTCAATACAAGCCACCTTTGCTTTGGTGCGATAATCTTGGGGCAACGTATCTCACTGCTAATCCAGTGTTTCATGCACGCACTAAACACATTGAAATAGACTTTCATTTTGTTCGGGAGCAGGTGGCGCGCAAGGCAATGGAAGTTCGATTCATCTCTTCAAGTGATCAACTTGCAGACATATTCACCAAACCTCTGTCCAGGGCTCCATTCGATGCAATCTGTTTCAATCTCAACCTGAGAAGACGAGGTTGTGATTGAGGGGGAATATTAGAAATGTGAATATGTTTGAATGTCTTTGTACGTAGTGAGTTAGTTGAGTCCTGACCGATTCTTCAGTATTATCAGGACTGCGTCTCTAGTTTGTTTAGTTTGTTAAACTAGATCCGGATACTTAGGATCGCACTCTTGTAATCTCTTGTAATCTTATAAATAGATAAGCAGCTTCTGGGCGTTGGCTTCCTGGACGCGTGCGATGCCAACACGCATCGTCTTCACGGCCTCCCACGCCTCCTTCGCTGATTTCTTGCCTATAAGAGTCGAGCGCATCTCAAGCGGCACCGCGCAAAGAAGAGTGGCTAGGGCTAGCCAATCCTCGCAGGGCTCAACCTGGGTGTTCTCGATCGCCTCCCACAGTCCTTGAGCTTCGAGATTCACCTTCATGACCAGCTCTCATTCGTGGTAGTTTGTGTGCGTCAACTCCGGGTAGACGATCGATGAGCCCATCTCCTTCACGACATGTTCCACCACCACCTCGCGCGAAGCACTGCTGTTGCAGATTCCACGGATGCGTGGCTGGACCGGTGAATGCGACGGGGACTGACAGGGACCTGGATGGAGACCGCGAGCCGTTACCGTCCTCCGCTATCACAAGCTCCCGAGATCTTCAACCTGGCTCTGATACAAGTGTTGCAGCTAGCTGCCGAATTGCAGCGCTGTCGATGAACTACACACGAGAGCAAGAACACGCAACGCACACATGTGAATTCCTGGGTTAACGTTGCTTTCTGTTTTGTCTTTGATGCTATTTATGCTGTGCACGATTACAGGATGGTGGGCTAACTAGAACTAGATGCCCGACTCTCTCGCCACGCCGAGCCTTTGCTGCGTCGTGTCCGCCGTGCGCGCCGTGGCATGAAAGACCTGGCCTTGCCGCGAACTCTGCGCGCCTCAGGCTGCTAACTACCATGCAATGTGACAAAACAGAAGTGCTAAACATGCATGCGTGCGACGGTATTAAGTCTAACAGTGACTCGCGTGGCTGACTCGTGGGACCAGCAAGACTGTGGCTACCGCGCGGCTGTGATACTGACTATACCGGCCCGCTCGGCAGTGAACTGAGCTGATTCACTCGCTGACCCGTGGGTCTCATTGCGCAATGATAGAGAGCTGAGGGGCTCGATTTCCGTCTTGCCTGCGACGAGAGGACGCCGGAGACGGTGAACCGCCGGTGGGGCGAGCATCTCTGGTCCCGTGCGCACCTAGGGATAGCACCAATTCGGTCGGACGTTTGGTGGAGCGTGCTGCCACCGAGGAGGACCGGTGGCGGCCAAGCCGCCGTGGCGATAGATGGCCGGACCGGCGTGATTGATTCCGGAAACTGCGACTATGGGTTCTAGACACCCTGTTTTGCCTGTTTATAGCTGAAAAGATCGATCGGATTGGCTTGCCACCGAGCGCCGCAGATGGGGAAGAAGGACAGTGACTGCGGCGGGTTTCTAGCAAGTGAAGACTGATCAACACGGGGAGAAACTATTGTCAGACACCGCTAATGCTTGCGCACAAGACGAAATGGGCGATTGATTACCGAGGCAGATGAACGAGGCTTCGGTCCCTGGATTCAAACCTCACTGGAAACGGCTGTTCTTGGTGGAGACTGGGCCGTATTGGAGCGCGAATGAGAAGGGCGGTGAAGAAGTGGTGTCAGGAACTAGAAGGTGTCTCAGGTGGCCTTATAGTCGGCTTAAGCGCTGTGGTGCAGAATTTGAACGCACGCGCAAACTTTCGGCTTGGTCCTGCACCATATTGCCAGCGCAAACGGAGGAACAAAGGGGACAAGACACGGTGCGGGAAGGCCAAGGAATGGCGCAGAAGTCCTGACGATGGACATGGCAGTAGCCGGGCGTGGGCGGTGCGGCGATGCGATGACTCGGCCGCCTGACTGAAGAGATCGGGGGCGAAAGAGAGCCGAGCGACTGAGAGAGGAAGAGGAGAGGGAAAACGCGAAGCGGAGGCTGACAGGTGGGGTCAGGGCCCACGGCAGGGAGAGGAGAGCATTTTCCGTAGATCGCCAGCGCACGGGGCCGTACAGTGGCCGGACCTACGTGGCGGTGAGAGGGAACGGTCAAGGCGGTATGTTCAGCTCGGACAACACAGAAATCGCATTAATTTAGCCATCAGATCACTCTAAAATTTTTCCAAATTTTTTACTAAGATCACCAGGTAATGTACAATCTCCAGTAAAAATTTCCGATCAAAATATTTCATGGAGAAATTATAGAAATTCTGACATTATTAACTGTCCAGAAATACATTTCCAAAATTAATTTTATTTGAGAATTATATCATTTATTTTAAAACTTTTATATGAGTTATATTTGAGCTAAGAGGGCTCTCATAAAATTTTCAAGTTAAAAATTGAATAATTATTTTCTTAAAATTCTGACATTCTGATTTTCAGATTGTCAATGTTTCAGTATTTGAATTTTTAAAACACGTAAAATATTTTATTAATTTTTCATATTTTTAGCAGGAGTAATTACTGCATTGAGGTTACCAAGGTAATTTTCCTAGATTCAGATAAGGTTCGCAGATTTTGTATTAAATCTGATTGTGCACTATTTATAGTCAAAAGGAGGTATTTTCAATTATTAATTATTTTTAGAGTGCAGTAAAATTTAATTACCAGGTGAAAAGTTTACCTGAGTGTTAAAAATTTTAACATAAATCTTTCTTTCAAAATGTTACTTTTACATTTTTATCTTTTTAACATTATCCATCCATTAATTTTCTTTATTTGATTTTTCATACATCACACAATTCTATAGAAAATTCAAATAAACACCAATTAGGAGAAGAAAATCCAGAAATAATCATATCCAAATTCAAATATATAGTTTCAATTGTTTATATTTTTCTAGGGTGTTACATTCAGTTTACTATTATGCTATATCAATGCTTAGATGTGTGTGTGTGTGTGATGACACTTCTCGAATGCAGGATATATGGGCGCTATGCTTTGATCTTGGGAACTAGCACCAACCACATTTCTAGTACCCAGAATTTTCTTCAACCGTCCGACGTGTGGACACGTGCCACTGTCGTTTCTTGTCTATTGCGACACACCTCTTGGTGGGTGTGGGCGATACTAAGGTTTTGAGGCAGCCGACATGCGTTACACCCGGAAGGGTTGGTTTCAATCTCGGTATGGTTATTCGAAAAAGAATCAAAAATCTCTTACACACGTTAGTGTGTACGGTGTGGCTGGGTAGCCCTTGCATAGTTTAGTGCGGACCATCTAGTTAATATTCCGTGCAGGGACTATTGGTTGTAGTGAACAGATACTTAAGTGGAGTATGGGTGTCACTTGTAGTCCAATGCACGAGAGAGATTCGAATCATATTTTTGGGTGCCCACACTAAGCTTAATTCTTTTTGCTTAATAGAGAGTACATGATTTTATGAAACTTTTGAAACTTCTCTCACAATTGTTTTTGGAATTTATATGAAAAAGATACATGCTTTTGAATTTTGAATACAATAGAATATAAGTTATTTATGAATTCAATTCAAACTATGTTCAAATCTAAATATTATTGCAGATTCACAATTCTTATGGTCTTAGAAGCATATGAAAATTTGTCTCATCAAATTTGAAGTTTATTTGCAAAAATTCTTAATTAGGGCATAAGCGAGGTTCATATTAAAATTTTGTACAATGGTCAAGATTTAAATATTTTTGCATATTTAGAAACTACAAGATTTAATATGAATTTAGGAACTTGTTTCATTGGATTTGGAGCTAGACTGCAAAAGATATAAGCATTTGATTTTAATCGGTTCTGAAAATTCAACTAAATAGGAAAATACATTTTCTAAGTTGGAAGGCGCACTTTGCATTGTTGGTGTTTCTGATTTAAATTACGCTAGCTGACATGGGGGCCCACGGTATTAGGTGAAGGCTTGAGCTCGGGAAGCTAGGGAATAAGTATCTACGTGCTAAGGGAAACTCACTTAGAGGTCTTACCACGGAGGGAGGCCAAGGAGGCTCGGTGGCTGTTGCTGACTTTGGGGAAGATAGAGCTAGAGGCAGTGGCAATGAGCACGGCCTGAGCTGCAATTCAAGTGGGCAATGAGCCTAGGGAGTGACGGAGGTACTTCAAACCAAGTTAATTGAACTCTATCTTACCGTAGTGGCTTAATTGATTTTTCGGCCAATCTTGGAGCTCACCTGCAATGGAGAAGTTTGGGCGCAGCTTGGGTTTCGGCCGAGGGCTGGAGGGTTGCTTGTTCCCTAGGTAAATGGGGTAGTCGGTCTGGGAAAGCCGGAAAGGGGTCGGTTGGAGCGGCATCGTGGCGAGCACAGGAGTGAGAGAGCGCATGCAAAGCGGCGGCGTGGGATAGTGCCCTGGGTCCTGACAGGTGCGGCTCGACGCAAGGAAGAGACGACAGCAGGGCTTGGAGGAGAGGCAAGGCACAACAAGATCAAGGGCATAGCGCACCACTTCTTGGCTCGGCGGGTGTCCTGTGCACGGCACGAGTGTGGGACGGGGCGACCGCACAGTAGGCATGGCCTCAAGCTGACAAGTGGGTCGAGTGGAGAGTTGGCCCCAGTGGCAGTGACGGAGAGGGAAGAGCAGGGGCTACTAGGTAGGGCCAGAGGTGATAGTGGATGGTTGGCTGACTGGTGGGCCCAAGATGGCAGAGGAGAGAGAAAAGAGATTTAACCCCTTTTGATTTCTTTGGCAGCAGGGTTCATGGATTTATTTGGGCTAACAACATGGTTGGACATTTTTGAAAATTTTTGTATATGATCCCGAGGTCATGACTAACCTACCATTATAATTTCAGATGATGATAAATTTTTTGAAGTTTTAAAAATTTTGACAAGGCTGTGGTTCCAATTACCTTTTGCTATTCTTGATTTTTCTAAAGGCATTAAATTGTTTCAATTTTTTAAAAAAACTTTTAGGCGATAATCTGAGGGTTAATTATGATTTAAATAAATTTTATCTAGTTTTTATGTTAGTTTGATCTTGAGATTTAAAATTGATAATTCACTTCTTTAACCATTAAAAGCTTTTCTTTAAATAGAAAAAATTTCATAGAAATTAACAAAATAGAGAAAATTTCCATGTTAGGCCAAAATTCAGATTTTAGTTTTTTATTTCATTCTTTTTATTTTGGGCTGTTACACGGATTTGTCTACAAATTGTAACAAAAAAGCAAAATTAGGAATTAAAATAAATTAAAATCAGCAATTTAATTTCCATGTAAATTTGAATAAAAATACCTAAATAACTAAAAATAGGAATATTAAATTAATAAAATTATTTCAATACATGAAAAATACATAAATAACTAAAATTCAAAATATACATTAAATTATTTCCACACAAATTCCAACAAAAATACCTAAACAACTAAGAATTCAATATAAATTAAATGAAATTATTTCCATACAATTTCAATTGAAAGTACCTAAATAACTAAACTTCCATATACTTATTATGTAGTCCGAGGAAATTCCCACATTATTGGAAGAGAGAAAGATCTATATGTTTATCTGGCATATGTGAGTTATAACTAAAAGATAATGCGAAAGTCTACCCATATTGGTCATGAGTATTTGACTAAATCCATGTCGAACTTAGAAAGAAGTTAGAAGATCAAGCCCTTAGGATTAGAAATGCTCCTAACATTTCCTGTGAGACCCTCAAGATTGAGGCAGCCGTGCTGAGAGAGAAAAATGCACGTGCTGGTGTTTCTTCTCTTCCAGGTTCTTCTTCCTCCTCTCTTCCCTGTTCTTCATGTGCCTCTCTTTTCTGGGAGTGTGCCTATCTCATGAGCACTCTCAAGAAGTTTGTGGGAGGAAAAAAGAAGCTCAATCTCATTCTAGACCAATCCAAGATTAGCTAGTGTAATCAGGGTCTAGGATTTCACTACTTGGAGCACGCTAGGACTCATTCTCCTACCATTGTGCATGGTTCCAAGAGTAGAGAGATTGTAGTTGCTCCCAAGGTGAGCACAACTGTGTTTAGGTCTGTTGGGGTTGTCCATGGTATCTCTGATCAGAAGGTTGTTCCTTCTGTTACTTCAGCCTCTAGTAAGGCGAATTATACATGCACATTCTGTCAGAAGGATGGATATCTGGTAGATTTCTGCTTCAGGCACACCAAGATCACAAGACGTGAACGAGTTGCTGCTCTTAGGGGTATTCAGGATTATCCCCAAACTTTGAGTGCTTTTAAGGCATGCATTGCTTCTTGATAGATTAGAGAGTCACCTGTTTTTAGGCAGCGTTTAGGACTCGATTTTTGGGTTGTTCAGTCAAGTTTTAGTCCTGGAGCTATTCGGTCAGTTTTTTTGTCATCCTTTTGATATTCTTCATTTCTCCCATCAAGGTAGGTATCAGCGGCATGAGATGTTTTCTGGTAGGAGAGTCAGGCAGCTTTGCTAGGATGGTCCGGCCTTTGCTAGATCTTCTGCTAATGCTATTTCTAATCTTGTGAGAATTGAGCGTCAGAGAGACACTAGAGTCTAGTCCTTTTCTTCTGTGGCTGGTACTTTAAGGCGTCGTGTGATTCAGTATTGGGTTCCTAGATCTTCACTTTATCCCAACACTAAGTCATCTCTCTCTCCTATGTCTTGATCAGGTTCGGCGGATGGGGAAGGGAGAGGTTTGGATTATTGACTCCAGTTGTTCTCGCTATATGACCAGAGACTCCCATTGGTTCTCTTCCCTAGTTCGAGCCTCCGGTGATGAGTTGATCACTTTTGGGGATGTTTCATCAGGTAGAGTCATTGCCAAAGGCATCGTTTGCATTAATAAAAATTTTATTCTAAAAGACGTTGCCTTAGCGAATAAGCTGTAATATAATTTGCTTGCTGTTTCTCAGCTTATCGATGAATCTTTTGAGGTAAGCTTTAAGAGCAATGCTTGTAGAATCCTTGATTCATCAGGGGAGTTAGTTTGCAGGATTTCTAGATTTGGAAGAGTCTTTCGTGCTAATTTTTCTATTTCTTCTGGAGACTCTCTTAGTTGTTTAATTGTTTTTGAGTCCTGTGATCTCTCCTTCTGGTATAGGAGACTTGGTCACATTGGATTTGATCATTTGACCAAAGTTAGCAACAATAATCTCATTCGTGGCTTGTCTAAATTCAAGATGGTCAAAGACTTAGTTTGTTCTCTTTGCCAACATGGCAAGATGGTTGCTGCTTTTCATCCCCTAGTCTCTGTTGTGATGACTGGTGCACCAGGACAACTTTTACATATGAAAACTGTTGGTCCAGCTAGAGTGCAGTTAGCGTGTGGGAAGTAGTATATTCTAGTCATTGTCAATGATTTTTAGAGGTATTCTTTGGTGTTTTTCATGGCCTCGAAGGATTGGTCAGTAGGCGATCTTTTGAGCTCCCGGTGCCTTACGAGCTATACAAAGTGATAATAGCATGGAGTTCAAGAACTCCTACTTTGAGAGTTTCTGTGTGGAGTCTGGTTTAGAGCATCGGTTCTCCTCTCCCTACATCCCTCAGCAAAATAGCGTAGTAGAATGGAAGAACAAGACCCTAGTAGAGATGGCCAAGACGATGCTAGATGAGTGTAGTACTCCTAGGAAGTTTTGGGTTGAGGCTATAGCTACTGTTTGCTATATTTCTAATCGTGTTTTCTTAAGAACACATTTGCATCTCACTTCTTATGAGTTGAGGTATGGGCGAAAGCCCAGTGTTTCTTATTTTCACGTATTTGTTTGCAAGTATTTTATGTTGAAGTCTGGTAACCTAGATAAGTTTGAGTCTTGTTCTTCTGATGGTATTTTTCTGTATTACTCGACTTCTTCTCATAGCTATAGGGTCTGGAGTTGTGATGTGAATAGGATCATAAAGACCTGTGACGTGACCTTTGATGAGGCTAGCCCAGGAGTTAGACCTGATATTTCAGGCTTTTCTTATCCCTCCGAGACCATCTTTATAGAGGATGAGAACGATTGAGATGATGGTGTTTCATCTATTTTAGTCCATTCTATACCTGAGGTGCCTATTGTTTCTATTTCTACACCTTAGGATGATCAGCCTTTGCCCTTAGAGTCTTCTTCAGCGAGTGGCTCTGTTCTTGCCTCTTCTGTTCAAGAGGTAGTGGCCACTTCTGCTTAAGGACCTCCCTGCCATATCCAGAAAATTCATCCACCTGATCAGATCATTGGTGATCTATTTCAGCATGTCACTGGCTCAAAATCTGGTTTGTTCAGTTTCTGCCTTCACTCAGCCTTTGTTACCTCTTTTTAGCCGAAGGACGTTTCTCATGTATTATCCGATGAGTCATGAATTAATGCTATGCATAAGAAACTTGAAAACTTCAGGAGGAACAATGTATGGCAACTTGTTGAACCCTCATCTAGTCATAATTTCATTGGGACCAAGTGCGTGTTCAAAAACAAGCAGAGTGACGATGGGGTTATCATTCGAAACAAAGCTAGACTAGTTGCACAGGACTTCACTCAGGTTGAGGGTCTTGACTTTGAGTAGACCTTTGCCCCTGTAGCTAGACTAGAGGCGACTAGGATCCTGCTTACATTTTCTGCATCCTAGGGCTTCAAGTACTACATCAGGATGGGCCTATAGTAACACACATATGTGCTACTATAGCTCAAAAAAAGTTTTACGGAGTCCTATAGTAACATGTAACAAGTGTTCTTGTATATAAGAAAAGGTAGCAACCATGCTAAGGCAACATATATCAAGTGTTCTTGTATATAAGAAAAGGTCTACTGTAACATGTAACAAGTGTTCTTGTATATAAGAAAAGGTAGCAACCTTGCTAAGGCAACATATATCAAATGTGTTGCCATAGACTCTAGTAACACTTTTTTTTCTAAGAGCAACATAGTAGCGCGTGTTACCATAAACCTTAGTGGCTAAAGCAATGTAGTAACGTGCGTTTCCATAGACCATAGTAACACCTTTTTATATACAATAATTCATTTTAGTAACAATTTTTTAACCACAACAACACAATGTTGAGCGCCGACAACATACTTAAATATCTGTAGGAATTTTTTTTGTGAATGTATAAATTAAAATTGTTTCATAGAACAACCTTTGGCAAGCATAACACATTGCACAATATAAAACACAAATGACCATAAGTGTAACAATCATAACATATTGCATTGCATCAAAGAAATAAATATTAAGTACTTTACACCATTTCAAAGCATACATAATGATTTGATTTCTAGAGAAGACAAGTCTTTAGTCTAAGAATATGAAATACATTTGTCTAAATAAAATGAATCTAAAATATACCTGATAATGCCTAATCTTCAGGAAATTATTTGCTTCTTGATCCATTCTTTAGGTAAGCAACCAAACGTACAAATTTCAACCATTGATTTTTTCAACCTATACAAAAAAAGCATTAGCCTTTAGGACTACAATTACAAAATATGATACATGTACTTCATCACAATTGAAGCAAGAAACAATTGACATACACAAAAAGAAGGTGAAGCAATCGGTCTTGCTTCCACATGGGCATCCCCAATTGTCTTGTAGTGTTTGATTCGTCTTACTAACTCCTCTTTTTCCACAACAAAATGATTGATAACCACTTTCATAAATTGGTTACCTATCTCAACATCATCAAGTATTGCATGTGGATCACTACTCAAAAACATAGCATATGCCACACATTCTTTATTTGGATATGTCGCAGTCTTGAGAATTACCATAGTACCAGCATATATTATCATTAATATAGTCAAATGAGTAAATGAAAATATGAATTAGCTATATCAACTAGAATCTAATAATTTTTTGTGATGTTTTTGTACCTTCATTGAAGAAGGTTGCCTCTACTTTGAGGACTTGTGCTGTGGAGTCTTCTTTTGAGTGTCTTTCTGTTGGGTACTTATAATAGTCTCTTGCAAATTTTGCTTCTTCTTTTTATTCATCTTGGAGAGATAAGATACAACATATAACACGCTAGCAATTTGGTGCCTAAAATTTATAATGTAGTTTTCTCTACAAACAAATATATGGGATGGATAATCTTACCTACGATAACATCATTTTTCTACATTCAATATGATTTGTTCTTTGCATATCAAACTAAAAATGAAGGAAAAGATTGATAAGGCAATATATAACAAATTGGAATAAAATATTTGTCAAAATTTAAGATATTCATTTTGGTGTTATCATCTAAATATATTCTAATGACAAAATTGAATTGAAACAATTGAAATATGGAGTGGATGGTCTACTTTACTGAAATTTGTTACCTACCTATTCATATTATTTTAAGATATGATTATGCCTTAAGTATTAGGATTGAACAACATAGGTCATGGTTGTTAAATTGCACTTCAACTTAGTCAACAGACCTTCAATTGTTTAGTCTCTATAAATCATAAACAGGCCATCGGTAACTAATGTAGTAAATATTCTGTACCAACTTTGGCTAATTAGTGTTTCACACCAATGTCATAGTCATGTGGATTTAACACACTAGCTAACTAGCAGATTTCTCAACTCATTAGAATTACCTCTTCTTGTCGCAAATCAGGATCAAAGCATGGTGATGATGATGATCCATCTTGGCATGATAACTGTTCCATCATACAGCCATGTAAATCAACTATTTGTATTGTCTTTATAAAATGAGTAACAACAATGTCCTAACCTTTTCAGTAGAAAATAACAGATGATTATCCTCATGTACGATCTATTGGCTCATGTCTTTTTCTTTGTTCTATAGTCGAATGGACAAACATTAATTATTATGCATGAGTATGAAGTGTAGAAAGAGAAAAATATAATAATTTGGCAATTACCTTTAATGTATCTCTTTGCCCACTCAATGGGTCTTCTCGATCTGGTTCATCACATTGAACTCTCTGCATATTTACATAATGCTCAAGTGAAATTGAAGGGAGCCAAGATTGGATTAAAATTTTGATAAATACCTTTCTTTTAGAATGCACTGCTTGTTGTTGAACATTGTCAAGATTAGTTGTTTGGAAATTCATCTACAAAAAGTATATCACATATGAGTGAAATTTGTATATGAAAGTAAAAAATATAATCATAATTACCACTATTGGTTCTTTGTTCCCAAGGTTTGTCTGCTTGTTTAGCAATTCTTGAATAAATTGACCTTGTTTTTTCACTTGTTCCCTCAACTCTTTTACTTCTTCGACAATATGCATCTGTTTCTCAGATGATGAGCCATCTATTGTAGTAATATTTATGTTCTTAAGCTAATATATACTATATATTATAGCGTTAGAGTTTGGAGAGCTCCAACCGTGTCCACATCAGCAAATTCGCGAGGAAGTCCTCCGAAAATTAGAAATTGCGTTTAGATCCTTTCGAATGTTTTTTCATAAAATAGACCCAAAAAAATTAAAATTACTTTCAGGTCCCTCCACGGTTTACATTTAGGTCCTCCTCGTGTTTTTTAGCGGAACAGACCCAAAAAAGAAGATTACTTTAGTTCCCTCTACGGTTTATGTTTGGTTCCTCTCAGCGGTTTTTAGAGAAGCGGACTTAAAAATAAAGAAAAAATATATGCCTCGGCAAAAAAAAACACAGATTTGTCAAAGGTTTATAGCAGCCCACGGATTCGCTGGCGGAGCCTAGTGCCCTTTTTTTTTGAAAAAACGCCAAAACCGCGGTTTGCTAAAAAAAGCAGATTAATGTGAAAACCTCGAAACTAAAGAACAAAGATATGTCTCGACAAAAAAAAACACATATTCGTCGAAGGTTTATAGCAGCCCATGGATTCGCAGGCGGGACCTAGCGCCCTTTTTTTTGAAAAAAAGGCAAACACCGCGGTTTTCTAAAAAAGCAGAAAAATACGAATGAATTTTCCAAAAATATGTAAAAAAAACAGCTGCGGTTTTCTAAAAAAAATGCCAATTCATCAAAGGTTTATAGCAGCCTATAGATACACCGATGGGTCCTAACCGTGGTTTTTCTAAAAAAACACAAATTCGTCGGAGGTCTATAACAACCTATAAATTCACCGGTGGGTCCTAATGATTCATTTTTTTAAACGAAAAGAAAACCAAAAATACAATCAAATTTCCCGAATTTTACATATTGTATCATTGTGCGCGACATAGCGTAGTGCATTATTCTGGCTAGTGTGATGTATGGCCATAGACTTTTTTAAGCATAGGAAGCAATCCCATGCTATGTACTTGTCCTGGTTTTTCTTTGCCCAATACTTGATGTAACGCGTCACCTTCTATGCAACTCTTCCTTGGTCATTTTGTGCCAATGCTGGTTATTCATCAATGACGTTTTCCAATGCAACCTACAAATGAATGATGCATGCGTACTATATATGTTAGAGGAAATAATAACTTGATATTTGGAAAATAATTGTGTTAATGTAGCATACTACTTGCTCATGTTTATCTTTGCCTCTCTTTCTTTTGTGAGTTGCTAAGTAAACATTTGCTCTATGGGGCTACTTCTTTTCAGGATCACCTTGTCTCTGAAATCAGTAGAGGGTACAACAACATAAACATGCATAAGAATATTTAACACAAGTACAAAATAAAATGACTCACCAAATTCTTAGCCCAACAGGCATAACTCTTTGTCCCTGCTAAATGGGGATTCTTCAACATAGCACGACTTTGTTTATTCTTCTCACTAAGGTCCTATTATTAAAGCAACGTGCTACTAATTAAATCACACCATTCATGTATTATTTAACATTGGCATAACTGTACAAATTTAAATGAAGCAATAGTATAAATGTTGTTTGCACTTTTATTACCTTTCCTTTTTTTTGATTTCCAATATTTGACAAGTGCAACCCATTGATCTTTATCAACATCATCTGGGCATAACCTATACAAAAAGGACCTTTTCTTCTTCGCATTAAAAAGTTTTTCTTCAATGTTGCCTTGTATCGCCTCTAATCTCTCCTAGTTGTCTTCAGTATCCATTTCTCACATGTTCGAGGGTACACGAACTTTGTCTAAAATAAGAAACAAAAGAAGGAAGGTAAAATTCTATGTTGTCACTGAATATAAAGTAGAAGCAACCATAATCATAGCACTGTATTTATAATATCATATCATAATCTATAGACCTCTACATATTGAAGTATTGTTAAGTCTCCACCATCCTCTTTGAGCTTTCTCCATTCCTCCATGTCTAATGGACAATAACCTCCATTTCTTGCTAGTGTCCCTAGAAATTGACTTAACACTCCACCTTCTATCCCAATGGGCTGACCAAGTTTGTTGCATTTTACTACTATGCGTTTCCAAGCTGGAAGGTTCCAAACATGTGGTAAAGCAGTCTCCCCACACTTTTTCACTTCATCATCATCACCTACAAAATTAGTGAGAGTAGTATCCATTATCTTTATGATCACCATATACTCGTTAATTCTTCTAGCTAGTCATAGTTTTTATCTAATTAGAGTTGTACCTGTCATATTGCGAAGTTCATCATCCTGTTGCTCAATTTGGATCTCATCAACATCCGATGCTTGTGATTCAAGAACGGGCCCAGTTGGTGGCAAAGAATGTTCAGTGCTATTGCGCTCTCCATCAGCATATTGAGCAATATATCGGACTACATTCAACCATTTCCTTCTACCCATTTTATTGCAAACTGAATTTTTTTTGCAAAGGATATTAATACAAATTCAGGGTAAACATAAGCCACATACACATGTCTATTAGTTGGAATATGAGTGCATTATGTAACAACTCTCTCTGTTTCATAATAGCCTAGAGTCTTGAAACAAAAAACCATTTTGTTCATGAAGACTTGGGTACATTAACAACATTTATGTTAAACTAAGTTCAGATGGAAATTGAGCATACCCCTACATACATTACCTTCAAGCCAATAGTTTTTAACTGTAGGTTGACTGATCATCTAGACCACTATTCTTCATTGGTATAAGCTAACATATATATGCAAAGTGAGTAGAGACCAATATATCCAGATTTTATATGTTTAGTACTTGTCCATGTGGACAGACCTAAAAAAAATCCTCATCTCAATGTCTTCTCTCCTTGAATTCTAGTGGAAAGACAAAAAGGATCCCAATATTCTGATTTACCGTCAAAGAACATACTAGTAGATAGTGTAGGGTTTTGTTACTGGACTAGAGGAAAACCAATGTTGATTAGGTATCTGTTATAACTAGCAAATGATATTGTTTCATATAAACAATTAATTTTCAATGAGATGCATCTATATATCAGTGCGTACACTCTTAACAGTTGATCTGGACTATATATGAACACATCCTGACCGGCCCGTCTGTTACATGCAACAATAGCTAAAAAAATATCATCGATCCAACACATAGAAGCAAGTATATCAGATTTCCCGTCGCAGCGTTAATTAAGTTTCTATCTTTAATTATGGAAAAAGACCTTTCAATGTAATTCCATGAAAGATATATCTATCGCTGTTCTTTTTTTTTGTGAACAGGGGGAGAGAATCCCCACCTGAGTGTTACATTCAAATAGCTTATGTTCAAAAATTAGATGCTCGGGCATGGGAAATATCCACCGCAGATTATTCAATGTATTCTATTTTAATTTATCAAACTTAGTAGGTAGTATTGTGGGGGAAAATAAACCTTGCGCTGATGCTGTTTCTCTTGTAATTAAATAATTATTTTGGGGTCTAATGCTAAATGAGTGGCAACCAATGTATCCAAATTCAATATATAAAGTGCTTCTCCATGCAGATAGACCAAAAAAAAAAATCCCCATTTCCATGTGTACTCTCCAAGAACCCTAGTTCCCCAAATCCTCAAAATAATCAATAATAACTGACTGAGAAGGGAATTAAACTGTACATACTTATCTCACCGGCGGCAGGAGGCGTTGAGTCCTACGACCAATAGCGCAAGCTGGATCGATTTCGACGATCGACACTGTCTGGTGACAAGATACCTCGAGTCTGCAGGGAAACTTACAGGAGGTGCGTATGAGATGGCTAGTTGTGAAGGATTCTTGCCATGCCGTGAGCAATGACTAAGTGGGGGAGATGGCTAGTTGTGGAGGAATATATGGGAACGAGGGTTTGGTTGTGGGGAGTACGTCTCTAGGATTAAATGGGAGAGATGTTGATGGGTAACAAGAGATTTTGTTGTTGTGACGGTTGGCATGAAAAAATTTTACATTCGCAGGAAGTATTTTGGAGGGTGATTTGTGCGGGAAATAACGAGTGAAATTATGTTTGCGAGAGCACTAGTTGCACGATTGGCTACCATAGTTTCTTCGTGGTTGATTTTCTTTTTCTATATTATTTTTTAGTGTTAAATAACATGTATATTATTCCAACGCATGCACTTTGCATCTCGTTTTTCCCTGATTGTTGACTAACAACAGCTTTTGGATGATGCAAAAATTTGCACTTTGTACAGTATTGAGTTATCTCTACTACTTCTAATTACGAGTTGGTGGCGATGGTTCTGCGGCATATCAGACTCTTATCACAATCATCCGATTCTATTTTCAAATACTACAAGGTCAATTTTTTCCATATATTGCACGCACACAGTTTCTGAGTTACCATGTGCTTTTGAGTTGCTATATGCATCCTTTCCATTAAATATTTACTTGTATGTGTAGATAAGATCATCTTTTCTTTTTTTATCTAATCACATATGGACTTGATTCCAGCCAGCCAGTAACATGCGCACAGCTATGCATGATGCGACTAAATAAGTTTGTTATCTCTATCTCTATTAATTCTAATTAGGAGTTGGTGGTGGTACGTCCGTTCTCCACCCTCACCCCGACACGTGTGTGCACCTGCGTGGCTGAGTGGGAAGCAGGCAGTGGTCACCCCGGTAGATTGGATTGGATCATCTCATCGTGGGAGGTAAATGAATATGCATGACTCATTTGTTGCTTTCCTTTCTTCCATTGATATGGCATTCGAATTGGTGGCAATTACTCTCGGCGCTTTTTGAATTGGATTGGTTGATTCCATTCCAAAGGAAGTAGAGCTCTGATTCATGGAGTTGGATCTCTTCTCGGCTTGTTGCCTTCCTTATTCAATGATTTCTTAATCTAGATCCCATATATATTTCCTCAGTTGCTGAATCTATATAACCTCACCGCTTCTTGCCTCTCCTAAAAACTTGTTGAGCTTATCCATTAAGTAGAGGTAATGGGCGACCTTCCTGATCTCGTCGAAGCGGCGTATGGGCAGGTCGCCGGTAGTGGATGGCAAGATAGGCTGGTGGTGCTATTGGAGCTTGCCGCGGTGGATGATGTCAACATGTTGAGGGAGGCACTCGCGGGGGAGGCGAGGAGGCAGTAGAGCTGGTTAATGAGGTGGGGCTATGGTATGGCTGGAGCAAGGCGTACGAGACACGCATACCGTTGATGGTGGTAAACACATACGGATGACGCCTACCTCTTCAATGCCTTTATGCCCATGGGGCAACATGTGATGTCTCTTTCGGTTCATCGATCGATCTCGAATTATGGCGTTACAAATTTACAATCCCAAGTGTTATGATGTTATTATTTAAGTTTGTGAAATTAAAGATATTTTTAAGCTCAAGTTTCTAAACAGGTGATTGAAATTATAAATTTACATGAATTTCGATTAATGCCTAAAATTAATGCCCCATTATTTTCTAGTTTTCCTTGTCCAATGGTCATGACAGATTTTGTGGTCATACATGAATTTCCCAAAACATTAAATGCTACATACATTGAAGCATATGAGGCTAAATCCAATAGAAGTTCATGGCCCATGCTCTCTAGTTAGACACTTAGTCTTGCACTCAGAAACTACCCACGTTTGCTAAAAAAAATCTAGAACCTGAAATATAATTTGTAGGGAATAGATATATTCTTTTCTACAATTAAAGTGAGAATTTTTTTTGCGATTAATGTGGTAATTTTTATTTTTTTTCACCCTCTAGAATTAACATGGGTATTCTAGGAGAGCCCCCAATCAGTATAGTTATACATAGATAGATAGATAGAGTTAACAATGCTTCAAAGAGGCATGAAGAAAAATTATGATGAGCATTAAGAAAAAAATTCCACGTTTCAAACGAATACTTATGATGTGTTACATCTCTATTTTCTTGCGGTTACAAGGAAGACACACACGTGCACACATCACTACACATACAACACACGCACACAAGCTAGTGCTTCTCCTTAGCACACACCTAAAAAGACGAATGTCAGAGATAAATCCGTGACTATATAAAATTTCTACAAAACACACTCTTGTTTACATAATAGGTGGGCATTGGGATTTGAACCCTTGTGCATCCATAACTGTACCACCCTATGAAGAGATAGCTTCCCACATGTTAGATTTTAGTACATACAAATAAAAGTATACTAAAATTTAGCACCTGTTTAGATTGAAAGAATTCTACTGCTCTCTCTCAATTTTTTCCGCATAATGTATAATCCAAAGTACTTGCCGCTTCAGTAAAAGTTTTCCCTCCAATTTAGAGGGCAAAATGCTTTTCCTAATGACTTGTGTCTGGACGTCCGAAATTTTCGGATACATTGCAACATTTTTTCATATGCGTGCAACATTTTCCACCAACGCGTGCAACATTTTCCTTCGACAAACAGTGAAATTCGCTACAGTAAACGGATGTTGCAAGCGTTTTAAAAAATATTGCACGCGTAGGAAAAAAATATTGCACACGTACAAAAAAATGTTATAAGAGACATCCGATGGAAACGGGATGAACAGTAATCAGATGTCCGAGAGCTAGTATCTCCCAATACTTTTTGGCGGATGGCCTAATTTTTTTCCAATACCTTTCTGTCTTTCTCTCTCTCTCTAATATGGATCCCAGATTGAACCTATTCTCAAATCGTGTATATCTATAAATATCTAATAGACCCTCTTCTTGGAGATATTTCCCTGTGTCTCTTAACAAACCAATCCCAAATCCATATATCTCCCTTCCTCTCCATCCCTCTACAGTCTACACATATGCAAAGATGATCAAGCACTAAGGTTTCTTTCCTCCCCCAACTCCCTACCACCCTGCAATCCGCGCCACACACGTCATGACCTAAAATCATCCTCACGTCCCGGCATCATCGCATGAAGACGCACTGGTGAGTGCAGAGGTTGGTGGCTACGGTAATCCCCGCCAACAGCAATTCTGTTCTCACTCGGTGGCCATTGGAGCCCAGCAAATTGGTAACAGCCGAATCCCGTGCTACCTCTCCCGATATATGCTCAGATCCGCTGGGCATCCACAAGGTTTGATGCATCCTTAATCATGCTGTTCATGCTGTTTGAGACTCTATTGATTCCTTCTGCTCCTTTTCCTAGGACCAATTGCTGTTCCCTCTCCGTCAGCTGGTATATTGGCCACGCTAAATCGACCATCCATTGCCACAAGATGAGATTTTTCTATTTGATCCTTTCAGCGGGCAGAAAGGCTCTTTGGACGGCATAGGTACTAGACATCAATTTCCAGGCTGGTTTGCCCATATAGTCATCCCCAAATATGTATGGACGGATAATCTCCTTTTATGTTCAAGTATAAGGCCCTGTTTGGATGTTGTAGCTTCTAAAACCATAATGTCACTACCGGGGAAATGGTCTTTCATACTGACTCATCAGTTTCGATTAGTCATGAACCGGGACTGATAGTGGGCAACAGTCCCGGTTCATGGCTACTAGGCTAAAAGCATGATTTTTCGCTCACATTAGTCCCGGTTTGTGCTACGAACCGAGACAAAAGAATGCTTTGGCAGATAGGTACATGTCAGCTGGCATGGGCACACATTAGTCCCGGTTCATGTTATGAACCGGTACTAAAGGTATGTCTTTACTCTCGGTTCGTGTTACGAACCCGGACTAAAGGCTCATTCTAGCATACTTTAAAAGGAATGCATATCCTAGTCTACTCAATACGCGTGGGTGGGTGGGTTGGGAGTGTCCTGTGATGGCATGCAAGAGGTTCCAGGTTGAGTTTTGGGTTTGCCATATTTTTTAGATATTTTCTACACTGTAGGAGGGCTATAGTCCCGGTTGAGCGAATCGGGACTAAAGATCTGTGACCTTTAGTCCTGGATGGGCTGTCCCGGTTTGGCAACCAGGACTAAAACCAGTTGCTAGCCGGGACTAAAGGTCATTTCCCTGGTAGTGTGTGTTTGGATGTTCCAGAATTTTGTGCATTATTCTATTCTTAAAAAATTATTTCTTAGATGAACTACTTCAGATGTCAGTATTAGTTGAAAGAAAAGATGTCCTGACTGTAAAAAATTAGTCCTTAGATGAACTATATCTCCAAGCTATTAATTGATAGTAAAGATATCCTGACTCTACGTGTTACATTTTTTGTTGAATAAGCATGTAATTTATGATTTAAGACTTCATGAACCAACAAAAAAAAGAACATATTGGAGTGGACGGAATTATTAGCACCTTGTTTCTTGGAATGTAGTTGGAGTCCTTGGATTGGCTGGTGTGTGATGCAGTAGGGTTTTCGTTGGGAAGTTCTAAACGATGTGATAGTGGATTGTAGACATGGAGTAGCAGTTCTTGAAACTGCTTATAGGCTTGCAGGTTGTTGTGGACAATTCACTCAAGTTGGTCGTAGATGTGTGCTTGCATTGTTTTTCTAGCACTTTTAGGGTGCTTTCGCCTGAAATTCTGCCTCTCGTGCTGCAAATGTAGTTGCCGAGTCAAGATTCATGGGAATCAAGCAGATTAGGTGGTTTAGGGAATTTGTTTGCAAATGTAGGAACCATATGCAATTATGTTCTATAGGTTGCATATAAATTCTGCCTTCTAGAATGGTTTCCATGGGAAAGAAACAATTATTGAGAAATGTAGTCAATTTTTAGTGGTACATATAGAACTTGTAATGTCATGATCCTCTTTTAGATGCTGCTTGTTTGTTTAATTTGATTTTTTTTCCAACAACATAGAAACTTGGCATGTTTTGTGAGATTGGATCATCTGTTTTTGTCATAGAAAGGCATGACTTTTTAGTTATCAGGTCATTCTGGAAGCTCGGAAACCATTTACTTTGATTGAAGTAGAACCATTTTTTCCCCTAGCTGATGACGTGCTACACATCCACTTTGTTCAATTTTGCATTTGCCAACTTTAACATTACTTTCAAACCATTTTGGCTGTCATCTCCTAAATTCATGTACTGCTCCATGTTCACAATTAACCAGGAAGCTGGAAGAGGAACTTGATGGTTGGCTGAGGGCAGCTGGTCTCACCAAGTCTCCTGATGCCAAGGTGGTAATTGCACCGTAAGTTGTTATTTATGGTACAAAATGTGGAATTCTGTTTATTACTTTTCTATTATAACAGGTTTTACGTGCCACTACAGACATGCTGGCTATTCATACTCAGGGCGTTGTGCAACTTATGCTTTTGACAACATTGATCCAACTAACAAGTGAGTTATTTAACACGTTACTATTGTTTCCTCTTAACATTTCCAGGTGTAAAAGCAATTCACTGTTCTTGTTCTGTTGGTAATACCATGAATGCTGTCAAATAAAAGTACCACATATGTGTATGTAAAAGCTAGAAATTAGTCAACACGTTACTGGCCATTAATTGAGGTCATGACTATCACAATTAGTCAACCTGAAGTTCGCTTTCTCATTGATAAAGATGTGATGATATATGAGTGATGCATGCATGGGCACTCTGCTAGTTCTATTCTTAAAAATTAGTTTTTAGATGAACTACTTCGTATGTTAGTATTGTATCATGTACTCTGCTGCTCCATATGCAGATTGTAGTCATGGTGAATGGTCGGTTCTAGTCAGATTCTAATATGTCGATATGTATCAGGGATAAAGCAATGCTTGCATATATCGATATGCGATCCTGAGTTGAGCGAAAACTTCTACTGAAGTAATTACTATATTTCCATGCTATTACTTGAAAGAAAAGATATCCTAACTCTACATGTAATATTTTTTGTTGAATAAGTATGTAATTTCTGATTTACAACTTCATGAACCAACAAAAATAAAGAACATATGGTTCCTTCAGATGGTAACTATGGCCAAGAACATCCTATTCAATCATCTTGCAACTAGGAAATAATTTAAAATGATCAAGAATCCTAGCAACGAGTTCATAGTTTATAACGTATAATAGGCATTGAAAAAAAACTATGCTATTATATGTTTCCTAAATCAATGTTAGGATTTTTTTGTGTGCATATTTCAGTGTGGCTAAAATGTTAAACTAATGTAGCAGAACCTCCTGAATTGTGTTGAAGTTTATACTACATGATTTGCACTAGTGCTATAGTTGTCTCTAATTGAGGATTATTTGTCAATTGATTTTTTTAGTAAGTAGTTAATTATTTTTGTTCCTCTTGCATAATGTTTTATCACTTATCAGTCTATTGGAATCACACACTTACAATTTTCATTACTATTTAAAGTGTTTGCCATTTGAATAAGAGCAATATCTTTATTTGTTATTCTAAGACGATAATCGATGGATTTGAAAGCTAGTAAAAAGATATTGCTTTCCCTTGAACGAAGTGATGACCACAAGGATGGGATAAAGGGTTTTCTTGAATTTGTGTACAAGGGAAAAAGTCCTAAAGCCAAGATTAGATGCCCATGTTGCAAATGTGTCAATAAGTGGTTACTGCCGCGGGATGAAGTATATTATCATTTAGTGTGTGATGGAATGCTACTTGGTTATGTTATTTGGGGTTGTCATGGCGAAACTGCAGCCTATATCTCCGCAAACAAAGAGTCACAGTCACAATCTCAGATAATAAACACTAATATGCGCCAGCTAGTACACGATGCTTTTTGCAACCTAGACAATGTACCTCCAATGAATGAACCCGATGTGCAAAATTCTTCTAAAATCGGACCAGATTCTGAAACCCAAGCATTCTTTGATTTAGTTAGGGACACCGATGAACCTTTATGGGCAGGTGTGAACTATCCAAACTTTCATTTCTTGTACTTTTGTTTCACATCAAATCCATTAACAAGTGGAGTAATAAATCCTCAAATGATTTGCTAGCAATTCGCAACAAACAATTCCAAATGGTAAGAACATACCAAGTACATTTGCAGAGGCTAAGAAGATAATTGGAAAACTTGGGCTTAATTATGAGAAAATTCATGTTTGTCCAAATAATTGCCAGCTTTATCGAAAAGACAAGTCACATGATGACTTTTGTTCAAAATGTGGAACTTCAAGGTGGAAAAAGAAACGCAATAAAACTACTTTAAACAAGAAGGAAAGAAAGAAAGCAACACGAAGGAAGGTGTTACGGAATTTTCCAATTAAACCAAGGCTTAAGAGGTTCTTTATGCACAAAGAATTAGCTACAACCTCAAGATGGCATGATGAGGGACAGACAAAGGATGGGGCATTGCGTCATCCAGCTGATTCAGAGGCTTGGAAGGCCATTGATTCAAGGTATCCAAACTTCGCATCAGATTTTTGGAACATTAGATTCAGACTTGCTAGTGATGGGTTCAATCCATTTGGGATGATGAGTCCAACTTATAGTTGCTGGCCTATTGTCTTAGTCCCCTACAATCTTCCTTCGTGGTTATGCATGAAGCTTCTTCTCTCG
The DNA here is from genome assembly GCA_036346375.1 of Guadua angustifolia. Classification (NCBI taxonomy): domain Eukaryota; kingdom Viridiplantae; phylum Streptophyta; class Magnoliopsida; order Poales; family Poaceae; genus Guadua; species Guadua angustifolia. The sequence goes on along the minus strand of JAYEVE010000861.1, from coordinate 610,378 downwards.
TGCTAACTCTAATAATTCCTGGCCCATCTTACCCGGGAAAGTATTTCCATGTATTTATGGAGCCTGTTTATGAAGAACTAGTTGAGTTATTTGAGGTTGGAACACCGACATATGATGCATCTCGAGATGAGATGTTTCAACTTCGTGCTGTTGTACTGTCTATTGTGAGTGACTAACCTAGGATTGGGCTCTTTGCACGATATAGTGTTAATGGTGAGTTTGCTTGTGTGGCATGTCATTAAGAAACATGCTCTAAACGGTTGACACATGGGCACAAGTACTGTTTCATGGAACATCGTCGATTTCTACCTCCAAATCATGAGTTTTGATACAATGATAATTCTTTTGATGCAATCGAAGAACATAGATCGGAGCCTAGTGCTTATTCTGAAACTTCGGTTCAACGAAAGATAAAAGCAATTAATAATTTTGAAAAGTAAAAAACATGGAAGTGTGTTAGTGGCCTCTTTTCTCCACCTCATTGGGACTTCAATTTACTTTGTCACAATCTTGATGTTATGCATTATCGGGACCCGAATATGTATTCGAACCCTTTGTGTATTCCGCACTAGTCCAGGATCACGCTAGTGCACACAAACTCAATATAGATGAATATCACAATCATACTCAATGATAATATAATAAGACTTTATCAAGTTAAATATAATTGTTAAACGACCTTAAGGTCCACCTTACATGAATACGCCACATAGGGCTAAGATTGTAATTAAACGAATAAACTGCAGCGGAAATAAATAAAAGCGTAGAAACCCTTGAACTGCTACAGGCAACTGACAAGGTTCGCACCCTAGTTGTTCACCTCCTCTATTCCATTCATAAGCATCCTTACTCCCATACATCTTAGGTTAGATCGCAACTCTGATCTAGGGGATTGGACCAAAAGCATGCACTTAAGATTCTTAATTTTTAACCTATACTCAATAGCAAAATATCGGGAAACAAAAGAATGTGAAGCTCCAGAATCAAACAAAACTGTAGCAGGTACTGAATTATCCAGAAACTTACCCAGTATGACATTCGATGCTCCCTGGGCCTCATCAGTCATGATGTGGTTGACACGACCTCTCACCGTGGCTTGAGTAGTAGCTCCAGACTGAACGGCTCCACGGTTTCCTCCTGCTGCAGGTGTCTTGGTCGGCGTTGATCCAAGGTTGAAATGAACAGGCGTGACACCTCTCTTGGGACAATTATTGGCAAAATGTCCAGGCTCATTGCAGCTGAAACAATGCCTCACTGCCGACTGCTGACCTCCTCCTAGGGCATTTCTGGTCTGAACAAGCGTCTAAAAATTCTACCCATTAGGACGGAGCGCAGGTGAAGGCGTTTTAAGGACTGCCCATGGCTGAAACCTGACAAACTGCTATGGTGCAACTTTCATCCTTTGCTACCCTTGGCGAGCTCCCTGCTATGCCATTCTGCACTTACAGTTTTCATCCAACTCTTTGTGTTTATCTTCCAGAATAAGGGCCTTGTTCACTAGCTCCTGGAAATTAGGAAAGGTATGAGTGATTAGCCCAACTTGCAGTCCAGAGTTCAGTCCCTTCATGAAGCGAGACTGCCTTGCTTTATCAGTCGCTACATCCAAAGGTGCGTAGCAAGCAAGCTGAGCAAACCGGTTTAGATATTCTACCACAGACTGGCTCCCCTGCTTGATAGCCCTGAATTCCTCCTTCAAATCCATGACACCTTCGGGAACATGGTACTGGCGGAAAGCAGCAGAAAATTCTTTCCAAGTAATCTCCTGTGGGTTCTCCTGTGATGCGTAGTAATTTTCCCACCATTCAGCAGCTATGCCCTCAAGCTGATGAGAAGCGTAAAGCACCTTCTCATTCCCTTCACACTGGGTGATATGCAATTTCCTCTCGATGGTCCTTAACGAGTCATCAACTTCAATCGGGTTGGCATTCCCATAAAATGTGGGTGGACGAGTCCTCATAAAGTCAGACAGCTTTGAGTTTGGATGGTTCCCATCGCTAGCAGCTTGATTTGAGTTATTGGCCGCTGCCTGATTAGCAAAATACTACATCTGCTTCGTCATAATCTGCATAAGCTGAGTTTGTGCAGCAAGAAAAGCTCCAAAGTTGCTCATACCAACTGTGGGTGTGGCTGGAAGAATTGGCGACACATTCCTATTCACATCCGGGCGGCTTCCACTTCCTTAGGCTCCGTTGTTTCCATGAGTCTGAACCATTTGTTGATCACTCTAAGGTTTAGAGAAAGAGGGAAAAACAACATAGACAAGTAATATAAGAACTTAGGCGGGGAAAAAGGTTCTTATCCCAAACTCCAAACTTTATTAACTTTATTTATTACTTGGTATGGCTACTCATAAGTGCCTAAGGGTAATGCAGCGCATACTGCACACTCAAAAGAACACAAGGACTTGGAACTGCAAATAACCTAACAAGCAACTCTAATCGACTAATGGCAAGACTCTAACTCAGACTCATGCGACTCACACTCGAGTCATAACTACTACTAGACTCAAACTACGCCTACTCACTAAGGTATCTTGAATGCGCACATACTGGCTGACACGGCGGCGGGTGACTTGGCTTCGGGGCAAACTAGTTCCGATGGCCAGGAGTCTCATTAGATGACACTGATCCTTAACTCTTAGGCATCGGCTCAAGCTCCTTTGGGTCCTCCTCAGACTCCTCCAGATCAATTGCCTTCTCCCTGAGGTAGAGAGCCTCCTCCAACTCGCCAATCCTCTCTGCAGCCATCCTCCTAGTCTCCTGTAGATCCCTCTCGGCCTTTTCCAAGGCCTCATATGCCTCGGAAAGCTCCTGGTTAGTGGTCTTTGTGTGCATCTCCTGGGTTGAAATGAGACGTGCCAAGTGGACAGTGGTGGCATTGTCCTCCCTGACTCTCTCTTCAGTGACGGTGACCCCATCTGGATGGTACTTGAAGGCAGTGGTCTCCAGCTCCTGAGCGTAGTCATGGGTAAAGCGGCGAAGAGCAAGGCGAGCGGTCTCCTAGATCCCAGCTTCAAAAGATGACCTTCTCGCGAAGATGTAGACTGGACGACTTCCGGCGGTACCCTCCCGAGCATACACCGTGAGCCTACAGGTTGTTCCTCTCCTCTTTCCATTCACAAACTAGTTGGTGCTACGGTAGATTGGGCGATCGAAGCCTCCCAACATCTGCAACATCTTCCAAAGCTCAGCAGCAAATCCTCAATTACGCTCACCATAAAAGCAATCCATCTCAACCTGTAGAAAAGTGGTTCTCTCAAAACCTCAGCTTAAAAACAAGAAGAGATAGAAAAATTCAGCAAAGGTAAATAGCAAGAAGAAGGGACAAGTCAAGATCCATTTAACCTATCAAGTTAATTTTTAACTTTAGAAAATAGTTTCGGATACTCCTAAAGTGACAACCAGTTAGGGCTTGACCTATAGTCAGTATGGCTCAGATATCACCTCTGTCAGGACCCGAATATGCAAATTCGGACCCTTTGTGTATTCCGCACTATTCCAGGATCACGCTAGTACACACAAGCTTAACATAGATGAATATCACAATCATACTCAACGATAATATAGTAAGACTGTAATTAAACGAATAAACTGCAGCGGAAATAAATAAAAGCGTAGAAACTATTTAACTACCATAGGAATCTAACAAGGTTCGACCCCAGTTGTTCGCCTTCTCGTGGAACTCCTCAAAAGCAGGCGTTGCTTCTTCTTCAATTGATGATGTTTGGTTTCAAGGGGCGAGTACATAAAGCACTCAATAAGCCATGCACATAATGCAAGTCTACTTACTATATGCATGGCTTAGTACAAATGATAGGCTACAAGGTTACTTTGTATAAACAACATTTGTAAAAGAATAGTATAAATAGATTGAAAGACAGTAAAACAAATATTAACAATAATAACTTTTGCATTTGTTTTCAATGACCAACTCATATCCTTATTTTCACATCCCAACATTCCATTTCCACATTTGTTTTGATAAAATCTAACCCTTGACCGTAATCACCCAGCAATGCTCCATACCGCGAGCACGGCTATTCGAATAGGTTTTACACTCTTCAAAGGTTATACACTTTACCCACAAGATACAATTGTGACATCCCCATTTTCAGCCTTTGTTAAAAATTTAATTTAAAATTAATTAATTTAAAGATTTGGATTTTATTTGGTTTTATTATTTATCCTGACATCCTTTTCCACCTAAATTCGGAATTTATTCCAAATTCATCCGCAAATTCTAAATTCACTTCAAATCAAATTTAAATTCAAATTCAAATTTCAAATCAAATTCAAATCCGCCATCGCATTCATTCAATCCGAAATTTAATTATGAATCCGTTTCTAATTTTAGTCCATTTTCTTTTTGGGTTAAAATCTATTTTGTTGGGCCCAAAGTCTAAAGCTTTCTTTTTCTCTCTCTTCCTCTTCCCTGTACCTTGCGCACGATCTGGAGGCTTGCAGACCGAAGCTTGCTCAAGGGACATCCATGGCTGCCTCTTCCTTTCCAAAGACACTCAAGCCAAATTACTCCACCAATAAATATGGGATCTGAAGCATTGGAAAGACAAGGGTCAGGAGAATCAAATCCCGCAGATAGCTCGTCCTTTCCTCTCCCGAAACGGCCGCAATAATGCCCAATCCGTGAATCCTTGCTCGTACCATATCTCGGCCGTTTCTTGGTCTTTTCGCGTGCTCAGGTACTTCATTTGTTCATTTCGACATCCCCGACGCAGAGCTTTCTTTCCCTTCTCAATTAATCGACGTTTCGACCTCCGAATTTGGGTAAGAACATCCGGCCGGCGATCGTCGACGATGTCGTCGAACCAACTCTCATTCCGGTGAGTCAAATCATGAATCAACCGTGTCATATCGAGTCTCTTAGCCTGTAGATCAAAAGCCCTCAACCCAATTTTGTCTTCGTTGCAGTTTCGGTCTCCGATTTGAAGATTGTTCGTCATCGCCGTTTCGTCGTTCATCGCTGATTTCTTGCGAATCGGTAATTCTCAATCCGATTCCTTTGCATTCTTATACTCATCCCATCATATTCTATCAATTGCACCCACTAATTTTACAAAATCTCGCGAATTGGAATTTTCCCCAAATTTTTGCTCTGCGCGTGCACTGTGCATCACCATGGCTGCCAATCAGAGCTTTTGCCGCCGCCGCTTGAGGCCTTCCCGGCCACTTCTAGCGCGTGCATCCCCTCTGGCCGCCTCCACCGCATCTCTCCCCGCCCTCGCCGGCCGCCGCCTCGCCGCCGTTCGCCATCCCCGCGCCGGCCATGGCCACCGTGGGCCGGTCGCCTCGGCTGCTTCCGCCGGCTGCCGACCTCCCCACCGGCTTCCTCGGACCCCGCCGCACCTCCTACACCGCTCCGCCGTGCGCCGCCGCCACCCCTTCGCCGGCGAACCGCCAGCCTCCGCCGCCGTCCCTTGCGGGCCCTGCGCGCGCTGCCTCCGGCCGTGCCGCTCCTTGCCGCCGTGCTCCACCACTTCCCCGTCGCGCCGCCTTTCCATTTCTCCGTCCGCCGTCGCTCGCCATGTTCCCAATCACCGGCGTCAATGGAGAGTCAGAGCTCTCTGCGTTGCCATTGTGAAGTCTGGAGGTTGAAGAAAGCACTGGAGGATGACAGCCAGGTCCCACACGTTATACAAACAACAGAAATTCAGAAAATCAGTAAAAAAGAAGATGCTGAGAATATTCCCTCGTTTTAGATTTTCCAATTTGTGCAAACTTCAAACATTTATATCTTTGTCATCCGAACTCCGAATCAAGTGATTCAAATTGCTAAATTCATCTAAAATCATCCTCTATCTGCTAGTATTTTTATTATAATTTTTGGTGCTGTTAAAATTTATTTTATTCTTTTGGTTGTCTTAGTTTTCGCATAACCGAAGAATTTGTCGAGTCGCATGACGAAGGAAGAGCTTCAGTCGGCGATCGCACCTCGTCGGCGAAGGCAAGTCGAGACCTTTGATCATATTGAACCCATGTTTGCAAAAAGTAATTTGTTTTATACAATTGCATGCTATTTGTTTACAAGTGTTATTTACTGGGTTAGCTAAACATCTATTTGTCACTATACCACCTTGATTAATTGAGATGCCATGTATCCATTGTCAGCCTAGGATGGGTTGTTTACTAGTTGGACATAATTGTAGTACCAATATTGGGTTAACGTATTTATGCTTAGACATGCTTAGTTATACGTTGGGATTCATATCATCTGTGAACTAATGTTAATCTTGACCTAATGAGATATTGAATTGTAGCTGTTGACCACTGTTGTAAAACTTGTGGTACCATGGCAAGGGATGCCATTGGTCTTGGTTGAACAAAATGTTTTCCCTCGGGGCAAGTGATCGTGCAGTAAAGGGGGTGCTGTCAAGCACATTGGGATGTGGCTGTCTTGCCTGAGATAATTTAAGGACTTAATCTTGTGCGCCATTGAGCTGGGCCTAATCGTGCAACCACAAGTCTGGTATGGGACAGACCTAGTCGATTAATTTGCAATGTTTAGTCTTGAGTACTGCCAAATGTTTGTGTGGGTTCCGGGTTGTACGGGTAGAGTCACATGGCTCAAGAGGGGGCCCCGAGGGGTGAAACCTTAGAGGACAGTACCAAGTTTAGACGTGCATTGTAAAGACTTTGTCATTATATCTCTGCGACACACCAAAGGAAGTGTGTTAATATCGATTGCACTAAGAGATGTTCATGTCTTGTGGGTAAAGCTGTACAATCTCTGCAGAGTGTCAAACTATTCGAATAGCCGTGTCCGCGGTCATGGACAAGCACGGGGATTTCACACGGGGTATAGAGTGTTTCATGAAATGTGGAATTGTTGGGATGGGAGCAGGCGATTCACTTGTTGTTCTGTTGTCTAAAACTATCTTTGTTGAATTGTGTGGTTGATACTTGTTTCAAATGATGTAGGGTGATGCCTCATCATTACTGTTCATGTTGTCTACCGTTGATTTACGATTATTTATTATTGATTTATCAATCGCTTTCAATCTATTTATTGTATTTAAATTCAAGTTATTGCTTTCTGCAAATGAGCCATATGACTATCCTTTGTCAAGCCGTGCATAAATATATTGCATCATTTCCCTACGGCTTGTTGAGTACGTGTTGTACTCACGGCTTTACGCCCATGTTGTTCAGTTGCTGAGGAAGGACAAGGAAATGAATATCAAGAGGAGGAATACTATGAAGACTACGTGGGCTAGGAAGGCGTTCCCCAGACGATTGCCTGTGGCATGTCGAATGGCCAAGTTATTTTATTTCATTTACAATGTTTCATTTGTTTTTAAGCCAAAAGGCATTGATGTATGAACCTTGACCATAAGGTCGTTTGCTTTAATCAATACTAATTTGCTTCTTCTTAGTTATTTCGATGTATGGAATGATATGTCATCTATGTTTCCCTTGTGTGCACTAAGCGTGATCTGGACTAGTGTCAGATACACGAGGGTTTCGGATTGCATATCCGGGTCCCGACAGAGATGGTATCGAGCCATATCGACTGTAGGTCGCTCTCTTAGTTAGCATGGTCTTCAAAATTATTTTCTAAATCAAACCAACCAATTGGTATTTAATAGTTTATCTCCTCTCATCTTATTCTTAGGTTCTTATTCCTCTTATTTGCTGAAACATTGCTTTAAAAATTTAAATTGATTTTATCTCATGAAACTTCTCAAAGTCATGAATCTTCTGCAAAGAATCAAATCAAGGGAGGCGAAGATCAAGCCGTCGAAGAGTATGTCTGTGAAGACTACCATATAAGATAGGTTAAGGTGCTCCGTGGGTTGGAGTATGCCATTTCTTTTGGCTTAGTTACATTTAGTCTGCGTATACTAGGATTTCCATTGCTTGTGTGTCGGGTATGTTGTACACTTGCCTCCAGCGCGGTGTTACAATCGTACCCTAAGTTCAAAGCTTTACTTGACTCCTTGTTTTATAGCCTTTTCGGCTATGTCTTTGGTTGGCCTTTGTTTTTGGGTATTACCTTCTCCCGTAGATGACTTTACCACTTGTCTATTGCTTTCCCTCTTACCTATCAAACCCTTGTGCTGTGTCGCAGATGGTTGACACTGCTTCGAGCCGGTCCGCGCTAGCGATGGATGCCAATGCTAATGCTAATGCCAATGCCAACCCACCACCACCGCCGCCACCTCCTGTAGTGTCGGATCAGAACTTGGGACATTTTCTGGCAGCTCAGACCCAACTCATGAATACAATGATGCAGAATATGAACAACATGATGAATCAACAGAACCAGACTGCAGTTGCTCTAGCTAACTTGTTGAACCAACAAAATCAAGCTGCTGCACCTCCACAAGCTCGTCCGCAGTCCAAGCTAGCAGAATTCATGAGAACTCGTCCGCCTACTTTCTCCAACTCTTCAGAACCATTGGATGCAGATGATTGGATTCGCTCCATTGAGAAGAAGCTTGCCATTGCTCAGTGCACAGATCATGAGAAAGTTTTGTATGCTGCTCATCAGTTAGAGGGCACCGCCGCTGAATGGTGGGAGAACTATATTGCTGCCCATGATGATCCACAGACTATCTCTTGGGAAGAGTTTTCTGCTGCTTTTCGCCACTCCCACATTCCAGATGGCAAGGTGGAAATGAAGAAGAATGAGTTTAGAGAGCTCAAGCAAGAAGGAATGTCAGTGAGTGAATATCTCAATAAGTTCACTCAACTTGCTCGCTACGCTCCAGAAGATGTAGCTACAGATGATGCACGCCAGAATAAGTTCAAGCGTGGGCTCAACCCGGGATTAAAGGTGCAAGTCATTGGCAACGACTATGCAGATTTCCAGCACTTGGTGGACAAAGCTATGCTCATTGAAGAATCTCGTCGTGAGTTGGAAGAATCCCGCAAGAGGAAAATGATGCAGCATGGAGCTCATCAGAATCATCCGCAGAGAGCCAGGACCAATGCTCAGCAGCCTGCTCGTTTCACTCCTCCATCGGCATTCAGGACACCTGCACCAGCGCCTCGCCAAGCTCCTTCAGGCAACCCCAACTTCGGCATCAACAGTAATCCGCCTCAGAGGACCAGTAATCCAGCTGCAGGAGTCATTTGTTTCAGCTGCAATGAGCGTGGTCATTATGCAAATAGTTGCCCCAGAAGCAAGTCAGGACGCCTTGCTCGCTTTCAACTCGGGATCGACACCAGCCAGAACCCCCGCACCAGGAGCAGGACGTGGAGCATCTCAGACTCCCAACCAAGCCACCAGGACTCCACCGCCTATTGGAAGAGGCCGTGTGAATCATATTACCACTGAGGATGCTCAGGCTGCACCAGACGTCCTACTTGGTAAGCTCCTAGTCAACTCAGCATCTGCCATAGTTTTATTTGATTCTGGAGCTACGCATTCGTTTGTTTCTCGGAGTTTTGCTACAAATCATCAGTTAAAAACAATGCCTCTTAAGACTGTTTTATTGGTACAATCACCTGGTTCGGATTTGAGTACGAACCAAGGCTGCCCCGAAGTTAAGATATTAATCGGAGGGGTAGAATTCCTAGCCAACCTCATTGTCCTAGACACCAAGTCACTAGATGTGATTCTAGGAATGGATTGGCTCTCCAAAAACCAAGCAGTTTTGGATTGTGGAAACAGAGAGATCACATTAACCAGCCCAGATGGAACCAAGTTAAAGTTTCAAGCTGCCACAGATCAAACTGAAGGAATAAAAGTTTGTAGTGCCAAAGGAATAAGCTTGGAAGATGTGCCAATTGCCAGAGATTTTCCTGATGTGTTTCCAGATGAGTTGCCCGGGATGCCACCGGATAGAGACATAGAGTTCTTGATTGAGCTAGTTCCTGGAACACCACCCATTTGCAAGAGACCGTACAGGATGCCTGCTAATGAGTTAGCCGAAGTAAAGAGACAGATCAAAGAGTTACAAGATCAGGGTTTTGTGAGACCAAGTTCTTCGCCATGGGGAGCCCCAGTTCTTCTAGTTGAAAAGAAGGATGGAACTCAGAGGATGTGTGTGGATTATCGTGCTCTCAATGAAGTCACTATCAAGAATAAGTACCCTCTGCCAAGAATTGATGATTTGTTTGACCCGGCTTCAAGGAGCAGAGTGTTCTCAAAAATTGACTTGAGGTCGAGGTTACCATCAGATGAAGATCCGTAAAGAGGATATTCCCAAAACAGCTTTTGTGACTCGATATGGACAGTATGAGTATACCGTGATGTCTTTTGGTTTGACCAATGCCCCTACCTATTTTATGACCCTGATGAATAAGGTATTTATGGAATATCTAGACAAGTTTGTCGTTGTCTTTATTGATGACATTCTGGTCTACTCCAAGAGTGAGGAAGAGCATGAGGATCACTTGCGGAAAGTATTGACGAAGCTAAGAGAACATCAACTCTATGCCAAATTCAGTAAATGTGAGTTCTGGATGAAAGAAGTTGCTTTCCTAGGTCATGTTATATCAGCCGAAGGTGTCGCTGTTGACCCCGGTAAAGTGAGGGATGTGCTCAATTGGGAGTCGCCCAAGACGGTAACCCAAGTTAGAAGTTTTCTTGGAATGGCGGGATATTATCGCCGTTTCATAGAAGGTTTTTCCCGAAAAGCTAGGCCGCTCACTCAGCTTTTGAAACAGGAGAAGAAATTTGCTTGGACATCAGAGTGTGAGCGGAGTTTTCAAGAGCTAAAGAAGTGTTTGACAACTGCCCCAGTGCTCATTTTGCCACATATCAGGAAGGATTTTGAAATATTTTGTGATGCATCCCGTCAAGGACTCGGTTGTGTCCTAATGCAAGATAAGAAGGTTGTGGCATATGCTTCACAACTAAGACCACATGAAGTCAACTATCCGACCCATGATTTGGAATTGGTACAGTAGTGCATGCTTTAAAGATTTAGGCGTCATTACCTCATCGATCGCGTGTGAGGTTTATCACGGATCATAAGAGCTCAAGTACATATTTACCTAATCTGATCTCAATATGAGGCAAAGAAGATGGTTGGAATTGATCAAGGACTATGACATTGGTATCCATTATCATCCCGCAAAGCCAACATCGTAGCGGATGCTTTAAGTAGAAAGAGTTCTTTGTAATACCATGATGATTAAAGAAAGTCACCATCTCTATGAAGAATTTGAAGCTTAGTGCGGAAGTAGTTCAAGAAGGTTACTTGGCTACCTTGAAGTGCATCCAACATTGGAAGATCGATTCGAGAAGCCCAAGTTGAGGATACCGATATCAAAGAGATTAAGAGTAATATGAAGAAAGGAAAAGCCTCGGGTTTCATCAAGATGAAAAGGGTCTTGTTTGGTATGAGAATCGTGATCTGTGTACTGATCGAAAGAGCTCAAGGAGTCATTACTCAAAGAAGCGCATGAGACTTTGTACTCCATTCACCACAGAAGTACCAAGATGTATCAAGACCTCAAGGAAAGGTATTGGTGGCCTAGCATGAAGCGTGAGATTGCGAGAATATGTTGCCCTTTGTGATGTCATCCGAAAGGTCAAACCCGAGCATCGAGGCGGCGGGATTGCTTCAAACCAAAGATTCCAGTGGAAGTGGGAAGAAATTGGTATGGATTTTATTACTGGACTTCCTAAGACCCAAGCGGTTATGATTCGATCGGGTGATAGTGGATCGATTGACTAAGGTAGCTCACTTCATTCCAGTCAAGACTACCTACACCGGAAATAAATTGGTAGAATTATATATGTCAAGGATTGTCAGTCTTCACGGAGTGCCTAAGAAGATTGTCTCTGATAGAGGAACTCAATTTATCTCTCGATTTTGGCAAAGTTTGCATGAAGCTATGGGAACTCATCTCAGGTTCAGTACTGCCTATCATCCTCAAACCGATGGATGACAGAAGAGTGAACCGATTCTTGAAGACATGTTAAGAGCACGTGCCCTAACCTATGGTGCTAAGTGGGACAAGTGTTTACCCTATGCACGAGTTTTCTTACAATAATTGATTATCGAGCCGACTGCAAATGTCTCCTTCGAAGCCTTATATGGCGAAAATGCGAAACCCTCTCAATTGGAAAGAGACGGAGAAAGACAGTTATTTGGTCCCGCCATATTGCAAGAAGTCAAGAGCAAGTGCGATTAATTGAGACAAGTTGAAGATAGCTCAAAGCGCATGTAAGAGTTATGCGAGATAATCGTCGACGAGATTTGAGTTTTGAGCCCAATGATTATGTGTATCTTAGAGTCACCCCTCTAAAAGGAGTTAAGAGATTTCAAGTAAAAGGAAAGCTTGCCCCTAGATATGTGGGACCGTTCAAAGTCTTGGAGCGAAGAGGAGAAGTTGCTTACAAGCTTGAGTTGCCTCGGTCCTTCGCTAGAATTCATGATGTGTTCCACGTGTCATGATTGAAGAAGTGTTTGCGAGTGCGGAAGAACGAGATGCCATTGGAAGCCATCGATTTGCAAGAGGATCTCACCTACAAGGAGCGGCCGATGAAGATTTTGGATGTTGCAGAGCGCATCACTAGAAGCAAGATCATCCGTTTACGCAAAGTCCAAAGGAGCAATCATTCAAGATGAAGCCACATGGGAGCGAGAAGAGGATCTCAAGTCCGAAGTTTCCCACCTATTCTCTATTGGTCCAATCTCGGTCGAGATTCCATTTAAGTGAGGTTTGTAACATCCCCATTTTCACTTTTGTTAAAATTTAATTTAAAATTAATTAATTTAAAGATTTGGATTTTATTTGGTTTTATTATTTATCCTGACATCCTTTTCCACCTAAATTCGGAATTTATTCCAAATTCATCCGCAAATTCTAAATTCACTTCAAATCAAATTTAAATTCAAATTCAAATTTCAAATCAAATTCAAATCCGCCATCGCATTCATTCAATCCGAAATTTAATTATGAATCCGTTTCTAATTTTAGTCTATTTTCTTTTTGGGTTAAAATCTATTTTGTTGGGCCCAAAGTCTAAAGCTTTCTTTTTCTCTCTCTTCCTCTTCCCTGTACCTTGCGCACGATCTGGAGGCTTGCAGACCGAAGCTTGCTCAAGGGACATCCATGGCTGCCTCTTCCTTTCCAAAGACACTCAAGCCAAATTACTCCACCAATAAATATGGGATCTGAAGCGTTGGAAAGACAAAGGTCAGGAGAATCAAATCCCGCAGATAGCTTGTCCTTTCCTCTCCCGAAACGGCCGCAATAATGCCCAATCCGCGAATCCTTGCTCGTACCATATCTCGGCCGTTTCTTGGTCTTTTCGCGTGCTCAGGTACTTCATTTGTTCATTTCGACATCCCCGACGCAGATCTTTCTTTCCCTTCTCAATTAATCGACGTTTCGACCTCCGAATTTGGGTAAGAACATCCGGCCGGCGTTCGTCGACGACGTCGTCGAACCAACTCTCATTCCGGTGAGTCAAATCATGAATCAACCGTGTCATATCGAGTCTCTTAGCCTGTAGATCAAAAGCCCTCAACCCAATTTTGTCTTCGTTGCAGTTTCGGTCTCCGATTTGAAGATTGTTCGTCATCGCCGTTTCGTCGTTCATCGCTGATTTCTTGCGAATTGGTAATTCTCAATCCGATTCCTTTGCATTATTATACTCATCCCATCATATTCTATCAATTGCACCCACTAATTTTACAAAATCTCGCGAATTGGAATTTTCCCCAAATTTTTGCTCTGCGCGTGCACTGTGCATCACCATGGCTGCCAATCAGAGCTTTTGCCGCCGCCGCTTGAGGCCTTCCCGGCCACTTCTAGCGCGTGCATCCCCTCTGGCTGCCTCCACCGCATCTCTCCCCGCCCTCGCCGGCCGCCGCCTCGCCGCCGTTCGCCATCCCCGCGCCAGCTCTCCTGCGCCGGCCATGGCCACCGTGGGCCGGTCGCCTCGGCTGCTTCCGCCGGCTGCCGACCTCCCCACCGGCTTCCTCGGACCCCGCCGCACCTCCTGCTCCGCTCCGCCGTGCGCCGCCGCCACCCCTTCGCCGGCGAGCCGCCAGCCTCCGCCGCCGTCCCTTGCGGGCCCTGCGCGCACCGCCTCCGGCCGTGCCGCTCCTTGCCGCCGTGCTCCACCACTTCCCCGTCGCGCCGCCTTTCCATTTCTCCGTCCGCCGTCGCTCGCCATGTTCCCAATCACCGGCGTCAATGGAGAGTCAGAGCTCTCTGCGTTGCCATTGTGAAGTCTGGAGGTTGAAGAAAGCACTGGAGGATGACAGCCGGGTCCCACACGTCATACAAACAACAGAAATTCAGAAAATCAGTAAAAAAGAAGATGCTGAGAATATTCCCTCGTTTTAGATTTTCCAATTTGTGCAAACTTCAAACATTTATGGGAGCGGGAGTAAGCCTGTGGACAGTGGTTCGCCGAAGAAGACAGCAACCAAGTCCATGATAAGCGAGCATGCCTCCTCATGGCTTCGCCTCTCGGTGTACCGGACGCTCTCCTCACATCCATGCTTCTTGAACTTGCAGGGGCTTTTTTTTTCAAATCATTTTAGTGTGGAATAAGAATGATTCATTATTTTTTATTAAGCAAATATATTCTTAAGAATATATGAATTTTTTCATATTATTTTGTACAATTGTAGGATAAGTTTAAGATCTTTAAACTTGTCAGAATTTTCTCTTTTTTGTAATTCTCGGTATATAATGAATCTGAACTTAGAATAATTCACATGATACATATTCATTTGACATGATACATATACATTTCAAACTTCACATATACATAGAAATCTCACACATACATAGAAATCTCACATATACATAGAAACTGATCAATAGAAATAGAAATTTCAAAATTCACCAGAAATTAGAATAATTCACATGATACATATTCATTTCACATGATACATATACATTTCAAACTTCACATATACATAGAAATCTCACACATACATAGAAATCTCACATATACATAGAAACCGATCAATAGAAATAGAAATTTCAAAATTCACGAGAAATTAGAATAATTCACATGATACATATTCATTTCACATGATACATATACATTTCAAACTTCACATATACATAGAAATCTCACACATACATAGAAATCTCACATATACATATATATTTCAAACTTCACATATACATATAAATCTCACACATACATAAGTATTTGAAGATTTGCCTAATAATGACAAGTAAAAGGGACATCACAAGTAGCATAGTGCTCAAGTTGTCAATTTTGTATTGTTCTCGATAACGGGTTGCCTTAAAGACCGCCCTCGTCAAGAGGGACAAAGATCATTGACCAATTTGTGACAACATTACTTTAGTGAAAATGAAACAACTTTTCCAAAGACTTGACAACTTAGAATAATTCACATGATACATATTCATTTGACATGATACATATACATTTCAAACTTCACATATACATAGAAATCTCACACATACATAGAAATCTCACATATACATAGAAACCGATCAATAAAAATAGAAATTTCAAAATTCACCGTAAATTAGAATAATTCACATGATACATATTCATTTCACATGATACATATATATTTCAAACTTCACATATACATAGAAATCTCACGATACATAGAAATCTCACAATGTCATTTAAGCCTCAACAGAGACATGGTCTAATGTCACAAGATACAAGCTCATGAATAAGTATTTGAAGATTTGCCTAATATATATATATGCAAACAATACTGCTGACACAAGGAAATGATTCTAGCTGACAGGAAATATAAAGCAAACACAGGGTGAGCCTATCCAGAATGCAAAAGGAGCATACAACTTACTAGCAGTAAAGATCATTTTTGGGGTATTTGAGAAGGAGCATACAACTTACTAGCAAAAGGAGCATACAACTTACTATCCAGAATGCAAAAGGAGCATACAACTTCCAGAACCAGCAGCAAGACGCTCAACCATTATTTTTTTAGAGCAAAAGGACATCAGGAAGATGTCCCTGTTTCAATTAAGAAATAAGCACAAAGTGTAACAACGTGATTACAATCATCACGAGCAAAATAACAAAATCTAAACCACAAAGCGGCAAACCATTGCCAAGAACTGACTATCGGCATATAGAATAAATTGTCGGGCAAAGCGGTAAAGGCACCCAGAGCAAGCGGCGAACGAAAACCGAAGTTATCTTCAAGATTTCGAACTCGGTACCACTATAAGCAATTTTGTTAACAATAAGCAAACACCAAACCGCCACCGAACTTGCAGACGCTCAACCATTATGAACAAAGAAATATTCATAAGACAAATATATATATCGAAATCACTAGATACCAATTGATCTATACAACTAAATGTCAAGTCTCGAAAATTGTTGTTGTCACAAATGGTCTCAATACGTACCCAATCTTCATCGAACAATAATCCCACTCTTGCAAGGTCCCCAAGCCTCAAAGACTAGCCCCTTTGCAAGCTCTTGACAGATTAGCAATCACTCGATTAGGGGTAAGGAGGGCACAAACCCTAGGGTTGGCGAAGGCCGAGGAACAACAGCGAGGCAAGGCGCGGAGGCAAGGCTTGGAGGCGAGGATCGGCGGTGGGTCGCGTGAGGCGAGGAGGACGGCGCGCGGTGGGGTCGCTGGAGGCGTCCCGGTCGTCGGAGGTCTTTGCAAACGAGCGGGAGGAGAAGGATATTGGGGAACAATGGCGGGAGTAGAAAAATTGGGGAAGAAGAGGCGGCGGGATGGTTTTATAGGTGCACCATCCCGGCAGGTTGGTGTGTTCAGCATCGATGTCTCACATCGATCTGGGTTGGAGTATCTAACAGAATCGATGTGAATTATCGATCCCGATTGAATACACCAACCGGATCGATGGGTCACCTCAGCTCAGTGAGGAGAAGCCTAGGCACTATCACCCGGTTGAAAACACGAACCGGATGATGTTAAAAGACTCAAAACAATTTAGCCCATACTAATCGACAAGAAATCTTCCTCGCCCAGCTAGCGAGGCGCTTGAGTTCATGAGCTCTCCCGATCAGTGAGGTCTCGGAGTTCGAGCCCCGTGCCCCTAGCCCTTCTTTTTAGTCTTTCTTTTATTTCTTTCTTTTATTTGTTGTTTAACTCTTGTTTCATTAAATAATTTGTAAAAATGCTTTTACCACTTTAGATTTATTTAGTCTTTTTTAAGATTTCTTTTTTGAATCTCTGTCTTTTTCGTCTTTCTTTTATTTCTTTTTTTTTTTGTTGTTTAACTCTTGTTTCATTAAATAATTTGTAAAAATGCTTTTACCACTTTAGGTTTATTTAGTCTTTTTTAAGATTTCTTTTTTGAATCTCTTGTTTTTTTCGTCTTTCTTTTATTTCTTTTTTTATTTGTTGTTTAACTCATTGTTTCATTAAATAATTTGTAAAAATGCTTTTACCACTTTAGGTTTATTTAGTCTTTTTTAAGATTTCTTTTTTGAATCTACTTGTTTAACTATTGTTTCATTAAATAATTTTTAAAAATGCTTTTACCACTTTAGATTCATTTAGCCTTTTTTGTAAGATTTCTTTTTTTAAATGTCTTGCTTAACTATTATTTCATTAAATAATTTGTAAAAATGCTTTTACCACTTGAGTTTACTTCGTGCCCCTTAGCTCTTCTTTATTTTCTTTTTTCTTTTATTTGTTGTTTAACTCTTTGTTTCATGAAATAATTTTTAAAAATGCTTTTACCACTTTAGATTCATTTAGTCTTTATTTTAAGATTTCTTTTTGAATCGGTCGGTTGGTGTATCAATCAGGTGATATCGATCGATCGGTTGGATACTCCAACCGATCTCGATGAGACATCGATCGATTGATACACCAACCGACCGATGGTCATTTCTCGGCCTTGAGAGAGTCCTAGGCACTATCATCCCGGTTGAAAACACCAACCGGATGATGTGAAAACACTCAAAATAATTTAGCGCCCATACAAATCGACAAGAATTCTTCCTCCCTTGGCTAGCGCGTGGCGCTTGAGTTCGAGGGCTCTCGATCGATCAGTGAGGTCTCGGGTTCGAGCCACTTCGTGCCTAGCTAGCTTTTCTTTTATTTCTTTTTCTTTTATTTGTTGTTTAACTCTTTGTTTCATGAAATAATTTTTAAAAATGCTTTTACCACTTTAGATTCATTTAGTCTTTTTTTAAGATTTCTTTTTTGAATCTCTTGTTTAACTATTGTTTCATTAAATAATTTTTAAAAATGCTTTTACCACTTTAGATTCATTTAGCCTTTTTTGTAAGATTTCTTTTTTAAATGTACTGCTTAACTATTATTTCATTAAATAATTTTTAAAATGCTTTTACTATTTTAGATTCATTTAGCCTTTTTTTTAAGATTTCTTTTTTGAATCTCTTGTTTAAATCTTGTTTCATTAAATAATTTTTAAATATGTCTTGTTTAAAGTTATTCTTTACAATATTTTTTCCAACCATGTAATATAAATTAACATTATAGAAAATTGTAAGAAATAAAGTAATATTTGCACTCTTATAATTCCATTGCAAACCGTCACCTTGTTATATTAGTACTGTAGGACTTTGAACAATATTGTTAGTGAAATATTAGTACAATTTGAACAGAAAATACAGAGAAAACCACTAGAGGAATGAGAAACTAGTATGTTAGTAGTCTATTACACCAAAAGCAATCCTTATTTGCTAACATACTTTGCTTTTACAAGTGATCCTTCATTATGATCGCGGTATGCGTGGGAGATTCCTCAGATCATTCAAGACACTAATGTCTACGCCCACCGTGAAAGGAGGCTGACTCGTCGAATCGATTATACTCTTCTTCGTCCGTGGACGCCTCAACTCAAACAATCCTTCTTTTACCGGAAGAACCACGTGGCGCCTTAGCCGATCGCTACTACTAGTCTTCTCCTTCGCTTTTTGGTTTCTTTGTCCATGTCCATCACATAGAATACCGTGTCACATCATTAGCGAAACCACGAACGGTTCGTCCTTATAGGCCACTTGCTTGAGGTCAACAGCTTGTCATACCGCACTTATCGATATCCACGGCTGTTAGTTTGACCCATTGGCACCGAAACAGAGGGACTTTTAATGGCCCGTACTCCAGCTCCCAGATCTCCTCTATGAAACCATAGTAGGTGTCCATCTTTCCATTTTTGTCCAAGGCATCTATACTGGACGCCATCGCTTTTGGTTGGTGCTCTTGTTATCCTGGGTTGTCGTGTAAAATGTGTACCCATTTATCTCATACCCTTGAAATGATATGATTGTTGTGGACGGTCCTCGAGCCAAGAGTTTCAATTGTTCATCGTCTGTCTGCTTGCCCAACAATTGCTTTTGTAACCAAGCGCGAAATGATCCATTTGCTCTCATCGCGATCCACTTATCGACTTCTCTCGGGTATTGGGCGCAGAGACTCATCTCGTGATCATAGATATACGGAGCCACTACAGCTTGCTTGTTTCAATACCGTGAAATGTGCTTGTTTAAATGCAAGTAGATCGTCGCTATAGGATTCTTTTCTCCCTAAAGTCCTTTTCCCGTAGCCTCCCCTCATGGCGTGATACTGAGGGGCCAATCAGTTCAGATCATCCATGTAACTAACACAAAACTCGATCACCTCCTCTCAGTCTTGACACCTGCTTGTAATGCACTATACAGGCGAGACCGTTCTGAACATACTTCTTTAGGATACCCATGTACCTCTCGAAGGGAACATGTTGTGGAGGAACACAGTCCGAGAATTTCTATCTCTTTAACAATGTGGACCATGAGATGGACCATAATATCAAAGAAGGATGGAGGAAGATCATGTCAAGGCTAACCAGATCATTGACCATGTCATCATGCGACTAGATAACTTATTCGCTCGATGACCTTCTGCGACACCGCGTTGAAGAACGAACACAACTTTATGATTGTCCTCGTACCCAATCTGGCGAGAATACCTCGCACCGCCATTTGAGCAATCAGTGTCATCAACACATGACAATCATGGGATTTTATGTGTACGATTTTATTCTCTTTCATGTTTATGAGTCTCCTTATGTTCGAGGAGTATCCACAAGGGACCTTCACCTTTGCTTAAGAACTTAATCATGTTTTTTTTCTCTTCCTTGCTCAAAGTGTAGCTCATGGGGTGGGGTAATGTTGTCCTTTCTCTCTTTTCCTGATGTAGGTCGTTCACGAGTCCCAATAGTCAGAGGTCCTTTCGTGCTTGAAGTGTATCTTTTGACTTACCGTACATATCTACGAAACCCTAGCGTGTTCACGCAGACATTCTTCGTGATATGCATGAAGTCCAATGAGTGGCGGACCTCTAAGTCTTTCCAAGAAGGTAAGTCCCAAAATATTGACTTCTTCTTCCAAATGGCCTTCGTGTGACCTTGTTCACCGGACAGGGTTTGCTACCAGACCTTTTCCAAATACTACTTTCGGATCCTTTACCAAAGAAAATACAAGCGTCCCATCGCGATGCATGGGCTTCTACGCTTCTCTTCTGTCCCATCAAAATTCTCACCCTTCCTCCGTGAACGGTCCTTCATATGGAGGAACCTACGGTGGCCCATGTACACAACCTTTCGAGAGTTTTTAGGTACTTGTCGTCCGTATCCTCTAAGCAAAGGAATGCGGCTTTATATCCTTTGATAGATAGGCCCGATAGATTACCAAGTGCAGGCGGCCGTTGATGGTTACGAATAGCAATGCACGTAAAGTGAAGTGCTCTCTTTGTACTCATCCCATACACGTACACCATCGTTCCACGGTGTTAACAGATCTTCAACCAACGGTTTGAGGTACACATCAATGTCGTTTCGAGTGTTGCTTCGGCCTTGGATAAGCAATGGCATCATAATGTACTTCCGCTTCATACACGACCAAGGAGGAAGGTTGTATATACATAGAGTTACGGGCCAAATCTTCGGATCGCCGCTCATATCGCGAAACGGGTTCATCCCATCCGTACTCAACCCAAACCTTATGTTCCTTGCATCCTCGGCAAAGTCCGGTATGTTCTATCGACTTTCCTCCACTAGGAGCCATCGACAACGTGCCTTAGCCTTCCGTCGTCCTTACGGTCTTCCTTGTGCCAACAAGATCATCCGGCATGCGCTTTGTTCACAAATAAACGCTTCAACCGGGGATTACAGGAAATACCACACCACCTTAGCAGAGGTCTCTTCTTCTTCGCCGCCTCTACCTCACTGGGTCATCACGCTGGTCTTATACCACAAGTTTTGCACACGGACAAGCTTCCAATCCTCATACTCATTGCGATAAAGGATACAATCATTACGGCATGCATGTATCTTCTGTACCTCCAACCCCAAAGGGCAGACAACTTGTTTGGCATCGTACGTAGTTTCGGGCAGTGTGTTCCCCTCTGGAAGTAACTTCTTTATGAGGCATAACAACTCGTCGAATCCCTTATCAGACAATCCATTGGTCGCCTTCCATTGCATCAGTTCTAGTGTGGTACGCAACTTTTTATAGCCCTCGTCGACGGTTGGGTACAACAGTGTTCCGTGGTCCTCCCATAGGCGCTGGAACTTTTCGTAATGTCTTTCATCGATGTATTCTCCCTCTCCATCACGCAGCATCTGGTCTAGGTCATCATCACCACACTCCCCCAATGTATCTTCGAAAGAACCATGTTGACCGGCGTCCGGATATTGTTGTCCCTCTTCTTCTTCACCGCCTTCTTCTGTATAATCTCTTCTTCACCGTGCTTGGTCCAAAGAGTATAGTTTGACATGAAACCTCTTGTGAGCAAATGAAAGTGAAGGTGGCTGGATTTTGGCCACTCCTTCTCATTCTTGCGATCTATGCATGGACAGACATATGTAGCCCGCGTCGTGTGTGCATCGGTACGACGAAGAAAATCTTGCAAACCCTGCAAGAACTCCGGGAGCGTCGATCCATGTACATCCATCGCCGGTCCATCTACATTATGTTACATCAAGATAATCATTTACCTCATTTTGGGATAATGAATTGTTGAACCAAAACCTAAATATTAGCTAGATCCACACCTTCAATCCGAGCTAAATAATAATCCAAGCAAAATATAAACCCACACAACAAGTTTTTGCAACCTACAAAAAGAATTGGTCGATCGAGTCTGGATTCAAAATTCGAACAAAATTCACGATGACTTTGTTTGCAAATTCATTGAAATTGTAACACCCTAAAATTTCTAAATTATTATTCAATCATTTATTTTTATTTTTTCTAAATCTCTAGCACTTAATTAATGATGTTTTCAAAAATAATTTGTTGATGGAAATTAAAACCAAAATTATACTAGAAGTAATTTTCTAAGTTTAAAATATTCCAAAGTATTTTTGAAAACTTTTCTCAAATATTGAACTTATTTTATATTTTCTATAAAGCCATTCATATTTCGATATTATTTTAATTAGCAAATGAATTTAAATTTCTTCTTTTCCACATAACCATTGCCATTTGAAGATCCCAAACTCCATGATTTCCATGCACCATTCTCCCCACTCGTGCAACCAAACCTCATCCTTCATCGATCGATGGAACTAAAATCTAAATTTAAGCTAGATCCACACATTAAAGGCGAGCTACATTATAATCCAAGCAAATTCTAAGCTTACACAACAAGTTTTTGTATCCTATTTGAAAAGATCAAGCTAGATCTCTACATTCATATTAATCTTTTATCAATCATGGGAAAAGATCAAATTTTTTATAATTCAAGCAAAAAGAGGCTCCATTTAACACCAAATGATGTGAGGAATGATGTTACTAACCTTAGTTACCTTGGTTGCAGTAAAATGACCAAAATTTTGAAATTTGGGCAGCACCTCCCTCTACATTCATAATCTTTGATCAATCATGGGAAAAGATCAAATTTTCTTCATAATTTAGGCAAAAAAGAGGCTCCATTTAACACCAAATGAAGTGAGGAATGATATTACTAACCTTAGCTACCTTGGTTGTGAGTAAAATGACCAAAATTTTGAAATTTTGGGCAGCACCTCCCCTCCCTTCAAGCTCTTGGCCGAAGCTCCACTGTTCTTTTCGCGCACTGGAATGATCTGGGTCTGGCGGAGAGCGGGAGGAGGAAGAAGTTTAAATTGAGAATCAGTACCGGTTGAAGACACGAACCGCATCGATGAAATCTGTCGATCTGGGTTCGTGTGACGAACAAGTACTATTTAGTGGTGCTAAATAGTATCGGTCAGTGAAACCAACCGATCGATGTTATCTCATCGAGCTGGTTCGTGTCTTCAACCGGTACTAATCGCCTCGCAGTTCAGAGCCGTTGAACTGGATCGATCTAAATATCGGTCCGGTTAAATCACTAACCGTCTTGATGGGCGGTAGGAAAGGTCGGTTACGTAGTAGTGTAAATTCATGTTATTGCTTTACGCAAATGAGCCATATGACTATCCTTTGTCAAGCCGTGCATAAATATATTGCATCATTTCCCTACGGCTTGTTGAGTACGTGTTGTACTCACGGCTTTACGCCCATGTTGTTCAGTTGCTGAGGAAGGACAAGGGAATGAATATCAAGAGGAGGAATACTATGAAGACTACGTGGGCTAGGAAGGCGTTCCCCAGACGATGCCTGTGGCATGTCGAATGGCCAAGTTATTTTATTTTCGTTGCAACAGTTTCATTTGTTTCTTAAGCCAAAAGGCATTGATGTATGAACCTTGACCATAAGGTCGTTTGCTTTAATCAATACTAATTTGCTTCTTCTTAGTTATTTCGATGTATGGAATGATATGTCATCTATGTTTCCACTGTGTGCACTACGTGATCCTGGACTAGTGCTGTATACACAGAGGGTTTCGGATTTGCATATCCAGGTCCCGACAACAATCAAACACCACAAAGGCGAGTGACCATAACAAATCCTTTCCAATGCCTATCTAAACCTAGTACTATTCGCTAAGGTTTTAACACTAGTGGGACTGGTTACCACATCTAGAGCCTCCCTCTTGTGCCAAGTGAGCCAACCCATGCGAGGACTGGTTACCACTATCTGGGCCTCACACCACCACAATAGTACTAAAGTTTAGATTCGATAAATTAATCGGTTAGGTCTGTCCCATTCCAGACTTGTGGTTGTATGAATGACTCAGTTCAAATTCTTGCAAGATTAAGTCCTTAATTGACCAAGGCAAGACTAACCAAAAAATCAACATGTCCAAAACCATAATCATCATAAAAATTAAATACGACCGTCCACGTGCCAACATTGGCCCACCACAAAGACTTGCCATTTGCCTCAATCTAAATCATTTTACCACCCTCAATTGATTTACCATGCACCACGTGCCACCAACAATACCAACATTGTGTGACAACACTGACACACAATTAATAAACATGTTCCATAATCATTAAACAAGATTAATCATTTGTACATGAAATGACGACTCGTTGCATGGCTAAGCATTCTACTTGCGTTCTAACCACCCACATTAGCATGTATAGCTACTAATTAATATTGAACCATTCTAAGGTGGCAAATGAATTATGGCATACGACATGGCAAAGGTGAATGTAATTCAAGTGGAAGATTAACTACTTCCAACATATGGCAAACATTTGAGAGTTGACATAGCATGTAATACATTAAAACAACATAATATAAAGCATATGTTCAACATGATCAAGCATGACTTGCCTTCGAAGAGGTCTAGATCTTGCCCTGGAATCTGGTCAAGTGCTGGCTCCTCGACAATGAACTCACCCGGCAACTCAACGTCTACACGCAACGCAAGAGAAAGCAATAAATGACCAAAATAGAGAGCAAAATAAACTCTAAAAATTAAATAAAATTCACCATTAAATAGATAATGATTTTACAAATTTTTAGAGACTGGAATGACCTCAATCGAGGTTTGGATGCAAAAGATATGGCCTTTCAAAGTTTTAATTAAATGGAAAATACTAAAAATTAGAAATCTGAATTATCAGAATTATTTCTACATGGTGAATTCATATTTATGACGTGAGCACATAATTGAATTTCGACCGAATTATTTTTCTAAAGAAAAAGCAATTATGATGTCAGCGTGACGTTAGTTGACACGTGGCAGAACCACGGCCCGACACGTGTCGCGGGTGTATAGACCCGGTCTACGGCACAGAGCAAGCGCACGGTGGATGCGGTCCACGGCGCTTTGAGGGGCGTGCTCGACACGCGGCAGCACGCAATTGGTCATGGTACCGGTGCGATCTGGTTCACACGGATCCCATCGGATGGCCACAAGTCGCGACGACGTGGCGCAATTGTAACTGCACGATCGCGATCCGACGAATCTTAGACGGCAGCAGCGGAGGGCGACGCGGCATGATCTGAACCGCTTGTAACACCCCGACGCCAACGCACCCTGGATGGTACCAAAACCTTGCTTCACTAGCGACACCCCTCGAACCCACATATGTCCAAAGTGGTTACCAACACACGATAATTCTCCACAACAAAAATCAATTGAACTGAGAATTACCGAAGAAGTCATAACAACCTAATACCTTCACTAATTTGACTGCAACCAAGCACTAACTTCTAAAACTGGCTTAAAACTAAGTCAGCGAAATTTACAAAATTTCGGCATGAACCCTCTAAAACAGAGGACATCCACTCAGCAGACAAAAGAACTAAAGTAGTTATATGATATATCAATCACTCAAAATAGAATGAAACATTCTAGCAGGTCCTTACATAGTCAATCACACAACCAATAGAAATTAATAAACTTCACCACGACAACAACACATTACAACCGAATTAATTACATCCAGAATTAATGAATGGTTGGAGACCAAGTCGCACGAGATACTACTCCCAAACCCGACGAGCCAGTTGCAAAAGTACCTAAGACAAGAAAAGCAAGCGTGAGTCCAAGACTCAAAGAAAGTGCAACAAGTAGGAAAAGTAATGAATTAGACTAAAATACGCCTACTTCAAGACATAAAGTAGTTCCTTTAATTGACATTTGTAAATAAATGAAAGCAATTGAATTCATAAAAGATCAAAACATAGGAGCACGATTACTCCATCATTTACCATGACCATTACTTAACTGAAAACATCCAGTAACAGAAGAAGTAATTGACTCCACTTACCACAACCAACTCGAAAACGTAACAAAACTTACCTATGCCTCAACAATCTTTTCTGGATGAGCCCATGACTCAATCCTCAACCTGTTCTTTCCATTCTCATCCATTAACATGTATCAATTGCAACACACAATGCAATGAAATGCTTTATGCTTTCATGCTCAACATGCAACCTTTTTGCCTATACCGGTATAGCTGAGTGCACCCTCTCATTCCCAACCATCGCGTGGCAGGGCCTACTCTTACTGACTCGCTCCCATCCGTGGATGGGACTACGAGATAGGACTTTTGTACTCACTACGTGTGGGTACAGAGGCCCACATCAACATGGGACGTCTCTTCTGTAATCACTACAAGAAACAGGGAAAAATTCGTGGGTTTTTTTAAATTCGTGGGCAAAAAAAAACCCATGAATTTATATATTTAAATTCATCGGTTTTCAAAAAACCCACGTATTTAATTAAATTCGTGGGCAAAAAAAAACCCACGAATTTATATTTTAAATTCGTCGGTTTTTAAATTAGCGCACGAATTTAATTAAGTTCGTCGGTTCTCTGGCCCACGAATTTAACGTTGTATTTAACCTCACAGCGTCTCCTCTCTTTCTTTTCGGCGCTCTCGGTCTCACCCACACGTCTCCTCTCTCTCTCTCTTGAGGCTCGCCTGCCCGCGTTCCCACGCCCGCCTGGCCTCGGGCCTCCGTCTGCCTCCCGCCTCGCCACGGACGACGCCTCCGCTTGCCCATGATCACCGCGCCTCGCCACAGACGCTGCGGCTGCCTCCGCCGCCATGCCGCCCATCGCCCTCGCCCATCACGGCTGCATGCGCCAAAGCCGCCCCCATCGCCGACCACCGATAAGGCGGTAAGACTCTTCTCTCGTCTCCTCCTCCCTTCTCTCGTCGGATCCAATGCTATCTAGGGTTTTAGGTTTGGTTTTGTATTTCCTTAGTGATTTAATCGTTGATGGCTAAGCTTCCTTAGCAAAGTAGATCAATGAAACAAAAATTAAAATGGATTTGGCCAAGATTGTGTGCCTATTTTTTCTAAATGCCCATTTATCTGCATGCAATGGAGCTCATGGTGTGCCAATTTCAATATGACTGTTGTGATTTAATATCATAGATTAGTCTACCCGGTTTTATAATTTGCTCCAATTCTACATAAGCTATTGTTCAAGATTAGTTAAAGATACATGAATTATTGATTTCTGATTGACAGGCAGCAGGATATGCTTGCCTAAATGAGAAATTCAAATATTATAGTTCTTTTTCCTTTACAAAAAAGAACATATATTTTTTCAATCTGACTTGCAGACAATCCTATAATCTTTTAAATGTGAGTGAAGTCAGTGCATTTGTGCCTTTTAGTGGGATAAGAAGCTAGAGAATCAGTATAATTTACTGGCTTGGCCTTTTGATTTCCTTTCTTAGTGGGATATTGAACATGGACTTTATAGAACTATGCTATTCAGCCAACTATGCTCCCTATTGGTTACCCATTTTGCCAAATGTAGCAAATGTTCAATTTTCCATACATGCTATGGCTGTTTGATCATTCACAGGTACTAGTCATAAATTAGAACTATGGAATTTACATTCTTCATGTTTTAGATTTTGTTAGTGCAAGATAAAGCATGAAGCACAGTGCAGCTTTAGGCCATATTTAGATTTTGTTACTGCAAGATAAACAGGATTTTATTTGCTATAGTGTCTACTCCATTCAATACATGGCTACATAATACTTATTTAGCTATTTATTACAGGTTGAAGCAAATGGAAAATAAGAACAATAAGCAACTCCAAGCATTGCAAAATGATGGTGCTGAGAAAATCAAGGAAGCATACAATTGGGTGCAAGATAACAAAAATAAGTTCAGGGGATTTACTTCAAAGGTATAGATGGAAAGTGTACATGCTAATGCTGATGATAATATCTTTTAAGGTGGAACATTTAGATTTATTTGGATGATTTTTGAGCATGTCTTGGGAATTTACTTCAAAGGTACGGATATCACTAAGGTTCAGTTTAGACGGGGTGGGATTTGGTCCATTTTTGTCGGAAGGTAGCATAGTAATTATAAACTGAATCTATTTTCTTCTTGCTCTGCATCTAAATATTGTTATTACAATACTCCTAAGTGTTAAGTAAAATTTCTAGCCGATTCCAAAGCGTAAACTTTTAATGCTATGAAAGCTTTTTCAGCAATGAATATAATGTTTCATATAAACACCAAAATTCATGAAATCAGCCTAGGAATGTTTACCAAAGTATAGACTATCGCATTATGAAGACTTAATCTTATTTCATCATGTTTTGCATGTAAATCCTGGTAACAGAATAACCCTAAATAATATGATTCCCAAACGTTACAATAAGAGTAGATGAACTCGGTTCTAATGAAGTTGAATAGACTCGACAAGGAAGATCACATTTCAAATTACAGATTTCCTACAATACTTAATGGAGATATTTTGTTGATTACTTAAGGTTTCTTTCTGTTGAGTAGTTAGGTTTGCACATAAATAGCTAGCTATCCTTTTTCAAATGGATGGAAAATCTTGTCTTAAACATTTTGTTGGTTGACTAGGAGCACATAGTCTGAGTTCTTGAAAGGAACTAAAATCAATGTAGAATTTATTGCTGAATGTCTAATACACTCATTTGGACAACTGGGTGTTCTTTTAAATATGTTTGCACAGGTATCATTTGGTTCTGAATTGAGCAATCGCGCACCTACCTTCGATATGGACCTGTCATCAAAGATCTTGTTTTCACATTTTACTGTTTCAACATGTTAATGAATCAAGTTTTCTCTGTTATATACACTTTTAATTGGAATTTGTATGGGTCATTTCTGATATTTCTGTTTTGAGTCCCCAGGTTTCTTCTTCTGTTCCTGAAGGCAAAGGTGTCTCTCTTCTGCATCAGTGGAGGTTGCTAGTATGTCTGCTATTGCTGTTGTCTATGGTTAGTATATTGACTACAACAATATTTTTTCCGTAGCTATAACATATAATGCTTAATAATTTTGTTAATTTTGGTTGAATTTTCAAGTTCTTCAAACGCTACTGGTGCACATTTAACTTAACTGGATATTCTGAATGACATCAATTCGTGTGATTTTCTTGAATGTAGGTTTAAATATCACTCCAAGGGATCTTGCTATACTCTGTCAAAAGGTTCAGTATTAATAGAATCAATGTTACGGTCATCACTTCATCTTCTATTCAATTGAATAATTCATTCAATGGTGAACAACTGTGCAGGTTGAGAATTGTATCGTTGGAGCTCCTTGTGGGGTAATGGACCAAATGAGCTGGTGGATCTAATCTTTCCTCCAGTCCAACTCTATGCCTTCATTGTATTTAATTAGTCAAATTTTGGTGCAGCCTGCAAAAGTGAAAGAGTTGGTTAGCATTCCAACTCATATACGATTTTTGGGTCTTGACTCTGGGATACGACATAGGTGGATGTTCAAATATGTGTAGGTATCATTGTGTAGTTTACAAATTGCCGTTGGATGTGTGATTGATTATCTAAGGATCTGCTAGAATGTCTTCTTTTGGTTTGAGAGATTGATATATATATTATAACGCAAATGTTTTTTTGTCTGCGAGTGGATGTCCTATTTACTAGAGAGGTCATGCCGAATTTTTGTATATTTCGATGACTTAGTTTTAAACCGGTTTTAAAGAGTTAAAAGGTTGGATTCAATCTTTTAGTAGAGGTAATATTGCAAGGAACAGTTGAATTAATCTTGTGATTGTGTCTGCAGATTCTTTTTCTTCCCCTCTTGAGCATGCATTCTAATTTCATGATTTTGACATACTAAACTATTCGGCTAACATGCTCACTTTAGTCATGATTGATGCTCTTGTGGCTAGCTGAACTTTATTCTGGAATGTTCATGTGCATGCTTATAGTTGGAGTTGCCCTTATTAATGATGACTATATAATGTGTTTATATAGAGGCCACTTCAAAACTATAACTGTATTTATGTGCTCTGTCGTTGATAACTGAAAAGGAAATTATATCATGTTTTCTCCTTAATTTCAGTCATTCTTGTAGGTGGCTGTACATACGAATCCACGGCCTGATTGTTGATGGCTTACTATTATTAATTAGGATGCATTTTTATGCTTTATGCATGTTCTTCATAAATGTTGGAGTGTAGTAGAACTTTGATGGTACATTTGTCTCCTTATATTACTTTGTGTAGTCTTAGTGACAGATGAGTTCATGGTTATATGCCTTTGAGATGATTTCACTTTACAACTTGATCATGATGAATATTATCATGTTCTGCAATAACCTGTGATTGATGATGTGAGGTCCAAAGTTTGACTCAATGTATTGATGTTTTGCTATAAAGATGATTATATTTGAAGCGTGGTGTGAATTCTGTTTGATCATTGAGAAATAGGAAAGATGATTCTGTTTGATGCATAAGGAGGTTCTTATCGCCCTTTTCAATAATATATATCAGGTCATTCCAAAATTATGTCTCAAACAGTGATCGTGACGGTTTATCAAAGCTGGGAATGCAAGGAATGTCACCTGAACTAGTCAAAATTGCCAGCGATATGATCGGCACAATGAAACCGAAGAGCTTGAAAATGTTCCAAGTCGCGTCTTCATTGAATGGAACTAGCTCGATGGTTGCTAAGTTTGCGAAACAAGGTAATTTCATCAATTGTGAACCATACTCATTAAGTAGTTTACAAATTACCATTGGATGTGTGATTGATTATCTAAGGATCTGCTAGAATGTCTCTTCGGTTTGAGAGATTGATATATATATATTATAACCGCAAATGTTTTTTGTCTGGCCGAGTGGATGTCCTATTTACAAGAGAGGTCATGCGAAATTTTGTACATTTTGGTGACTTAGTTTTAAGCCAGTTTTAAAGAGTTAAAAGGGTGGTCAATTTGAAATTTGTGGCTTCTTTCACTGATGTATTCGCTGAGTATTGTTTGTCTTGTTTAAACATAAGTGCCTTTTCTTGTTAGTAGAGGCCTTTTTGAGCACCTCTAGGAGTCTGTTGTTGCATGAATACTTATACATGTATCCGATTTCTATTTCAGATTCAGATTGGAGGGGATCACTGCGTCATGTCTTTTTGGGGGACAATTTTCATTTGTTCATGAATCTCAACTTGCTCTTTTCTTTGTCATCATCATGTCGAGCTTCTTTGAATGTATAGGCTTATCCTTGCAACTGGACTATCATGCTTTTAGTATATATTCCTATTCTATTTATTTATTACATTTTGTGTGGACAATGGGTGGGTATTTCAATTTTGGATACTTGATAAATGTGATGTAGTCGACATCTCAAGTCCGGTTGTGATAAATTTTAATTTATATACTCTAATTGATTGCCTTAAGACTACACTACGTCCTCTTTCTTTACGCTACCACCCTTACATTGGTTATATGAGTAATGAGTGGATGTGCTTGATATGAAATTTAAAGCTTTACTGACTCACCTAAGAACTATGGTAGTTGGCCATATCACTTGGTATATTCCGTGACTTAGCTTTCTTCTTGCATAGATGGAACTAGTGTAAACATTTTTCGGTTTCATGTTGAGAAGAATGCAAAATGTTAGCCCAACAATAAATTATTATCAATGTAGTCTATAAGCATTTGCGTAAATCATTTTGGGGATTAGTTGCTTGGGCTTGTCAAGAAGCGGGTGGAGATATTTTTAAATTTTATTTGAAGAATCATATACAAATGTTAAGGGAAAGTATCTAGTGCAAAACATCTCTGGGTGCTAAATGTTATCTCATAACGTGTATATTTAATGACTTAGTTTTTGTTGAATTATGATCCAAATTCGAAGAAGGCTAACTTCGCTTGAGCGAGCGAGGCCGTCAGCCGGCTAAGCCCATGATATGGATCGTTGTTATTTTTGGATACATATGTAGAAATGGGCGGATCGCTCTCTGCTACAATTTTTTTGTATGAATGATGTAAATTGTGAGCTATTTAAAACCCACGAATTTAGCGCTTAAATTCATGGGTTTTTCCACCCACAATTTAGCGACTAAATTGTGGGTTTTCAACCACAATTTAGCGATAAATCGTGGGTTTTTCAAATTACAATTTAGCGATAAATCGTGGGTTTTTAGCCCAATTTAGCGAGATAAATTGTGGGTTTTTTCAAATTACAATTTAATGAATAAATTCAAGGGTTTTTCAGAACCCACGAATTTAATTTAAATTGTGGTACCCACGAATTTAATTGATTAATTTTGTCGAGTTAAATTAAGTGAAATAAATTGACGGTTTGCTCATTTATTTAACTTAAATTGTGGGTTTTGGCCCACAATTTTCCCCTTTCTTGTAGTGAATGAATGCACATATGCAAATGATGCTTATAAATAATTCATACACTAGATCGAAATCATTTGCTCGCACTATGACCAAAAACATAAGCATAAGCACAACACGGTTCCAGATCTCATCATCGAGAGTAGGGAACACCCCAAAACCAATTATTACTAACATATCATCGCAATTGTTACTTTCATAGCCACAATATGCATTCTCATGAAATGAACAATTCTAGTATTTCTCATAGACACAAATCTTCATTTCCATAAGCATAATACGGACACTCTTCTAGATATTACTCATACACACAATATAAAATTTTCATGCTTAGAATATATGCAATGAACTCAACCTATTAACATTCGAATGGATGCGCCTGCGTCCCTTCCCTCAACATTTCATTATAAGAGATTTCATTCTATGATCCATTCTTTAGCTATACTCATAACACGATTATCATTTGCGTTTGCATGAGCATTAACCTATTTCTAAATGTAAACCGCAGTATACACATACACATACGACAAGCAAGCATTCATCTTATTTCCCCTAATAGCAGTATAAGGGTTGCACTTGCCTTTACCGACGCGTGAGGCAACTCAGGGTTGAGGTCACCCCCGAAGACACTCTCTTTGAAAAACAACGTTGCGCACAAGAAACAATAAGAAACCGACTCAGAACAACATTACTTAACCCACTCCCAAAACCCGAAAAACATAAATATGTCCAACCGGGACAGCAGCGATCCAACAAGCAAAACTTTTGATTCGCTTAACCAAATGGAGTGAACTCAACTCCTAATCAACCATAAGAGGATGACCTACAGCTATCACAAAGCCAATCATGCAGGAGATACCTCGAGGACCTCCAAATCGAACACTAAACCCCAACCGAAAGGTGGAGCACGCTGCAGATTTCCAAATTCAGCACCGAGACTTCTAAATAGCGTAACTTTTGATTAGCTCAACGGATTTTCGTGTTCTTATACTCGAAACGACTGAAAGGGAATAAACTACAAGAATAACATAGCCATTCCCTTGGCCAATGCACCAGCTATTCCCAGATCGATGAAGAACAGAGGGTACCGACCACTCGGCTCATTCTGGACAGTCCTGAGTAAAACAGTCATAACTTTTAGACGGATGAACGAAACTTTGTGATTTCGGTCTCTATTGAAAGGTAATTCGATTATCTACAACTTTTGCAATAACCATACCCCCAGGAAATGCATGCAGAATTTTTAATTAGCAGTTCTAACCAAGGACGAAAATCTGCCCGAAACAGAAATTCCCAATTACTCTAGTCTCTCCATTCCCCAACCTCCAACATCTCAAAATCAGGAATCCTAGCTAAGCAATAGCACAAACACCTTGCATGCAAGCCAAATGGATCCCCACCACCTAGGGTTTTTACCTCAAAGAAGGTCCATGGAGGAAGGAGGGAGGTGGGGAGGGTGCTAGGCCAGAGAGGGTCGCCGGAGGAGGGGTCGCCGGAGGAGGAGTCGCCGGCGGGGAGGAGCTGGCCGGGCGGTGCAGCCGGCTGGGGGAGGCGCGCACGGGCGGGAGGAGCTGGCCGGGCGGCTTGGAGGCGGTGGTTGGAGGGTGGTGCGACTGGAGCCCCGAATGTTAGCAACTTCCAAACTCACTAACAATTTTCGGCAGCATCTGTAACACCCCGGAGCCAACCACACCGCGAGTGCTACTAAGACCTCTAAAAACACTAGCGGAGGACAATTCTAAGGCAATTAAAAAGCTTAACAGATTTGCTAGAAATTTCGGCATGACCTCTCTAGAAGTAGAGGTCATCCACTCAGCAGACAAATAAACAACAGTTATACGATAATCACAATACTAGTCATCCAAGATGACTAGCAGAAGCATAAAGGACTTATCACACAACCAACTAGAAAATAACAATTCCGCAACAACAAATGACATAATTACAACACTAGCTAAGTCCAGACACTATATTCATTTTAGGTGGGTTGAAGGTGACAGAAGTCGTGATTGTGTCTCTACACCCATCCCGGCGCGACAACTTCAAGGTACCTAAAAAAACAAATGACAATCAAGCGTGAGTTCGAAAACTCAGCAAAGTGTATCAAATCAACATAATTAACCAACTAACACATTCGAACCAACAACAAGATTAGAACTCTCATATGAATCAACCAATACATGAAACAAAGTATATCGATACATTTACCTCATTGCGTATCTCACATACATACCTCATTAAACTTCTTTGGATGGATCCACGACTCCATCCCAACTCCTCACATTTCCATTAAACACCCAAAACCTATCATAGAACATAACACACACATAATTCATCCACATGATTCAATATGCAAGCTCAAGAATATCTCATCTCATTCACAATTTATCAACCATATGATGCATTATGCATGCTCATTTCATTAGCACATACCGGTATTGCCGAGTGCACACCCGTCGGTGTGCACCCTCACTCCCCTCCATCCCGTGGAGGGTGCCTACTCTCTTGACTCGCTCCCTGTACAACGCATGTATGGGACTACGAGTAGGACTTTCGTGTTCACTACATGTGAACACAGAGGCCCTGTCGAGAATGGGACACCTCTTCCATCATGAATGCGCAAATGCAATATTCATGACAACATGCAATTTACAATCGTTACTAGCATTTGCATAACCACAACCATAACATACATCCATTCCTTATTTCAATTCTTAGGATGTCATTCATGCCAATCTAATCAAATTCCAAATTAGTCACATGGTAAAGCAAACATCATTCCTACCATGCTAGTTTAACAATGACAACAGCCATTTCACAACGCTACCAATAATTCACATCGCAATACACTTGCCTTTAACGCTCACGGGGCGTTAAGACGGGAGGTCGATGCTGCTCCCGGGTTCACACCACCTGCAATAGAATAATCTCCATTCAAAACATGCTACCACAGCAAGCAACCAAATCAAAACGATGCTGAACCTACGAATCACCCCGAAATTCCGCAATCTGAAAACTGTCGCTCGGGACAGCAGGCTACAACAGGCCATAACTTAGGTTCTACAACTCCAAATCGAGTAAACGAAGACATTTTCATAATCTACACGAAATTTACTAGCTTTCCCTAAGTATTTAGAAAATCTGATTCGGCCTCCTCCTAGCCTTAAATCACAGATCCACATACTACTATCAATCGCGCCCAAATCTGAGCAGTGCTCGGTAATTCGGTAATAACATGCAAATGGTTTAACCAAATTGATTGATTCCAGTCAGGTTTGAAAGATAACTCGATTACCTACAACTTGCACAAAAGCTGGATACCCAAATAACGCCTCTAACAATTTCAAAATCGCGCCCGAAGTTGGCTGTCTTTTTTCTTTATATACTCCAATAAGTGAATGAACCAATAAAAGGCTAGGCAAAAATAAAAGCTGCACACAATTCTAAAGACCAGAAACCCACAATCTCCAAAGATTTAAATTCCAAAACTACGGCGAAAAGGAAACCCTTTGAGTAAAACTTGCTGCATAAAAATTACGGCTCGGAGAAATACCCTGTCCGATATGCATTCGGCATAGCTTAAATCTCTTTGCTAAGATTCTTAAAACTGCGAGACGACAAAACTTTTGCCCTTCCAAATAAATCTTTGAATTTAAGAAAACAAAAACAATTTTTTGCCAAAACCCTGGAAAAAAAACGATCTGCAGTATTACAGAGAAGGCCAGGGGAGTGGCGCACGGCTGGGAGTGGGGGAAAAGAACAGCCAGGGGAGGAAAACACAGGGCTCAGCTAGGGGAAAAAGAGAGCCAGTGTTTCCAAGGGCAAGAAGGTAAAATAATAAAAGCCTCTCAAGACTCCAACTGAAGCCCTCCTGAATTTAACAAAAAAAAACGAAATTCTCAACAATGCACACATCATTTAGTTTCCCACAATTAGCATTCCATCTGAATCAATCTGCAACAGAGAAATTTCAAACAAGGGAGCACACCGCAGAAGCTCACTAAAACATGACGCAAAATAAACAAAGGTTCAGTTGAAACCCAAGGCCGATAATAAACTTTCTTAAACTGCGAGGTGACAAAACTTTTCTCCAGAATAAATCCTTGAATCAAGAAAATGAAAACATTTGTGGCAAAAACCCTAGCAAAGAAGATTTGCGGTATTACACTGCTCGTGGGATCCAACAATGGGCAGGCGAAGCAGCGGCACATGTGGTGGAATTGGGACCGCACACAACGATTGGATGCGCGCATGCCACGCAGCGGGATACGGTTGGACACGGGTGCGGCACTACCTCAACCGTCCGATCTAAATCCTATGGCTCACCTTACAGGTGCAGTTCACTGCTGAGATGGCGACGAGGCTTGATCCCGATCGACGATGGGAGATCCAACGGTCCATGAGCTTCGCAACGCTGATGGCGGCACAGTGGTGCAGCTTCCCCTGGATCTGGGAACGACGACTTGGCGATGGCGAAGCGGTGACTTTCGGTGACCAAGAAGCGGTGGCTTGGATACGCCTTGACGTGATGAGTCCAAATCTGGAACCCAAGCGGCGGATGGCGGCTCGACGGTGGCGAAAACCGAAGAAAGGCTAGCGGCGGCGTTGTGGTACTTCGGCAAGCAAAAGTGGTGACTAGGGCACTCCTCGGCTTGCGTGCAGCGGACAAAATATGCGGCAACTTGTGGGGATCCCAATGCAGGCAATGACGCATTAAATAGTGCCCTCGACGTCCGCATCCAATGCGAAAAACACGGAGGAGGTTGCGAAGGCGACGGAATCCGGCGGCAACACCAAACGACGACGTGGCGCAATCTCCACTGTCCACGCGACAGGACATCGATGACACGGAGTGCGAGGGCAACGCGGACAAACGACGGACACCCGATCGCGATCAAACGGCCATCTTCCTAGGGTTCGGCGGAGCAGGTCGAATGGGCCGACACGGGCTGGGCGCAACGCGAGAAAACGAGCCAGACCGAGCGGTTTTGACCCAACACTACTTATTTGATTTTTATTTCATTCCGAATAAAAACAATTTAGGAAAATCAATAAAACCAAAATAAATAGCAAGAGAATTCAGAAAAAATCCATTGAAATTCTAGAAAATATTTCAAGATTTCTAGAACCCAAATAAAATATTTCCAACAAAAAATTAGCAACAAATTGCACAAAACAATTAGAAGACAACAAATGGCCTAATTAATAAATGCAATAAATAAATAAAATCCCAAAAAATAAAATAAAATCCAGAAAAACACAATAAATCCAAAAAAGCAAAATTTGAGATGTTACGTGCATATTGAGAAGAATGTTTGTGATAATATATATGATACACTTTTAGGATTAGAGGGCAAGTCAAAGGACAATTTACAAGCACATAATTTGCAAGAAATGAATATCAGACCAGAGTTGCATCCACAGAAAAAAGGAAATAATAAGTATTACTTGCCTCCTGCTTCCTATACCATGTCTAAAAGAAAAAAGCAACAATTCTATAAAGTTCTTCATGATATCAAGGTTCCAGATGGCTATTTTGAAAACATTTCAACATGTGTGGCTCAAGGGAGAATTTCAGGCCTTAAAAGTCATGACTGCCATATTCTAACACAACAACTTTTGCCTGTTGCTTTGCGAGGTGTACATCCAGATAATGCTACATCTGTCTTAATTTATCTATGTGGATATTTTAGAGAACTGAGTGCAAAAGTCCT
This sequence comes from Guadua angustifolia, assembly GCA_036346375.1. NCBI lineage: Eukaryota > Viridiplantae > Streptophyta > Magnoliopsida > Poales > Poaceae > Guadua > Guadua angustifolia. The sequence continues at coordinate 572,299 of JAYEVE010000861.1, read as the reverse complement.
CTACGTAGATGAGCATGAGAAGTTGGAGAAGCGAATTAGACTCACATCATGTCATATGGAGATGATATTTCTGCCTGGATTTTTTACTATTATGGTGCATTAAATGGTTATTCATTTAGCAACTGAGGAAAAAATAGGCGGTCCTGTGCCTTATCGATCTATGCACTTTGTGGAAAGGTATGTTTCTTTTCAAAAGATAGAGGTGCATTTTCATATCTATTGCACTTCTAGATTGTTTAATATTTTTTTGTTTTTGATTTATTTAGGTACCTATGTGTGTTTAAGTCATATATGCGTAATAAAGGTCATCTTGAGGGATCTATCATATCTATTGCACTTCTAGATTGTTTAAAATTTTTTTGCTTTTGATTTATTTAGGTACCTATGTGTGTTGAATTCATATGTGCGTAATAAAGCTCATCCTGAGGGATCTATTGCTGAAGCATACTTGGCAGATGAGTGCATGATATTTTGTTCAAGATATCTTGAAGGTTTTGAGACTAAGCATAACCAGCCTTCAAGGAACGATGATGATAATGATGAGTCGGTTGGATGTCCTATTGTTGAACAAGTATCAACCCTTTTTCCTCATATTGGAAAACCACTTGGCAAGCCCAGTAATTATGTTATAAGGGGTTTGGCTAAAGTATAAGCACATAGATATGTGTTGTTTAATTGTTTGGATATTAATGTGTACCTACGGTAATATCTCAAGCTCAAAGACAGTTTTAGTTATCCTTTTATTGGCATGACAATTTATTATATATTACTTTGCAGAGTGCATGCTGATGAGATCACTAGAACATATTCCTGACGGCATGTCAACCCAAAAATCATTGAGCGAAAGCAAAACGAGAAGTTCCATCAATGGTTTAGAGCTCATGTAAGTTCCATATTTTGCGTCCTTCACATGTACTAGTGAAGTCACCAACTAAATTAATTCTAACTATACAGATAATGCATTTGGAGAAGAAAAATAGCATCCACAGTGTTAAAGAAGATATTAGATGGCTTGCTTGTGGCCCAGTTGAAGCAGCAAAAAGATACCATGCATTCAACACCCGAGGCTTCTGCTTTAGTTCTAAATGTTTGGATAGAGTGACACAAAACAGTGGAGTAGTGCTAACTGCAAAAACATGTAGTTATGCTAGAGCAAGTGATGCAAGTCCGGTTTTAGGTGATGTGACTTACTATGGGAGAGTGATTGATATTATTAAGCTGAACTACTCTGGAAAATTTTCAGTTTTTCTTTTTAAATGTGAATGGATTGATGTCATTTCTGGAAAAGGAATTAAATAGACAAATATGGCTACACATTGGTCAACTTCTTGCATCTGATACACACAGGAGAAAATATTGAGCATGAGCCATTTATTTTTCCTAACCAGGCTGACCAAGTGTTTTATGTGGAAGATCCAACAAACTCGGGTTGGTCTGTTGTAATGAAGATGAAACCTAGGGATATATATGACACGGGTAATGAGGAAAGGACAGACGACATAGAAACTAAGCCATTCCATGTTTCACGCCTTGGGGACATGTTGAATAATGCAAAGAATAATCAAGATTGGGCGGAAATGATGTTGAGGAACAACGGTGGATGCTAATAATAATGCTTTGAATAATGAAGTTTAGTGGAGGGCAATACTTTAATGAATAATTTGGTTACTTCAAGTAATGTGCATTTTCACTACAAAAATACAAGAAAATTTTATTTATGGCATTTCAAACTTTATTCTAGATTTTTTTGGTTACTAACATTGCTCTGTAGTGTTCAATTTGATCTTATACCTTCTCTGGATGATTTTATCAACTATATAAAACAACCTTATTCTTTACCTTTAACTTATTTTTTTTCAGATATGGAATATAATTAACTATAAGGAGGATAAAGGCCACCTCGAGATACTTCAAAGATAAGGAGATGAAAATCTGGAAACTGCAACTTGTTTGAGAAAATGCTATCAGAAGCTAGATCTCTTAATTTGTACCACTTGTGCTACTGTTTCTAGTCTTGTATGTGCTACATCAATGAATAGTATTAATTTAAATTCCTATAAATGGTTAATATGTCTTCCAATTTTGGTGTCATAAAGAAAACAACCTCAACTTGTAGCCAACATTGCAGGACGTGCACAATAAGGATATGTATGAGGATGCCCTTAGTCAAGTTTATTCTAAAAATATGTACTTATGATATGCAGCTTCTAAGATTTGAAATAGCTCTATGTTATAAAACTTACATGATTCCAATTAACTTTGCAATGTTCAGTAAATGTTGGGGTCATTTGCCAACTAAGTTATGTGTCATATGTGTATTCTGAGCATATTCAGGGCTACGTATAATATTTTTTATTCCCCATATTCTCATATGTATAATATTTTTTTATTCCTCATATTCTCATATGTTTCAACGTGGCAAATGAATACTCACGGTGCCTATGAAAAATTGAATTGAAGTGGAAAGGATGTTGGTGTATATGTAATTTAGTTTTGTGAATAGCGTCTGATTTTCTACTTCTCCTTTGTTAATTGGGAGCTTTTCTACGGTCCTTGTGATTGGTTCAATATGTCCCCTACTTGAAGAGTATGTTAATCTCCATATATTTTGATTTCTAGTGTTGCTTGTTCCAGGTTTAGTTCCATTCTGTTTTAAGAAATATAAATAGATTTGTGATTTACTATAAATGACAATAGAAAAAGTTCTATGTTTGAATAGGAGGATTTGACCTGGGTGCCTACCTACATTAAATTAGTGTCAGAGTAGTGAAAATTGTATCACTAAAAATTCGCCAATCTACCACAATTATTGGTGAGTTTCAATAAAATTACAAACCTGTAAAAAACATTTAGATTTAAATTTTAGAAGTATAAAACCTATGGAAGCCTATGTCTAGGTGCAGATTACACACTAGCTCAGTGGCAAGACACGGTTGACACGTGTATGATGCCTCTATTTCGAATACCGCATTTGCAATAATTTTTTCATAACATTTTTGTGCTCCAATTACTGACATGTGGGTCACATAGTGTAACAGCCCAGAAATTCAGGAACAGTAAAATATAATATATAAATTTGAATGTGAATATTTTCCACATATTCATGATGCCTTTGATTTTATTTGGAGTTTCATGAATTCTTTTGTATTTTGAGTTGCAAGAAAAGTCAACTAAAGAATGAAAAGAAGAAAAGGCAAAGAAGCAAAAGAAGCAAAAAGTTGGAAAATTTTTTAGGAAAATCCTGAACATGTAAATAAGCTATTTTAATTATCAAATGAATTTATGCATAAGGAATTGAGGAAGGAAAATAGAAAACAACCATTTTAAACCCAAATAATGCATTGTCAGAAATTGTGTAAAATAATGGAATAGAAAATGGAGCTGAGAAAATTTATATGAGAACCTCATTACTTTATCTACACATAGTAAAAATATAATAAATTAATAAGAGGGTTTGAGAATTATTAAAATTTTAAAACTGAAAACTTGGGAAAATGGAAATTTCAATGTCAGAATTTTAATTAAATAATGGAGTGAGTAATTGAGCTCAAAATTTTACATAGGTATCTTTAGCTCAAATCCAATTGAAAATTTTTTTTAAAAAAATAATAGACTTCATTTGTGTTCAAATAAAAATCGAAGACAGAGGCTAGGAAATCAAGTAATCACTATTGAAAGAATATTTGTAAATTTTCAGTAGCTTGGTTTAACCTCAAATTTTTAACAGGGGATAAATACTGTTTGGACACTTTGGTCAAAAAGTTTCACCATTTTCTACATCTATTTGGCTACCACCAAAAAATCGGAGAGAGAAGGGAGAAATTCACCCCAACCACTCTGTTCTCTTTGATCAATCACTGCCATGTGGGCCAAGCCATTCCTGTTCCGTTCATTGGCGCAGCGGTGAAATCATCCAGCGGTGACAAGGGCCCCAGCCCCACCTGCAGGCTCTTCTTCCTCGGCTTCGCTTCGGTCCACCGGAGGGAGCGCCGATTCTCCGGCACCAATCCAGCTAGCTCGATTCAGCGAACCCAAATGCCGTCCGGTCATCTCACTGCGTCACCTTCGTCTCATCGCCGCACGGCTCAGCCACGAGTCTCACGCATCGAGCATTCACCATTAAGCTTTCTGCCTAATCCTCGTCCTTCCGAGCGAATGCAAGCGATTGCTGCCGCACGTCCAAGCTCCACAGCGCCGCTCACCCCTCTCCTACAAAACCATTGCAGAGCCACACTAGCACTCTTCCCCTTTCCTTAGCCAGTTTCACGGGCTGGCTCTTGGCTCCTTCTTCTTCGCTGCTACTGTTCATCAGGAGCCAGGAAAGGGGAAACCAAAGAATCACCGAGCACGGTAATCCTTGGAATTGATTCAACACGAAGCTTGGCAGTGCATTCTCGAAGTTGTAACACCCGACGCCAAATGCGCCACGAATGCTACCAAAAACTCTAAATAATCAATGACACCCCTTCGAAAAGATTGAAAACAACCTCTAAAACTCTTAAAACCGGATTAAAACTAAGTCACCGAAATTTACAAAATTTCGGCATAACCTCTATAGCAAGTAGGACATCCACTCAGCAGACATAAAACATTTGCAGTTCGATGATATTATTCTAGCAGGTCCTTAGTTAACCAATCACACATCCAAAAGGAATTAGGAAACTCCACCACATAAAACATTACAGGACAGAAACTCATTAAACATAACCACGAACAACCCTTTACAATAATGTACTCGAGCTATCTATAACAGAACTATACATCAACATAATGGAGAGGTGATGATGCAAAACGTGATTGTGCTACTACCCCCTTCCATGCATGCCGGTTTCAAGGTACCTGCAACAACACAACCAACAAGTGTGAGTCGATGACTCAGCAAAGTACACGAGAGCAACAATTCCAATTTCTCGTAAGTAAAACAAGAGCTTAACCATAAGAGCAAGTAACACAAAGGAAACAACATCCAGACAATACAAATTTATACCCATTCGAAACAATAACTTGACCATACCAACATTTTTGAAATCAAGACATCAACTTGATAATAAAACCATAAATCACAATGTCTCCCGACACAACCACCCCTTTTCTTTGCAACTCAAACCATTTTCATCAATTCTTATTGAAATTCGTAACTCGACTTCACTCCACGATATCCATACAACGTAACTAGCAAGGCAAAGAAATGCGCTAATTCATCAAATTCATTTCAATCTCCCCTTTTTGGTTGAGTCCACGACTTAACCTTCCTTTATCATAATCGCAACCCACATGACATACCATTACCACAAAACTCATTATTAAAGATGCAATGCACATGAATGCTCTTCTCGATGCACATACCGGTACTGCCGAGTGCACACCCATCGGTGTGCACCCTCACGTCCCTTCCATCCCGTGGAAGGTGCCTACTCTTACTATCTCGCTCCCATTCACCTTGATGAATGAGACTACGAGGTAGGACTTTCGTGTTCACTACGTGTGAACACAGAGGCCCACATCAGAATGGGTCGCCTCTTCCTTTAATGAATGCACAGTGCAATTTACATGAATGAAATGCAACCTTTCATTCATTACCAACACTAACATAACCACATACATAAACATAGCCAATTCTCACATTCATAAGTTGCCAGTGGTATTAATCTAATCAGATTCAACAATCAGACATGGCAACACAATACAACGATTTTGTCATGCAATCAATGACATTAATTTCAAACTACATTCATAATCATCTAATCGATTCGCACACATACACCATTCCATTCCCCGGATGGGGCACAGTTAAGTACAACTCTTGTAAATCAACCACGAGTATCCACGTACCCCATACTCGCTACACACTGCAATATTAACAAAGGTACAATAAACTCACCGAGATGAAGGCTTACAAGTGACCACTCGAATCCAATAGTTAATCATGTCCTCGAAGGGACGATCACCAATATAACTCATACCGGCCATAATCAATAGAAATTAGCCATGAATAGATAAATAACAACAAACAATTCAATTAGGCACCCTACTCGATGTACTTGCCTTTACCGACGCGTGAGGCAACTCAGGGTCGAGACCACCCCCGAAGACACTCTCCTGAAAACAACGTTACGCACAAGAACGGATCAAGGTCCGACTCAATACCTCAATGCACGACGAAAACTCAACTTTTGCCAAAAACAGTCCCAATTCCCACTAATGGGAACTCCGGGCAACCCACTAGACAGCGGACATTAAACCTTAATAATAGGAGAACACACTGACAACTCACTCAATTTGGGGATCTTATGCATAACCATTACAAATTAAGCTAATATACAATTGTATGCTTATAATCAAATGGCAGTAAATAATTCTTAACTCACACATTTGAATTGAGCCATACAAAAGTAAGAAGGATCAAGTAACAACATAATATTCACAACCATTACTAGGGTAAGAATGATATTACAGAAGCTCATACACAAATAACACACACACACACACACACACACACATATATATATATAACAATCCATAAACAACAGCACATAAAGCCCTCAAGAACCTGAGACTGATAAACATAATTTCGTTATAGTAATTTCCTCCTTAACCTGCATTTCATTGTTCTATTGCTCCAGCATCTAGATAGTGTAGACATCTTAATACAGATAGTACTTGTAAAATAAAGCGATAGACAATACACTACATCTTTTTTTTTGAGATAGCTTTGCAGTCATGCTGAAAAAGGCAAGAAAACACTTGGGTACTTGGCCAGGTCAAACATCAATTTTCTTTCAATGTGCTCAATTCACATACTAACTCAAATAAAAAAATGCCAAGCCAACAGTGCATGCTCGCAGTTGTTCCAGTGGTTTTTGAGCACCTAATGGACTTTTTGTTAACTGAACATTATCAAGCCTTATTTGGCATGAGTTTAGCCATTTGTAGGTAGGACTCAATAAAAGGTTAGAACCCACTTTTCCTTGAAGTTGCTTATTTGGATCATATTGTCATAAGGACTACTAATGCAACATAGTCAGAACTTTTGAGAAGGCTGCCCACAAGAATTTCAACTATTAAATTTGATTCCACATCTAAAATGCCAGAATCGAACTAGCAGGATGCAACAACTAAATTACAATTTAGTACGAACACCATAATCAAATCACAGAAAGATGCATGTGCACATTTCATCAAACACCTTGTCTACAACAATTCATCCACACTAGAACTTCACCTCCACTTACCACCAAGGAGGAGAGGAAGGAGGTGGAGGTGCCGCCGACTGGAGGGGTGCGACGCGGCCGCCAGAGGAAGGAGGCACCACATCCGGCTTTGCTGGCGATGGTTGCTTCTTGCCGCTATTAGCTGCTCTTCGCCATTTGTTTGCTATTGCTCGGTTCTTCTTCTTTGCTCAGCAAGGGAGAGGAGAGGGGCGCCGAGCTAGGGAAGCTCGCTAGCTAGGGAGGAGGCGCAGGGCGGCGTCGGCCGGATGGGAGACTGGAGGGAGTCGGCAGGGCTGGCGTCGGCCTGGAGGGGACTCGGCAGAAGGAGCTGGGGCGCAGAGAGGAGGCGCTCAGCCTGGAGGCACTTAGCATGGAGGAAGCCAGGGGCTGCAGGGAGAAGGAGGAGCCTGGAAGCTGGACACTCAGGAGAAGAAACCTGCTGTGCGGTCAAGAGGATTGGGGAAAAAAACTGCCAGTCAAAACAATTTCAGCCACACAAGGAAGAAAGAGAGAGAGAGAGGTTAGGTGAGGGAGGGGAAATTCCTAAAAAACCGCCCAAACCAAAGTCCATCTTTTAACCAATAGCGCGAACCAAATAATTTAATTCTTGGCGTGAAAAGACAAATGTCAGGAAAAGACAACTTACCGCCAAACAATACGGCTCGAAAGATACTTCAACCGAAAAAAACTAGCACAATTACCAAACCCTAGCAAAAGAGATTTGCGGCACAATAAAAGCTTCAAAAGCGCGACGATAAATATTTTCTCCCGAATACAAATCCCTGAATCACGAAGGTGGAATCATTACCGACCGAAAACCCTAGCAAAAGAGATTTGCGGCATTACACTCTTCCCCCCTTTTACAGAATTCGACCTCGAATTCTGACCACCACAAGAACACCAGCAAGAACAACGAAAATAGACTGACAAATCGGAACCTCCCCAAAACAAATTTGAGCACTTCACACGCACAAGCCTCCAAAACTCGAGTCGCTTCTCTTTTCAATTTGAGAATTCACCTCTCCCACACGGAGGCGCTATTGGAACCGGTCAGACAGCCAAATTCCCAAATTATACCACAAATCATGAACTCATGATGACACAATTACTACAAGTCACAACACTGGTCGCTAAGCTTAAACCACGGAACCACACAAGGCTATTCAATCCAACAAACTTCTAACCCAATCCAAGTATACCACTATTTCTAACTAATTAACACCGAAATCCTCTAGGAATCAAAACACAACTCTTATCTTTTCAACAGTTGCCCTAGGAAACAACAGGATCAAGAATCATTATTTGCTATCGCAATAATTAGCCCCACTGGGCACCAACCAGATTCCCTCATAACATAAAATCGCACTTGTCCTTCTTTCAATTTGTCTCATACAATGAGATTACCACTCAAAGGAAAGGTTCACAACTGAACCACCCATTTCCAACTGACCCACATTAAGTCTAACCCATAAAACCGAGGGTTCCAACAAACTTAAGGAAATAAAGCATTTAGTGACTGATTCCACCCAGCCCACGAACAACAAAGTCCTACACAACCCAGGGACAACGCGATCAAAAATGATCCTCCCACAAAGGTCGGAACCACGACAAAGAACACTTCTCATTACTCCCCACATGAAATCCATATACCATTAACACTTAACCCCAAGAAGGACTTCACCAAATCCCATCCACACATGATTCTCCTCTTAGCGCTACTACAGAACCAGCTACCACAAGCGGCTCGTAACCCCTTTAGAAGCGGTTTTATAACGCTTCTAAGCAACGCGTGTGATACTCATCGAGTATCACAAGCGGTTCTTTCAACCGCTGTCTGCCGTGGCTCGAAGCGGTTGGGAAGGTGTCCAGGAAGGCCAGTGGAGCCGCCACGTGGGGGACTCCACAAGCGGTTCATGTTACAAAACGCTTGTGGAGAAGGATATCCAGAAGCGGTTAGTCTTACCAACCGCTTGTGGAGAGCAGCACTCCAGAAGCGGTTGGAGTCAGCAACCACTTGTGGATTGAGTTTTCGATTATATGTATTATAGAATATGTTCTTACGGTGTTTTTGTATATCGTTTTTGACCATAAAATTAAATATGAGTGCAGGAGTTTTTTGCGCAATTAAATATATATTACATATGCATACTCATACACATGTTCACAAGCTGGCTCAATACACAAAATAACGAACTTAATAGTGTAAAAAATGGACAAGTACATACACGCAACCGATGTGTTACAAGTTTGAATGATTAAAAAAATGATTATCTAACTCATTTCTTGCATGCGTCACTCTTTACGTCCTTGGTCGACGTGGATGTCGTCATCAGTTCATCGGTGTTCAACGCAGGAAAACTTACGTGGAACTCGCCATTTGGAGATACAACCTCGTCGACAATGAAGCCGATGAGTTGTTCTTGGAGTGCGCGCACCCGGTGAGGCGGGAGCACGTTAACGTGCTCATCGATGTTGGGCTGTCAATTAATTAAGCGAGAAGTAAATAAATATCCGATCGCACGCAATTAATTAAAATGTAAGTTGTAGCTAACAAATAATTAACATGCATATACGAACCTCGGCATAATGTTCCAGCTCATCGCCATGGATAAAACTTTGAATATAGTGGAACACGTAGTAGCCACATAAGTTGTTTCCAGCCATCTGGCGTTTAACCTACACGGGGAGAAATTTCAGAATATCAGATGAAGAACTTATGTGGTGCATGTATATTAATAATAGTTTTTGTAGTACGTACCTGAGTGCTTACTATGACTTCAAATTCTTTCTTGAAATCTCCTTTTTGCTTCCTCTTGAACTTTGCAAATGCCCTGTTAAGGACGTCAATGAACCATTGGTATTTTTGGACTGGATTCCTCCTTGAGTCATGAACTATAATCCTGCTGTTGTCAAGCTCGATGACTAGAAAGATCCAGTGAAACCTATTCGTATATTGTAACATATGCGTAAGTAGGTAGTCGTACTATCAATGGCTTAAGAAATACAAGAACAAGAGGTTTGTGAGAACACGTACTTGAAGTTGAAGGGCAGAAGTATGTACGGTTTGTAGTGCTGTTTCAATATTGCATGCAAAAGGTATGCCTCAACTTGTGTTTTTTGCTTCTCGTATGACCAGACTTTCTCGTTGACAACCTCTGGGTCGATGAAGCCAATGTTCTGTTTGCCCAGTCTTGTACATCATTGTATCTCCATTCTACATAAGAAGGATAACTAAGTTAATTAGATTTTCAATTTTGTGGTGCGAGAGGAAGCAAGCGGTAAACTTAGTAGATCAACACTTACAGACACCGGCGGGACATGAAAGACACGTTGACCTCGTCTCCTTGGTACACATGGTACAAGTCATCGAATTCGACCATAGTTCTGCGTTGTTCCCTGAAAAGAAATGCTCATCTTGAAAGCGGAGGAGGAACATTAGCTCTCCTTTAGATGCCCTTTCCATGTACCATTCATGCATTTGACGCATCTTGGTTGGGAGATCTTTTATATCACTTGGATCAATTAGCGGTTTGCCCAACTCATACTTCCATCTGGTTGGTGCCACTAGAAGATCCTGGTCTATTGATTGGAGTCCCGCATCCTTCAGGAATGCCATTTTCCTCAACTCCTCAGCACTCTGATGATCTTCCGCTATCTTCTTCTTTCCCGCCGACAGAGCCCGTGTATTTTTCACTGTAGCCTTTCTTATTGTCCTTTTGTAGTCGCTCATCACAGGCGGCGGCGCGGTTCCGCATGACTGAAAGTGCTTCACAGTTTTTTTATCGATTTTAACCTTGGGCTCACAGCCGTTGGCATAATTGCACAGCCACATCCGTCTTCTACGGATGCAGGCTAGCTCCTCATGATCATATCATTTGGCCTCTTTGGCGGTTCATTTCACCTTCTCTGTTGGGATGCGACTTCGTGGGAGGTGGTGCAGTCAAGGATCCTCCTTCGACATTGAGCTTCTTCCTCGGGAGATCTTTGGGCGTGGTACCGGAGATGTTGGGTGCTTCTTACTTTGAGGCGGTGGCGGTGGCGGCGGTCGGGCTTCTTTGTGGAGCGGGAGGTGGAGGCGTGCTCGACCACGGGGAAGCATTGTGTGCAAAGCGACGCCGAGGAGTCGTGGGTTGTCGATGTGGAGGAGGCGTGCTTGTTCTCGCACTGCTCAAGCTGGGGCCTCTCTTGTTGGAGATATAACCTCCACACCATCCGGAAATCGATGTACTTTTTGCGCCAGAGGATGAATGTGCCACGGAGGGCTGTCCAAGCTTGGTCGCTTGCGCCCAAAATCTCGAGCATGAGATCTTGAAGCCCCCACCACCTCTTCCACCGTGACCTTGAGAATCCGGAGGGTATCGGTTGCGATGGAATGTCCGCCCGCCTCCACCGATAAGCCATGCCGTAAGCTACCTTGAAGGAGAGGTTACGCATATCAATGTGTAGCTTCAGACCGGCGGCGAACCTTGATCTTTATCCACGGGATAACGGGTGTGCGGTCGGATGATCACGGATTCTCGTGTCTTTGCTGAACATTGGCCGAACGTAGTGCTCCCTCAAGCTGGCTGATTGCTTCGCACACTTTTGCGTGACCAGGACATCGATGGAAGCCCTCGTAGCTCTAAGCTCTTCCTCCAATCGGCCCACTCTGCCCTGATCTCTCCTCTTGCTTCAGTCCCGGCTCCTGTAAGTGCTTGAGTCTTTGGCAAAGCCGTGCCTCCATGGCACCTTCCCGAATCCTCGTGTCCGTCCCGGGTGCTCAGGGTTTTGAAGGGCATATGTTAGCTCGTCATTCTCCCTGTCCGTCACCAAGGATCTGGACCGAAGTCGCCGATGGCTTCTACAATCCTTCCACCAACTTCTTGGGTATCGGTGCCATCACCAAGCTACCGTCATCATCGCAAGTTTTCCCGTGACCCAAGAACCAATTGCGCAGCGTGGCTCCCAATTCTCGGTTTGGTATAACATCCTGCTGCCAAGTTCCTCTTCCCGCTTGTCCCATTTCTTTGCGGCTTTGATGTAACCACCGGTCCGAGATGGTAGTGGTATTTCTTCTTCGTGCATTCACCTTGTTTTTTCTCTCTCGCTGCACATCTGCGGTAAGCGGCTTGTACTCCTCGAAAGCATCCCAATGATCGGTCGGCTTAGGAAATTGATTGAAGTCGGCCTTTCTCCTTTGTCGATGTACTTGAGGGTGAGGGCGACTTCCTTCGCCGAAAGGAAGTTGCTATCTTTTCAAAGCCCATCCCTTGGCCTTCGTTCGTACCCTTACGGAAAAGTGAAAATTTCCTTCATATCATTCCGCAGCAGCCTCCTTGGTAGCTGCAGGGACTTCGGCCCATTTCTGGATGCTGATTGGGACGTGATCCCTCACGTGGTAGCCGCAAGCATTGTTGAAAGGGCCAATTGCTGATTCCGGGGCTAGCAGACTCCCGTCGTTGCCGACTTCGGTTATCACGTACTTTGTCGAAGGCTTCTTGTTAGGTCCTCGGCTCATTCCGGACTGGGTGACCGATGAGGTACCGGGCTGGAGACATAAACACATATAATATGAATGATTTTAGAATAATTAACATGTTTACGGTGATTTTATAATGGGTAAGAGTATACCTCGGTACCAGTGTTAACGGCCTCATCGGCAGCGTTGGCAGCACCATCCGTGTTAACGGCCTCATTAGCGGCGTTAGCGGCACCATCGCTGTTAACGGCCTCATTGGCTAAGATGCTACCAACAGAATGGTCTCGAGCAATGATTTTCCGCCTCATCGAAGCGGGTCACCACGTCTTGGCGTCGCCATCTAGAGTAGAGCATAGTTTAAGATAGTTGAGAACATTTCGAGTTTGAAAGCATAGTTTAAGATCGGTAGTATTGTGAAAATATTCATGCATAGAACTAAGCGGCTCTAGTGGAATCATTCAATTTCTTCTATAGTTCTCGGGGACATGGGATGTGGGGGCGCAGGACTTAGAAAAATGTTGACATGAATGTTGACATAAACAACTATATTACTGATTACAACACAAGCATATTGTAATAAATTCCTTTCTCTGCACCACTTACACATTTCACATATACTTACACATTTCACATGATACATATACAATTGACAATTCACATATACTTATACATTTCACATATACTTACACATTTCACATAATACATATACAATTGACAATTCACATATACTTATTTGCTTAATAAAAAATAATGAATCATTCTTATTCCACACTCTAGGAGGAAACTAAGCTGCATAACATGCTTGATGTTCATCAATTTTTCCATGAGAAACATGGGCCTCATTTGTTAGTAGACTCCAGATCACCAAGGAGCTTTTGCACCTTCTAACTTGACACAAAAGGAAGGGGCCTATGTATTTGCATGACACAAAAGCAATCCAAACAATTTCAGTAGTAGCATTTCCGTGGAAAATTATTGGAAAAGTTATAAACAACACTTGTGGAGTTTGATTGCCCACACAATTTGGCCTTAACTACTACCATATGGAAACATAGATCATGCTTTTTTATTGCCTATCATTGATCGAACAGAAGTTATTTAAGAAAGCACAAGCCAAAAATGAAAACAGTGAATGAATGTCCAAAAAAAAGGCTTGAATTTATTCTCATTTTTTGTGCCTTTATTTACAATATGTGGAAATGCTTATTCTATTGTTTACCACTTTCACGAATCAATGATACTAGTTTTTCTTCACTGATGCACCAAATCAAGAAAAGGATGAAACATGTCCAGCGGTAAAATATTAATCATCATGTAGTGTTAAACAAATCTCTTTAATATTACTGCATGCTTAAGTGACTACTGATCAAATTTCTTTAATATTACTGCATGCTTTATTTTACTCACAACAGATAGTTGCAACATCTATGGAGTACCAGAAAACATCTAGAGCGAAACTAGGGCTCAACTCACAACAGATAGCTGCAACCAAGTTATCTCATTACAACAGAATGAACATGCACATGACACCCTCATTTCCCCAAATCAACTTCAGACATTCCACTCCTCCTTCTTCTTGCTCCACACCTGGTGCCCACCAGGACATTTCACGAACACCTTGCAGGGCAAAGGGATTACTGAGGGAGGAGGAGGCGTCTTGCCTATACCTTGGTTCTCCGGGTGGAATGGCGGCGCAAGGCCGAGCGGTGGCAGAGGAGGCGATGGCGAGGTGGCGGATACGGCGAGGTGGCGTCGCGCGGGGTCTCAACGGAGGCTGCGGCACTGAGACTTGGAAGCGCGGGGACTTAGAAAATTTGGGGTGTGAGGAAGAGCGGGGAGTATCGACTTTATATAGGGCACCTACATCTACAAGCGGTTGGTAATAACAACCGCTTGTAGAAGTACTTTACAAGTGGTTGGTATTACGAACTGCTTGTAAAAAGGACTTCTAGAAGCGGTTAATATTACTAACCGCTTGTAGAACGCATGGATGGGCGACAGTGTGAAAGGCTCTATGCAAGCGGTTAGTATTACGAACCGCTTGTAGAAGGGTCTGTACAAGCGGTTCATAATAACAACCGCTTGTAAAAGTGCTTGCGGATAATATTCAAAACAATACGGTGCCCATATCGTTCGATAAGATCTCTTCCTCCCCCACAGCTAGCGTGGCGTTTGAGTGTCGGAGCTCGTCCACCCGGTTCGAACCCGCTTCGCCCTTGCCATTATTTTTTACTTCTACAAGCGGTTTATATTACGAACCGCTTGTAGAAGTGGGTAGAGCTTTAAATTCTCTAAGTCGATCCCCACATACACTCTCCCACACCTTCAAATTTTCTAAGTCCCTCGCCTTCTCTCTCATCGCGCTCCCTCCTGCTCTCTTTTTCATGCCCACAAGGTGTTCGGTGAAATGCCCACAAGGAGTTTTGTTGATATGTTGATGTTGGAGTAATGAAAAAATATTGTTGATGCTAATTTGTTTCACTCTTTTAAGCTATTAATTCATGTCGACGGCTTCATCAAATGGCGAGACGAAGAGACAACTAGAGGCATTGCGGATGAAGCTATCGTGTCCTCGATCGAAGATCCTCAAATGTGTTCACCTCCCATACATCCAAGAATCCATCCCGAGTGTTCATGAAGTGTTGAATATGTCGGTAAGTTTTTGAAGTTATTCATTTGTTCATATTCCTTGACTTTCACCTTCCTTTCCATTCTTTACGTTTGAAGGGCACATCATGTCCATATTGGCGTTAATGATAAAGCCACCATGGTGTTGAAAATCTTGCAATACAAATTGTCTGCATTCCAAGAAGATTTGTGCCCACGTGATGATGGCCTCACGGTCAGTAACATTTAATCTGTTGCAAGCCGAGAGATGCACATCCCATTGCTTCGATGACAACAAGAGTATTAAAAAGCTAGAAAAAAGGATGGAAAGAGTAGAGGACATGCTAAAGAAATTAGTTAATATAGTTATCATTGTAATGTTGCTCCTTTTATATGATGTACTAGGTAAGTAGCGATGAGACAACTTGTGCTCAAATTGTTGAAAGCTTGTATGTCGGTTGTGTAAATTTCACCTTTGCTTTTGGGGTTTTTGTATGGGAATTTATGAGCTAACTATGCTAAGCTGAATTTCTCTTTGTATGTCTGTAATTTCCTTTTTTAGGTATGCTAAAATTTATGCAATCCTTTCATAGAGTGGAAACAACAACATATCAACATGATCATATGGAATAATTTGTATACAAGTAGTACATCTTAAGTCTTCGTCTTTACAATTGTTCCTTCGTTATGATCGTGACGTATGTAAGGAGCATCGACATCAACATCACGCGGGACGTTTTTGTCCACATCAAGCTGTAAAAGGAGGAGCTCGTCGAATGACCATACTCTTCCTCGTCGGTGGCGTTCTCAACTCCTACAATCCTTCGTTTGCCTTGGAGAACCACATGTCGCTTTGGCATTACCTTTTGCTTGTCATACGCTTTTTAGGTTTTCTTGACATGTCCATTACATAGAAGACACGGATCACATCGTTCGCGAGAACAAGCGGTTCGCACCTATAGCCGACTTCAGTGAGATCCACGGTTGTCATCTTGTGTTGTCGACCTTCACACCGTTTGGAGTCAGCTTGACCCATTGGCACTTAAATAGAGGGACCTTCAGAGGTCCATAGTCGAGCTCCCATATTTCTTCTATGAAACCATAATATGTGTCCAACTTGCCGCTGTTGTCTTCGGCGTCTATACGGACACCGCTGTTCTGGTTGGTGCTCCTGTTATCCTGGGATCTGGTGTAGAATGTGTAACCATTGATCTCATACCCCTTGAATGTCACGATTTCTTGTGATGGTCCCCGAGCCAAGCGTTGCAATAGTTCATCGTTTGACCCTTCCTCAAGGATGTATACAGAGCCACCGCCGAAAGAATCCATGTGCTTCAGGTTATCCAACTCTCTGTCTTCCCCTGTGAACTTCATGGCGTAGGACGTCTTGTCTTTGAAGGACATAGGGGCGACTATAGTTGATTGCTTGAGCAGTGAAATGTGCTTGCTTGAATGCAACAAGATCATTGCATGCAAGCGCTTGCCTTCCTATTGTCCCTTTGCCCGTAGCCTCTCCTCGTGTCGTGATATGGGGATGCCGATAGGATTTAGATCATTCATGTAATCAACACAAAACTCTATCACCTCCTCCGTCACGTAGCCCTCGGCAATGCAGCCTTCCTGGAGGTGAGCGATTCTGACGTACTTCTTGAGACACTCATGTACCTCTCGAAAGGGAACATGTTGTGCGAGATACTGCTTGTCCAAGGATACCTATCTCCTTGACAAGGTGAGCGGTGAGATGAACCATGATATCAAAGAATGCAGGAGGAAAGATCATCTCGAGGCTAACCAAACTTTGTACCACATCGGCCTCCAACTTAGGCGGTTTAGCCGGTTCGACAACCTTCTGCGAAATGGCGTTCAGGGAAGGAACATAGCTTTGTGATTGTCCCCGCACCCACTCAGGCGAGATACCTCGGCAACTACGGAGAACAGCTGTGTCATCAACACAAGGTAGTCATGGGATTTTAGGCCTTGGAGTTTGTTCTCTTTCGTGTTTACTGAGTCTCTTTACATTTGAGGAGTATCCGAAGGGACCTTCACACTTGTTCAAACACTCAATCATGCTTTTTCTCTTCCTTGCTTGGAGTGTAGCTCGCGGGATGTAGATAAAGTTGTTTTGTCCCTTCTTTGTTTTTCGGATGTAGGTCACTCCTCACCTCCATGTCTTCAAGGTCCTTCGAGCTTGCGGTGTATCTTCGATTTGCGTACATATCTATGTAGCCTAGCGAGTTCAAGCAAACATTCTTCGTGATGTGCATGAAGTCAAGCGAGTGACGAACCTCCAAAACTTCCCAATACGCAGTCCCAAAATATTGATTTCTTCTTCTATGTGGGTGCATGACCATCCTCGTTAAACGCAGGTATGCTTCCAAGACCCTTCCCAAATACTACTTTCAGATCCTTTACCATAGCAAACACAAGTCGCCCATTACGATCTTTGAGGCTTAACACAAATTCTGTTCCCAGATTAAATTCTTGCCTTTCCACCTCAAAGCATGGTAGACAGGAAGAAACTGCGGTGGCTCATGTACACACACTTCCGAGAGTTTTTCGGTACATGCGATCCGTTTTATCTATGCACTTGGATGCGGGCTTTAAACCCTTTGACAGTTTGGCGGACGGAGTTACTGAGAGCAGCCAATCGTTGATTGTTACAAACAACAATGCACGCAGTTGAAATACTCTCTTTGTACTCATCCCAAACCCGTACACCATCCTCCCACAACTTCACAAGGTATTCAACCAATGGTTTCGGTGAACATCGATGTCATTTCCAGGTTGCTTCGACGCCGATCAACAATGGCATCATGATGTACTTCCGCTTCATGCACGACCATGGAGGAATGTTATAGATGCAAAGCGTCACGGGCCGAGCTATGGATGTGCTCAAGCGGCCGAAAGGATTCATCCCATCGGTGCTCAACCCAAACCTTATGTTTCTGACCTCATTTGCAAAGTTCGGGTAAGCCCGATCTACTTTCCTCCACTGCGAGCCATCTGCAGGGTGTCTAAGCATCCCGTCTTCCTTACGCTCTTCTTCGTGCCAACGCATCATCTTGGCATGACCTTCATTAGCAAACAGACGCTTCAGCCGGGGGATCACAGGGAAATACCATAATACTTTGGCTGGAGTTCTCTTCTTCGTACGATTCCCATCTAATTCACGGATTGTCACGCTGCGGCTTATACCGGATTCTTCGCTGCTGGACAAACCTCCAAATCGGCATACTCATTGCGTCTGAGGATACAATCGTTAGGACATGCGTGTATCTTCCGTACTTGCAATCCTAAAGGGCAGAGGACTCGCCGCTTCATCGTGGATTCGGTAGAGTGTTACCTTCCTAAGCAACTTCTTTCTGAGTGATAACAAACCATTGAATGCCTTGTCCGACACACCGTTTGTGGCCTTCCATTGCATGAGTTCTAGTGTAGTACATAGCTTTTGTGGCCCCGTCCACGCTTTGGGTACAAATCGCCTCTGTGGTCCTCTACCATGCTCAAACTTCTTGTATTGTCTTTCCTCTGTGAACTCTCCCTCTCCGTCACGGAGCATCGATCTAGCTCATCATCGCCAAACTCGTCGATTGTATCTTCCACGGACCCGTATTGAGTGGTGTCCAGATCTTGTTGGCTCTATCTTCCTCTTCTTCGTCTTCTTCATCGTCTTCCTGTCCAATTGCCTCTGTTTCGCCATGGTGGGTCCAGCAGGTATAGTTTGCCATGAAACCTCTCGTGATCACATGCCTCATAACCATCCATCATTCGGAGTGCTCCTTCTCATTCTTGCAGTCTACGCACGGACAACGTATGAAGCTTCCTGGAGGCAAGAATGCAACGGCCGCGTCGAGAAACTCCTTCATGCCATCTCTGAACTCTCTTGACCGACGGTCCGCATTGTACATCCATTGCCGGTTCATCTACACCAATAAAAATAACAACATCTATCACAATATTTAATTAAAGCTAACTATGTCTAATAGTTTTGTATTTTTTAATCATTCTGTATTCTTTTAACTAAAGCCAACTAATTATTTCTAAACCTATTGTATTTTTTAAAAATAAAACTAACTAATTGTTACATGTTCATGCAAACCTTTTCTATCATTCCGCATTTTAATTTTACTAAATAAAAATTATTTCTTACCTTTTCCCCACCTTTGTAATTTTTCATCGTTTCACATTTATTGCATTTCATTCCATACACCAAACAATATATCACCTTAAGAACAAAAAATAAGCCAACAACGAAACACTAACAATTCCCACAAGAACAAAACATGATTTCTCAACATCCAATGCACAAAAACATCAATATATAGGTGAGAAGGATGTCGACAACATGTTACTCACCTTAGGAACAATTAATTGAGCTAATAGCCTCAATTGAAAATTTTGGCAGCACCTCCCCCCATGAACTGCTCTCGGCCCACCACTCTGTTGTCCTGTGCGAGCTCATGGAGGAAGATGGGGTTTAAATGCGCTGGAAAATGGGGTTTAAATGTGCTGGGAGGGATGGGGGTCTCTACAAGCGGTTCTACACACGAACCGCTTCTGGATCCCCATCTCTAGAAGCGGTTCGTGTCTCAAACCGCTTCTAGATCTCTAGAAGCGGTTCTAGACACAAACCACTTCTAGAGATGGGACTCCAGAAGGGGTTCGTGTCAAGAACCGCTTCTAGAGACCCCCTCTCGCCCGTTGCCCACAAACCGCTTGTGGCACGTAGAGCACAAGCGGTGCGCACCTAACCGCTTGTGATAGACCGGTTGTGAAGGCCGGTTCTGTAGTAGTGTAGGACGGTCTTGCCCGAAGAACAAAATCAATGAGCAAACTCTCAAATTATACTCAAGCACGGAACCACAATTAAACATTTTCTTTTCTCACACTAGAAAGCAAAGTAAATCTCGATTCATTTAACAAGGCTAGTTACTTTCCTCAACTTGAAATCAAAGCAATAAAATGCATAGCAAGGAAATATTCAACTGAGAAGAGAAACTTCACACAAACTTTATTCAAAAGCAGTCACAAAATCAAAGAGAACTCCATTCTCTTAACAACATAAACCATGCCCCTCACCTTGAGCCCTAAGGTGGAAAGCTTCACATCGAAGAATCACTCGATTAAAAGCAACACAACTCACTAATCCAAAGAAGACCATCTTGCTTTTATCCAAGTAAAACCCCTCACACTAATCCCATAGAATCACTTGCAAAACATTCACCAGATTCACATGTTGAAATACGTGCCAACACATCACCAACCATGGAAACAATCCATGAAGACTTTCTCATTCACATGCTCATATACTTCTTCAGTCACATTCTCATTTATGCAATGCAATGCAATGCATCATGCCTCTTTACTTAGCACATACCGGTATTGCCGAGCACCACCCGTCGATGCGTGCCCTCAAACCCAACCATCCCGATGAAGGGGCCTGCCGAACAGGACTTGCCCGCTACCTAGTAGCGGGTCCTACGCTTAACACCGCTCCCATCCACGCCAGTGGATGGGACTACGGGGTAGGATCTCTGAGGACTCCGGGTTAGTCATATATTCCATATGACTTTCTCACCGACCTGGCTCGATGCACTTTTCATGAATGCACTTATGCAAATGCCATTCCCAACATTCTTATGCATATTCTCCACATTTATATCTTTATGATCACAATTAATTTCTATACTCTTATAAATACCATACTCGCAAACTATGGCCACAAACAAGCCATTCTCCCAGATAGACATTTATCAAAGACAAAAACCCATCATTCATACAACCATTCCATATATATTCATTCTTTAATTTCGCATCGATTAAATCATTTTGTCGATCCACCATTCAACTGACTCATAAGCAATATAAATCAACAACTCTCATGCCTTGGCGCTAATATACTCCGGTACTTCACATCAATATCTTGCTAAAATAAATTCATCCATAAAAGATTCTAGACCCTCTCAATCTTGATCAATACTAGACTTACCGGAACACAAATTTTGAACCTCCAAACAATTTTCATGATTCACCACCGTTGTAATAACTCTAATCAACTTTTTCACCTTAAAATCACCTACCATTCCAATTAGTCATTCTGCACCACGCAATAAATGTGGTTGTCTTTAAATAACCAACAAGAACCAAAGATACCAACGAAACCGAAATCCAGAACGGTAAAAGAAATCCGACCTTCTCCACCCACTCTCTAAACTATGCCACCACAACCGACAACCCTCACCTTGAGAGGTTCCCAAACTTCCGGTGGTGGCCCTACCCAGCCACAACCACACCAACAACCAAGGCCCTTAACAGGGTCAAAAGTACACAGGCGAAAGCATAATGATTCAAACAATCCCTTTTTATAATCAAAGCAATATACACAATAATTTAACATTCGTGTAATGCAATGATACCCATCCCTTCCTACTGTGCACCTGAGTGTGTCAAGTTTTAATTAATGAACCACGCTATTCAAGATTTTAAGGTTATTGCCTTGAGGCCAAATTTTAAAAGTAGATACCTATGCCATGTTTCTAATTTCACGTAGAAAAATTTTAGTTTACTCTAGAGTAATTTGCTAAGTTCACATACCACGGACCTAAAGCCCTCTCGATACCAATGTAACACCCAGGACGTAAACGCGCATACGAATGATACCAAAAACTCTAAATAATCAATGACACCTCTTGAAAAATGAAAACAACCTCTAAAACTCTTAAAACTGGATTAAAACTAACCCATCGAAATTTACAAAATTTCGGCATGACCTCTTTAGAAAGTAGGACATCCACTCGTGAGATGAAAAACATTTGCGATTCGATGATATTATTCTAGCAGGTCCTTAGTTAACCAATCACACATCCAAAAGGAATTAGGAAACTCCACCACATAAAACATTACAGGACAGAAACTCATTAAACATAACTGCGAACAGCCCTTTACAATAATTTACTCGAGCTATCTATAACAAAACTATACATCAACATAATGGAGAGGTGATGATGCAAAACGTGATTGTGCTACTACCGCCTTCCATGCATGCCAGTTTCAAGGTACCTGCAACAACACAACTAACAAGTGTGAGTCGATGACTCAGCAAAGTACACGAGAGCAACAATTCCAATTTATCGTAAGTAAAACAAGAGCTTAACCATAAGAGCAAGTAACACAAATGAAACAACATCCAGACAAAACAAATTTATACCCATTTGAAACAATAACTTGACCATACCAACATTTTTGAAATCAAGACATCAACTTGATAATAAAACCATAAATCCTGGCGTCTCCGACACAACCACCCTTTTCTTTGCAACTCAAACCATTTTCATCAATTCTTATTGAAATTAAGTAACTCGACTTCACTCCACGATATCCATACAACGTAACTAGCAAGGCAAAGAAATCGCTAATTCATCAAATTCATTTCAATCTCCCTTTTGGTTGAGTCCACGACTTAACCTTCCTTTATCATAATCGCAACCCACATGACATACCATTACCACAAAACTCATTATTAAAGATGCAATGCACATGAATGCTCTTCTCGATGCATGTCTTTGAGTCTTTAGAGTGCACACCGTCGGTGTGCACCCTCACGTCCCTTCCATCCCGTGGAAGGTACCTACTCTTCTTGTCTTACTCCCATTAAGCCTTGATGAATGAGACTGCGAGGTAGGACTTTCGTGTTCACTACGTGTGAACACAGAGGCTCGTGTCGAATGGGTCGCCTCTTCCTTTAATGAATGCATAGTGCAATTTACATGAATGAAATGCAACCTTTCATTCATTACCAACACTAACATAACCACATACATAAACATAGCCAATTCTCACATTCATAAGTTGCCAGCAGTACTAATCTAATCGGATTCAACAATCAGACATGGCAACACAATACAATGATTCTGTCATGCAATCAATGCCATTAATTTCAAACTACATTCATAATCATCTAATCGATTCGCACACATACACCATTCCATTCCCCGGACGGGGCATAGTTAAGTACAACTCTTGTAAATCAACCACGAGTATACACGTACCCCATACTCGCTACTCACTGCAATATTAACAAAGGTACAATAAACTCACCGAGATGAAGGCTTACAAGTGACCACTCGAATCCAATAGTTAATCATGTCCTCGAAGGGACGATCACTTATAACTCATACTTGCCATAATCAATAGAAATTAGCCATGAATAGATAAATAACAACAAACAATTCAATTAGGCACCCTACTCGATGTACTTGCCTTTACCGACGCGTGAGGCAACTCAGGGTCGAGACCACCCCCGAAGACACTCTCCCTGAAAACAACGTTACGCACAAGAACAGATCAAGGTCCGACTCAATACCTCAATGCACGCGAAAACTCAACTTTTGCCAAAAAGTCCCAATTCCACTAATGGGAACTCAAGGCAACCCACTAGGCAATGGACATTAAACCTTAATAATAGGAGAACACACCGACAACTCACTCAATTTGGGGATCTCATGCATAACCATTACAAATTAAGCTAATATACAAATGTATGCTTATAATCAAATGGCAGTAAATAATTCTTAACTCACACATTTGAATTGAGCCATACAAAAGTAATAAGGATCAAATATGACATAATATTCACAACCATTACCAGGGTAAGAATGATATTACAGAAGCTCATACACAAATAACACACACATATATATATATATATATAACAATCCATAAACAACAGCACATAAAGCCCTCAAGAACCTAATACTGATAAACATAATTTCTTTATAGTAATTTCCTCCTTAACCTGCATTTCATTGTTCTATTGCTCCAACATCTAGATAGTGTAGACATCTTAATACAGATAGTACTTGTAAAATAAAGCGATAGACAATACACTACATCTTTTTTTTGACATAGCTTTGCAGTCATGCTGAAAAAGGCAAGAAAACACTTGGGCACTTGGCCAGGTCAAACATCAATTTTCTTTCAATGTGCTCAGTTCACATACTATCTCAAATCAAGAAAATGCCAAGCCAACAGTGCATGCTTGCAGTTGTTCCAGTGGTTTCTGAGCACCTATTGGACTTTTTGTTAACTAAACATTATCGAGCCTTATTTGGCATGAGTTTAGCCATTTGTAGGTAGGACTCAGTAAAAGGTTAGAACCCACTTTTCCTTCAAGTTGCTTATTTGGATCATATTGTCATAAGGACTACTAATGCAACATAGTCAGAACTTTTGAGAAGGCTGCCCACAGGAATTTCAACTATTAAATTTGATTCCACATCTAAAATGCCAGAATCGAACTAGCAGGATGCAACAACTAAATTACAATTTAGTACGAACACCATAATCAAATCACAGAAAGATGCATGTGCACATTTCATCAAACACCTTGTCTACAACAATTCATCCACACTAGAACTTCACCTCCACTTACCACCAAGGAGTAGTGGCGTATCCAGGATTTTGGGTATGGGTGGTCTAACTTGGCATAAATTTTTTAAATACCATAAATCTAACATGCCAATATACAATACAAGTATAGAATTTACCAAAAGTGCATCATGATATATTAATAAGGTGTCTTACGAACATCTTAAAATCAACAACTAAGTATGAAATTTGACTTAAAGAAACTTACACGACTACAATAATTTGAAGAAGATTACAGTACTACTTCTTGTTGGGTCTACGCTTTCTAATGGCCATGAAAGTATCCATTATATCTTCTTCATTCACTTTAAAGAAAATATCTCGCTCAATGAATGTGACTAGACAATCGTCCAAAAGACTATTACCCATCCTATTTCTCAATGAATGATTGCGTGGAAGCTAAAATCAAAATTTTGATTATTTTTGAAACACCCCAATTAACTGATTCGGATTCGACAAAAATAGATTAACCTATGTTCACTAAAACAGTAATTTCTGATGATCCCACCGTTAGATCGATGTGAAATTTTAACTACTGAAACTATACTCAATTTTCAAGCTAATACAACAAAAATCAGCTCGATCGGATCTAAAGTTATTTTCTTCTCAATTGAATCAAACGCCAGACCAAATAAAAATAGATTGACTCATGTTCACCAAAATAATAATTTCCAAAGATCCTACCGTTGGATTGTTGTGAAATTTTAACTATAGAAACTAGATGCAATTTTGAAATTGACACAACAAGAATCAATCCGATCGGATCAACGGATCTAAAGATATTACCTTCGCAATATGACTGTCTCAGTAATGACGGGAATTGATCTTAGAGTAATGACAGAAATTGATCTTAAATTTTTGGGTGGGCCCCGGCCCACCCTCTGGATCCTCCAGTGCCAAGGAGGAGAGGAAGGAGGTGGAGGTGCCGCCGACTGGAGGGGTGCGACGCCAGCCGCCAGAGGAAGGAGGCACCACATCCATTTCTTCTGTGATTCTTCTTCTTCTTGCCGCTATTAGGTCTGCTACTACATTGTTGCACTGCTCTTGCCGGTTACTCTTCTTCTTTGCTCAGCAAGGGAGAGGAGAGGGGCGCTGATCCAGGGAAGCTCGCTGTCCAGGGAGGCGGCGCAGGGCGGAAGGGAGACTGGAGGGAGTCGGCAGGGCTGGCGTCGGCCTAGAGGGGACTCGGCAGAAGGAGCTGGGGCGCAGAGAGGAGGCGCTCAGCCTGGAGGCACTCGGCCTGGAGGAAGCCAGGGGCTGCAGGGAGAAGGAGGAGCCTGGAAGCTGGACACTCGGGAGATGAAACCTGCTGTGCGGTCAAGAGGATTGGGGAAAAAACTGCCAGTCAAAACAATTTCAGCCACCCAAGGAAGAAAGAGAGAGAGAGAGGTTAGGTGAGGGAGGGGAAATTCCTAAAAAACCCCCCAAACCAAAGTCCATCTTTTAACCAATAGCGCGAACCAAATAATTTAATTCTTGGCGCGAAAAGACAAATGTCAGGAAAAGACAACTTACCACAAAACAATACGGCTCGAAAGATACTTCAACCGAAAAAAACTAGCACAATTACCAAAACCCTAGCAAAAGAGATTTGCAGCACAATAAAAGCTTCAAAAGCGCGACGATAAATATTTTCTCCCGAATACAAATCCCTGAATCACGAAGGTGGAATCATTACCGGCCGAAAACCATAGCAAAAGAGATTTGCGGCATTACACGAGTGCTAATCAAGCCTCAATTCGGAACCTTTCTTTTGCAGATCATCGATTTTCGCCGGTCTTCTTCTCTAGCTCAGGTGCACCGTGGACGGGCGTCTCCGCTTCATCCCTGATGCCGTTTTCAAGTGAAATGGAGCTCCCTCGCCTCACTGATGCTCACTGAGTGCTTACTGAGCCGATGGATCGCCGGCGTTGAGCCTTTGACGGAGACCCGTGGCGGCCGCCGCACGCGCACGTGGACGAGTGTGCTCCCGGCCATCCCGAGCTGAATGGGTACCACCATCGGACTCCCCTCGCCGCGCTAATGCTGTGGGTGCCACCCATTCCAGCGTTCCGGCAGCCGTTCGCCGGCGGTGAGCCCAAAATCTCCTTCCTCTGTTTCTGTCGCTGCCAGGTGGTCCCCGCTCGTCAGTGGGTGGCCTTGTGCCTCTGCCAGTGGGGTTCGGTTGTCAGGGATGGATGCGGTTTAAGCCCAAAAAGGGAAGGCGTATTCTCCAGAGGGAATGCGCCATTTCCATTTTTGGAAAGTCTGGATTTTGAGGGAATTTTTATACCCGTGAGGATTCAAGTTTGAATATCTTTTGAACCAACGGTCCAATTTGAGTGAAATAAATTTTAAAATTCGTGTAAAATCCAGTAGAATTAGAATATGCAAAAAATGTTTTTAGAATAATCACTGTGTGATTTTTAGTAAATGAAATACATGAGAAAAGCTTTATGTCTTAAGAAATTAATGATTTTAACTTTAGGCAAAATGAAGAAAAGTGGATTTTTATGAAACCACGATACTATTAATAGCTTAAAAATGTAAAGTAATGGTATTTAAGTGGAGATATTCCAGAGCTTAATAAATCTTTAAGAGAAACAATGTCACATGTATATTTAAAAAATGAATGTCTACTTAAATAGAGTAGAAATGTTGCATGATCGGGAATAATAAATGGCAAAATTTGACAATTACGTGATGGCATTGAACTCAATTGAGTTTACGGTTATGCATACATATCCTTGCATGCATAATCATACATATGCTATTATATATATATATGAAGATTCATATATATGTTCTAGCAATGAGATTGCTGTCAATAGCTATAATCTAATTACAATGTTGCTTCAAATCTGAATCTATTCAAGAGGGTCAAGAATCTGTTAAACCTGAATTGATTAAATCATTATAATCTTAACCTATTTTTGTGTCTTGAATTCAAAAATATAAATAAAAGAAATCACAATCTTTGCATCTTGAATTCGTAAAATAAAAATAATGAACTCAATTAAGCAACTCTGTTTGTGTGTTAAATTTATTTATTCTTGCTATCTACTTTCTTTTTGCCCTTTTTAGTTGCTAATTGCTGCTTGTCTGCCTTGTCTTGCGACGTGTAGACGTGGACGTGCCTGACAAGGAGGACGATCTTGCAGCCGATCCTGAGTTTGAGCCTGACAGTGCAGAGCAAGGCAAGCAACCCTTTGATCATGTTGAACCCGATAATTCACCTACGATATGTTATTTTTGCAACTGTGTTATGCATGCGACAGCACAGTGTGGGGCTCGGCCCGACACTGTAGCTAACGAATTTCTTTGCTTTTCTCAATAAAAATAATTGCAGAAATTCAAGGTAATTAATTAGGGCACTAAAAATACTTGAAAAATTCTAGAAAAATTCTAGAAAATATTTCAGAGCATTTTGAGCCTAAATAAAATATTTTCATTTATTTTTGATAATTACTTTTTCTGATGTTCATTAAACAAGAGAAGGATAACTCAATTTAATTTCAAATAAATCCAATAAATTCCCAAAAATTCAGATAAATTCAAATAAATGCAAATAAATTTTAATTAATTCTCAAAAATTCAAATAACTCCAAAATTAAAATCAGGCCAAATTTTGGGACGTTACAAACCTACCCCCCTTAACAGAATCTCGTCCCTGAGATTTGAGGCTTAACTAGAGAATAGGTTTGGGAATTCCTTTTTAAGATCTTCTCGTTCCCAAGTGGCCTCGCTTTCTGCATGATTGCTCCACTGAACTCTGCAGAAACGGGTTGTCTTGCTCCTGGTTTTCCGATCCACTGTATCCAGAATTTTTATCGGTTGTTCTTTATAAGTCAAGTCTTCCTGTCGTTCAACTTCTTCTAGCGATGTTTGTTCTTCAAGCACTCGGAGACACTTCTTGAGTTGCGATACATGAAAGACATCGTGTACCCCTGCTAATGACTGCGGTAACTCCAGTTGATACGCGACTTCACCTTTACGGCTTATGATCTTGAACGGTCCTACATATCTCGGTGCAAGTTTACCCTTTTTGTGAAACCTCTGGACTCCCTTGAGGGGTGTAACTCTGAGATACACATAATCTTCAGGTTCAAAACTCAGATCCCTGCGATGATTGTCTGCGTAGCTCTTCTGCCTTGACTGCGCGATTTTCAACCTTTCCCTGATCAGTGCTATTTGCTCTTGACTTCTTGGGTATGTCGGTCCAAGACACAACGCTCACCATCTCATTCAATTTAACGGCGTCCTACAAGGTTGACCATACTGGCTCGAAGGCGACATCTGAAGACTAGCCTGATAACTGTTGTTGTAACTAAACTCTGCATACGGCAAACATTTATCCCAAGTCGACGTATATGCTAACGCATAGGCTCTTAACATATCTTCTAATATCTGGTTGATTCTTTCAGTCTGCCCATCTGTCTGTGGATGATAAGCTGTACTGAAGTTCAAGCGGGTGCCCATTGCTGTATGCAATTTATCCCAAAATCTAGAGGTAAATTGGGTACCTCTGTCCGATACTATCTTCTTTGGCACTCCATGCAAACAAACGATTCTTGCCATGTATAGCTCTGCCAACTTATCTCCTGAATAAGTTGTCTTTACCGGTATGAAGTGTGCAACCTTCGTCAAGCGATCCACTATGACCCATATGGAGTCATAACCTCCTTGCGTCCTTGGCAATCCGGTGATGAAATCCATTCCAATTTCTTCCCATTTCCACTCTGGTATTTTTAATGGTTGTAGCAGTCCTGCTGGTTTTTGATTCATAGCTTTGACTCGCTGGCATACATCACACAGCGCTACATGTTCAGCTACTTCCCTTTTCATATTCGGCCACCAGAATCTCTCTTTTAAATCTTGGTACATTTTTGCACTTCCTGGGTGAATCGAATACTTGGAGTCGTCAGCCTCTTCTAGTATTAGCTGCTTTAACTCCTTTTTGTTAGGTACACAGATGCGCTCCTTCATCCATAACGTGCCTTGTTCGTCTATCTTGAATTCCTTCGCTTGGCCTTCCTCCATTTTGGACTTGATTCTCTCGATCTTCTCATCATTTTTCTGTCCTTCCCTGATCTGGTCTTCCAAGATTGGTTTTACTTCTAACGCGGCTACAAATCCTTCCGGAACGACTTCCAACTTCAACCTTTGGAAATCCTTGTACAGTTCTTTCTGGCTTTCTCCTTCCATCATATTCTAGCTATGACTCTTCCGACTCAAGGCATCAGCCACTACATTTGCCTTGCCGGGATGATAATGGATACCCATGTTGTAATCCTTGATCAGTTCTAGCCATCTCCTTTGCCTCATGTTCAGGTCAGATTGGGTGAAGATGTATTTAAGGCTTTTATGGTCTGTGTACACCTCACATCTATTACCAATAAGATAGTGACGCCATATCTTCAAGGCATGCACTACGGCTGCTAGTTCCAGATCGTGTGTCGGGTAATTCCCTTCATGTGGCCTTAGTTGCCTTGACGCGTAAGCTACTACCTTTCCATTCTGCATTAACACGCATCCGAGTCCTTGGCGTGATGCATCACAGAAAACATCAAAACTCTGATGCACATCTGGTTGAACTAGTACTGACGCTGATGTCAGTCGTTTCTTCAATTCTTGGAAACTCTTCTCACAATCTGGTGTCCAAACAAATTTCTTCTCTTTCTTAAGCAATTGCGTAAGGGGTCTAGCAATTATCGAAAATCCTTCTATAAATCGGCGGTAATAACCAGCCATCCCAAGAAAACTCCGAACCTGCGTAACCGACTGCAGTGGTTCCCAATGTAGTACGGTCTCAACCTTGCTTGGGTCCACTGCAATTCCCTCGGCGGTCATTACATGCCCTAGGAAGTCTACTTTGCTCTTCCAGAAGTCACATTTATTGAACTTTGCATATAACTGTTGCTCTCTTAGCTTCTCCAGCACTAACCTCAGATGTTGGGCGTGCTCTTCATCTGTCCTTGAGTAAACTAGAATATCGTCTATGAATACGACCACAAATTTATCTAAATATTCCATAAATACCTTGTTCATCAAGTTCATAAAGTAGGCAGGTGCATTCGTCAATCCAAATGACATGACGGTGAACTCATAGTGTCCATATCTTGAAGAAAATGCAGTCTTGGGTATGTCTTCGGTCTTGATTTTCAACCGGTGGTATCCTGACCTAAGGTCGATCTTGGAGAATACTCCTGCTCCTCTTAGTTGATCAAAAAGATCATCTATCCGGGGTAACGGGTATTTATTCTTTATCGTTACTTCGTTAAGCGCACGATAATCTACACACATCCGAAAACTCCCATCCTTTTTCTTAACGAATAGAACCGGTGCTCCCCAGGGTGACGAGCTTGGTCTGATAAATCCTTTCTCTAATAACTCCTCAATCTGCTTTTTCATTTCTACCAATTCTTCGGTGGACATCCGATATGGTCTCTTTGCTATTGGTGCGGTTCCTGGTACTAGATCAATGACAAACTCTATGTCTCTGTCTGGCGGCATTCCTGGTAATTCCTCGGGAAAAACATCTGGGTATTCACTGACCACTGGTACATCCATTACACTGACGGTCTCCAAATTGTTTACCATCAATTGACCTTCTTGAACTGCCACTGCTTGAAATTTCACTTTTCTACCATCGGGGCTCTCAATAGACACAACTCTTCGCCCGCAGTCTAATACAGCCTTATGCTTAGTCAACCAATCCATTCCCAGGATTACGTCCAGGGTTTGGGTATCTAAGATGATAAGGTTCGCTAGGAACTCTACTCCTTTTATTAGTAGCTTAACTCCAGAACATTCGATCTTAGAACGGAGTTCTGATCCAGGGGTTTGAACTAAAAGCGTACTTTTAAGGTTAACAATATCCAGATCATTTGTCATGGCAAAATCTTGAGAAACGAACGAATGTGAAGCTCCTGAATCAAATAATCATGGCGGCCTTGAGTTGACTAGGAACTTACCGAGCACGACATCCGTAGCATTCTGGACTTCGTCTGCGGAGATATGGTTGATTCGGCCTCGCATGAATGCCTGCGGTGTAGCTCTAGATTGGGCAGGTCCTCGGCTTCCTCCTTGGACAGGGGTTTTAGCAGGCGTGTTTCCTAAGTTGGAGCGCACTGGTGTCACGCCTCCCTTCTTAGGGCACATATTGGCGAAATGCCCGGTCTCATTGCAATTATAGCAGCATCTTCCTGACATCTGCTGATTTCCTCCGCTCTGGTTAACAACCTTGACTGGGGTCTAAGGGGTTTGTCCAGCTGGTCTTGACATTGGCGGCGGTGTCGACAACGTTTCCTTGCTGAAATCTAGAGAACTGCTGGGGTATCATTCTTGACTTCTGCTGGCCATGGCGTCCTCCTTGCTGAGCCATGGGGCGCTTGCGATTATCATCAAGCTCCTTGCGCTTATCCTCCAGTATGAGTGCCTTATTTACTAATTCTTGGAAATCCGGGAAGGTGTGGGTGATCAAACCCACCTGCAAACCGGTGTTAAGTCCCTTCATAAAGCGAGACTGCCTTGCCTTATCCGTTATTCGTCTTCGGTAGCGTGGCGTGCAAAATTTGTGAATTTATTGAGATAATCGACCCTTTGTCTAGCCTCCTTGCTTCAGCGCTTTGAATTCCTCCTTTTTCAGCTCCATGATACCCTCTGGCACATGGTATTGACAAAAGGCTATGATAAATTCTTCCCATGTGATCTCCTGTGGGTTTTCCTGCGACGCGCAATAGTTTTCCCACCATTCCGCTGCTGTTCCCTCAAGCTGGTGAGAGGCATAGAGTACCCTCTCATTTCCTTCACACTGTGTTATGTGCAATTTCCTTTCGATGGTTCTTAACCGTTAAATGCGCCTCTAGTGGTGGCATTGCACGAGAACGTCGTGATCGCGTCCTCATAAATTCGGACAATCTTGAATAGGGACGTGGCCCATTGTTATTAGCTTGGTTGTTGGTGACGGCCTGAGTGTTGATTTGTTGTCTTGTTGCCATCATTGTTTGCATTAATCGTGTTTGTGCCGCGAAATGCTCCTAGGTTACGCATATCGACTAGCGGTCTTTGCTGTGGTGGTGGTGTCTTGCTCGGCTGCCTCTGAGGCGAACCACGCCTCCGCTCCGTTGTTGCAGTGTTCACCATCTGCTGATTGCTTCGATGGTTTAGAGATAAGGGGGAAAAGAATAGGCAAGTATAGGAACTTATACGGGGAAACAGGTGTAACTTAAAACACTTAAATATTAAAGCATAAATAATAGCAAGTATGGTTTCTTACATAGCCTAAGGACTTTGCAACCATCAAGCCGTCACAACATCACATCAAATTGTTCATTACATCACATCGCACATCTAAGTTCGAATTTAAAGACACGACTCAACACAGGTGAGTCTCAACGCAAAAGCTGATCCCTGCAACTCTGAAAAAGCTCACACCTTGAGCCAACCCGGCTGCGGCTCGCCGATCACGTAGACTGGCGGGTGAGCTGGCATCGGGGCAAACTGATCCCCATGCCCTCCCAGATCGATGCACCGGGGCACCACTGCCTTTGGACCTCTGGCGCGGGCGCTGGCTCCTGCTCCTCCGGCTCCTCGTCCTCGTCGTCGAGCTCCATGACAGCGTCCAGCTCCCCGTGGCCGTAGAGAGCCTCCTCCAGCTCGGCGATCCTTTGGACGGCGTGCATCCTGGTCTCTCGCAGGGCCACCTCGGTCTCCTCTAGAATGCGGTACACAGCTTGCAGCTCTGTGGTCGTAGCATCCATCACCTCCTCCTGAGCCGCGGCGAACCGGCCCAAGTTCACGATGGCGGCATCGTCCTCCAGCTCCAAGCGCGCCTGAAGGGGTCCTCCCGCATGCGGGTGCACACGGAAAGCAGTGTCCAACAGCTCGAAGCCGTAGTCCCTACTAACCCGACGCAAAGCAACCCGGGCACACTCCTGTATGCCCGCCATGTAGCTAGCTCGCTTCACCGAGAGGTGGAGCGGACGACTGGCACGCGCGTGCTCTCGCGCGTACACGGTGAGGGTCGTCTCCCAACCATGATTGATCCCGTTGACCGTCCAGGTGTGGGATCGGTAGAGAGGGCGGTCGAAGCCTCCCAACACCTGAAGCATCCTCCAGAGCTCAGCAGCGTAGCCACCGTGACGCTCGCCGAAGGAGTGAACCATCCGCATCTGCCAAAGCAACGCGTCAGAATAACAATTTTAAAAGAATACAACAGTAATAGCAAAATACAGCAGAGGTATGAAGTAAGGAAGAAAGGATGAGTCGAGATTTCATTGATTATTCTTGTCCAACTTTTTTCCTTTAGAAATTAGCTTTTATCCTTTCTAAAACGGCCAGTCTAACTAGGGTTAAGTCCTACAGTTAGTATGGCTCTGATACCATCCCTGTCGTGCCCCGAATTTACGGATTCGGACACTCTGTGTATACTGTACTAGTCCAGGATCACGCTAGTACACACAGGCTAAACAGGTTGAAGTACCACAATCATACACAGCGGAATTTAATAATAAAGTACTTCAATCATGAATAATAACGAGTTACATGGCCTTATGGCCACCTTACAATAATTTGCCACGCAGGGCGATAAATATCAAAGTAGCACAAGTTTATCAGCGGAAGCAAAAGTAAAACAATGAACCCTTCAACCACAGGCTACTGAGTGTGGCTCAACCCCTTAGTCCTCTCGGCCTTCGATGAACTCCTCCTCCCAAGCTGGCACAACTTCATCTTCTGAGGTTTTTGTCGATGCAAGGGTGAGTATGCAACATACTCAACAAGTCATGCACAATGTAGGTCTATTACTATATGCATGGCTCATCCCAAAGGAAAGGTTTAATTGATTATTTTTCTTAAAGCAGCATTTCTTTTAACAGGTAATCCTATTAGATTAAAAAGCAGTAAAACCAATATTTTTAATAATTAATTTCTCAATTCTTTTCCAAGAGTTTGGCACACAGCCCTAGTTTGATTCATCAGCTTTTGGCACACAGCCGCCCATTCCACGTTTTTATTTTTAAAATCTAACCCTTGACTGTAATCACCGAGCATTGTCCAGTACCGCGGACGCGGCTATTCGAATAGATTCACACACACACTCTGCAGAGGCTATACACTTTACCCACAGGATACAGTCGCTCACCACACAGGTGATTGATTGCAACAAAGTCTTTCAGAGACTAACACTTAACCAGTGAACCTCTCCAGTATTGCCTTTCTAACACTTCCCTCACATAGAGCCAAAGTTTAGAACAGACGTATACCGTTAGATGGGTACCAAGCCGCAGCACAGGTACGCTCCCCCATACGGTTACATTTTGTGGAACAGTCACCCCGAGGTATCAAAGGAAAGATATTAGAGACCTACTCAACTAGGTCCGTCCCATTCCGGACAAGTGGTTGTACGAGAAACTCAGTTCAAAGGCTTGCAAGGTAAAGTCCTTAACTGTCCCGGGCAAGACTTCCATTTTATACTACTCGGCACACAGCCTTCATAATTTTTCATACAACCCGTTGCCACACAGGCCCACCTGGCACGAAGCCTTCTCGCCACTTGCCCCGGTCCAAAACATTTCCCACCCCGGGTTTGCATTTATGCAACACATGCCAATGCCCACTTCATTGCACGAGTAGAACCACACAGGTCGCTACCCTCAATTCCAGTTCATGACATCATCGCATTATTTCAAAATCGTTCCATAATGTTTAGTCAACATTTGTTTGCAATTTGAAAGACATTCAACGATATAAGCGAGGTAGCGACTAATCACGGTCTAGCCTCCGTGTTGGCTTGTAATAGCATCCAACTCCATTTAACTTATTAGGTTAACAAGGATTTCAGGGCATACAATGAGTATTAACAAGGTGGCGTAACAAGATAGGTATTTTAGCTACCATTCCCACATAAGCAACATCATTTTTACTTAACATAGCATGCAGTACTTGAATCAAAATATATTTTTGAAATCTAGGTGTGAAATGATCAAAGCATGACTTGCCTTCAAATAGCAGCTGGTTCTGGTCCGAGATCTGCGACGGGTCTTCAAATTCTCCTCGGCGATTTCCTAAGAACTCCTGAGTCTACTCGTATCAAGCAAACACACAATAAATAAACAATACAGACAGAAAGACCATAACCAAAAATAAAATAAAAATCACCAATAAATAGTTCACATTTTTACAAATTTTTGGGCACTGGAATCACCCAAATTCGAGTTAAAATGCGAAAATTATAGCATTTACAAATTTGCTGAAATTCAAATGATGAATAATCGAATTATTCCATTTATTTTTCCACTGGAAATCCAGATTAATCCCCGGCGACATCGTCGCCGGCACGAGGCCTCCGTCGGTGCGGATCTTGACATGCGGACCGGGATGACGTCATGCTAACGTCGGACGATGACCGCGGTCCACCCATCGACAAGTGGGCGATAAACAAGATGCTTGGACTAACCCGAAGCTGACATGCGGCGAGAAAGCATCAAGCCACGCCTACGCGATTTTCGGACCATTGGATTCGAATCCGACGGCCGAGACTTAACCGAGCGATACACTATTACTACGCCTACGTGGCCTTACCTCGATCGCTGGATGGAGATCTGATGGTTGTGGTTGCTCACGAGGCGTCGAGGAAGAAGCGGTGGCGCTGGTCGCCGGACTTGGAGAAGACGGAGTGGGCGGCGGCGTTTCCGAGTGTTTCCGGTCGGAGGAAGTGGCTTGCTGAACGCGGCTCGGCTTGGTGAACTCAGTGGAGGTTTCGGCGGCAGTGGCGAACAACGGCGAAAGGTGAAGAAGAATGCGCGGTGAGGTTTGAACCGGTGAGCTATCACGGGAAGCTAGAGTGCACGAGAGCTAACGGCCGAACGGACCAAATGAGCGGGGCGAGGAGACTAATTTAATGAGCGGCAACAGACGGTCGTCGAGATGCCTTGAAACGCATGCAAATCTCCTCGGCCAACAGTCGACGGCGGCGCTCTGCTCGCACACTCCCGAGGCGGCGCGATCAACGTCCACCGTCCGATCGGCATCCAACGGCGTGGAGCAATGCGTCAATTAGGGTTTTTTGGTGACAGCACAGTGTTGGGCTCGGCCCGACACTATAGCTAACGAATTTCTTTGCTTTTCTCAATAAAAATAATTGTAGAAATTCAAGGTAATTAATTAGGGCACTAAAAATACTTGAAAAATTCTAGAAAATATTTCAGAGCATTTTGAGCCTAAATAAAATATTTCATTTATTTTTGATAATTACTTTTTCTGATGTTCATTAAACTAGAGAAGGATAACTCAATTTAATTTCAAATAAATCCAATAAATTCCCAAAAATTCAGATAAATTCAAATAAATGCAAATAAATTTTAATTAATTCTCAAAAATTCAAATAACTCCAAAATTAAAATCAAGCTAAATTTCGGGACGTTACAGTTTTGGTTTTTCCGCTATCGTGTTGTTGCTACTCTATTAATTCTAAGTGTTGTAAAAATTGCTCTGTATAATTAATGTTGTGCAGGATATAAATACCCTATTTGGTTGTGATATCGTTGTTGTAAACATGTGTGTTCTAGCTACTGATCCAGGGACAAGTACTGTATACACATGGAGGTTCCTGTTCATCGAGCTGGTCTCACAAACATTAATTATCGAGCCATAGAGTCTGTAGGAAAGCCCAAGGGTTAAGGTCATTAGTAAAAATCTAAAACTTAATTTATGTTGAGTTAGAAGTTCATCCCTCTACTAATAATGGAACTTAGCATATTTGCTGAACTTAGCATATTTGCTAATTTTCTTATTTGTAGTCTCTTTTGTTTTCATAATTATGTATACTAATCTCACCTCCTCCTCTATTTTATTGTTGTAGATGGCGCGATTTGTGCCCTGTCATGAGTCAACGGAGGTGGAACCAGCAGGAATGATGGGAGCATTGCGTAATCTGTTGGAGGCCTATCACTTTGAAGGCCATCCTCGCTACGTAGTGTTTCAAGCTTACCTTAGTTCGGAGACGAAGGAATTCGCCACTAGGGTGTTTGTGCCCCCTAGACCTGCAGTTAATGAGGGAGAGAGTTTTGTTGGCTTCAGGTCATCGATAGATGCGTCAATGAATGAGGCGGCGTATCTAGCGATTGTTCACCTTAGGCATCCTCTCCCAGATTTAGATCCCGCTTACTATTACTTACCTGGGAGACCGGTAGCGGGAGGTACTGTGTATAGGGATTCTAGTAGTGTTAATAATGTTAGCCTGCGAGTCACGGTAGATTTTATAAATAGGCTAGATCAGCACTATGTGCAGTTAGCGCAGGAGCTTAGGGAGACACGTGAGCGTATGGCATATCTAGAGACCACTTTAGCATCGGGCGTGGTGAGAGGTACTGTGCCACGTTCAGTGCTAAGTGGTGGTTCCCTACAAATACCATCCACTCAGCGCGCCCCACCGGCCTCGTATGTACCTACTATGGGTAGATCCCGAGGTGCTAGGATGTCTAGTATAGGTAGTTTGCCGCGTCTAGTGAATGACAAGGGAATAAATCCCGGTAGTACGTGTATGTATCATCCCGCGTCTCCTTGTGTATATCGGCGCAGGGAGTATGTGTCCAAGGTCTTAGGTGAGAATCAGTAGGATGATAAGAGAGTTGTGAAAACTTTTGTATTAATATGCATGGTGAGATGTAAGTTTATCTTTTGCTGTAAACTTGTGAAGTTGGGGCTGAAATTACTAGTGTATGTGTCTCTTTATCTTAGGATGTAATATATTGGGATGACTGTATAATTAAAAGTTTAATGTAGTTCTGTTGTAATTATTTGCTCTAAAAATATTATTGGGTACTGATCCAATTATTTTGAATTTTACAGATGGCAAACAACATAGTGTGGTCAGATGTGGCGAGGGAGTTTGCAGTTGATTTCGGTCATAAGAGAAGTAAACCTATTTTTAGCATAAGGCAAACTCCGGTTGGG
This sequence comes from Guadua angustifolia, assembly GCA_036346375.1. Classification (NCBI taxonomy): domain Eukaryota; kingdom Viridiplantae; phylum Streptophyta; class Magnoliopsida; order Poales; family Poaceae; genus Guadua; species Guadua angustifolia. The sequence goes on along the minus strand of JAYEVE010000861.1, from coordinate 533,662 downwards.
TTTAAAGTTTGAGCTCACGCGACCACTCTCACTAGAGATTGAGTAGTGCAGCACCATGCAAAGCATTGCAATGAAACTAGACACCAGGTGATGTAGGAAATTGGTCGCAAACTGATGCGAAGGATGTGCAAAGTTCACAATATTAGTGTGGATGCTTACTTGCGCATATATGAGAATCTTAGGGGACTTAACGATCCTACGGTTGAGCCTAAGCCGCGCCGCACCAGGAATAAGCGTGAATATTTGCAACAATTTCAGCCCGCGGGTGCGCAAGATCAGTCGCTTTCACCCTCTAGTTCGAAAAGTAGTTGCGACGTGTTAGTGCCGCCGCCTTATCCCAAAAATCACGGTGTGATGATCTTGTCTAGCGACTCCAAGGACTAGCTGGAAGTGTGGTAAATTGTGGAGAATAGAAGCTTTGGCATGGGTAGAAGACAGCTAATAGAGTTGCATGGGTAGTGCCATATTTTGGTATTGTAGAGTGCTGGTTGTGAAATATGTATGTGTGTAATTCAGCACTGGAAGATAAGTGAGCATGTGTATATTTTAAGTACTGCAAGATGAGTAGTTGTAAAATAAGTGCATGCTATGTTATGGACAACTTTTGGTTATACAGTTTTCTGTGATTAAGTATGTGAATTTTCTCTCGCAAGTTTTAGCTATTAGAGTGGAAATTTACGATGAGATTATTCTTATGTTCAGTTAAATTTAAAACAAAGTAACCGTAAGAATGTGAAACGCATTTAGAAGACTAGAAGTAATTAATACATTCTTTTGTTGTCGGGTTCTAATAAAGATTGCGTGCAGGATGCGACCCACAAGATCATTGAGCCACATTTTGGAGGGCGAGGCTGAACAAAATGTTCGTACCCAACGGACAGGCGTTCCTACGCCAATGCAGTCGAACCCGCAGCATCCATCGACAAGGGCCTCAACATCTCGGGCCACTCGTCGTGAGCCATCCGCTACTCATCAGGAGCAAGATATTCCTGGTGAGTAGTTGCCAGAGCCGTCGACTATGGCGCAAGTCTTGGCTATGATGGAGCAGGGAAGGCAGACTCACACTTTGTTGCTGCAACAAATCGCTCAAGGTATAGCTACTCAGAATGCCAATCGGGGAGGCAATGGAGGGTCAAAGCTAAATGAATTCTTAAGAACCCAACCACCGGTGTTCTCGTCATCCACAGAGCCACTTGAAGCGGATGATTGGCTGTGGGCAATGGAGAATAAATTGAACATAGCCCAGTGTGATGAAAGGGAGAAAGTTCTGTATGCTTCTTATCAGTTGCAAGGAGATGCTGCTATTTGGTGGGAGAGCTATCAAGCGACTTTGCCAGAAGGCCGAGTAGTGTTATAGCCAGAATTCAAGACGGCTTTCCGTCGCACACATATACCGGCCAGCATAATTGAAGTAAAGAAGCGAGAGTTCTTGGATTTGAAGCAGGGTAATATGACTGTTATGGAGTATTTACATCGTTTCAATTACTTGTCTCGATATGCCACTCATGAGGTAGCTGATGAAGCTCGAAAGGTGGAGCGGTTTAGAGAGCACCTTAATGAAGAAATCAAGTGGGCTCTCATTGCTCAAGATATCCATGATTTTCAAACTCTAGTTGGTAAAGCAATCCGAGTGGAGCATGGCAGTAAGGATGTCCTGGAAAGCAGGAAGCGCAAGTGGCTTACGCGCAAGTCTGTTAATGTGGGATCATCTAGATCACAGGGTGGTCAGTCATCATCTGTTCGCCAACCCCCACCATAGATGCAGCGGACCCAGTGTCCAGCGCAGCAATTTCAGCGCGGCCAAGGGTAAGTGGCTCGTGCTCCTCAACAATAGTCATAGCGAGCCACTCGCTCTTCACAGCCAGTAAGGGCGACAACTACCGCTCAGAAGCTAGTGCCGAATGTCACCTGTTTTCATTGCAATGAGTGAGGGCATTATGCCAACTCCTGTCCTAAAAAGAAGACGATGCAGACTCATTCGCAGACTCAAGGGAGATCGCAGGGTGTTGGAAATCAGCAAGCTCAAAAGACAAGTCCAATGCCGGCACAAGGTGATGCTCTTGGGCACTTGCATCATGTCACTGCCGAAGAGGCCCAAGACGCACCTGATGTGGTGCTAGGTATGCTTCTTGTCCAATCCGCCCCTACCTTAGTGTTATTTGATTCTGGAGACTATCATTCATTTGTTTCTAAGAAATTCACAGAACAAAATCAATTGGAAATTTCCCTTTTGCCTACTTATATGGTTATTCACTCACCTGGAGCAACCATTAGGACTAGAAAATTTTGTCCTAATGTCAAGATAGAAATAGGAGAAGTATTGTTCTGTGCCAGTCTTATTGTCATAGAAACCTCGGGACTAGATGTAATTCTGGGTATGGATTGGTTAACAAAACACTAAGGTTACATAGACTGTGCTAATAAATCAGTAGCTCTCACAAACCAAAATGGTGTCTGAGTAGAATTCTCGTCCAGTGTTAAATCCTCCACACATCAACCGGTGTTATGTTCTGTAACTTCTTGCAAAATTAATCAAGTGCCTGTAGTTAATGAGTACCCTGATGTGTTTGCTAATGAATTGCTGGGAATGCCGCCGGACCGTGATATGGAGTTTGTTATTGATTTGGTGCCTGGAACTGCACCCATATCCAAGCGTCCATATCGAATGCCCCCTAATGACTTAATGGAACTGAAGAAGCAACTTAAAGAACAGCTAGATAAAGGTTTTATTCGTCCTAGTACTTCACCCTGGGGCAGTCCAGTCTTGTTTGTTGAAAAGAAGGATGGTGGTCTTCGTATGTGCGTGGACTATCGTATGTTAAATGACGTCACCATCAAAAACAAATATCCTCTTCCCCGCATAGATGATTTATTTGATCAACTAAATGGTGCTCAAGTATTTTCCAAAATAGATCTCAGACTGGGTTATTTTCAGTTGAAGATCAGGCCATCTGATATTCCTAAGACTGCATTCGTTACTCGTTACGGGTTGTACGAGTACACTATCATGTCATTTGGCCTCACAAATGCACCAGCGAGTTTTATGAATCTGATGAATAAAATTTTTATGGAGTACTTAGATAGATTTGTGGTAGTCTTCATCGATGATATTTTGATTTATTCCAAAAGTGAAGAAGAACATGCTCAGCACTTGCAAATGGTTCTTAGTAAATTGCGAGAAAATAAGCTTTATGTCAAATTTGAGAAGTGTGAATTTTGGCTAAAAGAAATAGCATTTCTTGGTCATGTTTTGTCAAGAGGAGGGGTTGCAGTTGATCCCGGCAACGTACAAACCGTATTAGCTTGGGAGAGGCTGCAATCAGTTCCAGAAATTCGAAGTTTTCTGGGAATGGCTGGATATTATCGCCGGTTCATTGAAAACTTTTCCAAAATTGCAAGGCTATTGACCCAGCTGTTAAAGAAAGAAAAGAAATTTATCTGGACTCCGGAATGTGAAGAAAGTTTTCGAGAGTTGAAAAAGAGGTTAACATCGGCCCCAGTACTAGTGTTACCTGATATCCATAAAAACTTTGAGGTATATTGTGATGCTTCACGACATGGTCTAGGGTGTGTATTAATGCAGGAGGGAAAAGTTGTTGCGTATGCTTCCCGACAATTTCGCCCTCATGAGCAGAATTACCCTACACATGATTTGGAGTTAGCCGCTGTTGTTCATGCTTTGAAAATATGGCGGCATTATCTTATTGGAAACCGGACTGAAATTTATACAGATCACAAAAGTCTTAAGTATTTCTTCACTCAGCCAGATTTGAATTTGAGGCAAAGGAGATGGTTAGAATTAATTAAAGATTATGACATTGGTATTCATTACCATCCGGGAAAAGCCAATGTTGTAGCAGATGCTCTCAGTCGGAAACTTTATTGCACTTGGATTTCTAATCAAGCTGATTTAATGAATGAATTTCAGAAGCTTAATCTAAATCTAGTTGAAGATGGTTATGTAGCTGCTCTTGATGTGCAACCTACCCTTAAGAACCAAATTAAAGCCGCACAACTTAAAGATGAAGCTGTTATTAAAATTCAGAATCAGTTGAAAGAAGGCAAGGAGTCTGAATTTACCATAGGCTCAGATGGGATAGTATTTCGAGGATCTCGGATTTATGTGCCGAATGATTGAAAAATCAAGAAATTAATTCTGTCTGAGGCACATGAGTCGCCATTATCCATTCATCTGGGAAGCACAAAAATGTACCAAGATCTTAAAAAGGAGTATTGGTGGCCTAGTATGAAGAAGGACATTGCTGAGTATGTCGCGAGATGCGATGTGTGTCAACGAGTTAAAGCTGAACATCAACGTCCAGCCGGGCTCCTTCAACCATTGCAAATTCCAGAATGGAAGTGGGACGATATTAGCATGGACTTTATCACTGGTTTACCCAGAACTCAAAAAGGAAATGACTCCATTTGGGTAATTATTGATCGATTGACAAATGTAGCTCATTTTATTCCTGTCAAAACTACTTATTCCGGGGATAAACTGGCTGAACTTTATATCAACAATATTGTGCGTTTGCACGTAGTCCCAAAAACAATTGTGTCTGATCGTGGCTCACAGTTCACATCTCATTTTTGGGAAAATTTGCATGGTATGCTGGGAATCAAGCTGAATTTTAGTACAGCCTATCATCCTCAAACTGATGGACAAACTGAAAGGACAAATCAGATATTGGAAGATATGCTAAGAGCCTGTGTGCTATCTTATAGCACTAACTGGGAAAAGTGTCTGGCGTTTGCGGAATTTTCGTACAACAATAGTTTTCAAGAAAGTCTGCAAATGTCACCATTTGAAGCTCTTTATGGAAGGAAATGTAGAACGCCGTTATTTTGGACGGAGACTGGAGAAAAACAGTTCTTTGGCCCAGATCTTATTCAGGAAGCCCAAGAACATGTAGATTTAATAAGAAGTCGACTGAGGGAGGCTCAATCTCATCAAAAAGAGTTATGCTGACCATCGTCGACGTGACTTGAGTTTCGAGGTTAATGATCATGTATATCTTAAAGTCTCACCACTTCGTGGTATTCACCGCTTCCAAATCCGAGGTAAATTGGCGCCACGATATATTGGGCCATATCGTATCCTTGAGAAAATGGGCGAAAAAGCGTACAAACTGGAATTACCATCTCAGTTGTCCAGTGTTCATAACGTCTTCCATCCATCGCAATTGAGGAAATGTCTTCGTCTTCCTTCTGAACTTACCCAGCCAGAAGAAATTGATCTACAACCTGATTTGACTTACCGGTAGCATCCGATTAGAATCTTAGAGGAAGCCGAACGCCACACTCGCAACAAATCTCACAAGATGATCAAGGTACAATGGAGTAATCATTCCGAAGAAGAAGCAACCTGGCAGCGGGAAGATCGACTCAAGGAGGAATTTCCTGAATTCTTTCAGTAGTTTTCTTTAGACCCGCCAAATCTCGGGGTCGAGATTTTTGTAAGGGGGGTAGATCTGTAATAGCCCAGAAATTCAGGAACAGTAAAATATAATATATAAATTTGAATGTGAATATTTTCCACATATTCATGATGCCTTTGATTTTATTTGGAGTTTCATGAATTCTTTTGTATTTTGAGTTGCAAGAAAAGTCAACTAAAGAATGAAAAGAAGAAAAGGCAAAGAAGCAAAAGTTGGAAAATTTGTTAGGAGAATCCTGAACATGTAAATAAGCTATTTTAATTATCAAATGAATTTATGCATAAGGAATTGAGGATGAAAATAGAAAACAACCATTTTAAACCCAAATAATGCATTGTCAGAAATTGTGTAAAATAATGGAACAGAAAATGGAGTTGAGAAAATTTGTATGAGAACCTCATTACTATATATACACATATTAAAAGTATAATAAATTAATAAGAGGGTTTGAGAATTATTAAAATTTGAAAACTGAAAACTTGGGAAAATGGAAATTTCAATGTCAGAATTTTAATTAAATAATAGAGTGAGTAATTGAGCTGAAAATTTTACATAGGTATCTTTATCTCAAATACAACTGAAAAACAAAATTTGAAAAATAATATACTTCATTTGTGTTCAAATAAAAATCAAAGACAGAAGCTAGGAAATAAAGTAATCACTATTGAAAGAATATTTGTAAATTTTCAGTAGCTTGGTTTAACCTCAAATTTTTAACAGGGGATAAATACTGTTTGGAGACTTTGGTCCAAAAGTTTCACCATTTTCTACATCTATTTGACCACCCGAAAAAATCAGAGAGAGAAGGGAGAAATTCACCCCAACCACTCTGTTCTCTTTGATCAATCGCTGCCATGTGGGCCAAGCCATTCCTGTTCCGTTCTGTTGGCGCAACGGTGAAATCATCCAGCGGCTGACAGTGGCCCCAGGCCCCCACCTGCCAGGCTCTTCTTCCTCAGCTTCCGTTCGGTCCACCAAAGGGAGGCGCCGAATTCTCCCGAAGCACCAATCCAGCCAGCTCGATTCAGCGAACCCAAATGCCGTCTGGTCATCCCACTGCGTCACCTTCGTCTCATCGCCGCACGACTCAGCCACGAGTCTCACGCACCGAGCATTCGCCATTAAGCTTTCCGCCTACTCCTCGTCCTTTCGAGCGAATGCAAGCAATTGCTGCCGCACGTCCATGCTCCACGGCGCCGCCCCTCTCCTACAAAACCATTGCAGAGCCACACTAGCACTCTTCCCCTTTCCTTAGCCAGTTTCACGGGCTGGCTCTTGGCTTCTTCTTCTTCTTCTTGCTACCGCTCGCGAGGAGCCAGGAAAAGAAACCAAAGAATCACCAAGCACCCGTAATCCTGGAATTGATTCAACCTGAAGCTTCGCCGTGCATTCCCGAGTGCTAATCAAGCCTCAATTCGGAACCTTTCTTTTGCAGTTCATCGATTTTTGTCGGTCTTCTTCTCCAGCTCAGGTGCACCGTGGACGGGCGTCTCCGCTTTTTCCCCGATGCCGTTTTCAGGTGAAATGGAGTTCCCTCGCCTCACTGATGCTCACCGAGTGCTTACCCGAGCCGATGGATCGCCGGCGTTGAGCCTTCGCCGGAGACCCGTGGCGGCCGCCGCACGTGCACGTGGACGAGTGTGCTCCTGGGTGTCCCGAGCTGAATGGGTACCACCATCAAACTCCCCTCGCCACGCTGATGCTGTGGGTGCCACCCATTCCGGCGTTCCGGCAGCCGTTCGCCGGCGGCGAGCCCAAAATTTCCTTCCTCTGTTTTTGTCGCTGCCAGGCGGTCCCCGCTCGTCAGTGGGTGGCCTTGTGCCTCTGCCGGTGGGGTCCGGTTGTCAGGGATGGATGCGGTTTAAGCCCAAAAAGGGAAGGCGTATTCTCCAGAGGGAAAAGCGCCATTTCCATTTTTGGAAAGTCTGGATTTTGAGGGAATTTTTATACCCGTGAGGATTCAAGTTTGAATATCTTTTGAACCAATGGTCCAATTTGAGTGAAATAAATTTTAAAATTCGTGTAAAATCTAGTAGAATTAGAATATGCAAAAATATTTTTAGAATAATCACTGTGTGATTTTTAGTAAATGAAATACATGAGAAAAGCTTTATGTCTTAAGAAATTAATGATTTTAACTTTAGGCAAAATGAAGAAAAGTGGATTTTTATGAAACCCTGATACTGTTAATAGCTTAAAAATGTAAAGTAATGGTATTTAAGTGGAGATATTCCAGTAGCTTAATAAATCTTTAAGAGAAACAATGTCACATGTATATTTAAAAAAATGAATGTTGGCTTAAATAGAGTAGAAATGTTGCATGATCAGTTATAATAAATGGCAAAATTTGACAATTCTGTGATGGCATTGAACTCAATTGAGTTTCTGGTTATGCATACATATCCTTGCATGCATAATCATACATATGCTATTATATATATATGAAGATTCATATATATGTTCTAGCAATGAGATTGCTGTCAATAGCTAGAATCTAATTACAATGTTGCTTCGAATCTGAATCTATTCAAGAGGGTCAAGAATCTGTTAAACCTAAATTGATTAAATCATTATAATCTTAACCTATTTTTGCGTCTTGAATTTGAAAATATAAATAAAAGAAATCACAATCTTTGCATCTTGAATTCGTAAAATAAAAATAATGAACTCAATTAAGCAACTCTGTTTGTGTGTTAAATTTATTTATTCTTGCTATCTACTTTCTTTTTGCCTTTTTTAGTTGCTAATTGTTGCTTTTCTGCCTTGTCTTGTGACGTGTAGACGATGACGTGTGCGACGAGGAGGACGATCTTGCAGCTGATCCTGAGTTTGAGCCTGACAGTGCAGAGCAAGGCAAGCAACCCTTTGATCATGTTGAACCCGATAATTCACCTACGATATGTTGTTTTTGCAATTGTATTATGCATGCGAGTAATTCTCCGTAAAAACAGCTATATTGGGTAGAACCAATAGTTATCCCTGTGTAATATGGTTTTCCTTTAATCTATATGACATGTGAACCTTGTAACCGTACGTATGGTTTAGACATAAACTGATGTCACTGCGGGTATAAACGTTAGATATTATATCTACTTAGCCACGCTCACCGTTAAAATGGTTCATCTTCCAACTGTTTATTCAACCAACTGCCATTTGAAAAGGTTGTTGTTAGTTTACTAAAAATCTAAAATAAAACTATGATTTGGATGTGGGCGATTAATGGCAATAGCCGGAGGTGCAAAAAGGAACTGCACGTAGTGTAGGGTGGAGTGTCGCCCATGTCATTTTAAGGACCGAGCAATGGGACGCTATTGATCCAAGATTTTCGTACAACCACGAGAGCTATTTATGGGGTAGCCTTAGCTTATTAAGTTGTTCAGACATGGCTTTGCTCATTGGTAGGCGGGAGCTAGCACATGCATTCCGGTTAGGTCTGCCTGACGAGGTTTCTACTTGCTAATGCAACGGTGTACGCCCTGCCATGTTTAGAAACGTTGTGTTGGGTGTGTGAAAGTGGATCCACGACTTGTGTGTGTGTTTATAGTTCTAAGGCGGGGGTTAACGTCCCGGGCTGGATTGAAGTCATGTCTGAATAATGTAACGGCTAGGTATGATCACCCTGCCGGCACACCTAAGGAAGTGTGTAGTATGGCCTAGCAAAAAGGTGATTCATTCCTTGTGGGTAAAGTTGTACACCTCTGTAGAGTATAAAATCTAATTAATTAGCCGCGCCCGCAGTTATGGGCACTTGGTGAAGTCATTTCAATGTTAGATTTTATTATTTTCTGAAAGCTGGAGTTTCAGTTTGAAACTGTTTTGGCATCCTGGTTTTATGTCCAAAGGAATCGACATGTATGGCTGTTCAGTCGGGTAGACTGGTTGTGTTATTGAATTTACTTTCTGTAAATTACCTGTTCTTAGCAATTTTATAAATGCGAATTGCAATCTAATATTAGCTTCTATTTTACTTGTTTAGCAACTGCAAATTAACTAGAGCCTGTCATTGATTAAGCCTGCATGATTATTTATTTGCATTTGCTAACCACTATCAAGTGTTGCTGAGTACCAATGTACTCAATCTTGCTTTACACACTGTCTCAGAGGATGAAGACTCAGCCTTGCTGGATGACGTGTATTTTCAGTCAGGACGTGGGAATTTAGACGATGACTTTTTCTTCTAGGAGTTTTCCCAGACTGATGCCTGCGGGTTGTTAGGGGCAATCCACCTGGGTTTTGGTTTTTCCGCTATCGTGTTGTTGCTACTCTATTAATTCTAAGTGTTGTAAAAATTGCTCTGTATAATTAATCTTGCGCAGGTTATAAATACCCTGTTTGGTTGTGATATCGTTGTTGTAAACATGTGTGTGCTAGCTCTTGATCCGAGGACTAATCTTGTATACACATGGAGGTTCCTGTTCATCAGAACGGGGTCTCACACATAGCAATGATAGGGAAAAGATAGAAAAACGATAAACTTACAGGACATGGGGATTGAACCCACAATTGATTGGTCCCAAGTATGCCGACCACCATTGCGCTTGCTTCATTTATGTGGTCAAATAATGGTTATCATTAATTTTAGGAAAAATTGGATATTTGCCACTAGTGGCATTTTTTGTACATGCCATCCAATTTTCAAATTGAAGAGTGGCAAATATCCAAATGACCCATTATTTTATCCTAGTTTAGTACAAAAAATGTTGGTCACCATCATTTACATAGCTTTGTGATCCTCTCTCTCTCTATATTTTTAAAACGAGGTAGTTTACGTCATGACAAAGCACCATCTTTGCCTAAATGTAAAAAATGTTCAACTTGAAAACCTATGATTGGTAAAATATGTGACAAATTCACATGAGTGTTATGCTAAGACAATTAGGCGTAGATGTCAGACAAATTTGGTTGAGAATAGAGAGTTTGTTGGTTCCTATGTTTTATTGCAATTAACTCATGTGTTACATTGTGTTTCTACATGTGTTACTGTAGTATTATTCTATAGCACATATTTACACGTTACAACCATGTGTTACAGTATTCCTTTGTAACATATATTATGTGTTGCTGTTGTAGTTCTCTGCAACATTTTCACACCTTGTTAAGTATGCGCTACAACATGCCTTTGTAACACAAATTATATGCTACTGTAATATCTCTTTGTAACACATTGTTCAACGTGTTACATGAATGTGTTACAGAAGATATGTTTTGTAGTAGTGAGATCTATCAAATGAATGTCAAGAGTGCATTTCTTAATGGCTATATTGAGGAAGAGGTTTATGTCAAGCAACCTCTAGAATTCGAGAACCCCAAGTAGCCAAACCATGTCTACAAGGTTTTCAAAGCTTTGTATGGACTTAAGTAGGCTCCTGAGCATAGTATGAGAGGCTTAAGTCCTATTTTCTTAGCCATGGTTTCAAAATGGGTACAGTAGACAAGACTATATTCATTAGACACCGGTATTCTTACTTCCTTCTCGTTTAGATGCTCCACCCAGGAACCTTTGATCTAACGATCCTCCTTCTCTTGACTAGGGCTTAATTTAGCATTTCATCAATTCACTTGTCGTCTCGGCTTGCAGCAACTTCCTGACCTCAGTCATCTTAACCGTCTGGACCTCAGCTCTCCTAGCCTAGTCCCGGTCTCCTTTACCTCACCATGACCTACCTCCGAAGTCCTAGAACTATCACAAACAAGCAAACCGTCACGTAGCATTGCTTAACAAAACATTAATCAATAGCGGTATCAAATATTTCATACTGGAAAATAAGTCCCGCTTCACAAAAGCTAGTATTACCGCCCTAAACTCAAATTGCTCAAAACCAAAGTAAACTCAATTCAAACTCAAATATGAACACCATAAGCTTAAATATAGTCAAATACTTATTACAAACATGGCTAGTCCACCACATGGCCTCTCAATTGACAAGAATAACACCAGAATATTTAAATTGTAAAATTCATACACACCTTACAATATATATTATTATAACATTAATTGCTTGCAACAAAAGAAGACACCAAACCACGTGTACAAATGCAGACATGAACAGAGATAAGATTGTAAGCTTGTATTCAGCGGTCGACTTCACTTCTTGCGATCTGGCATATTGTCAAGGCAAAAATTAGTGTCATTTGCATGCAACGATTAAAACTTCCATGATTCTGTCGGGACATATTAATTTGCAAAATCATGTGTTGAAAGGTGATTGTGTTCTGTAATGGAAACAAGCAAGATTGGCGTACGTAATAATTATTTATAGTGTGTCGTCTTGATTTACCTTTATTAATTTATGCTCAAAAATTTGCAAGTGTGCATGTCCTACACATCCAATTCTGTGGGGGGTTTTATTTGTTTTGAAGTGAACATGTAGGCGTACGGTTTATATGCCAATAACGAGGAAGAATTTCATCTCTCACGTAACAAAATAGTGAAAAAGTTAAACAAAAAGAAATTATCAAGGTGATTTTTTATTTTCCATGTCTTGTTTACCCCTTCCAAGAACGTAGTGGTTCTTGAAGAACGTAGTGAATATCCATCGTATGAGTGTCGGCATGAAAACTTAAAAAGCGAATGAGTAACTTGAATCTCCTATATATACGTGCATATATAATAGACCATACTAGTAACCACACAAACGTAAACTCTGATTAGCAAATATTCCTGAATTTTTCTTTCGTAGGACACAAACACAAATTCTCCTTGCGATTGCTGTCGTTCAACGAAGCGTCTATTGACGCAGGCTTGGGGTGAGGACGCCAGCTTAGCAGTTTTATTTATAGGTTCGAGTACTCCTGAGTATCCGATCTGATAAGAGTGGTCATGGATAGCACTTCAGATCAATGGGTTTTCTAGTTTGGACACCTGATAAAGACATGGAATAGGTGTGGGTGTCAATTTATAACCATGAGTAATCGATGGGTATCCTATGACATATGGTCCCTACTTTTTATACGATATATATTAGAAAATTAAAATCGTAACTAGCTAAATGAGAGGTTGAGACATACATAAGGTTTTAAAAGGCAATACTATGTTCAGAAACTTGTTCATCATATATATTATGCTCTAAATTTGGTTTGCACATGTCATACTCTGAATTTATTGTGTATATATAATTCTCTTTCTTTTAGACGATACTCTATTATGTGTTGGTATCTCTGCTATCACTATAGTTATAAGCGTCAAGTATATGCTATATAACTGAATTAAATGCAGGTCAATTGAGTTTCCTATCTTATCTTAGTCAATGATTAATGAGCTTACATATCACTGTCCCATATTTTACTCTAATGCTTATCATCTTATTAATTGAAACCAAATACAATATCTATGAAAATACATTTATTTCTATAAAAACACTATGGAATAGTGTAGTATTTGCCATCAAATTTCTTATATGTACTCACTTGAACTTAAAGTATCGTTGGTCGCCTATAGGCCATCATGATATACCAATTACATAAAATAAACTAGCGTATCATTGGTCTGCTATATAGCCCACGTTAACTCTCTATTTTCAGCACAGACTACTACCCATAGGTATCTATTGGGTATTGAGTACCTATCAGGTTTGGGTATGAGCACAGATCTGTACCCGATAAGTCTAGTAGGTTTGGGTAGACAACATGGTTTGGGATTTCGAGTTTAGTCGGATGGCAGTCGTACCCGGTAGTACCCACCCGGTTACATATACCATCCTAGTGTGTCGGCATGGAAACTTAAAAAGCGAATGAGTAACTTGAATTCCCTATATATATACGTACGTGTATATATATGGACCATACTAGTAACCACACATACGTAAACTCTGATTAGCAAATATTCCTGAATTCGACAATCTAACATAGTACGGAAAAACTCAGTCGCTGATGAAGATATATCAGACGTCGAATATATATACAATCATTTGAGGATATCCTCCTAGAGTACTGGTCAGCTTAACCGTACGTATTTGTGCAGATATGCGTTTCATATTATAGTTGAAAAGGAAAGTTTTTTTTATTTTTCTCTATGTATATGTTTCGGTTTTTCGATTTTAGTTTTTCTCCGAGTTGTTTTGGGTGCAAGACTTTTTTTTCTTCTAACAGTGATTAGCACACTTCTACCCATTTTTTTAAAAAAATGTTGCTTACTCCGTTCCGGGTCCCGGGAGGCGGATGCACCACTAGCTGCATGCACAAAAAAACAAAGGAAAAGTAGTTAGACTCCAAAATTTATCTAGATCGTGCATGCATTAATGCATGATGGGTCGTAAGGTGTAATCCGGAATGATCGAGCTAGCTGCATATTGAAAATTTTCTTTCATAGGACACGAACACTAATTCTCCTTGCGATTGCTATCGTTCAACGAAGCGTCTATTGACGCAGGGTTGGGGCGAGGACGCCAGCTCTAGCCAGTGGCGACCCGGCCGCCCCCCGCCCCCCGCGCGGCGGGGGACCGGGGGTGTTGCGAATCTTAAAGCACATCCGCACCGCATGTACATGGACATGCATGTAGGTTTTGTTTTCCACAAGTTAGTCAAGGATATTATTGTTCTTCCACGATTTGATTTTTAATTAATTAACCATGTAACTTACATATAGTTTTTATCTTTAACTAGATGAATTCAGAAATCTTGTTTAACGAAAAACTAATAGGTAAGCATAAAAAGCTTGCCATATTAAAAATGTATTATATTAGAAAACACTAAATCTTCTCAACTAAAATATGCTTATGCTTGCTCAATAATCGCTAAAATACTACTCGTGAAAGTAACAAGGGCACCATGGCGCCATGGTCTAAAATTAGTTGTTTACTGTAGGTATTGCTAATAAAAAAAACTCTTTTACAAATAGTTGTTGTTTTGGATACAGTTGTTGTCAAATTTTTGAAACTTTAACTATCAATATATTTTTAAATATTTAAATAGGATATATAAAAATCATATATGTCAATTTCCTAGAAAAGTACTTTCATAATATTATAATTTTATTGGGTTTTATAAATATATTATTATAGAAATTAGTGGTCAAAGTTGTGTTTTAAATAACAAGTTGGTATCCAAAACGACAACTCACTACCGAAAAATGAGATTTCGTGGATGCTATATTTTCGTGAAAGTTATAAGCGAACCGTTCTGAAACAAAAATATTTCGTGAAGGTGATGCATAAACCCTCGTAAAAAATACATTTCGTGAAGGTGATACTAAACTCCTCACGAATTGAAGTTATTTTCGTGAAGGTATTCATAAACTGTCTTAAAAGTAGCTGTCCCGCCACGAAATTACCTATTTTCATGTGGGTTATAGTTTTCGTGAGTAATAATTGAAAATCAGTGTTTAGATTCTTCATAGGGTTAAAAGGAGGAGGGACACATTATTTATCAGATATTATCATACCATCACTAGAGTAATGGATCTCATAAGAACTCTGAAGTTAAGCGTCCTTGAAGGAGAGTAGTAATAGGATGGGTGACCTCCTAGGAAATGAACCCTCATGAAAAAATTTCGTGGAGGCTTTGAACCCTCATGAAAAAATTTCGTGGCGGTTAAGCACCATCACGAATTATTTCCCTGTTAGTCAACCCTGTCACGAAATTTCTTGTGCAATCTGGCCAGACCATTGTTTTCCTGAAGGTCGCCACCGCCACGAAATATGTTCGTGACGGTTCACCGCCACACAAAATTGAATTTCCCTGGCGTCAGATTCGTGAGAGCTATTGCGTGACGGTTACAAGTCACGAATTATTTTCATGACGGTTTTAGCCCTTTCGTGACGGTTTTTTACCCTCACGAAATTTCCGTTTTCTGGTAGTGACTATTTGTGACCGGAGGGAGCACTGAATTTTGGGCAGGCAGTTTTAATTAAGTTGTGTGCTGAGATGATTCAAACACGGTTGCTGCTTTCTATATATCTCCAATTACCTCCGGGACAAGTAGTTGCCTGCGAACCGGGTAGATCTTCGCCGCCCGACTGTGGGGGTGCCGAACCAGGGTCAGCAGGCTTGCGAGACATCGATGAACCTTTAGGTGCTGGTCCTGCAGAAAAAAGGGCAAAAAATTTTAAGGTGAGCAGCAACGGATCCTACGACTAAGAGCCCGCCCCGGGCGGTGATAAAACTGACAAAAGCCTGTGGAGTGATCAATCAATGCCTTAGTAATCTTTAGGATTTTATGAATTTATATTAAATGTATAAGTTGGAACAGAGTTTTCTATATAAATAAAAACAATTTGTGATATTTAAGACATTTCATTAGTTTTAAGAGCAAGAAAATCCCATAATAATCCTCAAAATGGAAAAATCCTAAAGATTCTTATATATATTAATTAGAAGAAAAGAGAATAATCTCAATTACTTATTTTGGTGGGTCCAAATTATAACGATACAGATTAATCATGCATGTATAGATTTAGAGTTATATAACAAATCAATTGTATTTTATTTATAGAAAATAGAATTGTATATCAATGTAAGCTGTATCATAATATTTAGTCACGCAGTTGTACGGATAAATATGCTAGTTTTATATAAACATCCGGGTTAAATGGCCATCGCCAATGAGACCGATCGAGCACGCGCGCGAGCGATACATACGTACCTACTATCCCTTGTCCTGGCTCGGCTCTATGATTACCTTTGTCTTTCCACTCGACGAACTTCCAGGACACGCTTTGTTTTTTCGACAGTACCACTAGTCTTTTTGTGGCTTCTAGTTCTACGTCCATAAATAAGTTGTCTTCTTTCTTGTTGTTGTGTTCTTTCTTCTTGCGGATGTAACTGAAACCAGATTTCTGGGGGACGTCCACCTTCTCCCACTGTTCAGCCTTGCACTCATCGCCCAGCTCAATATGCTGGTACACATATGCAAAAAACCGATTAAGCTCATATCCGTCCCCTAGTTATATCGATCTAGGTAAAACGGATTTGTAAAGGGCATTTAACGGTGGATGTAGATGTACTTACACCTGACTGTTCGTTGATGACGAGGGCTAACTTTTTATTCTTTTTGCTGACGAGGATGAACGGGCGGTTGCTGCTCTTGCAATTGTCATCACCATTCTGGAATATCTTCGACCAGAGCTGCAGGCGGCGCATGCGTTGGATTGCACATAATATTAGGATTAGAAACTTTTTATCATTCTTGGGAAGTACCTAAATTTAGATTGAGGTAGAGCACTAAAAGGTACTACTTTTGGTACCACTTGCTTTTACCTCAATGTAAATTTTGATACCTCTAGAATCACTTTTAGGATTAACAGAAATGAAATGGATAACGTGCGTTCTAAATCGCATGCATGCCTGGTTGTCGTCCGGTGGGGCGGTAGTACTCAGTTTGTCCACGATGACATCTTTGTTGTTGCGGCCCGCGGTGAGGTAGTACTCTTGTCCGGGCTCCTTCATGCTTATTTTGAAGATCTCGCGGGACATCTCTTCGCTTTGTGTACGCGACATGGTGATTATATGTATTGAGGTGTGCCTAGAGCTGGAAACTGGAGGTGTTTTTATAGCAGAGATGGAGCACCCAAACTCAATTAATGATGAGATACAAATATGATGGAGCACCCAAACTGGAGGTCTCATTACAAGGTTTGGTCGACCGATGGTTGTACATTTGTCTTTATTTGCTACGGCCGGTCCAAATATGATTCGAGTATGTGAGCAACAGCTACGTAGAGTTTGTTTCCTACACAATTTCTCTCAGAAAGATGCCATCTTTTCTCTACAGGCTTCCTGTTATGTTTTTCGACAAGGCACTGATACAAAAGGAGTTATATTAGACACCACATCATTGAAGGTTTATTAGAAAATAGTTAGCGATGAGTTTCAGATACATCATAGACGGTTTTATGCAAAAACCGTCTGTGATAAGCGGTACATCATAGACAGTTTTAATAAAAAACCGTCTATGATGAGGAGGGCACATCACATATGATTTTGAGGTGTGCTTGCAACTAGAATCGATGTACGTAGGAGGCAGTTGAGGGGAATTGGTAGGCTATTCTAATATAAAATCAAAAAATTTTACTACGTAACCCAGGAACCACTGCAAGTTATATCACGAAATTACTACTAGACGCGCAGATTCATAGCGGAAGTAGAGTCGATGTAGCACGTTAGTGCGGTTGTAGTCGTATTAGCATCGCGCCTCCTCCAACAGCTCATCATGAATGTCACAGGTTGTGGATTGTCCTAGTGTTGAACCCTGGAAGCAACGCCTCCAAGGCATCCACACGTACGAGGAAGGAACACCATGTGTTGGAGTGCTACCGCCGGCTACGCTGTTCTGGGCCAAGAAGGGGCGACGGCTAGGGTTTCGGAAATTTTGAAATACTATTGTGTCTCTTAATCCTAAAGCTAGTACCCCCTCCCTTTAAATAGATACCTATAATGGTCTCTATATTAGAGGTCCATTAGGAATTTAAGGCCTATCAAAATTTGCTTCACTATCCAAATTAAGTCCCAACCTTTTAAACGTGAGACCATATAGATTCACGTACATTTGGACATGACCTGAGTACTCTTACTTAACTATTAATGGATAGCAGTCCCTAGCAGAATGTGCCAACTCCTGAGTGCATGTAAATATCAAATTGGACAAACCTTAATAAGGCTTAGTTATATGCATTTCACTTTGCCTCATGATATTACTCAAATTTAAGACAAGTATGTGCCATCCTTTTTTAGATAGCTTGACCACTCTTTCTCGATTACATGACTCAGAATCCTCGATTATAGTTAACTCTTTAACCGCGAATAGCATAGCTATGTATTTTCAGAATCCAACCACTCACAGCATGCTTGACGATAAACCCGAAAGCCACCTTTGTAACTACCCAGTTACAGAGTGGTGTTTGGTAACCCCTAAGCAAGTTATTACATATTTCGAGTACATGCGTCAACCTTTTGTCTAAGGATGTAGCTTATACATTGTATATGAGACCAACTGATGACAAGAAGATTACAATGGTCTCGCAGTGTCTCAAGGTGGATTGATCCAACACTACTACAGCGAGGCTTATATCAGACGCCATGATCACGCAGCGGTTTTAAAAACCGCTCGTAATATGGAACATCACGCACGGTTATGTACTCAAACCGTCGGTGCTAATATCACGACGGTTTTATATTACGGTATGCGTGATGTAATAACTATCACGACGGTTTCAAAATATAACCGCTCTGTGATTGCTACTAAGATTTCATTACGCACGGGTTTAAAGTAAAACCGTCAGGATATCACGCGACGGTTATATAACACAACCGCTCGTAATATCTACAATAGTCATTACAGATGGTTATATTTAGAAACCGTCGTGATATTTTTTTGCATTACGCACGGCCGTAATATAAAACCGTCTGTGATAAAACCGTCCGAGGTCAGAAAAACAAAGCCTCGCTCCATCCACTTTGTTTGTAGGGTTTCGTTTCTATCCTAAGTGGCGGTTTGTGGAAGTGAGGCGATTTTTAAAAGAAAGCCATTGATTTGAAGGGTGATATTAGATTCATTTGATTTTGGTGATCTAAGGTTAGTAATGAGTTCTCTAATTGCATGCATCCAATTCAATATCTAGGTTGGTTAGAGAGAATTAATTTAAAGATTGTTTGGTTAGATCTAGCTTAATTGTAGCCGATCCATATGTTGTTTGTGATATTTGGTTAGTAATGTGTTTTAATTGCATTATATTCACATCTAGCTTGATAAGGAAGGAATTTGATGATTTTTTTAGATCTCGCTTGTAGAACCATGTGTTGGTTTTTTGATGAATAAGGTTAGCTAGGAATGGTTCTATTTGCATAATATAATATTCGATCATGATGTAGCTAGCTAGCTTGTTAAGGATAGAATTTAAAGATTGTTTAGATCTAGCTTATAGATCAATTCAAGTCTTTTGGTGATCTAAGATTAGTAATGGGTTCTAATTTCATTATTATATTGAAGATTAATTTGAATTTTGTTAATTATTTCTTTGTGATGTAATTAAGGTATGTAATTGCATAATTAGTTTAAGAATGTGTGCATACGCACTACACCGTGCACTTAATATTTAACACTAAGTGTTACATGTGTAGCGAGATGGATCGAAGTCGATGTACGCCGAGAACCGCATGAAAGTGCTTGAGTACCTTAATGGCGCTCTCCACTTTCAAAAGAGCCGCAGAGGAGGATATGTTTAATAACGGGTGCAATTCATGTCATGTCCGTGCATTGATTGCGAAAATCAAGATGTTTCAAACTTCACAGATCGGCTAACACTTGATTCAAGGGGTTTCAAAAGGGCTATACATGTTGGACCACCATGGCGAAGAGCATAATATACAGAAGCAAAGAAGTAGTGTTAATATCGTCGACGATGTCAATGATATGTCGGATGATCATATAGATTGTGCTTCCGATGAGGACAAAGTTGCACGATGACAATTTGGATCGGATGCTACGCGATGCGAAGAAACCTTGATGACGGGGAATATGGATAGTTTGTGGCTTAATGGAGGACTCGGAGAAACCTTTGTTCGCAGGGTGCAAGTTGAAATACACAAGGTTATGATCCGTGCTTCAACTACTCAAATTGAAGGCAAGCAACGGTTGGTCCGACAAGAGTTTCACAAGTATTTATTACGCCTATTGGCGGACATGCTTCCAGAGGGAAACGAAGTTGCCGACAAGCACCTACAAAGCCAAGGTGTTCTTTGTCCCTTGGGAATGGAAGTAGAAAGAATACATGCATGTCCAAACGATCAGATCCTCAGTCCGCAAAGAGTACACAAACTTGCATATATGTCCGTGTGCAACGATCCCGACAAGTGTAAGAGTTATTCAGATGATGATGGCGAGAGCATTGAGGTGAAAAAAGGTCCTCCTGCTAAGGTGGCATGGTATCTCACTGTATTTCCGCTTGAAGCGTTTGTTTGCGAACCCAAAGGAGGTAAAACTGCTATGCGTTGGCACTTTGAGGAGCGTAAGAATGATGGAATGCTAAGGCACCTGCTGATTCCATCTAGTGGAGAAACATCGATAGGAGCTTTCAAGAATTCGGTCGGATCCGAGAAATATAAGGTTTGGATTGAGTACAGATGGAATGAATCCTTTTCGGTAACATGAGCAAAAGCATAGCACTTGGCCCAGAATCTCTCTATCTACAACCTTCCTCCTTGGTTGTGTATGAAGCGGAAGTACATTATGTTGTCTCAGCTTATCCAAGGACCGAAACAACACAGGAACGATATTGATGTGTACCTAGCTCCATTGGTGGAAGATCTAAAACACTTGGGTTACCGGGTACACGATGGGATGTGTACAAACAAGAGAACTTTACTTTGCAATCGCTTGTTGTTCTCGCACCATAAATGATTACCCCTGCCCTTGCTAACTGTCGTGCCGTGAGTACAAAAGGAACCAAAGCTCGCACTCATTGCTTAGATGATACCGAGAGTTTATGGTGAATCACTCCCGCAAAACCGTGTACATCGTCCACCGAGGTTCCTTCGGAGGAATCACCCATATCGCGAAGATGAAGCAACTTTTCGACGGAAGGAACGAAATGGTCCAGCTCCAAAGGCGTTTGAGCGGAGAGATGTTCATGACATTGTTAAGGATTTGATGTTGCGTATGGAAAGGGACGAAATCAAGTACCCGTGAAAAGAGCATGTGGAAGAAGAGATCAATATTCGGGACCTACCTTCTTGGGTGCACCTAGAAGTTCGCCATCGCATCGATGTCATGCACGAGAGAAGAATGTCCGTGACGGCGTGATTGGTCTCTTACTCAACATTAAGGGTAAAACAAAGGATGGTATCAACGCACGGCTTGACTTGGTCGATATGGGCATAAGACCCGAGTTAGCACCGAAAGAGACCGATAAAGGCCGTGCGTATTTGGAACACCTTGTTATACTCACAAAGGCCGAAGAACTGAATCGTGCGCTGCTTGCATGGTGTGAAAGTTCCGTCCGGTTACTCCTCCAACATGAAGAGACTTGTTTCTTGGAAGATTTGAAATTAATCGTCATGAAGTCTCATGATTGTCATGTGCCGATGACACGATGCTCCTATCGCAATTAGAAGTATTTTGCCGTCAAGGTCCGTGAGACAATCACTAGGCGTGTTATTCTTTAACACAATCGCCGTAAGGTCATCGATCCCGGCGACTAGATGCTCTACAAGCTGAGGTGGTGATGACTCTATGTAATCTTGAGATGTATTTCCCTCCATCATTTTTCGATATCATGGTCCATCTCATTGTTCACCTTGTGACAGAGATAAAGATATGCGGGCCAGTGTTCCTACGTAGCATGTACCCGTTCGAG
This sequence comes from Guadua angustifolia, assembly GCA_036346375.1. Taxonomy (NCBI): domain Eukaryota; kingdom Viridiplantae; phylum Streptophyta; class Magnoliopsida; order Poales; family Poaceae; genus Guadua; species Guadua angustifolia. The sequence continues at coordinate 511,938 of JAYEVE010000861.1, read as the reverse complement.
AGGTACATGGGAATTCTCAAGTCTTACGTACGGAATCGATCTCGTCCGGAGGGTAGCATTGTCGAAGGTTATGCAACAGAAGAGGCCATCGAGTTCTGCGCCGATTACATGGCCCGTGTCGAACCGATAGGTGTGCCTCGATCTCGCCATGAGGAGGCTCAGTGGTATCGGGACCATCGGAAGGAAAGCAATCACGCTGATTCGGTTGATTATGCTCGAGCCCATTTCACGGTTTTGCAACACATGGTCAGTAGTGTCCGCCTATATCGCCGAAAGCACAAGCAATGGCTAAGGCAAGAGAATCCAAAGACGGTAGGAGTCTTGGATCACGAGACAAGATAACCTTTAGTTCAACAAATGGTTGAAGGAGCGACCTATCATTTGAGCTCGTCGATGACACGCCGACATGGTTAGCAAAAGGACCAACTTTACAGCTTGTCACATGGGAAGGATATGACTTAAATGGGTACACATTTTACACGAGAGATCGGGATATGAAGAGCACAAACCGTAGCAGTGGTGTTCGTGATAGATGCATTCAATAATACTGCTTGGTTGACGAGGAGCTCCTACTATGGGTTCATAGAGGAGATATGGGAGCTCGACTACGTATTTTCAAGATTCCCTATTTCGGTGCCGTTGGGTCCACCTCCAAAGACGTGAAGGTCGACAGAATGGCATCACTCATGTGGACCTCGAACGTGTCGGATACCAAGACGAACTATTCGTGCTCGCTAACCAAGTTGTTCAAGTCTTCTATGTAACCGAATTCGTCCAACAAGAAGCGCCACGTAGTTCTTCAGGAAAAAGGAGAATTGTCGGAGTTGAGAATGTAGTAGATGAGGAAGAGTACAATCAATTTGATGAGTTGCCACCTATCGAAAATGACATCCCGGTCCCGGAAGAACAACATGAGGAAGCAAGCTACACACGCCGATCATCATGAAGGGCTAATTTTCATACAAAAGAATAAGCATGTGGTATGTAGTTATGAGAAGGGTGCATTATCATTATGCTTACTAATTTTCATGTGTAATAATATTACATTAATGCTATTGTAAAGATGATACGACCCATCATGCTTTGTACATATGATTGTGATGATCTTTGTAAGTAGCTTGAAGCATCTGAATTATGTATATATGATTGTGATGATCTTTGTAAGTAGCTTGTGAAGCATCCGGATTGATGGAAAAGATGCAAGTATAAGAGCACGATTTATTCGTTAATATCAATATGATTCCAAATACATGATTCAAAGATGGCCATTCGGACATAATTGATGACAAGAATGTAATCATGTCTACTTTGGCAATATGGAAATAGTTGTATGTGATTGCTCTCAGATTTTAGGGTTTGAATTGAGGATTAGAATCTCCACTTCAACCACAGTACATTCTATATTCTGTTAAAGACAACTTTCCCAAAAGATACAACAAAGTGGCACATACAAGAGTCGACTGAACTGAACCGACAAGTGAATGTCAGTGAACAGTATATATCACAGACGGTTCTTTAACATAACAGTCTGTGATGTTATTTGTCACAGATGGTTATGTTACCTAACCATCTGTGATATCTCAACATCAGAGACGGTTATATTATATAACCGTCCGTGATGTCACAAACATCACAGACGGTTCTATTATAGAACCGTCTGTGATATCTAAACATCACAGACTGTTCTATAATAGAACCGTCCGTGATGTCACCAACATCAGAGACGGTTCTATTATATAACCGTCCGTGATGTCACAAACATCACAGACGGTTCTATTATAGAACCGTCTGTAATATCTAAACATCACAGACGGTTCTATTACCTAACCGTCCGTGATATCTCATCACAGACCGTTATATTATAGAACCGTATGTGATGTGCTCTCCTCTATATATCTCCCGCGCGCAGATCGATCTCATTCACAGCGCACCAAACCCTAAACCTTTGAGACGTTTTGCCTCCCGCGGCGGCCTCCCCCTCGGTGTCCTCCCCCTCCCGGCGTCCCCCGGCCTCGGCGTCCTCCCCCTCCTGGCATCCGCCCCCGGCCTCGGCGTCCTCCCCCTCGGCGTCCTTCTCCGGCCTCGGCGTCCTCCCCATCGGCGTCCTTCCCCGCCCTCGGCGTCCTCCCCCTCGGCGTCCTCCTTCGAGCTTCAACCGTGAGTATTTCGGGACTAGCCATCGAGCTAGAGGCCGCCGATCCGGAAGCACCGCTGGCCATTTGCTCTATTTTTCGGTGTTGCTCGCTAGTTAGTGAGTTCTCGGGACACTTTCTGATTATTCTTGGTCTTGCAAAGGGCCACCGACTGCAGGCTTGGGGACCTTATGTGTGGGCTTAATGTTCAGTGATGATTTAGGGATGGAATAGACTAATTGTGACAACAAATCTTAGCAGTCAATTTCACTTTCATATATATATATATTTGATTAGTGTGAGTTCGGCAGTGATGTTTATTTTCTGGTTGTTTAGAGCCCAGTAGCCAGTAACTAGTTAAAATGTCTTTGTTCTGGTTGGCTAGGAGCGATGGTGCTGTGGTTGTTTTTTGGTGCCCCAGTAATTAGTTTGGAGGGTCTGCTTAGGTGGTGGTTTAGTGGAGTTTTGATTTCTGCTGGTTGTCTGGATGCTGATGGTGGCGGGCGCGCCTCGAATACGCTAGACTTTGTTGAAATCGTTTTATTCCTGGAATAAAACAGGGGAAACCTTTTGATCTAAAAAAATATATATATTTGATTAGAGATCTGGAATTACGGTTTCCTCTAGCTGTTTTGCTCCTGGAGTGCTCGGTTACACTTTAAAGAAGTGAAAAAAAAGGTTTGTTCTGGGAGAGTAATATGCGTCAAGATGTTGAATGATTCTGTAATGCTGAGTGGTTGTTTTCTGTGTGTAATCTGGAGAATATGCATGGTGGTTCTGGTAGTTAGCTGTTTTGGTCCCTGGGTATTCTGGTGAGGATACCTGGGATGGTTTTTGTGTTGGAGGTGTTGATGCTATGTTGGATATGAACTATGTGAATGTTTTGGTTTCTTTACTGAAACCGAGTCTTTAATGACCTTTTGATCTAAAATATATATTTGATTAGCTCTATTGCAAACCTGTCTTTATATGCTTAGTTAGTAAATATGCATATAAGATAACCAATTGAGTAGATTTATACTTAACCTGTCAAGTATTAAATCTGTTATTGAGATAAAGTTGTCACAATCTAGTCTATTACTTGTCCATTGTGGCGAGGAGGGCCTTTTAAAGCAACCCGACATCTGAGAACATTCAAACAATCAATATGAGCTTTATGCTAATTGCTTTATTCGTAATACTGTACATGTTCATATGTGAGATCCTGAGCTTCTGTTCTATTATTCTGTTAACTGTCAAATGGTTGAATCCATATGTATTCTTCGCTTGTCTCGCTCATGTGGATGTCCTAGTTTTAGGGAGGTGTCGCCGAAATTTTTTAAGTTCGCAACCTCCTAGTTCGCTTTTTTGCTAAAAGGCTAATAACAAGCCATTTAGGCTAGTTCTTTTAAAAGGCTAATAACAAGCCATGGTATCCACAAACTCATTCACTCTAATGTGATTTTATTTGTTCTTCACTTTTAACTTGTAAAGAAGATGTCGTCCTCTAATCCATCATCTGAAGGACATGATGTGCCCTCAAAAGAAGAATTGACCCACAAGCAAGAGGACCAAACAAAGGCTAACAGACCGATACACCATTACAGAGATCGATCTAAATGATGGGGCCCTAGAAAGCCAAAAAAGGCGGCTAATGCATTTTCGAGTATGTGTGGAATAGTAGCCCGAATGGGTTCCGATCACGCTATCTTCCCGGAGGTTGGTGACTATTGAGGCTCGCAATGCCTTGCTAATGGAAATTCTTTCATCGCTCAACATTCCGTAAGAATCCGCCCCCTAGTGCGACGGTATGCACCGCTAGCGCAGAAAGGCATGGAAGACCTTCAAGCATACGCCAGAGACTACGCCAAGAAGGATCTGGTTTATACTCAAGTATGGGTTCATTGATGAGGACACGGGGGCGTTGTTGGGATGAAGACCACGATTTAATTCGCAAGCGCCACGTTGAAGCAAACAAGGCCTTGCAAGCAAGAACACTCACCCCACGCACTGCAGATCGCTGGCTACGCTGAAGAGAGCGCAATGGGACAGGAGGACGAGGAGGGTATCGCGCCATTTCCATCGATCACAGATCAACGTGCCGAGATCAAAGAGCAAGAGCGACGTCGATGCCACGCCCTCCGCAACTGCCTCATTTGTAAACCCCATGACGAGGAAGTCTCGCCAACGCCGTAATATATAAATCGAACTACCAATTTTACATAATTAGTCCATGACTTCATAGTGAAATAACTTGTCCGGATCTTGCAGTAGCGTTGAGTACACAATCGAGCGATGGCTCTTTTTTCCCTGACAGAGAGAAAGATGCACCGCCCATAGCCTTGGGAAACAAGGAACACCCTCGGTCGCATAAGAGGCAAAGAGGTTTTTGTTCCATGGAAAACTGGATTCCTGCATTTACTTCCACATATACCGAAATAAGAAGAGAACTAGAGCCGAAGCGAGTCAAATCTTATAAAGAATTTGGAGGACAAGTTGAGAGGAGAGTTGAGAGAAGAGTTGAGGGAGAACCGAGAGAAGAATTTCATGAAAGGATAAGAATCCTCGAGGAAAGGCTCACCAATCAAGAAAGAAATATCGCACAAGCCCCATAAGTATGTCCGAAGTCAGCCCCATCGCCTGTAAGAGCACTGTGCATCCGCTCCTCCAAGTGACATAGATGAACATAGCGGACTTATCCTCAGATGTGATATTAAGGTACACGCTGCAATCTCCAAGTGAGAATTAGCAATGGCACTGCTCTCCGACGGCTGCTTGGGGTATGGCGATCCATCCCCAAAGGGGACCATGGTGCACGGTACCATCATAGCGCCGGTTTCACCAAGGTCAATGTGGACGGGTGTTTGATAGTTTCAAAATTGTCGATCTACGTAAGCCGCCAAACCATTTGAGATCATAAAACTTGGGGATGCCATTGGCACATTCATCCAATGGCCTAGCAAATGACATCTCCTCGGTCGCCTTTTGTCATGCAACAACCGCGACGATCCGATTCGCTTATTGTATCGCCGTCGATCGATTGGCTACAAAATCAGCAATCAGAGAGCGACTCCACTTGATGTACATAATGTTCACCTCTTTCCTCGCCCATTCCTCTCCGTGAAGGGTTCATACAAAACAAAGAAAGGCAAGGGCAAAAGAAGAAAGAAGCCCGGCAAGAACAAGTTGACTATCCATCCGCCGAGTTTGCTAAACAATACAAGCTAGGAGAGCCGTTATTAACGAAAGGCAGCGTAACTTCACTTAGTATATCTTGCCAACAATTGCATAAGTGGTACACCCAAGAAGCTGGAAAGCCAGAGCGTGAACGCATAACAAGTATCGCTAAGTTCAAGTATGAACATATTCAACGACTCAATGGGGGGCTTCTTCACACGATTTTCGGACTTGTTCCATCTCTACAACCTCGACGCCATCGACGCCAAGACTCATAAGATGCTGGACCTTGTAAGTGTGTGCTATCACACTACATTCGCCTAGTAGTGATAAATGTCCTCCAATATATATATAATCCGCCTTTGTATATATAGATACATGCAACTTGAAGCGACAAAGAAGAAACTATCGATCGGTTTCTCGACCCACATATAGTCTCAAAGCAAACAATGGATGATGATGTAAACATGGTCGAGAATACGTGATAGAGGCATTGCTAGCACAAAAGATAAAGAATTCATACTTATACCCCATAACCTGTGTAAGTGCTACCACATGCTATACTTTGGTCTGCTTGTGGCACACAACTCGCTTTTGTTCATTGTCCATTGTGATATACCTGTAGGTATCATTGGGTTCTCATTGTAATTGAACCAGCCACAAACCGGTTAAGTACCTTGATTCCGGACGTGGCGGAAACCACGACTTGATACCTATCGCAAAATTACTCACCGTAATCACGCTTCCTACGCATATGGTCGAGTAAGTTGTTCCAGTGTTTATATTGCTATTGGAATGGCTTAGGCTAACCTTTTGCAATCTTGTAGAGCGCTCAAACACGTGAAAGATTGGACTAAACTACGATGATTTGAACTTTTCAGATCCGCTATACACAACAATTCTATATCAAACCCCGTAATAGTGACTCTAGAACTAACCGTAGGTTTTATTTGCAAGGCCACCAAAGAAGGTCCGGGAAATAACCTATGTGGATTTTATGTTTGCTACAACATGCAAACCATCGCCGCTAAAGAAAGTAGCAACAGATAAAACTGCTGAGTCAGCCGATTTGAGCAACATTAGAGGGAGAGTTTGTTTCTTCCTCGCCACCGAAGTAATACATAAAAAGGCGCTGCTCCACACAGCCTTATAAGTTCGGAGTTGTACAATTGTCAAATGGTATTCATTAATTCGAAAAATATGTCAAAAACTTGCGTGTTATTCTTGTTTGTACGATTCATTGTATTGTCACATGATATTATCCTTAATACATATTTGCTCATCTTGAATGCAACAACTTAACAATGTCTTGCTTGTTGAACTAGATGTTTTTCCTAGAACCTCCATTATTTACAGTTCCTCCACCATCATCATCTACTTAGTATTCTCAGAGTTTCACATTCCATCTGTTATAGATGTTTTTATGCAATACTGAGGTGATCGCAGGATGCATGAGTATTTACCTAGGTAATAAAGTGATTTTGCAATGACTTTTATGCTGAATGTAGAAGAGTGCAAATTGACGTTGGTTGCGCGGAAGAAGACACCTGGTTATAGATAAGGCCGCCTTCTTCGCTAACCACCGCCCATAAGCTTACTCCTCGCTTCCTTCTTTCCCATTCAAGTCGGGTGTTTCAAAATCCTTCCGCAAGGAAGACCCGACTTGCAATCATATTTGTTCAATCTTTAATTACCCTACCTAAAGTAATCTATCAACTACATCTACAATTTTTACCAAAGTACCATGTTCGATCTCCCACTGTGGCACGACGGTGACCGCAAGAGAGCTAGCATGCCGTCCGGCCACTCAAGACCGTGGCACTACGGTGACTCCCACGCAGCCACTTCAGATGGCATGAAGCAAATCACACACTCTAGTGTGTCCGGTTCGATGGAGAAGACCGTGGTTGCCGCCGCCTCCATGCCGCAAGGGTCTTGGTTGATTTATTAGTCGAGTTCCATCAACATTATCATAACAAGGAGAAAAAGCGCTACAAATGTTTATATTTTAAGTCTATCCCGATCGGACAAACTGCAAGGTTCTCAATGCATATAGGAAGTGCAGATATTCAATTACAACATCTATAATCGGTTGTGCCTTATAAATATCAAGTAGAAATATTGATGGAAATTTCAACAACACCATAACTAATGGAGGTTCTGGCTGGGGGAAAAAGATCATCACAGATTTGTTCTTATTTGAAACCGCTCGTGATGAGTTCATATCACGACGCAGTTATGATTTGGAACCGTCTATGATGAGTTAATATCACAGACGGTTGTGATTTGAAACCGCTCAGATATTAAGTTATCACAGACGGTTTCAAATAATCACCGTCTGTGATAGTTTAATTTCACAGACGGTTGTGATTTGAAACCATCTGTGATATTTAGTTATCACAGACGGTTTCAAATCATAACCATCTGTGATAGTTTAATTTCACAGACGGGTAGAGAACCGTCTCTGATGAGCTCCTTCATCACAGACTTATTGTTACTGACGGTTCACAAAACCGTCTCTGATGACGTTTGCGAACCGTCTGTGATGATGTTTTCTGTAGTAGTCCAACTCCATATTCTCTAACATGTGTCTATATTATTGATTTGACATCTCTAAATCTATGACCCATAAAACATGATCATCAATACATATGTTAGTCTATCATATGTGTTATCACATGTTTATCGATTAGGGATCACTTTAGAATAATAATTATATTGTCATATATAGAGTTTCACAAATAAGTCACATACTTGCCAATAAATAATAATGATATTATTCAAAGAACAAGATAATAAATTGCAAACATATGGAAATATGTTGCCTCTAGGGCATATCTCCAATAGCAGTTAGCTGGAGGTTTTCATGCGAGAGATGGAGATCCAAATTAACTAGTCTCATTACAAGGTTTGGTCGACAGATCGCTGTACATATTTTTCTTTATTTGCTATAGCCGGTCGAAATATGATTAAGTGAGCAACAGCTACGTAGGGTTAGTTTCCTAAGCAACTTCTCAGAAAGATGCCGTCTTTCCTCCACGTGCTTCATGTTGTATTTTAGAGTTTAGACTGGTGGTTATATGTGTTTACATGCAGCTGGAATCAATATAAGTACGTAGGAGACAGTTAGAAGGAGACAGTTAGCAAGAGACAGTTAGCTGGAGGTGTTTTAATACGAGAGATGGAGCACCCACATTCAACTAACGATGAGATCCAAATTAACAAATCTCATTAATTACAAGGTTTGGTTAGACCGACTACTATAGTAGTCTTCATTTGCTACTGCCGTTCGAAACACGACTGAGTATGGGAGCAACAGCTACATAGAGTTAGTTTAATTCATACACAATTTCTCAGAAAGATGCCAGAATTCTCAAGACCTCAACGCCATCAATTAATTTCCCCAATGGCTGCTACGTTATCTACGTATATAAAAACAATAAGTGATATTTAAGACATCTCTTTCGTTTTAAAACCAAAAAATCCTACAATAATCCTAAATTCTAGAAATTCTCACATTAATTAGAAAAAAAGAGAAGGATCTCTACCACTTATTTTGGTGGGGCCAGATTATAATGGTATAGATTAATCATATGTAAAAAATACAATTGTATTTCTATAATTGGAAATAGAGTAGAATATCAAAGAAAGGATCTCCACTACTTATTTTGGTGGGTCATATTATAACAGTGTAGATTAATCATATATAAATATAGTGTCGACGTTTGTTGTCGGCAATGATGATTATGAGGCTAGGCGCTGGATCCAAACTCGATGGTAGCACAAGACACGGGATTTATATATACAAGTTCAAGCCCTCACAGAAGAGGTAATACCCTTGTCCCTGCACTCGGATTTGATATTGTTGTGATGTGAATGCTAATGTGTACGCGCAGATCATGATCTGATGCTCCCCCGCTCCTTTCTATAGTGGAGGGGTGCGGTTACAAAGAAGAGTCCCAGTCGGTTATAAGATGAAGATTCTATCCCTATCCTTTCCCGCCGAACCTGTTAACAACCAGGATTACAATCGTATCTTTCCTACTAAGGATTAGTTACTATCTTTAAGGCTTCCTTGCAGCAAGACAGCGTATTCCTCCGGTGGTGCTCGCTCCATGTAGTCGCATGTTCGCCCATCCCTCTTGGTTAGTCCTCACGGTCCGCCATGCAGATACCCAAGGTCCATGTACTCCATACAGAGTTATATAACAAATACAATTGTATTTCAATAATTAGAATTAGAGTTATATATCAAAGGCAATTGTATCATATATCTAGACGCATAATTGCACACGTAAATATGCTAGTTTAGAGAAAACCAAATAAATGCATATAAAAGCCGTCCACTAAGAAATTTAAGGACTCTTGCATCCATGCATGAAATGTACGAGATAATAGGGACTCAATAAGGCGTTGGCAGCCGTTGTTTTGCTATGAACTTGTACAACGAAAAAACCTAGAAAGACAACCAACAAATTCTAGAAGTTAGGTCTAGTTGACGCTAACATTAGATCAACTCTAACCCAAACCCCTGTATTTTCCCTCTAAATCACTTATTTAGGGGTGATATAAAAATTAGGGGCACCCAATATCAAATTTGTCTCCAACCCACACTCCTTATGACTCACCCCTATTATTTATCTAAACATTATTATTACTATACACCCATGAATTAATGAATAAAAAAATATAAAGAAAATAATAGGGGAAAGGAGAAAGCCTCTAAATGTAGGGGTGAGAAAGGGTCTCACTAGAATAGAGGCTAGCTCCTAATAGAGGGTGGGTTGGAACTCACATTTTTCTAGTTCTCCTTATAATTTAGAATAGGGAGAGGTATAGGGGTGGGTTAGGCTTGCTCTAAGATATATCATACATAAAGCTTTGACGGATACAATTATGACAACCATACAGCACGTACGGCGTTGGTCACGGTAAATTCTTCACGGCAGTGTTCCTTAATTCGTCCCATATATCAAGCTGAAATATATATATATACTAGATCAATGCCTATGCGTTGCTATGAAAAATAAAATTGGTAACGAAACATAAAGGTCAAGCAATAAAAGAAAATTATGCTACAAGATCAAACATTTATTTCTCCCAATTACAAAAGTTTTTATAGTTTCTTCTCCGATATGAATTGAAACCAAATATATTATACGTAGCAATATATTACCAATCTCAAAAATCAATCAATCATTTTTATCCCTTTTTGTAATTTATATTACCAGCTCGTATTTCTCTTCCTCTCGCCATGCCCGCAGCGCACACTGTGGAGTCCGCCTTCCTCGCCGTCCACTTCGTCACGCATGCTATGGCCGCGTGGTCAGTCGCCTCGGAGAAAGCGGCCACCGCCGCCACCCAGCCTTTGCACCCTCGCATCTTTTGGATCACCACCGCCCTCAGCGCCGCGCTTTTCTCCGCATCGGCGGTGGTCCGCTACGCCGATGATTCGCTGCTCTTCCCAGATGACCCTCTCACTTTTGCCGGCCTACTCATCTCCATACCTCTGGCGTACCTAGTCATCACTGGCTTCACCAGCCATGATGCCGAAGCTCATGAAGGTTAACCAGAAAACACAAGCACCGAGGCGTACAACGTGGGCGCCTGCCACGCCGTTCAGCTGGATCAACCTGTTTATCACTACAGGAAAACGATACTTTTTCGTCGGCCTAAAGTATTTTCGTCGGCATATTTCGAGCAGACGATAGTAAAACATTTTTTTCGTCGGTACAGACCAAACCGACGAAAAAAGAGTTATTTTCGTCGGTTAAAGCGACTGGCCGACGATACTACAGTTATTTCCGTCGGCCATGACAGATAAGCCGACGAAAAAACCTTAATTTCAGATGCGGTCAGCGGCGGCTTATTTTGAAATCATCGTTGCCGGCTTACGTGGGTCGATTTAAAAAGAGTGGTTGCCCATTTGTATGTTGCCACGCAAAAAGGATCTTATTTACGCCGCCATACATGCCACGTGGGCCATATTTTCGCCTCGCTTTTATCGCCGATTTAAAATAAAGCGAAGTTAATCCTGTGACCGAGACTTCGCTAAACATTTCGACACTGCCGCTCACGCTGCATAAGCCTGCATACACAACGCCATACCGCTTCACATAAGGTTGTTATTGCCCGTCACATTCAACACAGGTTCATACCCGTACCATACTGCTCACTGCCCTGCATTTCCGCTGCTTGCCTCCCGCTTACACCGACTCCGACGCTCAGACGTCATTATCCCGCCGGCCTCCCTATGCGCCATCGCCACAAGCCACGCCACAGAAACCCCACGCCGCGCCGCCAGACACGACGACGCCGCTGCCTTCACCTTTCACAAGAACGCCCGTCAAGCGAGGTGAGTTTTTCGTCGCCGAGTAGTTAATTAGATGATTGCTTTATTAATTCTTAATTAAGTATATTTTCGCCGGCCAAGTAGCGAGCCGATTTAAATTCTATATTTTATTTTGTTTGGACCATGATTAGTTAGGGTTAAAGTTGGTAGAACATGATTTAATTAAGTATAATCCATTTTGTCACCAAGCCTAGGGCGTCACCTGCTCGAACCACGCGTCTCACATTTACTTGTGAGGTGTGCCGTTCGAATTGTCCAGCTTTAATTTGGACAACCTTAGGAATAGACGCTAGAGCATATGTCGGATTTATGACGAGTTTAACGGTCCGAACGAAATCTCGGCAAAGATGATCCAGCTTGTTCTCCGATGCACCAAGACTGGCGTATTCGGAGAACAATGGGTTATGCCGCCAAATTCGTTCGGGCTGTAAGGCTCGGCATAAACCGCGTTCAAGGCCCATTCTGGGTGGGTTTAGGACCTATCTTTCCCAAAGAGAGCCCTTGTTCGCAACTAAGCCGCTGTGGTTGATATCGCATGTGTTTAGATTCGAGAATGGGTGATGATCGAAGGTGGATGTATGATGGTTGGAGTAAGACTAGGGCGCACTCAAGAGAATGGGTCCATCGCGACAAAGCGTCAGGACCATGCATTCACAGGGGCTCTTTGGTGGTGTCGCAGTGCCCGTGTAGCAAGTGCCGAACTATTCTTACCACGTGAAGTCGGATGTAGAGCGGCATTGTGCAAGTTTGGTTTCATGCCCGACTATTTGATATGGTGCTAACATGGTGAGGCGGAGCCCATTGTTGAGTCGGACCATGAGGATGAAGATAGGATGGATTAGATGCTCAATGATATTGGTAGGAGTTTGAGGTTAATTCGAAGAGGAGCCCGGCCGAGGTGCAAAGATTTTATAGGCTCCTTTCGCCCTAAGAGAAATTGCATGAGTTCACCAAGGTGACCGTCCTACAGACGGTGACACGGCTCATGTCAATGAAGTCGAAGTACAACTTTTCGAACAAGTGCTACAACGATATGGTCCAACTGATTAGTGATATCCTTCCGCCGAACCATAAGATGCCGAAGGACATGTACCAGTCCAAGAAGATGTTGTCCGGCCTTGGGATGAAATATGAGAAGATTGATGTTTGTGAGGATAATTGCATGTTGTTTTGGAAGGAACATGCCAACGACACTCGTTGTAGGTACTGCAACAAGTCTAGATATGTCGAGGTGGTAAATGATGAGGGGATAACGGTGACGACAAAAGTCGCGATGAAGCAGCTCCGATACATGCCAATCACGGATAGGATTAAACGTCTGTACTTATCTAAAAAACAGCCAGGCATATGAGGTGGCATAAAGAAGGTGTCCGTGAGATCGATGGTGTGATGGTGCATCCAGCAGATGGCGAGGCGTGGAAGGCATTGGACCGCTTCGACCCCGAATTTGCAAGTGACCCTAGGAGTGTTCGCATTGGGTTGGCGACAGATGGGTTCACACCTTTTAGTACAAGTGCTACCCCATACTCTTGTTGGCCGGTTTTCATATTGCCGTACAACCTACCACCTGCATTGTGCTTGAAGGAGGAGTACATATTTCTAGCACTTGTGATTCCAGGTCCTGATCATCCAGGGAAGCACCTCAATATGTTCATGCGGCCGTTAATGGAAGAGTTGAAAGAGTTATGGAGAGGGGTAGAGGCATATGACAGCTACGGTAAAGTAAACTTTACCTTGCGTGTCGCATACCTGTGGTCGGTCCACGATCTACCTGCGTATGGCATATGGTCCGGTTGGAGTGTTCATGGTCGGCTTTGTTGTCCCATTTGTATGTATGACTCAGATGCATTCCGGGTACCGCATGGTGGAAAATTCTGTTTCTTTGATTGCCATCGATGCTTCCTACCATCGAATCACCCTTTCAAGCGGATGTCCAATGCATTCGAAAGAACACCATCATTATAAAGGGCAAGCACCGCAGTAATTCGAAAGATCACCCTCCGCCGCTCTACGGTATCCACCTCCAGGGCAAGCACCGCAGTAACTATGCTTTAGGTTAATTCGGTTTGAAAAATATTTGTAATTCTAGACTAACTTGAAATTTCATAACTACTCTATAGGGTTCTCACCTCCTCACTGCTCTGCTGTGTACTGCCACTGTGAGCAAGCACCGCACAGTACATATGCTTTAGATTAATTGTAATCTCCATATATATATATATTCATTGTGTACTAACGTAAAATTTCATGACTCTATAGGTTCTCTTCTTCGCCGCCATGGCAACTGCTTCCGCCTCCACCACTGTGGCCACCTACTCGTGGTTCAAGCTCGCACAATCCTAATCCAAATGTCGACGGCTTCTTTGCCTCTGGAGGTAGTGGCCATAATTCAAACGACCCCGAGAGTTAGGATTGTACATTGTTGTGATGGATGGGAGACTTGTGATAAAACTCGTGATATTAATGTGATGCATATGTATGTTCTAGCTACATAAAACTCGTGATATGTTTTGGATATATATATATATATATATAGATGTTGGTGTATTTGCGATATTAATGTGATGCATTTGCGAATGTGATGTTAATATGATTTTGTGAATGTTCTGAGTAATATATTTCAGTGTATGTCAATTTGCGTAAAAGCTGTAATTTATTCTCTCAAAATGACCAAAGAAGCAGATTGCAGGGGGCAAACCCCAGTATTTTCGTCGGCCAGGCTGGCCGACGAAAATACTGGGCGCTCGGCCAGCGTGCAGATGACCCGAAAAGAGCAAATGTGGAGCCGTAGCACAGTCCCGCGTCAAGATTTTCGCCGGTTAGTTTGCTTGGCGAAAATATCGGGATTCTCCCACGGGTAGTCGTGGTTTTGCCAAGATTTTAAATCGGTTTTTTAAATCGGCTAGAGGTGGCCGCATTTACAATACGTATGACATGGCATGGCAGCCAGAGCGGACGGGTTTTTTTTTCGTTGGCTAGAGGTGGCCGACGACAATATACTGTTTTCGTCGGTGACCGACGAAAAAATGCCTTATGTTCGTCTAGTTTGTTTTCGTCGGGAATCACCCCATTTTCGACGGCATTTGGCCGACGAAAAAAATCGCGATTCTTGTAGTGTATCTCCAAGGGGTATGCTAATGACTCTCTCACCACCGATGACGCCCCATCGTGTCGCCGGCAACCGCACCCAAGCGTCAGACGCTTTGTTCACGCCCAACCGGCCGCGCCGGGTCACGGCATTCGTGGGCATCGTGACTTAGCTATTCTTTTGGCGCGAAGTCTCGCTAATCATGGCCTGGCCTCCTCTAGCTTTGGCGCTATGTACATCGGTCCATCACTTATTGATAAGTTCGTCGAGTTCATTCGCTGTATGCACAAGATGGGAGATCTTGAATGGATTCCTTGATTGATTCTGTGAAAACTGCAAAGATATATAGAGTACAAAAGAAATGATTGGCCGGCTATTAATTATCAGCAATAATCAGGGATTTTGATATAATAATCAGCCATATTTAGATAGATATGGCTGGCTATAAATCAGGAAAGAATAATTAGCTATAATGACCAGCCATTATTAGAGTTATGGAGGGCTAGGAAGAACGCATCACGCCACCAATCGCAAATTTATATATATATATATATATATATATATATATATATATTGTACGCTCATGCTATTTAGCCCATTCCGACCAAGCCATGATACACACTAATCAATGCCACAGAGTGCCCACTTCGTGACCAAACCAACTAGCTAGTTAACGCATTTTCTAGTTTGAACATGAATCAGATTTTTTTTTGTTTTAGCTGTAACTTTTTATTAGCAGCTTCGATTCGTAAAAGGTTTTCAATAGTAGCTTACTAACGATGAGAGGAACATGATGATATAAGTCTCGTGACTAAATAGTACTTTTGTTGTTCGGTGACAGATTTTACTATCCGTATATATAGATTTTACTATCCGTATCATAGATTCTACATCTTGTAGAGGGTTCAGCAGCCTGTATTATCTATGCAGTAGTAAAAAAATATAGTATATGAATAGTAAAATCTCTATATACAGAATGTAAAATCTATACAAAAATTGAAGTTTGGAATTGAAGATACTTATGGAAGAGTGCTTCCTATATTGAATATATATCCTCTGTATGAACGAGGCAAGATAATTTCCACTTAGTTCAATGCGCCAGCAGCTTTTCAAAGCTCTTTTGTGAAAGTCTTTTTATGCTTGGCTCAAGGCAAGAAGAAATATATTAGCATGGTATAAATTAACCAAGCAAATATCACTATTTTTGGATCATGTGAGATCTGGAACAATCACTTGGTTGCTCTCGGAATGTTCTTATACCCACAGGATCGTGTTGGACCTTCTTGAAGTTTAATTCTTATTTTTGCATAAAATGCTCAAATGAGAATCTATGTGCATATAGTGCTAGTTCTACGATCAAGAGCTGGCTCGCATATTAACAATAATTGATATCACATCCACACTCTTTATTACATATGAAAAAGATAATTTATACAATATGGTCTTACAAGGTAGATTATATTGTAGCGGATAGAAGTAGGTCTTGTAGTATGCCCATCTAATCTTCAGGCAATTGATAAGATATAATCTCTAAAAATGCTTGTTAATATTCACGAATCCTACGTTAAATAAATTTCATCGAGTGAATCTGATTCTCGTGCCCCGGAGAGGCAGGGCCGAGGGACGAGGGTGAGGCCATCTTGCAATTGACAGAGGGCCCCGAGAAGCTCACGACCCATATAAGGGAAATGGCAACCACGAGCGCTAGCCAGGCTCTGGCGATCGTGAAGTCCCTATATATATTCCCGAGTGGATCTTGAAACTGTTAAGGAGGGCTTTGCCTGCACCGTTGATGATAATCAGTTACCGCCCTTTTTGATGAAGTCAAGGACACCTCTACTACCTTATTGGAGAATTTAGACTTGAGCCCCGTGTAAATATGTGCGTGCAGAACTTGGTTATAATTACTTCACCACGTCCCGAGAAGTCCCTGAATGAGATTATAATGATCAATTAACACTTGACTATAACTGCTTCGCCGCGTCCCATGGAATCCTCTTCGAATTAAAGCTTGCGCACTGTTCATATCTGGTTCGACTTTCCATGCCAGCACATCTTTGAAACCGTTTCAGCTTTCCGCGCCAGCACATCTTCAAAACCGTTTCGGCTTCCTTGCTCTGGCTATATAAGGGCATCACTGCCACAAGGGCGATCACCTACTTCCGAGACTTTGTTTTCCTAGCAATCTTTGATTTCTTTTGAAAATTTCCGATGGCGCCTCCTTCTCGCCTGCGTCTGCTGATGAAGTAGTGCCGCCCCACTACCAGCGCAGCGTGTTGGTCTTCAATTTCGAGGAAGAAGTGCCGGCGGCACCTGCTAACGAAGAAGACTCTCTTGCCGAGCTTTGGGCCGAATACGACCTTGCTTTGGCCGAGGTCACTGAGTAGGAAGCCGCCGCCTGCGATGTCGCCGCCGTCGCCGCCTTGACCGAAGCTGCACTAGCCATCGCTGAGGTTGCTGATGCCATCGTCGAAGCGTTGGGCCGCGCGCGTCGTACTTAGGTTTAGTTACCTTGAAATCATATATATGTAAAACTTAAGCGATGTAAAAACATTCACTTGGGAATAATGTCTGACTGGCTTTTGTATACTTTTAATGCTATTTGCTTCTTTTTCCCTATCTAGATTTTTATATTTGTCCGAGTGGTTTGTCTCTTTTCATTTAAGCACTCGCTCGACTAGTCTAGCCCCCGAGCGCCGGGAGTTGGGTCATAGCTCTTTCTCCCAGGCACGCGTTTTGAGTTACTAGAGTTCAGCGTTCATGGGGTCAGAGCTTCACTACTTGGAATTAACGTACTCAGACTCATTCACAATCGTTAGGGAAAAGAAACAAAAATGACTCAGAGAAAGATGTGCGCATGCGCACACTATTAGGTGTAGCCCCCGATTTACTGCTTAGTTGGGTATAACTAAGTATCAAGTCAAAAAAACTTTATTCATAATAACATGATTGAGTACAAGATTTAAGTGTAAAAGTGGCGTAGCTGCTTTATATTCCACGTGTTGCCGATAACTACGCCGTCCTTACGCCTGAGTCTATAAGCCCCCGGGCGCGTCACTTCATCGACGATATATGGGCCTTTCCAGCTTGGGAAGAGCTTGTGCTCACTTTTTTTATTCTTTCTTGGAACCATATCTTCTTTAGAGAAAACACGGCCTAGAACATTGCGATCATGATAGCGATGCAAGCCTTGAAGGTAGTTAGCCGACTGGATTGCTGCAATATCCCTGGCCTCTTCTAGTCGGTCGAGATTTTCTAGTCGGCTTTCTTCTGACTTGGCTTCCTTGTACTTCTTAACCCGTGGGGATCCGAATTTCAACTCAATAGGCAAGACCGCCTCTGAACCGTAAATCAGGAAAAAAGGTGACTGCTCGGTTGCTTTGCTAGGAGTAGTTCTAAGCCCCTAGAGCACCGAAGGCAATTCTTTGACCCATCGCGTAGCATACGGTTTAAGACGATCAAATATCTTTGCTTTTAATCCTTGCAGCATCATGCCATTGGCCCGTTCGACCTACCCATTACTTCGGGGATGCACCACAGAAGCAAAGCAGATTTTGATGCCGAGTTCATCACACCAGTCTTGAAATTCTCCGCCTCTGAATTGAGTGCTATTATCAGTGATAATCTTATTGGGTATGCTAAATCTGACCATAATTTTCTGAAAGAATTCTCTGGCCTTGGCTGCTGTGATCGTGGCAACTGGCTTGGCTTCAATCCACTTCATGAATTTGTCGATGGCAACAAAAAGATGAGTGCATCCACCTTGGGCCTTCTTCAGGGGTCCAACCATGTCGAGCCCCAAAACCGCAAACGGCCAGGCGATCGGAATAGTCTATAGCTCCTACGTCGGCACATGGATTTGCCAAGCAAAGAACTGATAGCCTTTACATGTACGAACGATGTCCTCCGCATCTGTTACTGCAATCGGCCAGAAGAAACCTTGACGATAATACTTTCCAACTAGAGTGCTTGACGATGTATGATGTCCACAAACTCCCAAGTGGATTTCTTTGAGAAGACTTTTCCCTTCTTGCTCTAATATGCACCGTCTTACGACTCCAGAGGAACTCTTCCGAAAGTGCTCTACTCCGACCGCCACATAGCTTTTGCTTTAGTGCGCAACACGCTTTGCCTGTGTGCGATCTTTAGGGATCTTGTCCTTCAACAGATAATCTAGATTGGGAATTGTCCAGTCAGGGTTGATGACCAAAACTTCTGCCTCGGCCAGCTTTTCCTCTTACTTGCTCAACTCCTGCTATCGACTTATGGCAGATTTATGAAGCTCTTCAACAAATACGCCAACCAAGATCTTTGTTCGACCGAGCCTTATCTTGCGAACTCGTCCGCTGCTTCATTATCTCAGTGGAGCACATGGATAAGCTCCAGCCCATCGAATTTGTCCTCCAATTTACTTAACTCCTGGCAATATGTGGCCATATTATCGCCGATGCACGACCATCCCTTCTGCACTTGGTTGATGACCAACTGCGAGTCCCCGCGAACCGTCAATCATTGGATACCGATTAATTTGGCGATACAGAGCCTAGGGATGAGTGTCTCATACTCGGCGGCATTGTTTGATGCCGAAAAGTGGATTTGAAGAACGTATTTCAGCCATTCCCCTCTTGGAGAGATGAGCACTACGCCTGCCCCCGCACCGCTAAGCATGAGAGAACTATCAAAGTACATTGTCCAATACTCCAGCTCCTCAACGGCTGTGGGATTCTGCAATTCTATCCACTCAGCGATGAAGTCGGCGAGTAGTTGAGATTTGATGGCAGTTCACAGCTTGAAGGAAATTTCGAAGGCTCCGAGTTTGACTGCCCACTTTGCAATTCTCCCGGTGGCTTCCCCGTTGTGGAGTATGTCCCCAATCAGAAAAGGCGTAACCACTGAAATTATATGCTCTTGAAAATAATACTTAAGCTTGCGAGAGGTAAGAAGTACGGCATACAATAGTTTTTATACTTGAAGGTACCGTACCTTGGACTCACCCAATACCTCGCTGACGAAATAAACTGGGCGCTGAATCCTCTGCAGGTGTTCGACCTCCTCCCGCTCCACAACGATTGCAGCGCTGACTACATGAGTCGTTGCCGCTATGTAAAGCAAAAGGGGTTCCTTGGGCATCGGTGAAACCAATACTGGAAGTGTGGTCAGGAACGCCTTGAGATCCTCAAAAGCTTGATGTGCCTTAGGAGTCCATTGGAAGTTGCCCTGCCTATTATGGAGCTTGAAAAACAGCATCCCCTACATCCCCAGGTGGGAAATAAATCTGCCGAGTGCCACCATGTATCCTGTGAGTTTCTAGACGTCCTTCTGGTAAGTCAGGGGTTTCATCTTCATGATGGCGTTTATCTTCTCTGGGTTTGCCTCGATACCGTGATGAGACACGATGAATCAGAGTAGCTTTCCCGAAGGGACTCCGAATACACACTTCTTGGGGTTGAGCTTTATCTTGTAGGCTCTCAGGCTCTCAAACGTCTCAGCCAAATTAGAGATAAGATCCTCCTTACTGGGTTCGCTAAACAGTCGGGATGATACACTTCTTTTATAAAACCAGCAGCTAAAAGTTTAGTGATCTCCTCCCTGATAGCATCACGACGATCTTGCGTGAACCACCAGAGCCACTGCTTGATAGGCCTTGCCTTCTCGTCGACATTCAGAGAGTGCTCGGTCACCTCCCTAGGGACACCAGGCATATAAGTTGGCTTCCAAGCAAAATGTCCTCGTTTCACCGAGGAAGGTGACGAGCGTGTCTTCCTATTTGTGATCAAGCCCTGTCCCAATCAGAGCCATCTTGGTCGAGTTGTACGCGTCGAGTACCACCTTCTTGACTCCCTCGTCAGGCTTTATACCTGACTTGGCTTGCTTCCTAGCTGGGACGTCTCCTTCATCTTGCTGGACCTCAGCAGCTAGTCGGATCTTCTCTCTGTCGGCCGATGCCTCCTGGATCTCGGCCAGCTCACAGCTCTTCCTATCACACACGAAGGACTACTTTATGTCACCACGAACCGTGATAATGCCTTTTGGCTTTGGCATCTTCAGTGCCAGATATGTGTAGTGTGGTACGGCCATGAATCTGGCTAGGTCTGGCCTTCCCAAGATAGTATGGTATGCCATCTCAAAATTAGCCACTTCAAAGTTTAGGTACTTGGTCTAGTAGTTCTGCTTGCTCCCAAATGTGACTGGCAGGGTGATCTGTCTGAGTGGTACCACCGAGATCCCGGGGATCACCCCATGGAACAGTGACAAGCCACACTTCAGCTCCGAGCGAGGGATCTTCATGTCGTCAAAGGTCTTGGAGAAAAGGACATTGAGTCTACTCCCTCCATCGACCAGCACACTTTTGAACTTGATGCTGCAAATAACAGGGTTTAGGACCAGAGGATATCTACCTGGGTATGGAATATGGTTGGGGTGATCCGATCGATCAAATGTGATCGGAATCTCGGACCACCTCAAGTATTGGGGAGTCGCCGGCATAACTTCATTGATCTCCCAAGCGGTAAGCTTCTGCTTCCACTTGGACTCATATGCAGCCAAGCCCCTGAATATGTAATTGAGCTCAAGCTCGGTCGTCTGGTAGTCATCATCTACATGGGGGTCCTGCTTCTTGCCTGCCTCACCTTTATCTGGGCCCAACTGCTTATTGCTTTCTCGTGCGAACCTTTTCAAGGTGAAGCAATCTTTGGCTGCATGTTTCCCCTTGGGATGAAAAGGACATTGGGCGTCCATTACCTTGTCGTAGTCTCCTGACTATGGTGCTCGGGACTAACCACGATCTGCCACTGTGACCAGCTCCTCACCCTTCCGCTTCTTATCCTTCTGCTTGGAGGACTCAGCATAGTCCTTGTCCTTTTGCCTCAGACGATCATCGTGGCGCTCAGCTAGGGCATCCGAGGCCATGGCGTAGCGGTCCGCTAATGTGAACATCTCCTTCACCGTAGTCGGCGGCTTCCGGGACATCTTCTTGATCAAGTTAACATCGCTGACTCCCTTCTGGAAAACCGCTATGACGACTGATTCCAAGACGTCCCGAATCGTGTTCTTCTTCTGCATGAAATGCCAGACGAACTCTCAAACAGACTCATTCTTCTTCTGATGAAGTTGGTACAAGTCTCACGGGGTTCCAAGCCTCTCATAGGTGCCCTAGAAATTTGCAATGAATTGCTCACAAAGATCTTCCCAGGAATCTATAGAATTCTCTAGAATTCCTATGAGCCAAGTCTAAGCTGATGGGTGAGGGTGACCGGCAAGTAATTGGCCATCATGTTGTGATCACCTCCGGCTACCTTGACTGCAAGGTCGTAAACCTGCAGCCAAGCCTCTGGGTCCCTCTCCCTGTCGAACTTGACAATGCCCTTAGAGTTGAAACCTTTGGGCCATACCACTCGGCGAAGCCGAGCGGTGAAGGCGTAGACCCCATCGATGGACCCAGCATGACGCCATGGCGGAGTTCTGACTCGGCGGTCTTCGTTGTCACGCCGGCCTTGGTGGTCGTCATCCCTACATTCGTCGCGATTGGCGTCTGCGATCATCGCATTTGAGGCTGTCGCGGGCGGCGCCGAAAGCAGCTCATATATGTCTTCGTGCCGGTGCTGTTCATCATCTTCTCGCTCACACCGCCTGGCGTTGAGGTCCAGGCAGAGGTCACGGTTTAGACTCTGGCAGGTGTCCTCATCACGGCGATGCTCGTGCTAATAGCGCGATGGTCCGATGCGGTAGGTCCAGCTAACGGCGATCTGAGTATCGTGTCGAAAAGTGAGAATGTGACATCCCTGCTAGATCTCCCTGGTTGTGCTGGATTGCTACCGCCGTCACCATGGCCTACACTTGGGCCACGATCGGGGCAGTGGGGCTATCGGCACTGAGCATTGGGCCTAGGGTGTCGAGGAGCGTCTTGGAGGCCACGATGTTTTGCTACAGCGTATGGAAAATAGCTTAGTCCCCCATTTTCATCTACAAGATATCTTCGTTCACGTTGTGGCCTCGGGTCCGAAGAGCCCGTGAGCACACCCTCTTTGCTCTCACTGACAAGCGATCCTGCCTCGTGGCTTCTTGACAGATCCCGCGGTTTTGAGACTCGGTCCGTGGGTCTTCGATTACGCAGACGCCATGAAAATTTTGGCAACTTCCCACACTGCTCTCTGACTCGGTCTGAGCCAGAGGAGCAAATAGGGGATAAGCCAACTAGATCTTCGAATCTGAGTGGTTTGCTACTGATGATGCCCACTAACCGAGACTTGTCCCTAGTCGAATTCTCACCATATTCGAGTCGTGAACTAAGCCCCCGGCGTACCGCTCATGAGCAGGTAGCCGCGGCATTTCCCAATCCGAATGGGAGTGCAAGCAAGGTGCTGCTGAAGTCTCTCCCTAATTGGATCTGGTCTGGGTCCGAGTCCGAGAGAGCAAGCTTACCGAGATTGTTGATGACGAAATCCAGGCTCCCGAAGGGGAAAGCTTGACCGGGAGCGAATGTGATGGTGATTATGTTGATGGCGGCTATCGAGCTTGACAAGATTGATCTTTGCACTTCCCCTACCTAGCACACCAACTATCTACGTTTGTTGTCAGCAATGATGATTATGGGGCTAGGCGCTGGATCCAAATTCATTGGTAGCACAAGACACGAGATTTATACAGGTTCAAGCCCTCACAGAAGAGATAATACCCTAGTCCTGTGCTCGGGAATTTGATATTGCTGTGAATGTGAATGCAATGTGTTGTGATCATGATCTGATGCTCCCCTGCCCCCTTTATATAGTGGAGGGGTGCGGTTACAAAGAAGAGTCCCAGTCGGTTACAAGATGGAGATTCTATCCCTATCCTTTCCCGCCGAACCTGTTAACATTACTATCTTCATGGCTTGCTTGCTGCTCACGGTGGTAGCCCACCGGGTGGTGCCCGTCTCCATGTAGTCGGCTCGGCCCATCCCCTCTTGGGTGATCCTCATGGTCCGCCATGCAGATATCTGGGGTCCATGTACTCCACACATAGTTATATAATAAATACAATCAGATTTCAATAATTAGAATTAGAGTTATATATCAAAGGCAATTAGAGTTATATATCAAAGGCAATTGTATCATATATCTAGATGCGTAATTACACATGTAAGTCTCTAGTTCGAGAAAACCAAATAAATGTATATAAAAGCCGTCCACTAAGAAATTTAAGGACTCTTGCATCCTTGCATGAAATGTACGAGATAATAGGGACTCAATAAAGGCGTTGGCTGCCGTTGTTTGCCACTAACATGTACAAATCTAAAAACCTAGAAAGACAACCAACAAATTCTAGAAGTTACGGTCTCCAGAGCGTTTGCTGAAACATAAAGCTTTGACGGATACAATTATGACAACCATAGAGCTCGGCATTGGTCATGATAAATTCTTCATGGCATTGTTCCTTAATTCGTCCCATGTATCAAGCTGAAATATATATATATATATATATATATATATATGAAAATGGAAGCATACCACCGGGAGTACGTACTCCCGTCGCGATATCGGGTTGAACCCGTATTGACTGAATCGTAATCTTCGGGATAGACTCTTCAGGTTGAACCTGTGAATCGAACCGCCAGTGGAGATTATAAATACTGCCACTATTCTCCCTTGCCTCCGCCTCCCCCATTTCTTCCGAACGCCACCGCCTCTTAGCTAGCAAGGCCACGCCATCGCCACCCTACTCGCCGAGTTTCCACTTGGGCGTAGCGGCTCCATGTTCTGGCCCCGCCTCCTCCGCCCATGGGGTCGCCCTCCACAAGTGAGGAGGAGGTGGTCGTTGCTTGTCGGATCTTAGCGCTGCGCCGCATGCCTTTGTCCAGGGATGAACATGAGAGGATAGAATACTGTCGAGATAAGACTAGAGAGAGTAAACAACGCTGTCGCAGTGTTGCCGATTTTGGTTTTTGCAAGCTTCTGATGCTACTACAAGATGCGAGAAAACTCGATCTGGAGAAAAATCTTCAACGCTCCTGTATGTGCAGTATATATATATAGCTATTTGCTCCTGGATTAGTTTTGATCTTGTATAGCTATTTGCTAAGTTGGCGTATGCCTAATTACCCGTTTCATGGCATGTATCTTTAATATGAAGGTACACTCACAAGAATATACCCCTTTCATGAATTGTAAAATAGCATAATCCCATTGCCAAACTTGTAAACTACATTTTCTATTCAGATTTGTGTTTGGACAAAAGGTATATGGACTATGGAGTGGGAGGAAGGGATACGTAATCCAAATAATTGAAGGGGGAACCTTTTTAAGCAGTACATGCAGTTTCAGAATCAGCACCATTATTGACAAAAATAGTCTTTTTTCTGTTTCTAACATAACACACTTCTGCACTCCTTGTCTGGAAATGCTAATTTACTTCCTAATGATGTTGTTAGTGTGATATTTTGCATTTTTTTCACAAAGGATACCCTTTTCTGAATTTTTTATACTTTGAAGCAGTGTTCACATTGTACATAAGAGATATCATTATGTACTCCTGGCCCTAACATCTAGATGCATCAAATATATATATATATATATATATATATACTCCTTTTATTCATGTACTCCTTTTTACTAAGTCAGTATACTCCTATTCTCTCACGGTCAGTATGTATCTAATATATATACTACTTTTTGCTTATCTGTATACTCCTATGCTACCATAGTTCATATGCTACTTCTTAAATTCTCGCAAAGCAGATACTCCTTTAAGAAGTATGCTAATTTGATTTAGAAGCATATACATATTTTGTTGCACAAGATACTTTGGCAACTATGCTCAACATTTAAATTTTGCATTTTGGCAGTTTCATATCAAAGTCAGAGTGGTTTTCACCCTTTAAATTGCCCACTAATTTTTTATTAACCCATATATTGAAAAGGGGTTTTTATAATTGAAAAGAACAGAGTATTTGAGTAGGGATTTGCAATTGAAAAGAAAAGGGGTATATGCCATTGAAAAGAACCGGGGTATTTGCACTGCTATCAAAATCAGAGAAAAAACAATGATGTGTCCCTTAACTACGTTCTACAGCCACTTCAAGTTCGATACTAGGAGACAGCTATCCCATTATTTTCATCTGCAATCACTGCTATCAAAAACAGTATAAGAACATACCTATTATTTTCCTCTGCAATATCCACCTCTCGCTATGCAGTTTCAGAAGCAAGAGTTTCAATCGGTCCTCCATTAATTGTCATACCTGAAATCTTCAACGCCGATTCGCAGCCCATGCCAATTCACGAGATGGTGTTTACTTGTTTTGCTGTATCAATCACACTCCATTATCAGCGTCAAAAAAATTTGCATGCGGCAAACGGGGCGGTAGTTGCAACTGCACTCATTTCCAGCGGCAAAAGCGTGCGCATCAACCAAATTTGTTACGCAGGCATTAGGGATAATACTTCTTACTAATGGATGTATCCACTTAATAATCCACCCATTTGCCAACACGAATCACAAAGCTAATCAACGGTATACAGGTATGGGAGTACATACTCCTGGGAGTACAAAACGGCCTTCCATAATATATATATATATATATATATATATATATATATATATATATATAATACACACTAATCAATTTAACAGAGTGCCCACTTTTGTGACCAAGACAACTAGCTAGTTAATGCATTTTCTAGTTTGAACATAAATCAGATTTTTCTTTGTTTTAGCTGTAACTTTTTATTAGCAATTCCGATTCGTAAAAGGTTTTCACCAGTAGCTTACTAACGACGAGAGGAACAGGATGATATAAGTATCGCAACTAAATTTTAATTTTGTTGTTCGAGTGATGATTTTACTATCTCTAATATATAGATTTTACTATCCGTATCGTAGATTTTACTATCTTGTAGAGGGTTCAAGAAATTGTATAATCTATGCAATAGTAAAAACATATAGTATATGAATAGTAAAATCTCTATATATAGAATGTAAAATCTATACAAAAATTGAAGTTTGGAATTGAAGATGCTTATGGAAGAGTGCTTCCTATAACCTGAATATATATCCACCGTATGAACGAGGCAAGATAATTTCCACTTAGTTCAATGCGCCGCCTGATTTTCAAAGCTCTTTTTGTGAAAGTCTTCTTTATGCTTGGCTCAGAAAGAAGAAATATATTAGCATGGTATAAATTAACCAAGCAAATATCACTATTTTTGGATCATGAGATCTGAACAATCACTCTGGTTGCCCTCGGAATGTTCTTAAACCCAACAGGATCGTGTTGGACCTTCTTGAAGCGACCCTCATTTTTGCATAAAATGCTCAAATGAGAATCTATGTGCATATAATACTAGTTCTATGATCAGTAGCTGGCACACATATTTACAATAATTGATATCACATCCACACTCTTTATTACATATGAAAAAGGTAATTTATACAATAAGGTCTTATAAGGTAGATTATATTGTAGCATATAGAAGTAGGTCTTGTAGTATGCCCATCTAACCTTCAGGCAACTGACAAGATATAATCTCTAAAAAAGCTCGTTAATACTCACGAGTGGTCTCGGAGATTTGCCGATCTCTCCTAATCCACATTGAGGTGACTTGAAACCCTTCAAGCCAGCTCCAACCGCTTGAGCCTTCCTCGATCACTCGTGGTAGCTCTTCCCTACTCCAGGTAGGCGAGCTCCTTGCCTTCACAACAATGGGGCCTTCACACAAGCTTCTTTGTGAAGGTCACCGACACCACTTGCCTCCAAGCCGTCTAGGAGGCGGTAACCTCAAAGAGTAATAAACTTGATGTTGGCTTGAGACTCTTTAGTGCTTCCAAGATGGCTCAACAAATGCAAAGCACTCGAATTTCCTCTCTAAACTAAAAAATCAAGAATTGAATGTGCTTTAGAGTAGAGAGACATGCTTAGGCTTTAAATGAATTCAATGGAGTCACCCACAGCCCTCAATATAGGTGATGGGGTATTTATAACCCCTCCACACCTAAACTAGCCAGCATAAGATAATTTATCCAAGAAGTCACCAGTTTCGGCACTCACAGCCCTCTAGGGCCGTAATGACGCCCATGGTGCCAACGGGTAGTTTAGCAATTAATGCACTGACACGTAGTCGTTTTCTTGGAAATTCCCTCCAAGCCCGGCACAACCGCTATGGGGGCGGTGGTGCGCATTCTAGGTCGGCAAAAACACCGCTCATCATAAAGGTATCAAGAGTTGTTACGCGGTAGTGCATAAGTGCAACACTACCACTCTAGCACACCAGTAGTGCCGGCCGTCATTTTTCCGAGGAGCAAGCCCACTGTTAAAAGGCTACCGACATTGTCAGTGCAGTAGTGCCACAAGTCCCAGACTACGACACTAGGAAGTCTTGCGTACTATGGCTCTACCATTCCTAGTAGTGCCGCCGAGACTACCTCAAAACATCATGGCCTCTGTTAAATAACAGCCACTATTGTTAGTGCGGTATTGTCGACTAGATCGGCACTACCGCTCTAACTGCCGGTAGTGCCGCATATATAGAGATGGCATGATTTTAAACAAAATTTTGAATGCTTGACTGAACTATTTTGAATTTGAGCCATATTGGTTTTACTTTTTGTGTTCAAGCTACTAATCGCGTCCCCCTTTATAGTACGACATACATTCTAACAACCCGATCTTTCCTTCAACACTAAGATCGGGAAAACGGCTAAAAAATAACCTTAAGCTTTTAGACCTTGATTGCTTTTACATTTGATGCTTACTCTTCTTTTTCACCCACTTGACGCTCCTATGGTCTTTGAAATATTTTGACCAATTTACTTTCATTATTCTCATACAAACATCGTTAGTCCTTTAACCTTGATTGTCATTAATTACCAAAACCTTAACCAAGTAGGGGTCTAGATGCTTTCAATCTCCCCCTTTTTGGTAATTGATAACAATCCTCATGAATGAATTGAATCAAGTTTAAAATTTGAGTGAGCAACTAACGGAAGATTAGTTGCACATAAGGAGATTCTTATTTAACAATATTTTGTCTTGTAGAGACCAAGGAAGTATTAGATTCGAAATATAGTTAAATTAGAAAGACTCCCTCTGCAAATGTGCTTGGTTGAAAGTTTTGAGTATATGCCCATTTGTATTACAAGTTCTTTTGGAATTTTAAGAAGTTTCGATCGAATTTAGGAAAATGAGGATGTCGCATAATTTGCAAATCATAAGCCAAAAGTTAGAAACAAGGGAATGAAGTTTGCAACATCTAATGATTTCAATGAAAGAAATCATTCATAGAGTTCAACAAAAGCAGCATCCATAAAGTTCAACAAAAGCAACATCCATAAAGGTAGCGAGGTTCATTAGCTTTACATATGATATAAATATAGAACTTAAACACTAAGGCTAATCCTCGAAACAGCGAAACAGCTTCCAGTCTTCAAGTAATTTTTCTTTCTCCTCTTTGTCATCAAGGACCAAAAAGAATCTGCAAGAAACTTCATGCCCCCTTCCTTAGGAGATCATGGAGCTAAGGACGAAGGATGAGGTGGAGAAGGAATACTGCTGCTAACAGGACAACGACCAAAATGATGGAATGAGACGGGAAGAAGCTCATTACGAATCTGATCAACTGCCATCCTAATGCCACCCATGCTATCCCTGACTTCTTCAACCATCTGACGGGTTTGGAATTGATACTCATACACTAGAGCAAACTGACCCATTATGTCAGATCGAAGGCTCTCAAGGCTAGCAAGGAAGGCATCTGGTGCCGAAGGCGCTTGAGGAGCTTTAGCGGCTTGCTCTTGAGTCTGGTGATGTTCCCTCTCCTGTTGTTGCTGAAACTTTTGCTGGGCAATATGGTGCAATACCTGAGGAGGTGCAACCCGAGGCTTATATGGCTTGTGAGGAGTATGAGTTGGACCATTATACCCTACTACTCTTCTAATCAGCGCCATAATATATGGGGCAAAATAAATTGTCCTCCCACTTTCTCTTGCAGACCAAGCCATTTTTTTATAATGAAATTCACCACATCAAATTTCTCCTTTGCCATGATTTTAGCAATCAAATTCCATGCATAGCCCCTTATATCATCAAAATTTCCGCTCTTAGGATGAATTGTGACCCTTATGATCTTGTTCACCATCTTGGGCTAAAGTCAAGTCCTCCAAGCTTTCCACTTTAATTGCAAGGATCGATCATAAAAATCACGACTTCATCGAAGCTCAAAAGCAGGTCATCATGAATCTTAGGAATGCACTACTGGAAGACTCCCAAGACATGCTCAAAATCTTCCTTGGTAGCAGTATACATGCGAGAGTCTAACATCCAGGTGATGGAGTCAAATGTTTCAGGGATAAACAAGGTGGCGTAGAACTGTCTTATTATCTTCTCATTATAGTCTGTCCTTCCTCCAAGAAAGTGGTACAATCCTGCCCCTCCAAATAACTCAGGAATCCCCACAAAGTTTAATTGCTCCCTGACATGATTCCAACTAACCGACCTTTGATTTCCAAAATCCTTTTCCAAATAAATCTGCTCGTAGACTTTTTGCTCGAAGAGGGAGTGGAATTTTGGGTTGGTTGCATTGCGAGGCTGAAGATACTAGTTTTTCCTCTAAGCATAAAATATTCTTCACCTTTGATTTGAGATCACTACTACATAAATGATTTTCCTAGACACCAAGGATTTCTTTCATGACAGCGGATTAAAAGGAGAGTCGCCAAATGATCAAGGCGGTCCTTGGGGTTAAGAACCGCTGTGTAAAGGTATCTTCACAGTCTGCTCTCTTAAGAAACTGCCTGTGAAAATATTTTGATCTTTTCACAGGCGATGCCCTTTAGATGCCACTTGTGGGAACTATGCTCTTCACAGGCAGCTCTCTTAAGGAACCTCCTTGGGAAATTATGATTTTACATAGGCGGCTTTCTTCTGACGCATGCGAACGCCTATTTCCGCAGTATATGTTACAGTCACTTTTAGTTAATTATATTGATGGCCTAATTAATTAACAAACCCCTGTGGTGATGTTCAAGTCTTTAAAGGTGTAGTTCTTAAACAAACTGTCTATCCAAATTTTGTAAATACTTGTCTGCAAATTTTCTGACGAAGGAGATGCCGGTATGTGTTTTCATGTACGTATCGGAGCATCCTTTGTTCTACAATACCTGCAAAACACAGAAATCCAACGTCCAAACAATACTCCGGTATGAGTTTGTATTGACGTACCGGATCATCCGTTATGTTGCAACAAAGGGCACTACGAGAGAAATCTAACGTCTAGAAAATACTCTGGTATGGTTCTTTTGTCCATTGACGGATCATCCGGTAGTGCTGTTTTGCTTGATCATTATTATTTTTTTGCAGGCCGTTGTCTTAGGGAGCTGCTTGTGGAAACTTCGCTTTAAAGCTCCGAACAGATCGTTCTCTGCAGCAGTTCCAAGCGGCCCCAAAATTGTGAAAACAAGGGGTGAGGTTTTGAACTTGAAATCCTTGGAATAGTCAACTCTCTAAGGTAAGAGCATCTCATTTCTGACATTTGTAGAGGTTTATATCTTGTGAAGAGGAAGATGTAGTGTAGATAGAATGTGCATGGGAGAGGGGTTGAAGCCCTCACCTTCTAGATCTATAGACGGATCTTGTATCCCTCACTCTCTCTAAAGGGAGAGAATAGTCCCCCTCTCAAGAACTAGAGGGAGAGGACCTTACATTCTTTCGTGATTTTAATAAAATCAAATATCCTATGCAATCACCCATATGTATGCAAACGTGCAATCAAGTGATCTAGAGCATCCAATCTATATCCAACGCTGGCTACTGTTTTACGTTTAAACACTCCCACCTCACCCTCCATCTCATCTCCCTGAAATTTGTTGAACACCCCTCGCCATCGCCAATTGGATATAGATTGGGTGCTCCAGACGCTTGATTACACGCTGCACACATATGAGTGATTGCACAGATATGCCCCATCATTTTATAGTATTTAACTTAGGTTCTCTTGTTAAAGTTCTATCTAAATAATTGACATTTTGATCTGATTTTACTTTGTGTTCAAGATGGAAAGGGCATGGATGTACAATGCCCCAAGAAATAAGGGTGTATTCCTCAAAGAGCTCAAACTTTTATTAAAGCCGCCGAAGGACACTTGGACTAAGAAGAAACGAAATACTTTGTCCATGCAATGACCGTAAGAATAATGTAGGGTGGGGAGATTTAAGTGTAATCGGAACACACACGATCATGAGAGATTTTATAGAGGATTACACATATTGGTCCAACCATATGCAGCAACAGCATACGCAAAACAACCGATGACGTTGATCCCGATCTGTGATGATCGGGTCGCTCGGAGGCTGCACCGATGGTTTGGGAGATGAAGCTCATGTGCATGCTCGCTTGCTAGATGATGGTCGCATTCTTGATGTAGAGGAAATGTTGTGCCATGCTTTGAACCACGTGTTTTAAAGGAGATGACAGTTTAGATAATGTCGATGCATTACACAAAGCAAATAATGATCTCGTTATATGAGGAATCCAAGGGTTGTCCTCCGAGTTTATGATGTTGCATATGGTCTTGATGCTTCTACGGTTGAAGGCTAGCAATGGATGGTCGGACAAGAGTTTCACCGATCTGTTGAGGCTCTTGGCGTAAATACTTCGGTTAATGGATTGCCCACCTTGCCGATGGGCACTTATTTCGTGAAGAAGTTTATCACTCGATGTCATTGGATGTGCAAAAGATACACGCATGTCCGAACCATCAGATCCTCTTCCAGTAAAGATTACGCAGACTTGGATCAATGCGGTGTGCAAGGTGAGCGAAGATAAGAAGAATGATGACTCCATGATTTGACGATGATTCTTCACCAGACTACGAAGAATAAGAAGAACAATAATAGTACTAATGGTAATAACGAAGAAGACACTTCTTCGAGCACGGACAAGAAGAAAAGAATCTCTCGCAGGATGTGGTACTTGCGCTTATTGGTCGCTGAAAACGTTTGTACTTTCGAATGAGAGGGATTCCGAACTAATAGGTTGGCATTCCAAGAAGCGCAGAAAAGATAGAAAGGTTCGACACCCAGCCGATGGTAGACAATGGAGAAATTTTGATCGCATGTATCCAGATTTCCGCAACGAACCCATGAATGTATGGTTCGCACTGAGTACTGATGGTATGAATCCTTTCGGTGAATGGAATGCCACACATAGCACTTGGCCAGTAGTCCTATCCATCTACAACCTTCCTCCATGGCTATGTATGAGGAGAAGGTACCTAATGTTGTCCATTGTTATCCAAGGTCCGAGACAGCCTGGAGTAGATATTGATGTGTTTCTCGAACCACTGATGGAAGATATGGCCATGTTGTGGTACGATGGGGTCCGTGTGGAATCGGTTCCAACAACGATGCTTCACACTAAAAGCCATTATTTTTGTTACCATCAAGGATTACCCCGCCTGCTAGCCCTATTGGGTCGATTAAAGGAAGGCGGACTTGTGTAGTATGCATGGATGAAATCTGTCGATGTTCCTTCCATGCTCACGAGTTAGTGTACATGCGGCATCGCCGCTTTCTTCTTGAATGCTCACAAAAACCGCTAAGATGGGCAAGTATTTTGACAATACGGTTGAGGAAGGTGTGGCTCCAAAGCGCCAGCGGAAAAAGTGTTTGAAATGGTCCGTAACATCAAGGTGGTTTTCGGAAGAAGCGGTGCAAGCCCAAAAGAGGGTCGAAGAGGAAGAATACCGATGAGGAGGTTCCTCCTTTGTTGTCCTGCTCAAAAGATGTCAATTTTCTACAAGTATTTGCCCTACTAGAAGGACTTGGAAATTAGTTATAGCATCGATGCCATGCATGTCATAAAAAATGTCTGTGAAAGCATGCTAGGTCTCTTGTTGGACATTCAGTACAAGACAAAGGATGGTCTTAAAGCTCGTAAAGACTTAGTAGTACTTAAAATTAGGAAAGAACTACACCCTCAAGAAAGAACACATGGAAAATATTACCTTCCCCGACAAGCTACTCTCTAACAAAACCGAGGAGAAAAGATCGCAGCAAGTTCGCATTGGGGTTGAGTCCCGTCTGGTTATTCATCCAACATCAAAAACCTAGTATCGATGAAAGATTTAAAGATAAGTGGCATGAAGTGTCACGACTGCCACATCATGATGACACAAATGCTCCCAACTGCAATCAGGGGTATCAACTCAACATTTGTAAAGGTGGCCATCACTGCTATTGTGTCATTTTTGCAATGCGATTTCACATAAGGTAATCGATGATGAACAGCTGAGCTATCTGCAGAACTACATAGTGGAGACTATAAACCAACTTGAGATGTGCTTCCCTCCATCCTTTTTTGATATCATGTCGCACCTCTTGGTTCACCTTGTCGAGGTGGTAAAGGTACTGGAACCAGTAATCTTACACTGGATGTTTCCATTTGAGAGGTGGATGGGCTTGCTTAAGAGCTTACAACGGAATCGTGCTTACCCAGAGGGTTCCATTATTGAGGGATACAATACTAAGGAAGTCATTGAGTGTTGCATGGATTACTTCATGCCCACGGAAAGGCCGATTGGTGTGCCTGTCCCTCGACATGAGGGGAGGTTGACTGGTAAAGGGACTAAGGGAAAGAAAAGATTCATCGACTATGAGTACAAGAATGTGGACCAAGCACATTTCACCGTCTTGCAACAGCTAAAGATAGTGGAGCCGTACATGGAGCAACACCTAGAAGAGCTTGAAAGAGAAAATCCAGGACGCCAAGTTGATTGGATCCTGAAAGAGAATAAGCGCATGTTTACCACATGGTTCAAGAACCGAAACATACCAGATGGTGAGGACGAAGATACTGAAACATTGAAAATGTTGGCTCATGGCCCATCATGTTTGGTAACATCATGGCTAGCGTATGACATCAATGGGTACACATTTTATACCATTCAAAAGGACAAGAAGACGTTGGCCCAAAACAGTGGCGTTCGGGTAGAAGCCATAGATACGACAGGGGATAAGAACACCTGCTATGGAATCATTGAAGAAATTTGGGAACTCGACTATGGAAAGGATATGCAGATCCCCGTATTTCGCTACAACTGGGTCAAACATCCTAATGGTGTGGAAGTGGACAACTATGGGTTCACAACTGTCGACCTCAATAATCTAGGCCACAAAACTAACCCCTGGATACTAGCTTCTGAAGTCTCGCAAGTTTTCTACATAGCTAACCCCAGTAATAAGAAAAGGAACATAGTTGTTTCCGGAAAACAGAGGATCGTTGGAGTTGACAATGTGCACGACGAGGCAGAATACAATCAGTTCGATGACCTGCCGCCTTTTAGAGATCCGGAGAGGATCAAACTTGTAGAAGAAACCCTCGATATTTCAATGATGCCATATATGCGTGATGGTTGCGTCGGAAAAATTGTTAAAGGAAAATAGGGACACGTTGTGTAAAAACTTAATATGTAATAGAACTTATATTTTTTATTGGACTTGAGTAAAATTATTGCGTGAAAATGCAGGATAGTACGGTAGGTAATTCGCTATTAGGCCAGATCATCCTGTAAACTGAAGCAAACAGAGGCCCAAGGAAGCTAAGCACTATTGGTCCGGACAATAATCCGGTACGGTTTTTTCTCGACTAAACAGAACGTCCGATATGTGAAGCTTAGCTTCGAGGCCTCCATCCGCATTCGAGAGCATCTTTATCTTTTCCTATACGGATCGTCCGATCTTCGTATTGTCCGCGCTCACTGTTATTGCGACTCTGCTAGCACTCCGCTACACAAGATGATCCGATTCTTTTTTCCTCAGGTGGCCGGACCATCCTGCCACCGAGTCGAACAAAGGCATCGATCCGGTCAAGTGATGTTTCCGATAACGGATCTTCTGGTATGTTGATCTAATCTTAGCCAAAAACACGCTTCAATATTCAGAGAACCGCCTGTGGAGCTTTAATATCGACCGCACCTAACTACTCCTTTCTCCACGTCGCCTTGCACCGTAACCCATTTCCGTGCCTTGCGATGCCGTACTCTGATGTCAATGTCTGGTTTCCGCTAGCCAGAGAATTTGGAGTTCATAGGAGGTTCTGGACGGTTCTTCAACAGAGCTTCTATGTTACGTACAGAGATCTTGGGGTCCAGTTGAGCATGCACAGGATGCTCAACTTCACCTCTTTCCAGAGGGTCGCGAGTGGGGTGGACGTTCAGAGACACTTTGACCATTTCGAAGGTCTTACTAGGCTGTTGACAGAGTTCGACACGGTAGTGGAAAAGTGGGTCAGAGACTTCTCGCCACGCTTTGGATCCACCCGAGCATGTATACATTCAGTTCATGCACGACGGAGAACCCTAGAGGTGTGCAGTCCACTTTGCTTGAGTTGTTTGGTTTTGAGGAGGAGGTCTGAACTTTGCATCGGTGATGTACATGACAAGACACCGCCTCGCAGTGCTAAGGCTAGAGGGTGTTTCCATGTGATGACTAGATTCGCTTTCTTCCAAAGAGCTTTCCCGTTGATCCTTCGCCATCCGCACTGTCTCACTCCTAAGGCAAAGGCGTTCCACATGGCTTTGAGGAAGTCACTGTTGCCATGGATTGGGAATGCCGAGATGATCACTAGTTTGCAAAGAAAGGGCTACTTTATTTGATCCTATTTCACGAGCCGTTCGACATTCTCGACTTTATAATTTGTGAGATTGAAGATACTATTGCAGATGCTATGAGTTTGACCCGCACAACAACCATTTTGCGCAAATAATTTCTTACATATGCAGACCTTCGCCTCCCCACGAGCATCGTGAGGAGTACTTGGAAGCACGAGTTCGTCTTCGTTAGTACATGCCTCCATCTCTTGACAGCAGACGCAGAGGCCAGCGTTCCATGAGGAGGGCCGGGAGGCGGATACCGAGGAACTAAGAGAGACCACTCAAGGGAGGACCGGGCACTAGCAGAGGGCCGAGGAGCATGCCGGGTTGGCTCGGATCATTGATATTGATCGGATGACGACGACGAGGGAAGACCACCCCGAGTACTTTCCCGGTCAAGCCCACGACCATGAGGCGAGTGGATCGGGCTCAGCACTGAGGACCGAGACGACTCAACTGCGACCGCCCAAGAGCTCTGACGTGACACCGGTGACTCTGACTTGCTTTCTCAGCCCTCCGAGCTTACTCACGCATTTGCTTTCGATTGTTGAGTTGCGGTCTCAGCGTAGCTTCAATTGCCCAACAAATGGTGTCGATGGTTGTGACTGACAATGAAGAAGAGGGAGTGGGGCGAGGCGGAAGATCTAAGTCTGATGGTAATGCAAGACACAGAGCAATTTTTACCCAGGTTCGGGCTCCCTAATGGAGATAACACCCTAGTCCTGCATTCGTTTTTTCAAGCGTGAGTATGAGTGTTCTTGTTTACAAGCTCTCTACTACATATCATCGTTCTTTTTCTTTGTCTAGGGTTCCTTCTCCCTATATGCACCGGTCAGGGCATCCCCCGGGCACGGCTGCTGGGGTTGTTGGGGCGCAGTAGAGAAGCAGAGGCAGTTGGAGGCACTAGGGAAGACCGTCCTCAGAAAGACCGACAAAGCACAAGAACATGCGAGGGCTTGTGCGCGCCATTGAGATACAGCTAGCCGCCTACCTACCCTTGTCGCATGCACCTCCTGACCTTCTTGCTTCTCGTGCGGCTAAGACCTTCCAGAAGCTCCTCCTTTTTGCACGGTTGGCCCGACCCACCCCCATGGGCTGATCCGGTCGGCCCATGAACTAGGTACCTGGTCCCATAGCTTCCACAATAGCCCCTGAGTGCTTCGGGACCGAGCCATCCCCTGTAGGTCCACCTTTTGCCCGCCGCGGTGCTCTCCCATCGCCGTATGGCTCGGAGGGGAGGTCGTGAAAAACTCAATTACCTTGCGTTAACTTTCCCGAGTGGTTTGTAGCCCTGCCCTCCATGGCCTTGACGATCGGTATGCCCATGGGGTATATCCTTGTCCGTGAGTGGCAGTCGGCTTAACATGGAGCGTACCCACGATTAGTTTGATGATGCCTAAACCCGATCATGTCGGAGCGTAGCGTGGCCCGTCATGGAGCGCACCATTGTTTGGCTCTTGGCCGAGCGGTACCCGTACATGTACAGTAATCGGCTCATCGTGGAGCGTACCTAGGATTGGTTTGATGATGCCTACACCCGATCATGTCGGAGCGTAGCGTGGCCCGTCATGGAGCACACCATTGTTTGCCTCTTGGCCGAGTGGTACCCGTACATGTACGGCAGTCGGCTCATCGTGGAGCGTACCTAGGATTGGTTTGATGATGCCTACACCCAATCATGTCGAAGCGTAGTGTGGCCCGTCATGGAGCAAACCATTGTTTGGCTCTTGGCCGAGCGGTACCCGTACATGTATGGCAGTCGGCTCACGTGGAGCGTACCTAGGATTGGTTTGATGATGCCTACACCCGAACAGGTCGGAGCGTAGCGTGGCCCGTCATGGAGCGCACCATCGTAATCCCTGAATTGAGACCCTCCGCAACATCTGATTCCGTCTTGCGGCAACCAGCGAGTGACCCGGCATGGGGCATATTGCGGGGGTGCACTTTGGTCTTTGGGTCCAGATGGCACCTAGGCTCCGTGCGGAACGGCGATTTACATCCGACCAAGCACGGGGCGCATCATTCTCGAACCGATTCTTGTCATGGCGATGGCTCTCCGCCATGATCATAGCATTCAGTTGGCCAGGTCAGGATGGGTCGTGCCTCGGTCAAACCCGGCAGCAACGGGCATGTTGAGGCGCGGTCCCCACCCCAAGCAGGATTTGTCGTCCTTTATAGTTCCTAGGAGCCGCGCTGGGCCAAGTCTCCATTGCGCTTCACGCTCCCGCTTCTTCGTCTCCGAAAACTCATCGCCCTCCCTGCGAGTTCCGTTGCTAGGGTTAGCCACCGCCGTCGCCTTCTCCTCTTCGCGTCGCCGATAATCTCCTCCGAGAATGTCAACCCCGCCTTCCCAGGACTCCGCCGTGCTGCCTTCGGCCCATGATTGGGTCCCCTCAACGCTGACGGAGACGCATTTGGACGCGATGGTCACCACAGGGTCATGCCGCTGGCGACTTCGACGCCCTTGCCCGACTGCGGTGAGTTTTATCCACCCTTCGCTTCGAGGAGATCGTCATCTTCGAATCTTTCTTTTAGCGCGGGCTTGGGCTTCCGACTGGCGGTTTCTTCCGTGGGCTCCTTTCCTTCTACGACATCGAATTGGTTCACTTGAATCCCATTCCATTCTCCACATTGCCGTCTTTATCCATCTTTGCGAGGTGTTTCATGGAATTCGCCTGCATTTCAACCTTTTCCGCTACCTCTTCCTCCTCAAGCCCTTTCCGAGTAGGAGCTCGCCTAAGGCGGTTGGAGGCGCCGGCATCCAACTGAGAGATGGGGCGAGGAATATTTACTTTGCCATCCCTTTCAGAACCTCGAACAAGGGGTGGCACCGTGAATGGTTCTATTGTGCCAACCTCGATCATTGCCTTCCATCCTTTTCCAGCGAGCCCCCGAGAGTTTCCCCTTCTTGGACCACGGTCCCCCCTGATCATGAAATGGGGCAAGTGAACGAGCTCCTCACCTTGATCTGCGACTTGAAGGAGGCGGGTCTGACTGGCGTAGGGATTCTTTCCAACTTCATCGTCACGTAAAAAATTTCATCAAGGAGTGGGTATTCTTGGGTGTATCATCCCAATTTTTGAATTTTAATTATTAAATATTATTTTATTGCAATTTATGATTTTTGTGAATTTTCTGGATTTTATTGGATTTTCGAGATTTATTCAATTATTTTGAATTATTATATATGGCCTTTTGTTAAGAAATAATTATAAAAGAAATATTTAAAACAAATTTTTACCAAAAATATTTTATTTAAGTCCAGAATGTCTCAAAGTATTTTTGAGATTTTTCTTGGAATTTTAGAAGTATTTTACTACACTAAATAAATCAAATGAATTTCCTGAATTATTTTAAATGGAAAAACCCGGAAAATACCCGTGAACAGTAACGGGCCGCGGCCCAATCATTGTGCTGGCCGAACGGTGAAACGGGAGGGTTAATATCGACCGTCGGATTGCCATCTAACGGTCCATAGCACGCCACGCCATTTATGAAACCCTAGTGCACTGTAGCCGTTAGATCGTCATCGTGCGGCTGAGAGCAATCGGTACCGATTCGGAGTGTATCTTCTATCGGGACCGTCGGATTAGGATCGGACGGTCGATGGTCGTCGTGTTCGTGCGGGATTCTGAGTCCGGTTTGACTACGCCGCCGCCGCCGTGTCTGAGGAAAGTTCTTCCAATTTTCGCGCCGTATTGGGTATTTAAGGACCTCAGGACCTCACCCGATGATCATCACGAGTCGCCGCCTCCTTTTGCTGTTGTGTCATCGCCGGAGACGCGCCAAGGAAACCGCAAGAGCTCGCCGGATTGCCGAGGTCATCGCCGCGCTATTGCCGCCGCTGGAGAATCTCTTCCGCCGACTTGAAGCCAGCTCTGGACTCGCCGAGTCACGCCGAACCCGTGGCACCACTTCTTCGTCGCCGGAGAGCACCGGACGCCGCCGAGCCGCTGCTTTCCAAGTTCGCCGTCTGCCACCGGTTTTCGCTAATCGGGAGCTTCGTCACCGTTGATTCGTGATCGATGGTCGCGATCAAGCCGCAACGTTTCGAACCAGTAAGCTTTTCGATTAAGTCGCAGCCATTGGATTGAGATCGTAGGGTCAAGGATGAGCCGCGTCAATTATGTGCACAGTGAACCGTAGGGGTAAGTGTGAGTCGTCGGATTTAGATCGGGCGGTGGATATTAAGCCACGTCGGTGATTCAATAGGAAGCGTTAGATTGATAATCAACGGTCCATATTTTGCCACGTCGCGTCCGTACAGCTGGCTGGGGAAAATTCATATTTTTCTATAAAAAAATAATTTGGGTAATTCGGATTTTATGATTTTAAGGATTTTTCAAGAATTTCAAACTTCTAAATGCTATAACTTTTGCATATGAACTCCGATTGAGGTGATTCAAATTCCTAAAAATTTGTAAAATTGAGATCTATCCAATGGTAGCTTTTATTTGAAATTTTGAGTTTACTTGTTCTTGGTTTTGGTGTTTATTTGCTATTTCTTCTCGATTTGCGTAGACGTTGAGTTGAGCGAGGTTCCGGAGGAGGAGTTAACAATTCAAGAGCAATCTTCGGAGCAATACCAGGAGCTTAAGCAAGGCAAGTTGTGCTTTGATCATGTTGAACCCATGTTAGGAAAAATTTGCTATTTTGCTTTACATTATTGCATGTTATTTTATGTGTATAAATGTTTTCCACATAAATTTGGGATTAGTTAACATACCCATTGAATTATATCCTACCTTGATATTTGTATGCCATGCTTCATTGTCACCCTGGGTTGGTTACTATAGTTGGTTAATAATGAAATCAACATGGATGGTTAGACCGGAATAGAATTACTTAGCCATGCCACGTCATCACATGTACTTGAATCTTCGATAAATAATCTTGACTAATGGAATATGGAACAATGTTATGAATTTGTGTGTCATGTGTGGTCACACGATGAGATTGAGTTGTGGTGGCAATGGATGTCACATAGCGATATTGAATTGTTGATGGCACGTGGTGCTTGGTAATCAACCG
This sequence comes from Guadua angustifolia, assembly GCA_036346375.1. Lineage (NCBI taxonomy): Eukaryota > Viridiplantae > Streptophyta > Magnoliopsida > Poales > Poaceae > Guadua > Guadua angustifolia. The sequence goes on along the minus strand of JAYEVE010000861.1, from coordinate 470,562 downwards.
GGGTGGTTATAATTTTGGGTCGAGCAAGTGGCAAGGGCAGATGCGGTGGGCCCGATGGGCAGAGGGTATGTGTATGTCTTGCTTTGATCAAACCATAAGGACACCTTGCGAGCCTTTGACCTGAGTCAATCATGCAACCACATGTCTGTTATGGGGCAGCCTAGCTGACTAATTTGTAATGTCTTAGCTTTGGTACTACCGTGGTGGTGTGGTTCACCCTTTTTAATGAACCCAAATGGCGCAAGAGGGGGGCCCTGCTGGGACAGTTCGTCCCTTCAGTGTTGAAACCTTAGCGGGTAGTACTGAGTTAAGACAGAGCATTGTAAAGGTTTTGTCATGATTCTCTGCCGGCACACCAAAGGAAGTGTGCTATTGTCTAGGCACAAGGAGATATCATGTCGTGTGGGTAACGTGCATAACCTCTGTAGAGTGTACAAACTATTCAGATAGCCGTGCTCACGGTATTGAGCAATGCTCGGGGATTACAGTCAAGGGAATAGACTTTTGCAAAATAAAACTTGGGATGGATGGCAGCTTGCCATGGAAGGTTGAATATTGACGTAGGACTGGAAATTTGGTTTACTTGAGAAATGCTGAATCTATCTATTACTGTTATTTGTTTTACTATCTTTTCAATCTATATACCGTACTTGTTTTTAAGTGCTGCTTAGCTGCAAATGAACCACTTGGCCTTCCTTTGGAATAAGCCTTGCATATAGCTATGCTAGAATTGCATTACATGCACAACTTGTTGAGTGCTTTATGTACTCACCGTTGCCTACAAAAACATCATCGAGTGAAGAAGGAGTACCATGAAGGGATGAATGTTTAGGGTGCGAGCCTTGTCAGTTGCCTGTGGTATACTGAGGGGTTACCTACATCTTCATTCCGCTGCAGTTCAAATTGTTGTTCAGCCTTGTGAGGCATTCTTAAGTAAGTTGACCATAAGGTCATTCAACTGGTAATATTATATATATATATATTGTCTTTTATCTTATTTTCGATGTGTATGATTGTGATATTCACTAATGTTGAGCCTGTGTGCACTAGCGTGATCCTGGACTAGTGCAGTATACACAGAGGGTCCGGATTTGCATATTCGGGTCCCGACATTGGGGTACGAGTACCGGGAGGACGACCCGACGTGGGAGGCCGCCGAAGCCATCGACCAAGAGACACTCATTATCCGGATGAGCGACCTCTTGGCCCCGGATGTCACGATCCTTCCAGACCATGCCCCGAATGCCTTTTGCTTGGCGAATCCCCCTCCCGAGGTGAGTGCCACGCACTTTTTGATGTTCAGCCGCTGGTCCGCCATCCGACTGCTAACTGAGTCTGCTCTCATGGTTTGTCACAGGATCGCGTGGCCTTTTCCTTGGATCCCCCGCTCCCTCGCGCCTCTTCCTGCCAGGGCACTGCGGCAAATCGTCCTGCCAAGCCCGCAGCGGAAGAGCCGAGCGCCAAGAGGAAGGAACTTGTCTCCGAGGAAGTCGTCGAGCGGGAGCCGTTGCCGCAACGCCCCTCCGGAGGTCCGTCCGTCCGGAAGCTCTCGGGGGCGTACATCAAGAACTCGGCCCCTCGGCCGCCCAGGGCTCGAGCGGCCTCGGACCCCTCCCTGAGTGGTTCAGCCACTCGGAAAGAACCGAGAGCGAAGATAAGGAGGTCGAGCAGGTTAGTTTCTCCCTTGCTTCTTACCCTTGTTTCCTTATCATGTGCTCAATTTTCCCTAGATGATCAGGGCGCCGAGTGTAGGAGTCCCCCTAAAGGCCCCGTTCGTCGTGCCTTCGGGTGGTGCGGGCCAAGGTGAAGCAGTTCTGCCACCGCACTTGGAGTCCAGCGGGGACGGCTCTATGCCGGGGCGGGCTATCGCCAGCCTGCCGGCACCCATCGAGTCCGGTGATCCCAGGACGACTACTCCACCTCCTGTGGGGGCAACCGAGCCAGCCGCCGCTAGCTCCTTGCCACCTGTGGAGGAGATCCCCCGACAGCCCCCCACCCATGCGCATCCAACCCTCAACCCTCCCCCCAGATCTTCTTCTGTCATGAGGATAAGTGGAAGGCTTTTGGTGAGGGGGACGAGAAGTTGAGGGAGGAGCTTTACCTAAACGCCATAAAAGGCGCCCAGCTGGTCCAGGTGAGTTGTCTTCTTGTCGGGACCGAATATGCAAATTCGGACCCTCGTATATCTTGCACTAGTCCAGGATCACACTAGTGCACACAGGCTTAACATTAGTGAATATCATAATCATACACAACGTAAATAAGATAAAGACATAATATATTAAATATTTGCATTTGTATGACCTTATGGTCAACTTATTTAGCAATGCCTCACAAGGTGAACAACAAATTGAACTGCGGTGGAATGAAGACGTAGATAACCCTCAAGATACCACGAACAACCGACAAGGCTCGCACCCTAAACTTTCGTCTCTTCATGGTACTCCTTCTCCAAAGACTCGATGATGTTTGTAAGCAAGGGTGAGTACACCAACATACTCAACAAGTTGTGCACAGAATGCATTTATATTATAACTATATGCAGGCTTATTCCAAATGAAGGCTTATGGTTGATAAGCAGTAAAGCAGCATTTTCAAACATAAGCAATATGTAGATTGAAAAGATAGTGAAACAAATAATAACAAGTAAGTAGATTCCATTGTTTGCAAATCAACCCAAGTCTCAACATCCTAAATCAAGTTCCATTTACCACATGGCATCCCGCCATCCCAGCAGTTGTTAATTTTAATTAACTACCCTTGATGTAATTCGAGCATTGCTCAATACGTGAGCACGGCTATCCTAATAGATTGTACACTCTGCAGAGGTTATGCACTTTACCCACACGATATAACCATGCACCACACAAAGTAACGATTATAACAAAGCCTTTACAATGCATCCTCTTAACCCAGTGCTACCCGCTAAGGTTTCAACACCGAAGGGTTACACCACCACGACAGGGCCCCCCTCTTGCGCCATGTGAGTTCTCTCCGTGCACCCGGACTCACACCACCAAGATAGCACTTAAGTTAAGCATTTGCAAATTAGTCAGCTAGGCTGCCCCATAACAGACGTGTGGCTGCAAGATTGACTCAGGTCAAAGGCTCGCAAGGTTAAGTCCTTAGGATTGATTAAAGCAAGACATACACATACCCTCGGCTCTGCGAGCCCACCACCGCACATCTGCCCTTCCACTTGCTTCAATCTAAAGTGATTACCCTCCGGTTGGTTACCAAGCACCACGTGCTCTTCACAAATCAACATTGTTATGTGACTCAGTTGTCACAACAACTCAATCTCTTTGTGCGACCACACATGGCCCACAAGTTATCATCATTGTTCCATATTCCATTAGTCAAGATTAATAATCAACATTTCATGTACATGTGATGGCGTGGCATGGCTAAGCATTCTAATCCGATCTAACCATCCATGTTGATTTCATTATTAACCAACTATAGTGAACCAACCTAGGGTGACAAGTGGATCATGGCATACAACTAGCAAGGTAGGGTGTAATTCAAAGGGCACGATAACTAATCCCAAACTTATGTTGAAATCATTTATACACATAAAATAACAAGTGATAAGGTAAATCAAAATAGCATGCAATCTAATCTATGGGTGCAATATGATCAAAGCACAACTTGCCTTGCTTAAGTTCCTGGTATTGCTCCGAAGATTGATCTTGAGATGATAGTTCCTCCTTCGAAACCTTGCTCAACTCAACGTCTACGCGAATCGAGAAGAATAACAAATAAACACCAAGAACAAATAGCAAATGAACTCGAAAATTCAAATAAAAACCACCATTAGAAAGATCTCAGTTTTACAAATGTTTCGGAATTTGAATCACCCAAATCGGATTTCATATGCAAAAGCTATAGCAATTAGAAGTTTAGAAAATAAACTAACTCTGGAATTAGAAGTTCTAAATCTTTCCGAATTATTTTTATAAAGAAAATCCGAATTTTCCCACCCCGGCTTGTACGGACAAACGTGGCGAAATCTAGACTGATAATCTCAATCTAACGGTTACGGGTAAATCTATTACGTGGCCTAATATTTAATCGTCGATCTAAATTTCAACAGGTCGATATTTAATCTAATACGCTTCTGATTTCATGGGTGATGTGGACAAACTCGCGTGCTTAATTACGATCCGACGACCGGTGAAGCTCCTGATCGGTGACGAGGCGACGACGACTTGTATTCACCGAAGACGAAGATGACGACCCCGACGACAACTCGGCAGCATGTGCTTCGGAAATCTCCCGACGCTTCTGTTCCTCGTGAAATCCCACAACACAACTCCTCGATTTGCTCGTGAATTCCTGCTACTCGCTCAGTTCTGGGAGACGCCTAAGTGCTCGGTTAAATAGTCGGCGGCTCGGCGCACGCACTACTCCCGCCCGAAAACTCTTCACGGATTCTCCCGATGGCGCTCCGGCGTACTCCGACGAAGAAGAAGTGGCGCAACAGGTTCGGCGCAACGCAACGGCCTCCAATCCGCTTCCCACTCGGCGAAAGAGATACTCGGCGACAGCGTGATGCGCGCAATCGCCGAGAACTCCGGCGGCGCGGCTACTACGGGCGACTCTCGAAAGCGCTGCGGAGGGAAAGACGCGTGGCTCAAGGTGAGTTTTGGGAGGGTCGGGCCTCTATTTATACCGGTGGGGCGCGCTTATTCAAGGAAGGACAGCGGTGAGTTTGTATCCCAGACGGCTACGGCGAATACTTTCCAAACCTTCGCGGTAACATCAGCCGCGACCAGCACTTTTCCTATGCAGCTACGCCATCCTCATGCCGCTCCTTTCATCAAGGCGTCCGACTCCCGTCGATTGACACGCAGCATCCTCACGGTCCGGAAGCGAGAGCCTCGCCGATCACGATTTAGCTCGACACGTCGACTCGGCCAGCTTCAATTCTTATCGGGCCGCCAGTTGTTCGTTCCAACCTTGCGCCAACATGAGCGGAAAACTCTAGTCACGCCGTCCTAATCCCACGCGCGTAGTACTCCAAATTCCTTGCCGAGTTTGGCTTGGCGCTGAATTCCACGCCATTGCACTCCGTGGAAAGAGTTTCCCAATTAAGTGATGGAGTTTGGCGCCATGTCATCCGTCGTTGGAGAATATGGAAAGAGAGTTCTCCACGCGCTGGGCTTTGCGATTTGAATCGCCACGTTACTTCTCCCGCGATGGAAAGTCCTCGGTCCTGCCGAATTCATCCACGCTATTGCTTCCTTCACTGGTAGATCTTCCGTGACCTACGATGGATTTTGGCGCCCGGCGATGGAAGGTTTCGCCTTAGAGAATATAGGCGGTTGGGCGACATGTGGCAATTCAACCACCTAATTCTTGGTGATGTGAAGCGGTGTCCCTCCCAGATTTACATGCAATACACCCATCCTTTCATTCTATTTCGGTCAGTAGCCCAATTCCTAAGCCAATTCAATCCTGGAGAGAAAAGAAAATATTTCCAAAAATACTTCGAGACCTTCTATACTCAAATAAAATATTTTTGGCAGACTTTATTTTAAATTTCCTTTTTTTATAAATATTTCTTAACAAAAGCCATATATATTAATTCAAAAGAATTCCAATAATCTCAGAAAATCCAATTAAATTCAGAAAATACACTAAACTCTTAAATTGCATTAAAATATTATTAATTAATTAAAACTCAAAAATTGGGATGTTACAAACCTCCCCCTTAACGGAATCGCGACCAAGAGATTTAGGGCTAACTAGAGAATAGGTTCGGGAATTCTCCCCTGGCAAACATTTTATCCCCAAAACGTGGCGCACAACCTCTAAACCTACCTTCCATAATCTGATTAATTCTTTCTGTTTGACTATCGGTATGCGGCGATAACTGTACCGAAATTCAAGCGAGTTCTTATTACTTCATGTAACTTGCTCTAAAATCTCTAGATAAATTGGATACCTTTATCGAACACAATCTTCTTAGGCACCTACGCAGTTATTAAATCCCTGACAGATTTGCCAAATGATCTTTTGATTACGTAGCTTTTAGTGGTATGGAATGAGAAATTTTGGTTAATTTAATCAATAATGATTCCTCTGAATTCATACCTTTTAGGTCTATTTATACTAGGGATCATTTTAATAGTTTGCCTCCTATAGGAATCTATAATGATTTGCAATGAACCTTTAGATCTCTAATGCATTGCCTTTATTATTATTATTATTTTTTGATTCACATCACAGTGAGTATTATAACCAATAGTTTCACCATTCACCTTAGGTCACCAAAAACCTTTCTTTAAGATATTGATTCTCTTTGGCACTTCCTGGTATATTGAATTATGAGTTTTCTCAAGTATCAACTTCTTAGGATCTTCCTATCCGGCACACTGGTTCAGCATTAAATCCTTATGGTATCCTAATCACTCAAATCTTGTTTCTTGTCTAAGCCCCTTTTTTTTAACTTGATCTTGTACTTCATCTACCTTCGAACTGCTTATGTTCTGATATTCTAATGTTGGTTCTATTCCCAAGGCAACTATGAAACCTTGTGGGGCGACCTTTAATTTCAACTTCTTAGATTCTTTACATACCCTGGTTAACTGCTTATTATCAACATATTACCTCGTAACTTCAAATGTCGACTACCACCTTAGCCTTATTGAAATGCCTATGGATTTTGTCACTAGACTCTTTAATCATTTCCAGCCATTTTCTTTGCTCCATATTAAGATTTGACTAAGTAAATATATAATTTAAACTCTTATGATTTTCATCTATTTGAGATAGTGACACCATATTTTCAAATCGTGCACTACGATAGCTAAATCCAAGTCATACGTAGGGTAATTCTCTTCAACAATCGCATAAGAGGTTTAGCTGTTGTCGAAAGTCTTTTTACGAACCTATGATAATATCTGGTTATTCCTAGAACTTCAACTCTAGGTAACGAATTTTGGTTGCTTCCAATGTGGCACACTTCTACCTTGCTTGGTTCAACAATAACTCCTTTAGCAGTCTTTATAAGACTAAGGATTTCAACCATTTCCCTTCCGGAATTCACACTAGTTGAACTTAGCATATGACTACTACTCTTGCAATCTTTCTAAATCAATCTAACATGTTTTGCATGATCTTCTCTTGTCTTAGGGTATACTAGATTGTCATCAACCATGAATTTATCAATTACTCCATAAACATCTTACTTATCATGTTCATTAGATATGTGGGACATCGGTCAATTCAAGAGATTTAGCCAAAACTTATATCGTTCATGTAGAGAGCGCAATCTTAGAAACATCTTTCCTTAATTCCTAAATTTATGATAGCCTAAGCGAAATTTTGTCCCAAAGAAATTCTAATTCTCTTCTAAATTATCCAATCATGTTGTCGATCCTGATATTGGATACTTCTTTTTGACCTTTTTTTTAAAGCATGATTCATTGCACTTTTTCGATCTTCTATCTTCCTTTTTGTTAACCACAAATAACGCACTAAACTTTCTCAAAACTCTTCCCAGGAATTCTTCGTCATGCCTTTCTATTTTCCATTAATTCATTTGAAACATTTGACATTGTCTTTTCACTATTGGGTTGTATCAGGCATTAATTCGCTCACGATCTTGATCTTCTGATATGACGGCATGCTAGACAAATTCTTAGGAAATATATCATGGTTTTCTCTAACAACTAGTGCATCTTCTAGTTGGCAAATTCCACCCTGTTATCCATCAGTTGACTATCATAAACTGTTATCACTTAAACCTTTTACATGGAATACATTACTAATCTCTTTATTATTATTATTTTTTTAATAGGGTTACAACATGGCACTAAGTAACTCATGGCTCTTGACTTCCTTGATTTATTTTTGGCACTGGGGCTTTGACTAGTACGGAGTTGAAATTGACTTGAGCCAATGTAATCGCTTTCCTTTGAGGGTATTTATTAGCAAAATGCTTAGGTTTGTGGCAATTACGGCAGAGCCTAGGGTGAATTTTCGTTCTTGAGCATTTAATGATTGGAAGAGTATCTTTACCTAGATGCCTTTTCTTTAATTGCTTTTATTTGCAAATTTCTTTTGCAACTTTACTGCTTACTCTTTAGCGTTATGTACTGGGCTAAGGTAACTTCCGATACATCTATGGTTATAGGAATTTCTTATCTTTCCTGTGGACATTGATTAGCGTGATGGCTTTTTCTATGACAGTTGTAGCACACATGACGCTCTTCTTGTGATTCATTACCTTTTTACTCGTGACACATCCCTTAACAAAACGATCTTCTTCTCCATACAAGGGACCTACTGTGGGCGATGACCACTTACGGGTTTCCTGATTACGGTTGATAGGTTTAGGAGGGTATATTCTTACTTTTCTAAACGACGTATTTAGTGCAACAATTTTTCCCCCTTTTCTTTATTGATAATTCTTGAGTAACTAAGGTCCGTAGATTCTTTTATTGATGCTAGATTACGGCAGTAACTATTTGATCCAAGGGACACTGAGGTGAACAATGGTCTTGAGCCAATCTTCTGCTTCTAAAGGTGAAACATTTTCTTAAAACGTTTGGGGATAAATTTTAATAACCTTGAGTTAACACAGGGATTTATTATTAATAGTTCGAGATGCTTTGCTGGCATTAACTTGATTAGTCATACTCTGTATTTGCTTCATCATTGCCTACATTAACGGAGCCTGATCGGCCAAAAACTCTTTGAAGCTCTACGTATCTATCGGTGGTGACGGTTGAAAAACTAATCCATCTCTGGAGTTTCTATTGAGTTGGTTTTCACTTTCACTGACTTTATTGTTATCACTAATCGGAACCATCTGCTTGATTACTTTACAGGGGTTAGGTGAGAGAGAAATAGCATAGATAAGAAGTAGAGATCCTAATCTGAGGAAGATGAGTTTAACCCAATAACTTAAGCAATCAATATTAATAACTTGGTATGGTTGCTTATATAAGCCTAAAAGCTTTGCAACACATACTGCACACTCAGCAATCAAGAAGAACCAATTCAACCTAAACACACAACAACTACCGCCTACATGGGTGACACTCCTATCTTAAGGAACGCGACTCCCACATGAGTCTCAAGCTGCTACTTGAAGTCTCGAGTCTTCTAACTCTTGATACACTTCATTGATCCACTCTTCCATGAGCTTGATGATTCCTTCCGTCATGATCATTACGGTAGCAGCAGTACTTGATGCCATCTCGTAAGTGTGGTATATCGTTTTCTACTTAGATAACTCGGGTAAGATTTTAACTCAATTCGGCAGAGGTAAGAGAAAGAAATTTCAGCAAGGGGCAAGGAAGAATTTTTGATAAGGGCAGAGATAGAGGAATGAGATAAGTCGAGAACACATTATTCCTTCAGGTTAAGTCTTTTAATTTTAGAAAATAATTTTGAAGGACCTATAGAGACGACCAACTATCTAGGGGCAAGACCTACAGTCAGTATGGCTCTGATACCACTTCTGTCGGGACCCGAATATGCAAATTCGGACCCTCTGTGTATACTGCACTAGTCCAGGATCACGCTAGTGTTCACAGGCTTAACATTAGTGAATATCATAATCATACACAACGTAAATAAGATAAAGACATAATATATTAAATATTAGCATTTGTATGACCTTATGGTCAACTTACTTAGCAATGCCTCACAAGGCTGAACAACAAATTGAACTGCAATGAATGAAGACGAGATAACCCTCAAGATACCACGAGTAACCGACAAGGCTCGCACCCTAAACTTTCGTCTCTTCATGGTACTCCTTCTCCAGCACTGATGATGTTTGTAAGCAAGGGTGAGTACACCAACAAGATTCAACAAGTTGTGCATAGAATGCATTTCTATTATAACTATATGCAGGCTTATTCCAAATGAAGGCTTATGGTTCATAAGCAGTAAAGCAGCATTTTCAAACATAAGCAATATGTAGATTGAAAAGATAGTAAAACAAATAATAACAAGTAAGTAGATTCCATTGTTTGCAAATCAACCCAAGTCTCAACATCCTAAATCAAGTTCCATTTACCACATGGCATCCCGCCATCCCAGCAGTTGTCAATTTTAATTAACTACCCCTTGACTGTAATTCCCGAGCATTGCTCAATACCGTGAGCATGGCTATCCTAATAGATTGTACACTCTACAGAGGTTATGCACTTTACCCACACGATATAACCATGCACCACACAGTGTAACGATTATAACAAAGCCTTTACAATGCATCCTCTTAACCCAAGGCTACCGCTAAGGTTTCAACATCAAGGGCTACATCACCACGACAGGGCCCCCCTCTTGCGCCATGTGAGTTCTCTCCGTGCACCCGGACTCACACCACCAAGATAGCACTTAAGTTAAGCATTTGCAAATTAGTCAGCTAGGCTGCCCCATATGAGACGATGTGGTGCAAGATTGACTCAGGTCAAAGGCTCGCAAGGTTAAGTCCTTAGGATTGATTAAAGCAAGACATACACATACCCTCAGCTCCTGCGAGCCCACCCTGGCACATCTGCCCCTTCCACTTGCTTCAATCTAAAGTGATTACCCTCCCGGTTGGTTACCAAGCACCACGTGCTCTTCACAAATCAACATTGTAGCGTGACTCCGTTGTCACAACAACTCAATCTCTTTGTGCGACCACACATGGCCCACAAGTTATCATCATTGTTCCATATTCCATTAGTCAAGATTAATAATCAACATTTCATGTACATGTGATGACGTGGCATGGCTAAGCATTCTAATCCGATCTAACCATCCATGTTGATTTCATTATTAACTAACTATAGTGAACCAACCTAGGGTGACAAGTGGATCATGGCATACAACTAGCAAGGTAGGGTGTAATTCAAAGGGCACGATAACTAATCCCAAACTTATGTTGAAATCATTTATACACATAAAATAACAAGTGATAAGGTAAATCAAAATAGCATGCAATCTAATCTATGGGTGCAATATGATCAAAGCACAACTTGCCTTGCTTAAGTTCCTGGTATTGCTCCGAAGATTGATCTTGATATGATAGTTCCACCTTCAAACCTTGCTCAACTCAACGTCTCACGCTAATCGAGAAGAATAACAAATAAACACCAAGAACAAATAGCAAATGAACTCGAAAATTCAAATAAAACCACCATTAGAAAGATCTCGCTTTACAAATGTTTGAATTTGAATCACCAAATCGGTTTCATATGCAAAAGCTATAGCATTTAGAAGTTTAGAAAATAAACTAACTCGAATTAGAAGTTCTAAATCATTCCAATTATTTTTATAAAGAAAATCCGAATTTTCCGCCCGCTTGTACGGACAAACGTGGCAAAATCTAGATCGATAATCTCAATCTAACGGTTACGGTAAATCTATTACGTGGCCTAATATTTAATCGTCGATCTAAATTTCAACGGTCGATATTTAATCTAATACGCTACCGATTTCATGCGTGATGTGGACAAACTCCGCGTTAATTACGATCCGACGACCGGTGAAGCTCCTGATCGGCGACGAGGCGACGACGACTTGAATTCACCGAAGATGAAGATGACGACCCCGACGACAACTCGGCAGCATGTGCTTCGAAAATCTCCCGGCGCTGCTGTTCCTCGTGAAATCCCACAACGCAACTCCTCGATTTGCTCGTGAATTCCTGCTACTCGCTCAGTTCTGGGAGACGCCTAAGTGCTCGGTTAAATAGTCGGCGGCTCGGCGCACGCACTACTCCCGCTGAAAACTCTTCACGGATTCTCCGATGGCGCCCGGCGTACTCGACGAAGAAGAAGTGGCGCAACAGTTCGGCGCAACGCAACGACCTCCAATCCGCTTCCCACTGGCGAAAAGAGATACTCGGCGACGACGTTGATGCTGGCGCAATCCTTCGAGAACTCCGGCAGTAGCGGCTGCTTACGGGCGACTCTCCGACGAAAGCGCGTGAGGGGAAAGACGCGGTGGCTCAAGGTGAATTTTGGGGAGGGGTCGGGGCCTCTATTTATACCCGGTGGGGCACGCTATTCAAGGAAGGACAGCGGCGGCGAGTTTGTATCCGAGACGGCTACGGCGAATACTTTCCAAACCTTCGGCGGTAACACGCGCACCCGTACCTTTCCTATGCAGCTACGCCATCCTCATGCCGCTCCTTCGGTCAAGGCGTTCGACTCCCGATCGATTGACACGCAGCATCCTCACGGTCCGGAAACGAGAGCCTCGCTCGATCACGATTTGGCCTGGACACGTCGACTCGGCTCCAGTTTCCAATTCTTATCGGAAGCCAGCAGTGTTCGTTCCAACCTTGCGCCAACATGAGCGGGAAAACTCCAGTCACGTCGTCCTAATCCCACGCGGCAGAGTACTCCAAATTCCTTGCCGAGTTTGGCTTGGCGCTGGAATTCCACGTCATTGCACTCCCGCCGGAAAGAGTTTCCCAATTCGTGATGGAGTTTGGCGCCATGTCGTCCGTGCGTTGGAGAATATGGAAAGAGAGTTCTCCACGCGCCTGGGCTTTGCGATTTGAATCGGCCACGTTACTTCTCCCACGCGATGGAAAGTCCTCGGTCCTTGCCGAATTCATCCACGCGCTGTTTCCTTCAGCCTGGTAGATCTTCCGTGACCCTGATGGATTTTGGCGCCAGCGATGGAAGGTTTCTGCCTTAGAGAATATAGACGGTTGGCTGACATGTGGCAATTCAACCACCTAATTCTTGGTGATGTGAAGCAGTGTCCCTCCCGCATTTACATGCAACACGCCCATCCTTTCATTCTATTTCGGTCAAGAGCTCCAATTCCTAAGCCAATTCAACTGGAGAGAAAAGAAAATATTTCCAAAAATACTTCGAGACCTTCTATACTCAAATAAAATATTTTTGGCAGACTTTATTTTAAATTTCCTTTTTTATAAATATTTCTTAACAAAAGCCATATATATTAATTCAAAAGAATTCCAATAATCTCAGAAAATCCAATTAAATTCAGAAAATACACAAAACTCTTAAATTGCATTAAAATATTATTAATTAATTAAAAACTCAAAAATTGGGATGTTACACTTCTTCTCCTTCTATTTACGCCGAGTGGTACACATTCCTCACTTTCCGAATTCTTCCAGTATTTGGGGGAACGCTCCGAGGAGAGATACGCCCTCCTCAAGGAAATACTTGCCAAGGTGAGGGAGTACAAGGAGTATGAGGCCAACTTGAGCGCTGCCAGTAGCGAGGGTTAAGCGCCTAGAGCTTTGGACCAAAGTCCAAACTCTGATTGAGGCACTTCAAGGTGAGTGTCATCTTGCCTTCTTGGTTGCCAACTTGGTTCTCATTGTCCCCGATTTTGCCTCTCGCTTTCAAAGCTTCCGAAAGCAGATCCAGCGCCGAAGATTCTCGAGTCTCGGATCCAGCCGAGCAATTCCAGACAAGGCGGGAGCTGGAGGCCATTCATCATGAACAGATCGAGCCACTGAAGGATTCTGAGTCCCGGGCCTTAGCGACAATGCCAAGCTGACGTAAGAGCTGGAAGGTATTTATCTCCTCACTCAGCGTCACATCCCTCGCATCTGTAATACTTATAATGGCGACCCTGGTGGTTCGTAGTGGTCAAGAGAGAGTCGTAGGAGCAGGTCGATGCCCTTAACGAGAAGGTGAAGGCCGCTCATGAGCTTCACGACAAGTTCCGCGACTCCATTAGAGGAATGACCTAGTTCCTGAGCTCCGGAGGAGCTGAGCCGAGTGGCGATGACGAGGCCTTCGTTGTCGCCAAGCAGTCTGAAGGCTTAGGGCCCATATCCAGGAGACGTCGACCACAAGCGCTAGCCAAGTGTTGGCCATTGTAAAATCGCTCTATCCCGGGGTGGAACTAGAGACCGTTAAGGAGGGCTTTGCCTGTACCGTCGACGATGATCAAGCCACTGCCCTTTTTGAAGACATCCAAAGCGTGGCCTCCTCCTTGGTGGAGAATTTAGAATTAGACCCTTAGCAAATGCTGACTTGGAATTGAAATTACTGCCTTTCTTTTGATGCTACTACTGTTGATCATGAGTGGCTTCACCGTGCTCGAAAAGGTTTTCTCAGCGTCATCTTGCGTCTTTGGCGCCTCGCTCGACTTCGTGCTAGTGGGTTTTTAACGCTGCCTCAGCGCCCGTGCATCGTCAGAGGCGCTCCAACTTCCCGTAGCGGTACGGTTGGGGGCGGTTTGCCTTCGACCGTGTACATAAGGATGTTACCACTGCCGAAGCGATCGCCCATTCTTCTCATTTTCGCAACTCCATCTCTTCGCTTCTTCAGCGATCCTTTGATGGCGTCTTCATTGAACTCCATCATTCCCGGCGCCGAAGCCGCTCCGGCTTTGCCCCTGCCGTTGATCTTCAACTTCGGGGATGATGCTCCCGCCCCAGAAGTTACCGAGGAGGAGCTCTGGGCGGACTACGATCTCGCCCTCGCAGAGCTGGCGGCAAAGGAGGAAGCTGCCGCCCGCGACGCCGCCGCCGTAGAGGTCTTCCTCGAGGTCATCCCGGCCCTTGCTGAGGTCGCAGACGTCCTCGTCAAAGCTTTGGGCTGTGCTCGCCGCGCTGCGTAGGTTTGGCTGCTTTTAGGGGGTACTTATGTAAAAAATATGCAATTGGACATAATGTTCAATCTTATGATGATATATATATTATGGCTTTCTGGTTTTATCCGAACGTGCAATGTCTTTTTGTTTGAATGTTTCGCCCGACTGGCCTAGCCCCCGAGTGTATGGCTAATTCTTAGACACGTACTCGGGTAGCTAGGCTTCATCGTTCAGAGTTTGCTACTTAAAGTTAATAGTTTTAGGATTTGGCCATGATTGCTAAGGAAAAAAGCGATGAGTTTCTTCGAAAACGAGGGGTAAATGTTTGCATTCAGACACTATCGGGTGGTTGGTAGCCCCCGACTTACTGCTTAGTTGAGGATCAAGTGAGTAGTAAGTCAAGAACGGCTAAGATTACAACGATACAATGGAATGCGTATTTTAAGTGTAGAAGCGACGTAGCTGTTCTATGTTCCGTGTTCTTGGGAGTGCCACGCCGTCTTCAAGGCTTGGAGTCAGTAAGACCGGCGCATCACTTCGTCGATGATGTAAGGACCTTCCCATCCTGGGGAGAGCTTATGCTCGCTTTTCTGGTTCTTTCTAAGAACTAGATCTCCTTTAGAAAAAGCTCGGCCCCGAATGTTTCGATCGTGGTAGCACCGGAGACCTTGGAGGTATTTAGCTGACTGGATGGATGCGACATCCCTGGACTCCTCCAACTTGTCGAGATCTTCCAGTCGGCCTTCTTCCGACTCGGCTTCTTTGTAGTTCCGAACCCGCTGGGATCTGAATGTCACCGGTGGGTAGGGCGCCTCCAACCATATACTAGGAAGAAAGGTGACCGCCGGTAGCCTCTTTGGTTAGTTCTCGACCCCAGAGTAATCGAAGGCAATTCTTTTAACCATCGCACTGCATACGGCTTGAGACGGTCAAATATTCGGCTTTGAGACCTGCAAGACCATGCCATTGGCTCGCTCGACCGTCGTTGTTCGTGGATGACCCACGTATGAAGCGAGATCTTGATCCCGAGGGCCTCGCACCGCCTTGGAACTCTTCACTCTCAATTGGGCACCATTGTCGGTGATGATTCTGTTTGGCACGCCAAATCTGACGACGATCTCTTGAAAGAATTCTCTGGCTTTGACCGTGGTGATCGTTGCAACCGGCTTGGCCTCAATCCATTTGGTGACTTGTCGATGGCGACGAAGAGGAAAGCAAACCCGCCTTGGGCCTTTTTGAGTGGTCCGATGATGTCAAGCCCCCAGACTGCGAATGGCCAAGTAATTGGGATGGTTTGCAGCTCCTGCACCGGTATATGAATTTGCCGGCAAAAAGCGACAAATTTTGATAAAGCGCGTCGATTTCCTCGCGTCCGTGATGGCGATCGACGGTAAGAATCCTTGCCTGCAGATGCCTTGCCAACCGTGAGTGCTTGATGCCGCGTGGTGTCGCAGATCCCGAAAGTGAATTTCTTTGAGGAGATTCTCCCTTCTTGCTCGATATGGACCGCCTTAGGACCCCGAGGCACTCTTCCAAAAAGCTCCTCCCGACCACCATGTAGCTTTTTCACTGCGTGTGATGCTCTCGGCTTGTATGCGATCCTCGGGAAGCTCATTCCTCAGGAGATAATCCAGATAGGGCTTTGTCCAGTAGGGGTTGATGACCAGTACCTCTGCCTCGGCTGACTTCTCCCCTGATTTGCCCCACTCCCGCTATCGGCCGGCAGTCGGCTTGTGAAGCTCTTCCACGAAGACTCCCACCGGGACTACGGCCCGGCTGGAGCCTAGCCTGATGAGCTCGTCTGCAATTTCGTTGTCCCGGTGGAGCACATGGGTGAGCTCCAGTCCGTCGAACTTGTCCTCCAGCTTGCGCACCTCCTGGCAATATGCCATCATGCTGTCATCAACACACGACCACTCTTTCTGCACTTGGTTGATCACCAGCTGAGAGTCCCCACGAACTGTCAACTGTCGGATACCGAACGATATGGTGATGCGGAGTCCATGTATGAGCGCTTCATACTCGGCGGCGTTGTTCGATGCCGAAAAATGGAGTTGAAGGACATATTTGAGCTTTTCCCCCGTCGGAGAGATTAGCATGACGCCAGCCCCTGCACCGTTCAGTGTGAGGGAGCTGTCGAAATACATTGTCCAGTAGTCGAGGTCCTCCACAGCTGCGGGCTCTTGCATCTCGATCCACTCGCGGCGTAAGTAGGCAGCGCTAGGGATTTGATGGCGATCAGGGCTTGAAGGAGATTTGAATGCTCCAAGCTTGATCGCCCATTTGGCGATTCTCGATAGACTCGATTGTGGAGTATATCCCCAATCGGAAAAGATGTCACCACTGAAATGGAATGCTCTTGAAAGTAATGTTTGAGCTTGCGAGAGGTAAGCAGTACCGCGTATAAAAGTTTTTGCACCTGTGGGTACCGCTTCTTGGACTCACCCCATGCTTCGCTGATGAAATAAACCGGGCACTGAACCCTCTGCAGATGTCCTTCCTCCTCCCTCTCCACTACAACGCGAGCAATCGACTTCGTGAGTCGTGGCGCTATGTACAAACAAGAGGGTTCTTACGGTCGTGCCGCACGACCAATAATGGCAGCTGCGGGTCGAGTGCCTTCAGATCTTCAAAGGCTGCTCAAGGCCGAGTCCATTGAAAGTTGTCTTGTTTCTTCAAGAGCTTGAAAAACGGCATTCCCCGACTGCCCAAGCGAGAGATAAACCGGCCGAGTGCCACCATGCATCCTATGAGCTTTTGGACTTCCTTTTGGCAGGTCGGCGGCTTCATCTTGAGAATGGCGTTGATTTTTTAGGGGTTTGCTTCGATGCCACGGTATGACACGATAAATCCGAGCAGCTTCCTGGAGGGAGCCCCGAAGATGCACTTTTCGGGGTTAAGCTTCATCTTGATGGCCCGTAAGCTCTCGAATGTCTCGGCTAGGTCAGAGGTGAGGTCTTCCTTTACTCGGGTTTTAGCCACAACGTCGTCTACGTATGCCTCCATGTTGCGTCCGAGTTGAGTGTGAAAACACTACTGAATAGCACGTTGGTAGGCCGCGCCAGCGTTTTTCAACCCGAATGGCATCGTGATGTAGCAGTACGCGCCGAACGGCGTGATGAATGATGTCTTGATGCAGTCTTCTTCCTTCAATCGGATTTGGTGGTACCCCGAGTATGCGTCTAAGAAACTTCGAGAGCTACGCCGGCGGCGTGAGTCTACCACCGAAGTCGATCTTGGGCAACCAAAGGGATCGCCGGGCATGCCTTGTTGAGATCTGTGTAATCGACACACGTGCGCCAACTTTTATTCTTCTTGCGCACAAGGACTAGATTTGCCAACCAGTCGGGATGATACACTTCTTTTATGAAATTAGCCGCTAAAAGCTTGGTGATCTCCTGCCTGATGGCGTCGCGGCGGTCTTGCGCGAACCGTCTGAGTCGCTGTTTGATGGGCTTAGCTCTTGTGTCCACATTGAGTGAATGCTCGATCACCTCCCTAGGGACACCGGGCATGTCGGATGGTCTCCAAGCGAAGATGTCTCGGTTTGCCCGAAGAAAAGTGACGAGCGCCTCTTCCTATTTGGGATCGAACCCAGTCCCAATCAAGGCGGTCTGTGCCGAGTTGGACGGGTCGAGAACCACGTGCTTGACTCCCTCGTCGGGCTTCATACCAGGCCTAGCCTGCTTCGCAGTCGGGACATCGTCTTCGCCTCGTGGGAGGGTGGCCGCTTGCTTGATCTTCTCGGCCTCAGCCGACGTCACCAGTAGCTCGGCTAGGTCACAGCTTTCCTTGTCGCATACGAAGGATTGCTTGACATCCCCTCGAACTGTGATGACGCTGTTTGGACCTGGCATTTTCAACGCGAGATACGCGTAGTGAGGAACAGCCATGAACCTGGCCAACCCCGGCCTTCCCAAGATGGCATGGTATGCCGTCTCGAAATCAGCCACCTCGAAGTTTAAGTACTCCGTCCGGTAGTTCTCCTTGGCTCCGAATGTCACTGGGAGCGTGATTTGCCCGAGTGGCACTATCGAAGTTTCGGGGATTACCCCGTGGAATGGTGACGATCCACATTTCAGCTCGGAGCGCAGAATCTTCATATCATCAAAGGTCTTGGAGAAAAGGACGTTGAGCCCACTTCCTCCGTCGACCAGCACCCTCTTGAGCCTGACGTTGCGTATGACAAGGTCCAGGACCAGAGGATATCTGCCTGGGAAGGGGACGCAATCGGGGTGATCTGAACGATCGAAAGTGATCGGGACCTCGGACCACCTCGGATATTGGGCGTCAAGGCGTTATTGCATTGATCTCCGGCGGTAAGCTGCTTCGCTTGGACTCATATCTGGCCGAGCCCCCAAATATATAGTTGAGCTCGCTCGGTCACTTGGTAGTCGCCCGTCTTCCTCGGGTGGGTCTTGCTTCTTCGCTGCTCGCCCCTGCCTTCGCCTGTCTTTGCTCTCGCGGGCAAATCTCTTCAGGGTGTAGTAGTCCTTGGCCGCGTGCCTCCCTTGGGGGTGGAAAGGGCAAATGGCGTCCATTACCTCGTTATAACCGCCACCCCACGGACCTCATGTGACGAGCTCTTCCACCTGTGATCAGTCTGCTATGCCTTCTTGTCCCTCGCTTTGGAGGACTCCTGCGTGGTCCTTTTATCCTTCTGCCAAGTGGTCTTCTGGCGCCCGCTTAGCTTCGGCTGCTGGCATAGCGATCAGCCAAGGCGAACATGTAACATCCCATTTTTTGAATTTTTAATTATTAAATATTATTTTGTTGCAATTTATGATTTTTGTGAATTTTCCGGAATTATTTGGATTTTCCGAGATTTATTGGAATTATTTTAAATTTAAATATATTATGCTTTGACAAGAAATAATTTTAAAAAGAAAAGTTTAAAATAAAGTTTTGCCAAAAATATTTTATTTAGGTCCAGAATGTCTCAAAATATTTTTGAGATTTTTCTTCGAATTTTTAGAGTATTTTTATTGCCTTAAAGAAATCCAAATATTTTATCTAATTATTTTAATTAGAAAACCTATGAAAATCGCAGTACAAGATCGCCATGGCCCAAGACTGCTCCTTTTGGTTGTGTACTATTTGACCGCTAAGCCGCATCGGTAGAGTTTCCGAGGGCCGTGGGATCACCATCGTGCGGGCGAGATTGAACCAGGATCATTTACGTTGGATTCCGAAGGAAGGTTGCGATCAAAACGTGTCGGGCGACTCTCGGCCGTTGATCAGGAAAACGGATGGCTCCGGGTCATCGTTCCCAGCTCGTGTCCAAAGTGAACTCTGCCAGCTTCCATTGTTTGCGCCGCAAATTCCTTGCCGAGTCTAGCCGTACCCGGTCACCGTACGCTATATAAGGGGAAGCATCGGGGGCGCAAGAAACCAAGCAACCAAAGCCCTAAGCTTTGGCTCGAGGATCACCGCGCAGCCGCCGCATTCAGGGTTCTTCCGAGCGTGCCGCTGCAAGCTTCTTCACGCCGTGTAGCCGCCGTTGGCTGTCTTCTTGAGTCATCAGCCAGGTTATCACAATCGCCGTCACCCGTAGCAGCTCGTGCAAGTCGAAGTTCCGCTGGAGCATCGCCATGGAAGGAAATCATCGTGTGAGTCACCACTGCCGGAGAAGAAGCTTACGCCGCCGTTGCTTCAGTGACCAGGAGAGGAAGCCAACCGCGTCATCATATCCACGACGTCGAGACAAGTTGGTAGGTGCTTCGCATGTTGACCTGAGTCAAACTATAAGGACACCTTGCGAGCCTTTGACCTGAGTCAATCATGCAACCACATGTTGTTATGGGGCAGCCTAGCTGATTAATTTGTAATGTTTTAGCTTGAGTACTACCGTGGTGGTGAGGTTCACCTTTTAAATGAACCCGGATGGCGAAGAGGGGCCCTAGCCGATAGTTCGTCCTTCAGTGTTGAAACCTTAGCGGTAGTCTTGAAGTTAAGACAGAGCATCGTAAAAGGCTTTGTCATGATTCTCTGTAGGCATACCAAAGGAAGTGTGCTAATAGCTTGGCATCAAAGAGATTATCATGTCGTGTGGGTAAAGTGCATAACCTCGTAGAGAGTGTACAAACTATTAGGATAGCCGTGTTTCACTTGTGATTGAGCAATGCTCGGGATTACACCAAGGGTTTAGACTTTTGCAAAATAAAACTTGGGATGGATGGCAGGTTGCCATGGAGAGTTGAATCTTGATTTAGGTTGAGAAATTTGGTTTACTTGAGAAACGCTGAATCATTTATTACTATTATTTGTTTTATCGCTTTTTCAATCTATATATTGTACCTATTTTTAAATCTTGCTTAGCTGCAAATGAACCACTTAGCCTTCCTTTGGAATAAGCCTTGCATATAGCTATGATAGAATTGCATTCAGGCACAACTTGTTGAGTACATCTTTGGTGTACTCACCCTTGCCTACAAAACATCATCAAGTCTTTGAAGAAGGAGTACCATGAAGAGACGTAATGTTTAGGGTGCGAGCCTTGTCAGCTTGCCTGTGGTATACCGAGGGTTACCTCGCCTTCATTCACTCGCAGATTCAATTTGTTGTTCAGCCTTGTGAGGCATTGATAAGAAAGTTGACCATAAAGTCGCATAATTGGTAATATTTAATATATTATGTCTTTTATCTTATTTACGCTGTGTATGATTGTGATATTCACTAATGTTGAGCTGTGGTGTAACTAAGCGTGATCCTGGACTAGTCAAGATATACAGAGGGTCCTGATTTGCATATTCGGGTCCGACAGAGGTTTTGTTGTGAGGCCCATGGGCCAAAATGGCCATGTGGCTACTTCCACCATGGTAGCAAGGGTGGATTTAGTCCCACATTGCTAGCCAAGAGTGAGTGAGGCCAACTTAAATAGCCACCTTTAGGAAGCATTGTAACCCCGGTTAATCCTTTTACGCCAAGCGAGGACGAAGCATAAGCGGGTTGCGGTAGGTGTGGTCCACTTAGTGTGCAAAGTGGGTCTCGAACCGCTTTCCGGCCGACGTTATAATTGGTATCGAGCCGACCCTCGCGATTTCACGGGCGTGTGTGGGCTGAGGGTGCGGACATATGGCACATGGCGCATGTGAGCCCGTGAGTGGTCACATGGCATGGCATATGTGCCGCACTAGACGCTGCCGACGCTAACAGGCGATCCTGTACATTTGTCCCGCAAGGTAAGTTGGCCTTCGACGAGGACGCCGAGTCCTTTGAGGGTGGGGAGGTTGTGAGGCCCATGGGCCAAAATGGCCATGTGGCTTCCACCATGGTAGCAAGGGTGGGATTTAGTCCCACATTGCTAGCCAAGAGTGAGTGAGGCCAACTTAAATAGCCACCTTTAGGAAGAATTGTAACCCCGGGTTAATCCTTTTACGCCAAGCGAGGACGAAAGTGTAAGCGGGTTGCAGTGTAGGTGTGGTCCACTTAGTGTGCAAAGTGGGTCCGAACCGTTTTCCTGATGGTGGTCGGCGGACCCGGGACATCTTCTTGATTAAGTCGGGGTCGCTGACTCCCTTCTGGAAGGCAGCTATGACGACCGCCTCAAGACGCCCCGAGCGGTATTCTTCTTCTGCATGAAACATCGGATGAACTCTCGTAGGGACTCATTCTTTTTCGATGGAGCGGTATAGGTCCCATGCGGTCCCGTGCCTTTGAAGGTGCCTTGGAAGTTTGAGATAAATTGCTCACGAAGATCGCGCCCAGGAATCTATAGAACCCGGCCGAGTCCTGTGAGCCAAGCTTGAGCCGAGGCGGCGCGGACCGCAGGTAGTTTGCCATCACATTCACGTTCGCCCCATGCCTTGATCGCGAGAGCGCACACTTGCGGACCATGCCTCCGGATCTCTTTCGCCATCAAACTTAACGATGCCCCTAGGGTTGAAACCATTGGGCCATACCACTCGGCGAAGCCGGGGTGTGAAGGCGTGGACCCCGTCAATAGGCCCGCAACTACGCCGTCGAGGCGATCGACACGGGGGGTCCCATCCCGGTGGTTTCTATTGTCACTCTCGGCCCGGCGGCCGTGGCCTCCGCGATCGGCATGATCATCACGCCGCCATCGCGATCGCTTCCAAATTGCCGAGCCGGCGCTGCGCTTAATATTCGTCTTCACATCGGTGCCTCTCTCCTTCCTCTCGATCACGGCGCCTAGCAGTGAGATCGATGCGGAGATCTCGGTTGAGGCTCCGTGAGCGTCTTCGCCTCGATGGAGTTCCGGCTAACACTGCTGCTAGCTTTGTGCAAATCGACCATTGCCGGCTCGAGTTGCCGCGCGGACGCTTGAGTGTGTCTTCTCTGCGCAGTGCCTCTTGGTTTTGTTTGGACCGCCGCCGCCACCATGGCTTTAACTTGAGCCACGATTGGGGCTGGTTGGCGTCTGGGCGAGGATCGCCCCGAGTGTCGAAAGCGCCTTGGAGGCGACGATGTTCTATTATGGCGTGTGGAAGATCAGTTGATCCCCTTCGCCGCTGCGAAACTCTCGTTGATGTTCGCCCCTGTCTTTGGAGGACTTGGCGCGTTCTTCGCGCCGCCGACGCGTTGACGGTCCGCCTCCGCTGTGTTCGCCGTGATCTTGCTGGTGCAGGGGGTCGGTCCGATTGTCCTCGATCGTGAAGACACCACGGAAGGCTCCTTGAGAGCGGACCGCAGCGATGCCTCTCGATCCGGCCCAGAGCTTCGGTGAGGGAGCGATGAGATCTTCCCAAGGGAGGGCCAAGCCACGCCCGAGAGCAAGCTTCGCCGGTTATCGGCGACAAGTCCGCACTTCCAAAGTGGAAAGTCCGGTGGGAGCGAAGAAGCGGTGATCCCGGGCCGGTGGCGCTTATCGCTCAGGAGGATGATCTTCGCGCTGCCCCTACCTGGCGCGCCAACTGTCGATGGTTGTGACCGACAATGAAGAAGAGTGGGGCAGGGCGGAAGATCTAAGTCTGATGGTAATGCAAGACACAAAGCAATTTTTACCTAGGTTCAGGCTCCCCAATGGAGATAACACCCTAGTCCTGCATTCGTTATTTCAAGCGTGAGTATGAGTGTTCTTGTTTACAAGCTCTCTACTACAGATCATCGTTCTTTTTCTTTGTCTAGGGTTCCTTCTCCCTATATGCACCGGTCAGGGCATCCCCTGGGCATGGCTGCTGGGGTTGTTGGGTGCAGTGAGCAAGAGAGTCAGCTCAGAGGCGCTTGGAGGCGGCGAGGAAGACCGATCCCAGAAAGTGAAAGACAAAGCACAAGAACATCTTGAGGCGCAAAGGTCACGTTCTTGAAGGTACAAAGCGCCGCCTACCTACCCTTGTCGCATGCACCTCCCGACCTTCTTGCTTCCCTGGCTAAAGACCTTCCAGAAGCTCCTCCTTTTTGCACGGTTGGCCTGACCCACCCCCATAGGTTGATCCGGTCGGCCCATGAACTAGGTACCCGGTCCCATAGCTTCCACAAGCGGGAGACACAAACCCAATGACTAGTGGAGATGAGGTTGCATCAGCAGAAGATGCAGTGCAGCTTTTGCTACACTGGCCGATGCAAATGGCTCAGATGTTCACTTTCTTCTCAGTCGCTTTTGATCATTGTACTGTCATGCTTGGTCTTGCATGGCTGAGCCGCCAAATTTAGTTCCACCACTGCCACCGCATTGCTGCCCCACTTGCTTCTAGGGGCTTCTTGCCACTCCCTGCGTCCACGCTCCCACCATTTCCTACGGTCTTCACAGGATGTTCTCCAGACTAGCCGGTATAAGGCATCAGCCCGTTGTCCACTACTCCACCTACTTTAGCGGATGCACCCACATCGACCATGCCCGCCCGTGCTCGATCGAGATCGAACATACGTCTGCATGCTAACATGACCCATTTAGATGGCCGCCAAATTGTAGTATCATTGAGTTCCACACCTATCGATGCGGTGCCGACTCCTCAAGTTGACGATGATCCAGCCATTGTCTTCGAGTGTGCTCGGTGAGTTCACCTTACAGCCCCCAGGCCACGATAAGGATAGCATCACGCCAACATGTACGTAACATCGGTCCTGACTCAACACACCGGCCAGGATTACTCAAATCACAGAGAATATTGCTGACACGGTGTTGTGGATCCGACCTCCAAACCTCGAGTAGTGCGGCAGACAGCCCATCGACTTCTTGCCGGTGACCAGCGATTGCTTCAATTCTTCACCAACAGTTCACAGTCCCAGAGGAGATCTCGGCGAGCCCCGGCGCCGACGGTGTTGAGCGCGAGGCTGATAGGGAAGACTCCAGCTCTGGCTCCGATCTTTTTGGTACTAGTCCAAGCATGGATGAGTAGTTCTTTGCTTATTGCGCCACTTGTCTTTTTGGTTGTATGTACTCTAACTTGCTTGATATGTCGTATTTCGATTTCGCTGTGTTCGCCTAGATTGGAACGATGCATTTCATGACAATTTTATTTAACTTTGTACTCTTTCATGACAATCTATACCGAACGGTATGGCTATTTTACATTGCACTCTTTCGCTTGTGGAGTTCGGGCACGCAAGATAACTTTGAAGGCTTTTTTCCGGTAGGATGGTCCGGTATACATATATTTACACATACCGGATCATCCTGATTTGTAGTTCCGTTGTAGCCCACGGTGAAAGTTGTACGCATAGAGGATGATCCGGTGTGTTATCCTAACCACTGCCAGATCGTCCGATGTGTGGAATCGGCTCCCGTGCTCAGGAGAGCACCTAACTAGACAACATATGTAGAGCTTTGGTCTCCTGCCAATCACTTATCATTGCCAGGATTGCTATGATCACAGAGAATAAAGGTTGCTATGGGTTTTAGGATCCGTGGGTGGACCACATTAGTCTTGCAGAGACAACTCCCCTTGAGACCCCAAGCCCATGACCCATAGCCTGCTTCCTATGACATCACACCTAGCCCATCATCCGATGGTGATGAGAGTAGACCATTTCAATATCATGACCTCCACGAGCCTACCGGCGACTCTGCTGCAGAGCACAAGGCTGATCCAGCTCCGGCTCTGATCTTTAGGCATTCCCAACCCGAGAATGTATGGACACGTAGTGTTGAGTTGATTTTAGTGGTGTTAGCTCTTGTCGGATCTTCATGTAAGGACGAGTTATCTGAATGTTGCGCCACTCGTAGTTGTTCCTTTCGGTGTAATCGATCGATCCATGTTAAATGTAGTGTCCCCCGCGAATGATGTGAACATTTAGGACCGTACGGGTGATTAATTACTTCAACACTAAATCAGACTCTAACGGTATGGCCATTTTACGCTGCACTCTTTCGCCAGGAGTTCGTGCACGCAAGATGACTTCGAAGGCTTTTTGCCAGTAGGATGGTCTGGTATACATATATTTAGACATACCAGATCATCCTGATTTGTAGTTCCATTGTAGCCCACGGTTCTACGCATAGAGGATGGTCCGGTGTGTTATCCTAACCACTGCCGGATCGTCCCGTGTGTGGAATCGGCTCCCCTTCCGAGGCGACGTTTCGTCTCCCGGTGGTGATATTAACCTTGTTTGCGCTGGCGGTTCACAAATTCTCCTGTTCTCTCCCTCCCCACAACCAACAATGTCGTCAACCTCGTCCTCATCCTCCACGGGAATCTCGGCGAAGACTGAGCCTGCCACTAAGCGGGCTCGACTCGCCGCTGTCGTGATTCGTCTAGGCTCATTAACCGGGAGCCCGAAGATCGGGAGCACCAGGAGGAGGAACTCTCTACCCCGTGGAGGAGGCTATCCACGGAGGCAGCTGGCAATGAGGCGGCAAAGAAATGACTGTCAGGAGGAGGAGGAGGAGGAGGAGGTGAAGCCGAGGAGCTAGAGGAGGAGGAGGAAGAATTGATGTGGGTGGGGAGCGATGATGACGGCAAGCGACAAGGACGCCAAATGACTCTGACCCCTGCCCTCTACCGGGACACCTCTCTTCCTCCGGCCTCCTCCGCCAACATCTTGTTCTCGCTTGGATGAAGACGAGGATGACGGCGACGATTTCTGATGTAGATAGAGTAGTTTAGCTAGGTATCTAGTGGCACTACAAGAAACAGAAAAATCGTGGGCCAAAAACCCACGATTTTAGGCCAAAACCCACGATCTTAAGTTAAATTCGGTAGGCAAACCATCGAATTTAGTTCACAAATTTAACTCTATTAAAATTAATCAATTAAATTCGTGGGTACCACGAATTTAAATTAAATTGGAAGTTAACGAAAAACTCTATGACTTAACTGCTAAATTCGTAATAAGAAACTAATCTATTTAATCGTTAAATTCTGTTAAAAAACCCATTTAATTTAACTTAAATTCATGGGTACTCATTTATTTTAACTTAAATTCATGGGTACCCATTTAATTTATCGACATTTATACTAAAAAAGAGAACTTAATGCAATGTATCAACAATTCGACCTGCCAAGCAAGAAGTCCTTCACCAATCAATCCAACAAAGACAGATACAACATTAGTAATTGAAAATAATTCCAATCATTCATAATATTGTTTCTCCTTAAACACAGGTCATTTTTACTTTTATCAGTGCTAAAAGACACGATGTGCATAGATTTCTCAAAAATAAAATTATCCACACAACATTTTTATTAGAATGAATAAATATATAAATATACATCGCTTGTAGTGCAGCATGTCTCAAGAAAATAATGCATAGACAAAATGGCAATACTACAGCTCAAAAAGGTTGATTCTTCAACAATAGAATTCATCTCCTTTTCCTGTTCATTAAGTAGCTACCGAGCGTGTTTTTTTCGATCTTTTCCTTCTCAATTTGCCTCAATTTCTTGTTGTGCAAATTGCCAATCTTTCCTCAAGAGTTTGGCGATCTATATAGATTAAAATTAAAGATCACTTTTACCTTCAATTCAACTCTAATTTTTTTAAAAAAGCAATATCTCGACTATATGTGTCCAACATCAAGTTATTTTGCATATCGCTAATTTTGATTTTTGAGTCTTTCATTAAATTAATTTATGCAGATTAAAGAAGATAACAATTGAAGACAACCAAAAATGAGGAATTGCAAAGCATCCATTCCATGTTTTGGTAGGAAGCTTAGTCAAGTAAAAAATTTCGACATTTTCCACCATCAAAGAATTAACATCATGCCAACTATAAACCACGAGGGCCATCCACTTTCAGTTTTCATGCGCAGATAGTAGATATGAACTAAATACAGTTGGTATTGGCAAAAACATTAATATAATACCTCTTCAATTACAGCTAGATAACTATTCCTCTCATCCGACATGTTCTCCGGGTTGAGATTGAAGCTCCGTGGCTCTCGCGGGTTAAAATAGATTTCGCTAAAAACCTCACCAAAGATGTCAGAGATATAGCACAATTGGTCGATTCTTTAGACTAGAAAACTTCGAAGTTTTTTTTATAAAATATTAAGTCGGAGGAAATAGAACAAACCATATCATTTGCTTCCTTTGCATGATCCAACATTTCTTTGAGCTCCTCAACTTTGGTGAGAATGCCTATACTAGCAAATGATGATTCACACTTGGCAACTTTAGCCTTTTCTTCAAGAAGTTCCACATCCTCTATCATCTTAGTAACCAATTCAAGAGAGGGCAATGCATCATTCTGCATTATGAAATAGATAAATCATTGTTGATTCCGTTTCTAGCACATAAGTACCCAGAAACTCGTGGATAGTTTGTAGTTCTTAAGAAACTAAAGGAGATGGCAGCTTTGTAAAATATGAAGTAATTGTAGGTAGAATATCGCTTGCATCAAGTTAGCCCAGATGGCTCAAAGTGGCTCCTAGACAATAACTTGTTCCCTAACAAACTTCATTTTCATTTGTGCGCAGTTGTATGTGTTTAAAATCGAGGACCATTTGCAAACTCAATCTATTACTCTCCTATATCTTTCAAGAAGTGGCAATTGAATGAATTTCCCGCTTCTTCTTTATTCTACAACAGATCAATTATGGTTAATGTCACTATTCTTACGCCTCATTCTTGATACAACCCCATTCTCATGAGGGCAAGCCTCCGCCAAGAATCGGCACAACCTAAACCAAGAACCATAAAAATCGAAAACATTAAATAATTACTATAAGAGAGTATGATGAATTTGCCAAAAAACAAACGCTTTTTACGTAAATGCAAACCATGATAGGCTCCATGGGATTGACAGATTCAATGACGGTAATTCCATAGGAGACCGGATCTCCTCGCTATCGCTTACCGTCAATGAAAAGAGGTAAACCATCCCAACGATGATAGACTAAACCAAATAAAATTCGAGTAGTGCTTCTATGCATCACCCTCAAATTTAAAAAAAAACATTTACAAGTTATAATATATATATATATATATATATATATATATATATATATCAATCTCTCAAACCAAAAGAAAAACATTCTAGCGTATCCTTAGATAATCAATCACACATCCAACGCCAATTTGTAAACTACACAATGA
The DNA here is from genome assembly GCA_036346375.1 of Guadua angustifolia. Taxonomy (NCBI): domain Eukaryota; kingdom Viridiplantae; phylum Streptophyta; class Magnoliopsida; order Poales; family Poaceae; genus Guadua; species Guadua angustifolia. Next base: position 441,583 of record JAYEVE010000861.1, on the reverse strand, counting down.
CGCATAACACATTACAAAATCAAAACACACCCTCCTAATCATGCCTACCCAAAAATATAATCGGCTAGGATGCTAAATAGGATTAGTATTGCACTTGGAAGGATTACTATCACAGCTTATTCAAATTGATGATGATTCAGCCTTCTTCTTCGCATTCGAAGCCCCCAGATAGGTTATCTTTTGAATTCTTCCTCATGCTCCTATCCTTGAGCTCCGCAATTTGGTCTTCCCAAGATCTCCTCCAAATGCACTTCTTCCTCGGTCCTATGGTTAACACGGTAGAGTGTTAGTGTGGAAACAAAGCAACGCTTAAATAGCCCTTTCCATCGTGAAACTACTATCCCATCTTTGTTGTAGATGCCAAGGAAGATACAAAGAGAAAATGCTTTCGATATGGCAAGATGTGTGGCAACTAACTCAAAGAAGAATACATTACAAAAAGAAACAATTAATCAGCTTGAACAATCAATACGAAGAAACATGCAAAGTTACGCTTAGATAAAGCTATACATCATCTCGTAATGATCCTTAGATAAAGCTATACATCATCTGTAATGACCTTTCTTTTGTGTGTATCATTAGTGAAATTTTGGTATACAGATTACGCTATAAAGTAAATAAAAACAAAATACAAAATTACCCAATTCCTATTGAAGAACTAATAATATACATCACTCCATCAACACAATGATCATGGAAGTATATCTCAACCATTTCATGAAACCAAATTCTTCTCAAATCACACAGGTATGTGGTCATACACCAATTATGTAATAGACATGTTGCTACAAAACTTAACCAATATCAAGAGACAAAAGCCTCACCTTTTGCCGATGGTGAGGAGCTTTTCGCGATAGTTGGTTCCTCCACAAGATGATCTACAAACCATCCTCCATGTGATGATCTCGCGACACCATTATAGACCTGCCTAGAACCACAATAGCCGAGAAAGAATATGTACTTTTGACATAATAATTACCTTGATAACAATGTCATATACTTGGGAAATAGCATTATGAATAGAGGAGCTTGCTTTGAAAGAGTTTTCACACTTTTTTGGCAGTCTAGTAGATTGGATAAATGCCAAAATTTCTTTAAGAAGTCAAAACAAAGCTCATTCTAGCGATGTTCACCTAAGCACGCCGATTTAGCTTTAAGAAACGTGCAAGTAACCAAAGGTTTAGATTAGTAGCTATGTTAGTTCTTACAATACATTGGCAAATAAAGAGATCTCCTTAAGTCTTGTGCCACGTAACACCACTAGTAGATCGATTCTTCTAATATCAAATGATACCAATACAACAAGTCAGCAACATACAGCCCACACTCACAGAAAAAGGCCAGATGAACAACTCACTGCAAACAAGTGGCTGAAAACTGAACTCATTATATCCGATTTTACCAATTCAACATACATGAATAATGAATGTATGGTCATGAGATTGCTATGTATGTCATTCTATCTGTCTATCTTTCTGTCCAAGAGCTTATCTTTACCCATGCTTTGCAAGCTCTTGCTAGCATGACAACTTTGATTTCTATCCTATAGTTCTTATCTGTTGGAAGGCAAAACTGGAACATTAAGACAAAGTGTGGTAGAAATTACTAGGTACTCTTCAAAAGTTAACTTGGCCTCTCCAATAGCTTTACAACTGCTGACTCCTTTGCTACAATACAACTTGGTTAACTAAACCAGTCAGTACATGACGAAAAAATTCATACAAAAAATTAGTATAAATGATAACTCGGATTTGGTTATAACTACATTATGTATTCAACAAAGTTAGAGAAGCTCAATATGTGATCAAAACAAGTACTTAATGACCTCGGAAACTACTAAGTTGATCGTTAGGTATGACAATTGTTTTGAAATTTGCGTGATCGTAATTCAATCAACATTGTTTCCTGAATTATAGAATTGTTGCTTTCAAAATGTTCATGTTCCACTTTTCTCACTGTCGCCGCCAAGTGAAAATCATCGATAACTCACTAGCTGCATTCAGATTTTCACAACCACAAAGAGCCATACCGATTCAATCTCAAATTTTCTTAACCTACCTTGAGCAATTTTAATTCAACAACTTTGGAATATACTTAATTTAGAATTTACAATCCAATTCAAACAAATTGGCACAAATTTCACGCACTATGTACATTAAACGGAGCCGCAGGCGCCACCAAAGTCTTCGTGACGATGCAAGCCTCCTTCGCTTAGCACCGCTAATTTCAATTTAAACACGAGAAATGTACGAAGAAACACAGATATAGCAATCAAACAACCATTTCAAAACCGCTTTTAAATGAGAGTTGAAGGCAGCGTATACTCACCAGACGTGGCCCTCGAGCTGGATGCGACGCCTGCGGATGGTGCTACCTCTGGCCATCGTCGGCCGCCTCCTCGCTTCTTGTCCTCATCGCTTCAATCTCGATCCACACACCTTTCCGCTTCTTCGGGCCTCACCTCGAACAGCCTGCTGGTCGCCTTTTGAGAACACCTAGAGCCAACGAAAAGAGCCTTTGTACCAAGAGCGAAGAGACTATGGGCAATCACTAATTAGCAGCTACAATTCCTTACCTTTGGGGTCGATGTGGCGAGGGAGGTGACAACCTAAGCATGCGAGGGGGTCGACGGGCGGCAAAGGGGGAGGGCGGGCGTGGAGGTGGAGTGGGCGGGTGGGAGGCGCGGGCGGTGCGGGCGGGGGCGGGAGGGCGGGGTGGTGAGAGGAGAGAAGAGAGAGAGAGAGTGAGAGAAGAGAGAAGAGAAGGGCGCCTGTGTTAGGGGTTAACCTTTTTAATTTAGGCACACTTATTGAATGGCACATCGTAATCGGTTCTTTTTAGCATTAGAATCGGTTCTAGTGGCGATACGATGTCCTTAGATAGTGATGAGGTGGAGCTATCGAATCGGTTTTGACCGGATCATGATAAAACGCCATCGAATCGGTTCTTTAAGGGAAGTGATTGTGATGACCCCTCATCGTAATCGGGTTCTTAAGGAAGTGATTCTCGATGATTCCACTCATCGTAATCACTTCCTTAAAGAACCGATTCCGATGACCTGATTGGGTGTGCCATTTTTGCAAATTCTCCAAAAAAGCACAGATTAAAACAAAGATGCACAATATATATCATCACATTCGCAATACGTAACACGTGATGCATATATCACATTCACATAATGTAAACGCTTTTAATTACAAATACATATATATCATAGTCATTCACAATATACAACACAAACATGCTTTGACAATCAAGACATGGACTTCTCTCGATACATATCACATTGACATATATTATTAATATTGTTTACATATGGACTAGTAGGATGCTTCGTGATCTCTAAACCTCGCCATCCTCCTCGATATAACTTCTAACCAAGCATTCAATCGCATAAGTGGTCTCAGTAAATTGTTGAGTGCTTTTGTTGCCTAAACTCTTCCGGGGGATATTGATCTTCTCGCAAAACAAAAATGATCAGATAATTTCAGTTTCAAAATTTCTATGTAAAAGGCTAAGTATATTATTATGCACGCACATATACCTTAGGGAAAAGTTGTGAGTTGTCAATTACGATGAGCATGTAGTGCATGACATAGAAGCCGCAATGGTCACCGCTGCTCGTTGATGAGTAATCGTGAAGAGAGAAAAGAAATTCAGCCCACGAGGATTAGATGTCAAAAAATTAATCATATGTATGCTAGGCACTTGTACCTTAAATCGCTTATACCGCAGTTGTCTTGCCCTTTTGTCGCCGTAGCCCTCCTTCATCGACATAGTCCGAGAAACCTTTACGTACATTGAGAGCACCATTGAGTCAAAAAATAAACGAAGTTAAATTCCTCGATGTGTTAGGTTACAATAATGTGCTTACTTCTACAAAGGAGGCTTGATTATGATGCCATCGGTCTCTTCTCGACCGAAAGTTAAATGTGTAGACGTGGTTTTCACTTAACGAGGACGCAGTAGAACCCAATGGTTGCTTATTAATAAAATGTAGTGCAAGGAAATAAGTTCACATACGCTTTTAAGTGCGCATAAGTAATTGAATCAAAAGGTACTACTTTACTCGTGGTACGGGCAATACAATGAAGTCCTTATTCGACTCAAAGATGCAATACCCCCTTGATGTAGCTAGCAACTAACACGGTTAAAGCCTCAGCCATGGTCGCAGACACAAGCTCTGGGTCGACAAACCCAACTTCGTAGATGCGTCACGGCTCGTTGTCTCATTATCCCGCAACTCGTGTTGAATGAGAAAAACATAATGCAAAATCCTATAAAAGTCATGAGCGCAAGCTATATGGTGTGATACTCACAACGCCCATGATCAGAAGTAGAAATATCGACGACTTTCATTTGGTACACACGAATAGATCCTTAAACCGACGTGAATGTTCCATTCTCGCCACTTGAAAATGTACCATTTTATACTTCACGCTTGAAGTCGACTCGACGCTCTTCCCCCTTCACCTTATCAAGGTACCATCCATGGAGGATGCGAGTCCACCCGCCTAGATTATTCACCAGGCGATGCAATCGTGGCTTTCCATGCTCGAGGGCCTTATAATCATACATGGTGCTTGTGGCCTCAGGCCGATTTTTTTCTTTCTAGGCCAAGGAGTCTCCGAGATCGGGCAATGGGCTTTGTGTAATTTTAAGGGCGCATGGCTCTGCTGCTTTTGCCTCTTGGTCAAGGAGTCTCTGAGGCCTCCTATGGTTCTACTGGTGTCGTGTTTGTCTCTTTACACGCCAGTTCAAGGCTCTGTGTCATCACCGCGTTGGAGCAGTATGGGAGCAAGAGCAGAGCAAAGGCAGGAGCAGGAGCAGGAGCAGGAGCAAAGCGCAGTGAGCAGGAGCAGGAGGCGAGCCGAGCAGAGAAGGAGCAAAGCGCAGAGCAGGAGGAACCTAATACACGATATATTTAACTTCATCAGAGTAGTAATCGAATGGTAGAGAAGACATGGAGGGACTTTTTACCTTGACCAAGACGACACCCGTCGTGGGCCACTTGAAAGTAGGACTTCTTCGGTGTCCTGCCCTCACGGCAAGCACTCGCCTTATGGTCGATTTCCCAATCGCAGACGACAGGATGTCCTTCGACCCTTGGCTCAGGAAGGTCCCCTGTTCTTTTCGCTGGCTTACCTCTTCCTGTAATAAGCGAGTACGAATTAGATTTAAAATACAACAAGTTGGGTCAATTGTATTGTACTAAGTTAGATGTCTTACGATGGTAGAGACGACTTGAGTGGTAGCAGGGTTTGCAACTACAAGTTACCCGTTAGGGGTTTTTTATCCTCGCTAATACCCAGCCATGCGTCTGCCTCAAATATGTGGGAGTAGGGCATCACCGTCCCGAGTGAGCGACTCTGGCTAGTCGCGCCCACTCTGCCTTCTTCCCCTCATAGCCACAGACCGAGGTGGTGCGGTGCGGTTATGCCTCCGACAAATGTGTTCTTCTCTCTAGCTTTGCTTGCCTCAGGCGCATTCTTCATCCTCGTGAACTCCGCCTAAACATCGGGGTCACAAATGGATACCTTCTCGAATGGTGTACAGCCTTTCAAAGACGCATCATTGTGTGCATAAGGGCCTTGAAGTGCCTCAAGGCCACACCCATCCTCTTCAAGGCGCACTGCCTCGTGTTAGGTTCATCTTCCTCTTGTATAATCCATTTACCCTTAACCTCGCCCCACAACGATTCTTCCGCTTTCGTGGCGACTTCTTTTTCTCCAATATTTAATCGTTATGGGCACTCTCTCCTCACCATTGGCCAAGGAATGACCGATATCGCCCATGTACTTAGGGAGGGCCCTGCGCAGGCCCATGTGGCATTGAAGCGAGAACCCGGCGTTCTCCCTCAGAGCCCCCTTTGTTTGGTCCTCGGCTTCTCACCTTACTCGCCCTTTAGTAATTGGAACCATGTCGCCCTCAAAGAAGACTCTTCTACTGGTTCTGCACGAGCCGATGCTCTCTAGTTGTGACATTTTGAGTTTTCTTATCTCGATAAGGTCATATGTGTGACATGAGAGAAAGCAATTTGAAGTTACTATATGCACTTGACAATAAATCTTGTAAAGGATCAACAGATAATTCATAGTATGCAATTGTTCCAACAAAAGTCTATCTATTGACTAACTAAATAAGTTCAATGATAACTCCTAATCTCTAAATTCAAATGGATACATGTGGGTTACGCAACTTAAACTCTAACCTATGCTCGATAAAAACAAAAGCCCATTCCATATGACAAGTGAATTTAGCACTAGCAAGATGTTTACTTATACCAACAAGTTTCAGATTTCACAACATCAACAGAGAATTTGAGCATTAATGTACTAATGCAATGGCAATAATACTTGCAAGACAATGGGAACAATAGGTCTGGTTTTCGATATTTGCAAGAATAGCAACACAAGAAGGAAAAAATTAGAGATAACTTACTATCGACGGTTTTTCGATTCTTGAAACGCCTCTCGCAAAACCACATAGATAAGCAATTTTAGTATAGAAGGTCAAGTTAGTGTTTACATAACATGCAATATCTGCTGACCAACTAAATACGCACTCAACGATAACCCCTAATCTCTAAATAGGTTTGGTCCTATCCTTATTCGAGATAGAGGGTTCGAGAAAGTTTTGTTGTTGGCCATCCTCAGAGAAAATTTCGGCAAGATCTTCACCGTTTCTCCGTGATACACGCCTCGGCCAACAGTCAAGAGGGGTGTATCCGGAGAACACCAGTGAAACGCCATCAAATCAACTCTCGTTGTACAACATAGCTCAGAACTTGCCCGAACCACATATCCTCGAACTGGCCCAAAAATGGGATACTGAGATCGTTGCTTATGAATATGCTGAAATGGCATATTCATAAACAAGTACTCTCGAACGGGAGATGTATGTTACGATTTTGAACTCTAATGTAGATCATATTACAAGAATAATAATAACATGCAGTAGAAAATACAAGTACAAAGAAAAGCACTATACCGTTGTAGGCTTTGCTTCCTATGTGGCTGCATATTCAATTATTTATCGGAACATTTACTTAAACCTTTGATATGTAATCATGGAATTATAAAGAATGTGGATAACATAGGGCACCGCATACATTGGTCTCATTGGTGCTCTATAGCATCAACGCCATATTATAAGAAGTCACTAAATGCCTCTGAATTCCCAAATCCCTTTGCTTTCTTCCTCCTAAGTTTCTTTTCCTACCCAAAATCTGTCCCGGTTCACCCTCCCCGATCTCCAAATCTACCCAGAGATCTTACGATTGTCACACCCAAGTAGTTAATAAAGTACTTTCAGGTTTAGTAATCGCTTTCACTTGAACATGACAGAGATTCAAAAAGTAAATACCGCACTTCGGTTCTTCACGCCTCTCAAAACAAAGACACATAAACATGGGATAGAAAATATCCCAAAGTCTAGTGAAAAACACATGATGTGATCAAACAATTCACTAGCTTGATTGTACTGAACTCAAATCAAAAGATACATCAAATGAAGAACTACTATGTCATGTTTACTAAACGTGATTTGAAACTTGAAAGTTTCATGAGATTTTTGGTTCTTGGTTTAAACAAACCGCCACAGTAACAATACTTGCTTTTGTTGATTCATCGCATCACTCACCGAATCACCAAGATAGAGATGCAAGAGCCAAGAAAATACTCCTCCATCACCAAACCTCGAAGGCCATCGCCCACCAACCTCCCAGATTGTTTCACTTAACTGTGGTCACAAGGGAGGCGAGGTGGGCACCGGCGGCGGGCGGGAGGCGGGCGGCGGGCGCGAGGCGGGCGCCGGGCACCGGGCGAGAGGGCGGGAGGCGAGGCAGGCACCGGCACGGGGCGTGGCGGGCGGGAGGCAGTATGGGTGTCGGGGCACCAAGCTAGCTAGGGTTAAGCGCGGAGTGAGTGCTGGCACGCTGCTAATGGCTATGGTCGCAAGAATGGGCCGGTTTTTTCAACTAATATCGCTTCAAGATTACTTTTGTTACAAACGCGACATCGATATCACTCTTTAGTATCACTTTTTCAAAGATAAGTGATACTTGATGCTTTATCATTAGTATCACTCTTTTAAGAAAACCGACATCGATGCTTTTATTATTAGTATCGCTTATAATAAAACCGACATCGATGTTAGTCATCAAGATCAATTTTTAGAGAAAAGCGATAATCGATGCTTTATCATTAGTATCACTTTTTAAGAAAACCGACATCGATGTTTTATTATTAGTATCGCTTTTATAATAAAACCGATTAATCGATGTAGTTCATTGCACTATTGCCTTTCCGCATAAAACCATGCATGCAAAGACATTTTCGTAATTAGATCAAAGAGTGTAAAACTTTTGCAAATATCATTGGAATTATTTGAAATTATGCAAAACATATTTCAGATACTACAAAACTTTCCATAAAAGAATTTTTGGACAAAGCGACTTCATTCAAGAAATATGCTAAAATTCATTTCAGAGACATGATTTGTGCGTAGCGTAGAAAAGTCAAAACTTTTTCAAATTAATCTGAATTGTATTTAAAATTTTTAAATGAGCTTTCAACTATTTACAAGCTTTCCCAAAAATAATTTTGTCAAATGGAATTTTCTTTTCACAACATATGGCACAAAGTGTAGGCATAAAGAGAAATTGCATGCATTTCAATCAAGCCTCCAAACAGTTAATTCATCACCTTGGATTTTTACTTTGAAAGCGTTGCAAACTATTTTACATACATTATAATAGTCCATTTTTACTTGGCATCTTGACTCTCAAAGGTAAAAGGTGTAACCATTAATATCGCATTCTCGCCATGTCTCAGACATTAAATCATGGTCCGTCACCAACCATTTTACATTCTCACTAAAGGAGACCTCCGCTTTTTCTTTGCACCATGTGAGGAATCGATCATTGTGTTTCAGCGATGGAAAGCTCATCCATTTGTGGATTCTTCCCGTAATATCAACTTATGCTGCTCGATGTATGGATCTAACTTCATGCTTATTCTCGTGAAGATCGTGAAATGTGCCTTGCAATACATATCAAACTCGACTCATTAGTTTGGACCCAACGTTCCTTTACCAAAGAAGTCTGCCCTCATGACGAGATACAGAACACCGATTGCTTGTCTTTTACCCGTAGTCCACACAAAACTCAATAACCTCTTCACCCCATAACCTTCAACAATACTACCTCAAAGCTCAATCGATTCCTCACGCGTCACGACTTTAATATACCCATGTACTTTAACGGATACATGTAACGAGGAAAGCGGGTCCACATATCTTAATCTCTCGACAAGGTGAACAACAAGGTGGACCATTACGCCAAAGAACGACGGTGGAAATGCATCTCAAGGTGACACAGTAGTCCGCACTGACCTCACTCTATAAGTTGTCTAGTACATCGGGTCAATAACTTTGCAGGAGATCGTGATTGAAGAAATAACACAACTTTGTGATTGCCAACCCGACATCCTCTCGGGAGAATATTTCGATTGCAACCGGGAGCATTTAATCATCAAGACATGGCGCTATGGGACTTCATGCCCAACAACTTCAAATCATCCATAGACACAAGCTTCTTAATGTTCGTGGAGTAGCCGATGGAACTTTAATACTTTGGAGACATTTGCAGAGATCTTCTTTCTCCTTCTTGGACAGGTGTAGCATGCAGCAGGATGTACGAACCTTTTCCATCCTCCTCTATCATCGCAAGTTTGGGCCCCATTCTATGTAGGCCATGTCGCGACGAGCATTGACACCATCATTGGTCTTTCCAGTATGTTCAGCAGATGCCAACCAAGTTGTTGCGCATATTCTTCTCAACATGCATGACATCAATACAATGCCGACATCTAACTCCTTCCAAAGACGTGAAGTCCTGCATTATTGACCTCTTCTTCCAAATGGTCCTAGAACTAACAGATTTTTTTCGGCTTTTCCAGATCAACATCGATATCCTCTACATGTGAATATACTTGGCTTCCACTCATAGGTCAGGTGCCGAACGGACTTCCTCTTTCCATCAAATTTGTCATCCATCTTACTAGACGATGACTTCGAGGTAGAAACCTACGGTGACCCATATATACGCTTTCTTGGAATTCGATGACCATAGACTCTTCCCTCTTCACAAATAGGACACGCTTTGGCTCCTTTCAGATCAGAATTCGCAAATTACTAAGGGCCGAAATCATTTATGGTGCAAAATACCATAGTTCGTAGGGTGAAATGCTCACTTTTGTACGCATCCCACACCACTTTACCCCTCATTCCACAATTTTACCAAATCCTCGATCAATGGTGCAAGGTACACATCAATATCATTTCTCGCTGTTTGGGTCCTTTAGATTAGTAATGACATCATGATATACTTCCGCTTCATGCATGCCCAAGGAGGGAGGTTGTAGATACACAATGAATCGCCAGTGTCAGGACGATCGCTTCATGTTACCAAACAGATTCATTCCACAAGATTCAACCCAAATCTTATGTTCCTCATTTCGCACCAAACTCCTCATGTTTCCAATCGATGTTTCTCCATTGAGCCGAATCAGAGGGTGTCTCTACTTGCCATCTTCCTTTCGAGACTGTAATGCCAACGAATAATTTTGCCTCTCTCGGATTTGCAAACAACCGCCCGCACGGGAATGATAGGCAAGTACCACAATACCTTGGCCGGTGCACCTTTAGTGACCTTTTCACCGTTGTTGCCCCTGCCTACACTTCTTGTCGTTACGCTTCTCCTTTTGTTTGTACCGCCACACCGCAAACCGGACAAACGTAGCCCTCGACAAAGCAAGACGCACAAGATGCAATCATTCGACATGCATGTATCCTTTCTATTTCCATTCCCATGGGACATAGTAGCTTCTTCGCTTCATAAATGCTTGTTGGCAACTCATTTCTCCGAAGCGAGATCCGATAGAAGAACTAGTAGTGCATTGAAACTTATTTTGTCCAACGGTGTTTTGCCTTCATTGCTCAACAATGCAAGGAACGAACCCAACTTGGTGTATTCCGCTTTGCAACTCAGTGAACAACGGTTTGGCATCGCCTTCATCAAGCTTTTAAACTTTTCAAACTCTTTTCCATGTAATTACCCTCCACATCCCGCAACATTTGCTCCAAATTATCCTCCTCAAACATATCGTCGAACTCGCCATCCGGTTCCACCGTGATTCGCAGTATATCGGAAGGGTACTACCGCCTCCCCGTGATGGATCCAACATGTAATTCCTCACGGCCACGCCGAACTGTGGTCCTCAATTTGAGATGAGTTGTTAAATCTCCTCTCGATTGGTGCAATCAATGCAAGGACAATATATGAAGTTTACACCCTCCTCACCATGTCATCTTCGCAATTTTTTGAACTCCTTAACACTGTCAGGCCCTCGAATCAAGAATTCGACACTCAGGTATCCTCGCACTAGTCCAGATCGCGCTTAGTGCACACCAGACTCAAACAGGTATAATATCACATCATACACAAATGAATATTAAATAAAGTACTTCAAACATTTATAAACGAAAGTGTACTAATCTTATGGTCATCCATAATAGTTATACACGCAGGCTTACAATAATCAAATGACAAAAGTTCAGCAATGAAAATAAAAAGTCGTGATGTCCATCTTCTCCACAAATCGCTCCATAAGGCTTGCCCTTAGTTCCTCGGCTCCCACATACTCTTCCACGAGGTCGTGTGTAGTTTCTTCTTCCGTAGGTTTGTCCGCAAGGGTGAGTACACACCTGACTCAACAAGTTATGCACAAAATGCACATCTACATACTATATGCATGGCTTGTTTCCAAGGAATGGTTTACTGGTTACTTTGCTTTTGCACCGATATTTTAAAAAGATATTTACTTAGATTGAAAGCATCAAATCATATAATTATCATATTTCTCAAGTTGTTTTCCTATATCATTTTGGACACACAAATTCCTAATCACAAGTTCTTTGGCACACTTCCATCCCATTTTACTTTCCAAACACTACCCCTTGACTGTAATTTTAGCATTGTCCATTACCGTGGACTCGCTTATTCAACAGCTTTTAACACTCGGCAGAGGTTGTACACTTTACCCACAAGATACAGCCGCTCACCACACATGTGATTGTCCGTGAACAAAGTCTTTCAGAGACTTCTACCTTATCCTAAGAACCTCTCCGTGTTGCTCTCCACTATCACTTCTCACACGCAGAGTCAAGTATAGGCGACGAACACCGCTGGATCGGGTACCAAGCCAAGCACAGCATCGCCCCCGCACAGCTACTCCCCTGTAATCGCCACCCCGAGGTATCAAAGGTAAGATATCGAATCCTACTAAACTAGGTCTTCCCATTCGTGACATGTGGTTGTACGAGAGACTCAGTCAAAGGCTTGCAAGGTGAAGTCCTTAACCCACCAAGGCAAGACATCCTTCTCTCAATTTTGGCACACAGCCCTCACAACACTCAACCCATCCCACAGCCGCCACACGTGCCCACTCGCACGAAGCCTCGGTCCACTTGCCCCAGCCTAAATCAAATCCACCCCAAGTTGTTAACAAGGCAACACATGCTCATATTCAACTTTTCATGTAGAACCACACAGTCTCTACACCTGGCATCAATACCAACATCATTTCACCTTTCATCAAAAAGCATTCACTAATCTTTAGTCAATATTGCTTTTGTAATTCAAAAGAATTATTCACGCTTATAAGCATGGCTACAACTATTCACTTGCCTAGCCTCCCGTGTTGGCACAATATATATATCATCAACCAACTAGATTACCCAACTTAGGTTATCAAGGAATCATGGCACACAAATGATATCAAGGTGGCATAAATAATTTGTTGATAACTAATTCATCCAAAATAATTAAAGTCATTTTAGTTGAATTAGCATGCATAATTTAAAACAAAATATATTTCAAAATTAGGAGCAACATGGTCAAAGCATAACTTGCCTTCAAAAAGTTGTTGGTCCCGGTCTGGAGTAAATTCTTGTGCAGAAATTTCTCAAAGTTCTCCCGACAAATCAACGCCTACCAAATCATACATACACACAATAAATATATTTTCCCAGAGAGAAACTCAACTCTAAAAATTAAATAAAATTCATTAATAAATAGATCTTGTTTTTACAAATTTTTAGAAATTGGAATCACTAAATCGAGTTAAAACGCAAAAGTTATAAGCTAAAGTTTTAAATAAATCCAAAAGAATAAACCGAATTTCATTATTAATTTTTACTGAAAATCCCGAAATTATGACGTCAGCATAGCGATTTATGACGTCAGCACCGAAAGTATTTCTACCGAATGTATTTAATTACGAAAAATGGATTTATGACGCCAAGATGACGCCATCGGGCCGACGTCAAGATCGACCCCGCCAGTCCGACATGTAGTTTAACCACGACGCCACCACCGACGCCGAAGATTGACACGTGTCAATCATCTGAGCGAGACACGTGGCAGAGAACTATCAACCGAGAGGTTGATTTAATATCGACCGTCGGATCTAAAATAGACGGTCACTTATCTGCCATTTATTGGTGTCTTGTTCATCAGAAATCGCCACGTGGCACAATCTCATCCCTCGGATTAAAATCTAACGGCGTAGAATAAACCGAACAACGATTAAATTGATTCGGTCATGCATCAAGATTCGTGCGATGCGATCAACGGCTCGGATCGCACCGACACTTTTGAGAGCCGCCACCACGGTCGGCGACGCGCGGCGAACTTCAACCGGCGATCAAAATCGAACGCAACCATTAATCCGTGACGCTGCTATAACCGACGGCCGTGTCGCCGATTCGCGCCGACACGCCGCCCCGCTTCGGTATCGACCCGACATCGGCATGATCACGAAGCGTTGATTTCAAATCGATTTCTCGGATTAATCAATTTTCTATGCCTAATATTCCAGATTAAATGACTACAGTTAAATAGACGACGTGGCCCATTAGCAACCGCACGATTCCGATCAAACGGCTAACGTTAGAAGATGGGGTTCACTATTCACACGACTACGTGGCTACATCTACACCGTTCATCAAAGATCTAATGGCTGAAATTAATCCATCTTTAAGCACACGCGGGCGATCCCAGCTACGGGCACGTGGCACTATCCTAGCCCTTGATCTCTAGATCTACGGCTACGGGTTAAAATGGCACTCACTGTTGCTAGGACGACGTGGCGCGATCGAAGACGTTCAATGAAGATCAGACGGTCGACAAGCTTCAAGATTCCGACGATGACGCGGTGAGGACAGATGACCGGAGAGGAAGAAGATGACCAAGGCGACGGCGTTTCAGTGCGACTCCGGCGAGAAGAATTAGCCCCTCGGGTGCGGCTCGACGCGATGATCACTCCGGTGGTCACGGCGACGACGGAGAGTCACCGACGGTGACGCAAATGGCGGCGGAAGGCTTGAACTACTACGAAAGTCTTGGCGTGGTGAGCTACGGTGGTTCTCGGAAGGCGTGAAAGGGCTTAATCTGTGTGGACGGACGTGCTTTATACACCGGGCTAGAAGATGAAGCGGATGAGACAGAGCTCCGATGAATAAATGCGACGGTTTCGCCGAACGACGGCGGCGGCGGTAGCGTCGCGGAAGTAAGCGGCGGCGTGGCTACAATCCAATCGTCCATGCGAAATCCAACGGCATGAGCAACGAACCGACGTGATTAACTCACAGCCGTTGGATGCGAATCCAACGGTGGAAAACGGAGTAACGTTTAGGGTTTTGGCGTGTCACAGTAGTGGGCTCGCCGTACATTATTCATCCAAAATTTCATACGTTTTGCGAATAAAAATAATTCCGAATATTCATTTAAATTATTTGAGGCACTTAAAATATCAGAAAAATTCTAAAAAAATTCTAGAAAATATTTTAAGACATTTTGAACTCAAATAAAATATTTTCACTTTTACTTTATTAAAACTTTTCATTATTAAATTAATTTCCAAATAAATGTTATTTCTAGAAATTCCAAATAAATTCCAATAAATTCGAGAAATTCCCAAAAATTGAGAGTAAATTATAAAATTCAAAAATAGCTAAATTTGAGGATGTTACAACACCCTCGAAATTCAAAGACTCACACGGCTTTTACGATACATCCATTCCTCACGGTCCATCTGCAATTAAATTTACGCACAATAAATTAAGGAAAAACTAGAGCTAACAACTAGCTATAGCTATTTTAAATATTGAGACATCATTTCAATTAATATTACCTTTGCAAAATAGTGGACAGGTTCCAAGATATATAAATGTACTCCTCGATCGATATCTAGCTTCTTCCCGGTTTAAAGCTTCCAACTCCCTACATAAGAGACATAAATTTTAACATCAACAATGATATCAAATAATCTAATTATATAGCTAGTGAGGTAGCTTGCAAATCTTTCTACTACAACGAAACAAAACAAGGGTACCAACGATGACTCCTAATCTCTAAATAGGTTATGTCCTAATCCCATTCGATATATGGTTCGGGCAAGTTGCTAGGCGTTTAACTCGAGAAAAATTTCGGCAACATCTCACTGTTCTCCGGACACGCCTCGACAACAGTCAAGAGGGTGTGTATGCGGAGAACACCGAGAGACGCTACCAAATCTACTCGGGTTGTACAACATAGCTCAGAACTTGCTCGAATTATATATCCTCGAATTGTCCAAAACGCGGACAATTCGAGATCGCAATTGTAAATATGCCCTTTCGCTCAAAGATATTTATAAATAAGCACCTCAAACGGGAGACGAGGTTACGCCGCCTAAACTCTAATAACAGCTACCACATGATAGCAATAATAATTCCATATAAACAGGAGATCGCACTACAAAAATTAAATAGATATATATGTGCTTGTCAAATAAAGAGTGTGAAATCTGAAAGCATGTACATAATTCCAGTGCAATCTAAACTTTATTGACGACACATCGAAATTACCAGTGCAAAATTGAAGGGGTTTAAAGAATTGCTGATCACATGTTTGAAGAAACCGCAAAAGAGGGCAAAAAGAGGAATCTCCTCAAGATAGGGTTTCAATTTTGCCTTCTTAATACCCACCCATGAGGATCGCAAATTTTCTCACCCAAGTATTGCTTCCAACCACACAATATGAGCTATTTTCTGTATGGCGGCGGAAGAAATCTCCTCGGAGCAACAATAAGAGAAGAGTTCAGTAAGAGTGGTATATATAACCTAGCGAGGCACATCGAATTCCGGTTCTTTTCAAAAGCGATAGTGATATGCACGGCCATCACTCATAAGCATGAGCACATCGAATCGGTTCTTTTCAACAAGCGATAGTGATGTGCACGGCCATCACTATCGCTTCTAAAAGAACCGATAGTGATGACCATGTGAATATCGAATCGGTTCTCTACTAAAAAGTGATAGTGATGTGCGGTCATCACTATCGCTTTCTCATAGAAGTGATAGTGATGATCACGCACGCCACTATCACTTCTATGAAAAGAACCGATAGTGATGACCGTGCACATCACTATCACTTTTAGTAGAGAACCGATTCGGATGTGTCGAAGGCTACATCACAATCACTTATAATCGAGAACCGAGTAGTGATTATTAATAACACCCTCTGGGTTACTTATCACAATCGCTTTTTTCAAAAACTTAAGAACCGGCTACGCATACAAAGGATAGTGGTGGCAATAGGGCCCACAATTTAATTAAATTCATGCGAAATTATACAAAAATCGATGAATTAAAAAAATAAATTAAATGAGTTTTTTGGCCCACAATTTAATTAAATTGTAGGTATTTTATAAACCAACGAATTTAAATATATAAATTGTTGTTTTTTTTATACTAATTTAATTAAATACGTGGGTTTTTTATAAACCGTGAATTTAAATATATAAATTGTGGGTTTTTTTTTTGCCCACGAATTTAAAAAACCAATGAATTTTCCTTTGTTTCTTGTAGTGTGGGCGTATAATTTCGATGTACTACTGGCGCCCCTTTTGGATGTACTGAATAGTGATTGAACATTTACATTTTGTGTGTTAGAATCATAATCTATCTCTGTTTGAAAATGTTAATGTTATCGCATTGCATTGTTGCCATGGACCGGATCAAGAATGCTTTTGCATTGTGTGTTAGAATCGATGCTTTTTGTGTGTTAGAATCGATAATGTTATCTCGCATTGCATTGTGTGTTAGAATCGAGAATGGTTTTTGCCTGGACAATGATCCGGTGTACACATATTTACAAGAACCGGATCATCCTTTGTTAGTAGTTTTGTTGCGGATGACGACGTAAGTTCTCGTGAGAGATGACAGTCCGTATTTTATCCTAAACACCTAACGGATCGCCCCGTCTCGCATAATCCGAGGGTATCGGGCAAGCAAGATAACTTCGAAGGCTTTTGGTCGAACCGATTATCCGGTGTACAAATATTTACACATCGGACAATCGTTTGGAGATGCCCTCCTGGTCTCTACTGACGCCGCCCGAAGAAATCGTTTGGACCGCCTGTGGAAATCTTGTGCACCGCCTGTGCAAATCCCTAACTCCTAAAATCAATAGGCGGGAGATCGAGTGCTCACCCCGTCCAAAACCAAATTTCCCCTGTCGACGCCTCCACGCCGCCGCCCTCGGTGACATCCCCTAGGGCTCGCACCTCCGACAATCGCTTCCGCTGCTCGTGACCTCTCAAGGGCTCGCGCCTCTACCACTGTTTCGGTGCGGTTGCCGTGGCTGCACTGACCTCGCCGATGCCGATGCCTCCATGTTGCCTCGCCGGTGACCTCTCCGTGGCCTCGCTCCTGCGATGAACTTTCCGCCGGGCCATCAACTGCCGAAGCCTCACCCTCGTCGACGCGGACACCTCACCGACGCCAAGCAAAGCCCAAGACCATGGTAAAAATTCCCCTGCCGACGCCGCTTCGCTGCCTCGCTTTCGATCCTAGCAAGGCAAGTATTTTGGTTCGCATTTGCTCATATAATCTCACTAAAGAGGTTTCTTTTTTCTTAATTGTTTCCTTCGAATCAACCATCGATATTTCTTGTTTCCTTCGATGTAGAAAGCATTCCCCTCATCTGTAGAAATCGAATGTCAGCGATTGATTTGGATAGAATTTTAACCAAAGAGTTTGACGTGCTAATAAAACTGTAATGAATTCCCACTGTAAATATTAATAAGCTCAAATTGATGTCATTGCAATCTGTTTTGTAGTAAGATAGGAGAAAAAGAATTGCTCGCCAAGAAGGTGCTTAAGAGGAGCCTGCTTGCAAAACTCGGTGGTAATACGCCGCTGCAAGAGGAGGGCGATGCCGGAAGGCAGCAAGACTTGGCCGAGAAGGATGATGCAGCCATGCGGCCGGAAAGAACACCGAGCCCATCGTTGTCCTTGGGCAACGATGGTTCCTCGTCATCGTACAAGAGCCCAAGCCCAGTTCCATGCCCACGACCAGAACGGCGACGTGGGGAAATTGACTCCGACTATGATCCAAATGAAGAGGTATTAAGAAGAGTGAGCTTGTTTTATTTGTAGCTTGGCATGAACATAATTGCATTTCCTTATGTTTGCGCATTCCTCGTGTTTATTTCTATGAAGAGGCCGAAAGGCGATCACATCGACTAACTGCATTTCAAGAGGTAATTGAAGATACCTCCGGGCATGTTCCCGTGGATTCCTCTGCTGCAACAACCACAACCTCGCATAAACGAAACCGGGGGGAACGAAGTAGGAACAAGTTACTGGAAGGCACTTGGTATATCACGGAGGTCGGTCCTTTAGGAGAGCCCCTAGCACCTTGTGAGGCACTATCCAAGTTCCAAAATAGCTGTGGCTATCTTGTCAAGGACAATGTCTCCATCACGATTGATAACTGGATAAAGGTGGCCGACACGACAAAGGCGCACCTTTGGACCGAGTTGCAGAAAATCATAAGGTTCCCCCTAGAGTATGTGGTCATCGCTAAGAAGAATGCCTTGGACGTGATGGGGAAGAGCTTTCGGAACTGGAGATATGAGCTGAACAAGTACTTTGTGAAGACGGAGCGGATACCATTCCAGAAATATGGAAAAATCACCGCGGGTGAATGGGCCGAGTTTGTCCGGCAGAAGACCACAAGAGAAGGTGTAGCATTGAGCGAGGTGTACACTGCCCTCGCGAAGAAGAACAAGTACCCCCATCACCTAGGCACAGGTGGGTATGCCCCTAAGATTGTTGAGTGGAGGAGTAAAGAAGAAGAGGAAGCCTGTGCTGGGATAGAGAACCCATTGACGAGCTGTAGCGAGCGAGGCAGATATTGGGTCCTAGCTCGCCAACCCAGCAGCAAGAAGGGTCGCAAAAGCACGGTGGACCCTGCGGTCCTGGATGTTTCAGCCAAGCTGCAGAAGATCTCGCATGAGCAAGCGGAGGGATCTTTCGTGCCAGACAGGGAGAACAACGACCTAACGACGGCATTGGGAACCAAGGAACACCCAGGTCACACTCGTGGTGTCGGAAGTCGAGTGGGCTTCAAGCATTGGTTTCCAGAATATCAAGACCAATACAAGTCGCGTCAAAGATATAAGAGGACCATGGCTGATACAATAAGGCAGCTGGCCCAACAAGAGTTTTTAAGACTGTGGGAAGAGAAGGAGACGGAAAGGGCGTTACAAGCGCGGTCGGATGACAACCCGAGCCCGGCCCGCATCTGGAGTAGCGTCGGGTCCGCGCCAGTCCCAACGCCTCAATATCCTGTGGATGATATCATAGAGGTAACCAAGTGCAAGCTCTGTGTACATCTGGAGCAAGGGGGCTTGGTCGTCGAGCTTGCGGAGGGCGTGGCATATCCGGGCACTATGATACATAACCAACCTGTCCCGATTGGTCACGCAAAGGTGCAAGTGGACATCGTGCTTGTTCTGTGCCTTGGCTTGTGGAAGCTACCATTCAGCACCCCTGATGACATAGAGACCATCCAAGATGCAGTTGGGTCATTTATTGTCTGGCCCAAGGAAGATATTGCATTGATACAAGACAGGTCAGAGACGCCAGCAGCAAGTCAAGATATCTAACCTCTTCCAAAATT
This sequence comes from Guadua angustifolia, assembly GCA_036346375.1. Classification (NCBI taxonomy): domain Eukaryota; kingdom Viridiplantae; phylum Streptophyta; class Magnoliopsida; order Poales; family Poaceae; genus Guadua; species Guadua angustifolia. The sequence goes on along the minus strand of JAYEVE010000861.1, from coordinate 421,512 downwards.
GCCTACACCACAAACTATATCTTCTTCGCCGGCGGCGCCTTCATCACAGCGCGCATCTTCTCCGCCGGCGGCGCCTTCACCATAGCGCGCATCTTCTCCGCCGGCGGCGCCTTCACCACAGCGCGCATCTCCGTTGCCGGTGCCTTCACCACAGCGTGCATCTCCGTCGCCGGCGCCTTGTGCACCGCATGCATCACCTCCGTTGCCCCAACTATCACAACGCGCCTCATCTTCGGCGATGTTGTTGGTTGCAAAGAAAAACAAAGAAGTAGATTGCAATCAACGGAGTACCACCAAGTCAAAGAGGAGTGTCAACTCCACTCGGGTACAGACCATGCCTTCACTAGAGACTTATGAGCATGGCAAGCCATTTCTCCTCATGGAGCAGATCAACGAAGGACCATGGGAGTTGAAGAGACTCCATGACTGGTACTTGAGGGCATCTCGTCTTGGGGTGAAGGGCATTCAAGCCGCCGTCCCTCCAGATGTCTACAAACACGAGGATACTTGCTACGTCTGGATCGATTTTGGTGACTTGCAACAGATGTTCCGTTTTAGAAAACTCGACATCAACTTGATCAGCGTGTGGTGTCTGTAAGTTGGCCATTGACCTACCCCTACATTGTTATATCGGCTCTTGCAGTAGCAAGTGCCGATATAACAAATTATGACAGCATATCATTATATTGCATTTTGATAGCATAACAAAGTAAACCCCAAATGTATAGCAGTTGAGTGCAAAGTTGAGTTCCTCTTTATAGTAATGGCTTGTTAGATCATTCAAAAATTGGCAGAATCCATATAGTTTTCACTAAATCGTAAGTTGGCCGATTTTAGTGGTTTTTTCCTTTTAAATAAAGTTAACTTCGCCGTCATCATTTAACAAGATGCATTTTGCCAAAATCTGATATTTGCCAAAATATCATGTTTCCTAGCATTCAGCATATAAATTGGTGCATTGACCATTGTCTTGTGTGTAGAATACAATATAACGATGCTAAAAAGATGGGAAAACGTGTTGGGTTCCTTGACCCCGCATGGATTAGCCAGCCGAGCTTAAGAGCTATACTCAATGACAAGGAGTTGAAGGATAAGGGGATGATGGAAACGGAGATAGAAGCAAAGCGATAGACCTTGACCCGAGAACGCCAAATAGATGTGGGCTATACATATCAAAAGCAATGCTTTAGATGCAAGACAAGGACGTCATAATGGCTCCCTACAATTTTAAGTAATCTTCTCATTCGTCAATCGTTGCTAAAAGTTTAGTTTGCACCATGATTACTCGTGAAAGTTACATAAGTTTTCAATTCTGATCACTTCATTTGTTTCATGCTTTACCCGGCAGAAAGCGGATATATGGTCCTTGACTCATCCGTAACCCCACCGAATCTTATGATGAATTCACCCGTCTTAAATGCATAAGAAATATACATACACAAACATACATAACATAACGTAATTTGTTTTATGATATGATAGTTACTTGTTGTTGTTGACATTCGAGTAGGGCTTTCAAGAATTACACGACCAAAAAGGGGGCAATATGATCCTCAAGAACGGGTCAAATAAGATGCTTTTCTATGTCCACCCATGGGTAAGAAGACACTTGTAATGCTTCAACATAATTGCACTAGTAAGGAAGGGTATTACCAATCGCACTAATTCCATACATTATTATTTGATTTGAAGTGTCACAAGCAACCTCCAGGCAGTGTTCTTTGTGGATACTACATCTGCGAGTTCCTCAGGATCAACGGGAGGTACAGAAGCAACCCCCAGGACGTAAGCCTATACAAATTGATGATTCAAGATTATTTATTGTCTAATTCTCGATTTCACTATTGTTTAACCTCTTTATTACCTACTTTATTATCGCAGGTGAAGATTGCAAAGACCACTTTGGCACTCACTGATGATGAACTTTGCAATGTGCAAAAGGACATGTGCCAGTTCATTCGTCGTGAAGTCATCCATGAGAGGTAGTTTCTTTTACTAGGGAGGTGAAGTGGCGAAGCATCCTAGACTTTGTAATTGGGAGGCGAGGATAGACGGGCCGTGAACACTGATGTATATATAATAACCTTGTGTATATTTTTTTTGAAAGACAGCAGGGCTATAATTTATATTAGATAGAGAATATCAGAGGAGTACATGGCGCAGGACACTGCACCTGGAGAGTTTTACAAGGAGAATATCTGAGGAGTATATATAACCTTGTGTATATAACCTTGTATATATACATAATGCAATTATGATTTATATGTGCTTTGTATATATAACCTTATCATTGCTATGTATGGATTTGTGCTGAATAGTGATGTGATTGATAGAATGTATGCATTTATTAATATTATAATATAATTAACATAACATTATTAAAAAAAGATTCTCTCGATTCAGACAGCGTTCACCTTAGGTGCCGCATGTGGTACAACTATTTATACCGGTGGTTCGCCTAAGCAACCGAATGAAGAAATGCAGTTTGTACAGGCGGACGGCTTAAGCCCGCACCTGAGAAAATGCTATTTATGCAGGCGGGAGCTTAAGCCACCCGCCTGCACAAATAGAATTTGTACAGGCGGGCTGCTTAAGAAACCGCCTGTACAAATAAGCATTTGTGCAGGCGGGTCCTTAAGCCGTCTGCCTGTACAAATTATATTTGTACAGGCGAGTGTCTTAAGAACCTGCCTACAGGCGGATGGCTTAAGAACCCGCCTGCACAAATGCATTTTACAAAGGTGATGCGTAAACGCTTTGTGCAAATATACCGATTTACACAAACCTTGCCATATTCTGGGTGCAAAACGCCTGTGAATATGGGTTACCACCTGCCTGTACAAATGATTTCTGTAGTAGTGGATGGGTCATTCTTATGCCTCCCTACTTGGGGCAAATCCTCCTCATCCTCATCAAAGCTTTCCTCCTCATCCTCTATTTCATCTTCACTTCCATATATCTCTTCTTCCTCAGGCTCATTTGCAGGACCTTTTCTTTTCTTAGGTTTGGATGCTTCAGCATGAGCTATTCTTTGAGCTGTCGAGGATCTCATAGCAATGGTAAAAGAGTCATCACCACTGCCTCTATCTGTGTCAGGCGTAGGAACTCCACGTCCGCGAGTAGTCTTTTTGACACCCTTGCGACCTTGACTTTTTGATGAACCAGCCCCAACCGAGGGACTTTTAGCCTGAGGCATGATCTAAGGGGAACCGAAAGAAATTATGGGAGTGATATAGATGTCAAGGTATAAATTGAGAATAATGATTTGTGAAATGGAGTGAATTGCCCTTTCAGAAGTAACCTTAGTGGAGCCTACTGTGCATGGGCGGCACTACCGCTCAAGAGGCTGGTAGTGCCGGCCATGCATGGCTAGGACACTGCTCGGTACTTCCGAAAATATATATTGCACAAAACTTGAGTTTGAGAATGATTAGAATATCAAATAGCAAGGGTCAACTTCTATTCGAACTAATCTATCAAGTTTTTGCGCAAGATCGTTCAACAATTCACATTGATCATTGTTTTTCATCAAACCCTAGATTGCTCAAAAGAACAAAATCAAAAGAGAGATAAGAGAAATGAGGGGTACATTTTGAAGGAGGAATGCACAAGGATGGGTTTGGGAGAGGAATTCTCAAAATCTCGCAAGATTTGATGGAGATGGGGATTAGGGTTTGAGGAGAAGAGAGAGAGATGGAGAAAAATAAGGAAGGAGAAGACTAATCGGGCTCAAGAAATGAAGATGTGAGAGAAAAAGAGACCTCCATTCGATGGAATATAACTGCCACTCGAGTACACACCGAGCGGCACTACCGCTTCCATTATCCGGTAGTGCCGAATAGTCGGTACTACCGCCCAGAAACTCCGGTAGTGCCGGGATCTAGAAGATTTTGGGGAAAGCCTAAATAAAAGGTTGCAAAATAGCTCATATGTTCTCCATAGTTTTATGATGGCATATTAGAGCATTTTTACTTGAGAAAAACTTTCACATAGCAAAAAGAAATATATATATATATATATATCCAACACAGATTTTTAATAAGATCCAAAGATTTTAAGAAACTTAAGGCAAGAACTGATGAAGAGACATGATTAAGTTGTTCGAGTTAAAACTACCTTGTAGAAGTCTAGAAATATTTGCATTCTAGTTCTATTGGCAAGGACTTGATTTGTGCCGTAGATAGATCAATATAGATCAAGATTTTGATTTTAGAGTAATTTGAAGAAAAAACAAGAATTTTGCCAAAAACATTTTTGTTTTATTTTCAACATAGAGAAGATATAATAAGATAATAATTTCAAAAGATGAGATTTATACAATAATACATTGGAAATGAATTTTTGAGGAAAAACTTTACATTTTATAAAACCCAAAATAGACTATTTTCAAATCACTTGTCCTAAAAAGGTCTAGAGACACTTTTTGAAGATAAATAGCACTATTTTTGATATTTTCATATTTGGGGGCTGTAGTATATGCATGAAAAGCATAACACTCCCCGTTAGTGTGAGACACATAAAAGAAAAAGCAAAGATCAATTCGAAGCCAACAAACACCAAAAGGAGAAAACCAATTGGATACTATCAATTAGGCCACATTAGAGATATCTATGACATTCAATTCATTTCTTAATTCACAAAACCGGGTGTCATCCAAAGGTTTGGTTACGATATCCGCTAATTGATCTTCGGTTCTAATGTGGCTAATCACAATATCACCTTTACTAACATGATCTCTTAGGAAATGATGCTGAATATCTATATGTTTGGTTCTTGAATGTTGGACCGGATTATTGGCTATTTTAACGGCGCTTTCATTATCACATAAAAGAGGCACCCTTTTGAAATTTATTCCATAATCCATTAAAGTTTGCCTTATCCACAATAATTGAGCTCAACAACTACCGACAGATATATATTCGGCTTTGGCAGTGGATATGGCTACGAAGTTTTGTTTCTTGGAGAACCATGAAACTAGGGATCTACCTAGCAATTGACAACTTCTAGAGGTGCTCTTTCTATCCACTTTGCAACCCGCATAATCCGAATCCGAATATCCAATTAAATCAAATTTAGCACCTTTGGGATACCATAATCCTATATTTGAGGAATGCTTTAAATATCTTAGAATTCTTGTTACAGCAACTAAATGACATTCTTTAGGAGAAGTTTGAAAATGAGCACACATGCATACACTAAACATGATGTCAGGCCTAGATCCAGTAAGATAATGTAAACTACCAATCATAGATCTATAAAGCTTTAAATCTACTTGTTTACCTCCCTCATTTAGGTCGAGATGCCCATTTGATGCCATTGGAGTCTTGATTGGCTTTGCGTCCTCCATGCCAAACCTTTTGAGAAGACTCTTAATATATTTGGTTTGACTCACGAATGTCCCTTCTTGAGTTGCTTGATTTGAAGTCCAAGAAAGAAGCTTAATTCACCAATCATGGACATTTCAACCTCCCTAGACATCATATCACCAAATTCTTTGCAAAAATCTTCGTTAGTAGAACCAAATATAATATCATCAACATAAATTTGACATACGAAGAAATTTTCATCAAATATTTTTGTAAAGAGTGTTGTATCAACCTTCCCAATTTTGAACCCTTTTGAAATTAGAAAGTCTCTTAGTCGCTCATACCATGCTCTAGGAGCTTACTTGAGACCGTATAGTGCCTTAGAGAGTTTATAGACACTACACCACAGCACATAATTCCCGTCAGATGTCAGTTGACAATTATTTGTAATTACCATCGCGCGGTCTGTCGGTAAAGCATGACGTCAGATGAAATGTCGGCAATTATATGTTCTGGGACTAATGGTCAGTCGGTAAATCTAAATAGAATTCGTGACATGTTGAATGTCGGTAAAAATATATTTTTACGTCCAACGATCAGTCGGCATAGCTCGGTGAGTCGGCCAGCCCGCGCGATTGACGTCTGGCGCCCATGAAATTTTTTTTCAGAGCACGCGCATGGTGCGAAACAACCGCGAGGGGGAAATTTTTTTTTTCACGCGTGCGGTGCGAAACAACCGGAAAGGGGCAATGTCGGTAAAATTTCCTTTTCACAGCGCACTGTGTCTTTTCCCCAGTCTTCCCAATCCCACGAACATGCCCAGCAGATAAGGCATAGTCGCAACCCCAGCGCCTTTGGCGCTTGGCCCCTCCCGTGCCTCCGCGGCTGCCTCTCCCGGCTGCCTGTCGCCTCCCCGCCTCCGGCTACCATGAGTCCCAACGTGCCCCGGCTGCCCATGGCAGTGGCATGCCATGCCTGCCCACGCTGCAGTGCCTCGGTCACTGCCGCCTGCTGCGCCTTCCCTCTGACCGTCCTTTACTTATCCGCTGCCGGCTGTCGTCGTGCCGACGGCTCCTTCCCCTTCCTCCAGAACCCATGAGCAAGATTTGAGGTATAAATCTTTTGGGGATTTGCTTGTTTAATTGTTGTGCTCAGATCCTATGCTATGATATTCATGAGTATGAGATGATATTGGTTGGGAATGGAGAGATTAGAGTTGTTTCCCCCTCGGCTTCATGAAGAGGAATTGGTAGAGCCTCAAATTTCCTTTCTTTAGAATAGAGACTGAAGTCATCCATTTTGGTTAAATGATGTGAAAGTTATGCGTGTGTGAAGGAGTGTGGCCCTGATTACGGTTTCTATAGTTGTTGTTATCTTTGGCTGTTGTTTGAGTCATACTAGAGATTGATCTAGAATTTCTGTGTACCTAGAAAAGGTGAAGAACTCCATGTAGTTCATGGTAAAGTCTTCAATTGCTCAAGTTGGCTTTGTATCGATTGTTTTAAGCGAAGTTGTCATGAGTTGTCCCAAATGCGAGTAATTACCTATGATTGCAATCTTACAGTTATTGAACACCAATAGTTGTTGATTTCCAGCCGATTAATTTGATTGCATCGGTGCTTGACCTTTGTCTTGCGATCACGAGAGGTATTGTATATGTGTGTAGTTCATATTGCCTTGTATGCTTTCGGCTTGGCCTGAACTCCTTGTATGATGTTGTATTCGGATTTTGGGTATGGCTAGTATTATGGTTTAGTAAACCTTCATGTATGGGATTCTGAAATGAGGCACTAGGGTCCGGTCGGCAAACAAGTTTGTAGGTGATATAAATCGATGGTTTTCTTTCTCGTAACATGTCTTTCCATTGTCTGGTTGTTGCATGGGAATATTGTTACCTTTTGTTTGAGATATGCAATCGAACCTTTATGTTTACTTTGCCCTACTAGTATTCTGTTGGTTGTGTGTTTATCAGCTCTGAAGTGGCTATTAGTTATGCATACATGGGAGGTTAAGCTAGATGCCATATGGTAATTTCTATAAATTGGAACACCATGCGATGTATCTTTCAGTTGTCGGCAATTCTGACAAGTGACTGCATGCAAAATGATTTTGTGTAAGTGAATCTGTTTTCTAGGTGTGGGTCCCTAGTTAGCAAGTTGATCACACTCTAGGAAGGAAGGGATTTGAAATGCTCAACTTCTGATTTTATTTTGTGCTGTTACATTGATGACCAATCATTTATGAGCATGGCAGGAAGAGTGGAGTAAATGTATAAATTGATTTATGAACCTTGCCTTTACCTTTGTTTGGTTAAGTGTTACACCTTTATGCTTTAGACTGGTATAATAAGATTGCATTTATATCTTCAAGATATCCTGCACCAGAATTTTAAAAAGTGAAACATGATGGCATACCCAACGCATGTTGGTTTTATCGGAAAATGATATGTTGTAGTTTTGATTGGTTATTTGCAGGGAAGGTTCTGTCGGGAGTGGCCTCAACCGCATGCCACTCCATTCTCCGTCGGTAAAGGCAAGCGCATTCCATACATCGAGGCTAGGAGGTTCATTTGATTGTTTGCTGGTTCATTTGAGTGTTTGCTTTTAGCGTACGATACTATGCAAATCCCGCGCGTCAGGCATGTGACCAAATCATGGTGTCAAGCTAACTAGCTTCTGTTCAGTATTTAGAACTTGATTCGTCGTAGTCCAATTTTGAAATACATGTAATGTGCCCTTTAGATTGGAGAGTTCCTTCAAGCCCCAGTAACCGACCAATGCTTCCATGCTCTACTTGTTCCCTTGTTCTGTGTTTTATTATGGTTGTAATTGGGCTAGACAGGGCACGTTATTACTATTGTGTTTTTACATGGTAGCTTGGACTTTGATTCTCCCCAGCATCCACGTGTGGCACACCCTAGGTAGCATCGGGCAGCGAAGCCGGTGGCCTGCCGGGCGGCGAAGCCGATGGACACGCCCTAGGTCTGTGGCGGCCCATCTTCCTCCAAGATCTGGTTAGCGACCGTCGTCCCCAAGACGAGGCTGCGACCCCCGACCCCAACTTCCGCTGGCCGCATCCTTAGGTAATATTTGGTGGCCTCCTGCTCTTGAACCGTCCTCCACTCCCCTATAGCGTTCGTCCTGGTGACCCAGCAGATTGAAACATAAACTAATTTTGTTGAGCTAAATGGTAATAAGAAGAAGTAGCATGGTATCTTATAATAACCGTGTGGTAAAACTTAAGCAGCTCCATTGCCATCCTCCTGCAAATTGTTTATAATGACTCTTTGGCATCCATACATGAGAAATTATATTTCATTTGGCAGAGTGAATAATTTCTTTTGATAAAGATGTGAGAATACACAGTCAGGCAAAAAAGACTGTTCATGAATTTGCATTTCGTGGTATGCAGCAAGCTAATCAATTCCATTGCATCTGGTGAGCTTGGAGCCTCTTTAACGTCCTCAAAATGTTCGATAGATTATATTCCTAGCATGGACCCATTTTTGCATGTCGGTTCCCTTCTGAATGTCTAGATCAAACACCAAGGGCAATGTTGAAATTGAATATTGATAGTAAAGGTGCAACATGGATAAAAGGTGGATGGGTGAGCCTAGGTAAATCGTATTTTGGTCCTCTATTTTCGTGTTTGCAACTATAGGTGTTTGAACTAACATGTTGCATATATTGTACATATAGGCATACGAAGGTCTACATAGACGGGTCATGAAATTTATTGATTATGCATTTAGTAATTCAGCGAAAAAGAAACAAAATATTATGTCCTTGTAGAAAATGTGTTAATTCTTTGTGGAGAGAAGGAAGAGAAGTGCGTGAGCACTTGATATGTGATGGATTTGAAGAAGGGTATACAAGATGGACTTTTCATGGAGAAGCAAGCTCAAGTTTTATGAATGACCATGATAGCGATAATGAGGCTAGCAATAACTTTGATGAAGATGATGAAATTTCAAATTTACTTGAGGATTTAGCATGCGATTTCGATGGTAGAGGGGATTTTGAGGTTGATGGTTCGGAGCATGCTAATGAAGATTCAGAAGCTCTCCAGAAGTTATCACATGATAACAATCTTGAACTATATGCAGGGTGTAAGAACTTCTCTAAGCTACGTTTTCTAATTAGGCTTCTTCATCTTAAATTGCTTGGAGGATGGACTGATAAAAGCTTTGACCAACTACTTGTTCTGCTTAAAGAAGCTTTCCCTGATAAAGCGGCGCTCCCTAAAAATTCAATGAAGCTAAGAAAACAATTAAATGCCTAGGACTTGGGTATGTTAACATTCATGCATGTGAAAATGATTGCATTCTTTTCTGGAAAGATCATGGTAATGCTGATTGTTGTCCAACATGTGGGAAGTCACGATGGAAATCAGAAAAGAAAAGTTTAGATGGGAAACATGTGTTTTTTCTCCACATAATTCAAGGATCCTTGAATCACCTATTAATGAAGAAGAAGATCGTCATTATGGTGCAAATGAGTTTGAATCTATGGAAAATATTCTAGAAGACGACACGCCTGAGTGTCGGCGCGTTATGGCTCCAAAGGTACCTTCAAGGAACACCACCACCAAAAGAAGTCGTGAAGCTATTCACAATGAGGATGATAACCTTGTAAATCACTCACCTCCTCATACATGTTTTTCCCCCAAAATATGAACTCAATTGTTGACTCATATTTTGAAATGCAATATGTTGCTTAGGTTGGTAGAGATGTCATATTATATGTTTGTTGTGTGACCGAAAATCCTGTGCTAAGGCAACAATTTCATCAACTAATCCAAACACCAAGGTGGGAGGTGTACCTCTTGGGAAGGAATTTTATGAAGTTATTGTGAATACTGTCTTGAAAGTGGATGCTATTTTGCCTCGTCCATATGATGATATGGAAATTATGGCTCACGCCAGTAACATGTGCATTGCATGGCCATGCAATAAAGTAAGAATCTATATTGAACATTAATTGTTTGTATTCATATGTTTTGAATGATTAAATATAATTACTAGCTAATGATATTTTTTGTAGATGAAGCATACCAAGAGTCGATCTTCCTCACGAGACAAAGCAGTATATAAATAAGTACTTTTCCATGCATCATAATAATCAGCAGTTCTCACCTCCCGAGAAAGCGAACATGAACAATGAGTACGACCCATCGAAACAATCTATCTTAACTAGTAGTCTAGTAGCACGAACAAGTTAGGTATTTTGAACAAGTAGAAAAGAGCCATACTTAGAGACCATTGCATGCCTTGGATTCTTATTCATGCCATACACAACTGTCTCTCTCTCTCTTATGCCATACACAACTCTCTATTATGGTACACAGCTAAGAACTTGAACAAGCTTGGAGTACCTATCTGTAGATGAAGAGTTTACTATCCATATATATAAATGTTACTAACTTGGGTGTATAATATCCTATTCTACTTGTAGCTAATGAATAGTGTGTGTATATGTGTGTGTATGGATGCTATATATGGGCTACTACCTGGATGAATTTTAAAACTAATTTGGTTAGACACGATATGTGCTATTTTTCATTTTTGGTTTGTGGACTAGCGATTATTTAGACAACGAGGCTATGGTTGGCTTCCTCATTATCGGGTCACAATTTTACCAAGTTATCCAATAATCTTCTGTTGTGAAGATCGAAAACTCCATGTCTTGATTTCTCACGAAATTGGTCCATATCGTTTAGTATCGAGCTAAGTTTACATGGTAGGATTATTTATCTTTAATTCCAATAGTTTGTTTTCTGTCCAAGAGTTCAAAACCAAAAAAACTAGCCACATTTTTTCAATCCGCTATTTAGGTGAGTTTTGTTGAGTTTTCATCCATTAAAGTCATTGTTTGGTCTGCGATCAATTAAATGCGTGTACCCATTGCATACTTTCGCCCATCTAATAGAACAAAAAAGAGAGTTGAAAACCCTTCTCTGCTTTGATTTAAAACTTTGATCCCATGAAAGTTATAACTTCTGCTTGCACTAGGGTGTCTCATCGGTTATATCTTTTGTGTGATGCTGTCCATATTACAATTTTTGCTCCTAAATTAGCTGAGTATATATATACAAAAAATAGAGTAAAAAAAATAGAAGCGAAGAAGGGAGATGCACCATTGGTAGAATTGAAAAAGAAGCAGACTTACTAGCTTCTGTTCAGATCAAATTGGATTATTTATCTTCGTGCAAACCTCAGAAACTCAGTTCTAATTTTATGCAACCAGATAGTAACCTTTCCTGAATTGGTGAAAAAAATAGTTAGGTTGAGTTGCAGCATTTGCATTCCCTAGCTAATTCCTTTGTTTGCATCAATCAATATCTATCTTAATTATCTTTGTGTGTGAGTTGCTAAATCCTTCACTAATATCTTGATCAGCAACTAGGCAATTGATATTTAGCTTGGATTATTAGTTAACATTACAATAGCTTGAATTCAGATTGCTTGTTTTGAATAATCTAACCCAGCTCAACAGAAAAACCGTCACCATACCATGGGTTAGACTTTGCATGTACATAGAACCCCTATATATGCTCTTAATGTGGAGCTGGAACTAGAAACAATTGCTGTGGAAGCCATGATCACACAAGTAACAATTTTCCTACCTTTCTGAATTCACGCTACTAAGCTTCATGATTCGCATCTATTATTATCAAAAAGGTCCTTAGTTTGTGGCAATGTTATGGAGAGTCAGGAGCTTTCTTCCATTTAAATGATGCTTAATAATTGTTTTGTCAAATGGTTTGTAATTGAGTGTGAGGGTTATTTGATATCTGGAATGGTTTGAAACTATTGAGTGTTCTGGTTGTGTGATATCTGGATAGACTATTTGAAATATATGTGGACTAAACTTCACTCTGGGCACATGGCTAATCCGTGTGCCAAAATTATGCAAATTTTCTGAGAGCTGTTTATTCCATTTCAGCTGCAACTACGCGCTACTATTTATAGAGAAGACTATAGGAGTGCTCACAAACTGAAGTTGGCTATTGCAGCTACATTGAAAACGATATTGTTGGCATTAGCGATTGTTCGAGTCCTTTTGTAACCACGAAAGTTCAAACCGAGTAGCATTTTTCTTCCCTTTAGTCGTAGAATTATCCAATTATTCAAACTGAGTAGCATTGTTGTATTTATTATGTTGAAACTTTCAAGCTTGCATAATTCTTGATAAAATATTATACTTTGGTGTGTTATGATTAAAGATCATATTTCCTTTTTTGCAGATAAAGTTGGAAGACCATAGTAAGTTGGAAGACCATGGCAAGTTGGAAGAAATCTTTCAAAGATGTTATTAGTTTTAAGAATTAAGTTTGATGTATTACAAGTGATCATTTTGGGTTATATCGATCACATACTTATTTAAACTTTTGTACAAAGATGGCTAGCTATTTTGATGTTTTTATCGTGGCCCTAAATATATCGCCAATGGTCATCTTGTTGCAAGCTATCACTATGGATGGGGCTACTCTATTTTGATGTCTTAGATGTTTTTATTGTGGCCCTAAATATATTGCTAATGAATGTAATGTTGAATGTGCTGTTCATGGTTGAGGCTACTATATTTTTGTAGCTCTATTTTGTTGTCCTGGTTATAATGTTGCATAATGTCATCATGGTTGAGGCTACTATATTTTTGTGAATGGAAGTATAAAAGTACCATGATTGTCCTAGTAGTGATCAAACTAATTATTGAATTTTATTTTTTTTAAATCGGGATAAAGCATCCCATCGACCTATCTGTCGGTAAAAGTGTGGATTGCCAACACACAATCTGCTGGTAATTATATGTCTGCATTAATAACTATGTCTCGACGGCAAAATTATGTCATCGGCAATAAGGCTATATGTGGAGTTAGCTAGTGCATCGGTAATATTTAGTCGGTCGGCAAAAGTCTTTGCCGATGGACTTTAACCTATAGAGGATGTCTGCCGGCAAATGTATTGCCGACAGACTATGTGACACTGCATGTAGCTTTTGCCAACAGACCGTCTGTTGCAACAAAGGTGCGGTGGTGTAGTGAGACATGATTTGGGTGTTTAGAGTTTCCATAACCGGGGGGTTGTTCTACAAATACCAACTCGGATATTTGTCCATTTAATAATGCACTCTTTACATCCATTTGAAATAATTTGATATCAAAGCAAGATGCAAATGTAAGCAAGATTCTGATTGTTTTTAATCTAGCTATAGGTGCAAAAGTTTCACAAAAATCCAATCCTTCTACTTGAGTGAAACCTTGCGCTACTAATCTAGCCTTATTTCTTGTAACAATACCATTTTCATCTTGTTTATTCCGAAAGACCCATTTTGTGCCAATAAGATTATATTTCTTAGGTCTTTTTACTAAAGTCCAAACATCATTGTAGGCAAAGTTATTTAGTTCTTCATGCATTGCATTTACCCAATCTGGATCATCTAGAGCTTCATCTATGTGAGTAGGTTCAAATGACGACATAAAAGAATAATGTTCACAAAAAGAGGTGACACGAGATCGAGTTTGAACACCCTTACTCACGTCACCCAATATTTGATCTATTTGATGATCCTGGGAGAGACCATGATGAATTCTTTGAGGTAGAGGTTGAACTTGTTGCTCACTATCCTTCTCATCCACATCAATTGGTTGACTTTGATTCGGCATTGCAGAAATAGAAGGCTCAACTTGAGTAGAAGAAGGTTGATCCTCTTTATCTAATTCCAGTTTCACATCTCCAAGTGTCATATTCTTCATTGCTTCTCTTAAACCTTCTTCTCCTACATCATCCAAGTTTTCTTGCTTTTCTTCAGAGCCGTTAGTTTCATCGAATTCAACATCACACGTTTCTTCAACAAGCTCTTTATTTTTATTAAATACACAATAAGCTTTACTATTTGAATAGTATCCAAGTAAGAACATTTCATCACAATGACTTTGAAATTTAGATATAACATTCACAAGAAACCTTTTTCAAGATATAACATTTGCAACCAAAGACTCGAAAATAGGAAATATTCGGCCTTCTTCTAACAAGGAGCTCATAAGAGGTCTTTTTCAAAAGTCGATGCAGCTAAAGTCTATTTGTTACATGACAAACGATATTATGGCTTCTACCCAAAAACTATCGAAGCGCCATATTTTTCAAACATTGTTCTTGCCATTTCAATTAATGTTCGATTTTTTTGTTCTACAACTCCATTTTGTTCCGAAGTGTAGGTAGCGAAAGCTGTGCTTTATTCCAAGTTCATCACAATAATATTCAATTCTTGTATTTTTTAACTCGGAACCATTGTCACTATAGATTTTCTTTATTTTAAAATCAAATTCATTTTCAGCCCTTTTTACTAATCTTTTGAAAATTTCGGAGGCTTCGGATTTTTCATCCAAGAAGAATACCTATGTATATTGTCGTGCCCTGAATTTGCAAATCCGGACACTTTGTGTATTTCACACTAGTCCAGGATCGCGCTAGTGCACACAGGCTAAACAGGGTATAATATCACATCATACACAGCGGAATAATAATAAAGTAATGCAAACATGTATATAAACGAGTTGTGTGACCTTATGGTCCCTTACAATAATCTGCCACATAGGGCTTACAATAATCAGAATAAATAAAGTTTAACAGCGGAATAGTAAATAACATCGTAGCGATCCATCTTCCTCACAGGCGCCCTGACTGAGGCTTGCTTCCCTAGTTCTCTGGCCCTTCGACGAACTCCTCTTCATAAGCAGGCGTAGTCTCTTCTTCTGGTAAGTTTGTCCGCAAGGGTGAGTACACACCGTACTCAACAAGTCATGCACAGAATGCAGTTTTATTACTACATGCATTGTAACACCCCGGCGCTAAACACGCCACAGATGCTACCAAAACTCTGAATAACTAATGTCACCTGTAGTGAAAAGACAGGAATTAACCTCGACTCTTAAAACAGGTTTAAAACTAAGCCACCAAATTTACAAAATTTCGGCAAAGACTTCCCTAAAACTAGGACATCCACTCGGCAGACAAAAAGAGCAATAGCGTTATATAATATATCAAACACTTAAAATAGAATCAAACCATCTAGCGGTCCTTAGATAATCAATCACACATCCAATAGAAATTAACAACTCCAAGACGACGAGCAACACATTACAACACCATTATTTACAACCAGGCTTAACAATTTAATTAAATGCGGTGGTGATGACCGGAGTCGTGTACGTGCTACTACTCCCATCCCAGCGAGCCAGCTTCAAGGTACCTAAAATAGGATGCAAACAAGCGTGAGTCCAAAACTCAGCAAAGTGCAACCAAACTGAAAAGTAAGAAATTCGACTAAAATTACAACTACTTTAAGACATAAAGTAACAATTCCTTTAATTGACATCCGTACATAAAGCAAGCTGTTTGAATTCATATAAATTCAGAACGTAGAAACACAATTACTTCATCATGTAACATAACCATTGCTTAACTGAAATCATACGGTAATAGAAGTAGTAACTAACTCCACTTACCACACCCAACTCGGCGTAATAAAACCTTACCAATGCCTCAAGAATCATTTCGGATGAGCCCACGGCTCAATCCTCAACTTTATTCTTTCCATTCTCATCAAGCAACATTTATAAATTTCAACACACAATGCAATGAAATGCTTTTATGCTTTCATGCCCAAAATGCAACCTTTAGCCTATACTGGGGTAGGTGAGTGCACACCGTCGTGCACCCTCTCATTCCCAACCATCCGGTGGCGGGGCCTACTCTTCGACTCGCTCCCATCCGTAGATAGGACTATGAGGTAGGACTTTTGTACTCACTACGTGTAGTACAGAGGCCCACATCAACATGGGTCGCCTCTTACGTAATGAATGCGTAAATGCAAATGACATGGTTATAAACACGACACAAACATGAATATAAACACGCAAATTATCATTTACTCACTTTATCATTCGCATCAACATAACCATACTCCTTTGTACACTTCGTAAGGCATTGAAATAACTGAAATTGGATACTTACTTTCCAATTGCTAACACTCATCCATCCTCATCATCGTACTAAGAACAACTTATAGATATGCTATTAAACATAACCAAACTATTAGAATTTCCATAATCTTATCGCAAGCAAAGCATTTAACACTCTAACAACGCTCTAGGGGATGCACTTGCCTTTTTATTGCAGACGGAGCGATGTGGGGTCGAGGCAACCCTCGAAGACCCACCACCTGGAAATAGCAATAGCGACTGAGAAAGTTCAACATTCAATTCAAATCAGCTAAACATTCACAATTACACTCAATTAACTCCAGATTTTTCAATGAACCGAGCTCATAACATTTTTACTAAAACTGGATAGCTCACTTCAACTTCTCATAATTAATTCAATTTAAATCCGAATTAAGCATTTGAAGACATTATCATGATCTACAAGAATTTCTCCCACTTTATCTGCACATTCGGAAGATTCTAATTCAACCTCTAGCAAAACTTTACACAATAGCTTAAGATCACAATTTCTATCGAAACCCTAAATATTCTCAGACAACGGTGATTGCATCAACCAGAGCTATCTACAAGCGTGATCTACTCCAGTAGTCCTCGCCACAGCCAAACATTGGTGTCGGTTGTCTACTTTAATATAAATCAGCACAAGCTCAAATGATAGAATTATTGATTCCCATTTCCCAGACATGACTTAAATAAAGCAAAAGACGATTTCGCCTATGGTTCATCGCATCAGAAGAGAAAGCAATTTAATTTAGAGTTACAATTCTAGCATCTATGGGTTTATAACATCAATAAGGCACAATCAATATCAGTAGAATGGAGGGAATGCACATAAATTTAGCAATGCACTGACTCTCGCATTTCCAAGCCCATCCCTCAAACGTGCACACTTAACTCATTGCAATACCATAACCTAAACCTTCTAGGCATTTCATCAAACACCTAGCATGCACCAGGAATTAAACCCCCAAAACTATACCTTGTCTATCTCTTGAATGGGGAAGAAGGCCAAGGGGGGTGAGGGAGAGGCTGCTGCTTGTTGCTCATTGGCGATCTTTCTTCTTCTTTGGCGATCTTTTGGTTGTTTCGCAGTATTCTTCCTGGAGAGGGGAGGAGAGGCAGCGAAGGGGAGGAGCGGGCGACGCCACTGGGAGGAGGCGCACGGCCGGCCATGGAGTGGCGCAGGAGGCAGCTGGCCATGGAGTGGGGGCACCGGAGGGAGCCAGGGCAGCGCCAGGAGCCAAGTCTGGAGGGAGGTGCAAGAGGAGGCCAGGGGAGTCGGCTGGGGGAAAACGGCTAGGGGAAAAAGAAATGGGGGAAAGAAGCTAGGGATTCACTAATTTCCTCTCTTCCTTTTATACTCCAACACTTGGATGCAAATAGCAAAAAGGCTAGGCGACAAGAATAAAGACTACGCAAACTATAGAGACCATAAATCAACCATCCCCTAGAGACTGATACTTCAAACTCACGGCGAAACAAAAAACCCAGATAAAACGAGTGGCGGTATTACATGCATGGCTTGTTACAAAGGAATGGCTCAATTGGTTATTTTGCATTGCATCAATATTTTGAATTATTATTTATTTAGATTAAAAGCAGCAAAACTTTAATAGTATAATAAGTTTCTCAATTGTTTTCCACATTATTTTGGACACATAGTCCTTAATCAACTTTCATCACTGACTCTGGCACACAGCCTTCCACCCCATTTTATTTTTAAAACACTACCCCTTGACTGTAATCCCCGAGCATTGTCCAGTACTGTGGACTCGGCTATTTGAATAGTTTTGACACTCTGCAGAGGTTGTACACTTTACCCACAAGATATAATCAGCTCACCACGTCAGCCGTGAATCGCCATACAAGAGTATGCGAATGAGTGATCATAACAAAGCCTTTCAAAAACTTCTATCTCCACCTAGGAACCTCTCCGTGTTGCCTCCACTATCACTTCCCTCACACAGAGCAAGTATAGGGCCGATTTAACACTTTTGGATACTGTACCAAGTCAGAGTACGATCACGCTCCCCGTCTGATTACCCCGTAATCGCCACCCCGAGGTATCCAAGGTAAGATATCAGAATCCTACTAAACTAGGTCTGTCTCATACCAGACATGTGGTTGTACGGGTGACTCAGGTCAAAGGCTTGCAAGGTAAGGTCCTTAACTGACCAAGGCAAGACATCCTTCTCTCACATTTTGGCACACAGCCCTCACAACACTCAACCCACCCCCAATTGCCACGAAGGCCCACCTGGCATGAAGCCTCGGTCCACTTGCCCCAGTCGAAATCATTTCCCATCCCAAGTTGATCTTGGTGCAACACATGCCAACAACAACCCAACATCCATATGGAACCACACAGGCCTCCATATATCAATATCATCGTGTGGCAACACATCACACCATTTCAAAATACATTGCATATTCCATTATTCACGGTATATGCAAAGCTAAGCAACTATTCACGGTCTAGCCTCCCGTGTTGGCACAATATTATCAACCAACTAGTATTAACAAACTTAGGTTATCAAAGGAATCATGGCATACAAATAATAACAACAAGGTGGCAATAACAAATAGGTTGGTTAGCTAATTCACCCAAATTATTTAAATCCATTTTTAATTGAATTAGCATGCATAGTTTGAATCAAAATAGATTTTCAAAACTTAGGATCAAAATGGTGAAAGCACAACTTGCCTTCGAAAAGCAGTGAGTCTTGGTCTAGAGCTTAATCCTCAAAATCCGCGTCCTCACACAGCTCAACGTCTATGCATAACAGATAAGAAACCGAATAAACACGCAAAACAACGTACAAACACACATTCGGAAAAATACGACAAATCAAACTAATTCATAACTTCATGAAAACTTCCAAATAATTAGTTTAGCATTTTCTAAGATTTATAAAATTTATTTCGGCATTTTTGAACATTTAGTTTAAGAGATACATAATTCATAAGTTCGAACTTTCCTCGAATATTTGAACAATATAAATTCATTTATAAAATTTCATAAAAATTACGGTGGCTAGGTATTAATATTTACTAATTTCCAAAATTTGTTGCATGCGATTTGGACTTATAACGAATTTGAAGCGAAAAAGACAAATTAGTTACAAATTTACGTACAAAATTTATCTAGTCATCCAATGCATGGCACTATTCATCATGTATATGCATATTCTTCTGTTTACGATTTTCTTTGATTTGCTTCGGTTCTTCGCTACGCATACGAGAAAGACTTGGCTACGGAGAGGGACGTCCAGATCCGACGGGCGGTCAATGAGCAGCGCGATCGACGGCAATGGCGCGTCGGCGCCGAGACGTGACCATAGTTTGGAGAACCGAATCAACCGATCAGTATATATGTATTCACACGTTTCATATACTTCATACTAACGTATATATGTATTCACACAAATGATCCTAGTATAAATAGATGTTCATGCGTGCGTACTACATATACATGCAACGTCCAAAAGAAATATATATATAAATATACCTATAAACTAACAACATGTATATATATACAAGCGTTCAGCCCATCTTATATCTATGTATACATGCTCAATACATAACAAGATCAACCGATCATAGAGATAAAGCGCGCGCAAAGAAAAAGAGAGTACCGGTTGACACGGACAACAGCGCAGAACGTCGAATGCAGGAGAGGCGAGGCTGGAGATTGCGCCGACGGCAAAGTCTGCGCCGGCGGCATTTACGTCGGCAAGCTCGCGTGAGCGATCGATCGGTCGAACGCCGAGTCTGATCGGCATGCATAGAAGCAAGAGGTCGACGAAGCGGAAAGAGGCATGGCCGGAGAGTGCGCCGGCGTTGCTAGTTCACGCGAGTGCAAGAAATGGAGAAGTGTTGCTAGAGAAATGAGAATGTGTTGGGGAGAATGGAGAAATGGCTGGAGGATGAAGTGTTCATGCGTTGCTAGTAGATTGGAGAAACAGGCGTTGCTTGAGAAATGGAAACGTGCATGCAGGAGAATGAATGGAAATGGAAACGTGCATGCTAGAAAGGAAACGACTAGAAACCGAATAAAATAAAAGAAAGGCAGATGAAATGGCTTCATGTGTGTGGAATGAATACGTTACTAGTTCATGCATGAAAATGAAAAGGCTTCAAGCCGGCGCATGGATAGGAAAAACAGTTAAACATTATTGTGAACTAGTGGGGCTTAATCTCTTCTTTGATTGTGCGTGAAATGAGCACTGATAGCACCAGTTGAAAGCTCTGTCGTGTGCTATAATGGCTGCAGCCAGAGCGTCGTGCGCGGAGGAAGAAGAAGCGGCCGGATTAGAGCTATACTTAGTGGAGTTTGAATGAGTCGCTAAGGCTTAATTAAAGGAGTGGAAACTGCAGTGATTAAGAAGCTTCAAAATGTGGTAATGGCGGAAGGGAGAGAAACGGTTTGCTCTGGACATGCATCGAGTGAAAAAGACGATCTACAGTGCAGCCACGTGTGTTCCTTTTTTTATGGAATTTGAATAGTGCTGAGAGGAAAAGATGTTCAAGGTAAAATAGTAGAATGGTTCCAAAAATCTTGGAAAAATTCTCTAAAATACTAGGGAATATTTGGAATTTAACGAAGTTGGTTTCGCAATTTTTTGATATATAGATTTTTTGCAAAAATTCTTTTAGTGGATCAGACACTTGTACGGTTATTTATAAAATCGACAAACTAAATCTATAAACAAGTTTTTGAGGTATTTGAAAGAAACATCCTTATTTTTCAAATGTTATTATTTTAAACTAAATTTGAAATTTAAGCGCACGCGAAATGCAGGATCGTTATTTTATATAATAAATTCAGCACGGCTTAATTTTAATAAATTTTAAACAGATTCCAGAAAATTTCAAATAATTCAAAAGTGCCATAGATATATTAAAGTAAATTTTAGGATGTTACATATATCTTGAGTAATCGTCAATGATGATTAAACAATAAGAATTACCCCCGATGCTCTTATAGGTTGTCGGGCCAAACAAATCCATATGTAAGAGCTCTAATGGTCTAGATGTGGACATGATACTTTTTGAAGGTTGAGAGCTAGCCACTTACTTGCCGGCTTGACAAGCACTACAAAGTCTATTTTTCTCAAATTTCACATCTTTCAAGCCCACAACTAAATCATTTTTGAAAAGTTTTTGGAGTTGAATCATCTCAACATGAGCTATTCTTCTATGCCATAACCATCCTAAAGACGTTTTTGCCATTAAGTATGTTTGAAGACATGAGTCATTTGAGGTGAAGTCAACTAAATATAAGTTTCCAAATCTAAAACCTTTAAATACTAAGGAGTTATCATTTCCTTTGGAGATAACTACACCATTTCTAGAGAAGATACAAACAAGACCTAGATCACATATTTGAGCAACAGATAGTAAGTTAAAAATTAATGTTTCAACTAAAGATACATTAGAAATAGAAAGGTTGTTTGATATAGCAATCTTACCCAAACCTAATACCTTTCCTTTGCTATTATCACCAAACGTTATCATGTCATGTTGTCCACTTCCCGACTCAAATGTGGTGAACATCTTTTGGTCCCCGATCATGTGTTGGGTACACCCACTATCCAACACCCAATGCCATCCACCGGTCTTGTAGTTCACCTACAAAAGAAAATCAAACCCTTTTAGGTACCTAAATTTGTTTGAGTCCTTGGAGGTTAGTAACCAAGGTTTTGGGCACCCAAACGGCTTTCTTTCTTTGACCAATTATTGGGGTCCCAATAAATTTAGCAAATACTTTACCCTTTTATCTTTCTTAAGAACATAGTATGAATCATAAATATTGTCTTTTGATGCTTTACCTAAAGAACAATCATTTGTTAAATGTCCTACATCATGGCATTTATAACAAAACTTACCATTTGATTTCACAAAGCGGGGAGCCTTTTTACTTAATTTCTTATTATTCTTAGGAATGTATGTCGGGACCCGAATTCGCAATCCGGAAACCCTCTGTGTTTTCAACACTAGTCCCAGGATCAGTAGCTAGTGCCCACAGTTAACAAAGATGAATATCACAATCATACACAACGGAATAATAAATAAAGTATTCATCTATTAACATAACATGTTGAACAACCATAAAGTCAACTTACAATTGTGAAGCCTAGATGGCTTCAACTCAGAGTAAAACGAACAGCAGCGGAACGAAGAACGTCAGTGAATCCCATCAAAATACCACAGGCATTTGACAAGGTTCAACTCCTAGATATTCGCCTTCTTGCAGAACTTTTCTTTCTTCGAAGACAAAGACTTCTCCTCAAGCTGGTGATGTTTTGTTATAGCAAGGGTGAGTACACAACCGTACTCAACAAGTCATACGGAATCGATTCTATTACTACATGCATGGCTTATTCCAAAGGAATGGCTGAATGGTTCTTTTGCAATAAAGCAGCACTCAGAAATAATCATAATAGATAGGAAAGCAGTAAAACAAATAATACCCATAATAAATTTCGTAATCATTCTCAAGTAAAGCATTTCTCTTCCTTAACCAATTTCCATATCACATCGTCCACATTCCCAACCTTATTTTTATCAAAATCTAACATTTGACTGTAATCCCCGAGCAATATTCAATACCGTGAACATGGCTATTCGAATAGTTTGTACACTCTGCAGAGGTTATACACTTTACCCACACAATATAATCAACTCATCACGTCAGCCGTGAATCGCCATACAAGAGTATGCGAATGAGCGATCATAACAAAGTCTTTCCGAAACTTCCATCCTCGCATGCGTACCTCCCGATATAGTTCCCATTGTCCCTTCTCTCTCATAGAGCAAAAGACCGTTGAAGAGATGTAAGACCGCAATTGTAATACTGCGAAACCTCGCCCCAAACTTTGGGCTTTCAGCCGTCAGACCTGGGGCCGTCTGGCAGGCAATCTCAGAAGTGGTTGGCCCATCTGGGAGGGCTAGGGTTAAAGGTTTTAGGTTTGGGAGGGGTAATTTTGGAATTTCCCCTCTTCTTTACCTTTTTACCTACCCTCATTTCTCTCTCCTTTGGTGTGGTTGCCATTCTCCTTGCCTTGGCTGATTTTTCTTGCTCCCCATCCTGCCGACTCTTTTTATTCCTCCTGGCCGCATGCTCCATTTCTGTGAGTGCTTTGCTCGGCTCGCCAGAGTTTCTCCCGGCCAAACTCCTCCCCTGCACCCCCAGGCCAGCATCGCCTCTCCCTACCGTCCCCTGGCTGGCTTCCTCCCTGCCGGCTCCTCTCCCTGCGCCCTTCCCTATTTGGCGGCCAAATTGACTGCCAGTGACAGCCAGCGCTGCCTTCCTCCTCTCCCTGGCGTGCACCCTAGGCTCCCTTCTAGCCGGGTGGCAAGAAGAAGGGAGCGGCGGCAGCAGAGAGGAGGCAGCAGCACTGAGCCAACATGTCCCTTTCCTGCCGAGCAACATCGCCCTTGGCCTCCCCTGGCGGCGGCTCTGGCCCCTCCTGCTGGCGGCGTCGTGCCTTGTCCTGCAGCCGCGAGCCCAGCTCCTCCCTCCTTCCTCCATGAGCAAGATTTGAGGTATAAATTTTGGGGGAGTTAGCTTGCATGAAGGGTGTTTGATGAAATGCCTATCTAGGTTTTCATGAGATGAAATGATTGTGCATGCCATGTGTTCGATGAAATGTTTGTGAGGCGATGCCATCAATCTGCGAAACCTTCGGCTTCACATTAGGTCAATTGCGACAGAGATTTGGTTGAGTTCCACGAGTGGAGAACACTGTTCCATTACCATGACATGTTAAATGGGCAATATGTCGGTTGTTATGTAGTGACAACTTAATTCTTGGGCATGTACTCGATCATGTTATGCTTAAAAGAATTATGTAGCATTTAGTCTTGCTAAAATCTTGAGTGGTCATGCTTCCTCATTTACTTATCTTGCTATATTTACATGATGTAAGTCCTCATGTTCATGCTTTGGTCATAAATGGAAATCAGTATTCATTTCTATGGGCATGAAGAAAAGAGGTTATATTTGAGGCTAAAGCCAGTTTATTGTTTATCTTCATGTGATTAGTCGGTATATGGTTTGGTGCCTTTATGCATAGATGTGATGATCAAATACAAAATCTTGGTTAGTAAGCAATAATTGTATGTGTGGATTAGATTCTGTTTGCATTCTTTGTATATGTTTATCGATGTCGAGTTCTTGAGGGCTTTATGTGATTTTGTTATGGATTGTTATATATATGTGTGTGTTATTTGTGTATGAGCTTACGTAATATCATTCTTACCTGGTAATGGTTGTGAATATTATCTTTGGGACTTGATCCTTATTACTTTTGTATGGCTCAATTCAAATGTGTGAGTTAAAATTATTCTTGCCATTTGATTATGAGCATACAATTGTATATTAGCTTAATTTGTAATGGTTATGCATAAGATCCCCAAATTGAGCGAGTTGTCATTGTGTTCCCCTATTATTAAGGTTTAAAGTCCGCTGTCTAGTGGGTTGCCCGGAGTTCCCATTAGTGGGAATTGGGAATGTTTTTGGCAAAAGTTGAGTTTCGTCATGTATTGAGGTATTGAGTCGGACCTTGATCCATTCTTGTGCGTAACGTTGTTTTCAGGGAGAGTGTCTTCGGGGGTGGTCTCGACCCTAAGTTGGCTCCTGGCGTCGGTAAAACAAGTACATCGAGTTGTTTACTTAATTGAGTTGTTTATTGATATTTATCTCGGACATAGCTAATTTTTTTGATTGTGGCAAATGTTAGTCATATTGGTGACCGTCCTTGAGGGCGTGATTAGCTATTGAATTGAGTGGTCACTAGTAAGCCTTCATTCGGTGAGTTTACCGTACCTTTGTTATCTTTGCAGTGAGTAGCGAGTGCAGGATATGTGGATAATCGTGGTTAATTTACATGAATTGTACTAAACTGTGCCTATGGAAAAGGATTAGTATGTGTATGAACCAATGTATTCTTTGAATGTTGTGTGTATATATGTATGCTTGTTTGTCTTTGGTGGAAATGTGGGTTGATAAGAGTCTATTTATATAAGTACATATATTGATGAGTTTTGTGTGTCTATGTGAAGTCATTACTTATATGTATGCATGAGTTTTCTCTAAATGAAAGCCTTGCTTAGAGTGTGTGAATGTGTAGAGTGCCATAGTCCATACAATTGTGTGTGATACTTGCTAAAATCTGTGGTCATGTGTGCTTGCATGTATGACTGACCTTGTGTTTATATGTATATATTTACATATATGCTTGTATATGTATGTGGATATAGATATATCAGTATTGGCAATGAATGAAAGGTTGTGGCCCATTCGTGTTAATTGCATTTGTGCATTCATAATGGAAGAGGCGACCCATTCTGATGCGGGCCTCTGTGTTCACACGTAGTGAACACGAAAGTCCTACCTCGTAGTTCCATTCATCGAGGTGAATGGGAGCGAGACAGTAAGAGTAGGCACCTTCCACGGGATGGAAGGGACGTGAGGGTGCACACCGACGGGTGGGCACTCGGCGACTGCGTGCGTGCATGGAAATGAGCATTCATGTGCATTGCATCTCTTATCCTTCCTAAAAGTTGAAAAATCTTGAGTTATGTTGAGGAGTTGTTTTACTGTCGGGACTTGGGAATTAGAGTCGAATTCTCTTATGATCTATGATTGAGTTTTTTACGGAAAGTAAAGATGGTCTTTTGTCGGGACCCGGTTTGCAAATCCGGACCCTCGTGTATTCAGCACTAGTCGAGGATCACGCTAGTGCACACAGATCTCAACATCGGAACATATCACGGTCATAACCCACGAAATAGTAAGTACTTTAATTAAATACTCAAACTAGTTGGTTGACCTTATGGTCAAGTTACAAAGATCGCCTCATGAGGCGAAGACTTATTAAAATATTCAAATCAATGAAATAAACTCGTGGCGCCACCCAATTTGCCACGAACGACCGGGCTCGCTCCCTAGTTCGCTCGGCTCCTCACGAAACTCCACCTCTGAGCGGGGTTGCTTCTTCTTCAACTGAAGTTGTGTTGTTGTGGGGTGAGTACTTTGAGCACTCAACAAGTCATGCACAGAATGCAAATCTAATATTCTACATGCATGGCTTAGTACAAAGGATAGGCTATGGTTCATGAGCGATCAAACATTCAAGATTAACGATAATAGATTGCAAAGCGATAAAAGCAGAGTAAGAATAGTAGCTTTCACAAACATTTCAATCGTAAATCACTTTTCCATCCTAAGTCATGTTCATCATCACCAACCCAAGCATTTTCCATCAACAAGTCATTTTCATGAAAATCTAACCCTTGATTTGTAATCACCGAAGCGATGCTCAATCAGTGAGCACGGCTATTCAATAGGTTGTACACTCTGCAGAGGTTATACACTTTACCCACAAGATACAGTCAAATACCACCAAGGCAAATAACCGTGTAAGCCTTTCCAAAGTTCCATCTAAACTCAAGATCTTGCCGCTAAGGTTTCAACACCGAGGGACTGGTTACCACACCTGGGGCCCCTCTTGCGCCATGTGAGTTCTCATTCCGCTACTCAGGGCCTCACACCACCACGACAGTACCAAAGAATAGACTTCCCGGTTTACTCATTAAGCCCGTCCCATTATGGAGCTTGTGGTTGTATGAAAGACTCAGTTCAAATGCTTGCAAGGTTAGGTCCTTAGTTGGCCGAGGCAAGTCTAACCAAGTGTAACTCAATATCCAAAACCAATAAAAACCAAATCGACCACCCAGTTGCCACTCTTGGCCCACCAGAAACAATCTTGCCATTTGCCCCAGTCTAAATCATTTTCCCACCCGGTTCTTTACCATTGCACCACGTGCCATCATCAACTCAATAACACATGTCTCTTTCACAAAACATGTTCCATATCTCATTAAGTCAATATTTACTTTGGTATTTCCAAAATCATGAATTGTCCACGTGGCCGGGCTAAGCATACTACTTCGGTCTACTCAACCCATGTTGGCAATTGATTAATGTCCAACTATTAATCCACAACCTAGGGTGACAAATGATTCATGGCCTACAATTATTTACGACAAGGTGGCATCCAGCAACTAGGCATTTAGCTAATCCCAAAATTCATTCAAACCAATTTTTACTAAATTAGCATGCAATAAATTGAATCAAAATAATTTTCCCTAATAGGTTCAACATGATCAAACACAACTTGCCTTCAAAAAGTGCTGGTTCTGGTTCCTGAACTTGCTCCTGGGTCAGAACTTCTCCCTCGAAACCGTCGGGTACTTCAACGTCTCTGGCGTAACACAATTAAACACCAATAAATAAATAAACAGTAGACCAAAAGTACTCAAAAATTCAATTAAAATTCATAAACGGAAAGATCACAATTTTACAAATTTATAGAAATTGGAATCACTCAAATCGGAGTTAAAGCGCAAAAGTTATAAGCGTTTGAAGTTTTAAATTACATTTTAAAATCAATAAACCGAATTAAATAAATATTTTCTTTTTAGGAAAATTAATTATTGCGTCATCCGTGACACGTGTCGACACCAGAGTGACACGTGGCCTTCTTGACGTCAGCCCCGACCGCTCCGTGATGACGTCGAGCATGCGTCATCATGACGTCAAGACGGCTCGGCCTACTCAGCGGCGTGGGTCGCGTCGTCGATGATCGTGCTGCGATCGCTCGTCGCGGCGTGCGATCGACACGCGGGCCCGCCTTGTCGGCGTCTCATGCACAAGGAGGCGCGACGCAGACCACGGCGCCCTTAGATCTACATCTAACGGCGGAGGTTAGAAGATGGGGTTCACTGTTCCTAGGGCGACGTGGACTCACCTCAGCGGTCGGATGGAGATCGTGCGGCTGATGAAGCTCGCGAAATTCGGCGACGTTGCGGCGGCGCGGTTCGACCGGAGACGGAGACGAAGACGTACGGCGCGGCGTTCCAGGGCTCCTCCGGCGACGTGCGGTGATGCTTCCGAAGCGGCGCGACGTGTTGAGTCCAATGGTACCAACGGTAGCGGCGGAGAGTCACCGGCGGCGACGGGACGACGCAAAGAATTCGGCGGTTGGCTTCGAAAACTTGGCGAAGCGGCGAAGCGGCAGCGGCGTCTCGGGCGGCGTGGGCTAGGGCAACGAGTGCGGCGCATCTAGGGCTTTCAGCGGGTGGCGGCGCAATAAATAGGGGCTCGGGAGGCGTGCAACGGCCTCCGAAATCTTCGGGGATTCGGCGGCGCGCATGAGTCCGGCGATTCGGAGACGGCGTGGCGCATCGTGAGCCGTCGGATGAAGATCTAACGGCCACGACGCTAGGGTTTTCCGGACGGGCCGCCAATACTCGACCCATCTGTTCATCCGGATTTTTTATTTATTTTTCGATTAAAATAATTCGAGAAAATAAAATAATTCATTTGAGGCTTTAAAAATATCGGAAAAATTCTGGAAAAATTCCTAAAAATATTTTAGGACATTTGTGACTCAAATAAAATATTTCCAGCAAAATTTTATTTTAACTTTTCTATTATTTAATTAATTTGATAAATGGCTTAATTCAAAATAAATTCAAATAATTTCATATAAATCCAAATAAATTCCAGAAATTCCCAAAAATTCAAAATACCATTTAAATGCAATAAAAACAAAAATTGGGATGTTACAAACCTCCCCTTAACGGAATCTCGACCAAGAGATTGTAATTTCGACAAGGAATAGGTTGGGAAATTCCTTCTTGAGTTTTCTTCACGCTCCAAAGTTGCTTCGCTCTCGAATGGTTACTCCTTGAACCTGCGAAGCGGGTCGATTTATTCTCGTCTCGATCCATTGTGTCCAAGATCTTCACCGGGTATTCTCTATAAGTCAAATCCTCCTGCAGCTCGACCGACTCTAACGGCATCTGCTCTTCTGGCACTCGGAGGCATTTCTTTAATTGTGACACATGGAACACGTCATGCACACCTGCTAAAGATTGCGGTAACTCCAGCTGATATGCTACTTCACCTCTACGACTTAGGATTTTGAATGGACCAACATATCTTGGTGCTAACTTCCCTTTGGTGTGGAACCTCTTAACTCCTTTGAGTGGGGTAACTCTGAGATACACAAAATCTTCAGGCTCAAAGCTCAGATCCTCGCGGCGATTATCAGGCGTAACTCTTGTCTTGATTGTGCAATTTTCAATCTTTCCTGATCATGGCTATCTGCTCCTCGGCTTCTCGAAGAATATCCGCCCAAACATATGACGTTCTCGGTCTCATTCCCAGTTCAACGGCGTTAACGAAATTGACCATATAGTGCTTCGAATGGCGACATCTGCAAACTTGCCTGATAACTGTTGTTGTAGCTGAACTCCGCGTACGGCAAACACTTGTCCCACGAGGTTGTATAAGCCAATGCACATGCCCTCAACATGTCCTCCAGTATCTGATTAACTCTTTCCGTTTGCCCATCATGCGTGGGTGATATGCGTCTTGAAGTTCAAACGGGTCCCTAGAGCCTCATGCAACTTATCCCAGAATCTTGAGGTAAACTGGGTACCTCTGTCCGATACAATTTTCTTCGGAACTCCATGTAGACATACAATTCTTGACATATACAACTCTGCTAAGCGGTCCCCCAAATAGGTGGTCTTCACTGGTATGAAGTGGGCAACCTTTGTCAAACGGTCCACTATAACCCATATAGAATCATACCCTGTCTGCGTCCTTGGTAAACCGGTAATGAAATCCATTCCGATTTCTTCCCATTTCCACTCGGGTATCTTCAGTGGTTGTAGCAACCCTGCTGGCCTCTGATGCATTGCTTTGACTCTTTGACATATGTCGCATAACGCAACATGCTCCGCAACTTCACGCTTCATGCTTGGCCACCAAAATCTTTCCTTCAGGTCTTGGTACATCTTAGCGCTTCCCGGATGAATAGAGTACACGAGTCATGAGCTTCCTCGAATTAGGCTGCTTGGCTCCTTCTGTCTTGGTACACAAATCGATTCTTGATCCACAATGTACCTTGCTCATCGACTTGAAATCCTTCGCCTTGCCTTCCTCCATTTTGGACTTAATTCTCTCAATCTTTACATCGTCATACATCCTTCACGAATCGATCTTCGGGGTAGGCTTCACCTCTAAATGCTAAGAATCCCTCGGGCACAACTTCGGCTTCAACTTCGAAATTCCTTGCATAACTCGGCTGGTTTCTCCCATCAACATGTTCCTTTGTGTGGCTCTTTCGACTTAAGGCATCCGCCACTACATTGGCTTTCACGGGTGATAATGAATTCCCAGATTGTAATCCTTAATTAGTTCCAACCATCTCCTCTGCCTCATGTTCAGGTCCGATTGTGTGAATATATATTTAAGACTCTTATGGTCAGTGTACACTTCACATCTGTTCCCAATTAGGTAATGCCGCCATAACTTCAAGGCGTGTACCACGGCTGCTAATTCCAGATCATGCGTCGGATAGTTCTCTTCATGCGGCCTCAATTGCCTTGATGCATACATAGCGACCTTTACATTACGCATTAACACGCATCCTAGTCCTTGTGCGATGCATCACAATATATATCAAAGCTCAAAGCTTAAATCCGGTAGAACTAACTGCCGGTGCCGTTGTCAATCGTTTCTTCAACTCCTGAAAGCTCCGTTCACATTCCGGTGTCCATGCAAACTTCTTCTCCTTTTTCAACAATTGCGTAAGAGGTCTTGCAATCGTTGAGAATCCTTCAATAAATCGGCGGTAATAACCCGCCATTCCAAGGAAACTACGGATTTGAGTCACCGTCTTGGGTGGCTCCCAATGCAACACTGCTTCCACCTTACTTGGATCAACTGCGACTCCTTCAGCGGTCACCACATGTCCAAGGAATTCCACCTTGTTCTTCCAGAACTCACACTTGCTAAACTTAGCGAAAAGCTGCTGCTCTCTTAACTTCTCCAGAACTTTCTCCAGATGTTCGGCATGCTCTTCTCTCGTCCTGGAGTAGACTAGAATGTCATCTATGAACACAACAACAAACTTGTCCAGGTATTCCATGAAAACCTTATTCATCATGTTCATGAAATATGCAGTGCATTTGTCAAACCGAAAGACATAATCGTAAACTTCGTAGTGCCCATATCTTGGCGAAAATGCGGTCTTGGCACATCCTCCGATCTAATCTTCATTTGGTGATATCACGATCGCGAGTCGATCTTGGAGAAAACTCCAGCTCCTCTCAACTGATCAAATAGGTCATCGATCCTGGGTAGCGGATACTTATTCTTTATAGTGACTTCATTCAAAGCTCGGTAATCCACACACATCCGATAACTTCCGTCCTTCTTCTTGACAAACAGAACCGGTGCTCCCCATGGTGACGAACTTGGTCTGATGAATCCCTTATCCATTAACTCCTCAATCTGCTTCTTCATTTCCACCAGCTCATCGGTTGTCATCCGATAAGGTCTCTTAGCTATCGGTCTTTGTTCGGTACTAACTCAATTACAAACTCTATGTCCTGTCTCGTGGCATCGGTAAATCCTCCGAAATACATCCGGATATTCTCGATAAGCGGTACATCTTCTATCTTGACGGCTTTCACCTCATTGACCATCAATCGTCGTCGAACAGCGATTGCTGAAACTCTATTTTTCTCCCACAAGGGCTCTCGTGATATGACTCTTCGTCCACGGTCTAATACAACCTTGTGTTTAGATAACCAGTCCATTCCCAAAATAACATCTAGGGTGCAGGTATCTAACACCACTAAGTTTGCTAAGAACTTCGGTTCCATCTATAATCAATTTTACCCCAGAACATCCTACATCGGATCGGAGTTACGATCCCGGGATTGTACTAGCAATACATGCCTAAGGTTCACCATTTTCAACCCATTGTTCACAGCAAAAATCCGAGATATAAGCGAATGCGAAGCTCCGAATCAAATAAAAGCTGTGGCGTGTCTTGAGTTGACAAGTAACTTACCCAATCTGACGTCCGATGTATTCTCGCCTTTGCATCACGGTGACATGATTGACTCGCCTCTTACCACGATCTGCGTGGTAGCTCCAGATTAATGTAACTCCACGACTTGCTCTGGCGCAGTGTCTTCGTTGGAGTAGTCCCAAGATTGAAGCGGCCGGTGTCCTCCTCCTCCTCCCTTCTTAGGGCGATTGGCAAAATGCTCGGCTCGTGAGATAAAACAACGTTTAAGCGCCGTCTGCTGCTCCTCAACCGCATTCCCAAGCGGTGTTGGTGTCGAAATTTTGTCCGTGAGTCTTGGTATCTTGGCGCGGCGTCGTCACCACATTCCTTGGCTGAAATCTGAAGAACGGTTTGGCGCAACCCTCAAACGCTGCGCCCCTGGCGTGCTCCTGTTTGTGCCATCTGCGCTTCGGTTGTCCTCCGGCTCCTTGCGCTTGTCCTCCAATATCGGCGCCTTGTTTACTAGCTCTGAAAGTCGGAAAGGTGTGGGTTATGAGTCCCACCTCGCAACCCGAATTCATCCTTTCATAAAGCGGGGCGCTGGCCTTATCCGTTGCTACATCCTCGAGTGCGTAGCGTGCAGGTGCGTGAACTTATTCAGAATACTCGGACACTGATTGATTGCCCTGCTTCAGTGCCCTGAATTCCTCCTTCTTCAGCTCCATGATGCCTTCGGGCACATGATCTGCCAAAAGCAACCGTGAACTCTTCGGTGATGTCTGTGGGTGCTCATAGGCGCCTTGATAGTTTTCCCACCATTCAGGCGGTTCCTTCAAGCTGATGAGAGGCGTAGAGTACCCTCTCATTTCCTTCACACTGGGTAATGTGCAACTTCCTCTCTATCGTCCTCAGCCAATCATCTGCCTCCAATGGATTGACATTCCCGGAAAATGTAGGCGGTCGTGTCCTCATGAATTCTGACAGCCTCGAGTGTGGCCTCTGCACTGGGTTGACCTGGTTAACTTGGGCGGCGGCGGCAAAGCGATGACTTCTTGCATCTGCTGCATCATGGTATGCATCAACTGAGTTTGTGCAGCAATGAAGGCTCCAAGGTTCTGCATATCGACTGGCGGTGCTGGTTGGGGTCCTTGTCCTTCACCATCAGTGTTGCCAGCTGAGCGAGAACCACTCCCATTTCCTCCTTGGTTTCCACGAGTGTTCACCATCTGTCGATTGTTCCATGGTTTAGAGACGAGAGGGGAATAAGAATAGACAAGTAATGGAATACTTATACGGGGTCAAGGTGTAACACAAAATCTAACTTCATTACTTTATTAATAACCAGGTATGGCTGCTCACAATGCCTAAGGGCCTTGCAACACATACCAATCACTCACAAGCATGAAAGAAGCAAGCCGAACTAACACTCCGGAGTCAAACGCCTCTAAGGGTGACTCTTATTCCAAGACGCGACTCAACGCAGGAGTCTCAACTGCTAATCCTAACGCTCACTCCTCGAGCCAACCCCACCGGAACTCCTGGTGGATACAGTGGGTGTCTTGGTCTTGTACAAACCTATCCCAACGATCCTCGGTGGATCGCCTCTGCCGGCTCAACCTCCACAGCTCGGCTTGACCTCCACAGGCTCGGCTTCACTTCCAGCTCGGCTCGGCTCTGGCTGCGCCTCTGCTGGGGCTCCTCCGGGTCAGGTCGTGCGGTTCGGCCAGCTCCCGCTCGTCCGTCTGGCCGTCTCCGGCTCCCAATCCTCTGGATAGAGTGGGCAGTACTCACAAGTCCGCAATGATGAGCCCTCACTGCGTGAACTCGTCCACGTGACCTTTGCAGCTCTGAACCGTCTCGTCGATAGCATCCTCTTGGCGATGACATATCCGCGGTGGGTGATCGTGGCATCCTCCTCCCGATGGGCTCTCGATTATGGCGGGTGTCTCTGCGTGGGTGGTGGCGGAACACTTGTGCCATCCAACTCCACTGGGGTAGAGTACGAGCAATCGCCTCATCGCCCGACGCGATGTCTCCTGAATCGGCGTCAAATGACAACCTCCGGCGGTGATGCGGATGGGACGACTTCGCCCTCGCTCTATCCCGGCGTAAACCGTGATAGTGACATCCCAAGCAATATCGATCTGCCCGATCCACAGAGTCCCCGGTAGATCGGCTGTCATAACCTCCAAGCAGCTGCATCATACGCCAAAGCTCATGGCGTACCTCCGATCTTGCCACCAAAAGAGTGGATCATCCTCATCTCCCAAAGGATACTTACGTGAAACTCAGAAATTTTAAAACAAAGCGAATACGTGATGAATTCAGCAAGGGGTATGAAAAGAGAAAAGGGGTAAGTCGAGATTGCATTATCATCTTGGCACATTTTAACTCTTTAGAAAATAATTTTATCCTCACTCGACCATTCTAACTAAGGGCCATCCTACGAAGGTATGGCTCGATACCACCACCTGCGGGACCCGGGTTTGCAAATCCGGACCCTCTGTGTATTCAGCACTAGTCCAGGATCACGCTAGTGCACACAGTCTCAACATCGGAACATATCACAGTCATAACCCACGAAATAGTAAGTACTTTAATTAAATACTCAAACTAGTTGGTTGACCTTATGGTCAAGTTACAAAGATACGCCTCGCAGGGCGAAGACTTATTAAAATATTCAAATGCAGCGGAAATAAACTCGTGGCGCCACCCAATTTGCCACGAGTAACCGATCGGGCTCGCTCCTATTTAAATCGGCTCCTCCTGAAACTCCACCTCCTGAGCAGGGGTTGCTTCTTCTTCAACTGAAGTTGTGTTGTTGTGGGGTGAGTACTTTGAGCACTCAACAAGTCATGCACAGAATGTAAATCTAATATTCTACATGCATGGCTTAGTACAAAGGATAGGCTATGGTTCATGAGCAATCTGACATTCAAGATTAACGATAATAGATTGCAAAGCAAGAAACAAGAGTAAGAATAGTAGCTTTCACAAACATTTCAATCAATAAATCACTTTTCCATCCTAAGTCATGTTCATCATCACCAACCCAAGCATTTTCCATCAACAAGTCATTTTCATGAAAATCTAACCCTTATCAGTAATCACCGAAGCGATGCTCAATACCGTGAGCACGGCTATTCGAATAGGTTGTACACTCTGCAGAGGTTATACACTTTACCCACAAGATACAACAAATACCACCAAGGCAAATAAGCATGTGAAGCCTTTCCAAAGTTCCATCTAAACTCAAGATCGCCGCTAAGGTTTCAACACTTGGAGGGACTGGTTACCACACCGTGGCCCCCTCTTGCGCCATGTGAGTTCTCGTTCCGCTACTCCGGGCCTCACACCACCACGACAGTACCAAAGAATAGACTTCCCAGTTTACTCAGCTAAGCCCGTCCCATTACGGAGCTTGTGGTTGTATGAAAGACTTAGTTCAAATGCTTGCAAGGTTAGGTCCTTAGTTGACCGAGGCAAGTCTAACCAAGTGTAACTCAATATCCAAAACCAATAAAAACCAAATACGACCACCCAGTTGCCACTCTTGGCCCACCAGAAACAATCTTGCCATTTGCCCCAGTCTAAATCATTTTCCCACCCCGGTTCTTTACCATTGCACCACGTGCCATCATCAACTCAATAACACATGTCTCTTTCACAAAACATGTTCCATATCTCATTAAGTCAATATTTACTTTGGTATTTCCAAAATCATGAATTGTCCACGTGGCCGGGCTAAGCATACTACTTCGGTCTACTCAACCCATGTTGGCAATTGATTAATGTCCAACTATTAATCCACAACCTAGGGTGACAAATGATTCATGGCCTACAATTATTTACGACAAGGTGGCATCCAGCAACTAGGCATTTAGCTAATCCCAAAATTCATTCAAACCAATTTTTACTAAATTAGCATGCAATAAATTGAATCAAAATAATTTTTCCTAATAGGTTCAACATGATCAAACACAACTTGCCTTCAAAAAGTGCTGGTTCTGGTTCCTGAACTTGCTCCTGGGTCAGAACTTCTCCCTCGAAACCGTCGGGTACTTCAACGTCTACGCGTAACGCAATTAAACACCAATAAATAAATAAACAGTAGACCAAAAGTACTCAAAAATTCAATTAAAATTCATAAACAGAAAGATCACAATTTTACAAATTTATAGAAATTGGAATCACTCAAATCGGAGTTAAAACGCAAAAGTTATAAGCGTTTGAAGTTTTAAATTACATTTTAAAATCAATAAACCGAATTAAATAAATATTTTCTTTTTCAGAAAATTAATTATTGCGTCATCCGTGACACGTGTCGACACCAGAGAGTGACACGTGGCCTTGCTGACGTCAGCCCTGACCGGCTCCCGTGATGACGTCAGCATGACGTCATCATGACGTCAGCACGGCTCGGCCTACTCAGCAGCGAGTGGGTCCGCGTCGTCGATGATCGTGCGATCGCTCGTCGGCGGTGCGATCGACACGCGAACCCGCCTTGTCGGCGTCTCATGCACAAGTGGTAGCGCGACGTGGCCTCTGGCTGCCCTTAGATCTACATCTAACGGCGGAGGTTAGAAGATGGGGTTCATTGTTCCTAGGGCGACGTGGACTCACCTCACGGCCGGATGGAGATCGTGCGGTGATGAAGCTCGCGAATTCGGCGACGCTATGGGCGGCGCGGTTCGGCCGAGACGGAGATTTAAGACGTCGGCGCGGCGTTCAGGTTCTCCTCCGCGACGTGCGGTGAT
This sequence comes from Guadua angustifolia, assembly GCA_036346375.1. NCBI lineage: Eukaryota > Viridiplantae > Streptophyta > Magnoliopsida > Poales > Poaceae > Guadua > Guadua angustifolia. The sequence continues at coordinate 384,564 of JAYEVE010000861.1, read as the reverse complement.
GCTTCCGGCGGCGCGACGTGTTGAGTCCAATGGTACCAACGGAAGCGGCGAGAGTCACCGGCGGCGGCGGACGACGCAAAAAATTCGGCGGTTGGCCGGAAACTTGGCCAGAAGTCGGCGCGGGCGAACGGCGGCGTCTCGGGCGGCGTGGGCTAGGGCAACGAGTGCGGCGCGTCTAGGGCTTTCCCGCGCGGGTGGCGGCGCAATAAATAGGGGCTCGGGAGGTGTGCAATGGCCTCCAAATCTTGAGGATTCATGGCCATGAGTCCCATGGGCGATTCGGAGAGACGACGTGGCGCATCGTGAGCCGTCGGATGAAGATCTAACGGCCACGGCGCTAGGGTTTTCCCGGACGGGCCGCACAGTACTCGGCCCAGTACTGTTCATCCGGATTTTTTATTTATTTTTCGATTAAAATAATTCCAGAAAATAAAATAATTCATTTGAGGCTTTAAAAATATCGGAAAAATTCTGGAAAAATTCCTAAAAATATTTTAGGACATTTGTAACTCAAATAAAATATTTCTAGCAAAATTTTATTTTAACTTTTCTATTATTTAATTAATTTGATAAATGGCTTAATTCAAAATAAATTCAAATAATTTCAGATAAATCCAAATAAATTCCAGAAATTCCCAAAAATTCAAAATACCATTTAAATGCAATAAAAGCAAAAATTGGGATGTTACATCTTTGTTGTTGCTCGTGCTCAAGGATTTCGGTTTCTTTAAAGGTTGGGTGCGTAACCCATGAGGATGTTCAAGGCGTTAGGTTTATGACGAGTAGTTGAGCTTTCAGATAAGGAGGGTTACTAATTCTATTAAAAGAAATCTGTTGGTTATTTAAAGGCACCCAAATTTATTGTATGGCAAAGAATGATTAATTGGAATGGTAGGTGATTCTAAGTGAAACGTTGATTATAGTTTTCACCATGGTCGTGAGGCGTGGACTTGAATGGAAGTTCAAGATTGGTGTTTCAGTAAGTTTAGTAGTGAGCGGGAGTGAAATGGGTCTAGAATCTTTTATGGATGAATTTATTATAGTAAGATGTTGATGTAAAGTATCGGAGTGTTTTAGCGCCAGGGCATGAGAGTTGTGATTTAGAGGCAAGTGTTGTCCCTTGAGTGTTGAATGGTTGTATCATCAAGTTGATGACATGATTGCGGTAATTTTTTTGATATGGTTAAGTTATTGCTTTAAATGGGTTTAAACGTGTATTGTCTAGATGCTGTTTCATTGTATTACTTGCTCTTATGGTCAAGCTTTTGTTTTACTTATGATATTGGAATTGCTATTTTCGTGTACTTTGCTGAGTCATCGACTCACGCCTGTTGTTGTGTTGTTGCAGGTACCTTGAAAATGGCATGCATGAAAGTGGGTAGTAGCACAATCACGTTTTGCATCAACACCTTTCCATTATGTTAATTCATAATTCTGTTATAAATAACTTGAGAAGATCATTGTAAGGGTTGTTCGCGGTTTTGTTTAATGAGTTTCCTATCATGTAATAATTTATGTGGTGGAGTTCTCTAATTTCCTTTGGATGGGTGATTGGTTAACTAAGGACCTGCTAGAATGATATCTTATACTGCATTTGTTTTCAGTCTGCTGAGTGGATGTCCTAGTTTTAGGGAGGTCTTTTTAAATTTTTAATAAATTCGACAACCTCCTAGTTGATTCGCTTGCCTTTGTTAATTTTTTTTCTTAGCGATTTGTAATTATGGATGCTAGAGGGTGTAACATTCGGGCACGGGGTGCCAGGGTGTTACAGTTGGTATCAGAGCAGGCTTTAGGTCCGTGGTATGTGAATTTAGTAATTCTACTCTAGAGTAAACTAAAATTTTGCTGCGTGAAATTAGAAACATGGCATAGGTTTCTATTTTTTTTTAAAAATTTGGCCTTAGGGCAATAACCTTAAAATTTGAATTAGAGTGGTTAACTAATTTAAAACTTGACACACTCAGGCGCACAGTAGGAAGGGATGGGTATCATTGTATTACGCTTAAATGTTGTATTTAAGATTTGTTGTTGAATGCTAAATTTATTATTGTATATTGCTTTGAATATGAAAGGACTATTGGAATCAGTACGCTTATGTTCATGTTATTGGTTAAGCCGAAAGGTTTCGACCTTGTTCCTTTGGCCGAGTTGTGGGTTTTGCTTGTGGGTGTGGCTGGTTGGTGCCACCCCTTGCTGTTTGGGGAACCTCTCATTCTTGATTCGTCATTTTCGTGGAGCAATTTAGAGGGTAAGGAGGGAAGGTTGGTTTCTTTTGCCTTCGATGTTTGGATTTAAAGAGGAAATCTTAGTGATGAACCCCTTTGGATTGCTATTACTGTTGTGTTCGGTTTCTTTGGTTCTTGTTGGTTATCGTGGGTTGCCTTAGTGGAGAAAACTATTGTAGTTGTTGATTTATGTTGCCTATGAGTCAATTGAATGGTGGATCGACGAAATGATTTAATCGATGCGAAACTAAAGAATGAATATATATGGAATGGTTGTATGAATGATGGGTTTTGTCTTTGAGTATTTATTGGTTGAATGAACCGGGGGTAATAAATTGTGGACTTTGGAGTTGCACGAAAGGTGTTTGTTGATTAAGCTGAAGTCAATGTTGGAGAGATTCGGTTAGGGTTTGATGATACTATGACCAGTGGTGGTGAGATGAATAGTAGAAAGTAATTAAAGAAAGATTGGGTTTTGTAACTCCATGTTGATTAGAGCCGGTTTGATTGGAGTTGTGTAATGTGTTGGCTAGTATTCCAAAGTGTGAATCTGGTGAATGTTTCCTAAGTGATTCTGTGGGTGAAGAGATTTTTGTTGGGAACGAGGTTCCTTTTCTCTTGAGGAAGAATATGATGGTTTGGTGTATAGATGCTTAATTTGAGAATCGAGTTCCTCTGCCAAATGTTGATTCTGGGTTAGCGTGAGAGACTTTGCCTTGATTAAAGTAAGCTGAGCTGTCTTTGGTTTTATGAGAGCTTCTGTCAGCGATTTGCGTGGGGTTTCTCTTTTAATTGGAGTTCTCCCCGAGGTGAATTTTATTGTATCAATTTGAAAGTGTTAAAGGTTTCTATGATGTTAGAGAATCGGGTCTTCTCTTGCAAATCTGGTTTTGGAAGAAGAAATGAGTGATGATTGGGCTTTATCAAGATCCTCTCTCAGGTAGATTCTAATGCTTTGGGTTCAAAATGATGTACGTGGTTCATTTGGTCAAAAAGGGAATTGTATTTCCTTTGTGTTCTAGCTGGAGTTAAAGGATAGGGAAGCCTATGGTATAGTGTTGAGTAAAATGATGAGAATTGAGTTTTCTTTGGACATTGGGATTGCAGTTGTAAATGTTCAATGCAGTGTTTCTCTTGAAAGTTGAGTTCTCCTTGGTGTGTATTTTATCACATTATTTGAAGAGGATGAAAGTGGTTGTTGTGCTAAGGAGAATCGAGGGATTTTGGGTGGATAATAATTGGGGATTATACTTTTGATGTGGTTCCTTGAAGGTGCTTGTTTAACCCTTAGTAGTGAACTACTTGGGCGTTGATGGCAATTATGTCACCATTTCTAGCGTGTGACCGAACTTTTGGGTTCAGATGGTTGTAGTGAAGGATTTCATAATTTGATGTGTAGTGTTCAGAGTGAACATTTACCTGGCAATGCGGTCCTTTGAGGTGAGGTAAGCTTGGTAGAAGGAATATCAAAAAATTATCTTGCGAAGATATGGTTGGAAGGAAATTGTGTTTTAGTGAATTAATTGTTTCGATGGTATTTGTCAGTAATGGACCTTTTGATAAAGAGGTCAATCAATTAAAAGAGGAGATAAGAGTATAGCAATCGAAATTGAGTATGGATTTGAAGTAGAGCATAGAGGTTGGTATCCTATTCATCCGAGGAGGATCATTGGTTGTTCGGATGTCGTACACTTTAGTGTCGACAAAAAGATTGTCTAATTTTGTCAGATTGTTTGTGAGAGTGGTATGATTTGGGATTTTGGCCTATTGATTGACTTTGACTGAGTTATTGCATGAGGAGTTGCACTATTTGAGCTAAGTCAAATCATTTTGTTAATCGTTGGATTTGAGGTTTTGGCTTACCGTTTGTAACCGTTGGAGTTTTTGAGTGGGTGTTTTGAGTTGGCAAAGGAGTTTAAGACCTTTGTGTCTTTGTTTTGCGTAGTTGGCATTCTTCGAATTCGGGGTCGAATTCCTTTAAGGGGGGGAGAGTGTAATACTGCGAAACCTCGCCACAAACTTTGGGCTTTCAGCCGTCAGACCTGGGGCCGTCTGGCAGGCAATCTCAGAAGTGGTTGGCCCATCTGGGAGGGCTAGGGTTAAAGGTTTTAGGTTTGGGAGGGGTAATTTTGGAATTTCCCCTCTTCACCTACCTTTTTACCTACCCTCATTTCTCTCTCCTTTGGTGTGGCTGCCATTCTCCTTGCCTTGGCTGATTTTTGTTGCTCCCCATCCTGCCGACTCTTTTTATTCCTCCTAGCCGCATGCTCCATTTCCTGCCGGTCGCCTGCTCCAGCTTCTGCCAGAGTTTCTCCCGGCCAAACTCCTCCCCTGCACCCCCAGGCCAGCATCGCCTCTCCCTACCATCCTGGTGGCTTCCTCCTGCTGCTCCTCTCCTGCGCCCTTCCCATTGGCGACGCAGACCTTGAACGCCAAAGAATGGCCAGTATACAGCCTTCCTCCTCTCCCTGGCGTGCACCCTAGGCTCCCTTCTAGCCGGTGGCAGCAGCAGCAAAGGGAGCGGCAGCAGCAGCAGAGGGAGGCAGCAGCAGCCGAGCCAACATGTCCCTTTCCCTGCCGAGCAGCATCGCCCCTGGCCTCCCCCTGCTGGCGACGGCTCTGGCCCCTCCCTGCTGGCCGGCGTCGTGCCTTGTCCCTGCAGCAGGCCGGCGAGCCCCAGCTCCTCCCTCCTTCCTCCATGAGCAAGATTTGAGGTATAAATTTTGGGGGAGTTAGCTTGCATGAAGGGTGTTTGATGAAATGCCTATCTAGGTTTTCATGAGATGAAATGATTGTGCATGCCATGTGTTCGATGAAATGGTTGTGAGGCGATGCCATCAATCTGCGAAACCTTCGGCTTCACATTAGGTCAATTGCGACAGAGATTTGGTTGAGTTCCACGAGTGGAGAACACTGCTCCATTACCATGACATGTTAAATGGGCAATCTGTCGGTTGTTATGTAGTGACAACTTAATTCTTGGGCATGTACTCGATCATGTTATGCTTAAAAGAATTATGTAGCATTTAGTATCGCTAAAATCTTGAGTGGTCATGCTTCCTCATTTACTTATCTTGCTATATTTACATGATGTAAGTCCTCATGTTCATGCTTTGGTCATAAATGGAAATCAGTATTCATTTCTATGGGCATGAAGAAAAGAGGTTATATTTGAGGCTAAAGCCAGTTTATTGTTTATCTTCATGTGATTAGTCGGTATATGGTTTGGTGCCTTTATGCATAGACTGTGATGATCAATTACAAAATCTTGGTTAGTAAGCAATTATTGTATGTGTGGATTCGTTCTGCTGCATTGCTGTATATGTTTATCAGTATCAGGTTCTTGAGGGCTTTATGTGATTTTGTTATGGATTGTTATATATATGTGTGTGTTATTTGTGTATGAGCTTCTGTAATATCATTCTTACCCTGGTAATGGTTGTGAATATTATGCTGGGACTTGATCCTTATTACTTTTGTATGGCTCAATTCAAATGTGTGAGTTAAGAATTATTTACTGCCATTTGATTATGAGCATACAATTGTATATTAGCTTAATTTGTAATGGTTATGCATAAGATCCCCAAATTGAGCGAGTTGTCATTGTGTTCCCCTATTATTAAGGTTTAAAGTCCGCTGTCTAGTGGGTTGCCCGGAGTTCCCATTAGTGGGAATTGGGAATGTTTTTGGCAAAAGTTGAGTTTCATCATGTATTGAGGTATTGAGTCAGACCTTGATCCATTCTTGTGCGTAACGTTGTTTTCAGGGAGAGTGTCTTGGGGTGGTCTCGACCTAAGTTGCCTCACGCTATCGGTAAAGGCAAGTACATCGAGTTGTTTACTTAATTGAGTTGTTTATTGATATTTATCTGGACATAGCTAATTTTTTTTTATTGTGGCAAATGTTAGTCATATTGGTGACCGTCCCTTCGAGGACGTGATTAGCTATTGAATTCGAGTGGTCACTAGTAAGCCTTCATTCCGGTGAGTTTACCGTACCCTTGTTAATACTGCAGTGAGTAGCGAGTATGGGATATGTGGTTAATCGTGGTTAATTTACATGAATTGTACTAAACTGTGCCCTGTCTGGGGAAAAGGATTGAGTATGTGTATGAACCAATGTATTGCTGAATGTTGTGTGTATATATGTATGCTTGTTTGTGCTGGTGGAAATGTGGGTTCAGTAAGAGTCTATTTATATAAGTACATATATTGATGAGTTTTGTTTGTCTATGTGAAGTCATTACTTATATGTATGCATGAGTTTTCTAAATGAAAGGCACCGCTTAGAGTGTGTGAATGTGTAGAGTCGCCATAGTCCATACAATTGTGTGTGATACTTGCTAAAATCTGTGGTCATGTGTGCTTGCATGTATGACTGACCTTGTGTTTATATGTATATATTTACATATATGCTTGTATATGTATGTGGATATAGATATATCAGTATTGGCAATGAATGAAAGGTTGTGGCCCATTCGTGTTAATTGCATTTGTGCATTCATAATGGAAGAGGCGACCCATTCTCGACAGGGCCTCTGTGTTCACACGTAGTGAACACGAAAGTCCTACCTCGTAGTTCCATTCATCGAGGTGAATGGGAGCGAGACAGTAAGAGTAGGCACCTTCCACGGGATGGAAGGGACGTGAGGGTGCACACCGACGGGTGGGCACTCGGCAGTACCGGTACGTGCATGGAAATGAGCATTCATGTGCATTGCATCTCTTATCCTTCCTAAAAGTTGAAAAATCTTGAGTTATGTTGAGGAGTTGTTTTCTGTCGGGACTTGGGAATTCGAGAGTCGAATTCTCTTATGATCTATGATTGAGTTTTTTCTGGAAAGTAAAGAGATGGTCTTTGTTGTTGCTCGTGCTCAAGGATTTCGTTTCTTTAAAGGTTGGGTCGTAACCCACGAGGATGTTCAAGGCGTTAAGTTTATGACGAGTAGTTGAGCTTTCAGATAAGGAGGGTTACTAATTCTATTAAAAGAAATCTGTTGGTTATTTAAAGGCACCCAAATTTATTGTATGGCAAAGAATGATTAATTGGAATGGTAGGTGATTCTAAGTGAAACGTTGATTATAGTTTTCACCATGGTCGTGAGGCGTGGACTTGAATGGAAGTTCAAGATTGGTGTTTCAGTAAGTTTAGTAGTGAGCAGGAGTGAAATGGGTATAGAATCTTTTATGGATGAATTTATTATAGTAAGATGTTGATGTAAAGTATCGGAGTGTTTTAGCGCCAGGGCATGAGAGTTGTGATTTAGAGGCAAGTGTTGTCCCTTGAGTGTTGAATGGTTGTATCATCAAGTTGATGACATGATTGCGGTAATTTTTTTGATATGGTTAAGTTATTGCTTTAAATGGGTTTAAACGTGTATTGTCTAGATGTTGTTTCATTGTATTACTTGCTCTTATGGTCAATCTTTTGTTTTACTTATGATATTGGAATTGCTATTTTTGTGTGCTTTGCTGAGTCATCGACTCACGCCTGTTGTTGTGTTGTTGCAGGTACCTTGAAAATGGCATGCATGGAAGTGGGTAGTAGCACAATCACGTTTTGCATCAACACCTTTCCATTATGTTAATTCATAATTCTGTTATAAATAACTTGAGAAGATCATTGTAAGGGTTGTTCGCGGTTTTGTTTAATGAGTTTCTTGTCATGTAATAATTTCTGTGGTGGAGTTCTCTAATTTCCTTTGCATGGGTGATTGGTTAACTAAGGACCTGCTAGAATGATATCTTATACTGCATTTGTTTTCAGTCTGCTGAGTGGATGTCCAAGTTTTAGGGAGGTGTCTTTAAATTTTAATAAATTCGACAACCTCCTAGTTGATTCGCTTGCCTTTATTAATTTTTTTTCTTTAGCGATTTGTAATTATGGATGCTAGAGGGTGTAACATTCGGGCACGGGGTGCCAGGGTGTTACAGTTGGTATCAGAGCAGGCTTTAGGTCCGTGGTATGTGAATTTAGTAATTCTACTCTAGAGTAAACTAAAATTTTGCTGCGTGAAATTAGAAACATGGCATAGGTTTCTATTTTTTTAAAAAAATTTGGCCTTAGGGCAATAACCTTAAAATTTGAATTAGAGTGGTTAACTAATTTAAAACTTGACACACTCAGGCGCACAGTAGGAAGGGATGGGTATCATTGTATTATGCTTAAATGTTGTATTTAAGCTTTGTTGTTGAATGCTAAATTTATTGTTGTATATTGCTTTGAATATGAAAGGACTATTGGAATCAGTACGCTTATGTTCATGTTATTGGTTAAGCCGAAAGGTTTCGACCTTGTTCCTTTGGCCAAGTTGTGGGTTTTGCTTGTGGGTGTGGCTGGTTGGTGCCACCCCTTGCTGTTTGGGGAACCTCTCATTCTTGATTCGTCATTTTCGTGGAGCAATTTAGAGGGTAAGGAGGGAAGGTTGGTTTCTTTTGCCTTCGATGTTTGGATTTAAAGAGGAAATCTTAGTGATGAACCCCTTTGGATTGCTTTTACTGTTGTGTTCGGTTTCTTTGGTTCTTGTTGGTTATCGTGGGTTGCCTTGGTGGAGAAAACTATTGTAGTTGTTGATTTATGTTGCCTATGAGTCAATTGAATGGTGGATCGATTTAAATGATTTAATCGATGTAAACTAAAGAATGAATATATATGGAATGGTTGTATGAATGATGGGTTTTGTCTTTGAGTATTTATTGGTTGAATGAACCGGGGTAATAAATTGTGGACTTTGGAGTTGCAACGAAAGGTGTTTGTTGATTGTCAAGTCAATGTTGAGAGATTCGGTTAGGGTTTGATGATACTATGGCGGTGGTGGTGAGATGAATAGTAGAAAGTAATTAAAGAAAGATTGGGTTTTGTAACTCCATGTTGATTAGAGCCGGTTTGATTGGAGTTGTGTAATGTGTTGGCTAGTATTCCAAAGTGTGAATCTGGTGAATGTTTCGTAAGTGATTCTGTGGGTGAAGAGATTTTTGTTGGGAATGAGGTTCCTTTTCTCTTGAGGAAGAATATGATGGTTTGGGGTATAGATGCTTAATTTGAGAATCGAGTTCCTCTGCCAAATGTTGATTCTGGGTTAGCGTGAGAGACTTTGCCTTGATTAAAGTAAGCTGAGCTGTCTTTGGTTTTATGAGAGCTTCTGTCAGCGATTTGCGTGGGGTTTCTCTTTTAATTGGAGTTCTCCCCGAGGTGAATTTTATTGTATCAATTTGAAAGTGTTAAAGGTTTCTATGATGTTAGAGAATCGGGTCTTCGCTTGCAAATCTGGTTTTGGAAGAAGAAATGAGTGATGATTGGGCTTTATCAAGATCCTCTCGTAGATTCTAATGCTTTGGGTTCAAAATGATGTACGTGGTTCATTTGGTCAAAAGGAATTGTATTTCCTTTGTGTTCTAGCTGAGTTAAAGGATAGGAAGCCTATGGTATAGTGTTGAGTAAAATGATGAGAATTGAGTTTTCTTTGGACATTGGGATTGCAGTTGTAAATGTTCAATGCAGTGTTTCTCTTGAAAGTTGAGTTCTCCTTGGTGTGTATTTTATCACATTATTTGAAGAGGATGAAAGTGGTTGTTGTGCTAAGGAGAATCGAGGGATTTTGGGTGGATAATAATTGGGGATTATACTTTTGATGTGGTTCCTTGAAGGTGCTTGTTTAACCCTTAGTAGTGAACTACTTGGACGTTGATGGCAATTATGTCACCATTTCTAGCGTGTGACTAAACTTTTGGGTTCAGATGGTTGTAGTGAAGGATTTCATAATTTGATGTGTAGTGTTCTGTAGTGAACATTTACCCTGGGCAGCGGTCCTTTGAGGTGAGGTAAGCTTGGTAGAAGGAATATCAAAAAAATTATCTTGCGAAGATATGGTTGGAAGGGAAATTGTGTTTTAGTGAATTAATTGTTTCGATGGTATTTGTCGGTAATGGACCTTTTGATAAAGAGGTCAATCAATTGAAAGAGGAGATAAGAGTATAGCAATCGAAATTGAGTATGGATTTGGAGTAGAGCATAGAGGTTGGTATCCTATTCATCCGAGGAGGATCATTGGTTGTTCGGATGTCGTACACTTTAGTGTCGACAAAAAGATTGTCTAATTTTGTCAGATTGTTTGTGAGAGTGGTATGATTTGGGATTTTGGCCTATTGATTGACTTTGACTGAGTTATTGCATGAGGAGTTGCACTTATTTGAGCTAAGTCAAATCATTTTGTTAATCGTTGGATTTGAGGTTTTGGCTTACCGCTTGTAAATCATGGAGTTTTTGAGTGGGTGTTTTGAGTTGGCAAAGGAGTTTAAGACCTTTGTGTCTTTGTTTTGCGTAGTTGGCATTCTTCGAATTCGGGGTCGAATTCCTTTAAGGGGGGGAGAGTGTAATACTGCGAAACCTCGCCCCAAACTTTTGGCTTTCAAATTCAGACTGGGGCCGTCTGGGCAGCAATCTCGTATGGTTGGCCCATCTGGGAGGGCTAGGGTTAAAGGTTTTAGGTTTGGGAGGGGTAATTTTGGAATTTCCCCTCTTCACCTACCTTTTTACCTACCCTCATTTCTCTCTCCTTTGGTGTGGCTGCCATTCTCCTTGCCTTGGCTGATTTTTGTTGCTCCCCATCCTGCCGACTCTTTTTATTCCTCCTGGCCGTCATGCTCCATTTCTGCCGGTCACTTTGCTCGGCTCTCGCCAGAGTTTCTCCCGCCAAACTCCTCCCTGCACCCCAGGCCAGATCGCCTCCCCCTCGTCCCCCTCGGCTGGCTTCCTCCTGCCGCTCCTCTCCTGCGCCCTTCCTGTTTGGGCGACGCAGAACAATAACGCCAAAGAATGACCACTGCCTTCCTCCTCTCCTGGCGGCACCCTAGGCTCTTCTAGCCGGTGGCAGAAGAAGAAGGAGCGGCAGAGAGGAGGCAGCAGCAATGAGCCAACATGTCCCTTTCCTGCCGAGCAACATCGCCTGCCTCCCCTGCTGGCGACGGCTCTGCCCTCCCTGTTGGCCGGGCTCGTGCCTTGTCCCTGCAGCAGGCCGGCGAGCCCCAGCTCCTCCCTCCTTCCTCCATGAGCAAGATTTGAGGTATAAATTTTGGGGGGGAGTTAGCTTGCATGAAGGGTGTTTGATGAAATGCCTATCTAGGTTTTCATGAGATGAAATGATTGTGCATGCCATGTGTTCGATGAAATGGTTGTGAGGCGATGCCATCAATCTGCAGAAACCTTCTGGCTTCACATTAGGTCAATTGCGAACAGAGATTTGGTTGAGTTCCACGAGTGGAGAACACCTGTTCCATTACCATGACATGTTAAATGGGCAATCTGTCAGTTGTTATGTAGTGACAACTTAATTCTTGGGCATGTACTCTGATCATGTTATGCTTAAAAGAATTATGTAGCATTTAGTACTGCTAAAATCTTGAGTGGTCATGCTTCCTCATTTACTTATCTTGCTATATTTACATGATGTAAGTCCTCATGTTCATGCTTTGGTCATAAATGGAAATCAGTATTCATTTCTATGGGCATGAAGAAAAGAGGTTATATTTGAGGCTAAAGCCAGTTTATTGTTTATCTTCATGTGATTAGTCGGTATATGGTTTGGTGCCTTTATGCATAGACTGTGATGATCAATTACAAAATCTTGGTTAGTAAGCAATAGTTGTATGTGTGGATTCGCTTCTCACGCATTGTCAGATATGTTTATCAAGATCGTGTTCTTGAGGGCTTTATGTGATTTTGTTATGGATTGTTATATATATGTGTGTGTTATTTGTGTATGAGCTTCTGTAATATCATTCTTACCCTGGTAATGGTTGTGAATATTATGCTGGGACTTGATCCTTATTACTTTTGTATGGCTCAATTCAAATGTGTGAGTTAAGAATTATTTACTGCCATTTGATTATGAGCATACAATTGTATATTAGCTTAATTTGTAATGGTTATGCATAAGATCCCCAAATTGAGCGAGTTGTCATTGTGTTCCCTATTATTAAGGTTTAAAGTCCCGTGTCTAGTGGGTTGCCCCGGAGTTCCCATTAGTGGGAATTGGGAATGTTTTTGGCAAAAGTTGAGTTTCATCATGTATTGAGGTATTGAGTCAGACCTTGATCCATTCTTGTGCGTAACGTTGTTTTCAGGGAGAGTGTCTTCGGGGGTGGTCTCGACCCTAAGTTGCCTCACGCGTCGGTAAAGGCAAGTACATCGAGTTGTTTACTTAATTGAGTTGTTTATTGATATTTATCTGGACATAGCTAATTTCTTTTGATTGTGGCAAATGTTAGTCATATTGGTGACCGTCCCTTCGAGGACGTGATTAGCTATTGAATTCGAGTGGTTACTAGTAAGTCTTCATTCCGGTGAGTTTACCGTACCTTTGTTAATACTGCAGTGAGTAGCGAGTATAGGATATGTGGATAATCGTGGTTAATCGTGGTTAATTTACATGAATTGTACTAAACTGTGTCCCGTCTGGGGAAAAGGATTGAGTATGTGTATGAACCAATGTATTGCTGAATGTTGTGTGTATATATGTATGCTTGTTTGTGCTGGTGGAAATGTGGGTTCAGTAAGAGTCTATTTATATAAGTACATATATTGATGAGTTTTGTGTGTCTATGTGAAGTCATTACTTATATGTATGCATGAGTTTTCTCTAAATGAAAGGCACTGCTTAGAGTGTATGAATGTGTAGAGCTGCCATAGTCCATACAATTGTGTGTGATACTTGCTAAAATATGTGGTCATGTGTGCTTGCATGTATGACTGACCTTGTGTTTATATGTATATATTTACATATATGCTTGTATATGTATGTGGATATAGATATATCAGTATTGGCAATGAATGAAAGGTTGTGGCCCATTCGTGTTAATTGCATTTGTGCATTCATAATGGAAGAGGCGACCCATTCGATGCAGGGCCTCTGTGTTCACACGTAGTGAACACGAAAGTCCTACTCGTAGTTCCATTCATCGAGGTGAATGGGAGCGAGACAAGAAGAGTAGGCACCTTCCACGGGATGGAAGGGACGTGAGGTGCACACCGACGGTGGGCACTCAGCGACTGCGTGCGTGCATGGAAATGAGCATTCATGTGCATTGCATCTCTTATCCTTCCTAAAAGTTGAAAAATCTTGAGTTATGTTGAGGAGTTGTTTTCTGTCGGGACTTGGGAATTCGAGAGTCGAATTCTCTTATGATCTATGATTGAGTTTTTTCCTCGAAAGTAAAGAGATGGTCTTTGTTGTTGCTCGTGCTCAAGGATTTCGGTTTTTAAAGGTTGGGTCGTAACCCACGAGGATGTTCAAGGCGTAAGTTTATGACGAGTAGTTGAGCTTTCAGATAAGGAGGGTTACTAATTCTATTAAAAGAAATATGTTGGTTATTTAAAGGTACCCAAATTTATTGTATGGCAAAGAATGATTAATTGGAATGGTAGGTGATTCTAAGTGAAACATTGATTATAGTTTTCACCATGGTCGTGAGGCGTGGACTTGAATGGAAGTTCAAGATTGGTGTTTCAGTAAGTTTAGTAGTGAGCAGGAGTGAAATGGGTCTAGAATCTTTTATGGATGAATTTATTATAGTAAGATGTTGATGTAAAGTATCGGAGTGTTTTAGCGCCAGTAAACATGAGAGTTGTGATTTAGAGGCAAGTGTTGTCCCTTGAGTGTTGAATGGTTGTATCATCAAGTTGATGACATGATTGCGGTAATTTTTTTGATATGGTTAAGTTATTGCTTTAAATGGGTTTAAACGTGTATTGTCTAGATGCTGTTTCATTGTATTACTTGCTCTTATGGTCAAGCTTTTGTTTTACTTATGATATTGGAATTGCTATTTTCGTGTACTTTGCTGAGTCATCGACTCACGCCTGTTGTTGTGTTGTTGCAGGTACCTTGAAAACGGCATGCATGGAAGTGGGTAGTAGCACAATCACGTTTTGCATCAACACCTTTCCATTATGTTAATTCATAATTCTGTTATAAATAACTTGAGAAGATCATTGTAAGGGCTGTTCGCGGTTATGTTTAATGAGTTTCCTGTCATGTAATAATTTATGTGGTGGAGTTCTCTAATTTCCTTTGGATGGGTGATTGGTTAACTAAGGACCTGCTAGAATGATATCTTATACTGCATTTGTTTTCTGTCTGCTGAGTGGATGTCCTAGTTTTAGGGGAGGTGCTGCCAAAATTTTTAATAAATTCGACAACCTCCTAGTTGATTCGCTTGCCTATGTTAATTTTTTTTCTTAGCGATTTGTAATTATGGATGCTAGAGGGTGTAACATTCGGGCACGGGGTGCCAGGGTGTTACAGCAATGGTAAACACTACACCCTTCTCTCTCACAGAGCAGAAGTACAGGGCCAACATATACCGTTGAAGAGATGTAAGACCGCAATGGTAAACACTACACCGTTCTTCCCACATCCAGAAATACAATACCACCTGAGGTCTCACATGCTAAGACTTTGGAATCATACTCAACTAGGTCTATCCCATACCAGCCATGTGGTTGTATGAATGACTCAGATCAAAAGCTTGCAAGGTTAAGTCCTTAGGGTGACCAAGGCAAGACTACCAAAATAATTCACCAACCATACCATCACATAATTCACCAACAACACCGCCAAATACCAAAGCGACATATCCAATGCCACAATTGCCACTTGCCTCAGTCTAAAACATTTTACCACCCCAGTTGATTATTGCGCAACACAATGCCAACAACAACTCAACATCCCTGTAGAACCATACTGGTTCCACATATCAATATCATCGTGTGGCAACACGTCACCCCATTTCACAAACACATTTCATAATCCATTAATCAGTATTAACCTTTTATTTTCAAAAGGCATGAGTTGCGTGGCATGGCTAAGCAATTATGCACGATCTAACCAACCCACGTTGGCAAGTAATAACAACCAACTAATAATCAACCATCTTAGGGTGACAAATGAATTATGGCATACAAATAATCATGGCAAGGTAATATTAGCAATTGGATTGAATAACTAATCCCAAATTAATTTAAATCATTTTAATCTTGAACTAGCATGCACACTAGGGCCTTTACTTGCATGCACACATGTGATGAGAGCAAAGCGTTAACGGCGGGTCGTTAACGACAAAACGTTAACAGCGAAACGCTGACGATGGAATGTTAACGGCGAAACGTTAACGGCGGAACGTTAACGATGGAACGTTAACGATGGAACGTTAACGGCGAAGCGTTAACGATGAAGGTGAAGCGATGACAGAACGCTCATGGAATAACAAGGTGGCGCCCGTCGGTGCAATGACATGGCAGCGATAGAATGCTACCAAGGACGGCTAACTGAGACGCGAATCGATAACAAAGGACTATGTTGAAAAGACGACGGTTATAAACCGGAAGAAGGCTTTGACGGCAAATGGTGACACAAATGAACTTCGCCGATGGGCAAAACAGTGAATGACGACCCACCGGAAAGAATAACATGGCCGAAGTGAACTAAATTGGGTGGCGGCAAAGACGAGCAGGTGGCGGCGGCAAAAAGCGGCGGCTGCATTTAATAAAAAAATTTCGGTAGATGCAACAGCAAAGGGGAAGTGTTCATCGCGTAGAACGCGATGAGACGAACTCAACAGTGTAGGCGGATTTGGCGGCAATCTACCGGATTGATCACAAACTGCCGATGAACGGCTCCCGGAGCTAATAAATCAAACGATCATAACTATTAAGGTACTGCATTAAACCTAACCAGATTTTATAGAGAGCTATCTGGGATCATTTGTCACAATATGATGCAAACAGATCTGAGTTTTACCTTCTGGATCAATGGGGAACGCGTGATGAATTTTTCTGTCGTTGGAACGCAGTCTGATCGGGGAAAAGAATTTTTTGTGCAAAATCACGAGGTCAAAACCGTGGGTTAGGGTGAGCACCATGTAGGGGACATCACCAGGAGTCTACACAAAAAATTTCACGGTCAAACTCGCAAAAACGAGGGAGAACGGGCAGAAGCACGATTTGAGATTGGAACGGCCATAACTTTTGATTTCATGAACCAAATTGCACGAAATTTGAAAGGGAGATAGAGGGTACCATAGAGCCCGCCGTGACGTAGGTGGATCTCCAAAAATCATGACGAGCCGATAAGGAACGCGATGCCAAAACAGGCCGACGTGGGGGGCAGCGCGGACTGCACGGTGCGCCGGCGGTGCTCTGTTTGGAATCTTCCAAAACTGTTTCACAGGGGTGTTGCAACCATCATGGGGGTGCTTCACAAAACAATTGAGAATGAACGGAGTTCGGGAGCGCCTGGTAGAGCTCGCCGAAGTTCTCACCGGAGTTGGGAAAGAAGGCTTGCCGAGGGAGATCCGTTGCGATTCTGATATTGATCCTTGAGTATGATGTGGGGAATGAGGAGAGGCATCTAGGGTTTAATTCTCAGCTACAAAAGAGCAATGGATCAACGGGAAAAGCTCGTCGGAGTTGGGAAAGAAATCAGTGACCGGAGGTGCTCCGTTAGGTATTTGTAAAATCTGATTTTACTGGAGGTAGAGGACAGCAAGAGGAAGCTTTGGTAAAAATGTTAGATCAAAAGAAGATAGGGTGTGACCAGGAGAGCTCACCGAAGTTTTCGCCAGAGTTGAAAAGAATGGCTTACAAAGGGAGATCTAGAATATGGATGGGGAAAATTCCAATTTGGTTGTAAAGTGAATGCACGTAGTAATCTGTGGTTCAATTTATAGGGCAATCGGACCAGCGGATCATCGAAAAACGCTCGCCGAAGTTATGACTGAAAACTACTCCTAGAAACTGACGGAGTTACTATAGCTGTTACTGTTCATTTAATCCGAATTACTAAATATCACGAATAAAATCGAAATAAATAACAAACAACCGTTCAAAAATCTGGGAAAAATTTGGAACATGACCCACAGACTTAGTAAGACAAATAAAATAATATTGCATAAAATAATAATTTTATTCATGTACAGTAAATACTTTTATATTGTTTTTAATATCTTTTTAATTTGGAAAATACTAAAACAATCCCAAAAATTCTAAGAAAATTCAGGGAGTTTAGTTAGGACATTTTGAGATCAACTAAAATATTTTGGTACCACCAAATATTTTATTTTTATATCAACATATATTTTTATTTTGTTAAAGCTTTCGAAAAGGCTTTAGAAAATATATAATTTGATTAAATGTAGGAAATTTCGCAGAAATTCCTTAGGTTTATTTATATTAAATAAGATAGTTTCAGAAAAATCAAATATTTTATTTTGTCTCCAAACTATATTTTTAATTAATGAGACTTTTGGAAAGGTTTTGAAATCAGGATTTTAACAAATAATGGGAAAATTCACCGAAGTTCCTTGTAATATATATTTTTTTAAAAATTGATTCCAACTTAAATAGGGTTTTTATTTTTTTTAAGGAAATAGTTTTGAAGTTTTTCTAAAAATAGGCAAAAGTCGTTTTCTTTTGAACTCTAGAGAAATCCAGAAAATAAAGAGGAGACAAATAAACTTGAGACAACTGATAAAAATAATAATTTAAAATATATTTTTTATCCTATTTTTGAAATGAAATTTTGGGATGTTACAACGTGCCCCAATCCTTCTTTGTTATATGAACATATTTTACTATTTAAAATTTTATTTAAGGTATCCTTAACCTTAAAGTATCTCTCTATACTTTTGTTTAGTTTGTTTACTTGTTCCTTAAGCTAATTGTTTTCAACAACTAAATTTTCATAGCATGAATTTGCACTAGAACATGAAGTGAATGATATATCAACCAAATCATCACAAGACGTGGATATGCTCGATTTTGCTACACAATATGAATCATCTTATAATCTAGGCAAATTTTCAATAATATTGCATTCAATACTAATATCTTTTGAGGATTTTGGATGATCCTTTGCAATGAGTGTCTCATGAGCTTCTTTTAGCTCTTCAAAAGAGTTTTTAAGTGAAAGAAATTCTTTTCTCAAAACCTTATATTTAGACTTTTCTTTGCCAAGATACTCATTCAAATCCTCAAGCATATCCATTAGCTCATCATATGAAGGTTCATCATCGTCATTCGATTTTACCTTAAAATCTCCTTTAGCCATAAGATATAAAGGAATGATGAATGGTGATGAAGCTTCTTTGATGGCGACGCCGGCGAGACCCTTCTTCTTTGAAGGTGTGTCCTCCTCGGATGAGTCAAAATCCGAGTACTCTTCCTCGGAATCCCACTCTCCAATGTGAGCTTCGCCCTTGCCATCCTTTTGAAGCTTCTTGAAGAGCTTCTTTTTCACTTGAAGAAACCTTTTCTTCTTAGGTGACTTGTTCCTTTCATCCTTCTTCTTGGGGCAATAAGAAGCAATGTGCCCCTTTTCATCACACTCATAGCATCAGATATTTGCATACCGGTTTGAACTAGAGTGTTGGCCCTTTTTAAACTTTGAGGAGCGCTAGAGCTTGAACGTCTCCTCATGAATCTCTTCATCCTTCTTACGATGAGTGCCATCTCCTCCTCGGTATCCTCGTCATCGGAGTTATCAAGCATTTCATCACCTGACTTCGCTTTCGCCTTTAGAGCAATAGTCTTCTTCTTCGACGAGTTTTGCTCCAATAACTCCTTGTCCTTCTTGTGAAGCTCATTTCTAATGAGATTTTCAAGAAGTCCGGTGGGAGTCATTCTCGGCAACTCCGGTGAGTTGAGGAATAACGTCACCAAGGTTTCGTACTTCTCCGGAAGGGCCCTAAGCATCTTTCATTAATATTTTCATAGGGTAACATAATAAACCTCTCATATTTGATCCGAAACATATGTAATTTGGCTTCTTTGATTGAGGATGTGCCCTCATGAATTTCCGAGAGGGTAGTCCAAATCTCATGAGCGGTTTTGAGGTTGCTCACTCGATTGAACTCATCCGCATTCAAAGCGCCAAAAAGAGCGTTTATAGCTTAAGCATTGAGATGAGCATTTTGCTCTTCTTGTTCCATTGTAAGTGTGGGATTGGCTCCCGAAGCATAACCCTCATTTACAATTCTCCATATGCTTGGTGTCGACGTTTGTTACCGACAATAATGAAAAGGGGGCTACGCGCTAGACCCAAACTCGATGGTAGCACAAGAACACCCGATGTATACAGGTTCGGGCTCCCGCGATGGAGATAACACCCTAGTCCTGTGCTCTGGAATTATATGTGGCTAGCTATTGCTAATGAGATTGCATCGTCTGTTTGCGATGCCCTGTCCCCTCCCTTTATATAGTAGAAAAGGGCGGTTACAATATGGAATCCCACTCGGATACGAGGTGGGGGTTTCTATCCCGAATCTGTATTGGTTTGGATTACAATCGTCCCTTGCCCAACACGACTCGGTTTCCTTAACTAATGTCTATCTTGATTCTTCGCGCTCTGCTCAGCCCAGGCAACCCGCAACCTCATCCAGTCGGCCTGACCCAATTCCACCTGGCTGGGCCTTTATAGGACTGCCTGGTGGGCCCCGGGGTATACATATCCCACAGTAGCCCCTGAGTGCTTCATGATCGAGTGCCTTAATGCAGCCAAGTCTTCCCGAGTGCTTTCAGTCGAGTGCTTGTTGCCGGGCCAAAGAGGTCACGAAGAACTCGTCAAATTCCTTTTGCGCACTTGTTTCAAGCTGTCTCTGTCCTGGATTACCAGGCCGACTGGCTCTTTTTGCACCTTGTAGACATTCATCTTCAAAGTCATCTTTATGGCACCTGACTTCGTTCTCTGAACATTGTCAGCTTTTGGCCTAGCATGAGGCATACCATAAGAGAATGTTATTTCTTGAGTGGTACCCGTTATCCCGTGCATCACGAGCTTCTGGCTTTCGGCCCATCTTGGTTTGTCAGTTCCGGATTCATCCGACTGGTAACTTGCAGTACATCGGGCCAACTCGCAAGCTCAGTACCACGTTCTTAATGAGAAGATCCAATGCACTGAAGCGCGAACCGATCGTCTTCAAGCAAGCTCGGAGAGGATGCTGCGGATCTTAAGCCCTGATGAAGCCGGCACCAGCGATGTCCCATATGACGCCAGTATCACAATCCGAGGTCGGAAGAGGCCTCGCGGCTTATCGCAAGACTTGGAGGATGTTGCAATTCTGAAGCGCCACCAGTCTTTGGCGATTACCAAGTCTTTGTATCCGCGGGTGGAGCTCAAGGCTGTCCAGGAGGGGTTTGCCCGTACCGTTAATGACGATCAAGCGCTTGCCCTTATGGACGAAGTCAAGGATATCGCTGCCGCCTTGGTTAAAAACTTGAACTTGGGTCCCGTGTAATTTTCTGCTTGTACTGGATTTGCTCCGCGCCTGGACTTGGGATGATTGTCCCAGTGTTGAAGAATTCCCCTTGGGCCTGATTTTGCCTTATGAAATATTTAGTTCCTGTTTTAATGCATCCGTCAAGCTTGGGCCTGCTAAGTCTCTTGTCGTCTTGGGCCGTCTCAAAGTTTCCGTTCGTTTTGGCATTCGACTCCCTTCGGGATATGCGCGACGTTATGTTCAACAAGGCCCGTATAGGACTGCTTTTCCGCTTTGATGACAAAGCGCCGCTTTGAGCGAAGGAGAGTCTCTCTCCAGGGACAAGCGTTGCCCTGTATAAGAGCGAGCTTGGCCTCGGCTTTTGCGTTTTGCAGTGCACTACCATCTTCCACCGGTCTGTTCCTCTTCTTTCATCAAGAGTTTCTTTGAAATGCTTGTCCGCTCGTCTTTCTCCTTCCTTGATTTCTTCATTTTTGGTGCTTATAAAATTGTGCCTAACGTTGGATCGCCCGTCTTTTTGCAGGTTCTCTTCTTCTTCATGGATTCTTCTTCTTCCTCTGAGGATCTCTCCCCCTTGCCTCTCTCTCCCGAGTCCCCGGGTCCGCCGGTTGCGCCGTGGATCATGAACCTGATCTTCAACTTTGGGGATGACGCCAAGGAGCCGGAGGACGACCTTGCCGAGCTCGGGCGAAGTTCGATCTCGCTATGGCGGAGGCGGCGAGCAGAGGCCGTCGCCGACACCGCCGCTGCCGACGCCTCGACGAGGTCGCCTTGCTTGTTGAAGCTAGGCAACGCCTTATCGGCCGCCGGGCGTCTTGTGGCTGGGCGTAGAAGGATTTTTCTTTTCTTTTTGCATCTCCTTTGTCCAAGAACCTGTAGTAGTACTTTTGCTAGTATATATCTGGAAATGTGAACAATGCTGGTCCTTTTATTTTGATTTGTAGCCTGCCTTTTCTTTTTTCCTTATTTAGATCTTTTTCGACTTTTCCGAGTGGTTTTTTATCCTCTCTTATGTTTGAGCACCCCGTCTGATTAGTGTAGCCCCCGAGCATCGCGAGTTGGCACCTGGCCTTTTCCCTCAAGCGTGATTTTCGTTAGGCGACTAGACTTTTTCGTCTAGGGTTTCATAATCGAAGGTTTAGAGCACTCGGATTTAGTCGTGATCGTAGAGGCAAAAAAGATAGGAACTATTTTGCATGAGGGGTTGCACATGTGCAACACCATTAGGTGTAGCCCCCGACTTACTGCTTAATTGAGAAGCAATTGAGTAGCAAGTCAATTGAAAAAATCTTTGATACATGATGTCCCTTGGAGCAAGAATCCTTCCCAGTAGAGCTGCGCATGCGCAACACTATTAGGTGTAGCCCCCGACTTACTGCTTAATTGAGAAACAATTGAGTAGCAATTCAATTGAATAGAAATTCTGACATATGACATCTCTTTGGAATAAATGATCTTCATGTTAGAGTTGCGCATGTGCAACACTATTAGGTGTAGCCCCCGACTTACTGCTTAATTGAGAAACAATTGAGTAGTAAGTCAAGAAAAAACAAAATTCGACAATCATAAATTGCTTTAAGAATAAAAACAACGCAGCTGTTCTATGTTCCATGAGTTGCTGATGATGGCACCGTCTTCTCGTTTAAGCCTGTAGACCCCCGGACGCGTCACTTCATCGACGATGTAGGGGCCCTCCCAACTCGGAGATAACTTGTGCTCGTGCTTTTGACTCTTTATTAGAACCAAATCGCCTTTGGAGAACGCTCGGTTTCGGACGTTTCAATCATGATACCGGCGCAGGGCCTGGAGGTACCTGGCCAACTGGACCACAGCGATCTCTCTTGCTTCTTCCAATCGGTCGATGTCTTCCCTTCTGTTTTCCTCTGATTCGGCCTCCTTGAAGTTCCGAACCCGAGGGATCCGGGTCAACTCTGCAAGGGCAGGACCGCTTCAACCGTGAGACCAGAAAAAGGGTGATCGCCTTGTAGCCCCGGCTGGGGTAGTTCTCAGCCCCCAGAGTACCGACGGCAATTCCTTTACCCATCGAGTGGCGTATGGTTTGAGACGGTCGAAGATTCGAGCCTTTAAGCCTTGCAGCACCATGCCGTTTGCCCTTTCCACCTGACCATTGCTCTTTGGATGAGCCACGGAGGTGAAGCAAATTTTGATGCCGAGCTTGTCGCACCAGTCTTGGAAGTCTTCTCCTCGGAATTGGGTCCCGTTGTCCGTGATGATCCTGTTTGGGACGCCGAATCTTACCACAATTTCTTGAAAGAATTCTTTGGCTTTGGCCACCGTGATCGTAGCCACTGGCTTTGCTTCTATCCACTTGGTGAATTTGTCCACAGCGACAAAGAGATGAGTGAAGCCGCCTTGAGCTTTCTTCAACGGGCCAACCATGTCAAGCCCCCAGACTGCAAACGGCCAAGTGATCGGAATTGTTCCGCAGCTTCGAAAGCAGTACATGTATTTGACGAGCAAAAATCGGCACTTACGATGTTCGGACAATGTCCTTCGTGATCGCTTCGCAATCGCCGTAAAAGCCTTTGTCGATATGCCTTGCCCACCATTGTGCTCGGCGCTGCATGATGTCCGCAAATTCCCGAGTGGATTTCTTTGAGTAGGTTTTTTCCTTCCTGCTCTGATATGCATCGCCTCAGAACCCCCGAGGCACTCTTTCGAAACAATTCCTCTCCTACCACCACGTAGCTCTTGCTACGTCGCGAGATGCGCTCTGCTTCTGTTCGGTCTTCTGGAAGTTCGTCTTTTAATAGGTAATTGAGAAAAGGAGCCGTCCAATCTGCGTCGATGACCAGGACCTCTTCTTCACTGCGTGTTTCTTCTGGTTTGCTTTGTTCCTGCTTTTGGCTTATCGAAGGCTTATGGATTTTTTCAACAAATACCCCGCAGATGCAGCTTGTTCGAGTGGAACCCAAATTTTGCCAACTCATGTGCTCTTCGTTCGTCACGCTCGAGCACGTGAATAAGCTCCACCATCGAACTTGTCTTCAAGTTTCGCACCTCTGGCAAGATGTCATGATGTCTTCGACACACGACCAATCTTTTGGACTTGGTTAATCACCAAAGATGGAGTCGCCTTAATTGTTAGCCGCCTGATGCCAAGGGATATCGCAATGCGAGCCCGTGGATGAGTGCTTTACAGACGGCGGCGTTGTTTGACGCCGAAGTGGATCTCGCAGACATATTTTAGGCGCCACCGTTGGAGAGATGAGGACCACACCGCCTCGCGCCATCGAGCATGAGGGATCCGTCAAGCACATTGTCCAATATTCCAGCTTCTTCAATGTTTGCCTGAGTTTGCGCTCTATCCATTCGGCGGTGAAGTCGGCAAGTACTTGAGACTTTATTGCCGTCCGTGGCCTCAAGGAGACTTCAAAGGCCCCGAGCCTCATCGCCCATTTTATATCCTCTCGGTGGCTTCCTTGCCAGGAGTATGTCCCTGCGGAAAGGTGGTAACCAATTTAAATTGAATGCTCTTGGAAGTAGTGCTTGAGTTTGCGAGAAGCAAGCAACACGGCAGATAATAGTTTTTGTACTTGCGGGTAACGTACCTTGGATTCTCCCAAAGACTCACCGATGAAGTAAACAGGTCTCTGATTTTCCGAGGTGCCCTTCTTCCTTCCGCTCTACCACAATTGCCGCGCTGACTACATGAGTTGTTGCGGCGATGTAGAGCAAGAGGGGCTCTTTGGGCATTGGAGGAAACAGCACAGGTGGAGATGACAAGAATGTCTTCAACTCTTCAAAAGCCTGCTGTGCCTCAGTGGTCCATTGAAAGTTACCTTGCTTCTTTAGAAGTTTGAAAAAAGGCATTCCTCGAGACCCCAGCTGGGAGATGAATCTGCCGAGTGCTACCATGCATCCGGTGAGCTTCTGGACGTCCTTCTGATTGGCTGGAGGCTTCATTTTCAGAATTGTATTGATTTTTTCTGGGTTTGCCTCGATGCCCCGCTGTGAGACAATGAATCCGAGTAGTTTCCCAGATGGGACTCCAAAGACGCATTTTTCCGGGTTGAGTTTCATCTTGTAGGCCCTTAGGCTTTCAAAGGTTTCGGCTAAGTCAGAAATGAGGTCTTCCTTTGCCCGAGACTTGACAACAACGTCATCAATGTATGCCTCCACATTGCGCCCGATCTGGGAGTGAAAACACCGCTGTATCGCACATTGATAAGTTGCGCCAGCGTTCTTCAAACCAAACGACATTGTGACATAGCAGAATGCGCCAAATGGAGTGATGAACGAAGTCTTAATGCAGTCTTCTTCTTTTAGCCTAATCTGGTGATATCCTGAATAGGCATCCAGAAAACTGAGAAGTTCGCAGCCTACCGTTGAATCTACCACTTGGTCAATACGAGGCAACCCGAAAGGATCTTTCGGGCAGGCCTTGTTGAGATCAGTATAATCAACGTACATGCACCAGCTTTTATTCTTTTTACGAACAAGCACTGGATTTGCCAGCCAGTCGGGATGGTACACTTCCTTTATGAAACCTACTGCTAATAGCTTCGTGATTTCTTCCTTGATGGCTTCTTTCCTATCTTGAGCGAACCTTCGGAGGCGTTGCTTGATGGGTTTGGCCTTCTTGTCAATGTTCAAGGAGTGCTCGATCACCTCCCTGGGTACGCCGGGCATGTCGGATGGTTTCCACGCGAAGATGTCCCGGTTGGCGAAAGAAAGATGATGAGCGCTCTTTTCCTATTTGGGGTGAGACTGTCCCGATCGAGCCGCTCTGGCGGAAATTTGGGCGGGGTCAAGGATTACCTTCTTGGTCCCCGATCGCTTCAAGCTTGTCCCGCTTGCTTTTGGCCGGTATTTCTCCTTCGCTTTCCTCGGCATGCGGCCGCTTGTCAATCTTTCTTTCGCTGCTCGCCACCTTCTTGAGCTTCGCCATCTCGCAACTTTCTCGCCGCAGCATTTAACGATTGCTTGACATCGCCACGTATGGAGATGACGCCCTCGCCCCGCATCTTCGTGATGAGATAGGTATAATCTTGATGCGGTCATGAATCTGGCCAAGCTCGGCCTTCCCAAGATGGCGTGATATGCCGTCTGGAAGTCGGCTACCTCGAAGTTAAGATACTCTGTCCGAAAATTCTCCTTGGTTCCAAACATAACCGGCAAGGTGATTTGGCCGAGTGGAACGGAAGAAGTTCCGGGAATTACCCCGTGGAAGGGTGATGAACCCCGCTTCAGCTCGGAGCGGGGAATCTTCATTTCGTCGAAAGTTTTGGAGAAGAGTACATTAACTCCGCTTCCTCCGTCGACCAGCACCTTCCTGAGCTTGATATTGCGAACCACCGGGTCCAATACCAGCGAAAATCTTCCGGGGTACGGGATGTGATCCTGGTGGTCCGAGCGGCTGAAGGAGATGGGGACCTCAGACCATCTGAGGTACTGAGGAGCCGCTGGCATGACGGCATTGACGTATCTTTCCGTGAGTTTTTGCTTCCTCTTTGACTCGTAAGCCATTGAGCCCCCATAGATGTAGTTGAGTTCCCGCTCTATCTTTTGATATTCTCCTTCATCATCTTCAGGGGGATCTTGTTTTTTCTTCTCTTTTTCTTTTGCTTCACCTCTGGCTAGTCGCTTTCTAGATTCTTTGGCGAACCTTCTAAGAGTGAAACAATCTTTCGCAGCATATTTACCTTTTGGATGAAAGGGGCAAATAGCCTCCATCACCGTATCGTAGTCGTCGTTGCGAGGCGCGCGTTGTCGACCTTGCTCGGTTGCTGCTACTATCTCTTTAGGTTTCCGCTTCCTGTCGCGTTGTCTTGATGACTCAGCGTAATCCTTCTTGTCCCTCTATCGCGGGCGATCATCTTGTCTTTCGGCCAAAGCATCTGAGGCCGTTGCATAACGATCCGCCAGCTCAAACATCTCTCTCACGGTGGATGGCGGCTTTCGAAACATCTTTTTGATTAGGTTGGGGTCGTTGACTCCCTTCTGGAATGCCGCGATAACTGCCGCCTCCGAGATATCCCTGATCGTGTTCTTCTTCTGCATGAAGCGCCGGATGAATTCTCGGAGCGTCTCATTCTTTTTCTGGCGGTTGGTACAGTCCCATCAAGGCTCGGGCCACCGTAGTGCCCCGAAATTGGTGATGAATTGCTCACAGAGTTCCTCCCAGGAATCTATGGAATTCGCCGGGAGTCCCGTGAGCCACGCTTGAGCCGAAGAGGTGAGCATGACCAGGAGATAATTAGCCATCACATTGTGATTCCCCCAGCAGCCATGATCGCAAGGGAGTAAACTTGGAGCCAAGCTTCTGGATCTCTTTCTCCGTAAAATTTGGTGATGCTTTTTGGATTGAATCCTTCGGGCCAAACCACTAGGCGAAGGCGAGGGGTGAAAGCCCGGATGCCCTCAATGGGGCCATTGCCTCGTCTTTGCGGAGAACGTCGGTGAGGCGATCTAGCTCGGCGGTCTTCTCGGTCGTCGTGGCCAATGCCAAAATGTTCATAGTCATCTCATACCGCTGTGTTCTTTCATCCTCACGCCACGCCGTCGCATCAGTCCATTCAAGGTCCCTACCGATGTTTGTCCGGGTGTCCTCTCCTCGTCGAAGCTCCCGCCTGCGATGACTGCGAGCCGTATTGCTGCTAGCGGCTTGTGAGTAGACGAGGTGAGTACGAGATGGCTCCTTTTCCTTTGGCTCCTCTCGGTGCTGCTGAATCGCCGCTGCTGCCACCATAGCCTGAACTTGGGCTATGATCGGAGCAGCCGGGCTATCAGGACCAAGCAATGGTCCCAAGGTGTCAAGAAGTGTCTTGGAGGCAACATTGTTATGTTGGGGAGTTTGAAAAACCGATTGGTTCCCCACCTTCGCCTGCAAGATTTCTTCATTCACGTTACGGCCTCTGTTCTGGAGGAGCCTCGCGCGGTTTTCTTGATGGTGATGGTCCTCCTCTGTGGCATGTGCCGTGTCCTTCTGTTGTGGAGGGTCCGTTTGCAGCTCTTCGATCACGAAAATGCTGCGAAGGCTTAGGAAATTTCCTGTCTCATCCTCTGGATCAAAGGTGCAAGAAGATAAAAAGTACTGACCTGTGAATCCGAGTGGTTTTCTTGCATATTTGACCACTCGGGGTTCGCCATTAGCTAGTTCCAACTCAAGACGGGGATCAGGCCTTTGGCTTACTTAATTTTCCAATACGTATAATTTGTGCCATCGAAAAATGGTGCCTTGCCTATTGACACCCCATCACTAGCCATCCTTACTCTCTAGGCGGTAAAGCCCTAAAAGAGAGTCCAAGCTCTGATACCACTTGTAGGATCAAAGACAACTGACTAGAGGGCGGTGAATAGGAGGTTTCTAAAATTTTAAAGCTAATTTTACTTTTGTCTATTTTCCAAGCGAGACTTGACAACAAATTCAATTTTTCCAATTATTCCTTCTAGTGATCATACGTTTAATAAGCTAGACAAGTAAGAGCAAAAGACAACTCCAGTTTCTAATATGACTAAATTTACTAGGAACAAGAATTTAACAGAAGAGCAATCTCTACTACATAAAGTGAGAGTTTCTTCCCACGTCATTTCATCAAAATTACCATTTCTGTCACTACTGCTCTTAATTACCCTCTTTGCTACAGTTGTTTTTTTCCACTTCTGTGTCCGTGCAGCCGCTTCATTTGTAGACGGTGCGCAGGAAACGAAACGCTTCATTTGCAAACGGCACACAGGAAACGAAGCGCTTCATTTGCACGCAGGAAACAAAACGAAATGCTATTAGTGCTGGTTCTGACGGTTCATTCCCCTCAACTCCCGCTTCATCCCCCACACCCTTCCATCCGCACCGCCGCGGTCGCCGTCGCCGACGACGGCGTCCTCCCCGACGCCGCCGCGATCTCCTTCACGTTCACACTGGCAAGCAGTTCCGCCCGGCTTCCTCAGAGGCTTCTTCCCGAGATCCCACCACCTCGACTGACCAGCGTGAGGCGGCGCTACTCCATGGTGCTCAACAAGTTCATGGTCCTCGGCGGACCTCCTGCTTGCAGTACTCGTGCTCCCCGAGCTCAAGGCTGGCCTTGTGGTCGCCAGAGCGATCTGCGAGACATCCTCATGAACTTTCGCGCCTGGAGGAAACCGGCGAGGGCGATCTTTGGTGGAGGCCAGCGGCGTTAGGGACCGGGACGACCCAAGAACGACACCAATGCCGGCGCCGGCGAGAGGGGGGGGCACGATGAAGGGATGAGGGGCGCGTTCTCGCTATGGGGAGGGGAGCCAGCGCTTCCGCACCGACCTTGTTGTGCACGCCTCTTCGCATTTCTTGATTTCTTATGCTTGCTGTTCACGGCGCCGCCTTCCGCCGGGCCGGCTCCGCCGGATCCGACGCTCTTCCTCTTCCTTGCTTGCCTCGGCGCACGGTCCCACCGCCGTCCCTCGTGGTTGGCTCTTTCTTGCTTGCCTCGGCCCATGATCATTTGGTCCTCCCTTGGATCTAGCTATGGCGCTCACAGCGAATAAACGCCCTAGGGGCGACAAGCTGGGTGGCGATCGGGGTCTTTGGTGAAGCTGCAGCTCCACCTTCATGCGTTCAAGACAAAGAATGGTGCAGATCGGATCTGCTGCTCCATGTCCAATTACTCCTCTCGTAATTATATGATTGGATTAGATGTATTCCTGCCAGAGATGAAACGTTCTTATCTTCTCTACACACATGCTTAGTTTATCTAAGATACAATGTTTTGTTGATTCATGATCACTATTTGGATGCTCTATTCTGCCTTGTCCATGCCTAGAAGTAGCCTGGTACCGGGTCTAAGCTGGAAGGTGATTCGAGCTGATGATATGTTTTTGTGGGATGGCTTAAATTTTGCCTCTGACCAATAGGTTTATCTGGGTAATTTGAGTATTTGCTTATCCTCAATAATGTTTGTCTATATTTGCTTGTTTCTTTTATGTTCCATGTTATTGATTCCTCAAAAAAAGTTTGCATAAGATGGTACAACACTTTAAAGTCCCAATGGGAAATGTTGTCATTCAGTTCAATATCTTTTCAGGTTTGTTGCCTGTTTTCTTTACATATATAGTTTTATATGGTTATCTGGTCAGTTTGATGACTCGAGTGCTTACAATTCGCATCTGAATTTCAGCTCCCCCAGCTGATGGTGTCTGGGATGCAGCAGCCGCCCCTCCTGCAGCAGCCCCTAGATGGGAACAAGGCGCCGCCCCTACTGCGGCACCCACTCCTAACTGGGAGTTGAGAAAGGTGAAACCGGGATTCGATGAGCTGAAGGCTGCGTTAGAATTCGTTGGTAGACACCCTTTGAGTAGCTCAAATTCTTTACAATATGAGTCAAATGGAAATCAATTTTTTGTTGTTGACTCTGCTCAGACAGCGAGCGAACCGCCAAAATCGTTTCTAACAGGTTCCAGCTGCTGTGCTATTATCTCAGTGTCCAAAAGAGTTTGATGGAAATCCAGCGTTGCTGCGGTTCCCTGAAGTTGTGAGGCTATTCCATGAATTTAGCCATGTGGTATTAATATCAACTTTCACTCATAGTCTTACGTGTTCTCTTTTAAAAATCTTATAAGCTTTGACATGTTAGTTGCCCATTCATATGCTTGACTGCCAATTCGCTTGCAGAACTTCCTGCTGTAGTGTTGTCGGAAGTGCTTCCCTGCGGAGACATTCTCAGATTCTCTACAGATATCCATCACTGAAAGTAAGTATGGTGGTTGTACTCACCGTACTGTTTCCCTCCCCACCCCCTATACTCATGATTTTAGTGCTAGCCAATTTACTAATGTGTTCACAAATACTTCCCATTATTTCAAATTTGTTGTTTTTGTCTTCAGATATAAAGAGAGCGAGCTTGAGCTCTTTCTCTGAATTGTGGAACATAGATCGCCTATTCTATCAGCTGCAGTTCTTAACCATTTCATAAACATGTATATTTTTTTATTTCTATGATTGTGAAATGGTTGTTTTAATGCTATACATGTGAAAAGATGCCTAGCCTGGATGTACTATTGCAGTTTTTTGGGTCATAGTGAGGATTCTGTCCAGTTGTATAATCTCATCTCGGTCTTCTAACAGTTATTTCTAAGTGTGTTCTTTACATGATTTTGTACTAGGTTATTCCGAAGTGTGTTTTTTTGCATGATTTAGAAGTGTGTTTTGATTATCTTCTTTATTATTTTAGGGCTGAACAATGTTGAGTTGTTTTCAGGTAGTTAACTTCAGAGGGAACGTTCAGACACGGTTAAGAAAACACAAGGAAGGGGATGTCCATGCTACGTTATTGGCACTGGCTGGACTAAAGCGGCTGAATATGGTAGAAAATGCAACATCTGTATTATCAGTGGAAGAAATGCTTCCACCAGTTGCCCAAGGTGCTATTGGAATAGCTTGCCGAAGCTGTGATGACAAAATGGTAAGTTGTCCTGTGTATGCTGGTAGATGTAGAAGAAACATAATGCTTGCATGATTCCATATAGAAATCTAGCTCCAGCTTTGCTATCTTTTCTCTATTCAACTTTGCATCCTCCTTTGATTAGGCAATAGGTTCAAGCACCTATATTATGTTCCTAAATAATAACCAAATTAGATGATGCTGTTAAGGCACCACAGATAATTGTTTTATATCTGATTTCTTTTTCATGCCAAACTTTGCATTTCTATTTCCTAGCGCAATCTGCATTTTATTTATTGCTTCTGTGCTTTCAATTTTTTATACTTCTTTGTCCTGACCATGTTGCATGCTGTGGGTTTCCAAAAGCATTTATCTTTGAAACTACGACCTACAGCAGTCCTAGAATATTTCTAATTTCTGATTGCACATTTCTATTTTGTCTACAATGTACATGAATGTCCTATGCAGCTATTTGGAGCATGTGAACCACTTGCCTAGGTTCATGGTTTTTTAACACTCTAACCAAAGATGATGCGAGCACTCATTCTTTGCCCTTTTTGTAGATGGAGTATCTGCCCTCGTTGAACCATGAAGATACCAGATTAGCTATTGCATGCGAAAGAGAATTCTTGGCAGTCCTTGATGGTAACTGCCGAACTCCAATTGCAGCCTATGCTTACCGTGATAAGGATGGGAATTGCGCATTCCGAGGTCTATTGGCTTCACCAGATGAATCTAAAGGTATCCTTCTTGATATCCAATAAAAAAACTCTTCAATTATTTTTATTGTATTTTATCATTGAATGAAAACACTGTCACTTCTATGGTTCTGCTTCTACAATGTCTGAGGCAACAAGAAATGGACCATACTCTTTTGACGACATGGTTGCAATGGGCAAAGATGTTGGTCATGAGCTGAAGGCAAAGGCTGGCCCTGGCTTTTTTTGATAGCTTGCAATGAAGAGAATGAACCACCATGCGCAATTTCAGTTGCCACTCTTTTGGATAAAAAATTGAAGCCATCTCAAGGGAGAGTGTTGATAGGTTAAACAATACTTGTTGTACCAGGAAATGATGGGAGCTTCAATTCGGCCTGCACACTAACCAAGAATATAGTCTACAAAGAAGTTCTCACCTCATAGATGTGTTGTGTAATAATATGCTACATCACTTTGTTGTTTTTATTCATGTTATATTCGATACAAAACAATCTAATATTTTTTGTAATCATATTTTTGAGCAGTTTATTCTTTTAGATTTCTGCCATGTATTATTTTTCTACTGTTTTAATTCGTCCGCATAAGCAGTTGTTATATTTGGCTAAGGTATTATTTGTACATCATATTTTTTTTCTTGTTTCATGTTATCGTAATAGCAGGACAACCGTTCAAAATATGAATACCGTTGCAACGCACGGGCACGGTACTAGTATATGTAAAAAATAAGAAGGAGACAAGAATTTTATCCCGTGGTCTCAGAGATTTGCCAATCTCCCCTAACCCATGTTGAGGTGACTTGAAACCCTTTAAGCCAGCTCCAACCGCTTGAGTCTTCCTCGATCACTCGTGGTAGCTCTTTCCCACTCCGGTAGGTGTGCTCTTTGCCTTTACAACAATCGGGCCTTCACACAAACTTTTTTGTGAAGGTCACCGACACCACTTGCCTCCAAGCCATCTAGAAGGCGGCAACCTCCAAGAATAATAAACTTGATGTTGGCTTGAGACTCTTTAGTGCTTCCAAGATGGCTCAACAAATGTAAAGCACTCGAATTTCCTCTCTAAACTCAAAAATGAAGAATTGAATGTGCTTTAGAGTGGAGAGACTAGCTTGGGCTTTAAATGAATTCAATGGAGTCACCAACCAGCCCTCAATATAGGTGAGGGGGTATTTATAACCCATCCACACCTAAACTAGTCGTTACAGTAATTTAATTAGGCAAAGTTGCCAGGCCCGCACTACCGCCCTCTAGGGGCCGGTAGTGCGGCCCATGATGCCAACAGGTAGTTTAGCAATTAATGCACTGACACGTAGCCATTTTCTTGGTAATTCCCTCCAAGCCCGGCACAAACTGCTATGGGGGCCGGAAGTGCCGCTCCTCCATGTCGGCAAAAACACTGTTCTGTCATAAAGGTACAACAGTTGTTAGTGCGGTAGTGCCGCAAGCTCTAGCACACCGGTAGTGCTAGCTGTCATTTTTTCGAGGAACAAACCCACTGTTAAAAGGCTACCGACATTGTTAGTGCGGTAGTGCCGCAAGTGCGGTACTACCGCTCTACCATTCCGATAGTGCCGGCCGAGACTACCTCAAAAGATCATGCCCACTGTTAAATAACTTCCACTATTGTTATTGCGGTAGTGCCGACTAGATCGGCACTACCGCTGTAACCGCCGGTAGTGCCGCATATACAGAGATGGCATGATTTTAAACAGAATTTTGAATGCTTGACTGAACTATTTCGAATTTGAGCCATATTGGTTGCACTTTTTGAGTTCAAGCTACTAATCAAGTCCCCTTTATAGTACGGTATACATCCTAACAACCCGATCTTTCCTTTAACATGAAGATCGGCAAAACGGCTAAAAAATAACTTAAGCTTTTATACCTTGATTGCTTGCACATTCAATGTTTACTGTTCTTTTTCACCCACTTGACGCTCCTATGGTCTTCGAATTATTTTGACCAACCTGCTTTCATTATTCTCATACAAACATCGTTAGTACTTTAACCTTGATTATCATTAATTACCAAAACCTTAACCAAGTAGGGGCCTAGATGCTTTTAGCAAACACCACCTCAGGGTTGATGAACAAAACTAGGTGTTGATTCGTCATGGCTCGCTACACCACTATGAATCACCACATCACTGGGCTTTGGTTCCAAATCGGCATCAACGCTTGGATATTGGAACCGGCAGTGCATGATCAGTAGTAATAGTTAGACTAATTAGAACCGGTAGTGATAGTGTAATTCCAAAAATCACTTGACAAAATCAAAAAATAAATTTATTTCCCTTGGACCAATCAATATTTACTACTATGCACGGTCATGCGTCGCGCATCACAAGTCACGCGATTTTCGCATGAAATACGCGCACGTGCGGTTGCTAGGATTCAAACCTTTGACTTGCAGCTTCATGTAAACACCCCTTACCATCTCACCTAACACACACTTCTCAACTACTATAAGATATATATTCCTTTTATCTCTTCGTATCTGAAAGTTTCAATGATTATTTGGATATTTAAATGACTTCAAATAAAAAAGTTGTCAACTACAAAGTTGTAGATCTCATCGAGAGCTACAATTTTCATATAAATTTTGTCTCCATCCGACTCCGTATGCAAAAGTTATGGTTTTTTCAAAAAATATTATCACTGTCGGATCGATTTCGCACCAGTAGTGATACTATTATCACTGCCGGTTTTTGTTGACAACCGGCAGTGATAATAGTCTCACTGACAGTTCAGATTCCAAATAGGCAGTGATAATATTTAAAAAATCATAACGTTTACATACGGAGTCGATGATTAAAATTTATATATAATGCTTCAATGAGATCTACAACTTTGCAGTTGACAATTTTTTTATTTGAGGTTATTTAGATGTCCAAATAATCGTTGACAACTTTTATCCCTTAATATCCGAAAGTTTCAACGATTATTTGGATGTCTAAATGATCTCAAATAAAAAAGTTGTCAACTACAAAGTTGTAGATCTCATCGAGAGCTGCAATTTTCATATAAATTTTGTCTCCATCCATGTAATGTGGCAGATAATTTTTCTTCCCCATTTCTTTCTCCCTCCCTCTCCTCCTCCTTTTCCCTTCCCCCACCGATAGCTCTCTCTTTTTTATCCAACAGCCGAACCAGCCCCACTTCCTTCGGTTTGCTCCTCCTCCCCTTCCTATTTTTTCTTGGCTGTGCAGCAGAGAGCTCCCACTTTTCCTTCCCTTGCTCGGTGCCCTGGCCAGAGTGCCCCTTCCCTGGCTTGATGCCCCTGGCTGGTGCCTCTTTCCTCCCCTCCTAACCGAAAGCCTCCCCTCAGCAGGACTCCTCCATGGCGCCTCCCCCTCAGCACGTCTCCTCCTTGGCGCCTCCCTCCCTTTGGTGCTACTCCCCTCTTCCTCCTCCTCCATGGGGGGTAAATAAAGGTGAAGCTTGAGCCTGTTCTTGATGTGTTCATGGGGACTACCTAGTTGTTTGAGAGTTCTAGGCACTACTACAGAAAATATTTGTACAGGCGGGTGGTAACCCATCTTCTCAGGCGTTTTTGCACCCGCCCGTATCTGAAGGTCTGTGGAAATCGCTATATTTGCATAGGCGTTTAAGGACCTTTGTAGAATGCATTTATCTGGTAGGGGTAGCATTAAGAAACTGTACAAATAAGCATTTGTGCAAAGCGGGTTCTTAAGCCACCCGCTGTACAAATGCATTTACCTGAGTGACGGCTTAAGAACCCGCCTGCACAAATGCTTATTTGTACAGGCGGTTTCTTAAGCTGCCCGCCTGGATAAGTGCTATTTGTGCAGTCGGGTGGCTTAAGCACCCGCCTGCATAAATAAGCATTTTCATAGGCCCGGACTTAAGCGTCACTTTATCATGATCCAGAGAATCTTTTTTTAATAATTTTATGTTAATTATATTATAATATTAATAAATGCATACATTCTATCAATCACATCACTGTTCAGCACAAATCCATACATAACAATGACAAGGTTATATATACAAAGCACATATAAATCATAATTGCATTATGTATATATATACAAGGTTATATACACAAGGTTATATATACTCCTCTGATATTCTCCTTGTAAAACTCTCCAGGTGCAGTATCCTACGCCATGTACTCCTCTGATATTCTCTATCTAATATAAATTACAGCCCTGTTGTCTTTCAAAAAAAATATATACACAAGGTTATTATATATACATCAGTGTTCACACGGCCCGTCTATCGTCGTCTCCCAATTACAAAGTATAGCATGCTTCGCCACTTCACCTCCCCGGTAAAAGAAACTCCCTCTCTCATGGATGACTTCACGATTTAATGAATCGGCACATGTCCTTTTGCACATTGCAAAGGTCATCATCAGTGAGTGCCAAAGTGGTCTTTGCAATCTTCGCCTGCGATAATAAAGTAGGCAACAAATAGGTTAAACAATAGTGAAATCGAGAATCAGACAATAAATAATCTTGGATCACCAATTTGTATAGGCTTACATCCAGGGGGTTGCTTCATGCCTCCGCTGATCCCGATTTAACTCACAGGCATTAGTATCCACAAAGAACACTTGCACGAGGTTGCTTGTGGCACCTCAAATCAAATAATAATGTATGGAATTAGTGCAGTTGGTAATACCCTTCCTTACTAGTGCAATTATGTTGAAGCATTACAAGTGTCTTCTTACCCATGGGTGGACATAGCAAAGCATCTTATTTGACCCTTCGCAGGATCATGTTGCCCCCCTTTTTTTTTTGCTCGTAATTCTTGAAAGCCCTACTCGAATGTCAACAACAATAAGTAACTATCATATCATAAAACAAATTAGGTTATGTTATGTATGTTTGTGTATATATATTTCTTACGATTTAAGACACGGGTGAATTCATTGTAAGATTCCTGGGTTTACGGATGAGTCAAGGACCATATATCTCTTCCGCTTGGTACAAAGATGAAACAAATGAAGTGATCGCTGCAACGAAAACTTATGTAAGTTTAACGAGTGATTATGGTGCAAACTAAACTTTTAGCAACGATTGACGAATGAGAAGATTACTTAAAATTGTGGGGAGCCATTATGACGTCCTTGTCTTGCATCTGGAGTATTGCTTTTGATATGTA
This sequence comes from Guadua angustifolia, assembly GCA_036346375.1. Lineage (NCBI taxonomy): Eukaryota > Viridiplantae > Streptophyta > Magnoliopsida > Poales > Poaceae > Guadua > Guadua angustifolia. Next base: position 347,847 of record JAYEVE010000861.1, on the reverse strand, counting down.
TAGCCCCACATCTACTTGGCGATCTCGGGTCAGGGACTGTCGCTTTTCTTCTATCTCTATTTCCGTCATCCCCTTATCCTTCAACGCCTTTTCATTGAGTACAGCTCTTAAGCTCGGCTGGCTAATCCGTGCGGGGTCAAGGAACCCGACACATTTTCCCATCTTTTTAGTATCGGTATATTGCATTCTACACAGAAGACAATGGTCAATGCGCCAATTTATATGTTGAATGCTGGGAAACATGACATTTTGGCAAATATCAGATTTTGGCAAAATGCATCTTGTTCGACAGATTTGGCGTGGTTAACTTTACTTAAAAGGAAAAACCACTAAAATCGGCCAACTTACAATTTAGTGAAAATTATATAGATTCTGCCAATTTTTGAATGATCTAACAAGCCATTACTATAAAGAGGAACTCAACTTGGCACTCAACTGCTATACATTTGGGGTTTTCTTTATTATGCTATCGTAATGCAATATAATGATATGTCATGTCATAATTTGTTATATCTGCACTTGCTACTGCAAGAGCCGATATAATTAACAATGTAGGGGTAGGTCAATGTCCAACTTACAGGCACCACATGCTGATCATGTTGATGTCGAGTTTTCCAAAACGGAACATCTGTTGCAAGTGACCAAAATCGATCCAGACATAGCGAGTATCCTCATGCTTGTAGATATCTGGAGGGACGGCGGCTTGATTTCCCTTCACCCCAAGACAAGATGCCCTCAAGTACCAGTCATGGAATCTCTTCAACTCCCATGGTCCTTTGTTGATCTGCTCCATGGGGAGAAATAGCTTGCCATGCTCATAAGTCTCTAGTGAAGGCATGGTCTGTACTCGAGTGGAGTTGGCACTCCTGTTTGACTTGTTGGTACTCCGTTGATTGCAATCTACTTCTTTGTTTTTCTTTGCAACCAACAACATCGCCGAAGATGAGACGCGTTGTGACGGTTGGGCAACGGAGGTGATGCATGCGGTGCACAAGGTGCCGGCGACGGAGATGCGCGCTGTGGTGAAGGCGCCGCTAGCGAAGAAGATGCGCGCTGTGGTGAAGGCGCCGACGGCGGAGAAGATGCGCGCTGTGGTGAAGGCGCTAACGACGGAGAAGATGTGGTTTGTGGTGTAGGCAATTTTGGAAGAGGTAGGACGTCTTGACTTGCTGCTGGCGTCTCTGACCTCTCTTGTATCAATGCAATATCTTCCTTGGGCCATACAATAAATGACCCAATCGCATCTTGGATGGTCTCTCGCCATCGGGGTGCTGAATGGTAGCTTCCACAAGCCAAGGCACGGAACAAGCATGATGTCCACTTGCACCTTTATGTGACCAATCGGGATAGGTTGGTTGTGTATCACGCGTGCGGATATGCCATGCCCTCCGAAGCTCGACGACCAAGCCCCTTGCTCCGGATGTGCATAGAGCTTGCACTTGGTTGCCTCTCGTGATATCATCCACGGGATATCGAGGCGTTGGGATTGGCGCGACTGGCGCTACTCCAGATCGCGGGCGGGCTCGGGTTGTCATCCGACCGCGCTTATAACGCCTTTCGCCTCCTTCTTCACACGCCTTAAAAACTCTTGTTGGGCCATTGTCTTATTGTATTAGCCATGGTCCTCTTATATCTTTGACGCGACTTGTATTGGTCTTGATATTCCGGAACCCATGCTTGAAGCCCACTCGACTTCCGACACCACGAAAAGCGACTGGTGTTCTTGGTTCCCAACGCCGTCGTTAGGTCGTCGTTGTCCCTCGTCTGCACAAAGATCCCTCCGCTTGCTCGTCGCGAGATCTTCAGCAGCTTGGCCAAAACTTCCTGGACCGCAGGGTCCACCGTGCTTTTGCGACCCTTCGTGCTGTTGGGTTGGCAAGCTAGGACCCAATTTCTGCCTCGCTCGCTACAGCTTGTCAATGGGTTCTCTATCCCAGCACGGGCTTCCTCTTCTTCTTTATTCCTCTACTCAACAATCTTAGGGGCATACCCACCTATGCCCAGGTGATGGGGGTACTTGTTCTTCTTCGCGAGGGCACTGTACACCTCGCTCAATGCTATGGCTTCGCTTGTGGTCTTCTACCGGACAAACTCCGCCCATTCACCCACGGTGATTTTTCCATATTTCTGGAATGGTGTCTGCTCCGTCTTCACAAAGTACTTGTTTAGCTCATACCTCCAGTTCCGGAAGCTCTTCCCCAACACGTCCAAGGCATTCTTCTTAGCGATGGCCTCATACTCTGGGGGGAACCTTATGATTTTCTACAGCTCGGTCCACAGGTGCGCCTTTGTCGCGTCGGCCACCTTTGTCTAGTTATCAATCGTGATGGAGACATTGTCCTTGACAAGACAGCCGCAGCTATTTCGAAACTTGGATAGTGCCTCACGAGGTGCTAGGGGCTCTCCTAAAGGACCGACCTCACGATATACCAAGTCCTCGCCAGAACTTGTTCCTACTTCGTTCCCCGTGCTGCTTATGCGAGGTCGTGGTTGTTGCAGCAGAGGAATCCACAGGAACATGCCCGGAGGTATCTTCACTTACCTCTTGAACTACAGCTTGTCGGCGTGATCGCCTTTCGGCCTCTTCATAGAAATAAACACGAGGAATACGCAAACATAAGGAAATGCAATAATGTCCACGCCAAGCTACAAATAAAACAAGCTCACTCTTCTTAATACCTCTTCATTGGGATCGTAGTCAGAGTCGATTTCCCCACGTCGCCGTTCTAGTCGTGGGCATGGAACTGGGCTAGGGCTCTTGTACGATGACGAGGAACCATCGCTGCCCAAGGACAATAATAGGCTCGGTGTTCTTTCCAGCCGCGTGGTCGCATCATCCTTCTTGGCCAAGTCTTGTCGCCTTCCGCATCGCCCTCCTCTTGCAAACAAGCAGATATCACGAGCTCGCAAGGTGCTCCTCTTACGCTACGCCTTCTTGGCGAGCAATTCTTTATCTCCCATCTTACTACAAAACAGATTGCAATGACATCAATTTGAGCCTATTAATATTTACAGTTGTGCCGCGTGGAGGTGGAAGGCCTACGGGTCGTCAACTTCTTTTCTCGGAGAAGAAACAATGACGGTATCTGAGGAATAACTACTTATGATATCTCAAAAGAATTGCTCTATGTTCGGCTCTGTACTCATACTGGAACTTACGAGCAAGAATTGCTCTATCAATCACCATGTACTTTAGACATATCTTCCGAAACTTTTTTTCACAAAGATAACAAGATATAGGGTCCGAGGGTGGACCCTGTTAGTGCGGCAGAGACAACTCCCGGAGACCCCCAAGCCCATGACCCATAGCCTGCTCCTACGGCATCACCGCTAGCCCATCAGTCCGATGGTGACTAGAGTAGACCATTTCAATATCATGACCTCCACGAGCCTGCCAGCGACTCTGTTGTAGAGCGCGAGGCTGATCCAGCTCCGGCTCCGATCTTTGGGCATTCCCAGCCCGAGAACGTACGAACACGTAGTGCTAAGTTGATTTTAGTGGTGTTATCTCTTGTCGGATTTTCATGTAAGGACGAGTTATCTGAATGTTGCGCCACTCGTAGTTGTTCCTTTCGGTGTAATCGATCGATAGCAGCCTTATTCTCTGTGATCGTAGTAATCGCAGAGAAAGTGATTGGCGAGAGACCAAAGCTCTACACATGCTGTCTTGCTAGGTGCTCTCCTCAAGCACGGAGCCGATTCCACGACGGACGATCCGCCCGAGTTAGGATGACGCACCGGATCATCCCCTATGCGTACAACTTTCGCCGTGGGTTACAATGGAACTACAAATCAGGATGATCCGGTATGTGTAAATATATGTATACCGGACCATCCTACCGGCAAAAAGCTTTCGATACAGATTGTCATGAAAGAGTACAAAGTTAAATAAAATTGTCATGAAATGCATCGTTCCAATCTAGGCGAACACAGTGAAATCAAAATACGACATATCAAGCAAGTTAGAGTGCATAACAACCGAAAAGACAAGTGGCGCATTAAGCAAAGAACTACTCGTCCGTGCTTGGACTAGTACCAAAAAGATCGGAGCCAGAGCTGGAGTCTTCCCTATCAGCCTCGCGCCAACACCGTCGGCCAAAGCTCGCCGAGGTTCTCCTCCTAGGACTTTGTAGCTTTAGTCTCCTCATAAGGGGCCTGTGAACCTGTTGGTGAAGGGGTCGGAGCAATCGCTTAGTCACCGGCAAGGGGGTCTGATGGGCCTGTTTGTGCCGTACTGTCAGATTCGGAGGTCAGATCCACAACACCCGTATTATTTAATTATGGCTTAACCGCATGAGAAAAATGATATGATGTGTTACCATGTGTTACTCTTGAAATTGATTAGACTAGTATGAATGGAAATTCTTGGATGTGAGCCTTGGTTGGTATTTATGCATGTACACCATGTTTTGAGCATGGTTTGTGTGTTCATATGTGGTGCTTCTAAATTTAATTGTAGCCTAACAATTTAGATGGATTCTAGTTAAGATTGGGCTTTTAGTAAGGTTGATTTCATTTTAGTAAGTATATTATTCGAGTGATTGGGGATGGCATGAACTTGGTTGAAATGACTAGGTCGGTTTTTAGAGAGGGTGCATATGAGAATCAGTGAGGTTGCCATGTTTTGATCTAAATGCTATATTTGCTATCTTAATGTTTATGATGAAATCTTATAGCAAATGATTATCCTGTTAATGGAGGAATGTCGGCAACCTAAAGGTGAGTATGTGAGTGGTTCTTTTGAGTGTGTTTTCGATTGCATCAGTTGCATTCATGTCCTGCATGAGACATAGGCCAGGTCGGTGAGAAAGTCATAACTAAGCCGGTGAGGTCGGTGAGAAAGTTATGACTAGTCCGGAGCACCACTAGAAAGTCCTACCTCGTAGTCCCATCCACGGAGTTGGATGGGAGTGACTCAGTAAGAGTAGGCCCCTCCACTGGGATGGAAGGGAATAGGTGGGTGTAACACCACCGGGTGTTCCCTCGAGCTATACCGGCATAGGCAAAAAGGATGCATTTGAGCATGGAAGCATGGTTGCATTGCATTGCATTGCATAGTGAATGATAATTGCAGTTCATGAGCTAATGGGAAGTACAGGTTGGGGATTGAGTCGTGGACTCATTCGAAGCCGTCATTGAGGTACGAATGATAGATAAACTGTTTCCTGAGGTTTGGGATTCATTTAATTTGAGTTATGAGGTAGTTGTGGGGTTTGTCGCTGGTTTACAATTATTTTACTTAATGATTTCAACTAAGAATGGCTATGTTATATTATGAAATAATTGTGTTCTTACGTCTTGGGCTTATATGTAAACAAACTGCTTCATTTATTTGTTGATGTCATTTAAGTGTATTGTTACACTATGTCTTGAAGTAATTGTAATTCAGTTGAATTGATACTTTTCATACTTGATGCTCTTGCTGAGTCTAGGACTCACGCTTGTTTGTTTATTGTTTTAGGTACTTTGAAGTCGGCTCGTCGGGATGGGAGTAGTAGCACGCGCGACTTCGGTCACCACCACCTCATTTAATTAATTCAGAAGCCTGGTTGTATCTAAGGCGCTTGTAATGTGTTGTTCATTGTGGCGTAATTTACTAATTGCTGGTTGGTTGTGTGATTGATTATCTAAGGATCTGCTAGAATGTTTCATCCTGGTTATGTGTGATTGATGTATTAACCGCAACTGTTTATTTGTCTGCTGTGTGGATGTCCTCCTTTCTAAGGAGGTCATGCCAAAATTTTGTAAATTTTGGTGGCTTAGTTCTAAGCCGGTTTTAGGATTTTAGGGGTTGATTTCAGTCTTTTTGTAGAGGTGATAGATTTTATGTCTTGTTCGGTAATTCTTCATTCAATTGAACTTGCTTGTGGAGAATTATTGTTTGCTGGTAACCCTTTGGATATGTGTGGGTCCGAGGTGTTACAGTCATTATTTAGGGTTTTGGTAGCATCCGTATGCGCTTTGGCTCGTGGTGTTACAGCTTAATATCGAGCGGCTTGTGTCCGTGGTGTTTGAATGTAGTGAGTAATTCTAGAATGAATTAAAATTTTACTGTGTGAAAGTAGAAACATGGTTTAGGTTGAAGCTTTAAAATGTGGCCCTAGGGCAGTAACCTTAAAACTTCATGTAGAATGGTTAATTACGTTAAAAACTTGACACACGTTGATGCACAGTAGGATTGGGATGGGAAATCGTTGCATTGAGTTGCAATGCTTCTTTTGAGATTGATGTTATGTTAATTCTTGTTGCTATGTTATATGTTGGCCGTGATAAAACTATGACAGTATATTGTTTTGCTATTGAAAGTTGTTGTTTGATTAGCAGGGTCTTTTGGAACTCTTTGTGCCGAAGGGTTCAGCCTCGTCGTGTTGGTCGTGTTAAAGGCCGTGGTTGTCGGTGTGGCAGTTTAGGTCCAGTACCGGAGGACTCATAACCTCGTGTGAGGAGAGTCCTTGTTCTTCTGTCATCAATTGGAGTACGCTATTTGGGTTTTGTCTTCATTTGGTCATCTTGGATTTAAGACAAAGATTAAGGTTTTAGTTTTGCGCCTCTTTGGGATGCTTTGCGGAGAAAGACACTGATTTCTTCTTGTGGTTGTCATTCTCCAAGTTTAAAAAGGGGTTATTGAAGTCGGTGTGAAATCTAAATCGGGTGGATTTGAGGTTTGTGACTTTAAAACAAAAGGGGTATTTGATCTCTCGTTTTTCGTTATTGAGGAAAACGTCTTGGCGACCCTCTTCTTTTGTGGAAACGTTGCGTTTTATCCTTGCTTTGGAGTTCGGTGGTTGTGTGTGTTTAGATGTTGAATTCGAGGACCGGTTTTCAAAATGATGTTTTTGGGGTAAGTGTGAGATGCTTTGCTTTGGTAAAAGCGGGCTGTTTTTCTTTGATTAAGGTGATTGTGTTTGTAAAAGATTTAAGCGATGTTTCTTTTAAAGGTGGAGTTTTCCCCCAATGTGGTTTTTTTAATTTATTTTATTGCATTGGTTTCCAGTTGAGGAAAGTGGATAGCTTGGTTAAGCGAATCGAGAATTTTCTTTGCTCTCTAATGTGAGACAAGAAAATGATGGGTCATGAATTCCAGTGGAGTATAATTCAAATATTATGCTCGTTGATTTGATTCTTTGGGCAAGACCGTCGTAGAAAGAGAACCAAGTGTGAGTTGGTTTCACTGGAGGGTCTAATCTGGATTAGGTGTTGACCGTCATTGGATTTAGGGTGGAGAGTATTGAACGGTGTAGCATGTTTTGGTCCAAATCTCTTGTGGAGAGGATCAATTGATTTCATTGTCCCTTGGTCGTGTGTGATTATTTTGTTGGTGGACTGTTTGGAATCGGTCGACGAATGCCTTGGTCTAAGTGTGTTGGAAACCTCGGTTCCTGGGTTGGAATCAATGTTTCAGTTATGAATTGTTTCTTCGAGTGATTGCCTCGTTGTGCGAGATAGGTGCGAAAAAAGGGTAGAGTATGATTTAGGTACTATGATAGAAATGGGATTTGTGCCCTGATGGGCGATTCGTTTCGATAGTAAGGAATGACCTTGACCCCTTTTGTTCCAAGGGCAGTAGAACTCCCCCAATTAGTTTGCATTTTGTCAAGTTGCGGAATTGGTTTTGAAGGTCGAAAATGAGGATGAAAGAGTAATTATGAAGTAATCGTTTGATGGTTTTTGGAGTATTTTTTATTTCATTGATATATGCCAATCTTTGGTTTTGGCTAAGCTGGTTAGCTTATGTTATGAATAGGGGTTTTGCACTCAAGAGCATATGAAGGGATCGCGCTCTTTTGCGTGCAAACTGAATTATCTTTGGAATCAACATTTAAAGGAAGCAAATAGACATAATGGGTTGTGTTGGAACCTCTTGAGTTAAACACTTAATTGGTAACCCCATTGTAACTAGATTGGATTCAATTGAAAAGTGTGTATGGGTTAGCGAGTGTTTCAAAGGATGAAACTTAGGATCGTTCCATAAGTGATCAGTGGTTATCTGATAGATGTTTTGCTTTGGTAAAGGCTTGCTATTTGCTTTTGCGAAACTGAGTTGCCTCAATAAGTTTCGTGCGGTGTTTCATTTCTAATGGAGTTTTCCCTGAGGTAAAGCTTGGTGCCTTGGTTTTAATGTGTTGGTCTTGGATTGAGTGGTTAAAGGGAATCGAAACTTCCTCTACATTCTAGCATGGAAGGCAAGATGGAATAACTTCGGGTAATTTGGCTATGTTTGTGAGGGAATTGAGTTTTCCTTCCGCTTTGAGAGCTTTTGCTTTAGTGAAAGCGAGTTGGATTGTTTGGTTATTGAAAACTTCTGTCAAATATTTAAGTGGAGTTTCTCTCTTTTAATTGAGTGTTTTCCGATGCGAATTGTATCGCATTGATTTGAGATTTGAGTTTTCCTCTGTGACCTAACTTAGGAAAGAAAAAGAGCGATCTCTGGATATTGTCGAATTCTTTCCAAAGGGAATTGTAGTGCATTGGGTTCAAGTTGATGTAAGCGGTGCAATTGGTTCAAAAGAATTGTACTTCGTTTGTATTCTAGCCTGGGTTGAGAATATAAATATTCATGGCATATTGTTGAGTGTACTAAAGAATTTTGCTTCTGAGCTTGGTTGGTTGAGTGAAAGATTGTGAGGGCGAGACCCTCGTAGGGAAAGAACCGATTGTTGTTTGGTAATCATTTCCGGCCCTAGCTTGGGCTAGGTGTTGAACATTAGTGGTATAAGGGTGGTTATGATGGGGGTTGTTGATGTCTTGGTTCAAACTGTGTTGAGAATATCGTTGGTTGTAAAGAAGGTGATGGTAATTCGATGTAAAGTGTTTGATTGTGAACATGTAATTTAGTTAGTTGTCCCCAGGTGTGGGATGGGCCTGGGAGAAGATGGAATAACAACATATCGTGGTTTGTGGTTGGAAAGGAAAATTATGTCACAAGTGGGTTAATTCCTTCGAGAACATTGGTTGATTTTGAATCTTTGTGAAAAAGGTCAAACAAATGGAAAGGATGGGGTTTTGTGTAATTGATTTCTTTTTTTTAGGGGTTCAAGTTGGGACCCCAGCTGACCGTTCAAATACGAATGGTTAAATGCTTGTTAGGGGAGGTGCCTCGTGATGATTGTGTCGTCTTGAATTTGATGAATCATGATAGAGCGGTAGAAAGAGGAAGTTAGAGATTTGTTGAGTTTAGAAATTAATACCCTCTTTTGATGAGAAGAATAATCGAGTAAAAGGTATAGTGTATTTTAGTGCTAAAGGAAAGTCTAGTCTGAGTTATGTCAGACTAATCCTTGAGAAAATTTTTCTGAGTAAAGTTAAAACTCTTTTATTGATCTTTGGATTTGAGAATTTAGTTCTATCGTTTGCATCCGTTTGAGTTTTTGCGTGGGTGCTTTGAGTTGCAAAGAAGTTTAAGTCCCTTGTGGACTTTGTTTTTGTTTCTGGTGTTCTGGAAATTCGGGATCGAATTCCTTTAATGGGGAGAGAATGTAATGTCGCAGATAATTTTTCTTCCCCATTTCTTTTTCCCTCCCTCTCCTCCTCCTTTTCCCTTCCCCCACCGACAGCTCTCTCTTTTTTTTCCGACAGCCGAACCAGCCCCACTTCCTTCGGTTTGCTTCTCCTCCCCTTCCTGTTTTTTTCTTGGTCAGCAGAGAGCCCCACTTTTCCTCCCTTGCTCGGTGCCTGGCCAGAGTGCCCCTTCCCTGGCTTGATGCCCCTGGCTGGCACCTCTTTCCTCCCCACCTAACCGACGGCCTCCCCTCAGCAGGACTCCTCCATGGCGCCTCCCCCTCAGCAGGTTTCCTCCTTGGCGCCTCCCTCCCTTTGGTGCTGCTCCCCTCTTCCTCCTCCTCCATGGGGGGGTGAGTAAAGGGGAAGCTTGAGCCTGTTCTTGCTGTGTTCATGGGGATTTCCTGGTTGTTTGAGAGTTCTAGGGTTTGGGTTTCGAAGTTTTGGGGAGGGAAATGGAGATTTAGGGTTGGAAGGGAAGAGCTGTTTTCCTGTGTGCTGGGACAGATTCGTGTGCTCTGTTATAACGCGAATTTGAAAATTCTACAAGCGTTTCCTGCGAGTCTGACTGTTGCAAAAGTTGTAGACAATCGAATTACCTTTCAATAGAGACTGAAATCATTAAGTTTTATTCAACCATTTAAAAGTTATGGCTATTTTGCTGAGCTCTACCCAATCGATATCGCGACTGGCAGCATCTGTGTTCATCTGCAGATTAGAGCATCTTAGATGCCGAATTAGACTTTTTAATTGCCTAGAAAATGTTAGGAGTTTTCGAATAGATTGAGAAAATGTATTAGTTTATGTGATTTGGAGTAGTAGAACTCAAGTTATGTCAAATGGAAGTTGCTGTTCAGAAATGAAAATTCTGCTAGAAGTTCAGAGTTTGGTTTGTAGTCCAGAGTGTAGTTTGAAAACTTTAACTTCAGATGCTGAACAAATGGCTTTGAGATAATCTTCGGTTATCCTCTTGTGATCGTTTAGAGTCTAAGAACGCGAATTTTGGTCTAGCCATTTAGAAGTTACGCTTTTTTAATCGCCTGCTATCCCAGATCGAAATTTTGGGGCTGTCTTTGGGCTGATTTGGGTTTAGGGCGTGGTTGCCTCTATGAGGTTGAGCTTGTATAGTTTTGAGTTGTGTTTGTGAATGTGGTTCCTTTTCAGGTGGAGTAGCCTCGGGTGCGGCTTCTTCGTCTCGCCACCCCCTCCTCGCGGTTGAGGCAAGTATATTGTGAGGTGGATTGTTTGGTAGCGTAAGAGTTATATTTAATTATGGCTTAACCGCATGAGTAAAATGATATGATGTGTTACCATGTCTTACTCTTGAAATTGATTAGAATAGTATGAATGGAAATTCTTGGATGTGATCCTTGGTTGGTATTTATGCATGTACACCATGTTTTGAGCATGGTTTGTGTGTTCATATGTGGTGCTTCTAAATTTAATTGTAGCCTAACAATTTAGATGGATTCTAGTTAAGATTGGGCTTTTAGTAAGGTTGATTTCTGTAACGTCCCAAAATTTGGCCTAATTTAAATTTTTGGGAGTTATTTGGTTTTTGTGAATTTTTGGGATATAATTGAAATTAATTGAGTTTAAAATAAATTTATCTTTCTATGGAATAATTAGATATCAAAAAAGGTAATTATCAAAAATAAATAAAAATATTTTATTTAAGCTCTACATGCCCTAAAATATTTCTAGAATTTTTTGGGTATTTTTAGTGCCCTAAATAATTACTTTGATTTTCTAGAATTATTTTAATTGTTAAAACCAGAAAAATTGCTTGCTATAGTATTGGGCCGAGCCTAACACTGTGCTCGCGCTGGCCAAACCCTAGCGCCGCGCGCTCTGGGCCGTGCGATTCCGATCGGACGGTCATGGTGGGGCCGCGTCGCTTAATCGCGTGGGTCGTTGGATCTCAGTACTTGAACCGCCAGGATGTTGCCACGTAGCACGGGATGGCCGAACCGTTATTCTTTCGGAGCTGTTGGATTGCGATCGGACGGTGCGGGTTGATCGCGCCGCATCAGGAGGGAGCAACTGCCGCACCGCACCGCCGTTCACTGTCGTACTTTTGCTTCTGCTGTTGAACTTGTGTTACTTGTTATTTATCGCCTGCGTGCTTAATTAATGTAAGGTGACCATAAGGTCATGTAACCTCGGTTATATTTATGCTTGAAGTACTTTATTATTAATTCATTGTATGATTGTGGTACTTCAACACTGTTTCATCCTGTGTGTACTAGCGTGATCTTGAACTAGTCTGAGAATACACAGAGGGTCCGGATCTATGATTCGGGTCCCGATAGAGTTGGTATCAGAGCCATACTTGATGTAGGACTTAACCCCGTTAGACGGCCGTTCTAGAAAGGATGAAAATTAATTTCTAAAGAATAAAATTTGGGCAAGAATAATCAATGAAATCTTGACTTATCCCTTCTTCCTTCATACCTATGCTGTATTTTGCTACTACTTTTGTGTTCTTTTAAAATTTTAGTACTGACGAGTTGATTTGGCAGATAAGGAGGGTTCACTCCTTGGCGGCGAAGGCCACGGTGGAGTGCAATGAGCTTTGGAGGATGCTCCAGGTGCTTGGAGGTTTTGACCGCCCTCTCTACCGATCCCGCACCTGGGTGGTCAACGGCGTCAACCGCGGCTGGGAGACTACCTTTACCTTGTACGCGCGAGAGAACGCGTGTGCCAGCCGTCCGCTCCACCTCTCGGTGAGGCGGGCCAACTACGTAGCAGGCATACAGGAGTGTGCCCGGCTAGCGCTACGTAGGGTTAGCAGGACTCTGACTTGGTGTGGGACACTGCTTCGTGTGCACCAAGACGTTAGTGGACCCTCCAAGCACGCTTGGAGCTGGAGGACGACGCTGCCGTCGTACACTTGGGCTGGTTCGCCGCGGCTCAAGAGGAGGTCAAGGACGCTACTACTGTGGAGCAGCAGGCTGTGTACCATACCTTGGAGGAGACCGAGGTGGCCCTACGAGAGACCAGGATGCACGCGGTGCAGAAGATCACCGATCTAGAGGAGGCCCTCTACGGTCACGGGGAGCCTGAGGCCGTCATGGAGCTTAACGACGAGGACGAGGAGGAGCCAGAGGAGCAGGAGCCAGAGCCCACGCCAGAGGATCAACAGCCAGTGGAGCCCCCAGCAGCACCAGTGGGAGGGCATGGGGATCAGTTTGCCCCAATGCTAGCTCACCTGCCAGTGTACGTGATAGGCGAGCCGCAGCCAGGATGGCTGGATGACTGAGTTCGTTGGGTCGGGTAGCTATTGGGATTTTTGCGTTGAGACTCAATTGTTTCTAGCCGCTTCTTTAAAATTCAAACTTAGTTGCGCCATGCTATTGTAATGAACTATTTGGTTTGATGCTGTGATTGCTGGTATGGTTGCAAGGCCCTTAGGCCCTTGTAAGCGACCATACCTATTTATTATCTTTGAATGGATGTTAAGGATTTAAGTTACACCTATTTCCCCATATAAGTTCTTCTACTTGCCTATTCCTTCCCTCTCATCTCTAAACCGTCGAACAATCAGCAGATGGTGAACACTCAGAATAATCGGGCCGGAGGCGATGGTTCACATCAAGGAGGCGATTAGAGCAATACACCACCACCACAAGACGGCACGCTGGTTGACATGAATCTGGGAGCTTTTCTCAGAAGACAAACGCAGATTAATCACAGACTATGATGGCAACCTGTACAACAAATCAACACCCAAGCGATCGCCAACAACCAAGCTATTAACAATGGGCCACGTCCTACCGAGATTGTCCGAAGTTTATGAGGACACGTCCCTACTTTCTCGAGCAATGCTAGCCCGTTAGAGGCGGATGGTAGTTGAGGACCATCGAGAGGAAATCGCATATAACACAAGTGAGAAATGAGAGGTGCTTTATGCCTCTCATCGCCTAGAAGGAACGGCGGTGAGTGGTGGGAAAACTCACACATCGCAGAAAACCCACAGAAATCACACGAAGAATTCACCATAGCCTTTCGTCAATACCACGCACGAAGGTATTATGGGCCGAAAAAGGAAGAGTTTAGAGCGCTGAAGCAAGGAGGCCAGACAGTGGCCGAATATTTGAATAAATTCACTCAACTTGCACGATACGCCCCAGAGGACGTAGCAACAGACAAGGCCAGACAGTCCCATCTCATGAAGGGACTCAACACTGGATTGCAGGTGGGGTTGATTACCCACACCTTTCCCGATTTTTAAGAGCTGGTTAATAAGGCGCTCATACTGGAAGACAAGCGCAAGGAGCTAGACGATAATCGCAAACGCCGCATGGCCCAGCAGGGAGGACGTCAAGGTCATCAGAAACCAAGGTTGATACCTCAACAATTCTCCAGATTTCAGCAGGGAAGCAATTGTCGACACCGCCACCGATCTGCGAGACCAAGATGACAAACCCCGGACTCGGCCAGATCGTTAATCGAGCGGAGGAACCAACAGATGTCAGGAAGAGGCTGCTACCATTGCAATGAGACTGGGCATTTCGCCAATGTGTGCCCAAAGAAGGGAGGGGTGACACCAGTGTGTTTTAACTTAGGAAACACGCCAGCTAAAACTCCTGCCCAGGGAGGGAGCCGAGGATCTACCCAAGCTGGAGCCACACCGCAAGCATTGATGCGAGGCAAGATTAATCACATCTCCGCAGACGAAGTCCAGAATGCCATTGACGTCGTGCTCGGTAAGTTCCTTGTCAACTCAGTGCTAGCTACAGTGTTATTCGATTCCAGAGCGTCACATTCGTTCGTTTCTCGAGATTTTGCTATGACAAATGATCTGGATATTGTTAACCTTAAAAGTACACTTCTAGTCCAATCCCCTGGATCAGAACTCCGCTCTAAGATTGGATGTTCTAGGGTTAAGCTATTAATAAAAGGGGTAGAGTTCCTAGCGAACCTTATTATACTAGATACCCAAACCCTGGATGTTATCCTAGGAATGGATTGGTTGACTAAGCATAAGGCTGTATTAGACTGCGGGCGAAGAGTTGTGTCTATTGAGAGCCCTGATGGTAGAAAAATGGAATTTCAAGCAATGGCGGTTCGAGAAGGGCGGATGTTAGTAAACAATGGAGACCGTCGAGATAAGAGATGTACCAAGAGCAGTGAGTACTCGGATGTTTTTCCGAGGAACTACCAGAATGCCACGACGAGGACATAGAGTTTGTAATCGATCTAGTACCGAACAGCACCAATAGCAAAAGACCATATCGGATGTCCACGAAGAGCTAGTTGAGATGAAGAAAGCAGATTGAAGAGTTATTGGAAAAAGGATTCATCGGTAAGAGCTCGTCACCATGGGGAGCGCCGGTTACATTAGATTAAGAAGAAGGATGGGAGCTTTTGATGTGTGTGGATTATCGTGCGCTTAACGAAGTGATGATAAAGAATAAATACCCGTTACCCCGGATAGATGATCTTTTTGATCAATTAAGAGGAGCATGAGTATTCTCCAAGATCGACCTTAGGTCGGGATACCACCAGTTGAAAATCAAGACAGAGGACATACCCAAGACTGCATTTTCTTCAAGATATGGACACTACGAGTTCATCGTTATGTTCTTCGGACTGACAAATGCACCTGCCTACTTTATGAACTTGATGAATAAAGTATTCATGGAATATTTAGATAAATTGTGGTCGTGTTCATAGGCGATATTACGGTTTACTCAAGGGCGGATGAAGAACCGCCCAACATTTGAGATTAGTGTTAGAAAAGTTAAGGAGCAACAACTATACACAAAATTCAAGAATCGACTTACGGAAGAGCAAGGTAGAATTCTAGGCACGCGTAATGACCGCCAAAGGAAATTGCAGTGGACCCAAGCAAGGTTGAGACGATCTTGCATTGGGAACCGCCAAGACGGTTCTGTGATTCGAGTTTTCTTGGGATGGTGGGTATTACCCGATTTATAGAAGGGTTTTCGACAATTGACGAACCAATTCGCAATTGCTAAAGAAAGAGAAGAAATTTGTGTGGACACCAGATTGTGAGAAAAGCTTTCAAGAATTGAAGAAATGACTGACATCAGCACCGGTGTTAGTGCAACCAGATGTGCACCAAGGCTTTGATATATATTGTGATGCATCACAGCAAGGGCTTGGATGCGTGTTAATGTAGAATGGAAAGGTAGTGTCTTACGCATCAAGGCAATTAAGGCCGCATGAAGGGAATTACCCGATGCATGATCTAGAAGTAGCAGTCGTAGTGCATGCCCTGAAGATATGGTGTCACTATCTTATTGGTAACAGGTGTGAGGTGTATACAGACCATAAAAACCTTAAATACATTTTCACCCAATCTGACCTGAACATGAGGCAAAGAAGGTGGTTAGAACTGATCAAGGATTACAACATAGGTATCCATTATCATCCCGGCAAGGCCAATGTAGTGGCTGATGCCTTAAGTCGGAAAAGTCATGGTCTAAATATGATAGTGGGAGAAAGCCAGGGAGAGTTGTGCAAGGACCTTCAGAGGTTGAAATTGGAAGTTGTCCCGGAAGGATTTGTAGCCACCTTAGAGGTGAAGCCTATCTTGGAAGACCAGATTAGAGAAGGTCAGAAGAATGATGAGAAGATTGAGTGAATCAAAGCCAAAATGGAGGAAGGCCAAGCAAAGGAATTTAAGTTAGACGAACAAGGCACGTTGTGGATGAAAGAGCGCATTTGTGTACCTAACAAAAAGGAGTTAAAGCACTTAATACTAGAGGAAGCTCACGACTCCAAGTATTCGATTCACCCAAGAAGTGCAAAAATGTACCAAGATTTAAAAGAGAGGTTCTGGTGGCCAAATATGAAGAGAGAGGTTGCTGAGCACGTAGCACTATGTGATGTATGCCAGCGAGTCAAGGCTATGCATCGTGACCCGGCCAGCCGCAACCATTAAAAATACCAGAGTGGAAATGGGAGGAAATCGGTATGGATTTTATCACCGGATTGCCAAGGACGCAAGGAGGTTATGACTCCATGTGGGTTATCGTGGATCGTTTGACGAAGGTCACGCACTTCATCCCGATAAAGACAACCTACTCAGGAGATAAGTTAGCAGAGCTATACATGGCAAGAATCGTCTGCTTGCATGGAGTGCCAAAGAAGATAGTATCGGACAGAGGTACCCAATTTACCTCAAGATTTTGAGATAAATTGCATACAGCAATGGGAACCCGCTTGAACTTTAGTACAGCGTATCATCCGCAAACAGACGGGCAGACAGAAAGAGTCAATCAGATATTGGAAAATATGTTGAGAGCCTGTGCGTTGGCATATACAACGTCTTGGGATAAATGTTTACCATATGCAGAATTTAGTTACAACAATAGCTATCAGGCTAGTCTTCGGATGTCACCTTTCGAAGCATTGTATGGTCGACCTTGTAGGATGCCGTTAAATTGGAATGAGATTGGTGAGCGTCATGTCTTCGGACCAGACATACTCCAAGAAGCCGAAGAGCAAATAGCACTGATAAGGGAAAGGTTGAAAATCGCGCAGTCGAGGCAAAAGAGTTATGCGGACAATCGCCGCAGGGATTTGAGCTTCGAGCCTGAAGATTATGTGTATCTCAGAGTTACGCCTCATAAGGGAGTATAGAGGTTTCACAAAAAGGGGAAACTTGCACCGCGATATGTGGGGCCGTTCAAGATCCTAAGCCGCAGGGGAGAGGTCGCATATCAACTGGAGTTACCGCAGTCATTAGCAGGAGTACACAATGTCTTTCATATATCGCAACTCAAGAAGTCTCTCCGAGTGCCTGAAGAGCAAACGTCACTAGAAGAAGTTGAACTACAAGAAGACTTGACCTATAAAGAGCAACCGATAAAAATTCTGGATACAGTGGATCGGAAAACATGGAGCAAGATAACCCGTTTTTGCAGAGTTCAGTGGAGCAACCACACAGAAAGTGAAGCCACCTGGGAACGAGAGGAAGATTTGAGAAAGGAATTCATGAACCTATTTTTTAATTAAGCTTCAAATCTCGGGGACGAGATTCTGTTAAGGGGGGTAGGTTTGTAACGTCCCAAAATTTGGCCTAATTTAAATTTTTGGGAGTTATTTTGTTTTTGTGAATTTTTGGGATTTAATTGAAATTAATTTGAGTTATTTATTTTTGATAATTACCTTTTCTAATATCTAATTATTCCAGAGAAAGGTTTGTAACGTCCCAAAATTTGGCCTAATTTAAATTTTTGGGAGTTATTTGGTTTTTGTGAATTTTTGGGATTTAATTGAAATTAATTGAGTTTAAATTAAATTTATCTTTCTCTAGAATAATTAGATATCAGAAAAGGTAATTATCAAAAATAAATAAAAATATTTTATTTAAGCTCTAAATGCCTAAAATATTTTCTAGAATTTTTTGGGTATTTTTAGTGCCCTAAATAATTACTTTGATTTTCTAGGATTATTTTAATTGTTAAAACCTAAAAATTGCTTGCTCTGATGTGGCGAGCCCAACACGTGTGCTCATGCCAGCAAACCCTAGTGCCTGGCGCTTCGGGCGTCTGATTCGATCGGACGGTCATGAGTGAAGCCGCGTCGCTTAATCGCGTGGGCCGTTGGATCTCGATGCTTGAACCGCCAGGATGTTGCCACGTAGCGCGGGATGGCCAAACCGTTATTCTTTCAGAGCCGTTGGATTGCGATCGGACGGTGCGGGTTGATCGCGCCGCAATGGAGAACAAGCTAACGCCGCCATCGCCCGTTAATGCCGAAGATATGTCGAGATTTGCACGCATTAAAGCTTGTCCGCGGGAGATATAACCCATTGCACGCAGCTTCCTTCGCTCATTTTGCCCACTCATTCGTTACCTTGCCATACGTCGTAGCATGCGCTAGAGCTTCGCCGAGTAGCATCCTTCCACCGCCTCGGTTTTCCTCGCTTCTAGCAGCCGTCCGTCTTTCTCGCCGCCCAAGACCCATTCAGAACTGCTGTGTCGAGACGCATCGGTGGGCCACTTCTTCACGCTGGAGAAGCTCGGAAACGCCGGTGCCTACTTCATCTTCTCCAGGTCCGGCGACAAGCACCGCCGTCTCTCCTTCGTCGCATCACAGCTCACCTTCGCCGTCAGATTTCCATCCAACGTCTGAGGTATCGCCACGTCTCTCTTCCTGTAGCTCTGGACTCAAGTAGCTTCGGTAGACCTCGGCCGTTAGATTTTAGTCGTACGGTTTTGGTGAGGCCACGTAGTCATAAAGGTTACATTTGAAAATGGCCGTAGGATCTTCATCCAACTGCTCGGTCGTCCCACGTAGGCTAAGCGGCGCGCCGCTTTCGGTAACTTCGCCGTTGGATCTTCATCCAACTGCTTGATGAGTCCACGTAGCTGCGTATGGATCGTTGAAAATGGCGTGAGATCCGTAATCCTACCCGCGCTTTGTAGTGCCACGTAGTCGCTACGGAGCACACGCATGCCAGATACCGACCATTGGATTTAAATCCAACGGCCGAGAAAATATGTGTCCGCGTGAGCCAGCGGTTGCGCGCCGCGTGTCGAGTACTATGCGGACCGTGCACTATTCATTGGGCCCACTTGTCAGAGTGATGACCGCCGGGTGTGCTGACGTCAGCATGACGTCACCCGAGGGCCGACAGGTCAGTGACCGAGCCGACGTGGCTGGTTCCTGTGCTGACACGTGTCAAGCCGAGGGATTTAATCGGATTTCCAGTAGAAAAATAAATGGATTAATTCGGTTTTTTCTTTTATTAGATTTTCCAAAACTTATAAATGCTATAACTTTTGCGTCTTAGCTCCGATTTGAGCGATTCTAGCTCCTAAAAATTTTGAAAAATGTAAACTATTTATTAGTGAATTTTAATTTATTTTTAGAGTTGATCTTGTTATCTATATTGAGTATTCATTGTATGTTCGCTTGAATGCATAGACTCAATTGCCGAAACCGTCGGGAGGATTTCAGAGAACCGTCAGAGAGCAGACCGGGATCAACTACTTTTGAAGGCAAGTCATGCTTTGATCATTTTGTGCGATATTTCAAAATATCGTTGATTTAAATATTGCATGCTATGTTATTTAAAAATACCATTGATTAAATTGGGTATGGTAGCTAATATGCCAATCTTGTTTATGCCACCTTGATTATGTTGTTGTTATGCCCTAAAAACCTTGTCAACCTAAGATGTTAAATTATGTTGGTTGCTATAATAATGCCAACACGGGAGGCTAGACCGTGACAAGTTGCTTAGTATGCTGTATGCGCTGAATGACTTTCAAATTGCAAATGAGAACATGGAACGCATTTTTGAAATAATGCGATAATGTCATGAAATGGAATTGGGGGTAGCAACCTGTGTGGCTCTACTCGTGCAATGAAGTGGGCATTGGCATGTGTTGCATAAATGCAAACCGGGGTGGGAAATGATTTGGACTAGGGCAAGTGGCGAGAAGGCTTCGTGCCAGGTGGGCCTGTGTGGCAATGGGATGTGTTAAAGATTGTAAGGGCTGTGTGCCGAGAATCATAAAATGGATGTCTTGCCCGGGACAGTTAAGGACTTCACCTTGCGATCCTTTGATCTGAGTTACTCGTACAACCACTTGTCTGGAATGGGACAGACCTAGTTTAGTAGGGTTCTGATATCTTTCCTTTGACACCTCGGGGCGACAGTTACACAAAAGTGTAACCGTGTGGGGAGCGCACTGTACTACGACTTGGTACCCATCCAAGCTGTATTTGCCTGTTCTAAACTTTGGCTCTGAGTGAGGGAAGTATTAGAAAGGCAATACTGGAGAGGTTCACAGGCTAACTATTAGTCTTTGAAAGACTTTGTTGCAATCAATCACCTGTGTGGTGAGCGATCAGATCTGTGGGTAAAGTGTACTGACCTCAGTAGAGTGTGTGTTAAATTTATTGAATAGCGCATCCACAAGATTGGACAATACTAGGGATTCTGATCAAGGTTAGATTTTCAAAATAAAATGAAGAATGGGTGGTACATGTGCCAAAGACTAATGAATCAAACTTAGGTCGTGTGCCAAACTCTTGGGAAAAGAATTGAGGAATAAATTATTATAGAAATGGTTTCGCTTTTAATCTAATTAAAATTATCTCATAAAAGAAATCTTTGCTTTATGCAAAATAAGCATTTAAGCCTTTCCTTGGAATAAGCCATGCATGTACTAATAGAACTGCATTGTGCATGACTTGTTGAGTATGTTGTATACTCACCCTTGCTTCAACAACAACCTCAGAAGAAGAAGCGACACCAGCTTGGGAGGAGGAGTTTAACGAAGGTCTGGAGGATTAGGGTTGAGCCTCGTCAGTTGCCTGTGACAGAACGAGGGGTTCACTGTCGTACTTTTGCTTCCGCTATTGAACTTGTGTTACTTGTTATTTATCACCCTGCGTGGCGAATTAATGTAAGGTGACCATAAGGTCATGTAACTCGGTTATATTTATGCTTGAAGTACTTTATTATTAATTCCGCTATGTATGATTGTGGTACTTCAACACTGTTCATCCTGTGTGTACTAGCGTGATCCTGGACTAGTACAGAATACACAGAGGGTCCGGATCTGCAGATTCGGGTCCCGACAATTTCATTTTAGTAAGTATATTGTTTGAGTGATTGGGGATGGCATGAACTTGGTTGAAATGACTAGGTCGGTTTTTAGAGAGGGTGCATATGAGAATCAGTGAGGTTGCCATGTTTTGATCTAAATGCTATATTTGCTATCTTAATGTTTATGATGAAATCTTATAGCAAATGATTATCCTATTAATGGAGGAATGTCGGCAACCTAAAGGTGAGTATGTGAGTGGTTCTTTTGAGTGTGTTTTCGATTGCATCAGTTGCATTCATGTCCCGCATGAGACATAGGCCAGGTCGGTGAGAAAGTCATAACTAATCCAGTGAGGTCGGTGAGAAAGTTATGACTAGTCCGGAGCGCCACTAGAAAGTCCTACCTCGTAGTCCCATCCACAGAGTTGGATGGGAGCGAGTCAGTAAGAGTAGGCCCCTCCACAGGGAAGGAAGGGAATAGGAGGGTGTAACACCGACGGGTGTTCCTTTGAGCTATACCGGTATAGGCAAAAATGATGCATTTAAGCAAGGAAGCATGGTTGCATTGCATTGCATAGTGAATGATAATTGTAGTTCATGAGCTGATGGCAAGTACAGGTTGGGGATTGAGTCGTGGACTCATCCGAAGCCGTCGATTGAGGTATGAAAGATAGATAAACTGTTTCCTGAGGTTTGGGATTCATTTAATCTGAGTTATGAGGTAGTTGTGGGGTTTGTAGCTGGTTTACAGTTATTTTACTTAATGATTTCAACTAAGAATGGCTATGTTATATTATGAAGTAATTGTGTTCTTACGTCTTGGGCTTATATGTAAACAAACTGCTTCATTTATTTGTTCATGTCATTTAAGTGTATTGTTACACTATGTCTTGAAGTAATTGTAATTCAGTTGAATTGATACTTTTCATACTTGATGCTCTTGCTGAGTCTAGGATTCACGCTTGTTTGTTTATTGTTTTAGGTACTTTGAAGCTGGCTCACCTGGACGGGAGTAGTAGCATGTGCACGACTTCGGTCACCACCACTGCCTGGTTGTTTCTAAGGTAGTTGTAATGTGTTGTTCGTTGTGGCGTAATTTACTAATTGCCGGTTGGTTGTGTGATTAATTATCTAAGGATCTGCTAGAATGTTTCATCCTGATTATGTGTTATTGATATATTAACCGCAACTGTTTATTTGTCTGCTGAGTGGATGTCCTCCTTTCTAGGGAGGTCATGCCAAAATTTGGTAAATTTTGGTGGCTTAGTTTCTAAGCCGGTTTTAGGATTTTAGGGGTTTATTTCGGTCTTTTCGTAGAGGTGATAGATTTTATGTCTTGTTCGGTAATTCGTCATTCAATTGAACTTGCTTGTGGAGAATTATTGTTTGCTTGAACCCTCTGGATATGTGTGGGTCCGAGGTGTTACAGTCGTTATTTAGGGTTTTGGTAGCATCCGTGGTGCGTTTGGCTCTGGGGTGTTACAATCCGACTCTGTATGCAAAAGTTATAATTTTTTCAAAAAATGTTATCACTGTCGGTTCGATTCCGAACCGGCAGTTATACTATTATCACTGCCGGTTCTTGTTGAGAACCGGTCAGGCACTGATAATATTTTTAAAAAATCATAACTTTTGCATATAGAGTCGGATGGAGACAAAATTTATATGAAAATTGTAGCTCTTAATGAGATCTACAACTTTGTAGTTGACAACATTTTTATTTGAGGTCATTTAGCTGTCCGAATAATCGTTGACATCTTTTATCCCTTCATATCCAAAAGTTTCAATAATTATTTGGACATATAAATGACTTTAAATAAAAAAGTGGTCAACTACAAAGTTGTAGATCTCATCGAGGTCTACAATTTTCATATAAATTTTGTCTCCATCCGACCCCGTATGAAAAAGTTATGATATTTTCAAAAAATGTTATCACTACCGGTTCGATTTCGAACCGGCAGTGATAATAACTTATCGCTGACGGTTCTTCTAAAGAACCGGTAGTAATAGTATCATTGCCGATTTAGCTTATGAACCGGCAGTAAAAGTATTATCACTGCCAGTTCTAGCCGAATTGACAGTGATATACCGGTAAGAAAGAGGTTTTTTGTAGTAGTGCTATCTCATTGCCTTGCAACTCGTGTTGAACGTTAGAAAGTATGATGCGAAATCCTATGAAAGTCACCAGGTGTATGATGCGTTACTCATAGTGTCCAACATCGTAAAGTAAAAATATTGATGGCTATCATTTGGTACATACGGAACAGATCCTCAAAACTGACTTGGAATGTCCCATGCTCGTCGCGGTGGAAATATCCCTTTCTACACCTCACAGTGAAGTCAAGTCGACGCTCTTCCTCTTTGACCCTATCAATGTGTCATCCATAGAGCATGGGAGTAAACTTGCCTAAATCATTCAATAGGCTGGATGCAATCAGGGTTTTCCATGTATGTAGGACTTAAAATCATGAGGGATCTTCTTATTGTTTGCCAACTTTCCTTTCTGCGCAGAAGAAATCTTCGAGGTCGGGGCAAGGGGCTTTGCATGTGTTCGAGGGCGCGTTGTGGCCTCTGTTAGCTTTGACTTCTTTGAAGGAGTCATCGAGGCCTCCTATGGTTTAGTGGCTATCGTGCTAGTCCTTTTACGTGCGAGCTCTGCACTCTCGTGGGAAGCGAGGAGGCGAGGAGTAAGCGCAGTGTGGTAGGAACATCTGGCTTCGTGCATATGTAACTTATTGAAATACTACTATAAGAGTAGATAAGATGTGGGGGATTTTTACCTTGACCAGTATGACACCCGTCGTGGGCCACTTGATGAACGACATGCGTGCTTGCCCGAGAGTGGTGATATCTTTGTTGGGGAAAGTACATCACATGTGATACGAAGTCTCTTCGTGGACGTAGTCCATCTGCACCATCATATAGCCCTTCCCCAAGGGCTGACCACGCACAGTGTTGGTCTCCTTGCATGGAAATGCAACCCCGTGTGCAATCTCGATAGGAAATCCGTCCTCCGTCAGGGTGAGCTGGCACTTGGCAGGCGCCTGCAAGAAGTGCACAACTTGAGGAAAAACATTGTGAGAGTTACACTCATAGCTTTAAGTCAAAAAATTAATTTTTACATTTAGCTGGGGACCAGTGTCATCATTTTTGGAACCATAGCTGCTGGGTCGGGGCACAGACATCTCTACGGGAGGCGAGGGCATCTGGCTCTGACTCTGGGAGATTATCACCATCATCTCAGCCGTCAGGCACTCCTCATGTGCCATCATCTCCCCCTCATCTCCTCCTTGATCTCCTCCCTCAGATGCTCCCTAAGTGTGTCCTTGAGGCACTCCGCACTTGCCTTCCATGATCTTGATCTGGCACTCGCAGTGTCATCTTGGAAGTAGGACTTCTCTGTATGCCCCGCCCCTGCGGCAAGCACCCGACCCTTATGGTTAGGCTTTTTGATCCTGCGCACTTACGGGATGTCATTCGTCCCTTGGCTCTGAAAGGTCCCCTGCTCTTTTCGTTGGCTTATCTCTTCCTGCAATAAGCGAGTACAGATTAGATCTGAAATACATGTTGGGTCTACTACAACATACTAAGTTAGATGTAATACGATGGTGGAGACGACATGCGCGGTTGCAGGGTTTGCTTCTACATGCTGCCCGTCGACGGTTTTCTTTGTCCTTGTTAATACCCAGAAGCGTGCACGCTCCTCACGTATGTGGGAGTAAGGCATCACAGTCTCAGAGTTCGCACACTCCTCAGCTAGTCGCGCCCACTCTACCTTCTTCCCTTCATAGCCATTAGTACCGAGGTGGTGTGGGTGCATGTTATGCACTGGATAGCGGTGTTCCTCTCTCTCAGCTGCTCTGCCAAACATCAGGAGTCACGAATGGATACCTCTTAAATGATGTACGGCCTTTCGTCATGTACTCACTGTGCATGAGGACTCTGAAGTGCCTCAAGGCCACACCCGTCCTCTTCATAGCGTACCGCCTTGTGTTGTGTTCATCTTCCCCCTCTATCACTACAGGAATCCGACATTTTTTCGTCGGCCAGCAACCGACGATAACAAGGGGTTTCCCGACGAAAAGGACTATTTTCGTTGGCTTACCGATGAAAAAAAGCAGACGAAAATAACTCAACATAAAATGAGATGGTTTCGTCGGTCGCTGACAAACATAATATATTTTCGTCGGTCCAGCCTAACTGATGAAAGAAGAAATCCGATGGCTAATAATTTTTCATCAACCATGGTCCAAACCGACTAAAATACTGCTCAACCATACTGGGAAGATGCCCAGTATTTTTGTCAGCCTGGGTGTAGCCAACGAAAATACTGGTCATCTCCCAGTATTTTCGTTGGCCTGAGCGTTTTGGCCGACGAAAATACTGGGGAGATGCCCAGTATTTTCGTCGGTCTAGGGTGGGTCCGATGAAAATACTGGGCATCTTCCAGTATTTTCGTTGGCCTGGATGTAGCCGACGAAAATACTGGGCATCTCCCCAATATTTTCATCGGTCGAACACCCAGACTGACGAAAATACTGGGCATCTCCCCAGCATTTTCGTCGGCTACACCCAGGCCGACGAAAATATTGGGAAGATGCCCAGTATTTTCTCAGTTGTCCTTCGCTTTTCTCTGAGGCTCTCTGAACGGTTGTCCTTCGCTACACTACTAGGCTCTCTGAATGAATGTTTGAAAGAGTGCTTCTATCCTCCACTCTATAAAGCCTGTGCGATCCATGTCGTTTTATGAATAAGCAGCGTTTGCATTCACCATTTGACACAGAAACAGGTATAATAACCATTTACAAACACATAGTCAGCAAATGGCATCAACCACCACGAAATATATGTAATAACCATTCAGTAGGAAACAGATGTATTAACCATTCACCATTAGTCACACATAGTCATGAACACAGAGTCAACACATCCAACACAACGCATTCACATCACACAAACTAGATCCAGCACATCACATATATCCATTTCCTACTCAAGTCATATTATAAAAGATCTAACTATCAGGGTTGTTCGAGTTATGTGCACTACCTCCAAACGCGAGGAAACCATCGACATTCGGGGAGCTTTGTGGGCGTCTGAGTTCAAACCACGAGAAAGGACATATATAATTTGATGTTAGTCTTGAATTGCAAATAATTAGAACAAAATGGAAAACTATATGTATGTACTGTCTTTGTGGAGGTGGCGGGGAAGTATGCGAGGATGAAATTGCTAATGCATGCAAGTTGAGCTGAGTCCCCATTTGCGAGGCATTCCTACATAAGCAACATTCCTCATACATTCAGTGTGTCCAACTAAAAATTGTCTAGCTAAACACTTAATCACTAAAATTGAACCTTTCTAACTTGTACAAAGGACTGAAAGTACTCTTGTTGTCTTCTCATGTTTCTCATCTCCTCCTCTGTTAGCTAGGCACTCCTGCTGTGTGCCTTAGTTGATCCCTTGATTACCTTGACTCTTGATGAAACCTTGTCTCTCAAGAGGAGCGAAGCTGCTCCTGTGATGGCTGTGACATTCTTGCTTGGCTCAAAGCAACATCAGAGTCCACAATGCCATTGAACATTGCGTACCTTCAAGACATTAGAAACCAAATGTATTCATTAATTGCAACTAGACACTCACAATCATATCATAATTTCCAACAACTTTTAGAAGGGTGAATGATCTCACCTTCCATGTCTCTTGCCTCCACCGCTTTGGTACAACGCCCCGACATCTAGGTCTTCCCTCCTCCAGTTGTAGTCTGGGCCATGACGTCGAGCCATTTCTTCCCCATATTTCTCCTGCATCACAATGTTATTAATACAACAATTTGAAAAATCAGATTACTTCATAATAGAGTAAACAACTTACAAGCCTCTTAGTCGCTGCCTGGCTGCATAGCTGATCAGACTGTGTAGGATCCCTGCTCATGCTTCCCCAAAGATATGTCTCTATGTAGCTGAGGGCAACGCCACTTTCAGCCTCTTGTAATCGAAAGTTAGTACCATGCATATCAAATCATAATAAAATAATTATACAGACATGCCATGCACTTTGCTAAGCGTAGGTGTCCATCGGCGCCATACCGGTGCAGAACCGGATCACCTGCCTCTCGATTGCCTCTCTTCTTGTTCGACTTGGCAACAAAAGCAGGGGATGCCTAGTATGCACAAAGAGCCTGCCAAGCATCAGGGCAGTTCAGTAACCAGGGGATGGCTACCTGCAGGTACTCATCCTCGCGTAGGTAGATCCTGGATACCCCGAGCTTCTTGTTCATCTTCGCTCGCTTCACCCTCTTGTAGAACATGCAAACCGCATGGATTCTTGCATTGGAGATCATGTCCTACACCACCTTTGCTGTTGCCTTATTGAACACCTTGTGCGCCTTCTCGCGATTAGCAGGGACATCCTCGTCCTGCAAGCGGTACCTCTCAAAGAACAACAATGCTTAAGCCAGCAAAATTCCATCTATATGTATGGACTGTACAGAGGTAAAGAACATACCCAGAAATCGTGCCACACCTCATCAGCAATGGTGCCGTGCCGGACATAAGTAGCCAACCTGTAGTGCTCCCACTTAAGGGCTACTTTACTGCAGATTGATTTCCACCAAGCCCGGGTAGTGGTGGCGGCAGATGGCTCCCGGACGGAGTTAACTTTGCCTATCTTTGGCGGCATCCCTCCCACGCCACGTCATCCCATTGCCTACATTTCATGAAATCAAACCGATTAGTTATACAACAAATTGCATAATAAATTAGCAAAATTAACTTACCAGTCCCCACTAGGGGCGATCAACCTCCGCAACCTATGTTCAACCGCTGGGGGTATGTTGTTACATCCCTGGAACCTGAAAATAGCCAATCATGAGAATGCAAAGTCTAGGCACACTATAACATGCTAACACAAGTACCTGAAGGACTGTGTAGAAGGTGTGTCATCATCATCCTCCTCTGCTTCGTCTCCCTCGTCCCCCTAATCCCCCTCCGCTCTGTCTCCCTCGTCCCCCTCATCCTCTTCACTATCGTCGTCCTCCTCCTGTGCCTCAGAACCAGCTACTGCTGGAGCAACCTCCTCCTATGCCTCCTCCAGACACCTCTCAAACGATCTCTGCCAGCTCCTAGTCAAGGCACTCCCCTGGAAGAGGGAGTCCTGACTCCTACCAGCCTGACTCCTAGAACAAGAGCTGCCGGTGCTCTTGGAGATCGCCTTGTGGGCATGCTTGAAAAAAGACTTCATCTGCAAAAATTTAAAATAGAGTTAGATTGCGCATTTAGAAAAGCAAGGTAGTAACAATATGAAAATATAAAAAATAGGAAGCTATATACCAATAATATGTACGTATCAAAACTCGTCGACATCTCGAGGTTCATCGGTGAATCATTGTACAGGAACATGTTTTCTCCAAGGCCGTCGAATTCTTATAGCACGTCATTATCATTTCTTTGTTGGATTAGGCTAAACTATTAGGTCTGTGGCATCAGTGGCTATTCCGTCAAGCTCAACCCCATCGGTAACCCGAAAAGATCTTGGCAGACCTTCTTCCTGATATGCATCAATGTCTTTGGTTGTCCATGGCCTTTGTTGGCGTGTCGGCATCGCTGGACGATATAACCATTCACGGGGATTAACTTTATAAGCAACCCACCAAGCACTGAAGCTAGGGCACGCATATGACAAGTAGTACACCTGCTCCACCTGGTGAGAAAGCACAAATTTGTCAAAACCTTCAAGCCGTGATGGGTGCTTGACCTCCACCATGCCAAATTCGTTCTCACGTGTGCCATTGTTGGGATCAAACCAATCACATTCAAAGAAAACTACTCTCAGATCTTTGGAACCCTCGAACTTGAACTCAACTATGTTTTGAATAATGCCATAGTGGTTAATTTCACACCCACGTGCATCGCATGCCTTGAATTCTGACTCCATTTGTTCATTGTGGCATAGCGCAAGCGCTTTTGCTACTTAATTTTGCAGAGCGAAACTAAAACCCATTGACGTCATAACGACTGAAGTTCCTTGCCGTAATGGTTCCGTGTGATAGCTGCTGCAGGTCCTCATGGACGTCGGCATCGGGCATGCGCTGTAGAGGTTAAGGCATGAAAAATTAACACTAGTCTTCGGTTAAAAAAAGACCAAAAGAAAAGTACATGTTTTCGACATCAAGCAACGAAACTAGGGCCGCCATTTAACCCCTCACGGCGTAGTGTGTCCAGTTGTTTGCTCATAGGTCAATGAGTAGATCTCCAATGTTGTTGGTCGAACAATCTGCTTGTCAGCTAGGCTAATGAGAATAGTGTAAAGAATAACTTTTTAAGAACAAAATACAAATCATTACTTCCATGAAATATTTGTCCATTTCTTCAATATTGTAGTACATATATAGCAAAGCCGAGTTCCATTCTGTTGGTGACACCTCATGAGTCGTACTGCCACCGATAGCTTTACCCTTCCACTGAAAAACCGCAAGGTCACTCATAGGTGCTTCTTTAGCAATGTGATACCGCGTTGTACTGGCATTCACACTGCGCTCATCGGTGAAGTACATACTGGAGAGGTTTGATATCTCTTTAAGAGCATATGCCTCAGCGATGCACCCTTCAACTCAAGCCTTGTTGCGTACGGATGCCCTTATCTTTTCAAGCCTCTTTCTGTCCCATACATCCACCTGTACTACACAGGTCCACCAACCTCTGCTTCGTAAGGCAAATGTACCAAGAGATGTTGCATGACGTTCATAAATCTAGGTGGAAATACCTGTTCCATCTTGCATACAAGCAATAGTATTTCTTTCTTTAGCTTTTGTATCATCTTCTTCGTGATTTCTTTAGCACATAACTGCCTGTAGAAAAAAACTAAGCTCTGCTAACATTCTCCACAATTCATCCTTGAAGTAGCCACGAAACATAACAAGGAGAAGTCTTTCCATGATGATGTGGTAATCATGGCTCTTAAGACCATTTAGCTTCCCAGTGCTGACATTCACCGCACGCCTTAGGTTAGCTGCATAACCATCTGGAAATTTGATAGTTTTCATCCACCAGAGCACTTATTTCTTCTCTTGAGGTTTAAGACAATACGGAGCTCGTGGCCTGGCTATTCGTCTTCCTGAATCTTGTACGATCTCAAGTGCTGGCCGATTGCAAATCTTGGCCAAGTCTCTTCATGCCTTAACATTGTCTTTTGTTTTCTCTTTCACATCAAAGCACATGCTTATGATGCTTTCTGCGACATTACGTTCTTTTTGCATGACATCTACATTGTGCATAAGAATCAATACTTTCTCATAAGGGAGACTCCATATTGCACAAATATGAGTCCAGTTATGCTCATCTTTGAAACCTTCGAAACTGTCATCTGTTGGTACGAGTTGGTATGCGAGCGACTATCTCGGCGACCGCAGACGCGTTTTGGTGGGCCCTTTGTAATAGTGGTGTCCTTTCGGAATGCAGTACTAAGGGCCTGTTTGGTAAACTCAGATTCGGCTTCACCTAAAATCTGAAACTTGTAGGCTAAAATAAAGTGAATTAAGTTTATATTTTTGGTCTAAAATGTAAACAAAATGATATATCTAAATACTCTTAATGTACTCACGACTTGACTTCACGAATCTGGTGAAGCTAGAGTTTTCAGCTTCACCAGACTCATGAATCTAGAGAAGCTGAATCCCTGCCAAACACACCCTAAGTCTCCTAAAAGGGTGATTGTGCAGCAAAAACCGTCGATGGCAATCAAAGAAATAGAACTTTCCACCATGTGGTACCCGGAATGCATCTGAGTCAGCCATACATATGGGACAACAAAGCCGACCATGAACACTCCATCCAGCCCATATGCCATATGCTAGTAAATCATGGACTGACCACAAGTATGCAACACGCAAGGTAAAGTTTACTTTACCATAGCTGTCATATACTTGTACCCCTATACACAACTCTTTCAACTCTTCAATTAACGGTTGCATGAACATATTAAGGTACTTCCCAGGATGATCAGGACCCGGTATGACAAGGGCTAGAAACACGTACTGATCTTTCATGCATAACGCAGGTGGTAGGTTGTACGGCATAATAAAAACTAGCTATCAAGAGTACGGGGTGGCACTTATGCTGAAAGGTGTGAACCCATCTATCGCCAACCCTAAGCGAACATTCCTAGGGTCCCTTGCAAAATTGGGGTCGAAGCGGTCCAATGCCTTCCATGCCTCGGCGTCTGACGGATGCACCATCACTCCATCACTACCACGGACACCTTCTTTATGCCACCTCATATGCCTAGCTGTTTTTTTTATAAGTATAACCGTTTAAGCCTAGGTGTGAATGGCATGTAGTGAAGTTGTTTCACCGCGACATTTGTCGTCACCATTATCCCCTCATCATTTAACACCTCGACATATCTAGATTTTTTGCAGAATAGACATTGAGGTTCTTTGGCATATTCCTTCCAAAACAACATGCAATTATCTTTGCAAACATCAATCTTCTCATACTTCATCCCAAGGCCGGACAACAGCTTCTTCGACTGGTACATGTCCTTCGGCATCTTATGGTTCGGCGGAAGAATATCACTGATCAATTGGACCAGAACGTTGTAGCAATTGTTTGAAAAGTTATATTTTGACTTTATTGACATGAGTCGTGTCACGGCCGATAGGACGGTCACGTTGGTGGAATCGTGCAATTGCTCTTCTGAGGCTGAAAGGAGGCTATAGAACCTTTGAACCTCCGGCCCAGGCTCTTCTTCCGAATTAACCTCAAAATCCCTACCAATATCATTCATCATCTCATCCATCCTATCTTCATCCTCATGGTCCGTCTCAATGGGTTGTGCCTCACCATGCTTGTACCATATCATATAGTCCAGCATAAAACCAAACTTTCATAGGTGATGTTCCACATCCGACTTAACATGCCGAGCAAAGTTTCGACACTTGTTACAGGGGCACTTTACAACACCACATGCGGCCCCTGCGAACGCATTGTCCATGAACGTCTGTGTCTTGACCCCCCATTCTCTTGAATGTGCCCCAGTCTTACTCCAACCATCGTACATCCATCTTTTATCATCACCCATTATGGACGCTAAAAACGAGCAGCAAGATCAATCACAATGTGCTATAGTTGCTAACAGGACCTCTACTGGGAAAGATAGGTCCTAAACCCACCCAACAATGGACACCAAAGCACGGATTTATGACGAGCCTTACGGTCTGAACGAAATTTCGGCAGTATAACCCTGCTGTTCTCCGAATGTACGGCTAGTCTTGGTGCATCGGAGAACAACTGGATCATGCTGTCGAGATTTCATTCGGACCGTTGGGCTCATCAAAACTCCTACATATGCTCTAGCGTCCATTCCTAGGTTGTCCAAATTAAACTGGATAATTCTGGAATGGCACACCTCACAAGTAAATGTGAGATGTGCCGCTCCCAAATGGGTGACGCCTAGGCTTGGCCGACAAAAACATTAGTGACCACTAAATAAAAAAATCACCTGCTGATGAAACTATCAATACTTTAATCCTAATCAACACATAATGATAGTGATCACTTATTCATTTACTTCGTATCAACATCAATCTATGATTCACATTAAGAGCATGATTAGGTTGACAAAAGAATACAAACATAAGGAAATATGTATATAAAGTGCTTGGATCCAATTACCTTTGGTATAAAGTTGCGTAGGACAAAGGAATCCATGAACAGGCTATTTAATTCAACAATGGAGAACAACCACTCAATGATTAAGAAAAGTTTGACAAATCTATTAATATTTAGCTAATATAAAATTTTAGTTACAACTGAAACTTGCATGCATGTAACACATGATACCTACATGTGCAGTAATTCAACCCAAACTCCTAGATACAAATTCTTGTGTACAAAGTTTAGGACCATTTATTCTTATGTGAAATGGGTATATGTCGGGACCCGAATATGCAAATCCGGACCCTGTGTATATTGCACTAGTCCAGGATCACGCTAGTGCACACAGGCTCAACATTAGTGAATATCACAATCATACACAACGTAAATAAGATAAAGACATAATATACTAAATATTAACAGTTGTATGACCTTATGGTCAACTTACTTAGCAATGCCTTATAAGGCTGAACAACAAATTGAACTGCAGCGGAATGAAGACGTAGATAACCCCTCAGTATACCACAGGCAACTGACAAGGCTCGCACCCTAAATATTCGTCTCCTCATGGTACACCTTCTTCACTCGATGATTTTTTGTAGGCAAGGGTGAGTACACCAACAATACTCAACAAGTTGTGCCTGAGAATGCATTTCTATTATAACTATATGCGTGCTTATTCCAAAGGAAGGCTTATGGTTCATAAGCGATGGCGACATTTTCAAACATAAGCAATATGTAGATTGAAAAGACAGTAAAACAAATAAATAACAAGTAAATAGATTCCATTGTTTGCAAATCAACCCAAGTCTCAACCTAAATCGACTTCCATTATCCACATGGCATCCCGCCATCCCATAACGATTGTTCCTTTTGATTAACTACCCTTTATTTGTAATTCCGAGCATTGCTCAATCTGGTAAACACGGCTATCCGAATAGATTGTACACTCTGCGAGAGGTTATGCACTTTACCCACATGATACAACCTTACACCACACAGGTGAACGATCGTAACGAAGCCTTTACAATGCATCCTCTTAACCCAGTGCTACCCGCTAAGGTTTCAACACTGAAGTGGCTAAACCACCACAACAGGCCCCCTCTTGCGCCATGTGAGTTTCCCGTGAACCGGACCCACACCACCAAGATAGCACTTAAGTTAAGCATTTGCAAATTAGTCACTAAAATTTGTCCCATTCGAACATGTGGTTGCAAGTAAGACTCAGGTCAAAGGCTCGCAAGGTTAAGTCCTTAATAATGATTAAAGCAAGACTTACTCATACCCTCAGCTCCTGCGAGCCCACCCTGGCACCCTTGCCCCTTCCACTTGCTTCAATCTAAAGTGATTATCTCCCGGTTGGTTACCAAGCACCACGTGCTCTTCACAAATCAACATCGTTGCGTGACTCCGCTGCCACAACAACTCAATCTCTTTGTGCGACCACACATGGCCCACAATTTAGCATCGTTGTTCCATATTCCATTAGTCAAAATTATTAAGCAATATTCCATGAGCATGTGATGACGTGGCATGGCTAAGCAATTCTATGTCGTTCTAACCATCCATGTTGATTTTCTATTAACCAACTATAATTAACCAACCTAAGGTAACAAGTGGATCATGGCATACAATTGTCAAGGTAGGGTATAACTCAGAAGGTATGGTAGCTAATCCCCAAAGTTAAGTTGAAATCCTTTATACGCATGAGATAACAAGTGATAAAGTAAATCAACATAGCATGCAATCTAATTTATGGGTGCAACATGATCAAAGCACAACTTGCCTTCGTTAAGCTCCTGGTATTGCTCCGAAGAATGCTCTTGAAATAATAATCCTTCTTCCGACACCTCGCTCAACTCAACGTCTACGCGAATCGAGAGAAATAGCAAATAAACACCAAGAACAAATAGCAAATGAACTCGAAAATTCAAATAAAATCCACCATTTGTAAGATCTCAATCTTACAAACTTTTCTGAATTCGAATCACCCAAATCGGAGTTCATATACAAAAGCTATAGCATTTAGAAGTTTAGAAAATAAACTAAACTCTGGAATTAGAAGTTCTAAATCTTTCCGAATTATTTTTTATAAAGAAAATCCGAATTTTCCGCCCGGTTTGTACGGACAAATCGTGGTAAAATCTAGATGATAAACTCAATATAGCAGTTCTGGTAAATCTATTACGTGGCCTAATATTTAACCGTCCGATCTAAATTTCAACGGTCGATATTTAATCTAATACGCTTACCGATTTCCGCGGTGATGTGGACAAACTCCGCGTGCTTGATTACGATCCGACGACTGGTGAAGCTCCTGATCGGCGATGAGGCGACGACGACTTGAATTCAACGAAGACGAAGACGACGACCTCGGCGACAATTCGGCAGCGCTCTTGAAATTCCTGGCGGTGCTGCTGTTCTCGCGAAACTTCGGACGGCGGCGCTCGATACTCCGTCGCTCAATCCTTCGGCAGCGCCTGCGCTTCGCCGCAATTTCTTCGATCGTTGGCGCGATTCGCTCGCGACTTCCTTTCCTCCGCTCGGTCCTAGCGACGCGCGGCAATTTGACGGAAAGGCTCGCACTTGATGGACGCGTTCTGGATGAATAACCTTGGGTATGCACGGGGCTTTTATAGCCTCTACAGGCACGCAAGGATGGCAGGCGTAGCACTCCTAGGCGGAAACGGCGTGCGCCACAATTTGGAAACCGAGTCGGCGCATGCTTGATTCGGCGACATTTTCCTTTTTCCCACGCGCCCGGACAGAAAGACTCGATGCCTTCCTTTTTCCCGCGCGACGTCGCTGCGCTGGCGAGTCCTGCTCCCGCCCGAGCCGGACTCCAATTCCCAGTCGAAATCGGCGCCAGCTACCAAATTCAAATCGGCGTTGCTCTGGAGAGTGGTGACACGGAGAAATTCCTTCGCACGCGCCTGGAGGCTACGAAGGAACCTTCGCGCGTCTGGTCTTCGGCAGAGACGCGTGCAGCTTAACAGGCCGATCGTCCTTCTCCGTGACCAGCAGGACTTCATACTTCCCAACGTCATCCCGAGTGAAAAGTCTTCGGTCGAGGTGGCCACGCACTGAACTCCCGCCGAATGAACTACCTCCGAAATACTGTAGCTTCGAAATTACTGTAGCATCGCGAGAAAAGAAACACCGAAGTCCTTCTTTTCCGCCGCTTGATTCTTCGTGACTGTTTCTGGCAACGAAAATACCAGTAAAATTTCCAGAAAAATCCCAAAATTGTTCTTGAGATATTCTGGACTTTAAACAAAATATTTTTAGCAAAACTTTATTTTAAATATTCCCCTTTTATAATTATTTCTTAATAAAAGATAATTCATTTTAATTCAAATAAATCTCAGAAAATCCAATAAACTCTAGAAAATTCACAAAAATCATAAATAGCAATCAAATAATATTTAATATTTAAAAAGTAAAAAATTGGGATGTTACAAACCTCCCCCCTTAACGGAATCTCGACCCCGAGATTTAGGGCTAACTAGAGAATAGGTTTGGGAATTCTTTCTTCAAATCTTCTTTCGCTCCTAGGTTGCTTCATTTTACGAATGATTACTCCTTTGAATTCTACAAAAATGAGTGGACTTATTTCTCGTCTCTACTCCATTACATCGAGAATCTTAATAGATTGTTCTTTATAAGTCGATCCTCCTGCAACTCGATAACTTCTACAGGCGTTTGTTACATTGTTACTCTGAGACATTTCTCAAGCTGCGACACATGGAACACATCGTGGACTCCTCCTAATACTTGTAGCAACTCAAACTGATATGTAACCTCTCCTTGACAGCTTAAGATCTTAAATAGTCCAACTTACCTAGGTGTAAGTTTTCCCTTAACATTGAACCTTTTTACACCTTTCAAGGGAGTGACTTTGAGATACACAAAATCGTGGGGTTCAAAACTCAACTCACAACGACAATTATCGGTAGTAGCTTTTACGCCTAGGCTGTCTTTGTTTTCAACCTTTCCCAAGTTTGGTCTTCTAGGGTTGGTTTTACTTCTAAGGAGACGAAATCCTTGCACAACCTCTAATCTCAACTTCTAAAATTCTCTCACACAACCACGGTTGATCGCTCATTTTCTATAACATTTACACAAGTGGCTTTCCTACCAAAGCATCGATTACTAATTTAGTTTTTCCTGATGATAATGAATTCCAACATTATAATCCTTAATCAATTTTAGCCATCTTCTCTGCCTCATATTAAGATCTGATTGGGTGAATATGCATTTTAGGCTCCTATGGTCCGTATATATTTCACATCCATTTCCAATGAGATAATGACGCCATATCTTTAAAGCATGCACTAAGGCTGCTAACTCTAAATCAGGCGTTGGATAATTCCCTTCATGCGGCCTCCATTGTTTCGATGTATCACAAGAATGTCAAAACTATTCTGAACATCCGACAGTACTAACATAGGTGTAGAGGTTACCCGCTCCTCTAGCTACTAAAACTTTTCTTCGCATTCTGGCGTACATGCAACTTCTTTTCCTTCTTCCCCAAAACTAATCGCAAGTGCTCCGCATGCTCTTCCTCTGACTTGGGATACACAAGGGTATCGTCTATATAAAAATAACCACAAATTTATCCAAGTATTCCATAAGCGCTTTATTCTTCATGCTTATAACTCAAAATTTGGGTCATTAGTCGTCGTAAAATTCTTGGCAGTTTGAACCATAACTAAACAGTAACCTAAAACTTCAAAGTACTACCTGACATATCTCCTTTATTACAGGGACTGGACCTATGGGTCGTACAATAACGATAATATTAAATTGGCAATTACTACTTTAGGTGCGACAAATGACTGTGAATCATGATCCTAAATATCTAGCTAATCTTCCTCTTCACCGCCTCCACCGCATATATCAAACGGAGGGTTGCAGGCTCTTGGATAGCTGTCTTCGTTCTCCTGATTTTGATTATCAAAGAGAGAGTCGTCCTCTTGCTGCTCCGTAGCGGTACGGACATCGGATATTTCCAACACAACTTCCACGGCGTCCTGGACTTCATCCGTCGTAATGTGATTGATCCTTGCACGTGTCGTTTGTCTGAGGTGATGCTCCTGACTGCACTGATACTCGATTACTTCCTATCACTGGGGCTTTGGCTGGGGTAGTCCCTAAGTTAAAAGGGATGGGAGTAACATTTCCCTTCTTTGGACACTTGTTAGCGAAATGTCCTGGTTTATTGCAAGAGAAACACTTCTTGACAGCGGACTGTTGACTCCCTGTTGATGCGTTACCTAAACGTCTTTTCTTCCATTGGTTCTCTCGGAAATTTTCTCTTACAACCTCACCGCTTGCTCTGGGCGTTATGTACCGGACTGAGGTAACTTCTGGTATTTCCATGGCTGTAGGAATTACTTGTTCTCTCCGTGGGCATTGCTTAATGAAATGGCCTTCTTCTTGGCAGTGGTAGCACAATTGTTTGTATTGTTTCGCCTTTATGGGTGCGACTGTGTGCTCATCATCGTCACTCTTATGATCCAGGGTTGGTTGCTTCAGAGGGCACTCTCTAGACCAATGACCTTCTTGATCACACAAGAAACATGCTGTTGGTGATTGCCACTCACTGCGTTCCTGATTAAGGTTGACAGGTTTAGGAGGCTGGGTTTTTAATTCTCCAAGCGACATATCCTGGGCAGCTAACTTTCCTCCTCTTATTGATAATTCTCGAGCAACTAGGGTCCGTAAATTCTTCCGTTGATGTTGGATTACGGCGGTAACTATCGGATCCAGGGGACACTGAGGTGGGCAATGATCTCGACCTTCACAAAGGTAACATGTGATGTCGCCCATAGGACATTTTCCAGGAGAATGACTTCCTTCACAACTGGAGCAATTGATCGCATGCTCATCAGCAGCATGCCCTATTTCACCACAGCGAATGCACGCACGATATTCTGAATTATCTGATTGGCAATACTTCCTAGGACAATGTTCAGATTTCAAACAAGGGGTAGGAGTAGCGCTCTTCTCCAACTTCACTGTGACTACTTCATTCCTTGGTGAGGCGAAGAGATCATGAAAAGCAGCAATAAATTCATCGGTGATATCTTTGTGGGGTTCCATGGTTAGCACAATAATTTTTCCACCATTCAAATGACAACTCCTGAATAGCGATATGAAGCATACAAGACTTTCTCATTATTTACGCCTTTGAGCTCTGGTAGCTTCCTTTCAATGGTCTTGAGCCAATCTTTTGCTTTGAAAGTGAACCATTTCACGAAAATGTTGGCGGATGAGTCCTTATGAATTCTGATAACCTTGAGTCAACACAGGGATCACTGATGACTGTTGAGATACTTTGTTGACATCAACTTGGTTAGTCATATTCTGCATTTGTTTTGTCACTACTTGCATCAACTTGGTTTGAGTGGCCAAAAACTCTCTAAAACTCTGTATATCTATCTGCAGTGCCGGTTGAAGAACTGATCCATCCTTAGAGTTTCCATTTAATTGATTTCCACTTCCACTAGTTTCATTACTATCACTATCTTGAACCATCTGCGAGATTACCTCAAAGGGGTTAGGAGGGAGGGCAATAGCGTAGGTGAGGAGCAAGAATTCTAACACAGGGGAGATAGATTTAACCCAATGTCTTTAAGCAATCAATATTAGTAACTTGGTATGGCTGCTTATATAAGCCTAAAAGCTTTGCAACGCATACTGCACACCCAGCAATCAAGAAGAACCAATTCCACCTATACACACAAAACTACCGTATACATGGGCGACTCTCTTATCTTAGGAAACGCGACTCCCACACATGAGTCTCAACTGGCTACTTGAAGCACTGAGTCTTCTAACTCTGAATACACTTCATTGATCCGCTCCTCCATGAGCTTGATGATTCCTTCCGTGATGATCATTACGGTAGTAGCAGGTACTCGGTGCTATCTCCAGAAGTGTGGTATATCGTTTTCTACTTTAGATAACTCAGGTAAGATTTTAACTCAATTTGACCGAGGTAATAGAAATTTCAGCAAGGGACAAGGGAGAATTTTTGGTAAGGGCAGAGATAGAAGAATGAGATAAGTCCAGAACATATTATTCTTCTTGGTTAGGTCTTTTATTTAGAAAATAATTTTGAAGGACCTATAGAGACGACCAACTATCTAGGGGCAAGACCTACAGTCAGTATGGCTCTGATACCACCTTTGTCGGGACCCGAATATGCAAATCCGGACCCTGTGTATATTGCACTAGTCCAGGATCACGCTAGTGCACACAGGCTCAACATTAGTGAATATCACAATCATACACAGCGTAAATAAGATAAAGACATAATATACTAAATATTACGGTTGTATGACCTTATGGTCAACTTACTTAGCAATGCCTCATAAGGCTGAACAACAAATTGAGCTATGACGGAATGAAGGCGTAGATAACCCTCGGTATACCACGGCAACCTGACAAGGCTCGCACCCTAAATATTCGTCTCCTCATGGTACACCTTCTTCAGCTCTGATGATTTTTGTAGGCAAGGGTGAGTACACCAACAGTACTCAACAAGTTGTGCACAGAATGCATTTCTATTATAACTATATGCAGGCTTATTCCAAAGGAAGGCTTATGGTTCATAAGCAGTAAGCAGCATTTTCAAACATAAGCAATATGTAGATTGAAAAGACAGTAAAACAAATAAATAACAAGTAAATAGATTCCATTGTTTGCAAATCAACCCAAGTCTCAACCTAAATCGACTTCCATTATCCACATGGCATCCTGCCATCCCATAACAGTTGTTCCTTTTGATTAACTACCCCTTGACTGTAATTCCCGAGCATTGCTCAATACCGTGAGCACGGCTATCCGAATAGATTGTACACTCTGCAGAGGTTATGCACTTTACCCACATGATACAACCTTACACCACACGGTGAGCGATAAATATGAAGCCTTTACAATGCATCCTCTTAACCCGTGCTACCCGCTAAGGTTTCAACAACAAGTGGCTAAACCACCACAACAGGGCCCCCTCTTGCGCCATGTGAGTTTCCCGTGAACCGGACCCACACCACCAAGATAGCACTTAAGTTAAGCATTTGCAAATTAGTCACTAAGCTGTCCCATTCGGAACATGTGGTTGCAAGTAAGACTCGAGTCAAAGGCTCATAAGGTTAAGTCCTTAATAATGATTAAAGCAAGACTTACTCATACCCTCGGCTCCTGCGAGCCCACCACAGCACCCTTGCCCTTCCACTTGCTTCAATCTAAAGTGATTATCTCCGGTTGGTTACCAAGCACCACGTGCTCTTCACAAATCAACATCGTTGCGTGACTCCTCTGCCACAACAACTCAATCTCTTTGTGCGACCACACATGGCCCACAATTTAGCATCGTTGTTCCATATTCCATTAGTCAAAATTATTAAGCAATATTCCATGAGCATGTGATGACGTGGCATGGCTAAGCAATTCTATGTCGTTCTAACCATCCATGTTGATTTTCTATTAACCAACTATAATTAACCAACCTAAGGTAACAAGTGGATCATGGCATACAATTGTCAAGGTAGGGTATAACTCAGAAGGTATGGTAGCTAATCCCCAAAGTTAAGTTGAAATCCTTTATACGCATGAGATAACAAGTGATAAAGTAAATCAACATAGCATGCAATCTAATTTATGGGTGCAACATGATCAAAGCACAACTTGCCTTCGTTAAGCTCCTGGTATTGCTCCGAAGAATGCTCTTGAAATAATAATCCTTCTTGAGCACCTCGCTCAACTCAACGTCTCACGCTAATCGAGAGAAATAGCAAATAAACACCAAGAACAAATAGCAAATGAACTCGAAAATTCAAATAAAATCCACCATTTGTAAGATCTCAATCTTACAAACTTTTCTGAATTCGAATCACCCAAATCGGAGTTCATATACAAAAGCTATAGCATTTAGAAGTTTAGAAAATAAACTAAACTCTGGAATTAGAAGTTCTAAATCTTTCCGAATTATTTTTTATAAAGAAAATCCGAATTTTCCCGCCCCGGTTTGTACGGACAAATCGTGGTAAAATCTAGACTGATAAACTCAATATAACGGTTACAGGTAAATCTATTACGTGGCCTAATATTTAACCGTCCGATCTAAATTTCAACGGTCGATATTTAATCTAATACGCTTACCGATTTCCGCGGTGATGTGGACAAACTCCGCGTGCTTGATTACGATCCGGCGGTGGTGAAGCTCGATCGGCGATGAAGCGGCAACGACTTGAATTCAACGAAGCGAAGCGGCGACCTCGGCGACAATTCGGCGCTCTTGAAATTCCCGGCGGTGCCTGCTGTTCCTCGCGAAAACTTCGGACGGCGGCGCTCGATACTCCGTCGCTCAATCCTTTCGGCAGCGCCTGCGCTTCTTCGCAATTTCTTCGATCGTTGGCGCGATTCGCTCGCGACTTCCTTTCCTCCGCTTCGGTCCTAGCGGCGCGGCAATTTGACGGAAGGCTCGCACTTGATGGACGCGTTCTGGATGAATAACCTTGGGTATGCACGGGGCTTTTATAGCCTCTACAGGCACGCAAGGATGGCAGGCGTAGCACTCCTAGGCGGAAACGGCGTGCGCCACAATTTGGAAACCGAGTCGGCGCATGCTTGATTCGGCGACATTTTCCTTTTCCCACGCGCCCGGACAGAAAGACTCGATGCCTTCCTTTTCCCGCGCGACGTCGCTGCGCTGGCGAGTCCTGCTCCCGCCCGAGCCGGACTCCAATTCCCAGTCGAAATCGGCGCCAGCTACCAAATTCAAATCGGCGTTGCTCTGGAGAGTGGTGACACGGAGAAATTCCTTCGCACGCGCCTGGAGGCTACGAAGGAACCTTCGCGCGTCTGGTCTTCGGCAGAGACGCGTGCAGCTTAACAGGCCGATCGTCCTTCTCCGTGACCAGCAGGACTTCATACTTCCCAACGTCATCCCGAGTGAAAAGTCTTCGGTCGAGGTGGCCACGCACTGAACTCCCGCCGAATGAACTACCTCCGAAATACTGTAGCTTCGAAATTACTGTAGCATCGCGAGAAAAGAAACACCGAAGTCCTTCTTTTCCGCCGCTTGATTCTTCGTGACTGTTTCTGGCAACGAAAATACCAGTAAAATTTCAGAAAAATCCCAAAATTGTTCTTGAGATATTCTGGACTTTAAACAAAATATTTTTAGCAAAACTTTATTTTAAATATTCCCTTTTATAATTATTTCTTAATAAAAGATAATTCATTTTAATTCAAATAAATCTCAGAAAATCCAATAAACTCTAGAAAATTCACAAAAATCATAAATAGCAATCAAATAATATTTAATATTTAAAAAGT
Organism: Guadua angustifolia; assembly: GCA_036346375.1. Classification (NCBI taxonomy): domain Eukaryota; kingdom Viridiplantae; phylum Streptophyta; class Magnoliopsida; order Poales; family Poaceae; genus Guadua; species Guadua angustifolia. The sequence goes on along the minus strand of JAYEVE010000861.1, from coordinate 304,809 downwards.
AAAAAATTGGGATGTTACAGTATACATCTGTACAAAATTAGTATACCATATATTTGTGTGCCTAATTAATAGAATTCCTGTCTTCCACTATTTATCTTTAATGTGAAAGATTAGTATAGCTTTTGTGCCTGTGTACAGGGGTGATCTAGAAAGCAATTTTAAGTAGGTAGAACCCCATATGTTGCTATAGGCATACGAAGAATCATATGAGATAATGATAATGTTTAGGAATTCTATTGATCATAAATAAGGCAACAAAACATGTGTTATCAGCAGAATGGGAAAACATTAAAAGTTTGATTTCTAGTGTACATGTGTAGGTCGAACTACAGGTAAATGCCAATATGTTCTAGTTGATGACTTTCATGTATTTTGTTAATGCAAAGGGAATATGCCGGTTCCGCCTATTGCCACCATAAATGTATTTTCAGAGATGGTAAAGAAACAGGAAGAACAGTCCAAAGGAAATAAAATCGGTCACTGTATTGTCACTTTAACTCATCCACCTCAAACTTTGGTCACCGACTTCTTTACTCTTGAAGCTATTGTTATTCAGATATGCTAATTGACACTAAATCTCACTGGAAAATTAAGCAGCAACAGTAGCAAGAAGGAATTAATATGGTTTGTAAAACCACCAGGAATCAATGGTGGAAAACTCACCTTGCTTGGGGACTGCGGCCTTGTAGTGTCTTGAGGAGGTGGCGGCCGAGGCGTGGGGAGGGCGGGGCGCGGCGTCTTGCGGCGTGTCGAGGCGGGCGTGGGGAGGTGGCGGCGCTGAGGCGCAAGGGCTAAAAGCGGCCTGATGTGGCGCGAGGCGAGTGAGGTGGCGATTGGCGTAGCGGCGGCCGGCGCGCAGTGCGGCGTGGCGTAGTGGCGATCGGTGCGGGGCGGCGGCCTATGGGGCAGCGTGGCGGCGAACGAAGGAAACAAGCGGCGCAACGGACCGGAGCGAGCAAAGACGGCGCTTGGCGAATGGTATTTTTGGCCGTGCAAGGACTGGGTACACGAGGGGATGGCCCCAGGGTTATTATGCCCTATTTTCGTCAGCCAGGTTGGCCGATGAAAACAATGCCCACATGGCAGTGTTAGGAATTTTCGTCGGCCAGCCTGGCCGACGAAAATAGCTCTCCCTACCATGTGGCATAAGACAATTGGTCCAAGCTTTTTTCGTCGGCCTGAGAAGCCGACGAACATAATTTGAAATTCATTGACGCCCCTGGTAGGACTTTTTTTCGTCGGCTTAGAAAAAAGACCGATGAAAATAATTTTATTTTCGTCGGTTGGTTTCTCCGGCTGACGAAAATATATATATTGTTGGCCTGATTGAGGCCGACGAAAATATATTATTATTGCCGTCGGCCTTGAGAAAGCCGAAGAAAATATCTCTAGTCGATGAAAAAATATCGTTTTCCTGTTGTGTATAATCCATTTGCTCTTAACCTCGTCCCATAGCTGACTCTTCTGCTCAGTACTGACTTCCTTTCTCCAATCCTTAACCATTATGGGCACTTGAGTAATGACCGGTATCTCCCTTGTACTTAGGAGGACCTGTGCAGGCCCCTGTGGTTTTGAAGTGGAGAACCTGTGGCGTTCTTCCTGTGGCTCCTTTGTTCAGTCCTCGGGCCTTCCTCAGCTTACTCGGCCCCTCAACATTTGGAACTTGAATCGGCTCAACACTTGGAACTTGACTCGACCCCACAGGAGCACCTTATACTCTACCTGGCGATGAGCCGATTCTCTCTAATTGTGACATTTTGAGTTTTTTATCTGACATGATCATATATTTGATATGGGAGAAAGCAATTCGTAGCTATTATGTGAACTTGACAATAAATCATGTGAAGCAACAAATGAATGGATAATTCATAGCATTTAGTTATTCTGGCATATTGTAGTAGAGTATGAGATGAACGAATCATCTTCAAGAAAAGTCTATCTATTGATCAACTAAATACATACCAACGATGACTCCTAATCTCTAAATAGGTTAGGTCTTAATCCTATTCGAGGATATGTGGCTCCGGCAAGTTCCTAAGCCATTGTACAACTATAGAGAAAATTTCAACAGCATCTCCCTACTATTCTCCAGATACACATCTCGACAACAGGTCAAGAGGGATGTGTATTTGGAGAACATCAGGGAGACGCTATCAAAATCTACTTTGGAGTTGTACAACAGCTCAGGAACGTGCTCGAACCACATATCCTCGAACTATCCAAAAAACGTGGACAATCCAAGACTACTTGCTTATGAATACGTTGAAATGGCATATTCATAAACAGGATCCTCGGATGGGAGACATAGGTTACGCATGGTGATTTCTAACGTTGATCATATTACAACAAAAAAAAGACATGAAAATAAAAAGACATGTATGTTTAAAGTAACATGTATATTTTACTACTTTGTCGCAGAACCAAAAGGAAAAGTAATATGTATATGTAAAAAGCCTTATATTAAGATCAACAACTGCACAACTTGTTAAATAAATGAAGCATATTGTTATCAATTTGGCTATGCATGCATCTAGTATATTATGGTGCCACTTGATTCAGCACATAAAGCAAACCGTATATAATTCATGTAGTCATAAATACCGGCCATCAAGGTTAGTACTTTGTTAAACAAGATCTACTAGGAATTATTTAACTGCCAATTTATGTGGAAAAATAACATAGTGCTCAGAAATTTGATTTCAGAATGGAATAATTTCATATAATGTTAAGATCAAACACCATGATTTTAGTCTTCTATCAAACCCACTTTATGTGCTACTAAAAACTAGTGAGCCCCCGTAATGACATCTATCACAAAAATTACCACACATATATAATTTGTGCTACTAAAAACTATTGATGATATTCTTTTTGTAAGAGCCAATAGTAAACGAGCCTAATTATTGAAGATTGTGATACCAAGCAATGGAGGAGTCACCTCAGGGTTGGCCGGGCGAGGGAGTCGCGGTGGAGGAGTTGTCGTGAGGGAGCGCGGTGGAGGAGTCGATCTTGGGGAGGTCACCGTGGGGAAGCCGGGGTCACCGTGGGGTAGCTGCTGGGTGGAGGAGTCACATGCGGTGGGAGGTGCTATGGGGGGAGTCGTCGGTGGGGCGCCGCCTCTCCCTTGTCACGGTAGGGTTCATTGGTGAAAGACCATGTGGAGGTCTATGCCTGTGTGTGATGAGTAATTGATTGGATTTGGGCTTGAGTTGCTTAGAAATTCAGTTTGATTTGAATTAGATTTTGGATTTGAAGCAATTTGGACTTTGGTTGCTTTTCCTGGTGCTACTAGCCATGGTAGCTCGGTGCTACTAGGCAGGCGGTAGCACCGGGCCCCTTGGCCGGTGTAAGAATTCCAAAGAAGGGTGTTTTCGGGGCTCAGGTCACCCGGTGCTACTGGCCATGGTAGCGCGGTGCTACCGGGCGGGCGGTAGCACCGGGCCCTCTGGCTAGTGTGAAAATTCCAAAGAGGGTGATTTTTGCGTTCTAGTGGGGGGTAGTGCTACTGGCCTGGGAGCGGTAGCACTGGCCTACTATAGGCGGTGCTATAGGCCTGGGGGTGGTACCACCAAACCGACTCATCGAGATTAACTTTGATTAATGATTTTGGTATTGATTATTGAATATCTTTGTGGGCATTGCTGTGTGAAGGTTTTTCTTTGTCTTTGATGGTTGCAGGACGACGATGCTAGGTCATGGAGAGGGGGAGGATGACCGGGACTAGCCGAGGTGTGTCGGAGGTCCAGATGGTCAAGAGATTGCCAGAAGATGATCGAAGACGGAGTCCAGGCAAGCCAAGAAGACAAGGAAAAGAGGAGATACTAGCTAGATGCTGCACGGATCAATGAGGTCCATCAGATCGCGGTCTAGTTGATAGGATTAGCGGGTCTAGAAGTATGCTTTGAAAACCATGCAAGAAAACCATTTGTTGGTGTGGGTTTAGGGTTTCCCGTTGCATGGCTATGTGAGTGGGCTCATCCTAGATGACTACTCTAGGGTTGAGGGCTGCATCTAAGGGTGGTAGGTGGCCCAAGAGTAGTATAAATAAGGGTGGAGGGGGTAGCCTCCCCCCTTAGAAGGTTTTAGAGGTTTTTGGAGTGCTCCTTTGAGTTTTGCCCACTTGATGTGTGGCTTTGTAAACCTCCCTTCTCGAAATATAAATTTCCACTCAAAGATTTCAAGTCTTGCAATTTACTTTATGCATTTACTTTCATGTAATTTACATTCATGCAATTTACATTACGCAATTTGCCTCCCCTCCTTCTACATGCTTATGATTCTTTCATTGAGGACGATGATCGTTGGATGAATCCTCTCTTGGATCATATCCCGATCATGTAGGCAACCCATGCGTTCTTTGCATTCTTGAGTGGATGATCTTGTGTTTTGAGTTTGTGTGAGTTTTTCTTTGTGCTTTTGCTTGCTGTGACTTGTGGGAAGGTATTCAAGATCACCTTGATCATCAAGAACCCACGAGCAAGCCTTGAATCGATTTCCTCGAGGTTCTTCACAAACTTGGTATGTTCTTCCTTCCCGGGTAAAAAGGTTCAAACTTTGACATCAATCTTTGTGATTGATTGGTGGAACATGTTTCTGACATCTCTAGGATCACATCTACCAAGTTTCATGAAGTTTTGTCTAGCCGATCAAAAGATTCATCGATTTTTGTTTTGGGTCGGGCTGAGTTTTTCAAGATGTTCTTGACCCCGGTGCTACCGCGCACTCCACAACAGTGCTACCGGTGCTCGTTGCTACCATCCATTCAGAGCAATACTACCGGTCACCGATGCTACCGGAATTCAATTTGGCAGCACCGGCCTTCCTGGTCAAGCACCTCCTTTCGCGTGGTTCCTTTTTTGTGTTTCCATTGTAAGCTTGTTTGGAGTACTTTGAGTGGAGAAAAATTTTATTGTGACCATTCACCCCCCTCTATTCGCCATCTTGATCCTTCAATTGGTATTATAGCCAGTTTTGCTCTTTCATAGATCTTGACCGGTCTCAAGAGCCATGGCGATAGGCAAGTATTCCACCAAGCCTCTCATCTTTTGTGGTGTTGAATTTCCTTTTTGGAAGTCAAGAATGGAGTCATACATCACTGCCTAGGGCTTCTTGATTTGGCAGAAGGTGAAGCTCCCGTATGATGTTCCTGCCGATGAACACGTCATGGCCAGAAATATGGTTGACGTGGAGGCTAATGCTAAGGTAAGGAACATCCTCATACAGGGCCTTAGCCATAGTGAGTATGACAGGATCTCTCACCTACGATCCGCTCATGAGATTTGGGTGACCCTTGATGCTTACCATAAGGGCACTACCCAAATCAAAACCATGAGGCAGGATCAATACAAGCGTGAGTACAATAAGTTTGAACAACACGCTGGTGAGTCTCGATGAGTGTTTTGGTTGATTTCTGGGCAGTTCGTTGCACATACCTTGACTCGGACAGTGCTCGACACTTCTTGTCTGCACTCGATCTTCGTGTTTGGGAAATGAAAGTGACCACTATCAAGGACACTACCGAGTTGTCGACCTTGACTTTTGACAGGCTCTATTCCCGACTCAAGACTCATGAGATCGACGTCGTCTCTCGTAAGATGAAATCACAGTCGATGGCTTTGGTCACTGATCACATTGGTCCTTCTTTCGATTCTTCTACTGGTTTTTCCCTCTCCGCCCTTTGCGAGCTAAGCAATGACCAACTGGACAAGTTTCCAGAAACTGAGTTTGCTCTTTTAGCTCGCAAGTTTTCTCACGGCTACAAGAGGGTGAGAGAGAGGAAGAGAGGTGGTGTGATCGCCTGCTTCGAATGTGGTGACCCCAACCACATACAAGCGAATTGTCCCAAACTATAGAAGGGAAAGAAAGACTCCGGCAGTTCCGACAAGAACGACTACATCGATAAGAACCGCAACAAGAAGCCTCCAGTTCGCGAGCCAACGCACGAGGATAACTACCGCAACTTCTCCAAGAACAAGAAGCTCTTCCACCGTGTCCTCACTACTCTAGACGACGTCAACATCTCCGACACAGAGACGTGGAGCGATGAAGGCGAGGATGATCTGTAAGAGAAGAAAGGCAGTGACCACTTCTCTGGCATGTGCTTCATGGCAGACGCCAACAACATCAGTGACTCTGAGCTCTACAGCGACTCGGACGAGGTACCTTCCTATGACCAGCTCAATGAAGCTTTCTGCAAGTTAGGGAAATTTCATGCTAGAGCTAGAGCTAGGTGCATGGAGCTTGAGAAGGAAGTAGGTACCTTGACTCAGGATTTAGCTTCTCTTAGATCTTCTCCCTCCCGAGTCACTAATAACTGTTCTTTATGTAATGCTTTGCTTGTTGAGCTTGAGAACCTAAGTACTTTACATGATAGTGTGCAAACTAAACTTGAAAGTCTTAGGTTGAAAAATGCTAGCACTTGTTCTGTTAATGTTTCCTCTCTATATGCTAGTTTTCTTCATGCTCATACTATTCCTTCATGTGATAATTGCCCTAAGCTACTTACTGAAATTGATGCCATTAGTACTCACCTTAGGAGCTATCTTCTAGAAACAATGAACTTGAAATGCATGCTTCTAAGGACCCTGTCAGCTCATGTGAGGACTGTAAACAACTAAAACTTGACAATGAAACTTTAAATTTCAAGTGTGCTAAACATGATAAGGACTTATTAGATAAGTCACAAAAGAGTTGCTTGCATTGTTCTGTGATTGAGGGGGACTTGGGATAAAATCCAAGTCGAACTTAGGAAGAAGTTAGAAGACCAAGCCCATAGGATTAGAGAAGCTCCGTGCCTTTCTTACAAGGCCCTCAAGATTGAGGCAGCCGTGCTGAGGGAGAAAAATGCACGTCCTGGTGTTTCTTCTTATCCTTCTAGTTCTTCTTCTTCTTCCTCTCACCCCTGTTCTTCATGTGTCTCTCTCTTTCGGGAGTGTTAGTATCTCATGAGCACTCTCGAGAAGTTTGTAGGAGGCAAGAAAAAGCTAAACCTCATTCTAGACCAATAAAAAATTAGCAGATTTAACCAGGGTCTAGGATTTGACTACTTGAAGCACGTTAAGACTCATCATCCTACCATTGTGCATGGCTCCAAGAGTGGAGAGATTATGGTAGCTCCCACAGGGTGAGTAACACTGTGTTTAGGTTTGCTGGGATTGTCCATGGGTCCTCTGAGCATAAGAGTACTTCTCCTATCACTTCTGCCTCTAGTAAGGCGACACTACGAGGAACAGGGAAAAATTCGTGGGCAAAAAACCCACGAATTTAGGTTAAATTCGTGGGCAAACCGTCGAATTTAGTTCACGAATTTAACTCGACGAATTTAATCAATTAAATTAAGTGAGGCATACAATTTAAATTAAATTAGTGGGTTAATGGAAAAACCCACAATTTAAGCTGTTAAATTAGGTGGGCCAACAAAAACCAATTTAGTTAAATTAGGTGGGTCAAAAAACCACAATTTATTTAAATTAGTGGGCGAAAACATCCAAATTTAGTTAAATTAGTGGGCCAAATAAAAACCCACAATTTAATTGTTAAATTGTGGGTATTTATAGGCCCAAATTTAACAGACATTAATACAAAAAAAATATATCCACATCGACAGATAAAATATATGGCCTAAAATGAATATTAATTTATGTATTATGCAGTCAATATTAATTTATGAGATGCAAATCGAGGCCACGATTCTTTTAAGGCATATAACAAAATTATAAAAGCAATTCTAGAAGACAATCAACGAGATCACATGATATTACTACATCCTTAGAAGCCACTAGTCGACAATTACGCATCAAATATTGTTTATAAATATAAAAGGATGATATCTTGTTTGAAATATAAAAGGATAAAGTAGCAATAATGACCTCAATATATTTTTTGCTCGTATATCTAGAACTTCACATTTCAACTCAATCTTATAAGGCAATGACCTAGATCAAGAATAACAATGACCAAGCCTCTCGGCGACGGGCCTTCGCTCCGCTCCGACAGAAGTTAGCCTTCTTTTGAATTTGGATCATGATGAAAAAATAAATATGAAAAACTGTCATAAAAATATTAAAAGCTTCACAAACCTTGAAAACTTTGACTACGGAATCCCCTCTTATCTCGACATTACAATGGTATATTTTCGTTGTACTTGGATCCAAATCAAGGTTCTGCAAGCATCGAATGGCAGACGGTGAATAGTTCCATCGGGCTCATGTTATCACTTATTATAGAGCGAATAAACCGAGATAGTAGAGAGAAAAGATAAATGACATGTCGATTACAATGTAAAATATCACGTTGATACACATCAATCTTGATGCTCAATGAGTATATAAGGAGTTCTACACGAGTGTTGCGACTTCTGGTAACAGCGTGTGTCCCTTAAGGCCTCAAGTATTGCACAGGAAGATATATATATCTGAGCAAATCAGCCATTTTATAACATATATTAATGCGCGCGAGCAATAACTCCTTCTAATGGCGAAATCGAAATAATTAAACCATACTCATATGAAAAAGAACTTGAAGAAAATAAATAAAAGTACACTACAACAAGGTTGCTAAATTTGATGCTAAATCCAACAAGGTTACTCATAATGAAGTATTTCAAATCCTCTGAGACAGAAGATCCTTTCTTCACTTGTACTTTGATCTTTGAATCAATTGACCTTGCTCCAATTAATATCAAAAACATGGAACACGCTCATAAGAAAATAAGGAAAAGCGATTCATGTATTCACTCAAATTGGTCTCGAACAAATAATCAAGGATACCCTGGAAATTGTAGAAGAGTACTAGGGAAAGTCTTCCCCTACTTCAAAAGAAGTAAACTAGGTTTTGGCATATGAAAGGAATACTTCTATGATAGAATGGGCAAAAACAAATAAGATCATGTCTGATTAACATAACACATTATACATTTTGTAACTAAGAGTGTTAGCCACTAGTCAAGTTGAGACAATTTACAGTCAAGTCCAAAAGTCATAGCCAAGACATTAACCTTTATTTCAGTTAACTCAGTACACTGATTCAAGGAATTATTCAGTTAATGATTACAATACATTATACAACAAAAGTACATCACAAATAATTTAATCCTCGAGGAGAAAATCCCATCTTATTCCAAATTGCGTACCATAGATACTCAGTCAGAAACGAGCAGCAATTGTAATTGCATATGACATGGAGATAAGAGTTATCAAGTTATATACCTTAAGCCAAGAATACTGATCCACTAAGTCACAGAAATATACAAAAAATAAGTCAGAGAAATATTCTCAGATTGTAGCAATATTACTTTGTCTGCTTCACTCGAGGCTCAGCATATGCTCACCTTTGCAAGAGCAGTTTCTCTGACTCGTCGGTGCGATCGATGAAAACCGTTGTGTCTTCATTGCGGACACTATCTCGGCCGCACTCCCTTTTGTAATCTAGGACCATGCTAGCCGACTTGTGATTCTCAAAGATGGAGATTGGAGCACTCTAGGAGGACAAATATAAGTAATAAAATCAGAGTTGGTGACAATATAACAAAGAAGCACTATGCCTTTACGGCACAAAAATATGAACATTAGACAACATGATTATGTGAAATAGGCAATTTGGGTGTCAAGAATTCCACATCAAGCTTTTTATCAAGAGTGCATAAATAGAAACAAGATGCATAATTGGGTCTTGATGACTAATTTAACATGGTTAAATGTCAAGAAATAACATTATGTGTCCCATTGGTGCAAGAACATTATCGAAAGAATGATAGATTTGGACAGAAAGCGCATATATCAAGCGATGTCGACAATGCTGGAGTAGGTAGGTGCAGAGACGCCTTACTAGCAACAATAAACATGTGCATTTGGAATTTTGGATCAAATAGCCTAAAAGCGATCAATACCTTCTGCAATTTCAAATTCGAGGTTATGCTTTTAACTATAGTTATCGGGGTGCACCAATGAGGCGAGTTACCTTTGGGGCACACGGGCGCCTAGGCAATAGTTAGGCGACCAAACTGTAGCAAGCAGCCCGGCAGCCAAGCATCAAAGACATCAATATAAACTCCTCTATTCCTCTCTAAGTCACAGAAATATACAAAAACTAAGTCACAGAAATATACAAAATTTAAGCATGACCTCTCTAGTAAATAGGACATCCACTCGGCGGACAAAAAATATTTGCGGTTATAATATATATATCAATCTCTCAAACCAAAAGAAGACATTCTAGCGAGATCCTTAGATAATCAATCTTATTCAACACAACCATCTTCACATTCAATCTTATTCAACACATCACAATAAGAGTATTACTTCACATTCAATCTTATTCAACACATCACATTTCTGAATGTTGGTAGAATCCTCGGTATCTTTGTTCTTGATGAATTGCATACTCAAAGACCTTTGGACATTACCTTCAAGGCAAACAATGTTCCCACCCACTTGTGCCGCACTAGTTGGACAACACCACCACTTCCCTTACCAATGACTTGAATCATCTCGAGATCATCCATTGATAATCGCACATCTTCCACCTTGAGGTTTGTTGATTCTTTGGACAAAACAAACAAATCATGATGCAATCTAAATTCAAACTACTTGATCACTAACGGATGATAGCAACTACAAGCGCAAACTAGAGAATGGTATATCCTTATCGAGTTCAAATTAAATATGATAACCATTGGGGACAACATATCCTGTTATCATTAACTTGAAAAACTTCTGAGTCGCATCTAATAACCCAATAGCAAATGTAGACACATGATTTCAATCCTATGCATGAAAAAACAACATCTGTGCAAGGCGTAGTTGCATTCTCGAGATGCTTCTCTCTTGTTACCATATTTTCGCATTGCTCGGCCGGCATGTATTTTTTGTAGCGATAGACATGCGTTGGTAAATTAGTTCTTCGAAATCTAACGGAAAATTACTTACTTGCGTAAACCAAAGTCGTAAGATCGGTCGGTTATTGGTGGAGGTCACCGATGCACAAAAGCCACCTTGTAGAAGAGGTGGAGTCCCTCCCAAGTGCAATATTTTCAAAACCACGGAGAGCCTTATTCATGTAGGCACCCATTGTTGTCTGACCATACTCATTGAGTCTTTAGAAATTTCACTAGTGGGATAGGTGGAGGTGCCTGCATCAATTTTTCTTACGCCCTTAGAGTCGGCATAGACATTGTCAAGAAAGCAACCAAGTGCAAATGCAATCATACAATGGTTTTGTTTCTATTTTTATTTTTCCAAATATTTGCTAGGTATTATCAACAAAGAAGCATTGGATTAGCCTAAATTAGTTCATCCACATCAGAAACGCAACCAAGACTATTTACTTCTATTTACAATCAACCAACCAACCAGTCAGATGTTGTCACAAGGGTGTTTTCCTCTTTGAACAAATGATATAATTTGGCTATATCTTGTCTTTAGCCTATGGTTTCATTGACTTGAAATGTTTTTTATTTCTCTTTTTTATCTTACCAACACGCTTTACTACTTTGGATTCTCCTTCATTTTTTACTTTCTTTGAAATTTTGTAGCAACATAAGTCGAGACATGCAGTGGTATGCGAGCAGGGAAGACAAAAAGCTTCAAGAATAGCATGTAAGCGCCAGCTTTCGGATGCCTTGTGTTTGCATCATATTGCTTAATGAAAAAGTTCAAGTAAATGGCTTCCTGTGATTGGAGTTGATAAAGCAGTCACCATGAAGAGAGAATAATAGAGTCATGAAATGCTTAATGTTGGTGGCAAGTACCAAAGACATCATGCAGCGGGAAGAATCTCGGTAGAACTCTGCAAATCCTTCCATCTTGATTGAAAGTACATACGAGAAAAGAAAAGTTAACAAGAGATATGAGAATGACAAAGTAATTAGTGATTTTTCTATTCATAGTAACACAAGTGAGGCCTTCATGTTGTTCTGTTCAGCAATTTCACGTGATTTGGACAAAGTGAACTTAATATGTCAAATCCATCCAATTGCTTAACCTCAGAAGCAGAAAATCCAAAATTTTGGAGAACATTTTAGTTGAGCACGTTGCTAAAAGCACTCTAGAAATATTCATTTCATTCCTTCATATAAGGCGAAGCATATGTGTTAAGTGAAAGAACTTAGTTGCCCAAACGCATATTGCACAAAGCCGACTCGCATTTATACTTTCGGATCCAAGGAGTGTTTAGAGAGCAGATACTAAGTGCTCTTCACAAGAAAGTCACAAAAGGTATCCACCGACATTGTTTCTCACGTTCGGTGTCATCGAACTCTTGTATTTGACCTGATATGTTATACTAAGAATTTAGAAGCGGACATTAACTATTACTAAATGAAAGCGATCTATGAGCCTCTGAGGCGGACATTAACTATTACTAAATAAAAGCGATGAGATTAATTGTGATGGTTTGTACTTTCCATAGTTTAGATATTCTTTGAAGATTATTCATGTAACACGTTCACAAGTACATTCCCAGTTAAGTTACCATCCATCTGCTACTAAAATTGCAAGGATTGTATGAGAGAAACGAGCGTCTAGAAAGAAAATGGTGATAAATATGATTGATGACTATGAGAAACACCAGATGTGATGACAAGATAAATGGGCCATCCTATATGAGAAGATAGTGAAAACAAGTAAATGAAGTAATGATGTTGCATATATAAAGCGCAAAAATTTATACATACAACTTGCCTTTTTATATTACTACGAATAGAAACCTGTTTCCTCTCCTTCAATTCTCTCTTCTACTCTCATAATTGACTCTCCCAACAAAATATTTGAGAATTTAACACATTTTTATCTGTTTAATTGAGCAGACCAAGATCGGAAGCTCGGTAGTTAGATCACCATCGGTGCCGAGATCACACGCGTCGCCGGGAACCGGTCGATCGTTTGGGTACTCATAGCCGTCCGATCAGCCGCGGGTGTACTAGATTGATCCACGCCATCTAGGTCAACAGTAATCGGCTCGGGTAAGCGTTAGCCGTTCGATCATGGATGGGCGTCTAGGATCAAGCCACATAGTCAGAAGAATAGTGAATGGCTCGGGTAAAGATCCACCGTTAGATCTGAATCGGGTGGTCGTCGTTTCGCCACGTCATAGATTGAATGGTGGCCGTTAGATTGGTTTTGGGCGGTGGAGATTTCGCTACGTGTCGGTCGAATCGGTCCAGAACAGGGTTGACGTCAGTCGACGCAATAAATCAGATTTTTCTTTTCAAAAATAATTCGGATATTGTTGATTTTCCAATTTTATGAATTTTCAGGAATTTGAATCATCCGAGGGCTCGTTCTCCCTCATACGAACTCCGAGTTGGGTGATTCAAATTTCTAAAAATTTGTAAAATTGAAATCTATCTAATGGTAGTTTTCGTTTGAATTTTTGAGTTTATTTATTTTCTATTTTTGGTATTTATTTGCTATTTCTTTTCGATTCGCGTAGACGTCGAGTTGTCTGAGGCTTCAGAAGAGGATTTTGCAGCACAAGATCAATTTCCAGAGCAGGACCCGGAGCTTAACCAAGGCATGTTGTGCTTTGACCATGTTGCACCCATGTTTGCAAAATTGCTATTTTGTTTTACCTTATTGCATAGTATTTCATGTGTAAAAAAATGATTTCAATTTAGATTGAGACTTAGCTAGTATACCCTTTGAATTATACTCTACCTTGTCAATTGAATGCCATGATCCACTTGTCACCATAGATTGGATTACTATAGTTGGTTAAATATGAAATCAACATGGGATGGTTAGAACGGATCATAGAATTGCTTAGCCATGCCACGTCATCACATGTTCACGAATCACTGATTATTAATCTTGACTAATCGAATATGGAATAATGATATGAATTTGTGTGTCATGTGTGGTCACACAAAGAGATTGAGTTGATCTGGCGAGGAGGTCACGCAACGATGTTGATTTGTGTATAGCACGTGGTGCTTGGTAATCAACTGGGTTTGGTCATCACTTTGAGTGTGCCAGGGTGGGTCCGATGGGCAGAGGGTATGTGCAAGTCTTGCTTTGATCAACCCTAAGGACATGACCTTGCGAGCCTTTGACCTGAGTCAATCATGCAACCACATGTCTGTTATGGGGCAGCCTAGCTGACTAATTTGCAATGCCTCAGCTTGAGTACTATCGTGGTGGTGTGAGTCCGGGTGTATGGAGGAAACTCACATGGCGCAAGAGGGGGCCCTATTGTGGTGGTGTAGCCCATCAATGTTGAAACCTCAGCGGGTAGTACTGGGTTAAGGTGGTGCATTGTAAAGGCTTTGTTATAATCATTCGCTTGTGTTGTGCATGGTTGTATCGTGTGGGTAAAGTGCATAACCTCTGTAGAGTGTACAAACTATTCGGATAGCCGTGCTCACGGTATTGAGCAATGCTCGGGAATTACAGTCAAGGGTTAGTTAATTAATTGGACAACTGGATCGGATGGCAAGAGGCCATGTGGATAATGAAACTTGACTTAGGATGGAAACTTGGTTTACTTGAATCATTGAATCTATTTATTGTTATTATTTGTTTTACTGTCTTTTAATCTATGAATGTATGTGTTCATAAATGCTGCTTTATTGCAAATAAACCACCTAGCCATTCTTTAGAATAAGCCTTGCATATAGCTATGGTAGAACTGCATTCTGTGCACAGCTTGTTGAGTGCTTTTGTACTCACCCTTGCCATCAACAACAAACAATAGTGGAGGAATCATCGCTTGTGTTGGAGGAGGATTTCCAGGAGGATATATACGAGTCACTAGGCCAAGCCTTGTCAGTCGCCTGTGGTGTGCTGATGGGACATCTACATCTTTTGCTATATTTTTCGATGCATTTGTTTTAAGTTTACTTCCAGTCTAGCCCATGTGGCAGAATAATGTAAGTGATCATAAGATAGATACACTAGTTATATTAAATAAATGAAGTCTTATTATTCTTATCGTTGTGTATGATATGATGCTTACCGATGTTAAGCTGTGTGCACTAGCATTGATCCTAGGACTAGTGTGGTAAAACACAGTGGATTCGAATTGGTGAATTCGGGTCCTTACACCCGATGGAATCTGTACTGTCCATTCAAAATCGGACAGCCCAGATCTGATTCACGCAACGCAACCGGTGACACGTGGAAATCCATTCGTGCATCTACGTGGCACAATCTGGTTCGTTGGATTACGATCCGACGGCCAAGATTCGATCTAGTCTAACCATCGGGTTCAATCTGATCCGTTCTTCTATGATCCTATGGTCAAGAATAGATTTAATTCACTCATGCCCAAATCAATCCGGTCCATACAATCTAGATCTAACAGCTGGGATTAGATCAATCCTCTGATGCGAGGGCTAAGGATATGTGGCGTTACCTCGCACGTTGGATGAAGATCGGAAGGTCATGGCTTCGCGGCGTTGATGGCGGCATAAGCGGAGACGACGGCCGGCTGGGAAGATGACCCGCGTCGCGGGCGTTTGGGCGCAGATTCGTGAAGAAGTAGCGGTCGAGCGCGCGCAACACGAGGAACTTGGAGATGACCTCGGTGCACAGCGGAAGAGCTCAACGTCGGCGGAAATGCAAGGAAACCAAAGCGCGGCGCACAACCAACTACGGCGAGCGATTACGTGGAGATGAGAGCAGCTCGGGCGTCGAGTCATGAGGCAAAAGAGGCGCAAGAAAGAGGAGAACATCGGGGCATATCCCAGCCTTTAAGAGGTGGCCCGCACGTGGAGAAATGGCCGCGGAATCACCGCGCATTCACGCGGCGGCGTAACTCCGCCGTTATTTCGGGGACGACGACGTGGCGCGATGATGAGGACATCACAAACATGGATACGACCAGTGTGACCGCTGCCTCTCCTTCCTCTCCAGCCGCTCCAACGACTACCGACGCTGCTCCATCTTCGTCACATACAATCGACGCTGCGGCATCTTCATCGCTGAGAGGCCTTAATCTAAAAGCTCAGCTATTCAAGCCCACATCAATAGATAAGGGCCTCAAGCACACACCCCGAGGACAGCCCACGCGTCAAGGAAGGCCCATATGGAAGCCCAAGATGCCAAAAAGCCCGGTTCGGCCATCCAGCAGCAAGCCAACTTCAAACAGGCATAACTCGGGCTCCCGGACTCCGATTTCAGTGTGCGACCACCCGTTTGAAAGCTTAGGAGATAAGCTTTCCAATGGATCTAGCCCCACTTCCAAATTCACTACAGAACGATAGGAAAATGCGGAACAATGTCACGGCCCAGAAATTCAGGGTGCTGTGTCACCTCACTTTTGGCCCTATGGCCCATGTATCTTAGGGTTTTGGTGGCCACCGCTGTTTTGGCTGCCCTACACCTCCTGGCCGCCGCTATATATGTGGCCGCCACCGTTCTTTACTCTTAGGTTTTGTTGTGTTTTGGTAGACCCTTGTCGTCCTCCTCGTGTTGGCGTGTGTCGACTAGACCACCGTGATGAAAGCAGAACCTCACCTTTGTATCTTTGAGATTATTGGATTGGAATTGCTCTCACCTTGTTCTTGCTTGTTCTCGGTTGCAGCAGGTACAAGGATCGATAAATGTTTGGCTCGGTTGATCGCCTCGTGTGGTGACTTTGCGATTGTTGGTTGCTGATCCCGTGGATTGGTAGCGTCGTCACTACACCAAATCGATGTATCGTTCTCATCAGAAGATCGGGCCGACCCCCATGCGCATCAAGTGGTATCAGAGCGACGGTTGCCTAGTGAGAACACCCTTATCCTTGTTTAGTTCTTCTTGTTCGTCCTAGAGTCCAGAAAAATAGCCACAAAAAAATTCTGTTTATCGTGTGTTTGATCTAATCCAAGCCCTTTTGGCCTTTACTATTAATACCTAGTTTAATTCTTGTTGAATTTGCGTTGCATCGTCGTGTCGTTGCTGGTCTTAGTGTTTTGATCATTAGAGTTTCGAGTTCTTGTCACGTTCTTGTCACCAAGTTGAACTCCATCGCGTCGTCACGTCCAATTCGGATCCTCCTCTGTCCAGTTCGGTATTTTGGTCATAACTCCCTCATACGAACTCGGATTTTGCTATTCTTGTACTTTCCTGAAAGCTCGAGAAATTGTCTACAACTTTGTCCATTGTGAAACTTTCCAAAAACGCCGTATTCTTGCCCAAAATCCCGTCGGATTGGAATCTGTTTTCGTCCTGGAATTTCTGAGCAGTCTGTATTTCGGGGTCAATATCTCTGGCTTCCCTTATCCAAAATAGACGTTCCATATATGCAAATTGATCAGCTCGAAAAGATCTACAACTTTCCAGTTATACTTTTTTTTGCATTGGAAGCCAATAAAAACCTGAAAACAGCGTTTGAAGTTTCTGCATAGTAGATCTATTTGCAGCGGAAAAAAAGTTTGAGTTGTAATTCATCATATGTGCCACTTGTTGATATAGAAGGAAGAAAAATTAAAAAAAGGTAAGTGCATGTAAAAGAGCCGCACTAAAAGGTGGAAAAAGAAGCCCTAGCTATTTGCTTGTGTCTTGTGGTCATTACAGTTCTTTGTTTACGTGACTTCATTGGTGTCGGGCTCACGTCTCTATCGGTCTAGCCTAGGACGATAAAAGTACCGCCGTTGAGCGTTCTTTCAACTTGTTTTGGCTAGTGTGGTTCTAGTATATCCGTTGCTACATATTATACCTATCCAAGCTCCACCTACTATTAACCACAAGAAAGCACCTTGCAATCGCTTTGTCACCCACAGTCTGATTACCATCATCCATCGATTGAACCTTGAAAAGTTGCAAGGTAAGAAGCTGGTAAGAACTTGGTGTGAGCTTGGCGTGTGAGATCCTCCTTGTCCACATATTAGTAATTCATAGGAACTAATTCTCTTGTGTGTTCTCTGTTTGTTGCCCCTAACAATGGCAGGTTCACATAGCAAGACAACTTACGAGGATGATATTGAGGATTGTCCATTCTTGTGAAAGAGAAAGTAAATACTTGCGAAAACATAAGCGACTGAGTCCTG
Organism: Guadua angustifolia; assembly: GCA_036346375.1. NCBI lineage: Eukaryota > Viridiplantae > Streptophyta > Magnoliopsida > Poales > Poaceae > Guadua > Guadua angustifolia. The sequence goes on along the minus strand of JAYEVE010000861.1, from coordinate 286,844 downwards.
CGAAATCAATGGGTGAGGCGATTAGAGCATGGGATTATCCTTCGACCAAGAATGAGAACACACCCTTTGAAAAAAGATTTGAAGCCTGCCTCACTCAAGAAGAAGGATAGTAAGTGTATTTCAATATATAACGACAAGAATGTTCTTGCTATTCCTCGACTAACCCTATAGGAAAGAATGATCAAGATGGTGTGCACTTGAGTGCTACATTGACAGAACAACTACATGAGCCTCATGTCTCATAAGCTTACTTAGTACACCGATGGAGCATGCCAATGAAACTCAGCATAACAACTTATTCCAAACTAAGTTTGTTGTGCAAAGCAGCGTGGTACATGTCATCATTGATGGAGAAGCTGTAGCAACCTCGCAAATCTACACATGGTCGAGAAGCTTGGCTTGACCACGACTCCACTTGACAACCTTACTCAATGGAATGGTTCAACTCAAGAGGTAAGGTTAGGGTAACACAAAGCGTGTGCGAGTTCTGTCTCCATTGGTTCATACCATGATCATGTTTATTGTGATGTCGTACCTATGGAATCATGTTCACTTTTATTAGGTAGACCTTGGTTATATGATGTTGATGCTATTCACTATGGTAGATCCAATCAATATACTTTCTTGTTTAATGGAAAAAAATTGATTTTGATTCAATGACTCTCTTGAGCTAGCCAAAATTAATGCAAAAGAACTAATGGTAAAGAACATGAGGATGACAAACTTGATAGCGATGTACAACAATGTGAACCAATGTTAAAGAAAGTAATTCTTTTAGATAAGACTATTTCCTCACATGATATTGCTTTGCAGACATCTGTTTCTTTGCCTCCTGTTGCCACTAACCTTTTGCAGGATCATGAGAAGGAGTCGAGGACGACTCCAATTCAAGAAGGGGAGGATGATGAGGACATCACCAGCATGGATATGACCAGCGTGACCGCTGCCTCTCCTTCCTCTCCAGCCGCTCCAACGACTACCGTATTGCTCCATCTTCGTCACATCGATCGATCTTTGCGGCATCTTCATCATTGAGAGCCTTAATCCAAAAGCTCAGCTATTCAAGCCTACATCAATAGATAAGGGCCTCAAGCACACACCCTGAGGACAGCCCACGCGTCAAGGAAGGCCCACATGGAAGCCCAAGATGCCAAAAAGCCCAGTTCGGCCATCCAGCAGCAAGCCAACTTCAAACGGGCATAACTCGGGCTCTCGGACTCCGATTTCAGCGTGCGACCATCCGTTTGAAAGCTTAGGAGATAAGCTTTCCAATGTATCTTGCCCCACTTCCAAATTCACTCAAGAACGACAGAAAAATGCGGAACAATGTCACGGCCCAGAAATTCAAGGTGCTGCGTCACCTCACTTTTGGGCCTATGGCCCATGTATCTTAGGGTTTTGGTGGCCACCGCTGTTTTGGCTGCCCTACACCTCCCGGCCGCCGCTATATATGTGGCCGCCACCGTTCTTTACTCTTATGTTTTGTTGTGTTTTGGTAGACCCCTTGTCGTCCTCCTCGTGTTCGGCGTGTGTCGACTAGACCACCCGTGACGAAAGCGAACCTCACCTTTGTATCTTTGAGATTATTGGATTGGAATTGCTCTCACCTTGTTCTTGCTTGTTCTCGGTTGTAGCAGGTACAAGGATCGATCGTGTTTGGCTCGGTTGATCGCCTCGTGTGGTGACTTTGCGATTGTTCGGTTGCTGATCCCATGGATTGGTAGCGTCATCACTACACCAAATCGACGTATCGTTCTCATCAGAAGATCGGGCCGACCCCGTGTGCATCACGCGCTCTCGGACATCCACGTGTCCCGGATCCGGTGGCTCTCTCGCATGAGCGTCACGGCTCGATCCGGACCGTTGGATCTCAATCCAACAATCGGTCATTTCGGGTTCCGACTCGACCAGCTCGACCGATGCGGTTAAGATCGGACTCGAAGTCGACTCGGTCGGTTACTGTTTAAATTGATTTTTTTTATTTAAAATAATTCCAGAAATTCATTTAATGCATTAAAAATAGCAAAATGCTTAGAAAAATTCCAGAAAATATTTTGAGGCATTTGGAAGTCAAATAAAATATTTCATTATATTTTGTAGAAACAATTTCATTATTTAATTATTTTCAAAGAAAGAGTAATTTCCATAAATTCCAATTAAATCCAAATAAATTCCAAAAATTTCTCAAAAATTCAAAATAACTTATAAAATTCAAAATAGCCAAATTTTGGGATGTTACAAATCTCCCCCCTTAACAGAATCTCGTCCCCGAGATTCAGGGCTAACTAGAGAAGAGGATGGGGAATTCCTTCTTCAAATCATCTTCACGCTCCCATGTTGCTTCGCTTTCCGAGTGATTGCTCTATTAAACTTTGCAGAAGCGAATTGTTTTATTCCTGGTTTCTTGTTCGGCTGTGTCTAAGATCTTGATGGGATATTCCTTGTAGGTCAGATCTTCCTGCAATTCTATCTCCTCCAAAGGTGTCTACTCTGTTGGCACTCGAAGGCACTTCTTGAGTTGAGACACATGGAACACATCGTGCACTCCTGCCAAAGATTGCGGTAGTTCTAGCTGGTATGCAACTTCACCTTTGCGGCTCAAAATCTTGAATGGACCCACGTATCTTGGGGCAAGTTTTCCTTTCGTATGAAACCTTTTAACTCCTTTGAGTGGTGTGACTTTGAGATAAACAAAATCTTTCGGTTCAAAACTCAAATCACGACGTCAGTTGTCAGCGTAACTCTTTTGCCTTGATTGTGCTGTCTTTAGTCTTTCTCTAATCAAAGCAATCTTTTCCTCTGCATCTGAGAGTATGTCCGGTCGAAAAACGTGACGTTCTCCCGTCTCATTCCAATATAATGGTGTTCGACATGAATGACCATATAAAGCTTCAAAAGGTGACATCTTCAAGCTAGCTTGATAACTATTGCTATAACTAAATTCGGCGTATGGCAAGCATTTTTCCCATGAGGTTGCATATGACAATGCACAAGCTCTTAACATATCCTCAAGTATCTGATTTACTCTTTCGGTCGACCATTAAATGCTGCGGATGATATCTTTATCTTGAAATTGAGGCAGTGCCAATTGTTGTATGCAGTTTATCCCAAAATCTTGAGGTAAATTGAGTACCTTTGCCTAATACTATCTTCTTAGGTACTCCATGCAAACAAACAATCCTCGCCATGTACAATTCTGCTAACTTATCTCCTGAGTAAGTTGTTTTTACTGGTATGAAATCGCAACCTTTGTTAAGCGATCTACTATGACCCATATGGAGTCGTATCCACCTTGAGTCCTTAGCAAGCGGTGATGAAATCCATCGATTTCCTCCCACTTCCATTCAGTATCTTTAGCGGTTGTAGCGATCTCTTGGTCTCAGTGCATTGCTTTGACTCTCTGGCACACATCACAGAACGCTACATGCTCAGCTACCTCTTTCTTCATATTTGGCCACCAAAATCTTTCTTTCAAGTCTTGATATATCTTAGCACTTCTTGGATGAATTGAATACTTGGAATCATGTGCTTCCTCAAGTATCAACTACTTCAATTCAGGTTTATGGGGTACGCAGATTCTATTCTTCATCCACAAGGTACCCTGCTCATCTATTCTAAAGTCCTTGGCTAAGTCTTCGTCCATTTTGGATTTGATCCTGTTAATCTTATCATCTTCCTTTTGACCTTCCCTGATCTGCTCTGCTAGGGTCGGCTTTACTTCCAAAGTAGCTAGAAATCCTTCTGGTACAACTTCCAATCCTAGCTTTTGAAGCTCTTTACACAATTCGAACTGGTTCTCTGCAACCACCGAATTTAAGCTATGGCTTTTCCGACTCAAAGCATCTGCCACCACATTTGCTTTTACTGGATGGTAGTGAATTCCGATGTTGTAATCATTGATTAATTACAACCATCTCCTTTGTCTCTTATTCAGATATGATTGGGTAAATATATACTTTAGACTTTTATGGTCAGTATATATTTCACATCGGTTTCCGATGAGATAGTGGCGCCATATTTTAAGGGCATGCACTACAGCAGCTAACTCTAGATCTTGAGTTGGGTAATTCTGCTCAAGTGGCCTTAGCTGCCTTGACGCATAAGCCACTACTTTGCCGTTTTGCATCAAAACACACCCAAGTCCCTGACGCGATGCATCATAGTATATATCAAAGTTATCCTTAGCATTCGGCAACACCAAAACAGGTGCCGAAGTTAGACACTTCTTTAATTCTTAGAAACTCTTTTCACACTCAGGCATCCATGCAAACGTTTTCTCATTTTTCAACAATTGCATAAGAGGTCTCGCAATTGATGAAAAACCTTCAATGAACCGGTGGTAATATCCTGCCATACCAAGAAAACTTCTAATCTGGGTAATTGTCTTTGGTTGCTCCCAATGTAACACTACCTCTACTTTCTTTGAATTGATAGCTACTCCTTCAGCAGTCATTACATGACCCAAAAACTCTACCTTCTTTTTCCAAAAGTCATATTTGCTAAATTTTGCATAAAATCGGTTTTCTCTTAACTTCTCCAAAACCATTCTTAAATGTCCAGCATGCTCTTTTTTCAGTCTTGGAGTAAATTAGAATGTCATCAATGAATACGACGACAAACTTATCCAAATATTCCATGAATATTTTGTTCATCATATTCATGAAATAAGCTGGGTCAATAGATAGTACACACAGATCATATTAGTGTGGACCATAACCATGCGATAAATAAAAATTGAATTTAGAGTACTGCCCGACATGGCCCATTACTACAATTGTTGGACCCGTAGGTCATATGTGAGACCCCAGATTTACAATCTGGAACCTCCTGTGTATAACCGTACTAGTCCCTGATCAGTTGCTAGTACACACAGTGAAGCAGTGATAGTCATAACCAGAACATTGTATTAAACAATAATAAACTGAAATCTTGATCATGTGATCACTTATTACAACCACAGGTCGAAGACTGCGGCACCTACAATGAAGACAACAAATAAAAGCCCAACTCATTACGCCACACGAACAAGCGGCCAGGAGCGCACACCTACTCCTCGGGCTCGCCCTCCTCGAAGCCTGGCGAAGAATTCTTCTTCCTCGGCGGTATCCTCAAACAGCTCGAAGAGGTTGAATTGTAGCGCGTGAGTACAAGCGTACTCCATAAGTCCGGAAATTATATGACATGCGGGGCTTTCCAAAGAGGCTTATCTGATTCACTTTGCATAAAGCAAATTTTATTTAACAATACAAGTATAATCTTTGTAAGCAGTTTTATCAATTAATTGTATCATTCAAATTTATTAATATTTGTAGCGATGGTTCTAACCACCATCACTTAGTATCTGAGGATCTATCCGCCCAATTTAAAAAGGATTGTGATAAACCAATCAATGACTCCATCCGTCATGATGTCAAAAGCAGGTTTCAACCAACTCCAATTCTATCTGAGAGTTCTAACCACTCCGAATTCCCAAATCCACAGTTTTCAAAATTAAAAACCAAGTCTACGAATAAATCGGGTACTCAAGCATGCGAGGAGACAAAAGCGGCGAGTTATGGTAGGTTCAATGATTCAGCGGATTAATCAATATTGTGGTTTGTTTCGGGAGAGGAAAGGGCGAGATTTCTAATGGATATGATTCTCGGACCCTTGCCATTCAATTGCTGCGATTTCCTTTTGATTATTGCTTTATTTTGGCTTGAATGGTTTTGAGAAGTTGGAAGGGAGAGAGACAGACCATGGGTGGCCTTTGAGCTTCTTCTTGGTTCGTTTCAAGCATGCGCCTGCAGTGGAAGGAGAAGAGAGAGAAAAGAGACTTAGACTTTGGGCCCTGAAGATTTGATTTATTTAAAAAAAAGAAAAATGGCTAAAAATTTAAAAATGGATTTAGAATTAAATTTCGGATTAAATGAATGCGATGGTAAATTTGAATTTGATTTAAAATCTAAATTTAAATTTAAATTTGATTTGAAGCGGATTTAGAATTTATAGATGAATTTGGAATAAATTCCGAATTTAGGTGGAAAGGATGCCAGGATAAATATTTAAACCAAATAAAATCTAAATCTTTAAATTAATTAATTTTAAATTAAATTTTTAACAGAAAGCCAAAAACGGGGATGTTACAAACCTACCCCCCTTAGAGAGAATCTCGACCCCGAGATTCGGACGGAGAAGGAAAAAGATCGGGAAACTCTGCTCTCAGATCCTCTTCTCGCTCCCAGGTGGCTTCCTTCTCTGAATGATTGCTCCACTGAACTTAGCAAAATTTGATCACACGACTTCGGGTACGACGCTCTGCTTCATCCAAAATTTTGACAGGAAACTCCGGATATGAAAGATCTTCCTTTAAATCCAATTTCTCAAAAGGCATCTATTCTTACGGAACTCGAGACATTTCTTTAAGCGAGGCAATGAAAGGCGTCATGCACATCGGACAAGCTGTGGAGGAAGCTTCAACTTATATGCAACTTCTCCTCTTACGCAACTATTGGAAGCGGACCAATGTAGCGGTAGCGAGCTTCCCATCGACTACGAATCGGTGCATTCCTTTGAGAGGTGACACCTTTAAGTACACATGATCGCCGGATGCAAAACTCAAATCCCTTCGACGATTGTCTGCATAACTTTTCTGTCTTGACTGAGCTGTTTTAAGATTTTTTCGGATTGTTCTGAGTTGCTCTTCTTCTTCTTTTAAAATATCAGGTCAAATAATTTGTCCATCTCTGATTCTTTCCAATCTGAGAGGTGTCAGAGCATTTCCTTGATGAGAGCTTGACGGTGACATCTTGAGACTTGGTGATAGGCATTATTGTGCGAGAATTCACATCTGACAAATTCTAATCCCAAGATGAACTGTATTTCAAAGCACAGGCTCTCAACATATCCTCGAGAATTTGATTCACTCTCTCGGTCTGACCATCCGTTTGAGGATGATATGCAGTACTGAAATTCAGATTGGTGCCTAGGATCCCATGCAACTTCTGCCAAAATCTTGAAGTGAACTGGGATCCTCGATCTGACACGATTTTCTTTGGCACTCCGTGCAAACACACAATCTTAGCCATATATATTTCTACCAACTTATCACCAGAATATGTCGTCTTTACAGGAATGAAATGGGCCACTTTTATCAACCGATCAACAATAACCCAAATAGAATCATAACCGGATTTGGTTCTAGGGAGTCCGGTAATGAAATCCATACCAATCTATTCCCATTTCCAAATAGGCACTTGCAACGGCTGTAACAATCCAGCTGGTCTCTGATGTTCTGCTTTTACTAACTGGCAAATATCACAAAGAGCCACAAATTTTGCTACTTCTCTTTTCATATTTGGCCACCAATATCTCTCTTTCAAATCCAAGTACATTTTGTACTTCAGGATGAATTAGTACACGAGTCAAGAGCTTCTTTTAAAACCAAATCTTTTATTTCTTCTTTGGTTTGGTACTATAATTCTTTTTCCAAACCAAACGGTTCCTTTCTCATCCTCAGAAGATTTTCCTTTCTTCAGATCATTCTTGATTTCTAAAATACCACTGTCTTCCTTTTGAGCATTTCTGATCTGATCTTCCAATGTTGAGTGTATCTCCAAATTATACACACAACCTTCTTTTACTAATTCCAGATTGAGACGTTGGAATTCTTTATGAAGTTCTGGCTGATAGTTCTAAACCATCAGATTATTGCAATGACCTTTTCTACTTAAAGCATCTACAACCACATTTGCTTTACCCGGATGATAATGGATTTCGATATCATAATCCTTGATTAATTCTAACCATCTTCTCTGCCTTAAGTTGAGATCCGACTGAGTGAAAATATATTTTAAACTTTTTATGATCCGTGAAAATCTCACATGGATTCCCAATAAGATAATGCCTCCAAATCTTGAGAGCATGCACAACTACAGCTAATTCTAAATCATGAGATGGATAATTTTCTTCATGAGGCCGCAACTGTCTAGAGGCATAAGCTATCACTTTTCTCTCCTGCATCAGAACACAACCAAGACCTTGCTTCGAAGCATCACAGAAAACCACAAAATCCTTACGAACATCTGGCAGAACAAGTACTGGCGCAGAAGTCAATCTCTTTTTCAATTCCTGGAAACTTCGCTCACACGAAGTAGTCCATTCAAATTTCTTTTCTTTCTTCAGAAGCTGAGTGAGGGGTCTAGCAATCTTAGAAAAACCTTCAATAAATCGCCGATAATACCCTGCTAAACCTAGAAAACTTCTGATATCCGGAACAGACTTGGGTTGCTCCCAATTTAGCACGGCCTTTACTTTAGCAGGATCAACTGCTACTCCTCCTGCTGAGATAACATGACCCAAGAAAGCAACTTCCTTCAACCAAAAATCACATTTACTAAACTTAGCATAAAGCTGATGCTTTCTGAGCTTTTCCAAAACTATTCTCAAATGATCCTCATGCTCTTTCTTGTTCTTGGAATAAATAAGAATGTCATCAATAAAAATGACAACAAACTTATCTAAAAGCTCCATAAACACCTTATTCATCAAATTCATGAAATAAGACGGTGCATTAGTTAATCCAAAAGTCATTACTGTAAACTCGTACAGTCCATACCTAGTGGTGAAAGCTGTTTTTGGAATATCTTCCTTTCTGATTTTAAGCTGGTGATATCCTGACCTCAGATCAATTTTCAAGAAAACTTGGGCTCCTTTTAATTGATCAAACAGATCATCAATCCTTGGCAAAGGGTACTTATTTTTAATGGTGACTTCATTCAGGGATCGATAATTGATACACATCCTTAAACTTCCATCCTTCTTTTTTTCACAAAAATCATCGGTGAACCCCACGGCGACGAACTCGGTCTAACGAATCCTTTCTCTTGAAGTTCTTCAATCTGCTTCTTCATCTCTGCTAACTCATTAGCGGGCAACCGGTAAGGTCTTTTTGAAATCGGAGCTGTACCGGGTACAAGCTCAATGATGAACTCTATATCTCTGTCCGGAGGCATTCCAGGCAATTCCTCCGAAAAAACATCTGGGTACTCATTCACTATAGGTACATTTTCCAAAGATGTACCTTTCATACTGTTCATAGTACTATTCTTCTTTGAGGAAAGATTAGACAAGAATTCTACCCGAATTCCGTCTGGACTGGTAAGGGTAATGGATCGATTAGCATAATCTATCTGACTTTTATGTTGGGATAACCAATCCATCCCAAGGATTACCTCAATACCCTTGGTATCCAACAATATTAGGTTCACTAGGAACTTTACCCCATTAATCAAAATATCCATTTTCGGGCAAACCAAAGTAGTCCTTAATTCCTTTCCAGGGGATTGGACTAACAAAGGATTTTTAAGCTGAATAGACTTCCAATTATTCTTTTTAACCAAAAACTCAGATATGAACGAATGTGTGGCACCAGAATCAAACAAAACTGAAGTAGGAACTGAATTGACAAAGAACTTACCATACACCACATCGGTGCGTCCTGAACTTCCTCTGCTGTGACGTGATTCACATGTCCTCTTCCCATGGTGCGAGGGGTACGTGGAGTCTGAGGTGCTCCTCTACCTTGAGCTGATCTTGAGGGCACGGGTCTGGAGTAGATCCCAAGTTGAAGCGAGGCTGGGGTCATCTGTTGCAACCGAGGACAATTATTGGCATAATGTCCCAGCTCTCTGCAATTGAAACACTGAATACCTACTATGGCTGTGTTGTTCTTAGGAACTTGACTTCCTACGTTGCTAGCAGGGGCTTGAGTGAGCGGCGTTTTGGAGTGGGAATCTTGGGGTACCAGAGCTATTTGGTCTATTAGACTAAAATTTGAAAGAATCGTGGCCTAGAACTACTGGTGCCACGATGAGCCTGAAAAGCCATCTTCCTTTTCCTGGATTCATAGAGCTGACTTTGAGCATCCTCCTGAACCAAGGCTTTGTTCACCATGTGCTGAAAAGTGGGAAAGTCGTTGGAGACTAACTGCACTTTCAAATTTGGGTCAAGACCCTCCATGAAGCGCCAGATTTTCGCCTCGTCAGTGGCAACATCCTCTGTAGCATATCTAGACAGTTGAGTGAATCTGTTCAGGTATTCCGAGACAGAAAGATTGCCTTGCTGTAATTTATGGAATTCTCTCCTTTTCATTTCCATGATACCCTTAGGAATATGGGTAGCACGGAAAGCTTCTACAAATTCATTCCAAGAAATGGATTGAGCATCTGCATGGGCTGCTTGGTAATTCTCCCACCAACTAGCTGCAGTGCCCTTAAGCTAATTGGAAGCAAAACGAACACTTTCCAGCTCATCACACTGAGCCAAGAAGAGCTTCTTCTCAACTTCCTTAAGCCAGTCATCAGCCTCAAGGGGGTCAACTGATCCGGCAAATGTGGGAGGTCTAGTCCTCATGAACTCCCCGAACTTGGACTGCGAGTGAGCTCTTTGCTGAGCAGGCACTTGGCGGGTTGAGCATTCTGCTCTAAGGCCTGCAAGATCTGAAGTTCCATGGCCATCATCTGTTCCATGCTGGGTGGCTGATTCGGGGGTGGGGGTGCACTTGGTTCTGCTGCGCTGGGGGTGGCGGTGCCCGGTTATTCTCGTTGTACTGCTGCTGTTCTATCGGCACTTCATCCTGGATTTGAACTCTTCCATGACCACGACCACGGCCACGACCTCCTCTCCTTCCTCTACCACGACCTCTACCTGGGTTCTCCATCTGGAACAGGGGCAAGAACAGAACAAGGAAAGAGACAAGCAAAGATAAGAAAACAGGGAAACTAAACAACATCCCAGACAAGAACAACAGCACAGAAAGAAACACCAGCTGAAATCTTAATTAAAATAAAATAGTTTTGATAAGATGGCTATATCACAAGCGCAAAAGCATGATACAGTCCATCGCACAACTTATTCATCGGTCTAAACGGCAACAAAAGGAAGGATACTATGGCCCAGCCTAACAACTACTACAAACTCTAAACACTGGATGAGACATCCCTTATGCTAAAAGAACTGCTGCCGCCACTGGACTCCTCAGAAGAAGAAATGAGGTCCTCCAAGTTGAAAGAACTGCTGCTGCTGGACTCATCAGAAGAAGGAATGGAGTCCTCCATTTGCACCTCCACAACACGCGTGGACTTGCACGGAGAAAAGCTGTACTGGAGACGGCGACGCTTGCCTAGCGCGGCATCGGAGAAAGGCTCTGGCCCGTTGGTCCTCCTAAGTGGAGCGAGGGACAGACGGCCGTCTTGGTGAGGACCTCGAGTGGAGCTAGAGCAGTCTGGCGGAGCTGCAAGAGGAATCCTTAAGCTTGTTTACCTCCATCTGAAGAGCGGCCAAGTCCTCGCGGGTACGATGAAGCTCCTCTGACATGCGCACATAAGCATTATCCTGGGCCTAGATAAAAGAACTCATGTGCCGGATAGAAGGATCATGATCACCTGCCAAAACTCAGAAGAGACTGAACAACTCTCCCTCTTCCGCATAGGGAAAGTGCAGAAAAGGCGAAAAGTCCAGCTGATCAAGGAAAACGTGGCCTAGGCGAACAATGGCATGCCGGGTAACATCCTGAAGTGCATCACGAACTCTCAGACACTCCACAGTGAAGTGGAAAGGACGAGCTTCGTCCTGCTGTCCTCTGGCGAAGATGACCACCTTCACCCTCCACATGTTCTGACCACCACAAGCGATAGGTTGGCAGCTGTACTCTGGGCGACGAGCAAAACCAAGATACTGAAGCATGAGTGGCAACACGTCACAGAAACCACCCTCCCGCTGAACGAACATGGTGTAAGAAGTCATCTACAAATTTTGAAAAAGATAAGATTAGCAAACAATTTTAGAATATTTGACAACAAAAGAAAGAACAAGAACAAAGAAACTTTTAAAATTTTGTTAAGTAATTTTTTTATAAAATATTCATCCTTAGGGCTTTGCCATTATAACTAGGTTGCGTCCTACAGTCGTCATGGCTCTGATACCACCTCTGTGAGACCCCAGATTTACAATCTGGAACCTCCTGTGTATAACCGTACTAGTCCCTGATCAGTTGCTAGTACACACAGTGAAGCAGTGATAGTCATAAACAGAGCATTGTATTAAACGATAATAAACTGAAATACTGATCATATGATCACTTATTACAACCACAGGTCAGAAGACTTGCAGCACCACACAGCGGAAGACAACAAATAAAAAGCCCAACTCATTCGCCACAGGCAAACGACTGGGAACGCACACCTACTCCTCAGGCTCGCCCTCCTCGAAACCACAAGCGAAGAATTCTTCTTCCTCAGTGGTATCCTCAAATAGCTCTGAAGAGGTTGAATTGTAGCACGTGAGTACAAACGTACTCCGCAAGTCTGGGAAATTATATGACATGCAGGGCTTTCCAAAGAGAGGCTTAATACGGTTCACTTTGCATAAAGCAAATTTTATTTAACAATACATGTATAATCTTTGTAAAGCAATTTTATCAATTAATTGTATCATTCAAATTTATTAATATTTGTAGCGATGGTTCTAACCACCATCACTTAGTATACAGGCTCTATCCACCCAATTTAAAAAGGATTGTGATAAACCAATCAATGACTCCATCCGTCATGATGTCAAAACAGGTTTCAACCAACTCCAATTCTATCCGAGAGTTCTAACCACTCCCGAATTCCCAAATCCACAGTTTTCAAAATTAAAAACCAAGTCTACCAGTATGAAAGCATTCTTTGCCCGCTCTTGACCGTGAGCACGGCTATTCGAATAGTTTATTTACTCTGTAGAGTTTGTACACTTTACCCACATGACATGATCAACCCTTGGTGCCATGCAATTAACACACTTCCTTTGGTGTGTCGGCAGAGCGATCATGACAAGGCTTTTACAATGTAATAATTTAACCCGACTCAACCGCTAAGGTTTCACATTGAAGGTTCCATCCACCAGTCGAGGCCCCCTCTTGTGCCGTGTGGGAATAAACCATTCTGCCTCCATCCGGCACCCACATCCAACCGTCCGGCGAGTCTAAGTTGAATTACTACAAATTAATCGGCCAGGTCGTACCCATTTCGGACATGTGGTTGTACTGTTTTGCTTAGAATGGACAATCATAAGCGTCGGTCCTTAATCAACTCGAGCGGCACTTGCGCAAAGCCAAAAGTCAGTGCTCCATCCGCACCCACCCATCGGACTGATCCGCTCAAGTCAAAACCATTTTTCACTTTCATTTTATTTTTCAAATAAAGTAGCAAATACATTTCTACTATTTTATAAATACGCTTTCATAACAATTTCTCACTCATTTTTCCCAATAGGCATTTTAATCAATTTGCACCTAAGCATTGATTTACCGTTCTAATCAAAGGAGTTCATGATATAGATGATAACAAAATTTATTCTAAGGTTACAAAGGCATCAACAACAATTAGCAAGGAGTTAACAACAAATTGGATTAACTAATCAACCTATCCATTTAAATATCAATTTTACTCAAACTAGCCATGCATTTGATAAAATCATAAAAAGACTTTTAAAACATATGATCAAAGTGCATCAAGGAGACTTGCCTCCTCTGGTCGCGAAGTCGTCGGTGCACTGAAGTTCTTCGGAATTGACAGTGGCAACGACGGAATCTTTGGCTACGCGCAAAACGAGACAACAAATAAAATAACAGAAAATAAATAAAACCTAAAAATTAAAATAAAAATACTGGCAGATAGAGAATGATTTTAGATGAATTTAGCAATTTGAATCACTTGATTCGGAGTTCAGATCACAAAGATAAAAATGTTTGAAGTTTGCTCAGATTGGAAAATAAAAAACGAAAGAATATTCTCAGAATCTTTCTTTTGACTGAACGTTTTTCTGATTTCCTTTGTTCCTATGACAGGTGGGACCCGATTGTCATCCTCTCAAGCTTTCTTCAACCTCCAGCCCTCCATTGAAGAACAGAGAAGCTTCTGGTCTCCATTGACGCCAGCGTTTGGGACCACGGCGGACGACGGCGTACACAAAAATGGAACGGCGACGCGATGGGGAGGTGAGAAGCAGGTGGCGAGAGGCATGGCGGGCGGCGCATGGGGCTTGCGGCTTGGCCAGCGTGTTCGGCGAGTTGGCGAAGGAAAGCGCGGTGATCGGTGGAGGCGCGGGAGGCGGCGGGTCGGGAAGCTGCTGGGAGCTCGGCGGCAGCAGGAAGCGACCGAGATGATGGGACCACGGCGGCCATGGCGGTTCGACGGCAGCGCATGGCGGCGGCGAGCGGCGGCGGCGGCGGCGGCGCGGGTTGGATGCGGTGAGTATGGCCGGAGGATATGCATGCGCCAACAATAGCCGGGGAGGCTCCAATCGGCGGTGGCACAAGCTTTTGGCTGGCATCATTGGAGATGAACAGGAGCATGCGCAGAGCAAGAATTTGGGGAAACTTCTATTTCACGAGATTTTGCAAAATCAGTGAGCGCAATTGAAAGAACATGATGACATGAATATAAGGATGCAAGGAATTGGATTGGGAGTTACCGATTCGCAAGAAATTGACGATGATCGACAAATCGGGCGACGACGAACAATCTTCAAATCAGAGACCGAAACTGCAACGAAAATGGAATTTTGTTGAGGGCTTTTGATCTACATGCCAAGAGTCACGATATGACATGGTTAATGCATGGCTTGGCTCACCGAATTGAAAGATGGTTCGACAGCGTCGACGACGGACGTCGACCGAATGTTCTTACCCAAATTCGGAGGTCGAAATGACAATGAATCGAAAAAGTAAAGGAAGCACTGCGTCGGGGGCGTCGAGACGAATAAATCGGGTACTCAAGCATGCGAGGAGACAAAGAAACGGCCGAGTTATGGTAGGTTCAATGATTCGCGGATTAATCAATATTGTGGCTATTTCGGGAGAGGAAAGGGCGAGATTTCTAATGGATATGATTCTCCAGACTCTTGCCATTCAATTGCTGCAGTTTCCTTTTTGATTAGTGCTTTATTTTGGCTTGAATGGTTTTGAGAAGTTGGAAGGGAGAGAGAGACAGCCATGGGTGGCCTTTGAGCTTGCTGCTGGTTCGTTTCCAGCCATGCGCACGGTACAGGGAAGGAGAAGAGAGAGAAAAGAGACTTTAGACTTTGGGCCCAAAGAAGATTTGATTTCGGCCCAAAAAGAAAAATGGCTAAAAATTTAAAAATGGATTCAGAATTAAATTTCGGATGAAATGAATGCGATGGTAAATTTGAATTTGATTTAAAATCTAAATTTAAATTTAAATTTGATTTGAAGCGGATTTAGAATTTACAGATGAATTTGGATTAAATTCTCAATTTAGGTGGAAAGGATGCCAGGATAAATATTCAAACCAAATAAAATCCAAATCTTTAAATTAATTAATTTTCAATTAAATTTTTAACAGAAAGCCGAAAACGGGGATGTTACATCATGTAGCAACGAAGACATTAAACCGGCAAATAAACTTGATGAAGCAAAGTCCAAAACACCATAGGCAAAGACTGGAGAAAACACGATCCTAGATGTCTGGATAATCCTCCTCTTCAAAACCTTCGCCGTAGATGTCAAACGGTGGAATGCAGGCTCTTGGATAGCTATCTCTGATCTCTTGATCTTGGTTAGCGAAGAGAGAGTCATCTTCTTGCGGATCAGTGACAGTGTCGACGTCGAACGTTTCCAGTGCAACGTCCGTGGCGTTCTGGACTTCATCTACCGTGATGTGGTTGACCCTTCCTCGCACAACTGATTGGGGTGCAGCTCCAGCTTGAGCAGGTCCTCGGCTTCCTCCTTGAATAGGAGTCCTAGTTGGCATATTACCCAAGTTAAAACAGACAGGAGTGACTCCTCCCTTCTTGGGACAAGCGTTGGCGAAGTGCCCCATCTCGTTGTAGTTGTAACAGCGTCTTCCAACCATCGGCGAGTTTCCTGCAGCTTGGTTAGCTGTTCTTCTTTGTGTCGTGGATTACGACCCGATGGAGTCATTGTGCGAGTAATGGTGTTCTAGCTTGCTCGGGTGAAACACGGTGAGCTGGCGAGTACCACCCTCGGTCTCTGCGCCCTTATCGATTCTCTTCTTGGGCTATCTGGCGCTTCGGTTATCATCCGATTCTTTGCGCTTATCCTCAAGAATCGAGCCCTTGTTAACTAGTTCTGGAAATCGAAAGCGTGTGGTGATCGATCCCACATGAAGCCGAGTTGATCCTTCATGAATCGGGAATGGTGGCCTTATCGTTACTCGTCCTCCGGAGCATAAGCGTGCAAAATGGGTGAATTTGTTCGGGTAGTCGACCTTGTTGTCCTCCTGCTTCAAAGACCTAAATTCTTCCTTTTTAAGCTCCATCATACCCTCCGGTACGTGGTACTAACGAAAGGTTGTAGTGAATTCCTCCCAGGTGATCTCCTGGGGATGCTCGTGGGAAGCACAGTAATTTTCCCACCATTCCGCGGCAGTTCCTTCTAGTTGATGAGAGGCATACAGGACTCTCTCGTTGCCTACACACTGGGATATGTGCAGCTTCCTTTCAATGGTCCGTAACTAATCATCTGCTTCAATGGGATTGACATTTCCAGAGAAGGTTGGAGGCCTGGTCCTCATGAAATCCGACAGTCTAGACTGGTGTCCATGGTTCATGGCTTTGATTGTTGTTGTTAACTTCTGACTTGATTACGCATTTCTTTGCATCGATGCATCATAGTCTGCATCAGTTGGGTTTGAGCCATCAGAAAAGCTCCTAAATTATCCATATCAATGGGTGGTGCTGCTTGAGGATTTGGTGCTTTGTTATTGTTGCCCCTTTGCTTTGTGCGTTCTTTGCCTCGATTCATTTGTTGCCTCGGGTGTTCACCATTTGAAGAATAAAAGGATTTAAGGAAAAGAGGGAACAGAATAGACGAGTACACAAGAATCTTATGCGGCGAGAAGATTTAACTCAAAGGCTTGAGCAAACAATTACTTACTTGGTATGGTTGCATATTCAAGCCTAAAAGCTCTGCAGTGCATATTGCACACTCAGCAAACAAGGAAAACCAAATTAACCTAAACACACAATAATCTACCGTCTAGGAGGGTAACACTTCTATCTTAGACAAACGCGACTCTCACACATGAGTCTCAACTGGCTATGAAAGCACTAGTTCTTCTAGCTTCTGGAACACTTCATCGATCCACTTTTCTTGAGTTCGATGATTCCTATCTTCACGATCTTCAGGATTGGCAACAGCACCCAGCGCTCTCTCCTTAAGTGTGAAACAACAATAACTATTTGGAACAACTCAGATAAGATCTTCATTTAAAACAACGGGGAAAGATAGAAATTTTCAGCAAGGAGAAAAGAATAGAAGAATAAGACAAGTCAAGAACTTATCATTCTTTCAAGTTACATTTTTCTTTTAGAAAATAATTTTGAAGTTCTAAAAACGACCAATCTATCTAGGTCAAGACCTACGATCGATATGCTTTGATACCACCTCATCGTGCCCCAAATTTGCAAATCCGGATACTCTGTGTATTCTGCACTAGTCGAGATCGCTAGTGCACCACAGGCTAAGCGAGGTTAAAGTACCACAACATACATAGCGGAATAACAAATAAGTACTTCAAACATGTATATAAACGAGTTGTGCGACCTTATGGTCCCTTACAATAGTTTGCCACATTGAGCTTACAATAATCGAGTAAATAGAGTTCAATTGCGGAAAAATAAGCGTCGTGATGATCCATCTTGAGACACGGCACCACAGCGAGGCTTGTTCCCTAGTTCTCGGCTCATCAACAATCTCCTCCTCCCATATAGGCGTAGACTCCTCCTCAGTAAATTTTTGTCATAAGGGTAGTACACACCATACTCAACATGTCATGCACAGAATCTGAGTTCTATTACTACATGCATGGCTTGTTACAAAGGAATGGCTCAATTGGTTATTTTACATTGCTTCAATATTTTAACATACTTTCTATTTAGATATAAAGCAACAAAACCATATTAATATAATAAGTTTCTCAATTGTTTTCCACATAATTTTGGACACACAGTCCTTAATCAATTTCACCATCAACCCTGGCACACAGCCTTTCATTCTATTTTATTTTCAAAAAACTACCCTTATGCGTAATCCCGGCGTTGTCGATTCAGTGGATTCGGCTATTCGAATAGTTTTTACACTTTGCAGAGGTTATACACTTTACCCACACGATACAGTTAAACACCACTCAGGCGAGTAACCATAACAAAGCCTTTTCGAAACATCCATCCTCGCACGCGTACATCCCGATATAGTTCCCACTGTCCCTTCTCTCTCACAGAGCAGAAGTATAGGGCCAACACATACCGTTGAAGAGATGTAAGACCGCAATGGTAAACACTACACCCTTCTTACCACATCCACATACCAAAACCACCTGAGGTCTCATGTGCTAAGATTTCGGAGTCATACTCAACTAGGTCTATCCCATACCAGCCATGTGGTTGTATGAAAGACTCAGATCAAAGGCTTGCAAGGTTAAGTCCTTAGAGTGACTAGGGCAAGACTTCCTTTTTCCCAAAATTTTGGCTCATAGCCATCTCATTTGCCACACAGGCTCTTTCTGACACACAGCCCCGTCCACTTGCCCCAGTCTAAAACATTTTCCCACCCAGGTTGTTTAACAGTGCAACACATGTCTGCAATCACCCTTCATGTAGAACCACACAGGTCTCTACATTCCAATGTCATAACCAACATTATTTCACCTTTTAACAAAATGCATTCACTATTTCTTTAGTCAATGTTGCTTTTGTATTCAAAAGATCATTCACGTTATTTGCATGGCTAAGCAACTATTCACGGTCTAGCCTCCCGTGTTGGCACAATATTATCAACCAACTAATATTACCAAACTTAGGGCATCAAATGGAATTATGGCATACAAATACTAGTGACAAGGTGGCAATAACAAATAGGTTGATTTAACTAATTCACCCAATTTATTTTAATTCATTTTTTAATTGAATTAGCACGCATAGTTTGAATCAAAATACATTTTCAAATCGTAGGAGCAAAATGGTCAAAACACAACTTGCCTTCAAATAGTTGTTGGTCCTGACTCGGGGCTAGGTCTTGTGCTGGAAACTCCCCCTCAAAGCTCTCCGGCAAATCAACGTCTACTCAAATCATATATACACACAATAAATATAATTTACAGAAAGCAAACTCAATTCTAAAAATTCAATAAAATTCACTAATAAATAGATCCTGATTTTACAAATTTTTAGAAATTAAAATAACTCAAATCGGAGTTGAAATGCAAAAGTTATAGCCATATGAGTTTAAATCTAATTTTAAATTGAATAAACCGAATTATTAAATTATGGAAAATCGATTATTGCCTCACACTGACGTCATCGGACACGTGTCAGCTCCAGAGGCGGACACATCGCCTCGGGTCCACTGGTGAGTCCACGATTCTGATGACAGCGACATGTTGGTAGCGTCATTCTCAACGTCGGCACCTGCTTGTGGTGACGGGTGGCCCCTTGATAGCGTCATTGCGGCGTCATCCCCGCCGATTAAGCTCAGCGGCGGTGGGTCCCACCGTGACATCATCGGCGTCACGGATAGCGTCATCGCACCGTCGCCGCGGCTCGGTGACTGGTCAAACACCATGATTAAATGCGCTTGACCGCGCGTCTCGATTTGGGCCGTGCGATGAAATCAGCGGCGAGATTGCACTGTGATTCGGCTCCTCTTGGCTTCGATCAACGTCGCCAAGATTCGTGCGAACACATGGCTTCATCGTGACCGCCGCGATCAAGCAGGCGGCGGATCAATTCAAGCTGTTCGGATCCCTGTCTCGGCGGACAATGGCGGGTGACGTCGGTGGCGTCACTATGCTGCCCACGGGAACAGCGGCCTCCTCGCTCTCGCGCGACCGCGGCGCCGCGTGGATTGGCTATCGGTCGCGGCGTGATCTCGAGCGTTGATTTGAAATCAGCGGTTCAGATCTGCTCGACTTTGACGCGTGGCGCTACATGGTTCGTCTGAACCATTGGATTGAATCGGCGGTCACGATTAACTCAACTCGCGGAACCCGATGGAATCTGTACCATCCATTCAAAATCGGGCGGCCGGATCGATTCACGCCAGCATAGCCGGTGACCGCGTGGAAATCCATTCGTGCATCTCGTGGCACAATCCGGTTCGTTGGATTACGATCTGACGGCCATGATTCGATCTAGTGCTAACCATCGGGTTCAATCTGATCCGTTCATCTATGATCCTATGGTCAAGAATAGATCTAATTCATTCACGCCCAAATCAATCCGGTCCATACAATCTAGATCTATTGGCTGGGATTAGATCTAATCCTACGGTACAGGGCTAAGGATACGTGGCGTTACCTCGCACGTTGGATGAAGATCGGCCGGTCAACGAAGCTCGCAAGCGTTGATGGCGGCGCGGTGGAGATAGACAACCGGAGCTGGGGAAGACGACCACGTGTGCGGCGTTTGGATGCAGTTCCGGCGAAGTGAAGTAGCGGTCCAGATGCGCCGCAACACGAGGAACTCGGAGATGACCTCGGTACACGGTGGAAGAGGTCAACATCGACAGAAATGCAAGGAAATCGAAGCGTGGCACACAACCAACTACGGCGAGTGATTACGTGGAGATGAGAGCAGCTCGGACGTCGAGTCATGGGGCAAAAGACGCGCAAGAAAGAGGAGAACATCGGGGCATGTCCCGGCCTTTAATAGGTGGCCCGCAAGTCGAGAAACAGCCGCGGAATCACCACGTATTCACGCGGCGGCGTAACTCCGGCGTTATTTCGGGGACGACGACGTGGCGCGATCTCAGACGTCCACGTGTCTTGGATCCGGTGGCTCTCTCGCGTGAGCGTCGCAGCTCGATCCGGACCGTTGGATCTCAATCCAGCGATCGATCGTTCAGTTCGACTTCGACCAGCTCGACGCGATCTTGCGGCGGGTTGGACTCTAGTCGACTCGGTCGATTCTTTATTTAAATTGATTTTTTTGTTTAAAATAATTCTAAAAATTCATTTAATGCATTAAAAATAGCAAAATACTTAGAAAAATTTCAGAAAATATTTTTGAGGCATTTGGAAGTCAAATAAAATATTTCATTTTATTTGGCAGAAACAATTTCATTATTTAATTATTTTCAAAGAAAGATTAATTTCCAGAAATTCCAATTAAATCCAAATAAATTCCAAAAATTTCTCAAAAATTCAAAATAACTTATAAAATTCAAAATAGCCAAATTTTGGGATGTTGCATGTTCTCCCACGCTGATTTCCAACACTTATATCATTGTTTTCTGAGGTAATGAGCACGTAGTTTGAGATGAGTATGATGGACGAGTTACGCTACTTTCTTGGCTCCCAAATTAAGTAGACTCGGGAGGGTACTTTTCTGGACCAAGGTAAGTATACTCGGGACCTCCTGAGACGGTTTGATATGTCTGATGGAAAAGCCCGTGATAGTTCCTATGGCCACCACTGCTGTCCTCGAGCCCGATGAGGATGGTGAGCCTGCTGATCAAAAGGAGTTTTGGAGCATGATTGGCTCCCTCTTGTATCTCACTGCCTTGCGACTGGACATACACTTTGCCGTGTGTATGTGCGCTCGTTTTCAGGCTTCACCTCATGCCTCTCATCGCCAGGCGTTGAAGCGCATCTTTAGGTATCTTCAAGCTACCATTTATTATGGTATTTGGTACTCTTCTTCTTCTTGTCTATTCCTTAGAGTCTTTTTCTGATGTAGACTTTGCTGGCTGTAGGATTGATAGGAAGTGCACTTCTAGCACTTGCCAATTCATTGGCACTTCTCTTGTTTCTTGGTCATCTAGGAAGCAGTCCGGTGTTGCACAGTTTACCGCTGAAGCCGAGCATGTAGCTGTAGCTAGTTGCCGAGTATGATGAAACAAGGGTTGTGAAGTTTAGTCCAAAATAGGAATCATACGTTACAATATCACCACATCCCAAAATAATTTTTCAAACCACCAAATCATAAGGTGATAGGGCAGTTACCAAACTTCTAACATTTCAAAATTCCTCCACCCCAAGATTTCCACACCATAAACCTTTACCAACCTTAAAGGTCCTCGAAAATTGTTGCATAAACCGAAGGTAGCATTAAATTTTGAGCTTTGAAGTTTGAACAGGCTACAGAATAAAGAGTCCTGTAAAGCACTATCCAGTTGGGTTCATGGGGCAGGCGGGCAGCAACAAAATAATACATACAAATCAAAGGGAAAGGACGAACTAAAGAGAGACATGTCAAAGCGATAAAACAGAAAAAATTTCAAGTGTTCTTACATTGGACATGGCCAATCATTTGGACCAAACAGCCGAGGAGGGCCACCAGCCGAAGCACGACTGATTCGTCTTGCATCATCGCTACCACGGCCTTGGCCCCTACCCTTATCACCACCGCCAGCACTTGCTCCACTATCACCAGCAGGGCGAGAGGTTCCACAGCGATTACAAACACCACGGAAGGCAAAATTACATTGCCACAGCTGGGAGAAGAAATCATAGAAAAGATCACACTTGTCAACAAGACATGAAGTGGCAGAGAAGTTCCTCACCAATCATAACAGACCTTTTATTTGGGCACAGCCAATCCCCATCTTGCTGCCAAGCTTCTCCTGGACCATCAACACATCCTCTACCTCTGTCTGCTTCGTTATCCAATTCTTCTTGTCCACAAGGTCAGCAGTGATGCTCAAATTAGCGGAGTTATCAAATGTATCTTTGCTTTTGGACTCAGCTATGTGAACCTGAATGGTGCTTCCTTGGAAATATTTGTTATTGAACCATTCCACAGCGGCTGAAGCAGCATGCGGGTCCTCATAGGTGCTATTGCATCACCCTTCGGTTCATTGTTGACTTTGTCCCCGTATATCCAAATCTTTGGACGCCCAGTCCTTTTGTCCTTCTGTTGAGATTTGACGACAGGAAGTAACAAATTTATCATGGAAGTGAACTTAAAAAAGGCATAAACGAATCTTAAAAAAATTTAAGTGGTTGCAAATTGTCTCCTGGTAAGGCTCCATACCTTTAGCAATGCTATGGTGCCTAAATATTCAGCCAACATGGTCTCAACAGTTCTAGGAGGCAGATTGCATACCATGGTTATCATGGCGCCCAGCGAGGCGAGTCATCTCCAGAGCGCTTGAAAGCCTAATTGCCTAGGCACCCACCTAGCAGCAGCACCAAGCACCACTTAGAAGATTGTGCACTAATCCATATAAATACAAATAAGCACTAATCAGCACAGATTGTGCAGCCACTAATCCATACAAATAAGGTAGCAGCAGCACCAAGCACTTCATCACTGGCCAAGCACCAAGCAAGCACCACTTCATCACTGACCAACGGACCAAGCACTAAGCACCACTGCGCAACAAGGCAGCACAGGCGGTGGCGGCGGCACAATAGCAGTAGCTGCTAGTGGTGGGGGTGGTAGCAGCTACGGCCCGCGGGGGCGGCAGCAGCACTAGACGACTAGAGGCGGAGGAGATTACTGATCGTTGGTCGGTGGAGGAGATTATTGTTTGTTGATCGTTGGTCCAGTTTTGCTGCTGCTGCTGGCGGCGGAACTCTATGCCCGAACGGTTGTCCAGGTGGCCCCTAGTTCTCTCTAGGTGAGGCGTTGGGCCTTGGCGTCCCCCTCCAGCCACCTGGACATCCAGGGGCAGAGCTAGGCCTTGGGATATCGGGGCCCAGGCTCAAGGCCTAGCCCAAACACTAGTAGGGAAATATGGAAATGCATCTGCAGTTCTTCACAAACCCTAGCCACTCGTCAGCCTCCAGCCCTCCACTCAACAGACCAGAGACCATCTCACGTAACACACCATCGCCGCTTTCGGCGTCCGGCGACTAGCGTCCCGCCCTCATCCTCTGGCTGCCATCCACCCGTTGCCTCTCCGCGGCCCGGTCCGCGCCATCAAGTCTTCCCTCCCGAAGTCTCCTATCGCCTCTCTGCGGCTCGGCTCTTGGTCCCACGCCATCGAGTCCAAGTAGGAGCCGCCTCTGGTCACTGGATGGTGCAAGCAGATCGATGTGAGTAGTGTCAAGCACCTGTAGTTGTTGTTGTTTGGAACTTGGTTCACAGCTTTTCCAAATCTAATCGTCGTATCCCAGATTGATCTTGTTGGTGCTACAGCAATTTTATGGTTGATCTGGAAAGCTAAAAAGCAAGCTTGTTTCCAGAACATCTTCCCAATTAATCCATCTCCATGGTAAACTAAATAGATAAAACTAGGCCATCTCCATGTAAACTAAAAATTGATAAGAAAAATGAAGGTCCGTGTGTGATAAATTATCAATTGTTCTGCTCTGTGTATAACTCGATTAGAATAATGTGTCTCTAGTATCTTCTGTACATTGGAATTCTTCTGGTTTTGGATGAGACGAGTCTGGTATTTTTCAATTTTAATAAGTAGGAGCAGTATATGTCAGTTGGAATGAAGCTTAAAAGAAATCTGGGCATGCTTTGTGACTGATTGACTGTATTTTTTAATTATCGACATTATTGAGTTATTTTTTAAGGTTTCAAGCTGATTTTGTTGTTCACATATTGCTTGTAAATCACATATACTATATGTAGTGGCTAAGCATTTGGTGGCGAAGCCCCATGAGTTAGCTCTTGTTTATTACTCAACATCCTTGATGAAGTTTGAGCCCCCCTTTGTTCTTTAGGAATTTGTCAACCATGATATTTTGTTTGAGTTTTGCCTGGTCTTTCATTTGAATGTTTGCCAATTCCAGATTAACGTTTTGTTTTGGTTCTATATCAATGTCCGTAGTATGTGACATTAGTAATTATCATATATTTTTGGCTCGAGACTTATCTAAATCCTGGCTCTGCCACTGTGGACGTCTAGTAGGCGACGCCGTAATAACCTTGTTGCATACATAAACAGAACCTTTTGGGGGCCATCTTGACATATACCTAGCCATCTGTAACAAACAGCCTAGCTGCAGAGGAGTATTACTGTTATTTATATGGTATTGCTTTCAAAAATCATCAAGAAAATTGGAGTAGACAAAATCGCAAGCAGAAAGGTGCAAATAATAACAATAGCAATGGGAACTGAACAAGAAGAGCAGTAACAGTATTCACCAAGGGGTTAGCGCGCTAGTGGGCTAGTAGACCTGCGCCTAGTGCCTAATCGCTGCTGAAGGATCGAGATGGCGAACAGAGGGGGGGTGAATGGTCGCAAATAAAATTTCCCCCAAAATACTCCAACTAAAACCTTGAAAAGATCGCGCAAAGGAAATTGTGAAAAACCCGAACAACTAGACAACTCTGTGTACCCCTAGCATGCATGGATGAGTTCCATAGAATATGTGGGGATTTTTGAGTCACAATTCTGGTTGTCTAGTATGCAAATCAAGAAGGAATCAAATCTACTCTTGCTTTTAGAAAAAGATCAATTCAAATCATAAAAGCAACTTTTAGAAAAGCAAGAGCAGAAATTCCAGAAACTGTCTTCAGTTTGAACAGGTGTTTGGTGGGTCTCTACTGCTCAAGAAATTATGAGAAATTTTCTCACTATGAGAAGATGAGTCGTGAAGAAGTCCACCAAATTTCACTTCAAAAGTCCTTACAGAAAAATCACAAAAAATAAAAGAGCACAGACAGTTAGGAACTTCGAGCAGAAGATTTTTGGGCTCGGTTTTCACCTCATGGTATCCAAAAGGTGCAACAAGTGAACTCCAAAATTTTTCTACAGATGGATATAGGAGTCCCACACAATCTCCAATAAGAATCACTCAAAAAGAATTTTTTTGGATTTTTTAAAAATCAAACACTAACTGCTGTGCGAAGAACAAGTTCTGGACAGAATTGCAACTTGAAAGAAAAGTTGATCTCTACTCAATCCAAGAGTGCAAAAGAGATGTAAAACCATATGAACATATTCAAAACATCCAAGATCAGCATTTAGAAGGAAGGGAGGTAAATCCAAATTGCATGAATGTAAATTGCGGGAAAGTAAATGCGTAAAGTAAATGCTGAATTTAAATTGCATAAAGTAAAGACATAATGTAAATGCGGAATTTAAATTCACAATAATGTAAAGAAATTTTTTGTATTTCTGGTGGGAAGGTTTACAAAGCCTCACTTCATGTGGGTAAAACTCAAAGGAGCAATTCAAACCTTCAAGGGGAGGAGGCTACCCCTCCACCCCTATTTATACTACTCTTGGACCACCTACCACCCTTGGATGAGTCCCTCAACCCTAGAGCACTTATCTAAGGGCTAGGATTAACCCACACACATAGCCATGCAAGGGCTAACCCAAAACCCACATATATACTGGGTTTTTTTGCACGGTTTTCAAAGCATGCTACCTAGACCCGCTAACCTATCAACTAGACCGCAATCCGACGGCCCTCATTGATCCACGCGGCATCTAACTAGCATCATCTTCTTTCCTTGTCTTATTGGCTTACCCAGACTCCATCTCTGATCATCTTCCGGTGATCTCCCGACCGTCTGGACCTCTGACGCTCCTCGCCTAGTCCCGGTCATCCTCCGCCTCACCATGACCTAGCACCGTCGCCTTGCAACCATCAAAGACAAGGAAAAACCTTTCACATAGCAATGCCCACAAATATATTCAACGATTATCCCAAAATCATTAATCGAACATAATTTCTCTCAACGGTCCGATGCTACCGCCCTAAGCGGGTAGCCCTAGGAAAAGCAACCAACACTCAAATTGCTTCAAATCGAAATCCAATTCAAATCAAACTCAATTTCAAATCAAACCAAGCTCAACTTTTGTCAATTACTCATCACACACAAGGATAGACCTCCACATGGTCTTTCAGCTGCCTTGGTGGCTAGGTGGCCGCCGAGGGTGGATACATCGGCTAGGCAGATATTGGGGAACAATGGCAGTAACACATGGAGGACAAAACTGAAAGATGTGCCATGGATTAATGTATCATAACTTCATGACAGAAAAAAAGCAATGTGTAAACTGTGAAGTAAGCTGATTCAATGTGTTGTAGTTGAGACTTGAGAGAACGAGGGTTGAATAACTTTCAACGGAATTGCAAACTGAGTTTGGAGGCTAATTTGACATAAAATACGTAAAATATTTAGGTATTCTTAGTTGGCTATTACCTTAGCACTTCTTGATTTGCGATGTTAGAGGCATATAGCCGAAAAATCTAAAGTAGGCTAAAACTTGAAGAGGAAAAAACATCCTACTCCCGTGCTGGATGTCACATAAAGAGCACCAAGTTAACATACATATATTTATGATCGTGAAGTAGATTGAAAGCTGACAGACTTATGAGTTATGAGCCGCAATAAATCGACAATTGCAGTGATATAGCCAATTGTAACACCCTCAAAAATCTCAAATAATCAAAATGTGAAATTCAAATATTCATTGTGAATCATTTCTGAATTTTTGCCTTTCCCATTTATTGCATTTTGGCCTTTGTGGAAATTGATTTTAACAATAAGTTTTGATGTTTAAACAATGGAAATCAAAATCCTATAATAAGAAAATCTATAAAAATTATATTTAAAATTTAAGAAATCTCTGGAATATCTTATCTGAATGCCAAAGTAATATGAACACATTTAAAATAGATAAGAGATTAAAAACAATAACTTTCACTATACCACAGCACATTATTAGCGTCGGACGTCCGACGGCAATAGTGGGTAAATGCCAACAGAAAAGAAGTCGGCAAAAGTTACTTGGCGATGAGCAGTCGGGAATTATCTATACTGATGTCACCTGGTCGTTAAGCAATAACACTTATTATTAGCGACGGACCGTCCGTCAAAAAACTTAATTTTCCTATCTTATGGTCGATCGGCAAAAGTGTATGAAATTTTCTGTCCAGCGGTTAGTCGGGAAAAGTAGGTCGGTAATTCTATTTGCACTTGTGTGGGTGAAAAAATTGGCGCCAACTAAACCCTAGCTAATATCCCTCCGGCCTGTATACTCATCTCTCCCTTAAATCACTGAAAATCGATCGGTGCCTCCTCACCTTCCTCTCCGCGCCGCCTAATCCTCCCGGTCCTCTCGCGCCCGTCACGCCGCCTCCTCGTCCCGCCCCCTCACGCCGCCTCCTCCTCCCGCCGCCCTCTCCGCGCCGCCTCATCCTCCGGCCCTCTCTGCGCCGCCTCCTCGTCCCGGCCTCTCCGCGCCGCCTCCTCGTCCCGCCCTCTCGCGCCGCCTCCTCCGCCACCCTTTCGCGCCGCCTCCTCCTCCCGCCGCCCTCTCCCGCCGCCTCTTCCTCCCGCCCTCTCCGCGCCGCCTCCTCCTCCGCCCTCTCCGCCGCCTCCTCTCTAATCATGCAGGTTATTAGTATAATAACCCGTCTTGACCGCTTTGTCGCTTGCTCTCTTTTTCATGGCGGCGGGATACTGCAAGAGGATTCGCGCCGGTTGTAAGGTTCGTGCCCTCGTCTCGGTTCTCTGTTTGTTGGATTCATTCACTCGGTGGCGACCCTGAAAATTGGTGGTGGATGGTTTCTCGCAGGTGAATCACGAATGCGGTCTTGATCAGAACACCCGACCGTGATCGGGGCGAAAAGCGGGCGAAGGTCTCTTGCTCCTTCCACCGCGTTGGCGCTTCGAGTAAATTTTGCTGTCCGTTTTTTAGATGAAAGCATCTGTTGCTTTTCGTAAGTAAATCTCTTGGTATTTGGGAACAATTGGCTAGCTAGGGTGGGCTTCCATGCCAGCAAGTGATGAACCCTAGGAAAAAGAAGGGGCATTTAAGTTGCAACAGCTGGAATGCTGGCACAATTGCTTATACAATGCTAGCACCATGATTGGCATGAACTCCCATGTAACCTTAGTATCGGATTTCATTTTATTTGAGCTCACAACTATCTTGTTAGGTGCTCAAGACACAAAAGATCATAGGGAAGGGACTGGTAATGCCATAATCCCTGCACCACTTATGCTACCAAAAGCACCGTAAGTGCATTCATATTCTCTTGTCTTTTGTTAACTTGCTGACTCTGTTCTTTTTATTGGCACTGAATTTTCCCTTTTTTATATTTTTCTTCAGTGACTCTACAGTACCAGGGAAAAATACAACTGTACTATCAATTCCTGGGCCATCTGACAGGTTTGTTCACTTGTCTTTGCTTCTATGGCCGATTGGTCATTGTACTGCACTGTATGATACAAGCACAAAGTATTGTTTGCGATATTGTATTTGTTACATTACACCAGCTGCTTCTGAATTGTTGATGTCATGATAACTCTTTCAGATTCTCCACATCTGCACTGATGGAAAGGATACCGAGTAGATGGCCACGGCCTACATGGCATGCTCCCTGGAAGAACTATCGGGTATATTTTTCATTCAATTCCTGTCTTTCATATTGTTTATTACATTAAGAGGTTTGGCACATCAGGGAAAAGTTTATGGAAAATTGGTGCTGTCTTGTGGTTCAGGGAGAAAGTTTTTTCTTGTTCATGCGTGATTGCATGTAGTTCTTACATCCACACACCGAAACATTATACCATTCAAAACCATTAACCCTCCGTATCCATGTTCTTCTGCATGTTTGCTTTGAAGTAGACTGGTTTATAAGAGCATCTTAGTTCTCAATGAATAACAACAAAAATGCATTTTCTCTTTGTTCTCAAGAATTTGTACTAATGGTTTCTCTAATTATATGCAGGTCATCAGTGGTCACTTGGGGTGGGTGCGATCTATAGCATTTGAACCAAGGAATGAATGGTTCTGTACTGGTTCTGCTGATCGGACAATAAAGGTGAGCTCCATAGGCTCTAGTCCTTCAATTGAAAGCTGAAATTAAATGTATATACACTTCTTAACTTCCACGCTACTACTACCGAATCATTGAATGTCGTAGGTAACTTGTACAATGCTTCTTAGTTTTAGCTATGCTGTTTCTCTAATATCGTTGTCATATATTGCAATAGATTTGTTGCATACATCTGAAATCTTGATAGATCATCTTTTTTCTTCGGATTTTTTTATTACGACATAAAACATTCGAGTTCAACTAAATACTGCTTGCTTTGGCAATCGAAAGTTGGGTTCAGCCACATGCCATAGAAACAGTCGTGTTTTTTCGTGAGACTTGCACTTTCCACTTGGGTATTAATCAAAACTTCCCATTATCTTTGCGCTTCTTTTGGTGGTCCTGCTGTTGATATTACAACCTGTATGTCATTTCCCATAGCACTATTGGTTGCTTAGGAACTAGTTTTGAGCTTGAGAACAGGTGTCTCTGCATTTTTTTTGAATTTTCTATTTCCATCTTGCAATTTATTTAGTTCCAGGAATCATGCTGCACTTGATAGGATTGTCATACTGATAATTCATGGATGAACTCTAGGGAGAACTAGTAGACAATAATGCATGTGTATTAGGCTATTAGCTGTTTCTGCTTCTGGTGCCGTCACCAGGTTTTATTTGGCTATTAATCTTTTAATTGTTTTTCTGGAAGATTTAAATGTTAAATCTCGTTTTCCCCTTTTTTCCTCCCCCTCTCTCTTTGTTGCTTCTCGCTTCTTGCAAAAAGAACTACTGTGAACTTACTAGGCTGTCTCTTCTCCTTCTACCCCTGTTATTTACTCCTACATTAAGACAACAGCTCAACTACCCCAAAATGTCACACTGCTTTCTTGTATAGTTCACTCATTCATCTTGTGACTCTTGTCTTGTTGTAGATATGGGACCTTGCATCAGGAACATTAAAGCTTACACTGACAGGCCATATTGAACAAATTCGTGGTAAGGTTCTCTTGGTTTCGGTTAGCACTAAAAGTACGGTCTACTCAGCACTCTTTCACCTTTTTTTTGTCCCAATCTGAAAGTTTAGTAATTGATGAATGTAATGCACATTGATGAAGGACTTGCTGTCAGCCAACGACACACATATTTATTTTCTGCTGGTGATGATAAACAAGTAAAATGTTGGGATCTTGAACAAAACAAGGTTAGTTTTATTATTTAATCCAGTGCAGTGTATATGGCATATTGACACTCTCATCACATCTAGTCTTTATTCTCTGTAAAGGTTATTAGGTCTTATCATGGGCATCTGAGTGGTGTTTACTGCCTAGACCTTGTACATTTGCACCTCATGTAAAATTTAGCAGCATGCGATGCACTACTATTTTTCTTGTCTTGCCTTCATATACAGGTCTGGGACATCCGAACGAAAGCACATGTTTCTGCTTTAACTGGTCATGATAACACTGTCTGTTCAGTGTTTGCTCGGCCTACGGTAAGATAGCATTTCAACCTTTCACAACTCACTGCAATATTTATGTCGTAGGTGTGAAAACCAAACACAAGTGAAGGTGGATGTCGGCCGTTTGATGGGCCCTCGTCCATGAGAGTAGAGATAACACGGGGGTTTATACTGAGTTCGGGGTTGAGAGGACCGCCCTACTCTGTCATGAGCTTTGTGAGGGGTAGTCTCCGGAGAGCAGGGCCTTGAGGGCTTGCTAGTTTGAATGTGTCGTTATATTGCTCAAGAGAGCTTTAGTTAGAAATGAGAGGTATATGGAGTATTTATAGGCTCTTGGGCCTGTACAAATGACGAAATACCCCTCATTGAGATAACTAATCTATGAGTACAAACGAAGGGTAGTATTGTCTTTCTTAGGCTTGACTGCAATTCTTTGCTCTGTATATTGTACAATCAGTCACCTGCAAGGTATTCTCCAACAATTTAGTTTTGCTAATCACTTCATCTAGCGGTGTGTCAAAGACTTTTAGCTGGAGTTGATTCTTAGACACATTGTAGGTTAGTGGATCTGATGTGCCTTGACACATTTGAGTTTTTCTTGGAAAGTTCGACGAGAAACAGTTAAAGAATGATCTTGATACATGCATTAATGCATACAGCTCTGATGTCTTCAACTATGTTACTACTTAAGCCTATCATGTTACTAATCATGCAGGTTATTAGTTTTCTAGTTTGATAAGGGGATTATCATTGCCCCTTCCATATGCATGTGCCTGCAATATCAGCCAAATTAATCATTGATCACTTCCATGAGCAACCATCACATTTAAGGGCCATGGCAACACTTTCAATACAAGCTCACTCATGGAAGGGTCTAGCTTAGCAGAAGCTTAACTTCTATCCTATATATGCATTGATGTAAGAAAGGAAAGAGGCTACCAATGGGTCCAAACTAGTTATGGGCAACATGTGAGGCAAGACTCTCGGCTAATGCTAACTAATTAAACTAGTTAGTGGCCAGTGGGCACTACAAGCTTTCTTAAAACAACTCTAGCTTATGCACGAGGTGATGTCCTCCACTTGGTTGGGTGAACAGACTTAGGTGCTTCCTCTCTCTTTCTGATAATGTGTGTGTGATCTTCTAGAAAATCTTGACACAAACAATCTTTGCCCAATCCAAGATGCATGAAAGGTAAAGGGATATCTTTGCCAGATCTGAGACCACATTTACTATTATCATTGCAGCAAGATCCATAGCCGGGATCAATGAATCTTATTATTCTGTTATGCATTCTCATGTATAGTTTATGTCCATTTGTTCCAATTTAATTGCCATGATGTTCGATCAGGTGTTGCTTTTTGCTTCTTAGAAATGAGATGAAATTCTTGTTAAGATTTCTTCTGTAGATCCATCCAGTATCAACGCGGAAACATTGACATGCTGAAAAGAGATTGTGGAATCAAAATACAACAGTTCTCATGATTCTCTTTTACCTTTTGTCTACTTCAACTGTATTGTTGCATTATTGATCTATATATCTTTTGATGACAATAAATGTTCTTTCTGCAGGTAAAAAAGGAAGGGCGTAGCTCAATGATTCTTACACCTCCAGTTCATGCGTGGAGACTCCATACCTCTCTTTTGGTGTTATATATATGCTTGTACAAACTATTATCTTTTGGGGATCAGCTATGTTAAATGGTGTAATTGTAATATACTTTTGGTGTTATGTAATTGTTATTGTCTCAGTTGGATGATATGCTATCAGTTGGATGATTTGGAATTGTAATCTACTTTGAATGCTTGAATTATCCTATCATGCTTTATTGATGCTTGAATTATATCATGTCATGTCTCAGTTGGATGAATTATCTTTGTTATTTTTTGAAGCGATCGACTATAGCAGCGAACGTGCGTCGGCAATACTAGACATTGCCGACACTTTGTAAGTCGGGAAAAACAAATCGTCGGCAAAAACTAACATCCGACGGCAAAACAAAGTTAAATCGGTAAAGTTATGTCCGTCGGCAAAAAGTCCTCATTACCGGCCAATCTGTCCGTCGGTAATAGAAGATCCGTCGGTAAAGATTTTTGCCGGCAGGACTTTAGCCGACACTTTCGTAATCCGTCGGTAATACTTTTTACGAAGCGGACTATCTAATCGCTATATGGGGTCTTTTTCCGCCTTGCAGTTAAGCGAATAATATGTCATGGTATAGTGTTTGGACTAGCAATAGTAACCATATCAGAATTTATTAAAAATGTAAGGACCTTATCTTCATATGAAAATTTTACCACATCATCTATTGAACTACAGGGTTCATAAGAATTTTTAAAATAATAAATTTTATTTAATACCCTAAAAATTTCCTAAATGCAATGTCAGAATTCTTATAAAATAAATATAAGTGGCCATCATCTCAAAATTTTATA
Organism: Guadua angustifolia; assembly: GCA_036346375.1. Lineage (NCBI taxonomy): Eukaryota > Viridiplantae > Streptophyta > Magnoliopsida > Poales > Poaceae > Guadua > Guadua angustifolia. Next base: position 253,214 of record JAYEVE010000861.1, on the reverse strand, counting down.
GTAGCATCCTTAAACCATAATAAACCAAAATTTATAACAAAGTTTTGATCCTCATAAAAATTAAATTCTGAAATTGGAAAATTTGGACAACAGGATTGCCAGAATTTTTACACACGAGATTTTGAGCTGAAAATTTTACAGCATGATAAAAATTTCTTAATTATTAAGAAAAATAATTCTAAAAAATTCTAGATGCAAGGAATGATGTTCTATCTAGAGAGGATGAACCCTAGACCCCTACTGTCTCACTGCCTTGTGGGACCATCCCTGTAGCTGACCCCACCTGTCAACTCCGCAGCTCCCTCCTCTGCTTCCTCTTCTTACTCACAGCACAACACCAACTCCCTCGGTTCCTCTGCCACGGCATGCGCAAGCACAGGATTGTGGCGCCGCAACTCGCCCATATTCTACCACGTTTCTGCCATGACAGTCCTTTCCTGGGTTTTGCGCTGTCACAGCCAGGAAACCCGCTGCAATTCGCCACCGAGTTCCCACGTAAATCAAGCTTTCTTACACCACCATTTTCACCTATTTAAAGGATAGCCGAAGGTCCCCGTTGCCCTTGCACCACTTCCTCAGCTCCTCTGGAAACCCCCTTGCCATCAAGCACAACCCAATTTGGCACCTCTCTGTGCTCTTGCCCAACTTCGGCTGCACTACTCACCACCGGCCAATTTCTTGCCCAAATGTCCATTATCCAATTAAATCCGTATGAAGCATCACCAGTAGTTGCCGATCGAGACCCCCAAATATTCACTATATAATAGCACCAAGTATTGCCGGCCTCTTAGCTGTGCCACGTCCTCGGTCCCATTCGCGCCCCGTCCCCGTACCTTCACGGTTGCCATCCCGTTGCCGAAGATGCCAGTTCCATTCCTCGCGTGGCGGTTTCCTCGCCGTCCGTCGTCGCGATGGATGATAGCCGCTCCTGGATTCGCGCCCCCCGCGTTTTGCCAGCTCCGCCTCGGTCGGGGTTCGTCGGTGCGATGAATCGGGTCTGTGTGTATTTCTTCGTCCTTCTTTCTTTTCGTTTCCGTTGCTTCGTGGGCTCCGCCGGACTCCCCAGCCTGTGGTTCGGCGTTGCCTTGTGCATCGGCCTAGACCTTTCCTTGGTTAGCCCGTCCGTCTGGGATTGGTCAGTGCGCGTCGATTGATCGGCGCTCCGATTGCTTGATTCATCGCCTCCGGTCGCTCAAGCATTTTACCGCACCGAGCGCCATTTTCGTTGGTCTGCATTCCTTCTGCCTCTTATTGCCTCCTTCTATTCCCCTTGTCTTCTTAGTTTGTTACCCATTTTCGGTGCTCTTTCTGATTTCTGGTTCGTTTTCTTGTGCGATTGCAGGTTGGGGGTCGGGGTTCGGTGTGTCTTTGTCGTGCTTCATTTGTCTTGTGATTTCTGTTCCCTTGGCCGTCGTGCTTTAGATGTGCGCGGTTTCCTATTCCCTTGATAATATTCTCTATATAATAGCGCCAAGATTTCGCGAGCAGCCAGGCACTCCACGTCACCGGTCCCGTTTGCGCTTCCCATCCTATTGGCACCAGCGCCGGCTCCGTTTTGCCTGTCGTGGTTCCCCACTCGTCCGTCGGTGCGATGAATGGTAGCCGCTTCTAGATTCATGCCTCCTACATTTCGCGACCTCCGCCTCAGTCCGGGCCCATCGGTGCAATGAATGATAATCGCTCCTGGATTCGTGCCTCCTGCATTTCGCCAGCTCCGCCTCGGTCGGGGTTTGGATTTCTTCGTTCCTCTTTTTGTTTCCGCTGCTTCGTGGGCTCCGCCGGCCTCCCCAATGTCCGCTTCTGCGTCGGTTTGCAGCTCGGTCTGAAGGTCTTCTCGGTTAGCCCCTCCACCTGGGTTTGATCCATGCATGTCCTTCTGCCAGCGCCCCGGTCGGTCGGTTCCTCGTCTCCGATTGCTCCGCCGTTTTTCCGTGTCGATCGGCTTTTTCGTTGCTCCGCATTCCTTTTGCCTCTGCTGCCTCCTGCTGGTCATCGGCGTGCTCGCCCCCCATTCCGTCCGCTTTGGCCGTTCCGTTCCTCGCCGTGGCGCTTCGTTGCCTGTCCGCCGTCGCGATGGCTGGTAACGCAGCTTGGATTCGCATCACGCCTGCCGTTCTTCAGAATGTTCCATCCCCTTTTTGCCTTCCTCTTCAACGGGCCTCGATCGGAAGTCGCATAGTCCGCCCAGTCCTCGTCTCGCTCGCTCCGCTCGCTGATTTGATACTTACTGGTTCGTGCGTGGGTGTGCAGAGAAGAAGTGCCTCAACTCGGAGCTGTGGCATGCGTGCGCCGGCCCGCTCATATGTCTCTCTACCCTTGGCACGTGCGTCATCTACTTCCCGCAAGGCCACAGCGAGCAGGTTAGCTCAGCTATCTCGCTCGGTGTTAGGTTTAACCCCTGCATGCATGCGTACAAGGTGTTGGCTGTTTTGTCTGCGTGGGTTTGCTTTGCTCGTTCGTTTGTTTCTGATGCGCGTAAGTTGCGTGAAGCTGGCGGTGTCGACGAACAGGGAGGTGGAGGCCAGGTCACATCCCCAGCTACCCCAACCTGCCGCCGCAGTTGATTTGCCAACTCTGCGATGTCACCATGCATGTACGAGATTTCTAGCTCTAATTTCTCAGATGTAGCGATCCGTCATGTCTATTTCGATGGCTGTGGGTGCTCTGTTGGGATAACAATAAATTTTTGCAGGCGGATGTGGAGACAGATGAAGTGTATGCGCAGATGACACTACAGCCGCTGAACCCAGTAAGGCACCGGGGGTTAATTAGCAATGCTGAGCTTCTAATGGTTGGATGGTGTGAATTTTATGGAGTTCGATGGTTTGGTTGTGTTGATTTGGGCAGCAAGAGCAGAGCGATCGCGTACTGCCAGCGGAGATGGGGATCATGAGCAAGCAGCCGACGAATTACTTCTGCAAGACACTGACAGCGGCGACACCAAAGACGCTGGCCAGTTCTCTGTGCCCGTCGTGCCGCTGGCGTGTCTTTCCCCCCGATGTGATGGCGTGTAATTTGGGGCAATGTTCCTTTTCTTTAGCTTCATACATTGTTGGGTTTGTTGTTGCAAATAATAGGTGGTATAGTGTGGTTTGTAGGATTTCACACAGCAACCTCCAGCCCAGGAGCTAATCACACGGGATATTCATGACGTGGAGTGGAAGTTCAGGCACATCTTCTGTGGCAAGTCTCAAATCTCTAGGATTTGGTCTTCAATCATTATCGATCAGGGGGTGAAATCTGCTGGTGTCAACATAAGCTTCTTAATCAGTTTGGCCTCTTTGCTATGGGATCAATTCGACTTCATTATCTTGTTTGATTGATCAAATCCTGTACTCAAACATTTTTCAAGTATGCTCTCAAAAAAAAAAACAACCCTTCGTGCACGATGCGGTTTAAGCATCTTTTAAAGGGGAAAAACACCCAGTGCAACTTAGTAGAATTAAGGGCATCCAAAACATGAAATTTTGTGAAACATTAATTCGGCTTTTCATATTAAGTAGACATATATACCTTGTTGTGATGTTCTTTGATAGAAGAAAATTACCAGGACATATAAGTTTTTTTTCAAATATGTTGAGCCTTGCCACCTTTTATCAGGAAATACATGGAAATATACTTCCTTTTAGGAAATATCCCTCTCCTTATGAAAGTTTATGTGTGATCTTCTGTTACAGGTTGTCCAGGGTTAAGACTCCTCAAGTTGTCCTATATGCTCTTGCAAAGGTATTGTCTCAGAAAGGTGTTGCTAAAAAGATATAGGTCCCACTTCTTACCCTTTCTAATCGACTAAGTACTATGCAGGACCATGCATTCTTTGGAATTCTCCTTCTTTTGTTGAACTGATCATACTCATAACAAGAACTTCTAATTAGAGAATGAAACTATTTTTCCCGATCAAGAAAAAAAACAGTTGAGATCAAATTGAAGTAAGCATGTGGGATAAGTACTTACTTTGGAAGGGACCAAAAACAGTTAGTAGTACATGTTATTTCGAATTATATTCTTTAGTCTACAACAACTGCACGTGCTAATATGTATGCTCTAATTTGAATATATCACTTATTTACCTGCTTTTGTTTTTTTTCCTTTACTCATATGCTTTTGTGGTGTGTGGTGTTTGATGCAATGACAGAACCAGCTAAGTCCAGTTCATATGGTCAATTGCAAAATGAAGTGCAGTGTTCATTTTAGTGTGTTCTACTAAAGCCATGCAAAACTAAAGAAATATTCTATATGATTTATCTAATGTTATTTGAGATTTCTAAAGTTGAAACTTGAAAGTTACATAAGGTATTTGTTTCATTATATATTTAAGGCTTTCCTTCAAACAAATAATTAAGGTATTTACCAAACAGAAATTCAGTTGTTTAGCTCTAAACGCTGATAACAAGATCATCTCAGCTACAATATACTTTCCTCATTGTGGCATTGCTTACTAATATAAAGTTTGCAGGATATTTACCAACCTGAGGATAATAAATTATTATATCCACTATTCTAAGGATTTATTTCTTTTTGTTAGATGGTAAAAAACATAGAGTTGTTTGTAGCTTCTATAGTGTTTTCTAACAAAGACTATTTTGTTGTATCCTTTATAGATCCTATGGTTAAGAATGAGAGCAATGCTTCCTCTATGTTCCTTTTAGAAATTACTTTTGATTGTTTTAGACCAACTATACACATTATCAACTTTCAAATAGTAATACTCATAATATTATGATAGGTGTCCTTGAAATATTTACCATTTGTAGAACAATTGGCAAAAAAACCTAGACGAAATTGCCACCCTTTCATTTACTTTCAGATAGCGAGAGTACAGAAATGGAAGGTTTTCTTGCAACATTGACATTCTGTATAGCAATTGGTAAAAAATACTAGAGTTTAGCCTTTTTCCAACATTGTTTATGGCTTGAAAAAGTCTAGAAATCTACAACGTGGACCATAGATTGAATAACCACCATTTAAGCCCACTATATATCGTAGCTGCTATAAGTCTTTGGAAACATCGTGCCCAGGCCAATTAGATGGTTTGAGTTATAATATTTGTTTTGCACCGTTGTGAGCGATAACTAGAAAAATTTGAAGGAGTTAATCAATAGTGTACCTCCTGAACCAGCTGGAGAAGTGCAGGTCTTTCCTGCTATCATGTGTGCGGCATGTAGTTACCTTATTTACTATCAAATACTTGGCATATTTGTTACCGTGTCTATATTCTATAATTGATCAGTTTCCTTATGCCATTTTATTCATCAAGATTATGCTACCGCAACATACGTGATTATACGATATTTCCCTTTAGTTCTTAAATCAATGTTATTTAGCTGGTTCGTATGCATGCCCTCAGTGATGCACGAAGTTCACTACAATATGTCCTACATATTTCTTTTTTGTTTGAAAATTGTTTTTGTCGATTCGTCTCTCAAGCGAAGTTGATATTGATCCATTCATGTTAATATGCTTTCGCTATGTCAAAATCTATTCGTCGTAGCGTAGCGCGCAACACTACCTAGTATATATATATATATCCTTGATTTCTTCGGTAGTTTGGATACTCTTCCTGCTCACTTTGCTTGTGCGATTACAGGTTGAGGATCGGTGTTCCGCTGTAGGTCGGCGTGCTCTGCCTGTGACCGCTTTTATCATTAGTCGATCCGGTGCCCTTAGCCTTTTCGGATCAAAGGTCGATCGCCCTTCGTTTTGCCTCCATGTTTCTGTTTTACTTTGTGTCTTGTTACATGATTGTTCCGTTTATTTGGTGCCGGAGTGTTTGGTCCCGAGTTCTTGATTCTTGCTGGACTGCTTGCGTAATCGCACCCTGCTGATAATTGCGTATGGCTACTATGAATGCTGATACCTTGATTCTTGTTGGACTGCTTGCGTAACCGCGCCTTGCTGATAATTGCGTATGGCTACTATGAATGCTGATGCCTCTATATAATAGCGCCAAGTATTGCCGGCCTCTCGGTACACGCCCGTCCCCGATCCGTTCGCGCCTCGTCCGTACCTTCGCGGTTGTCGTTCCGTTGCCGAAGATGCTAGTTCCATTCCTCGCGTGGCGGTTTCCTCACTGTCCGTCGTCGCGATGGATGATAGCCGCTCCTGGATTCGCGCCCTCGCGTTTTGCCAGCTCCGCCTCGGTCGGGGTTTGTCGGTGAGATGAATCGGGTCTATGTGTATTTCTTCGTCCTTCTTTCTTTTCGTTTCCTCGCCCGTGGGCTCCGCCAGACTTCGGCTTGTGGTTCGGCGTTGCCTTGTGCCTCGGCCGGACCTCTCCTTGGTTAGCCCGTCCATCAGGATTGGTCGTTCGCGTCGTCGATCGGCGCTCGATTGCTTGGTTCATCGCCTCCGTCGCTCTGGCGTTTTTACGCTAAGCGCCATTTTCGTTGATGCGCATTCATACGCCTCTTATTGCCTCCTGCTATTCCCTTGTCTTCTTCATTTGTTACCCATTTTCGGTGCTCTTTCGATTTACGTTCGTTTTCTTGTGCGGTTGCAGTTGGGGGTCGGGGTTCCGGTGTGGGCGTCGTGCTTCAAATTGTCTTGCGATTTCTTCGCTCCTTGGCCGTCGGTTTCGGATGTGCACGGTTTCCTGTTCCATTGATAATATATATATATATCCTTGATTTCTTCGGTAGTTTGGACACTCTTCCTGCTCACTTTGCTTGTGCGATTACAGGTTGAGGATCGGTGTTACGCTGTAGGTCGGCATGCTCTGCCTGTGACCGCTTTTATAGTTAGTCGATCTGGAGCCCTTCGCCTTTTCAGATCAAAGGTCAGTACGCCCTTTCGTTTTGCCTCCATGTTTCCCGTTTTGCCTGTGTCTTGTTACATCATTGTTCTGTTTATTTGGTGCCGGAGTGTTTGGTCCCGAGTTCTTGATTCTTGCTGGACTGCTTGCGTAATCGCGCCCTGCTGATAATTGCGTATGGCTACTATGAATGTTGATACCTTGATTCTTGTTCGACTGCTTGCGTAACCACGCCCTGCTGCTAATTGCGTATGGCTACTATGAATGCTGATACCCCTTACCTCTACTTCCCGTGCCTATCGCCCTGTCCACAGTATGTGTGGCTTCCCTTTTTGGCCTGTTGTTGCGGTGGTCACGTGAGGCCAGCCGGTGTCGCTACGTTCGCCTGCTTGCTGATGCTTTTTGGATATATTGTATGGTGTATTGTTCGCTCCGTAGAAGCGACGCAGCTCCGTCTCTATGGATTCATTTGTTCCGTCGTCGGTCTCGCTTGCCCCACCAGTGCTGCCATCCTTAGACGTTCCGATCTCCTTTGTAGGTGCACTTTTTTCATCTTTGGTGCTCATCATTTTGGTTTTGCATGCTCTCCAGTCTGATGTTGCGAATCCGTCTGTGTTGCTCTGCTGTGTGAGCCGTGCTGCTGTTGCTTTCCGTTAACTCGTGCCGTTCAGTGCTCATCCGATTCCTTGATGTCCCGCTTATTGCCCGTGCGATTTGATCCTTCTTTAGTGCTTACTATTGTTCTGTCTGCTTACTATTCGCTCTGCCTGTCGTTAGAGAGTCGTTTGTACCTGGGCCAGGCGCTTTCTTTGTTGCTCGCATGAACAGGGCAAGGAGGCGTGCTACTAACATCCGTAGGGCGCTTGCAAGAACAGGTTGCTGTGTCTCTTGGCTCTCTCCAGTACCGTTCGCTGCTTTTTGTTCAGCAAATCCTTGTTCTCTTTACTCTTATATGTGTGTATGCCTGTTCTTGCATGCGTTGTCCTGATGCTGTTTTCTTGGATTACCTCATTTCGTAGCTCGCGTCCAGTGTGGACCTGTTATAGCTCCTGGTTATCTTTTACCAGTGGATTATATTGACTTGTTAAAGGGTAAGTGTTTTCTTGTTTTGTTCTCGTTGCTATCGCTTTTATATAGAGTATTATATATATATGTGGATATATATACGGTGTCCGCGTCTTTACTGATACTCATTATCCTTTTCCCTGGGCTTCTGTAGCATCTTACTCTCAGCGTTCATTTTACGGTGGTCCCGATTATACGTGTGGTAAATGCGGTGCGCTATTTTGGTATCACGAACGGCTTGTCTACCAGACCTCATATACCCGAGGTCGTATTGTCTACAGACTCTGTTGCCGGGGAGGGAGAGTTTGTTTGCCTCCTCACAAATCATTTCCACCTGTACTGAAGAACCTTATACGTTTCGATGGCGATTCGCGATCTAACAGTTTTATGCGCCTTATACGACATTACAACTCTCTTTTCACTTTTGCTTCCCTTGGTGTCGATGTGGACAAAGCTATCAATACAGGCAGAGGGCCTTATGTATTCCGTGTCAACGGAGTTGTTCATCATCGTATTGGGTCTCTGTTGCCTAGCATTGGTGCCCGCCCAGAGTATGCGCAATTGTATATCTATGACACAGCAAACGAATTGAAAATCGCTTTGATATATTCCAGTCGGATGCCTCTTTTGTTGATAGACCTGATCCAGCTATTGTCCAGTCGATCATCTCCATGCTCGATATTTGCAACCCTATTGTGCAGCAGTTCAGGCTTGCCCGTGATAGGTTGCTATCACCTGAGGCTCCAGAGGTTGCCATTAGACTGATTGGACCACGTAAGACGGATGGCCACCGGTATAGCCTACCAGCGGCTCCTGAGCTAGCTGCCCTACTGGTTGGTGATATATCTGTTGAGGCATGTAAATTCGATGTCCTGGTGGAGTCGCGCTCAACTGGTTTAAAGCGCATTTCACCAGTGCACCCGCTGCTTATGGCTGTACAGTACCCGTTACTCTTCCCCTATGGAGACAAAGGGTTCCATCTGGGCATCGAGTTGAGAGACGTGGATGACCAACCTCCTGGTGCTCGCCGGAATGCCTCTATGTTGGAGTTCTACTGCTATGAATGTCATTACCGTAAGGATGATCCTAACCCCTTCACTTGTTGTGGGAGGCTCTCTGATCAGATTACCGTTAACGCATATTCGTGTATCGAGGCAAGCCGGTTGGCTTTTCATTTCTACAACCTAGATATATTGCGGTCCGAAACTTATCAGGGCATATCGGATGTGTTGGCAGAGGAAACACTATGGGAAAGGATGTTGGGATCAAAACACTATTGCCATCCAGTTTTATTGGTAGCAAAAGATATATGATACAGAATTATCATGACTCCATTGCCTATGTTGGAGGAGGATTTTCAGGAGGATACGAGTGACTAGGCCAAGCCTTGTCAGTCGCCTGTGGTGTGCTGATGGGACATCTACGTTTTTGCTATTTTTCGCTGCATTTGTCTTAAGTTTATTTTCAGTCTAGCCCATGTGGTTGAATAATGTAAGTGATCATAAGATCATACACTAGTTATATTAAATAAATGAAGTCTTACTATTCTTATCATTGTGTATGATGTGATGCTTACCGATGTTAAGCTGTGTGCAACTAGCATTGATCCTCGGACTAGTGCGGTAAAACACAGTGGATTCGAATTGGTGAATTCGGGTCCTTACAGAGGTGGTATCAGAGCATACTGACCGTAGGACTTGGCCCTAGTTAGCATTGTGGTGTCATAGAAGTGTCCAAAACTATTTTCTAAAAGAAAAACCTAAACTGGATTAAGATAACACTCTTGACTCTTCTTATTCTCCGCTTCTTACCTTTGCTGAATTGTTATATTCTGAGTGGCCGTTTGAGAGTTAAGGACTTATCTACTTCTCTTTTGAATAGATGAGGACGCCAGAGGAGCATCTGGAGGCGTGAGGGTGGCTATGCCGCGGAGCTATGGAGACTGCTTCAAGTATTGGGAGGCTTCACCAGGCCGATGTATCGAGGCAGGAATTGGATCGTTAACGAAGTCACAAGAGGAGTGGTGTGCAAACTTTTAATTTATGCCAGGGACAATGAGAAGGCAAGCCAACCTATCAACATCACCGTGAGGAGGAGCACGTTTGAGATTGGCATTCAGGAGGCTTCGCGACGCGCCCTATGAAGGATCTGCCGTAACTACTGCCGCGAGCTGGACGACACCGTGTTTCAACTTCATCCCACAGGACGAGCTGCTTGGCGCCTACGTGTCGCTCGAGAGGAGGATGCTACTGCAGTGCATTTAGCACAATTGGCCGCAGCACAGGAGGATCACGCCAGGGATACAGCTGAGGAACTAAAGATGGCATATGAGGCTCTCCGAGTTACCGAGGAAGAATTGCACGACACCCAAGTTGCTTTCACCGCAAGGATTATGGAGCTCGAGGAGCCGTTACAAGAGGGAGGTCAAGCTGCACCAGCACCGCCAGTCGAGGAAGAGGAAGAAGAACTAGAGGAGGTTGAGTCCGAGTAGGAGGTGCATCCAGCTGCAGGGAACCAGAACCGGTTCGCGTCAGCACCAGCCCACCCACCAGTGTACCCACCGGGAAGTTCCCATGGGAGATGGCTCGAGGAGTGAGAGTATTAGGGTTAAGTTGAGACTCAAGTGTTGAGTCGCGTCAATAAGGTAGTCTTACCAATTGTAATAGACGTTAAGGTTGTGTGTTTAGTTCAGTTCTTAATGTTTGCTGAGTGTGCAGTATGTGTTGCATAGCCCTTAGGTTTTTGTAAGCAACCATACCAAGTTAATTAATAAAGATATTAAAAGTTTGGGTTTAACCTATTCCCCCATCTTAGAAATTCTCGCATCTTATCTATGCTACCTCTACCTTCCTAACCTAAGAGACAATCAGCAGATGGTGAACACTCGTGGCAACAACGGAGCATCAGGAAGTGGCCTTCGCCCTAGTGACAACTTTAATGATGGAACGTCACCACAGCCAGCACCGCCAGTGGACATGCAGAATTTGGGAGCCTTCTTAGCAGCGCAAACTCAGCTCATGCAAACAATGATGCAGCAAATGCAGAGTATGACCAGTCAAGCTACAGGCAACAACAACGTGCAACAAGGCAACAATGGGCCGCGTTCTTACTCTAAGCTGTCAGACTTTATGAGGACCCGCCCTCCAACATTCTCAGGCAATACTAATCCTTTGGAGGCTGATGACTGGTTAAGGACCATTGAGAGGAAGCTACACATCATGCAGTGTGAGGGCAATGAGAAGGTGTTGTATGCTTCACACCAGCTGGAAGGAACTGCCACAGAGTGGTGGGAGAACTACTGCGCCGCACATGAAGCCCCACAGGAGATTACTTGGGAAGAGTTCTTAGCTGCTTTTCGCCAATATCATGTGCCAGAAGGAATGATGGATCTTAAGAAGGAGGAGTTTATGGCTCTGAAGTAAGGAAGTCAATCAGTGGCAGAGTACCTAAACAAGTTCACTCAGTTGGCACGATATGCACCAGAGGATGTGGCTACAGATAAGGCCAGGCAGTCCCATTTCTTGAAGGACTTAAACTCTGGACTGTAGGTGGGACTAATCACCCACAACTTCCCAGACTTTCAGGAGTTGGTCAATAAGGCTTTGATTCTTGAGGACAAACGCAAGGAATTGGGCGAGGACCGTAAGCGCAGGATGGCTAGTCATGCAGGGCGGCCTAATCAGTTCAGATTGAGAATGTCTCCCCAACAGTTTGTTAGGATTCAGCCGCAGTTGCTAGGCAAGACTTCAACTCCAACCTTTCGTCCCGCTAACCAGAATTTCCAAACACCAGTGCCAGGAGGCAATGCACCAGTAGGAAGTCAACAGTCTGTTGTCAAGAAATGCTACTCTTGTAACGAGCCAGGGCACTTCGCCAAAAAGTGTCCGAAGAAGGGAAATATTACTCTGGTTCGCTTCAATTTGGGCACTACTCCAGCCAAAGCTCCAGTGACAGGAGGAAATCGAGTGCCAGTGCAGGCAGGAGCAACACCTCAGTCAACGGTGCATGGAAGGATCAACCACATCACTACAAATGAAGCCCAGGAAGCATCAGACGTCGTACTGGGTAAGTTCTTAGTTAACTCAAGATACCGCCTACAGCTCTATTTGATTCGAGCTTCGATTCGTTTGTTTCTCGTAGTTTTGCAATGAAGAATGGATTTTTGTTAAGAATCTTAAATGTGTGCTTTTAGTCCAAGCCCGTGGTCTGAACTTGGTCTAGCCTTGGGTGTTTGGGAGTTAAGTTGCTTATGAATGGGATAGAGTTCCTAGCAAATCTTATCCAGTTAGATACCCAAACCTTGGATGTCATCTTAGGAATGGATTGGCTGTCCAAGCATAAGGCTGTTTTGGATTGTGGTCAAAGGATGGTATCCCTAGAGAGCCCTAGTGGCAAGAAAGTGGAAGTGCATGCAACCGCAGTTCGAGATGGTCAGTTGATGGTCAATAGTGTGAAGGTTGCTAATCTAGAGGATATGCTAGTGGTTAGAGATTTTCCAGAAGTATTTCCTAAGGATTTACCAGGCATGCCGCCAGATCGAGACATCGAGTTTGTCATTGAGTTAGTACCTAGAACAGCACCAATAGCGAAGAGACCATATCGGATGCCAACCGATGAGCTAGTTGAGATGAAGAAGTAGATTGAAGAGTTGCTTGAGAAAGGTTTCATTCGACCAAGTTCTTCCCCGTGGGGAGCGCCAATTTTGTTCATTAGAAAGAAGGATGGAAGTTTAAAGATGTGCATTGATTATCATGCACTTAATGAAGTGACAGTCAAGAATAAGTACCCCTTGCCTAGGATTGATGATTTGTTTGATCAGTTGAGAGGAGCAGGAGTTTTCTCCAAGATAGATCTTCGATCAGGGTATCATTAGCTAAGGATCCGAGCAGAGGATATTCCAAAGACTGCATTCTCGACCCGTTATGGACATTATGAGTTTACAGTCATGTCTTTTGGACTGACAAATGCCCCTGCATACTTCATGAATATGATGAATAAGGTATTCATGGAATATTTGGATAAATTTGTGGTTGTCTTTATAGACGATATCCTTGTGTACTCCATGTCAGAAGAAGAGCACACAGAGCATTTGAAATTGGTTTTGGAGAAGTTGCGAGAACGGCAGTTGTATGCCAGATTCAGTAAGTGTGACTTTTGGAAAGAGAAGGTGGAATTCCTTGGCCATGTAATGACCGCTAAAGGAGTCGCTGTAGATCCAAGTAAAGTGGAAGCTGTGTTGCATTGGGAACAACCGAAGACAGTTACCTAAATTCGTAGTTTTCAGGGAATGGCGGGATCTTACCGTCGGTTCATAGAAAGATTTTCGACAATTGCGAGACCTCTTACACAATTGTTGAAGAAAGAGAAAAAGTTTGCATGGACGCCAGAGTGCGAGAAGAGTTTTTAGGAGCTAAAGAAGAGGTTAACATCTGCACCTGTGTTAGTATTGCCAGATGTGCAGTGTAGCTTTGACATTTATTGTGATGCCTCAAGGCAGGGTCTTGGTTGTGTGTTGATGCAGAATGGCAAGGTTGTGGCCTACGCGTCAAGGCAGTTGAGGCCGCATGAAGGGAATTATCCGACGCATGATCTAGAGTTAGCTACCGTAGTGCATGCTTTAAAGATATGGCGTCATTATCTCATTGGAAATAGATGTGAGACATATATAGATCATAAAAGTTTGAAGTATATATTCACCCAGTCAGATCTTAATATGAGGCAGAGAAGATGGCCAGATTGATTAAGGATTATAATGTTGGAATCCATTACCATCCTGGAAAAGCAAATGTGGTAGCCGACGCCCTGAGTCGTAAAAGCCATAGTGTAAATACGATGACAGCGATCGATCAGCCGAAGTTATGTGAAGAATTTCAGAGGTTGAGATTGGAGGTTGTGCCGCAAGGATTTGCAGCTGTCTTGGAAGTAAAGCCAACCCTAGAGGATCAAATCAGGGATAGGCAGGGTAAAGATGAGAAAATCAGCAAAATCAAGTCCAAGAAAGAAGAGGGTTTAGCAGAAGATTTCCCTGTGGATGAGCAAGGAATTCTGTGGTTCAAAGGTCGAATTTGTGTGCCGAACGAGAAGGAGCTTAAGCAATTGATTCTTGAGGAAGCACACGATTCTAAGTATTCCATCCATTCGGGAAGTGCCAAGATGTATCAAGACCTTAAAAAGAGATTCTGGTGGCCAAGTATGAAGCGTGAAGTAGCAGAGCATGTCGCATTGTGCGATGTGTATCAAAGGGTAAAGGCGATGCACCAAAAGCCCGTAGGACTTTTGCAGCCATTAAAGATTCTAGAATGGAAATGGGAGGAAATTGGAATGGATTTCATCACTGGGTTGCCCAAGACTCAGAGAGGCTATGATTCAATATGGGTCATCATTGATCGATTAACCAAAGTTGCTCACATCATCCCAGTGAAGACAACCTATTCCGGGGATCGATTGGCAGAGTTATATATGGCAAGAATTGTATGTTTGCATGGTGTGCCTAAGAAAATTGTATCTAATCGAGGTACCCAATTTACCTCAAGATTTTGGGATAAACTGCATGAAGCGATGGGGACTCTTCTAAATTTTAGTACCGCTTATCATCCGCAGACAGATGGCCAGATAGAAAGAGTAAATCGGATTCTAGAAGATATGTTGAGAGCTTGTGCGATGTCTTACGCTACATCTTGGGATAAATGCTTGCCATATGCAGAGTTCGGTTGTAACAATAGTTACCAGGCTAGTTTGCAAATGTCACCATTTGAGGCCTTATACGGTCGTGCCTGTTGTACCCCGTTAAATTGGAATGAAACGAGGGAGCATTCCGTGTTTGGGCTTGAGATTCTCAAAGAGGCCGAAGAGCAAGTTGCCATGATCAGGGAAGACTGAAAGCAGCGTAGTCCAGGCAGAAAATCTACGCTGACAATCGACGCCGTGATTTGAGTTTTGAACCTAATGATTTCGTGTATCTTAGAGTTACTCCCCTCAAAGGTGTAAAAAGGTTCCATGCCAAAGGGAAGCTTGCACCTAGGTTCGTTGGGCCATTCAAAATATTGAGCCATCGATGAGAGGTCGCTTACCAGCTGGAATTGCCTCAGTCATTAGCGGGAGTCCATGATGTGTTCCATGTGTCGCAACTCAAGAAGTGTCTCAGAGTGCCAGCGGAGCAGACGCCGTTAGAAGCAATCGAGTTGCAAGAAGACTTGACTTACAAGGAGCAGCCGATCAAGATTTAAGATGTAATGGAGCGTAGAACCAGAAATAAGTCTACTCACTTTTGCAGAGTCCAATGGAGTAATCACTCAGAGGGTGAAGCAACCTGTGAGCGTGAAGAGGACCTGAAGGCAGAATTCCCAAACCTATTCTCTAGTTAGCCCTAAATCTCGGGGTCGAGGTTCTATTAAGGGAGAAGGTTTGTAACATCCCAAATTTTTGACTTTTTATTTAGTTAATAGTGTTTATTTGCAATTTGTGGTTTTTTGTGAACTTTCTGGATTTATTGGATTTTTATGGAGTTTATCTGAATTATTTTAAATTAAAGCATATTGTCTTTTATCAAAAACTAACTATAAATAGATAAGTTTAAAATAAAGTTTTACCAAAAATATTTTATTTGAGTCCAAGAGGTCTCAAAGTATTTTTGAGATTTTTCTGGGAATTTTCTTGGTATTTTTATTACCCTAAATAAATCAAAGTATTTTTCTCTAATTATTTTAAAAGTTAAAACCAGAAAAATCAGTAGTAACAGTAACATGCCAAAGCCCATTACTATGGTTGTTCGGCCATGTACTGTTCGGCCCAGCAGCTTGGCCTGTGCAGCCCAGCTTCTAGAGAAAATCATCTTGGCCATTAGATCTCCATCGGGCGGTCTTCATCAAGCCACGCCGTTCCAAAACCCTAACGCCTAGCAGCCATCAGATCTTGATCTCGCGAACGTCGTTCATCGGGCCATAGCAAAACCCTAGAGGACCCCGGGCGTTAGATGTGTCGATCGGCTCGGATCGTGCCACGCCAGGAGCGTCTTCCCTTGATCGCCGATCGGACGACTGGTAGTCGTCGTGTCCGACTCGGACTCGGAGTTCGCCGCCACCACCGTCGACACGGATTCCAGCGCCCGTACGCGTCATGTGTGGGGTATTTAAGGCCCGAGTGACAATTTCGAGGACCGCCAGAAGTCACCGCCCACTTCACCTGCTGTCGTGTCACCGGAGGAGCACCGAAGGAGTCGCGAGAGCTCGCTAGAGTCCAAGAAGCCTTACGCCACGTTTCCGTCGCCGTCGAGAGCCCATCCTCCGTCTCGAGACCAGATCCAAACTCACCTCACTGCGCCGCATCTGTTCTGCCGCTTCACATCGCCGGATTCTCACCGGAGCGCCATCGGAGTGGTCGTCGTCTTCACGTCCGGTAGAACCGCTCCGCATCGCCATCACCGGGGCCAATCAACGTCGGCCGTCAAATCGTCGCTGGACCACTGGGATCACGCCGCGTCGCTTCGGGAAACAAAGAGCGCCTCGGGTACTCGTAGCCGTCCGATCAACCGCGGGTGCACCAGATTGATCCATGTCACCTCGGTGAGTAGTAAATATCTCGATCATCCGCCACCGTCAGATCGGAAGTTAACGGTTAGATTTGCGCCGCGTAGTCTCGGGAAATAGTGATCGTCTCAGTAAGTTAAGGCCGTTAGATCGGTTCTGAACGGTAGAGATTGCACCACGTGGCAGCAGCGCATCGGTCCAGATCAGGGCTGACGTCACGCTGACGCAATAATTGGATTTTCTTTTATAAAATAATTCGGATAAATATTGATTTTTCAATTATATGGATTTTTAGGAATTTGAATCTTCCGAGAGCTCATTCTCCCTCATACAAACTCGGATTGAGGTGATTCAAATTTCTAAAAATTTGTAAAATTGAGATCTATCTAATGGTGGTTTTTGTTTGATTTTTAGAGTTCATTTGCTATCTATTTTGGGTATTTATTTGCTATTTCTTTTTGATTCGCGTAGACGTTGAGTTGTGCGAGGCTTCGGAGGAGGAGTTAGCAACTCAAGAACAGTTTCCAAAGCAAGACCAGGAGCTTAACTAAGGCAAGTTGTGCTTTGATCATGTTGCACCCATGTTTTCAAAATTGCTAATTTGTTTTACTGTATTGCATATTATTTCATGAGTATAAATGATTTCAACCTAAATTGGGATTTAGGTATCATACCCTTTGAATTACACCCTACCTTGTCAATTGTATGCCATGATCCACTTGTCACCATAGGTTGGTTTACTATAGTTGGTTATCAATAAAATCAACATGGGTTGGTTAGATCGAATTAGACTGCTTAGCCATGACACGTCATCACATGTACATGAATCACTGATTATTAATCTTGACTAATGGAATATGGAACAAGAATATGAATTTGTGTGTCATGTGTGGTCACACAAAGAGATTGAGTTGTTGTGGCGAGGAGGCCACGCAACAATGTTGATTTGTGGATAGCTTGTGGTGCTTGGTAATCAACAGGGCTTGGTAATCATTTAGATTGAAGCAAGTGGTAAGGGCAAGTGTGCCAGGGTGGGCCCGATGGGCAGAGGGTATGTGCAAGTCTTGCTTTGATCAACCCTAAGGACATAACCTTGCGAGCCTTTGACATGAGTCAATCATGCAACCACATGTCTATTATGGGGTAGCCTAGCTGACTCATTTGTAAAGTCTTAGCTTGAGTACTATCGTGGTGGTGTGAGTCCGGGTGTACGGAAGAATCTCACATGGCGCAAGAGGGGGGCCCTATTGTGGTGGTGTAACCCATTAGTGTCGAAACCTCAGCAGGTAGTACTGGGTTAACATGGTGCATTGTAAAGGCTTTGTTATAATCATTCGCCTGTGTGGTGCATGGTTGTATTGTGTGGGTAAAGTGTATAACCTCTGCAGAGTGTACAAACTATTCGGATAGCCGTGCTCACGGTATGGAGCAATGCTCGGGAATTACAGTCAAGGGTTAGTTAATTAATTGGACAATTGAATGGGATGGCAAGATGCCATGTGGATAATGAAACTTGACTTAGGAGGAAACTTGGTTTACTTGAATCGTTGAATCTATTTACTATTATTATTTGTTTTACTGTCTTTTCAATCTAAGTATTGTATGTGTTCTTAAATGCTGCTTTACTGCAAATGAACCACATAGCCATTCTTTGGAATAAGCCTTGCATATAGCTATGGTAGGAATGCATTCTGTGCACAACTTGTTGAGTGCTTTTGTACTCACCCTTGCCATCAACAACAAACAACAGTGGAGGAGTCATCGCCTGTGTTGGAGGAGGATTTCCAGGAGGATACGAGTCACTAGGCCAAGCCTTGTCAGTCGCCTGTGGTGTGCTAATGGGAATCTACGTCTTTTGCTATTTTTCGCTGCATTTGTCTTAAGTTTATTTTCAGTCTAGCCCATGTGGTTGAATAATGTAAGTGATCATAAGATCATACACTAGTTATATTAAATAAATGAAGTCTTACTATTCTTATCGTTGTGTATGATGTGATGCTTACTGATGTTAAGCTGTGTGCACTAGCATTGATCCTGGGACTAGTGCGGTAAAACACAGTGGATTCGAATTGGTGAATTTGAGTCCTTACATCACTCTATCTCTTATCTATGTCATCTATAGTAAGCACTAAAGCCAGTTTGTACAATAGCTATCTCTAAAGGTTGGCTCTAAATGCTATGCAATAACTATCTTTCTCTCTTATACATAATTAATCTACCTATGTTCCCGTGCGAAGATGGTTACTAACTAAGAGCCATCTCTTTTCTCTCTCCTCTTTTCTCACTCTTCTACATAGGCCAAAACTGATGTCTATAGGCTAAGAGCCAGTTGAGGTGGTCTTGTTGTACATACCTTTAAGTTACTTAGAACTAGCATTGCACATTAGAAGGCTGCATTAGTACGGGCTTCCCGATAGAAGTTGCTCGAAGGGGTGCCCTCACCGAGATGTTGGAAATAACACCTACTGATACAATGGTGTACGTCTTGCTATGGGGAGAAGTGGGGCTCCACAGGAGTAAACTGTGTGAGAAGTACAAAGTGTACGAATATTTTCTACTACTATAGTAAGGGTTTCACTACTACAAAAGGGATTATATTAGACACATCATCGTTGACTGTTTCTTATAAAAACTATCTGCAATGAGTCTTGGGATGATCATTTCTAGTAAATAAGAATAGAGAGCCTCAACCCCTTCTGTATTTTTAGGGTTTCTTGAGCTATTTTTGTGGTGGCTATAATTGAGAGGCGATCTGGTGGAAAGAGACCTAGATTTGGAGGTGTGATTGTAGATCCTTCTGCTCTAGGTCATCTAAGGTTAGTAATTGGTTTAAATTTGCATTATATTTAAGATCTAGCTTAGTAAAGAGGGAAATGAAGATGGTTTCTAAATCTAGCTTGGTGTAAATCTATTTGTTTTCTGTGATGTAAAGTAGTGATCGGTTCTAATTGTATTATACTCAATATGTTGATAGTTACTTAAAGGAAGGTGATCTAAGCTAATAATTAGTTGTAATAGCATTATATTCAAGGTATATACATCTAGCTTGGTAAAGAGGGAGTTGAAGATGGTTTTGATATAGCTTGGTGTAGATCATTTGTTGTTTTTGATTATTCTAATTGCATTATACCCAAGAAGCTAGCTATTTAAAGAGAGAATTTAAGATACTGAGTTTAAATGTAGCTTACATATGTTTATATATCCATTCATTTTTTGTGATGTAAGAAGCTATATAAGTTAATCGGCAAGTTTAAATGTAGCTTATATGTAGCATATGTGTGCATGTGCACTCCTAGTGTACTTAATTCATTATTTAACACCTATTGTTACATACGTAGCGTAGATCGACCGAAGCTAGATGTACACTGAGAACCGTGTGAGCGATGAGCACATTAATGTCATCTCCACTTTTAGAAGAGCTGCAGAGGCAGAAATATTGAACAAGGGGGTCGAATTTATACTTTGTCCATGTATTGACTGTGAGAATCTGAGAATGTTTTGAAACCCAACACAGATCGAAGCACACTTGATTCTATAAAGTTTCAAAAGGGGGAATACATATCGGACCAGTTACGGTGAAGAGAAGATTATGTAGGGAGCAAGTAGTACTAACATCGTTGACAAAGTCAACTATACTCAGGATATCGTCGACAAAGTCAATGATACTCTGGATAATATCAAATGTGCTTTCAATAAGGATAGGTTTCACAATGACAATCTAGATCAGATGCTGTGGATGCAGAAAGGAACCGTGACGAGTGGAAGTATGTAAAATTCCAGGGCTTGATGGACAACTCGGAGAAACCTTTGTTCTCAGGCTGCAAGTCCAAATACATATGGTTGTCATCCATGCTGGAACTGCTGAAATTAAAGGCAATCAACGATTGGTTTGACAAGAGTTTTACGGCACTATTAGATCTGTTAGCGGACATGCTACCAGAGAAAAACAAGTTGCTAACAACCACCTACAAAGCCAAGAATGTTCTTTGTCCATTGGGAATGGAAGTAGAAAGAATACGTGCCTATCCGAACGACTATATCCTCCACCACAAAGAGTACGCAAACTTGCATGTATGTCCAATATGCAACGCATTCTAGTACAAGCGTAAAGATAGATCAAACGACGATGATGACGGCATCGAGGTGAAGAAAGGACTTCCTGCTAAGGTGGCATGGTATCTGCTTGTAATTCCCCATTTGAAGCATTTATTTGCAAACCCAAAAGATGCAAAATTGCTTCGGTGGCACTCGAATGAGTGTAAGAACAATGGAATGATAAGGCACCTAGCTGATTCCACCTAGTGGAGAAACATCGATAGGAGGTTTCAAGAATTTGCAGCGGATCCGAGGAATATAAGTTTTGGATTGAGTACGGATGGAATGAATCTTTTTGGCAACATGAACAGCCATCATAGAACTTGGTCCATGAATCTCTGTATCTACAACCTTCCTCCTTGGTTGTCTATAAAGCAAAAGTATATTTTTCTGTCTATACTCATCCAAGGCCTAAAGCAACTTGGAAACAATATTGATGTGTACCTATCACCATTGGTGGAAGATCTGAACACACCGTGGGCTCCTAGGATACAGGTGTGCGATGCTCACAATTAAGAGTACTTCACTTTGCACTGTCTATTGTTCTGCACCATAAATGATTATCCTACCCTTGCTAACCTATCGGGGCAGAGTACAAAAGGAGCCAAAGCCTTCTATATAACTGATCCATCCAACAAGAAGTGTCACGTGGCTCTTCAGGGAAAGAGGAGGATTGTCGAAGCCGAAAATGTCGTAGATGAGGAAGAATACAATCAGTTTGATGAGTTACCTACTATCGGTACTAGCATCATGGTCCAAGAAGAACAACCTGAGGAAGCTAGGTACACACGTGTTGATCATCGTGAAGAGCTAATTTTTATACAAAAGAATAAGCAAGTGGAGTTGTGATGAGGTCATCAAGTTTATTTCAAGTGTACCTATATTACAATTAATGAGATGTATGTATTATAATTAATTATAATACATGAGATATTTGTATGTATTATAATTAATGAGATATATGTATTGTAAATAGTGACACTAAGTTATGCTCCCATTCTACATGCTTACTAACACTAATTCATTGATGTATATATTATAAATAATGACACAAACTTAAATAAATATAAATATTGACAGCAAAAAAAAAGGAAAACTGTTTAAGCCCAAAACCGTCTGGGATGGGCCTTTTACCAGAGCCTGTCATAACTACCAGCTAAAAAAATAAATCAGTTTCCCTGGGATTTGAACTTGAGATGTCCCGTACACAGGTTAAGCCCTTTGCCAACTAAGTTAAGTACCACTTGTGAAACGTTATGCATATTTTTTATATGAGGTTAGTTGCATCGTAGACGGTTCTATATTGGAACTATCTATGATGTGGATCCTATTTCCCTGCATACTGTCATCTTTGCTAAATCCTGCACAAATTTCCCCTAACCTCCTAGCTCCCGCCCGCCTCCCTAAACCCTAGCACTCGCACCCACCTCTCCTCGGTAGATCTCCTTCTGCCTCCTCTGGCCTCCTCTCGCTTGCCTCCCCAAACCCTAGCACCCGCACCCATCTCCACCCACGCCCTAGCCTCCCCTCAGCCTCCCTCCACCCTGGCATTCCCCTTGGTGTGGCGTCCTCCCCTCGCTGCTTGGACCTTCCCCTAACACGGCACCCTCCCTCTGTCGGCCCTCCACTGCCCGACTCTAGCTCTGTCGGTCGATGTCAGCACTAGCTCCACCTCTTGCTCGTCGCTCTAGGCACAACCACTGAATCCCTCGCCCTTCGTCCTACAACCAAAAGGTACGCACCTTTGAATCCCTTTTTGTTGTTGCATGTATTGGGTTATAAAGTGAATTTGATGTAAGTTTCCTAATCAGATAATCTTCAAGGATTTGTGAATCTTGTCATTGGGCGTTAAATAATTAGATTCGTAAGAACTGGTGCATTAGTTGTAGTGGGACCATTTTGGTTACCAACATTGGTCAAAATTTGAACACCTCATTGGCTTATTCATAACATTTGTAAGATGATATTGATATTCTAGTTTATAGTGATGTGTAATGATGAAAATGAGAATTTTTTTGCACTTCAATTTTTGGGTAGATTGTTGAATAATCATTATGGTATATCATTTCTGTTGTCAGCACAAAGTCTGAGAACCAATTGGTTATGTTTGATCAGAAATTTTATCTATAGATTTGTTCGCAAAAGTTGGTGATGTGTTACGAAATGTTAGGACAATTAGATATCTTATAGAGGTATATGAGAGCAAAATTTCATTATGTACACAGTTTTTAAGCTATGTCTTTGTGCTTATGATATATGTGCTTTTCATTTTATACTAGTTAATACCTCCGTAGCCTTGATCTTTTTAATGCCACGATCCTTATATGCATATTTTTTGGAAGGTAAGCTGTTTTGGAAGTTGATGGGGGTATATGTATATTTTTTGGAAGAGAATAGATGTATAAATGATGGCACAATTGTTTATGTTCACTGAAAATTACTGTTGGATGCATTTATGATTAAACAAACAGAATTGACATCTTGTATTTACATAGTTGATTGCATTTATATATGGATTTTCTACCTATAGCAAAGTAAGATATCAACATATTTTTAAACTTCTAAATGCATTCTAGATGTTTTTTGATATATACCAAGTGAGCATGTTTTGATGTTTAGAATTGTCCACTAACATTAGTGTACTGGACATCTACCTCTGTGAGCAATATAAAATAAATTTGTCATCAATTCGTTGTTTTAGATAGGGTTCACTGTATGAATGACATATTTGAATTAGAGACTGTCACCGCTTAGTTCAATTAACTCTTTTAACTTACATTCTCTTAATCTTATATGTACAAAACAACTCTTAACTTACCTTCTCTTAAATTTGCTTCTCTTAACTTACCTTCTTTTAACCTTACATCATACGATTACAAATGTACTAAACAACGCCTAAATTTACTTTCTTTCCTTTTCTATGACTCTATATAAGTTGTTGATTTACCAACTTGCCTTTTCTATGATCTTTATTACAAGATGGCATCCCCTCATTCCATGTTGCTGAATGGATCTGATGAGGCGTCCAACATAGGAAATCAGAGGTGCGGTCTAAGAGGGCTTAGTGAAAGGTCTCAGAGCTGATACACCATCACAGCGGTCGATCCACATGATAGGCCCCCTACCACTCCTTTTAAGGCTGCAACAGTTTTTCAGACATTGTGCGGGATCATTGGGCGTGAAAGGGTCCCAGTCACCTATCCATCATGGAAGATGCTGATAGATGAAGAGTGCGATAACCTAATGATAGAAATTTTCACGTTGTTCAAGCTCCCATAAGACGCCATACACGCACTGTGACGGTATGTGTTGCTAGTGGTGGGAAAGGTGTGAAAGAACTTCAAGAGCATCCTCGTCACTAATTATGTGAATAAGAAAATGACTTCATTTTAGAAGTACGGGTTCATCACTGAAGATGTGTGAGAATGATTTATTGAGATAAAGACAATGGAAGAGTTTGGCATTAAAGTGCGGTGCACAAGATCGTCTTTTCAAAAAACACCCACCTGTACAGACTCAGTTCAACTAGGTACGCGGGCAAGATCGCGCAATGGATGAGGGAGGATGAAGAGGCAACCCAAAAGGAGGTAGTGCCATCGTTTGCCTCGATCTTGGACCTGCATGATTGAAACTGGGTAAGAGTGAGGTCACGTCCCACGTCTTTGGACGGCGTGTCCTTTGTCAACTCCGCTGATTAGGAAGTGTCTCAACATCTAATATCGTTGAGCACGGAATCTTCCCAAGGCTCTTTCACTTTAGACAGAGAGAAAGATATACTCTCCACGACCTTAGGAAACAAGTAGCACCTGGGTTGTACCCGAGGCCTAGGTGTTTTTGTTCTTTCAAAAATAGGATTCCCACATGACTCCAACAAGTACCGAAGTAGGAAGAGAATTAAAATCCAGCGTGAGGAACGGATAGTAGCCCTAATTGAGGAAAGGTTTGAGAAAAGGATGAGAGCACAGTTCGATAGTCAGCTAAGAAGCTTTGAGAAAAGGATGGAGCAAAGGGTAGCTGCAGAGAGGTAAGCACAGAATGTGCAAGCCAAAGAAGTACAAGCGTAGTTGAACCCAACCAACCATCGGAGTAGCTGCGCATCTTCCTATGAGACGGACATGGACGATGCCAGATTTCCTCCCAAAGAAACTAAGGTAATATACATGTCCGCAATGTTCCTTAGATAGACCTGTTTGACATGTGAGCTAATTAATTGTGTACCTTCATGTATGTGGCCACACCATGCAATCTCCAATTGAGGCTTACTAACGGCTCTATTTTCCTTTAGGCTACTTGGGGGCATGTATCCATCTGGTGTAGGGGCATTTGTGCATGGTTGTACTTTAGATCTGGGCTACACGAAGGTCCAGGTCGACGGTGTACATGAAATTTGCATAGTCGTCATACTAGAGATACCCCCAAACGATGAGATCGTCACAATAGGGGATGCCATCGGCATATTCATCTAGTGGTCCAAAAAGGGCATCTCCTTCGACGCCCACTCAGTAGCACCGAAGCTATCATGTGATGCGCTGGAGCTACCAGCACTATCAAAGTCATGTGCTGCACTGAAGGAGCCCACCAAATCAACTACCATACCCATTAGGCATGGACTGATACTGCAGTTTTGGTCAAGTTGTCTCCCATGAAGAATACATTTGGTAGACAGCGAGGCGGCGATAAGAGCAAATCAAAAGGGAGGACCACACCAGCCCATGACTTTTTGTTTGCCCTGTTGGCGCGGCAATTTGAGTTGGGACAGTGTTCATACTGAAAGAGTGCCAAGAGATGCTTACATTAGAATGCATTAGATTGCAAGATTAGTGCACAGAACAAGCCAACAAACCGGTGACGTAACGAGCATCAAGTATCTCAGTGAGCCTCAAGGTGGAGCATTTCTTGCACCAGTTTTTGGATGTCTTCTTTGTGGTCGGTTTCAATGACTAGTTCGAGCCCTACAACCTCAACACTCTCGATGCCTCACTCTTGAAGTGCTGGACATGTAAGTGTGTGTAGTCACGGTTTACATTCGTATCGTACCAATGAATGTTATATATATATATATATATATATATATATATATGATCCTTGATTTTCTATATGTAGATACATGATCATGGAAGCAAAAGCAAGGGAAGAACTGTTGGTTTTTCTTGACCCACACGTGGTGTCCAAGCAAACCATGGACGAAGACTTACAAGTCATCCACAAGTATGTGGAAAATGTATTGCTGGCTCAATGGGACAAAAAATTCATACTTTTACCCCACAACCCAGGGTATATGCTTCGTTTAGTTGCTATACTTACTGATGTTAATGCAGCTTGAAGTTAGGTTCAATGTCCGTGGTGACATACCTGTGTAGGTTTCACTAGGTTTTACTCATAATTATACAAAGACAGAACTAGGAATTTACCTTGATTCCAGAAAGGTCGGCACCCACGACTTGGCATCTATCAGAGATTTACTTGATGCATAGTTCAATGTCTACAAAGCTCATGGAGGACCACATAGGAACCCAACGAAGCTGAAGCATATTTATAAGTTTTTGGTATCCGCTAGTATGCAATAATTTTTTATACTCCATAATAATACCTTCAGAACTAATTAACTAACTATATTTTAGCAGTGCCACCAGTAGCCAAAGGCCACTAACCTATGTGGATTCTACGTTTGCCTCTGGTTCAAAGAAGACCAATGTCATGGATGTAACATCCCAAAATTTGCAAAAATAATATTTTATTACTTATTCCTAATGTTCTAAGATTTTTTTGTGAATTTTCTAGAATTTACAAAACTGTTTTTCTATTTTCAGTTTTACAAAAAGATTTACTGTAGCAAAAATTATAATCCAAAAAATTTTGAAACTTTTCCAGTAAGTTGGAAATATTCTAAAGTATTTTTTAGAATTTTTCCAGAATTTTTGAACCTAATTTAATATTGTTTCAAAGTCTTTTTATTTTCAGCATTAATTAAATTCGAAAAAAATTATTAAAGGAGGGCACACATGTCATATATATTGTCTTCAACCTCCAGCAAGAAGTCAGCCAACCCGTGTCTCTCTCTTCCTCCATGGCCAAGATTTTGAACCTCCAATCCAACACATTTTTGCTCCTGAATTCATGTGCAATACGTGTGCCATCTTATTCTCAACCAATCCCCATGATTCTCTCGTCCTAATCCCTTCTATTTCAGGAGAAATTTGAGTTTAATCCGGTATGGACTCTTCTTTGAACCAACCGTATCTATCTCTACGAGCCACCCCGAGTCTATTTAAGGAGAGCACCGGAATCCCTTCTCATTGCTCTACCCGTTCCTCCACTTGTTCCAATCTCTTGTGCCCTCATTTGCTCGGAACGCCGCGACGCTTGGAGCGCGAACCGAACGTCGACCGACGTGCCCTAGCAAGCTTATCGGACCTCCGGATTGTCTCTTTCAAATCTGTTCGCGTCACATCGTGCCACCGGTCGTTGTGAAGGTAACCACTCATTCAATTTCAAGATTGGTTCACCGTGCGCAATAAATTTTGCGAATTCCTGAAGTGTGTTCGTCGTCGTTCATGTCATCACCATTCCTAGTAGTGGCCGTTGGCTGGTCGGCCGATGAGCCGCCGCCGGAGCCGTGCCCTTTGCCTTGCCTTACCTTGGCCCTTGCCCTTAGTTCTTTCAGCTGTGCGGCGTCTGTTCTGAAGCCGTGCCCAGAGGAGTCTAGTGCCAAGCCATCTCTGCAATTCGCGATGCTATAGTACCATCTACTGTAGATGCGTAGGAGAGAGTATATCGGCCTAAAAAGAAAAGGAAGAAAAATAAAAATATACACATAAATTTATTTATTTATTAGTTTAAGATTCACATTTACTGATATTATACAGAAATTTGGATTTTTATTTTTCTGATAAAAATAATTTTAAAAATTGGAAAATACCTTCTTTATTGCTCTATGTGATTTAACTTTCAAAAATTCGTTCTCTCTCATACGAACTCCGATTTATGCGATTCAAATTTCTAATTTTTTCTAAAATCAAGCTCTATCTTCCAGAGCCATTTATTTTCAATTTTGAGCTTGTTTGAGTCTTTGTTTGGTATTTATTTGGTTTCGTTGTTTTCTTTTTCGGTAGACGTGAATTTCGAAGGAGCAAACGGAGACTTCGAAGACTAAGACTTAGCACTAGATCAGCAAGGCAAGTCGTAACCTTTGATCATGTTGAACCTATGTTTGCGAACTTATTTTGTTTTGTACAATTGCATGCTATTTGTGTATCAATGCTAGTTTATGGGAGTAGCTATTCACCTGATTGCCATTATTCCACCTTGACAATTGGAATGACATATACCCATTGTTAACCTTAGGTTGGGACATTACTAGTTGGACATAATCATAATACCAACATTGGGTTAACGTAGTTATGCTTAGACCTGCTTAGTCATACGATGGGGTTCATGTCACATATTAATTAATGTTAATCTTGACCTAATGAGATATTGAATTGTGGTTGTTGACCACTGTTGTAAAACTTGTTGTACCATGGCAGGGGATGCCATTGGTCTTGGTTGAACAAAATGTTTTCCCTCAGGCAAGTGATCGTGCAGTAAAGGGAGTGCTTTATAGCACATTGGGATGTGGCTGTCTTGTCTGAGACAATTTAAGGACTTAATCTTGTACGCCATTGAACTAGGCCTAACCGTGCAACCACAAGTCTGGTATGGGACAGACCAAGCTGATTAATTTGCATTGTTTACTCTTGAGTACTGCCAACTGGATGTGTGGGTTCCGAGATGGACGGGTAGATTCACATGGCTCAAGAGGGGGCCCCGAGGGGCGAAACCTTAGAGGGCAATACCGAGTTTGGACATGCATTGTAAAGGCTTTGTCATGATATCTCTGCGACACACCAAAGGAAGTGTGTTAATATCGATTGCACTAAGAGATGTTCATATCTTGTGGGTAATGTAACACCCCGACGCCCAACGCGCCACGGATGCTACCGACAACTCGAAATAACTACCATCAAACTCTAAGGAAAGACTGAAATCAACCTATGAACGCTTAAAACCGGCTTAAAACTAAGCCACCGAAATTTACAAAATTTCGGCATGACCTCTCTAGAACAGAGGACATCCACTCAGCAGACAAAAGAATGGCAGCAGATATGATATCATTCTAGCAGGTCCTTAGTTAAGCAATCACACATCCAAAAGAAATTAATACCTTCACCACGACAACAACACATTACAACCGAATTAATTACATCCAGAATTAATGAATTGATTAAATGAATTGTTGGAGACCGTAGTCGTGCACAGGATACTACTCCCACCCAGACGAATCAGCTTCAAGGTACCTAGAACAGGAAGCAAACAAGCGTGAGTCCAAGACTCAGCAAAGTGCAACAAGTAGGAAAAGTAAGGCATTAGACTAAATTGCAACTATTAGAAAACACCAAGTAACAGTTCCTTTAATTGACAGTTCCTTTAATTGACATCTGTAAATAAAGGAAACAGTTGAATTTATAAAAGATCCAAAACGTAAGAGCACGATTACTTCATCATTTACATAGACATTACTTAACTGAAACATCCAACAACAGAAGCAGTATCAGCTCCACTTACCTCAACCAACTCAAAAATGTAACAACACCTTACCCATGCCTCGGAAAATCAATTCTGGATGAGCCCACGACTCAAACCTCAACCTATTCTTTCCATTCTCATCAATCAACATTTATCAATTGCAATACACAATGCAATGAAATGCTAAATGATGCTTCCATTCACATAATATCTCATACATATAGGCAATGCTATATAATGCAACACCACCACGCACTTCATTCACATAATATCTCATACATATAGGCAATGCTATATAATGCAACACCACCATGCACTTCATTCACATAATATCTCATACATATATGAAATGCTATATAATGCAACACAACCCTGCTTTCATTCACATAATATCTCGTGCATAAATGCAATGCTATATATTGCCACACAATCATGCTTTCATTCACATAACATCTCATTGTACATGATGCATTATGCATGTCTCATCTCATCTTTAGCACATACCAGTATGGCCGAGTCCACACCGTCGGTGTGCACCCTCTCATTCCCTTCCACCCCATGGTGGAGGGTGCCTACTTTCTTGACTCGCTCCCATACAACCACGTATATGGGACTACGAGGTAGGACTTTCGTGCTCACTACATGTGAGCACGAGGCCCTGATCGTAATGGGTCGCCTCTTCCATCATGAATGCACAAATGCAATTAGACATAAACAAATTTGCAGAATACATTCATTTCTCACATTTGTATCCATATTATCAATACTCATATCCATATTCCCAACATTCTTACTCATCTTCTCAACTCTCATATTCTTATTCTCGACACTCATATCTACATGGCCACAATTATCATTAATACTCCCATTAAAGTCTTAACCCATTCTCATGATCGCCAACTCATCCATTCTTATTAATCCAACCTCATTACTTCAATATTCACATTATCCTTTCATACTAGTGATAATAATATGATATCTCAAAGATAGCTCTCCATAATCGCAAGGTGTTATAACCATCAACTTTCAACATAAATCCTTTCAATCAACGATGCACTTCCATCCGGGTACTTAACTTTTTCATCAAAAGACAATTACCCTACTAGATGTGCTTATAAACACAAATGCAACCATAGCATAAGCGTATAAATAACACAAGCAATCAACAAAATACCCTATAAGAGATATACGGGTTACACATGCATATAAACTTGCTTTAAATAATGGTATAACCATTTAACCATTCTCAGTCATCACATCGCCTGCAAAATCAAGCATGACAATAATAAAGTAACACATGGATACCGGTAACATTGCAAAAACATAATAGCCATCTAAACCACAAACACTACAACGCACTTGCCTTCAACTCATCAAGCCGGTGTGGCGAGACGAAGTTGCCACACCCGGGGTCACACCACCTGCACACGGATAAAACCCACTCAAAAACATACCCAAAATCATCACAAGGCTCATAGCTAACTGGGCTTCGCAACCCACTCCTAAAACCCGAAAACAAGAATCTGCCACCCAGGACAGCATTTGGTAAAATGGACATAACTTTCAAACGGCTGAACGAAACATAGCGATTCCAGACTTCGTTGAAAGGTAATTCCATTATCTACAACTTTTTCTATAGCCGACCGACCGGGAAAAACACCGATTGTTCCCAGATTTGCGACGAACAGCAGACAGCCGCAAAAATACTTCGCTCTGGACAGCACACGGTAAAATAGTCATAACTTTTAAATGGCTGAACGAAACTTGATGATTTCGGTCTCTATTTGAAAGATAATTCAATTATCTACAACTTTCGTTATAGCCAAACCCCCAGAAAACGCTTGAAGAATTTTCGAACAGCAGCTCTAACAGGGGGCAAAAATCTGCTCGAACAGAAATTTCAAATCACTCTAGACTCTAAATCCCTCAACTAAATACATTGCAAAACAAGAACTCTAGCTAGGCATTTCAACAAACACCATGCATGCAAGCAATCTCACCCCCAAAATTTCTAGGGTTTTACCTCCAATCGTACTCATGGAGGAAGGGAAGGTGGAGGAGATGTCACGGTGGTGGTGGGAGGAGGGGCTCGCGGAGGCTGGTCGGTGGGAGCTGCCGGCTGCTTCTCGCTGCTGCTCCAGACATTGCTGCTGCTGCCCAGAGGTCGCTCCACTATCGCCGCTCTCTTCTTCGCTGCTGCTCCAGAGGCGCAGGATGAGCAGATTGGCGAGATTGCAAGGCGCCAGGAGAGCAAGCTCGAGGAAAGAAATAGCCAGGAAGGAATCGGCAAAGAGCTAGGCGCTGGGAAAAAATATCAACAATGCTGGCCCCCAAGCAATGCCAGCCACAAAAATAAAGAAGGGAGAGAGGGATTAGGTTAGGGAGGGGAAAAATTCCCAAAAACCCCTCCTAATAACCAAGATTCATCTTTTAGCCACTAGCGTAACCAAATAATTAAATCTTTGGCACGAAACGACAATTGTCAAGATAGACCACTTGCCGCAAAACTAAATGGCACGGAGAAAACACCCATTTCGATAAGCATTTCATGGAAAAACTCAACATTTAATAAAGCTGCATGATTTACGAAACATAACTCCAGAACAAAACCTTGAATCAAGAAAATGAAGTCAACTCCGGCCAAAAAGAAAAACCAGGAAAACAACTTTGCGATATTACAGGTAAAGCTGTACAACCTCTGTAGAGTGTAAAACTATTTGAATAGCCGTGTCCGCGGTCATGGACAAGCCCGTGGATTTCACACGAGGTATATAGTGTTTCATGAAATGTGGATTGTTGGGAGTTCACTGTTGTTTTTGTTGTCTAAAGCTATACTGTTGAATTTAGTGGTTGATACTTGTTTCAAATGAAGTAGGGTGATGCCTCGCCATTCTGTTCATGTTGTCTACCATTGATTTACCAGTTACTTATTATTGTTTTCATCAATCTGCCTTCAATCTATTTAAATTCAAGTTATTGCTTTCTGCAAATGAACAATATGACTATCCTTTGTCAAGCCGTGCATGAATATATTGCATCATTTCCCTACGGCTTGCTGAGTACGTTTTGTACTCACGGCTTTACGCCCTTGTTGCTGTTCAATTGCTGAGGAAGGACCAGGTAATGAATATCAAGAGGAGGAGTACTATGAGGACTACGTCGACTAGGAAGGCGTTTCCTCAGACGATTGCCTGTGGCATATCGAATGGCCCAAGTTATTTATTTCCTACTGCTATATTTCATTTGTTTCTTAAGCCATAAGGCATGGATGTATGAACCTTGACCATAAGGTCGTTTGCTTTATTCAATAATAATTTGCTTCTTCTTAGTTATTGCGATTTATGGTATGATATGTCATCTATGTTTCCGCTGTGTGCACTAGCGTGATCCTGGACTAGTGCAGTATACACAGAGGGCTTCTGATTTGCAAAACTGAGTTCCGACAATGGAGGTTTGTTAATCTTGCAACAATTGTTTGTACTTATTAATTTATATACATGCAATGCTTTACTCTTCCCATCCATAGGCTTGGCAATGCACTGAATTTGCATTAGAACAGGCTGACCTGCTAGGTATTCGAGGTCAACTCTGTGGCTTCTTGATGCGTGAGGTAATTAATCGAAAAGGTGAATTGTCAGGACCAGATTTGCAAATCTAAAACCATCGTGTATACTACATTAGTTCAGGATCACGCTAGTGCACACAGTGGCAACATATGTGAAATATCATTCCATACAATGATTTAACTAAGAAGAAGCATATTATTATTAATTAAAGCAAATGACCTTATGGTCAAAGTTTATACAACTATGCCTTATGGGCTTAAGAAACAAATAAACTATTGTAGCGAAAAAGAAATAACTTGGGCCATTCGATATGCCACAGGAAATCATCTAGAAAAATGCCTTCCTAATCCACATAGTCTTTACAGTATTCCTCCTCATTGATTTTAGTATTTCTTCAGCAACTGATTAACAAATGCATAAAGCTGTGAGTACAAAAGTTACTCAGCAAGCCGTAGAGAAATGATGTAATATTCACACAAGGCTAGATAAAGGATAGTCATATGGTTCATTTGTAGCAATAACTTGAATTGAAATAAAATAAATAGATTAAAAACACATTTATGAAAAGATAATAAATAACTAGTAAATCAATGGTAGACAACATGAACAGAATGGCAAGGCATCACCCTTCACCATCCAAAACAAGTATCAGACCACTAAATTCAACAGTACTAACTTTAGACAACAAAACAACAGTGAACTTCCCGTTCACATCCCAAAAATTACACATTTACACATTTTATGAAAAACTCTATACCTTGTGTGAAATTCCTGGGCATGTCCATGACCGCAGACACAACTATTTGAATAGTTTTACACTCTACAGAGATTGTACAGCTTTACCCACAAGATATGATCATCTATTTGTGCAACGTCATTAGCACACTTCCTTTGGTGTGCCGCAGAGAGATCATGATAAAGCCTTTACAATGCACTATCTAAACTCGATACTACCTGTTAAGGTTTCGCCCCTTAGGGCCCCCTCTTGCGCCATGCGAATCTATCCGTCCATCCGAGAACACACACCACCAATTGGCAGTACCCAAGACTAGATATTTGAAATTAATCAGCTAGGCCTGTCCCATACCAGACTTGTGGCAGTACAGTTAGGCCTAGTTCAATGGCGCATAAGATTAAGTCTTTAAGTTGTCTCATGTAAGACCTCCACATACCAATGTGCTGAAAAACACCCCCTTTATTACACGATCACTTGCCAGAGGAAAAATATTTTGTTCAACCCAAAATCAATGGCAAACCTGCCATGGTAAAATAAATTTTACAATAGTGGCTAACAGCCATGATTCAATATCTCATTAAGTCAAGATTAATATTAATTCACATATGATATTAATCCCAACATACGATTAAGCTTGTCTAAGCATAGCTACGCTAATCCAGTGTTGGATCCAACACTGGTAATATGGTCATGTCCAACTTGTAATGTCCCAACCTAGGGTTAACAATAAATACATGGCATCTGTAATATTCCAAAATTTGCTTTTATTGGATTTATTGTTGGATTCAAACTAAATGGCTCAGATCGCTCTACACGCTGGGCCAGTCCTTTGTTGTCGTGTGTCATGCGAGAACTGAGGTATTGCTGCCACTAGTGTTCACTGACGTCATCATCTCCGATCTCCGCCGTCCGATCGATAATGAATGGTCGAGATCATCACCACTACGTGCTCAAATCCTGTCCATTGAGTATGTGCCACATGTCATCCATCTGTCGGTGCCGCGTGTGTGCTTGTTCAGCCAGTGCATAGCACAGTGTCGCCAGTCCATTGTGGACTAGCACTGGCCGGGACTGAGTCCATACACTGAATAGGCCATGTGTCCGCTAACGTCAGCGATGATGTCATAATTCGCTTTTTCTATAGAAAATAATTTAGCCAAAAATTATTTCGATGCTGGCATTAGCATGACATCATAAATGCGAATTTCCCGTATAAAATTAATTCAAAATTTCTGATTTTTGTGATTTTCCATTTATTTCAATGTTTGAATGGCTATATCTTTTGTATCCATGCTCCGATTGAGGTGATTCTAGTCTATAAAAATTTGTAAAATCATGATCTATTTTATGGTTAATTTTATTTAGTTTCTGGAGTTGATTTTGCTCTCTATTTTGGGTATTTATTGCTTTCTCTCTCGTTATGCGTAGACGTCGAGTTGCTTGGTGAGTTTGTCATTGGGGAGCTAGCACTTGATCAAGTTTCAGAGTAGGATTTAGAGCTCTTTGAAGGTAAGTCATGCTTTGATCATGTTGAACCTATGCTTTAAATATTATATTGTTTCAATGTATTGCATGATATTTCAATTATCAATTGTTTTCCATATGTTGGGAATAGCTAATCGTCCACTTGAATTACATCCACCATGCCATGTCATATGTCATATCCCATTTGTCACCTTAGAATGGTTGAATATTAATTGGTAGCTATAATTGCCAATGCGGGTAGTTAGAATGCAAGTAGTATGGTTAGCCGTGCAACGAGTCATCATTTTATGTGTAAATGATTAATCTTGCTTAATGATTATGAAACATATTTATTAACTTGTGTGTCGGGTGTTGTCACACAATGTTGGTATTGTTTATGGCATGTGGTGCATGGTAAATCAACTGGGGCGGTAAAATGATTTAGACTGAGGCAAGTGGCATGTATTTGTGGTGGGCTAATGTGACATGTGGGTGGTTGCATTGCTTTTTATGACAAGTGTGGTTTATGGTTATGATGATTTTTGGTTAGTCTTGCCTTGCTTAATTAAGGATTTAACTTTGCAAGAATTTGAACTGAGTCATTCATACAACCACAAGTCTGGTATGGGACAGACCTAACTTATTGATTTGTTGACTCTAAACTTTGGTATTATTGTGGTGGTGTGAGGCCTGGGTAGTGGTAACCAGTCCTTGCACGGGTTGGCTAACATGGCGCAAGAGCGGGCCCTAGATGTGGTAACCAGTCTCACTAGTGTTAAAACCTTAGCTAATAGTATTGGGTTTAAATAAGCACTGGAAAGGCTTTGTTATAATCATTCGCCTTTGTGGTGTATGATTGTATCTTGTAGGTAAAGTGTATAACCTCTACAGAGTGTAAAACCTATTCGAATAGCCATGCTTGCGGTATTGAACATTGCTCGGTGATTACAGTCAAGGGTTAGATTTTTATCCAACACAAATGTAGGGATGGATGTTGAAATAATGAATAAGGTTGTGAATTGGTTATTGGAAACAAATGCAAAAGTTTTTATTGTATTATTTGTTTTACTCTCTTTCAATCTATTTATGCTATTCTTCTATAAATGTTGTTTATACAAAATAACCTTGTAGCCCATCCTTTGTACTAAGCTATGCATATAGTATATAGACTTGCATTCTGTGCACAGCTTGTTGAGTGCTTTATGTACTCATTCCTTGCAATAAAACATCATTAGTTGAAGAAGAAGTAACGCCTGCTTTTGAGGAGGAAATTCCAGAGGAAGCGAACAACTTGGGTGCGAACCTTGTTAGTTGCCTGTGGTAGTTGAAGGGTTTTCTATGTTTATGATTATTTGCACTGCTATTTACTTTTGTTTTAGTTTTAGCCCTCCGAGGCAAGGCGACGCGGCCAGAGGTGGTGGCAGTCAGTGGCGGTTGTCCAAGGGGACGAATACGGAGACGAAGGTCTATGGCTAGGTTAGTGTAACTGAGAGGAGGGGGCGCGAGCTTTGAATTTATAGGGGTCGATAATAACTGCCGGCTCGCCAAAACAACTGGCAGTGATATCTTATCACTGTCAGTCTAGAAATAGAGCCGACAGTAATAGAACTTGTCACTGCCGGCCCACTCCACAAACCAGCAATAATAATATAATATCACTACCGAGTGGATATCCACTCGGTAGTGATAGTATTTATCACTGTCGGCTCAATCTGCGAACCGACAATAATACTAGAATATCACTATTGAGTAGAGATCTACTCGATAGTGATAGTGCTTATCACTGCTGGTTGATACTAGCAACCGACAGTAATAAGTACTCATCATAGCCAAAAGAATGAGCAACCGGCAGAGATAAGCTAGTCTCTGGCCAATTAAGTGAAACTTTCAATTTAATCCAAATTTTTTGAAAATTTTTGGAGGCATACTGTAGGACATCTAATATTTTATTTAAATATTTCTCCAAATTTTGATCAAGTTCTAAAATTATAAAAATCTAGATTGCTAACTGTTTTAATTGTTTTAATATTTCAAAAATCAAATAATGCTTGAAAAATGAACACAAATGCAGTCAAATTCACACAAATCCAAATGCTGTCAAAGTCACAAAAATCCAAATGTAGTTAAAGATTTGCACTCGAATCTTCAACCACACTTTTCTTTGAGCTGCCAAAGAACAGAGCAAAGCAGTTCCGGGCATAACCTCAATTTCCATTATTCCATATATTACATTAATTGTTACATATGAGAAAATAAACATGTCGTTCGTACAAATGAAAACATACATTTCATTACTACAACTAAGCTATGATTCAACCTTCGTTATGATCGCGGCATATGTACGTAGCTTCGTCACTCTCTTCCATGATACTTAGGTCAACGTCCTCTCCGAAAGGGGGAAGCTCATTGAATTGGTTGTACTCTTCCTCATCAACAACATTCTCAACTCTAGCAACCCTTCTTTTTCCTTCAATAGCCACGTGGTGCTCCTTGTTAGCTGGGTCAGTGTCGGGACCCGAATATGCAAATCTGGACCCTCTGTTATTCAGTACTAGTCCAAGATCGCACTAGTGCACACAGTCTCAACATAGATGAAATATCACAATCATACACAACGAAATAATAAAAGTAATACAATTACATAATATAAAACTGTTGAATGACCTTAAGGTCGACCTTACACTTGAGAGGCCTTGATGGCTTTAACTCCAAATAGGTAAACAGCAGCGGAACGAAGAGCATTGGTTAATCCCATCAATATGCCACAGGCAACTGACAAGGTTCAACTTCTAGATATTCGCCTCCTCGTGGAACTTCTCCTCCTTCAAATTTGTAGTCATCTTCTCATCTGATGATTTTGGTTGTTTGCAAGGGGTGAGTACACACAGTACTCAGCAAGTCATGCACAGAATGCAATTCTAATATTCTACATGCATGGCTTATTACAAAGGATAGGCTAAAGTTCATTTGCAATACAGCATTCTTTGATAAATACAATAGTAGATTGCAAAGCAGTAAAACAATAATAGAGGTAATAACTTTCACAATTATTTCACAAGTAAAGCATTTCACCACTAAAGTCAAGTTTATCGATTCCATCGCAAGTATTCTCCAAAAACCAAGTTATTTTCATGAAAGTCTAACCCTTGACTGTAATCCCCGAGCAATGCTCAATACCGTGAGCACGGCTATTCGAATAGGTTGTACACTCTGCAGTGGTTATACACTTTACCCACAAGATATAATCAACTCACCACGTTAGCCGTGAATCGCCATACAAGAGTATGCGAATGAGCGATCATATCAAAGCCTTTCCAAAGATCCATCTAAACCCAGTACTGCCCGCTAAGGTTTCAACACTAGAGGGACTGGTTACCACACCCAAGGCCCCCTCTTGCGCCATGTGAATTTTCACCCGCTCCTTCGGGACTCACACCACCACGACAGTACCAAAGAATAGATTTCACAGTTTACTTAGCTAGGTCCGTCCCATTCCGAAACTTGTCGTTGTATGAAAGACTCAAGTCAAAGGCTTGCAAGGTTAAGTCCTTAGGGTTGATCAGAGCAAGGCTTGCACATACCCCTCCGCCCCTCGGGCTCACCCAGGTACACTTGCTCTTGCCACTTGCTCCGATCTAAATCATTTTCCCAACCCAGTTCTTTACCATGCACCACGTGCCATCATCAACTCAATAACACATGCCACATTCTCAAAACACGTTCCATATCTCATTAAGTCAATATTAACTTTAATCTTCCAAAATCATGAAATATCTACGTGGCGGGGCTAAGCATACTATTTACGGTCTAATCAACCCATGTTGGCAAATTATTAATGTCCAACTATTAAACCACAACTAGGGTGACAAAGGATTCATGGCCTACAATTATATATGACAAGGTGGCATACAGCAACT
This sequence comes from Guadua angustifolia, assembly GCA_036346375.1. NCBI lineage: Eukaryota > Viridiplantae > Streptophyta > Magnoliopsida > Poales > Poaceae > Guadua > Guadua angustifolia. Next base: position 214,530 of record JAYEVE010000861.1, on the reverse strand, counting down.
AGGCATTTAACTAATCCCAGAATTTATTCAAAACCAATTCTACTAAATTAGCATGCAATACTTTAAATCAAAATAATTTGCTATGATAGGTTCAACATGATCAAACACAACTTGCCTGGCCCTTGCAATTTTTATTATTCTTTACTCTTTATCTTCGATCCTTGATCCTCGATCTTCAATCTCCGCTTGCTTGATCCTTAGCTCCTTCGAGCGACTTCTGGCAATGCGTCTAATGATAAACAAACACAAATACAACAAAACTCAAAAGGCAAATCAAGTAAACTCCAGATTAAGAACAAATAGCATTGGGCACAACGGCTTAGATGAAATTAGGAACTTGAATGGATTAGGTCGATGATTAGACAAAGAGAATGGCTTTGGAAAATACATCAAGAGAAAGATTAATAATCGAAAGAAGGAATAATATTCCAAAGAATATTTCTTCCGAAGTTATTATCTTGATTGGATAGCCGATGTCATATGGACTCTCGATCTATAGACCGGGTCCACGAAGTTACGTTAGTTCGCCATGAACTAAGCAGATGCTCGAGGTTGACTGTCGTTGATCGAACGGCACAGTCAACCAAAAGGAATATAGACTGATAGACTAGGTCTGGCACAAGAATATGACACATGGCTAATGGTCTATCAACCAAGACCATGAATGAATTCTAGGTTAATGGCAGATTAGACTTTCAAGGATAAGACAAGGATGGATGAGATCGACGTCCACTATGGTTCGATCCGGAGTTTAGTCCTACATCGAGGACGGGACTCGATGACGACGAGGCGGTGATGACAGGAATACGAGGCTGAACTCAACGTGATGGGCTAGATCAAAATAAGGCGATAGAAAAGGTAAGGACATCACATTAGGGCTTTCACTTGCATGCATGCATGCGATGACAGCGATACGATGAGAGCAAAGCGTTAACGGCGGAACGTTAACGGTGGAACGTTAATGGTAGAACGTTAATGGTGAACGTTAACGGTGGAACATTAACGGTGGAACGTTAACGATGAATATGAAGCGTTAACAGAACACTTATGAGATTACAAGGTGGCGACCATCGGTACAATGATAGGGCACAAGGTCATGACATGGCTCATGTTTGATTTGCGATCTGTGGGGTACACATGTCGTGACGCAATGACAAATTGGACCAAAGGTTAAGTCCGGGTTTGAGCGAAGCGATTCAAGGATGGATACACTTGGCATAGGGTAGGATGGTAGGGTTGGCTCTGCGATTAGAGGTTACCAAGGATGGCGAACCGAAACGCGCACCGATACAAAGGACTAGGCCGAAAGACGACGTTATGGCTTTGACTGCAAACAGAGACCAAATAACCTCTAAATATGAGCAAAACAGGAAATAATGGTCTACTGGACAAGATGACATGGCCATGACAAAACAATATGGTTGGTAGCAAAAGACGACGCGCGACGGTGTCAAAAGGCGACGGGTAACGAATTTTAAAAATTTCGAAGGATGGAACAGCAAAGGGGAAGTGAGCACCACGTAGAACACAGTGACATGAACTCAACGATATAGCCGGATTTGGCAACAACCCAATGGACAGATCACAAACTGCCGATTTAACCGCCGCGAGCTAATAAATCAAACGGTCATAACTATTAAAATAATAGATGGAACCTAACCAAATTTTACAAAGAGCTATCTGGGATCATTTGACACAATATGACGTGAACAGATCTGAGTTTTACCTTCTGAATCAACGGGGAACGCGTGACAAAGTTTCTGCCATCGGTATGCAGTCTAATCGGGGAAGATTGATTTTTCTGCACAAATTCCACGGGCAAAACCTTGAGTTAGGGTGAGCACCATGTAGGGGACATCCAAAGGAGTCTACCATAAAAATTTCACGGCAAACTCGCAAAAATGAGGGAGAACAGCCTCCGGTAAAATTTGATCTTTGGGCGGCCGTAACTTTTGAACCCATGAACCAAATTGCACGAAATTTGAAAGGGAGACAGAGGGTACCATAGATCCCACCGTGACATAGGTGGATCACCAAAAATCGTGACAAGCCGACAAGGAACGTGACGCCAAAACAGGCCGACGTTCGGCGGCGTTTCGGAGGATGAGGGATGTATTTCTAGGGTTTGGGTGAGGTCCACGGGGTGGCATATGCGTGGGAGAGGCCATGGGAGGTCTACACAAGGTTGGGGTGGTGGCTAGGTCAAGAAAAACTGGATTTGGAGCAAAAACGGATCAAATCGGCATTTATACGAGCAGTTGTCAGACAATGCATAGTAACGGGGTGACGTGGCTCATTCTAGTGCGTCGGATCGGAATCGGAGGGCTGTGGCGGCTCGGCGACGTGGCCGAACGAGGAGGCGACACGTGGCAGCGCAAAAAGGAGACATGTGGAAGAACAGAATGCCGACACGTGACCATTTTCCAAATTAAATTAGTTCTAGAAATTCATTTAATTGAAGAAAAATAGAAACATTATCAGGAAAATTCCAAAAAAATTTTAAAAAATATTTCATGACATTTTTAACTCTTCATAAAATATTTTCAACAAAACTTTATATAAATTTTTCCAAATTTTTAATTAATTCCATAAAGGACTTAATTCAAATTAATTCATTTCAGCAATAAAATACCGTAAAAATTCTAGAAAATATTTTGGGACATTTTGGAATTCAAATAAAATGTTTTCGAAGAATTTATTTTCTCTTTTGAAATATTTAATCACTTTAAGTAAAGGGCTTAGTTTAAATTAATTACGAATAATTCAAAATAAATTCCAACAATTCTAAAACAAAATACAAAAAAATCTTAGAAGCACAAGGAACCCAAATAAAACTGAATTTCTTTTAATTGATGTTTATATTAGTCAAATTAAATTGTTTTGACTTTAGAAAATTCCAGTTTAAGCTTTATTTAAGCGAGAAAAACAGCGGGGATTTTTGGGAAGCTAATCTTCACAAAAGATTTTTGAAAACCCAAACTTTGGGATGTTACAGTCAGTTACAAAGAAGATTTGTGTAACAGAATAAGCAAGTATGAATAGTTCTTCTCTATATTCGACGAGTTTGAGATCCACGGTAGTGATACCATACTTGTCGATATTCACACCCCCTAGAAGTCTGACCCATTAGCACTGAAAAAGGGGGACCTTCAAAGGTCCATTGTTAAGCTCGCAAATCTCTTCTATGAATCTGTAGTAGGTTTGCCTATTTCCATTGCTATCATAGGCATCTATACGGATACCGCTGTTTTTTTGTGCTCTTTTTATCTTGTGCTCTTGTATAAAATGTAAAACCATTTATGTCGTGTCGTTGGAATGTCTGAATTATAGTTGATGATCCCTGAGCCAACACTTTCAACTGAGTGCAGTCTATCTCCGTATGCATCATATGTCTATGCAACCAATCGCCGAAGTTATCTCTATGTTCTCTTGTGAGCCAAACCTCTAACCTCCTTGGGTTTGTTCTGGATAGCATGTTCTTATGTATGTTGACATATGGGGCCACCACAACTAATTGTCACAAAATTATGAAATGTGTTTGTGTAAATGAAGCTAGATTGCTAGTACGTAGTAATTTCTCGCCTAGTGTCCCTTTCCCCTATAGCCTCCCCTTATGCCGAGATACAGGCACACCAATCGGTTTGAGATCCATATAATCGACGCAGAACTCAATGACCTCCTCGGTTCCCCAGCCATCGGTAATGCAGCCTTTCGGTTGATGTCAGATATGAACAATTTCTTTATAAACCTATCAAGGATTGGGTAATTCCCATAAAGACCATCACACCTCGGCAACCGGATTTCAGCCGACCATACTTCCCCTTGGATGGTATCCCCAAGGAAGATCCTCGGGCGGACTGGCTGGTGGGTCTGCCCCGACCATGTCCGAGCTCGTCCCCGAGCATGCACCTTAGTTCCCCGAGCATGCGCCTTAATTTCCCGAGCGTGCTTGCTCGGTTGTGTGCGACGATCGGCCATAGTTGAAGGAAAATCCCAAGCATGACCAGTAGGTTGTGCTTGGTCCATAAAAATGATGTGGTAATAATTACGCTGTGGTTTAAAAGACCGTTAGGCCACAATCTAGGCCCATTATGTCCACGACGCAGCGTGGCGAAAATCAAGAGATACAGTTACGACCACGTTCGGGCACAGTAATGGCGTGCTATTCGGTTGTAATTGTTGCAGTTGCCTATAAATACCCCCACTGTAGATTAAGAGAGAGAGAGGAGCTGACAGGCTGACAAGAAACACGCATAGAAAAACATACACAACAGATTCACGCGAGCATCTTGTAAGCCTCCAAACAATAGTAAGATCACTGAACATAGGGTTACTATCTCAATTGTGAGAGGCCTGAACCAGTATAAAATCTCGTGTCCATTGCCCTTTCTAGCACCGTCCTCTTACGGCATTCTTCGGATGCAAACCCTTCACGGAAAAGGGGCCCTGGTTGATCCATCATTCAACAAATAAGCTCGGCGGGGGATCCATTTTCCAAACATCAACAAAACCCTATGAACCTCTCGAAAGGGTACATCTGATGTAGAAACACGGGACCAAGAATTCGTATCTCTTTCACAATGTGAATAATGAGATGGACCATAATATCAAAAAAATATGGAGGGAAACACATCTCAAACTTGCACAGAGTGTGGACCACGTCTTCCTGTAGCTTATCTAGTTTTAACGGATCGATGGCCTTCTGTAAAATCACGTTGAAGAATGAACACAACTTTATAATTGGGTCTCGGACTTCCTCTGGCAGAACACCTCTAATTGCAATTGGAAGCATCTGTGTCATCATCACGTGGCAATCGTGAGATTTCATACCAATTAATTTTAAGTCTTTCATTAAGACTAGTCACTTTATGTTAGAAGAGTAACCAGATGGAACTTTGATTCCATGTAAGCATTTGCACACGCTAATTTTTTCTTTCTTGCTCAGAGTGTAGTAGGCTGCAGGAAGGTACCTTTTGCCTGTATCCATTTCTTCATGATGCAACTCCTTCCTGAGTTTCATTTCTTTGAGGTCCATCCGTGCTTGGAGTGTGTCTTTCGTTTTGCCAGGTATGTCCAGTAAGATACTAAGCAAGCTGTCACACATGTTCTTCTTTATGTACATGACATCAATGGCATGTCGAATTTCGAAGTGCTACCAATCAGGTAAGACCCAAAATACTGATCTCTTTTTCTACAAAGGAATCTTATCTCGGGAACTCGGGATAGATGTACTGCCGCTCCATTTCTATGAATAATTGTAAGATCCTTTCCTAGTATGATTCTTTGGAGCTAAGGCAGTCTCCTTTGTCTCGTCGAATGCTCTCTTATTATTGCAGTATGGGTGATCCATGCGGAGGAACCTACGATGCCGCATGTAAGCCATTTTTGGCAGTTCTTCAGCCACTGGCTAGTTGTATCATCCAAGCACTGGACGCATCCATTGAAGCCTTTTGTCATTTGGCCCGACAGGTTGCCAAGAGCAGGGTAATCATTGATAGTTACGAACAACAATGCCCGTAGAATAAAATTCTCTCTTTTATACTCATCCCATACCCATACACCATCGTTCCACAATATTAGAAGATCTTCAACCAATGGTTTGAGATACACATCGATATCGTTGCCAGGTTGCCTAGGCCTTTGGATCAGTAGTGGCATCATAATGTACTTTCACTTCATACAAAGCCAAGGAGGAAGGTTGTAGATACATAAAGCCACCGGCCAAGTGCTATGATGACTACTCATGTTGCCGAAAGGATTCATCCCATCCGTACTCAACCTGAACCTTATATTCCACACATCACATGCAAAGTGCTTCTTATATTTTCTGTCGATGTTCCTCCATTGCACAGAATCAGGAGGGTGTTTGAGCATTCCATCCTTCTTATGCTCTTTGACATGCCATCATAGCAATTGGGCATGCCTTTTGTTCGCAAACAATCGCTTCAGATGGGGGATTATAGGGAAATACCACACCACCTTGCGGGGACCTCTTCTTCCTACGCTTCACCCCAACATCATCATTCTCGATATCAGCATCATTGCCCTTATATCGCTTTGCTTTGCAAATAGCACAAGCATCCAAGTCTGCAAACTCATTGCGATACAATATGCAATCGTTTGGACATGCGTGTATTCTTTGTACTTCTAGTACCAACGGGCAGACAACCTGCTTGGCCTAGTACGTAGTTGTAAGCAACATGTTACCCTCTAGAAGCAAGTCCCCCAAGAGATATAATAGCTCAGTAAAGCTCTTATCAGACCAACCATTGCTTGCCTTCAACTGCAGTAGTGAAAGCACAGTATTTAGCTTTATGTGCTGCTCCTTGCAGCCCAGGTACAATGGCATTGTAGAGTCCTCTACCATACGCTAGAACTTTTAAAACTCTCTTTCACTCGTGAAGTCCCCCTCCCCATCACGCAACATTTGATGTAGATCATCGTCGTGGCTATCAACGAACGTATCTTCGACCGCTGTCATATCGTTGTCTTTGTCATCTTCATTAATGTGTTGCCCTTCATGTACAATCTCATCTTCATCGTGCTCGGTGCAACAGGTATAGCCAGCCTTGAAACCCCTTCGAAGCAAGTGTGCACATATCGACTCTATGTTAGAAAACAGCTTCTCATTTTTTGCAATCAATGCATGGACAACACATATAGTCCACCAGATTTTTCGACTTGTGTGCCACAACCGTATTCAGAAAACAAGTCACACTATTAAAGAACTTTGGGTCACGACGGTCCGTTTCATACATCCACCTTCAATCCATCTACAATTAATTATATAGAACTAAATTTCAGTATATCAATAAACGATACCAAAATAATTTATTCTTTACATTAGTCATGCAAAGGCTAATTAATTAAATCAATAAACATATTTTAAGCATATAACTGCAAATAAGAATATAATTGTAAATGATTAGATTTAAAATCCATCTAGCAATTTTGACTATATTAAAATACATCAAACTTTTTTCACTATTTAAATATCCATCTATCACTTTTTATTATTTAGAAGATTTATTCATTTCATTTTGTTATGTAGTGCTATTAAATTAAATTAATATATATCAAATAAGCATATAATTGAAATAAGGACATATTTCTAAATAATTATGTATCTTGCAATTTTTATTATTAGAAAATCCATCTACCATTTTCATTATTCAAATATTCACCTAGCAATTCTCACTATTTAAAATTCATCTAGCAATTTTCACTATTTAAAATTCCATATAACAATTTTTCATTATTTAAAATAATTACAATTAAACATAATGGTCCATCTAGCAATTTTATTACTTAAAATCCACTACATCACTAAAATGGATATGAATTATAATTTATTCAATAATTTAGCTAGATCTTAATTTGAGCACTACCGACCTAAATGTTCAGACTATACAATCAGTAATTATCAACATCTAGAGCAATCTATAAAGTAAAATTTCACTACAAATATAACAGATCAAGTTACTAACCTCGAAGAGAAATATGAGACAAATTTTAATACAATTTTTCAGCAGCAACTCACCAAGATAATAACCACCGAGCAAAATAGCGCTCCTCTCTATTCTCCTCGGTCAGGGAAGGTGTCGGTCGGGTCATCTATACAAAGAGCTTATCACTATTGGCTTTGCGCAGAATCGGTAGTGGTAAGGTCAGATTACGTGAGATAATTCAATTATGCGGGAAAATACTTATCACTACTGGTTTTTAGTAGAACCGGCAGTGATACTTCACTACCGGTTTTGGGTATAAACTGCCAATGATATGTGTGTTATCACTGCAGGTTGTTTTCTGGAACCGGTAGTGATACGTTTCCCACACGGACAAACTTTCGAACCGGCAGTAATATGTTATCACTGATGGCTCTAGCCCAACCGGCAGTGATATGCTGGCAAGGATTGCCTGTTCTATAGTAGTGTGTGGAGACAGCACTCTTGTTCATTGAAATAACTAGTGCTACTAGTTAAAGATGATGAGGACCGAACAAATTGCTCACCACCCCATGCAGACGGGCCGAGGCTGTCGGAACCGAAAGCCTAGTTAAGAGTTCACTAGTCATCAACATGTGCATCAACACGGCCTTTCTGTATTAATGATGTTCTTATAGAAATGGACTTTGGTATACTTAACTTTGAATTTTATAGATTTGAATACATTCTTACATTGGAAATTTTAATGCAAGTGTTAAATTTTAATTTAGTATCTTTAATAATGAATTTATTGATATTTTGATGCCATTCATAAGTTTATAACTTGGAACTTATGTATATATTAGGAGAATTAGTTTAATTATAATTTCTTTAACGTGATTTCAAATATGACATGTGTACTCGCTTTTAAACTCCGAGGGTACATATAATAAATTGTAAATGTAATTTGTAAAAGCAATTGACTGATAAGTAAATAACAAGTATACGTATGCGGTTATAATATAACAACTTAATCCTCCATGATTAAGTTAATAATTCGTTCATGGCCAATTGGTGATATCAAAACTGAAATAAAGACCTTCGAATAACAATTCCCAAATTCCACCCGATTTTATGAAATTACCAAAACTCTAACAATGTGGTGACTTTACCTAGTGCCTTTGACTGCGGATGTGGCTTTACGAAAAGTTTTAACTCCCTGTAGAGGTGTACTACTTTTTGCACAAGAAATGATCAATCATTTTGCTAAGCTATTAATACACTTCCTTAAGTGTGTGGCAGATGATCATAACAGAACCGTTACATTACCTATCCCTAACTTTGCACTGGCTAGTGATGATAAACCCTTACTCTGATGGTACAAGATATTAGTACACCTGTATACTTCTCACACAGTTCGCTCCTGTGGAGCCCCACTTCTCCCCATAGCAAGGCATACACTATTGCATTGGTATGTGTTTCAGCCACACTTGTGTGTGGACACCCCTACGAGCAACCTCTATCTAGCAGCCCATGCTACTACAGCCTTCCAATGTGCGAAGCTAGTTCTAAGTAACTTAATAGGTTAAGTCTGTCCCATACCAGCACCTGTGGTTGTATTGTAATCTTGGCCTGAAAATAATACAGTAGTTCGGTCCTTAACCCGACCCAGGCGAGAAAACTCCCCCTAGACTTTGTGCAAGTCTATCCCTCGCACAACCAGCTATTGACAATAACTGGCCCGTGTTAAATCATAGTTTTATTTTTTTACTAAAATACCATTGACCACATTTTCCATCATGCCCAATATTTTATTTTCATCACTAACAGTATAACCAACCATTCTTGTACCTATTTCTAAAGCTTACTGAGCAAATGCACATATAATTGAGTATACCTAGTCTATCATTATTACGTGTCTAACCATATCCTAGGGATTATCAAGGTTCACATGACAATATTGATTAAGGAAGGTTCCACAAGTCATGTAATATTTCAAATAGTACCCTCAATATAGCAGTGTTTATTAAACATATCACATGGATAATAGTTTTCAAAAAATAATATAAACATTGTAAAATAGTGGGATCAATAAGATGAAAGGGGGTGCTTGCCTTGCTGGTCATTATCCGGCACATCATTTGGATCGTTGGTGAGGTCGTCGACAACAAATTTTGAAACGTCGGGTCCACTCGTTGTTCGACAGGAAACACGACAAATAACAAATATCAAGTTTTTAATAAGGGCAAAAAGAAATCAATTGTAAAACCAAATTTAAATCTGCTAAAAGAAATAAGTGTGGCTATAGGGATGCTGGTGTTATTAATTGATGTACAATGGTTTAATTAATTCTTTAATTATATTTTGATCCTTTATAACATTCGAATTCCCCTGTAATACTGCAAAGCGCTTTTCCAGTTTTTTTTGGCCGGTGATGTTCTCATTTTCTTGATTCAAGTATTTATTCTGAAGAAAAGTTATGTCACCTCGCAGTTTAAAAAGTTTAGTCAAGGTTAGGGTTAAAGATTGAGGTTTGGGGAGGGGTATTTTTGGAATTTCCCCTCTTCCTCTCTTTTCTTGTGGCTGTTATTTTCCCGTGGCCAAGATATTTCTCCCAGCATTCACTAGCCGACACCCCACCTCTTCTCTGGCGCCTGCCCCAAGCCCTTGCGCCTCCCCTCCCTTCCCGGTCGGCCGCTTGGCTCCAGCCCTACCGGCGCGCCTCCCCGCCAGCCTGGTCCTGGTCGAGCCCCTCCCGGTCGCCTTCTCCCCGCCCTACTCCAAATTTCCTCCTCCTCCTCTGGTTGTCTTGCCTCTCAGTCGGCGCCAAAGACCGACGGCAAGAAGGTGGCGATGAGTAGGTGCACCAAAGAAGAAGAACAGAATAACCAACAAGAAGACACCAGCAAAGCTCCAGCTGAAATTTTAGTCAGGCAGGAGCAAGCAATGGCAAGAGCAAATGCATGAGGAGCAAAGAAGAACAAATAGCCCACCCAAGAAGAACCTCTCCTCACCTCCCTCCTTCCTCCATGGATGAGCTTTGAGGTAGTCTAGCTTGGGTGTTTTCTGTGCATGCTAGGTGTTCGATAAAATGCCTAGAAGGTTTAGGTTGTGGTATCGCAGTGAGTGACATGTGCAAGGTTGAGAGATGGGCTTTGAAATGCTAGAATCGATGCCATGCTCCCAAGTTTTATGATTTAATTATGCTAGAATTCCCTTGTTATCATGCTCCCAAGTTTATCAATTTTGGCTAGGATTAATTGTCGTTGATGCCATGTTATCATGTTCTTTTGAAGATCATCGGACTATATATGTATTTGTGTATGATGCTTCTAATCGGCTGATGCTTCTGATCATTTTCGAAGTACTTGCATGTGCTCGAGTTTTGCTTGCTTGATTTATGGCTGTACAACTCAAAGGCTGAGACAACATATTCTTGATGTAGGAAATTTGATCATTTCTTTGATTTTTGCTATATGCTCAGCTTTAGAATATTTATTGGTAAAGAAAATTCATGCTATTGAGGGGAAGAGTACTCAAACTATAGTGGAACCCCTATTCGGTAGGCAAATCATCTCTGTTTGATTAGTTAAAGTCGTGACTGGGAATAGGAATCGCTAATCCTATCATTTGAGTTTGTACTGATTTATATTAAAGTAGACAACCGATACCAAGGTATGGCTGTGGTGTGGACTACTGGAGTAGATCACATTTGTAGATAGCTCTGGTTGGTGCAACCACCGTTGTCTAAGAATATTTAGGGTTTCGATAGAAATTGTGATCTTAAGCTATTGTGTCAGTTTTGGTTAAATGGTTGAATTAGAATTTTCGAAGACGCAGATATATTGGGAGAATTTCATGTAGATCGTGCTAATGTCTTCAACTACTTAAAACGAAATTGTACCGAACTAATTAGGAGAAGTTGAAGTGAGTTATCCCGAATGCGAGTATTTACCGGTGATTGCTATTTTTAGGTAGAGGGTCGACCCCGCGTCACTTCATCTTCAATAAAAGGCAAGTGCATCCCCTAAAGCGTTATTAGGGTGTTAAATGCGTTGCTTGCGATAAGAGTATGAAAATTCTAATGGTTTGGTTTTGTTTAATAGCCTATCTAGAAAATGGTTCTTAGTATGATGATGAAAGCGGAAAAAGATCATTTGAGCACATTGGCATGATGCATTGCATGACAGATTTGCATATGAGACATTGGAATAAAATTTATCTCTTGTATGGGCGTGAGAATTGTATATGCACTAGTCGGTAAATCTTTGGTATGTTCAAGCATTTTTCCTATTGTTTCTATGTTTATGCGATATGTTTTTAGTCAGGGTTAAGAGCAAATACTTATGATGTCGTGTATGAATTGTTTATAAGCATCATTTGCATATGTGCATTCATTACAGAAGAGGCGACCCATGTTGATGTGGGCCTTTGTACTCGCATGTAGTGAGTACAAAAGACCTACCTCGTAGTCCCATCCACGGATCTTAGCGAGTCAGTAAGAGTAGGCCCCGCCACGGGATGGTTGGGAATGAGAGGGTTCACACCGACGGGTGTGCACCTAGCTATACCGGTATAGGCTTAAAGGGTGCATATTGAGCATGAACGCATAAAAGCATTGCATTGCATTGCATTGTGTGTTGAAATTGATAAATGTTGATTGATGAGAATGGAAAGAACAAGTTGAGGATTGAGTCGTGGCTCATCCAGAAATGACTACTGAGGCATGAGTAAGGTTGTTACGTTTTCAAGTTGGTTGTGTTGAGTGGAGTTAGTTACTGTTTCTATCACCGGATGATTTCAATTAAGTTATGGTTATGTTAAATGATGTCGTAATTGTGTTTCTACGTTTTGGACTTATATGAATTCAAACTGTTACTCTATGTCTTGAAGTAGCTGTATTTTAGTTTAATTCCTTACCTTGTCTACATGTTGCACTTTGCTGAGTCTTGGACTCACGCTTGTTTGTTTCTTATCTTAGGTACTTTGAAGCTAGCTCGTCGGGATGGGAATAGTATCACGTGCATGACTTCGGTCTCCAACCATTCATTTAACCAATTTATTAAACTTGGATGTAATTAATTCGGTTGTAATGTGTTGTTGTCGTGGTGAATTTATTAATTTCTTTTGGATGTGTGATTGACTATCTAAGGACCTGCTAGAATGTTTCATTCTATTTTGAGTGATTGATATATATCCTATAACTGCTTTTGTTCTTTTGACTACTGAGTGGATGTCCTCTGTTCTAGAGAGGTCATGCCAAAATTTTGTAAATTTCGGTGGCTTAGTTTTAAGCCAGATTAAGAGTTTAGAAATCGAATTCTGTTTCAGTCTTTTCCACTAGAGGTGTCAGTAGTTATTTAGAGTTTTTGGTAGCATTCATGGCGTGTTTGGCGCCGAGGTGTTACATCCCCTATCTGGCGCGCTAACTGACAACATTTGTTGTCGGCAATGATGATTATGGGGCTAGGCGCTGGATCCAAACTCGATTGTAACACAAGATTGGGATTTATACAGGTTCAGGCCCTCACGGAAGAGGTAAAACCCTAGTCCTGCACTCTGGAATTACGATGGTCTATCTTATTGCTAATGATCTGATGTTGATGTTTCCCCAGCTCCCTTTTATAGTGGAGGGGTGCGGTTAAAAGGAAGAGTCCTGATGGTTACAAGGTGGAGATTCTATCTATATCCTTTCCCGTCGAACCTATTAACAACTAGGATTACAATCGTATCTTTCATACTAAGGATTAGTTACAATCTTCAGGTTTTCCTTGTTGCACACGGCGGTAGCCCTCCGGGTGGTGCCCGTATCCATGCAGTTGGCTCAGCCCATTCCCTCTTGTGTGGTCCTCGCTGCCCGCCATGCAGATACCCGGGGTCCATGTACTCCACAGTAGCCCCCGAGTGCTTTGCAATCGAGTTGCCGCCTTCCTGGTCGCATCCCAGCTGAGTCATGCTTCACGCCGAGTGCTTCCAGTTCTTGACACAGCTTCCCAATTGATCTCCGTTCTATGCTGAGTGCTCTACTGCAGGCAAGGAGATCATGAAGGACTCAATAGAGCTCCACGCGTTGAATTTTTCGTATGGTACCCAGCCCAATTATTGGGATACTGGCAGTTGGCCCATCTTGGAGCATATCATTATTTAAATAGGCTTTAGCCGAGTGGTACTTGCACCCGAATGTCACGGTGTACAGCTGGTGGCCCATCATGGGGCGTAACAATGATTGACCGAGTGGCACCTGCACCTAACTGCCGTGGTGTACAGCTGGCGGCCCATCATGGAGCGTACCCCCAAAATCCTTATTCAGAATCAACTCGTCATATCTAATTCCATCTTGTGGGTAACTGGTGATCGACCCAACATGGGGCACATTACGAGAAGACATTTTAATTTGGTTTGGAAGGTACCCAAATCCTACTCGACACGGTGGTTGGCAATTGGCCCATCATGGGGCGTACCATATCCCAAACTAGATTTGGCCGAGGGGTACCTGTGCCTGACTTTTGCGGTGCACAGCTAGCGGCCCATCATGGGGTGTACCCTAGGTTAGGCCTAGACAAAATGTGGAAGTTGAAACGCTCTTCCCGCTCAAGGTGAAATTCAGCGTCGCTCCCTTTAAATACGAGACTTGATGTGGACGAAGAGTTTTTTCCTCTCCACTGCGTGCACTTGCCCCTTCATCTTCTTAATCCTACAGCGTCTTCTACTGCTAGGGTTACCGCTGCCGCACCCCAAATCCTGCACCACCGCTAACCCCTTTGCTGAAGATGTCTTCTTCCCCCTCCAAGGATGCCTTTGCGCCATCCTCGTCCAAAGATTGGGCTACCTTGGTGACGACGGAGGACCGCCTGGAGGAGATGGTCGCTGCCGGAGTTCTCCCGGCATTGGAGTTGATTTCTGCATGCCCAGCTATGGGTGAGTCCTCCCTCACTCCTCGATCTGAGGAAATCGTGGTTTTCGATTCCTTCTTCCAGCGCGGATTGGCCTTCCTGCCTGCACTTTCTTTCGTAGTCTTCTCAACTTCTATGAAATTGAGTTGACCAATTTGAACCCCAATTCCATCCTGCAAATTTCCATTTTTGACCATCACTGTGAGGCATCCCTTGGCATTCACTGCATTTTGATCTCTTTCGCCACCTTTTTCTTCTCAAACCATATCCGAGCAAGAGCGCCTCGAAGGCGATTGGGGGTGCCGGCTTCCAATTGTGCGACGGGCTGAAGAAGTCTTATTTCTCCATCCCCGATCCTTTTCTCCCCCCTTTTGCTGGGCTCCCGCCTAAATTTTCTCCTTCTTGGTCTCAGTTCCCTCAGATAATGAAATGGATCAAGTTGAGGAACTCCTGGGTCAGATCAATAAGCTGAAGGAGGAGGGCCTGACCGGTGTTGGGATCGCCATCAGCTTCGCCCTTTGCCCAGTGCAGCCCTTCAAGGAGCGAGTCCATCTGGGATTCGAATATAGCGAGGAATCTGACCCCACTCGAGAAGTGCCTGAGTCAATCCCGAACGAGGTGTTGTTCAACCGGCTAGGAGACTTTTTTGCCCCAGGCACCCAACTCTCCAACAAGGGTTGCTCGAAGGCCTTCACCGTGACGCGTCTTCCTCCTGAGGTAAATATTTTTATCCGCTAGCGTCTGATCATTGATCTCTGAATGGCTGTTGACTGACTCCGCACTTGCCCCCATCTATAGGGGTGATCCGCTTTCTTTTCTGACGCTCCGCTCCCTAACTTCCCTCTGCACAAGAGCGTTGGGCACAAGCGACCTACCAGCCCCTCGGCTGCATTGTTGAGTGCGAAAAAGGAGAAGAAGCCGGTGACTAAGGGGTCTTTGGGGCCTCAACGCCCAACTGGGGGCCCGACGCTCTAGGAGCCGCGGCTCCGCATACAGCATGGCCAGCACCACCGCCTGCAGGGTCCAGGGCACAGCCGGGTCCCTCTGCAAGTGGCTCAACCACTCAGAAAGGGCCTAGAATAAGAATAAAGAGGTCCAACAGGTTAGTTTTCCTATTAATTCTTTGCTCTTGCTTTGCATAATCATGTCCTATTTACTTCTTGTAACAATCGCCATCTGATGATGTCCCTATGGACGCGCTGACTGGGACACCTCAGGAAGCCAACCCCAAGGGCATTCCAGATCAGGCGAAGACGACCTCACTGACTGCTGCTGTACCCGGGGGCACCAAAGCAGTCCTTGAATCGAAGCTAACTTCGTCTCCACCGTGTACTCAGCCTGAACCAACCGTAGGGCCGATGGCCCAAGAGTCCGCCACCTGCTCCTCCCCTCCACTGGAGGAAATCCTTCGAGAGCCACAATCCCCCCACCCCAAGTCTCCGCTCTGAGCCATGTGGCGCAGTGAGGGGGAGAATGGGATGTCATCGACGATGAGGAGAAAGAGAGAAGGGAACTTTACGATCACACCATCGAGTGTGCCCGACTGGATCGGGTAAGTTATTGGCTCCTTTTTTCTTTTGTCCGCACCAAGAGGTAGTCTTCATTATTTTCTTATCTTCTTCAAAGCCTAGGAGACCGCTCTAAAACGAGGTTCGAATTTCTCTAGAGGATGCTCTCGGAAATCAAAAAGCGTCAGGAGTACAAGGCTGACCTCGAGTAGGTCAGGACCGAGAACAAGGCCGAGCTGCGAGTGCTTCGGGCCCAAGTCAAGACCTTGCGCGAGGAGAAACTGGACCTATCCGGCTCCCTTCGATGTAAGTGTTTCTCTAATCATCTTGTTGATGTACTTCATTACTTGTTCTTTAACTCTTTTTCCTTGCTTCAGCTCGGGACTTCATCAATGCGAGACTTCAGGAGCAGCTCCAGGCGTTGAAGGACTCAGAGTTTCAAGCCTGGACCAACTCGGAAAGGCTGGAATGAGAGCTAAAAGGTATGTTTCCCAACTCGGTTCTCCTTTGCCTTCATCATACTTGTAGCGCTCTTGGTGACGATCCAGCTCGCTTGCAGAGTACAAGAAAAGGACGCAGGTGTAGTTTGGCATTCTTGGTGAGAAGGTCAAATCTGTGGAAGCATTATATACTAAGCTCCACGATGCCTCTGAGGCAGTACTGAAGTTCCTGTGCCCTAGAGAGGCAGGGCCTAGAGACGAAGGTGAAGCCATCTTGCAACTGACGGGGGCACCCGAGAAGCTCAGGACCCATATAAAGGAAATAGTGACCGCGAACGCTAGCTAAGCTCTGGTGATCGTGATGTCTCTATATCCTCGGGTGGATCTTAAGCTGTCAAGGAGGGCTTCGCCTGCACCATTAATGATGACCAAGCCGCGGCCCTTCTTGATGAGGTCAAGGACACTTCCGCTGCATTAGTGGAGAATTTAGACTTGAGTCCCGTGTAAATATGTACATGTGGAACTTGGCTATAATTGTTTTGCCGTGTCTCAAGAAATCCCTGGATGAGGTAATTAATGATTGACTGGCACTTGGCCATAACTGCTTCGCCATGTCCTAAATCCTATTCGAATCAAAGCTTGCATGCTGTTCATATTAGGCTAAGTTTCCCATGCCGGCACACCCTCAGAATCACTTCGGCTTCTTTGCTTTAGCTATATAAGGGCTCACTGCCACAAGAGCGATCACCCACCTCTAGGTCTTTATTTCTCCGGTGATCCTCGATTACTTTTAGAGGTTTCTAATGGCATCTCCTTTTCACTCTGTTGCGCCCGTCGACGAAGCGCTGCCATCTCCACCAGCAGTTGCAGCATTAATCCTCGTCGCCGAGGCACCAATGCCGCCGCTCGTTAGCAAAGTGGTGGAGAACCCCCTCAACTTTGAGGAAGAAGTGCCGGCAGCACCTGCTGATGAAGAAGACCCACTTGCCGAGCTTGTGGCCGAATATGACCTTCCTCTTGCCGAGGTCGCTGAACAGGAAGCCACCACCTGAGACGTCGCCGCCGTTGCCGCATTGATCGAAGTCACCCCAGCCATCGTCGAGGTTGCCGACGTCATCACCGAAGCGCTGTCCTGTGCTCGTCGTATTTAGATTTAGTAGCCTTGAAATCATGCATATGCAGAACTTAAGTAATGTAAAAACATTCAAACATGATGTTCGACTGGCTTATATATATAATTTTATAGATTTTTACTCCTTTTCCTTATTGATCTAAATTCGTCCAAGTGATTTGCCTCTTTTCGTTTAAGCACTCTACCCGACTAGTCTAGCCCCCGAGCGTCAGTAGTTGGCTCATGGCTCTTTCTCCCAGGCACACGTTTTGAGTGACTAGAGTTCGTCGTTCATGGGGTCAGAGCTTCACTACTCAAAATTAACGCACTCGGACTCATTCGTAATCGTTAGGGAAAAGAAACAAAAACGACTCAAAAGAAGATGTGCGCATGCGCACACTACTAGGTGTAGGCCCCGACTTACTACTTAGTTGGATATCAACTGAGTAGCAAGTTAAGAAAAAACTTTATTCGTAATGACATGATTGAGTACAAGATTTAAGTGCAAAAGCGACGTTGCTGCTTTATATTCCACATGTTGCCAATGACTTCGCCGTCCTCGCGCCTAAGTCTGTAAGCCCCTGAGCGTGTCACTTCATCAACAATGTAAGGGCCTTCCCAGCTTGGGGAGAGCTTGTGCTTGCCTTTCTTATTCTTTTTTAGAACCAGATCTCCTTTGGAGAAAGCACGGCCTCGAACATTGCGATCGTGATAGCGACTCAAGCCTAAAGATACTTAGCTGACTGGATAGCTGCAATGTTCTTGGCCTCTTCTAGTCGGTCATGATCTTCTAGTTGGCTTTCTTCTGACTCGGCTTCCTTATACTTTCGAACCCGCGGGGATCCAAATTCCAACTCGGTAGGCAAGACCACCTCTAAACCATACACTAGGAAAAAGGTGACTGCCTGGTTGCCCTGCTGGGAGTAGTTCTAAGCCCCCAAAATACTGAAGGCAATTATTTGACCCATCGCATAGTATACGGTTTAAGATAATCAAATATCCTTGCCTTTAAGCCTTGTAGCACCATGCCATTGGCCCATTCGACCTGCCCATTACTCCGGGGATGTCCCACAGAAGCAAAGCAGATTTTGATGCCGAGTTCATCACACCAATCTTGAAATTCTCCGCCTCTGAATTGAGGGCCATTATCAGTGATAATCCTATTCAGCACGCCAAATCTGACCATAATTTCTTGAAAGAATTCTCTAGCTTTGACCGTTGTGATCGTGGTGACTGGTTTGGCCTCAATCCACTTCGTGAACTTGTCGATGGTGACGAAGAGATGAGTAAAACCACCTTGAGCCTTCTTTAGGGGTCCAACTGTGTCGAGCCCCCAAACTGCGATGGCTAGGTGATCAGAATAGTCTGCAGCTCCTGCACCGGCATGTGTATTTGCCAAGCAAAAAACTGACAGTCTTTGCATGTACGGACAATATCCTCAGCATCTATTACCGTAGTCGACCAGAATAAACCTTGACGATAAGCCTTTCCAACTAGAGTGCTTGATGTTGCATGATGACTGTAAACTCCCAAGTGGATTTCTTTGAGGAGATTCTTCCCTTCTTACTCTGATATGCACTGCCTTAGTACGCTAGAGGTACTCTTTCAAAAGAGCTATTCTCCAACCACTATATAGCTTTTACTTCGACGCGCAATGCATTCTGCCTATGTGCGATCTTCAGGGAGCTTGTCTTCCAACAGATAATCTAGATAGGGAATTGTCCAGCTGGGGTTGATGACCAAAAACCTCTGCCTTGGCCTGCTTTTCCCCCGACTTGCTCGACTCTTACTATCGGCTTATCGTAGGTTCATAAAGCTCTTCAATAAACACGCAAGCTGGAACTATTGCCCAACTGGAGCCTAATGTTGCGAGCTCATCTGCTACTTCATTATCTCGGTGAAGCACATGAATGAGCTCCAGCCCATCAAATTTGTCCTGTAATTTGCGCACCTCCTGGTAATACGTGACCATATTGTGGCCGATGCATGACCAATCCTTCTGCACTTGGTTGATCACCAGCTGCGTGTCCCCGCGAACCGTCAATCGTCAGATACCGAGCGATATGGCAATACGGAGCCTGTGGATGTGTGCCTCGTACTTGGCGGCATTGGATGACGCTGGAAAATGAATTTGAAGAATGTATTTCAACCGTTCCCCTCTTGGAGAGATGAGCACTATGCCTAGCCCCGCGCCGCTAAGCATGAGGGAACCATCAAAGTATATTGTCCAATACTCAAGCTCTTCAACGGTTGTGGGATTTTGTAGCTCCATCAACTTGGTGGTGATGTCAGTGAGTGCTTGCGATTTGATGGCAGTTCACGGCTTGAATGAAATTTTGAAGGCTCCGAGCTCGATTGCCCATTTTGCAATTCTCCCAGTGGCTTCCCGGTTGTGGAGTATATCTCCAATCGGAAAAGGAGTAACCACTGAAATCATGTGCTCTTGAAAGTAATGTTTGAGCTTGTGAGAGCTAAGTAGTACAACATACAATAGTTTTTGTATTTGAGGGTACTGTACCTTAGACTCGCCCAATACCTCACTGACGAAATAAACTGGGCGTTGAATCTTCTGCATGTGCCCTACCTCCTCCCACTCCACAACGATTGCAGCGCTGCCTACATGAGTCGTCGCTGCTATGTAAAGCAAAAGGGGTTCCTCAGGCATCGTTGAAACCAACACTAGAAGTGTGGTCAGGAACGTCTTGAGATCCTCAAAAGCTTGCTGCGCCTCGGGAGTCCATTTTAAGGAGCTTGAAAAATGGCATCCCCCATACCCCCAAGCGGGGAATAAATCTACCAAGTGCGACCATGCATGCTGCGAGCTTTTGGACGTCCTTCTGGCAAGTTGAGGTTTTCATCCTCATGATGGTGTTAGTCTTCTCCGGGTTTGCTTCGATACCACGATAAGACAAGATGAATCTAAGTAGCCTTCCCGAAGGGACTCCGAAGACACACTTCTCGGGGTTGATATTCATCTTGTAGGCCCTCAGGCTGTCAAACGTCTCAGCCAAATCAGAGACGAGTTCCTCCTTTATTCGAGATTTGACAATGACATCATCCACGTATGCCTCCACGTTACGTCCGAGTTGAGTGTGAAAACACCACTGTATCGCGTGCTGATAGGTTGCGCCAATGTTTTTCAACTCGAATGGTATTGTGACATAGCAGAAAGCCCCAAACGGTGTGATGAATGAAGTCTTAATGCAGTCTTCCTCTTTTAATCTGATCTGGTGATACCCCAAGTAGGCATCTAGAAAACTCAGAAGCTCGCACCCGGCGGTTGAGTCCACCACCTAATCGATGCGAGGCAGCTCGAATGGATCTTTTGGGCATTCCCTATTGAGATCGGTATAATCAACACACATGCGCCAACTTTTATTATTTTTGCGAACAAGAACTTAGTTCGCTAACCAGTCGGGATGATACACTTCATTAATAAAACTAGCAGTTAAAAGTTTAGTGATCTCCTCCCTGATAGCATCGTGGCGATCTTGCACAAACCACCGGAGCCCCTGCTTGATAGGCCTTGCCTTCTCGTCGACGTTGAAAGCATGCTCAATCACCTCCCTAGGGACACCAGGCATGTCAGTTGGCTTGTAAGCAAAGATGCTCTATTCGCCTGGAGGAAAGTGACGAGCACGTCTTCCTATTTACGATCTAGCCCTGTCCCAATCAGAGCCATCTTGGCCAAGCTGGATGGGTCGAGTGCAATTTTCTTGACCCCTTCGTCAGGCTTTATTTCTGACTTGGCCTGCTTCTTGGTTGGGATGTCTCCTTCATCTTGCTAGACCTCAGCTTCTAGTCGGATCTTCTCTCTGTCGGCCGACCCTCCTGCATCTCAGCCAGCTCACAGCTCTCCCTATCGCACACAAAAGATTGCTTGACATCACCACAAACCGTGATAATGCCTTTTAGCCCTGGCATCTTCAGTGCTAGATACATGTAGTGCGGCACTGCCATGAATCTAGCTAAGCCTGGGTTTCCCAAGATGGCGTGGTATGTCGTCTCAAAATCAGCCACTTCAAAATTCAAGTACTCAGTCCGGTAATTCTCCTTGGTATTGAAAGTGACCAGCAGGGTTATCTGCCTGAGTTGTAACGCCGAGGTCCCAGGGATTACCCGATGAAATGGCGATGAGCCACTATTTAGCTCATAGCAAGGGTTCTTCATGTCGTTGAAGGTTTTTGAGGAAAGGACATTGAGTCTGCTCCCTCTGTCGACCAGCACTCTTTTGAGCTTGACACTGCGAATAACAGGGTCCAAGACCAGAGGATATCTACATGGGTATGGAACATGATCTAGATGATCCGAGCGGTCAAATGTGATTAGAACTTTGGACCACCTCAAGTATTGGGGGGTCACTGGCATGACTGCATTAATCTCCCAAGCGGTAAGTTTTTGCTTCCGCTTGGACTCATATGCAGCCGAGCCCCCGAATATGTAATTGAGCTCACACTCAGTCTGCTAGTAGTCATCACCTTTAGGGGGGTCCTGCTTCCTGCTAGCCTCACATTTATTTGGCTCCGACCGCTTGTTGCTTTCTAGCGCGAACCTCTTCAAGGTGAAGCAATCCTTGGCTACATGTTTCCCCTTGGGATGGAATGGACATTGGGCATCCATTACCTTGTCATAATCTCCTGACCGCGGTGCTTGAGGCTGACCTCGATCTGCTACCATGACTGGCTCTTCGCCTTTCCACTTCTTGTCCTTCTGCTTGGAGGACTCGGCGTGGTCCTTCTTGTCTTTCTGCCATGGACGATCATCTTGGCGCTCGGCTAGGGCATCCGAGGCCGTGGCGTATCAGTCCGCTAATGCAAACATCTCCTTCACCATAGCTGGTGGCTTTCGAGACATCTTTTTGGTCAGGTTGGTGTCACTGACTCACTTCTGGAAAGCCGCTATGACGACCGCATCCGAGATGTCCCGAATCGTGTTCATCTTCTGCATGAAGCACCGGATGAATTCCCAAAGAGACTCATTCTTCTTTTGATAGAGTTGGTATAAGTCCCACGGGGTTCCAGGCCTCTCATAGGTGCCCTGGAAATTTGCGATGAATTGCTCACAAAGATATCCCCATGAATCTATCAAATTCTCTGGAAGTCCCGTGATCTAGGTCTGAGCCGATGGGGGTGAGCGTGACTGGCAAGTAATTTTCCATCACGTTGTGGTCGCCTCTGGCTGCCTTGACTGCGAGAGCGTAAACCTGCAGCCAAGCCTCTGGGTCCCTCTCCCCATTGAACTTGACGATGCCCTTAGGGTTGAAGCCTTTGGGCGATACCACTTGGTGGAGCCGAGCAGTAAACGTGCGGACCCCATCAATGGTTCTGTCATTGCACCATGGTGGAGACCGGCGTGGCGGAGTTCTGACTCGGTGATCTTCGCCGTCACTCCAGCCATGGCAGTGGTGGTCCCCGCGATCGTTGCGATTATCGCGCCGATCGTCATGGTTATCTCGGTCTCCATGGCGGTGGCTGCCACACTGATCATGGTTAATGCCGAGGCGCTCGTAGTCATCGTCACGCTGGCGCCATTCATCCTTTTCTCACTCATGTCGCTTGGCATTAAGGTCCAAGTGGAGGTTGCGGTTGACACTCCGGTGGGTGTCTTCGCCATGGTGAGACTCGTCTCGATCACAAGACGATCCGATCATGCGGCACCGACCATTGCTTCAGTAGTCTGAGTGACTACACGAGCGTGGGAATGCGTCATCCCCACTAGATCTCCTTAGTTGTGTTGACGCTGCCACCGTCACCATGGCCTTAACTTGGGCCACGATCAGGGCATCTGGGCTATCGTTTTCGAGCATTGGGCCCAGGGTGTCGAGGACTGTCTTCGAGGCAACAATATTCTGCTACGGCATATGGAAAATAGCTTGGTTCCCCATTTTTGTCTACAAGATGTCCTCGTTGACATTGCGGGCTCGGGTTCGGAGAGTCCGCGTGCACGCTTCTTGGGCCTCATGATGAAGACGATCTGCCTCTGCAGCTTCTTCGGCATCCCGTTGGCATTGGGACTCAGTCCGCTGATTTTCAATTACATAAACGCCATGGAAACCGTGGGCAACTTCCTGCGTTGTTCTCTGGCTCAGTCTCTAAGCCAGAGGAGTGAAGAGAAGATAGATCGAGCTGATCTCTGAATCCGAGTGGGGTGTGGCTAATGACGCCCACCACCCAGGATCCATCCTTGGCTGGATCCTCACCGTATCCAAGTCGGGAAGTAAGCCCCCGGCTTACTACTCCCCGACTCGAACGGAAGTCCGGATGAAGACCCGACGAAACCCTTCTTAGATCGGATCTAGTCTGAGTCCGAGAGGGCAAGCTTGCCGAGGTTGTCGGCGATGAAGGCTAGGCTCTCAAAACGGAAAGCCTGGCCAGAAGCGAAGGTGACGGTGATTTCGCCGATTGCTGCCATCGAGCTTTGATGAGATTGATCTTCACACTTCCCCTACTTGGCACGCCACTTGTCGATGTTTGTTGTCGGCAATAATGATTATGGGGCTAGGTGCTAGATCCAAACTCGTTGGTAACGCAAGACAGGGATTTATACAAGTTCAGACCCTCACAGAAGACGTAATACCCTAGTCCTGTGCTCTGGAATTACAATGGTCTATCTTACTGCTGATGATCTGATGTTGATATTTCCCCACCTCCCCTCATATAGTGGAGGGGTGCGGTTACAAGGAAGAGTCCTGATCGCTTACAAGGTGGAGATTCTATCTCTATCCTTTCTCGTCGAACCTGTTAACAGTCAGGATTACAATCGTATCTTTCCTACTAAGGATTAGTTACCATCTTCAGGATTTCTTTGTTGCAAGACGCAAGAGTTCTTCTGTGGTGCCTGCCTCCATGCAAATGGCTCAACCCATTCCATCTCGGGTGGTCCTTATGGCCCGCCAT
Source organism: Guadua angustifolia (assembly GCA_036346375.1). NCBI lineage: Eukaryota > Viridiplantae > Streptophyta > Magnoliopsida > Poales > Poaceae > Guadua > Guadua angustifolia. Next base: position 190,258 of record JAYEVE010000861.1, on the reverse strand, counting down.
GCAGATACCCAGGGCCCATGTACTCCACAATAATTCTTGGGTTCATTTTAAGGCAATATTTCTTAATTCTTATAGATATGTTATTTTTTCTTTTCAAATTTAAGAAGCTAAAATTATATTATGTATATATATAATTACAAATTCAAGAGGCTAAAATTATTTGGATTTATACAAAAAAGATATAAAGGCAGTAAAAGGGTGTTGTGAGTAGAAACATTTCTCGATAGATGTAAAGCAAAAGAGAACACATTAATACACATAAGACCTAGGCTTAAGCTACATCCACATAACATAAATTCATAATTTTTAGTGATTATTTAAATAGTTATTATTTTTCAAGGTTTTGAAGGTTTTGAAGATTATTTAAATAGTTATTATTTTTCAAATTTCCAATATTGCTATGGTAATTTCTAATGCATAAACATGAATAAACAGAGTCTAAAACCTAAATATTTTTGCATATATAGAAATATTATCATTTTTACAGTTCATAGGAATTGATATCACTAAATCTGGAATTTATTTACACAAGTTATAAACAATTGAATTTTGAATGTTTTGAAATTAACCTATTTATGCATTTAATACAAAATAAGTCCAAATCTAATTATTTTTATATATTTGGAAATCTTATGACCTCAGGAACATAATAAAATTTGTTTCATCATTTTTAAAGTTATTTTACACAATTTCTATAGAGAGCATACTCTAGGTTCTTACTTGAATTGAAATTTAAATTATGTACATAGAACAAAAATAGAATATTTTTAGATAAATTTACACAAATTTAGAAACTTGTTTGGTTAAATTTGGAGTTAGGATGCAAAAAATATAATCAATTGAATTGGTTCGGTATGAAAAATGAGCAAAATTTAGAAAATACGCTTTCACTACTATGAAAGCGCCTTTTCCTTTTTCGCGGGATTTTAATTAAACACAGCCAACTGGCAGGTAGGCCCTCCAAGTCAATGAGGAGTGTGCGGACAAGTGAGGTATGGAGGTTGACACGGCGGGCCCACTAGTCAACGAGTGCGAGCCGGGGAGAAGCTTGGCTCGGCTCACCGTCGGTGAGGGAAGGGCGGCGCCGGCTGGCAGGTAGTGCCGTGTGCACTAGGGGACCAAGGCACGTCTGAGGCAAAGCTCGGTGGCAGCAATGGCCAGCTGAAAGTGGCTACCGGTGAGCGCTTGCGGAGGAGACGATGGCGGTGAATCGCAACGACGATAGGAGGCCATCTCGGCTTAATCGATATAGGATTTAGCACCAAGGGATCACATGCATTCTGTTTTACCTTGATTCTGTGTTGGTGGTGGCTCGGGTTGGGCTTGCACCATGCGCTGGCCATGAGGAAGAATGTTGGTAGGAGCGCGAGGTTCTAGGCAATGAACTTTGCAATTAGTTGAAGGGTTTTCATCCTTATGAGCTTTGGTGCTAGAGTGCTAAGTAATTTGAAAACAGAGCATTATACCACCTTAATTTTCCTTTGATTCAAGCTCAAAGCTCTTCGGCAATGCCGGAAGTGTGGTGGAATTGGGAGTTCTTGATCGAGGTGAGTGAGGGGGAGAAGTGTGGTGCTAGAGTGAGCCTTGAGTGGCTTTTATAGCCAGAGGAATAGTGTAGAAGAGCTTGTTTCCTTGGTGTGAACTCGATGAGATTTTGTGGCGCTATTACAGAGAATGTCATGGCTGGAGTGGCAGAAAACCAGGAGAGGGCAATGACGTGGTGGTAATGTCAGCTCAGCCTTGGGGGACTCGTAGCTGCGGTGTTGGCGGGGAGGAACAGTGGCTAACGTAGCTACACAGCACCAGCATGCACAGGAAGAAGGAGGAGGGCACCGGCTTACATGTTGAACTAGCTTGACCACATTAATTACCCTAATAAGGCACCCAAGAATTTTTTATATTTTTCCACTATAAATATCAGATAATTTTATTATCTTGTAACATTTTTATGTTTAAATAATATGTGTAGATTTTATATTAATTCGACAATTTACTATGCAAAATTTCTTATTTTCTCGATCCTAATTTATTTGAGTGCCTAAATGTTGTCAAGAATTTTTAAAACTTTTTATAGTGGTCTATTATGGTAGTAGAATTATTATATAATACTATAAATTTGAGATATTTTATATTTAGTTTATGATAATTCTGATAATGGAACTTTTGAGTTTCCAAGATTTACTTTTAAAATTTTAAATTCAACAAACTTGACTATTTATTTTTGATAATTTTATCGGTGATTGGTATGCCCCTTAGGAAGATAATATAACATTTACAGCTCAAGATAATGTCGAGTTATTTTTTTTAAATTTGAATCAAACTATTTTTAGTCAAATTTTATTTATTCTCCTTTCTTTTCATAAATAATTGTGTTCACTTGACTTTTGAATGCGTAAATGGGGCTCTAGTGATTTCCTTGATTAGATATAATTTTCCTCACATTTTATCTCTATATGTATTTAACTCTATTTATTTATCTTTTACTAATTGAATATTAAAAAGGTTTTTTCCTTTAGGGCAAAATCCAAGAAAAACTAGAAAAAGCAAGAAAATTAAGAATTAAACACATTCAAAATTATAAATTTTATTTTTATTATTTTTGAAAGACCATGTGGAGGTCTAACCTTGGTGGTGATGAGTTATTGACTGTATTTAAATTAAAAAGTGCTTGAGTTTGATTTTGATTTGAATTGGTTTTGCAATTTGAATCAATTTGAACTAAATCTGCCTAAAGCGGCACTGCCGGCCATGGGGGCGGTTGTCCCGGTAAAAGCGGTAGTACCGGCCTGTTAGGGGCAGTACTTATTTTTCAGAGAGGAGTTTTTCGGGGTTTTTCATTGGAGCGGCTCTACTGGCCTCATAGGAGTGGTAGTGCCGGCAAAAGCGGCACTACCGGCCTCAAGAAGTGGTAGTGCCGACCTTTGAGTGAAATAAAAAAAATTTGAATTTTCAATTTGAGTAAGATTTGCTTGGACATTGCTACGTGATGGATTTTCCTTGTCTTTGATGGTTGCAGGATGATGGTGCTAGGTCATGGTCAGGTGAAGGATGATAGGGACTAGGCGAGGAGTGTCGGAGGTCCTGATTATCAGGAATCGCTAGAAGATGATTGGAGACACAGTCCAGGGCAAGCCTAGAAGATAAGGAAAGGAGTTGATGCTAGCTAGGCACTGTGTGGATTAATGAGGGCCGTCGGATCATGGTCTAGTTGATAGGTTAGCGGGTCTATGAAGTATGCTTGGAAAACCAACCAAGAAAACCCATTATGTGTGTGGGTTTTGGGTTAGCCCTTGCACGGTTGTGTGAGTGGGTTAATCCTAACCCTTGACGAGTGCTCTGGGGTTGAGGGCCTCATCCAAGGGTGGTAGGTGGCCCAAGAGTAGTATAAATAGGGGTAAAAGGGTAGCCTTCTCCCCTTGAAGAAAGTTTTGAGGTTTTGTGCTCCTTTGAGCTTTGCCCACTTGTTAGTGAGGCTTTGTAAACATCCCTTCTTGAAAAAATCTAACTTCCTCTCAATTCTGAATTTACTTTTCACATTTACATTATGTCTTTAAATTTTGCAATTTACATTCATGCAATTAACTCTCATGCAAGTTGGATTTGCCTCCCCTCCTTCTAAATGCTTTTGGATCTTTTGCTGAGAATGTATGATTGATGGATGAGTCTTCCTTAGATCATATCCCAATCATCTAGGCAAGTCTTGTGTTCTTTCTTGCAAGAAATTGATATTTTGTTCTTGAGAGGAGGATTCTTGAAAGATTGGGTTTTTGGTATTCTTGTCTTGTGTTCTAGCTTGCTATGACTTGTGGGAAGGCATTTAGGATCATCTTGATCATCAAAACCCATGAACTAGCTGAGAGCCAAGTTTTTATTCTTGAACCCATTATTGTGCACATCGATTCTTATAATCGAAGGATGGAATAGGTTCCTGACATCCTTAGGAAGGTGTCCACAAATTTTCTTTGAGTTTGGACCAACCGATCAAAAGATTTCACGAGTTTTTCTTTTGAATTCGAGCCAAAATCACTGTTCATGAGATTTGGGTGACCCTTAATGCTTACCATGAGAGCACTATTCAAATCACGACTGTGAGGCAGGATCAGTACAAGCGTGAACACAATAAAGTTGAACAACATGCTTGTGAGAGTCTTGACGAGTGCTTTGGTCGTTTTACGAAGATCTTAAGCGACCTCCAAGCAATCGCGCGGTTGTATATACCCTGACTGAGAGAATGGTCGATATTTCTTAACTGTACTTGATCTTCGAGTTTGGGAGATGAAAATGACCACCATCAATGACACTACCGACTTATTGACTCTAAGTCTTAACGGGCTTTATTCCATACTCAAGACACATGAGATCGATGTTGTCTCTCGCAAGGCAAAATTTCAGTCGATGGCCTTGGTCACTAATCCCACTATATCTTCTTTTGATCTTTCTATTGGATTCCCTCTTCGCCCTTTGTGAGCTAAGCGATGATTAACTGGAAAATTTTCTAGAAATTGAGCTTGCTCTTTTGGCTCGCAAATTCTCTCATGCATACAAGAGGGTGAGAGAGAGAAAGAGAGGTGGCGTGATCACCTGCTTTGAATGTGGTGGCCCCAACCACATTTGATCAAACTGTCCCAAGCTAGAGAAGGACAAGAATGACTCTGGCAGCTCAGAAAAGATTGACTACACTGAGAAGAACCGAAACAAGACGCCTCTAGCTTGCAAGTCGGTGCGTGAGAAGACGTACCGCAACTTCGTGAAGAACAAGAAGCTCTTCCACCGCATCCTCGCTGCCCTCGACGACATTAGCCTCTGCAACAAAGGGGAGAATGATCCTCAAGAGAAGAAAGGCGATGATGAGTTCTCTGGCATGTGCTTCATGGCAAATGCCAATGGCTTCAGTGACTCAGCTGAGGTACCCTCCTATGACCAGCTCAATGAAGCTTTTTGCAAACTAGGAAAATTTCATGCTAGAGCTAGAGCTAGGTGTACGGAGCTTGACAAGGAAGTAGGAACCTTAACTCAGGAATTAGCTTTTCTTAGATCTTCTCCATCTAGAGTCACTGATGATTGTTCTTTGTGTGATGCATTGCTTGTGGAGTTAGTGTGGAGTACATGGACCCTAGATATCTACATGGCAGACCACAAGGATCACCCAGGAGGGGACGGGCCCAGCCGGCTACACAGAGATGGGCACCACCCGGATTGCCACCATCGTACCCAACAAGAAAGACTTGAAGATAGTAACTGACCTTGAATAGGAAAGGTACAATTGTAATCCCGGATGCTAACTTATTCGGCATGGAAGGCTAGAGACAGAATCTCCACCTTGTAAACGACTAGGACTCCTCCTTGTAACCCTACCCCCGACTATATAAAGGGGGCGGGGGACCCTAGCTCGGGACACAACCACATCGACATACAACAACAACAACACCGAATCCCAGAACATACGACTAGGGTATTACCTCCTCCGCGAGGGCCTGAACTTGTATAAACCCATGACTTGTATTACCATCGAGTTTGGATCCAGCGCCAAGCCCCATAATCATTATTGCTGACAACAAACGTCGACAGTTGGCGTGCTAGGTTGGGGAAGCGCGAAGATCAACCTCGTCAAGCTTGATGGCTGCAATCAACGGAATCGCCATCACCTTCGCTGCTGGGGCAGATCATCTTCATCGTGAGGCCAAAGAAGCGCACGTGCAGTCTCTCCGATCCCAAGCCTACAACGTCAACGAAGACATCTTACAAGCAAGAGTGGGAGACCAAGATATTTTCCATACGCCATAGCAGAACATTGTTGCTTCCAAGACACTCCTTGACACCCTGGGCCTAATGCTTGGAGCCAATAGCTCGACTGCCACGATCGTGGCCCAAGTTAAGACCATGGTGACGGTAGGAGCGATTCAGCACAACCAAGGAGATCTAGTGGGGATGACGCACTCCCGCGCTCGTGTAGTCACTTAGACTGCTAGCAGTCAGACCGCAAGCAGTTGGCACGAGTCCCACTGTGATGAAGACGCCCGTTGGAATCTCAGCCGTGACCTCCGCTTGGACCATAATGCTAGGCGGCATGAGCGAGAAGAGGACAAATGGCACTGGCGCGATGACGACTATGAGCGTTTCGACATTGATCATGACCAATGCAGCAATCACCGCAAGGGTGATCGTGACAACCACGATGATCGGTGCGACAATCGCGACGAACGCAGGGGCCACCACCACTGTGGTTGGCGTGATGACGAAGACCACCGAGTCAGAACTCCACCACGGTGCAATGACGGATCCATTGATGGGGTCCGTGCATTTACCGCTTGGCTTCGCCGAGTGGTATTGCCCAAAGGCTTCAACCCTAAGGGCATCGTCAAGTTCGATGGGGAGAGGGACCCAGAGGCTTGGCTGTAGGTTTACGTCCTCGTAGTCAAGGCGACTGGAGGTGACCACAACGTGATGGCAAACTACTTACCAGTCACGCTCACCCCATCAGCTCATACCTGGCTTACGGGACTTCCAGAGAATTCTATAGATTCCTAAGGAGATCTTTGTGAGAAATTCATTGCAAACTTTCAGGGCACCTATGAGAGGCCTGGAACCCTGTGGGACCTGTACCAACTCCATGAAAATAAGAATGAGTCTCTTGGGGAATTCATCCGGCGCTTCATGCAAAAGAAAAACACGATTCGAGATGTCTCGGATGCGGTCGTCATAGCGACTTTTTGGAAAGGAGTCAGCGAAGCCAACCTGATCAAAAAGATGTCCTGGAAGCCATCGACTCTAGCCGAGGGCCAAGTTGACCATCCGCGATAGAAGGACAGGAAGGACCACGCTGAGTCCTCCAGGCAGAAGGACAAGAAGCAGAAGGTTGAGGAGCTGGTTGTGGTAGCAAATCGCGATCGGCCTCGAGCACCACGGATAGGAGATTACGACAAGGTCATGGACGTGATATGTCCTTTCCATCCCAAGGGGAAACATGCTGCCAAAGATTGCTTCAATTTGAAAAGGTTCGTGCAAGAAAGCAACAAGCAGTCGGAACCAGATAAATGCGAGGCTAGCAAGAAGCAGGACCCCCTTAGTGATTATGACTACCAAGAGACCGAGCATGAGCTTAATTACATATTCGGGGGCTCGGCTGCATATGAGTCCAAGCGGAAGCAAAAACTAACCGCTCAAGAGATTAATGCAGTTATGCCGGCGACCCCCCAATACTTGAGGTGGTCCGAAGTTCCAATCACATTTGACCAGAGGGTATCCATGTTCCATACCCAGGGAGATACCCTCTGGTGTTGGACCCTGTTATCCGCAGCGTCAAACTCAAGAGAATGCTGGTCGATGGAGGGAGCGGACTAAACGTCCTTTTCTCCAGAGCCTTTGATAACATGAAGATCCCTCGCTCTGAGTTGAAGCGAGGCTCATCGCCGTTCCACGGGGTAATCCTCGGGACCTCAGTGGTACCACTTGGGCAGATCACCCTGCTTGTCACGTTCGGTACGAAGGAGAATTACTAGACCGAGCACCTAAATTTTAAAGTGGCTGATTTTGAGACGGTGTACCATGCCATCTTGGGGAGGCTAGGCTTAGCCAAATTCATGGCAGGGCCGCACTACACTTATTTGGTGCTAAAGATGCTAGGGCCAAAAGGCATTATCACGGTTTGTGGTGACATCAAGCTGTCCTTTATATGCGACAGGGAGAGCTGCGAACTGGCTAAGATGCAGGAGTCGTCGGCCGACATGGGGAAGGTTCGACTGGCAGCTACAGTCCTACAAGATGAAGGAGACATCCCAGCCAAGAAGCAGGCCAAGTCAGGAATAAAGCCTGACGAAGGAGTCAAGAAGGTTATACTCGACCTGTCCAACTCAGCCAAGATAGCTCTGATTGGGATAGGGCTCGATCAGAAATAGGAAGATGTGCTCGTTACCTTCCTCTAGGCGAACAGGGACATCTTTGCTTAGAAGCCATCTGATATGCCTAGTGTCCCTAGGGTGGTGATTGAGCACTCTCTGAGCGTTGACGAGAAGGCAAGACCAATCAAGCAACGTCTCCGACAGTTTGCGCATGATCGCCATGATGCTATCAGGGAGGAGATCTCCAAACTTTTAGCTGTTGGCTTTATAAAAGAATGTATTTGTCCTGACTGATTAGCAAATCTAGTTCTTGTTCGAAAGAAGAATAAAAGTTGGCGCATGTGTGTTGATTATACTGATCTTAACAAGGCGTGACCAAAAGATCCATTCAGGCTGCCTCGCATCGATCAGGTGGTGGACTCAACCGCTGGGTGCGAGCTCTTGAGTTTCCTAGATGCCTACTCGGGGTATCGCCATATCTGCCTAAAGGAGGAAGACTGCATTAAGACTTCATTCATCATGTCATTTGGGGCTTTCTGCTCTGTCACGATGCCATTCGGGTTGAAAAATGATGGCACAACCTATCAGCACACAATACAGTGTTGTTTTCACACTCAACTCAGACGCAACGTGGAAGCATATGTGGATGATGTTATTGTCAAGTCTCGAATAAAGGAGGACCTCGTCTCTGATTTAGCCGAGACATTCAAGAGCTTGAGGGTCTACAAGATGAAGCTCAACCCCGATAAGTGTCTGTTCGGAGTCCCTTCGAGAAAACTACTCGGATTCATCGTGTCTCATCGCGGTATTGAAGCAAACCCAGATAAGATCAATGCCACCATCAAGATGAAACCCCCGACTTGCTAGAAGGATGTCCAGAAGCTCACAGGTTGTATGGTCGCACTCGGCAGATTTATTTCCCGCCTAGGGATGTGGCGGATGCCGTTCTTCAAGCTCCTTAAGAAATAGGACAAATTCCAATGGACTTCCGAGGCACAACAAGCTTTTGAGGATCACAAGATGTTCCTGACCACACCTCTAGTGTTGGTTTCACCAATGCCCGAGGAACCCCGTATGCTTTACATAGCAGCAACGACTCATGTAGTCAGCGTTGCAATCGTTGTGGAGCGAGAGGAGATAGGACACCTACAGAAGATTCAACACCCAGTTTATTTTGTTAGTGAGGTATTGGGCGAATCCAAGGTATGGTACCCACAAATACAGAAACTACTATACACCATACTAATCACCTCTCGCAAGCTCAAGCATTATTTTCATGTTCACACGATTTCGGTGATCACCTCTTTTCCGATTGGAGACATACTCCACAACCGAGAAGCCATTGGGAGAATTGCAAAGTGGGCAGTCAAGCTCAAAGCCTTCAAATTTTTATTCAAGTTGCGAATTGCCGTCAAATCAGAAGCACTCATCAACTTCACTACCGAGTAGATAGAACTGCAAAATCCCACAGTCGTTGAAGGCCTTGAGTATTGGACAATGTACTTCGATGGCTCTCTCATGTTCAACGGCGTGGGGCAGGTATAGTGCTCATCTCTCCAAGAGGGGAACGATTGAAACACATTCTTCAAATTCATTTTCCAGCATCAAACAACACCGCCGAGTACAAGGCACTCATCCACGGGCTTTGTATCACCATATCGCTTGGTATCCCACGATTAACGGTTCACAGAGACTCGTAGCTCGTGATCAACCAAGTACAAAAGGATTGGTCGTGCATCAGCGATAATATGGCCGCATACTGCCAGGAGGTACGCAAATTGGAGGACAAATTTGATGGGTTGGAGCTTATCCATGTGCTCCACCGAGATAATGAAGTAGCAGATGAGCTCACAAGATTAGGTTCCAGTCGGGCAACAGTCCCTGCTGGCGTATTCGTTGAAGAGCTTGACAAACCTACAATAAGCCAACAGTAGGAGTCGATCAAGTCAGTGGAAAAGCTGGCTGAGGCAGAAGTTTTGGTCATCAACCCTGACTGGACAATTCTCTATCTGGATTATCTGTTGAAGGACAAGCTCCCTGAAGATCGCATGCAGGCAGAACGCATTGCGCGCCGGAGTAAATGCTATGTAGTGGTTGGAGAAGAGCTCTTTCGGAAGAGTGCCTCCAGAGTTCTAAGGAGGTGTATATTAGAACAAGAAGGGAAGAATCTCCTTAAAGAAATCCACTCGGGAGTTTGCGGGCATCATGCAGCATCAAGCTCTCTAGTTGGAAAGGCTTATCATCAAGGTTTCTTCAGGCTGACTGCGATAACAGATGTGGAGGACACCGTCGGTACATGCAAAGGCTGTCAATTTTTTGCTCAGCAGATACACGTGCTAGCTCAGGAGCTATAGACTATTTTGATCACCTGGTCGTTCGCAGTTTGGGGGCTCGACATGGTTGGACCCCTAAAGAAGGCTCAAGGTGGTTTCACTCATCTCTTCGTTGCCATCGACAAATTCATGCAGTGGATTAAGGCCAAGCTAGTTGCCACGATCACATCGGCCAAGGCCAGAGAATTCTTTCAATAAATTGTGGTCAGATTTGGCGTGCCGAATAGAATTATCACAGATAATGGCATTCAATTCAGAGGCGGTGAATTTCAAATTGGTGTGATGAACTTTACATCAAAATTTGCTTTGCTTCTGTGGGCCATTCCTGAAGTAATGGACAGGTCGAACGAGCCAACAGCATGGGTCAAAGAATTGCCTTCAGTGCTCTGGGGGCTTTGGACTACTCCTAGCAGGGCAACCGGGCAATCAACTTTTTTCCTAGTGTATGGTTCAGAGGCGGTCTTACCTACCAAGTTGGAATTCGGATCCCCACGGGTTTGGAAATACAAAGAAGCTGAGTTGGAAGAAAACCAACTAAAAGATCTCGACCGACTGGAGGAGACCAGGGACATCGCAGCAATCTAGTCGACTAAGAACCTTCAGGGCTTGTGTTGATATCACGATCGCAATGTTCGAGGCCGCGCTTTCTTTAAAGGAGATTTGGTTCTAAGAAAGAATTAGAAAAGTGAGCACAAGCTCTCCTCAAGCTGGGAAGGCCCTCACATCGTCGATGAAATGACACGCCCGAGGGCTTACAGACTTAAGTGCGAGAATGGCGTGATCATCGGCAACATGTGGAACATAGAGTAGCTACGTCACTTCTACACTTAAATTTTGTACTCAATTATGTCATTATGAGTAAAGTTTTTTCTTGACTTGCTACTTAGTTGTTATCCAACTAAGTAGTATGTTAGGAGCTACTTAGTTGTTGCGGACACATATTTCTTTGAGACGCGTTTGCTTCTTTTACTTAGCGGATGCAATTGAATCTGAGTGTGTTAATTCTGAGTAGTGAAGCTCTGACCCCATGAATGGTGAACTCTAGTCACTCGGAAAGCGTGCCTAGGACAAAGAGCCATGAGTCGAGTCCTAGTGCTCGGGGGCTAGACTAGTCATGCAGAGTGCATAATAAAAAGAGTCAAACCACTCGGATGAATTTAAAATCAATAAGAAAAAGAAGAAAAAAGCTTTAAAATTATACACAAATCAGTCAGACAATGTGTCCGAGCAAGATGTTTTACATTACATAAGTCCTACATGTACATATTTATAGGGGACTCAAGTCCAAATTCTCTACCAAGGCAGTAGAAATGTCCTTGACCTCTTCAAGAAGGGCGACGGCTTGATCATCATCCACAGTGCAGGCGAAGCCCTCCTTGATGGCTTCAAGAACCACTCGGGGATAGAGTGACTTCATGATTGCCAGAGCTTGGCTAGCACTCGTGGTTGACATGAACTTCGTCACTCGGCCCTGTCCCTCCAGGACGTAGGAACTTCAACACTGGCTTGGAGGTTTTGCGGAGCTCAGTATATGACACTTCCGCAGTCTTGTCCTTCTCATTGAGAACACTATACTGCGCTTGCGTCTTTTTCTTGTACTCTGCAAGCAAGGCGGATCGTCACCAAGAGCACTATAGGTATGATGAAGACAAAGGAGAACTGAGTTGAGAAACATACCTTCTAGCTCTTGTTCCAGCCTATCCGAGTTGGTCTGGGCCTGAAACTCTGAGCTTTGTAACGTCTTGAGCTGCTCTTGAAGCCTCGCGATGGTGGAGTCCCAAGCTGAAGCAAAGAAAAAGAGTTAAAGGACAAACAATCAAGTACAACAACAAGATGATTGAAGAAACACTCACATCGGAGGGTGCTGGATAGATCCAGTTTCTACTCTCACAAAGTCTTGACTTGGGCACGAAGCTCTCGCAGCTCGGCTTTGCCGTCGGTCTTTACCCTCTCCAGGTCGGCCTCATACTCCTGCCGCTTTCATGATCTCCGAGAGCATCCTTGTAACATCCCAATTTTTGAATTTTTAATTATTAAATATTATTTTATTGCAATTTATGATTTTTGTGAATTTTCTGGAATTAATTGGATTGTTTGAGATTTACTGAATTTATTTTGAATTTATATACATGGCCTTTTGTTAATAAATAATTATAAAAAGAAATATTTAAAATAAAGTTTTGCCAAAAATATTTTATTTAAGACCAGAATGTCTCAAAGTATTTTTGAGATTTTTCTTGGAATTTTTAGAGTATTTTTACTACCCTAAATAAATCAATTTATTTTCTCGGATTATTTTTAATTGGAAAATCTTGAAAATCCCGTGAACAGTATTGGGCCGGCCCATCACTGTGCGGACGCCAGTGGAAATCGGGAGCGTTAACGTGAGCCGTCGGATTTCCATCTCACGGTCGAGATCAGCCCACGTCAATTATGAAACCCTAACCGTTACGTGTCATTAGATTAAGATCGAACGATCCTTATCAGTCGGTACCGATTCGGATTGATCTTTTATCCCAGCCGTCGGATGAAGATCGGGTGGTCATGGCTCGTCGTGTCCGAGACAAACTCGTGCCGCCGTCTCCGAGTCGAGTTCCTCCGCTGCCATTGCACTTCCCTTGTTTTTCGCGCTTGGCTGGGTATTTAAGGAGCTCCCTACCCTTCCCGAGATTCATCTTGAGTCGCCGCACCCGTTCGCTGTTGCACCATCGCCGGAGAAGCACGGAAGACGTCGCGAGACCTCGCCGAAGTCCGAGAGGGTCACCGAGGAGTTTGTGTTGCGGTTTCATCGCCATCGGTATCTCTTCCGCCGATTTGAAGCCAGCTCCGAACTCGCCGAGTCACGCCGCATCCATTGCACCACTTCTTCCTTGCCGGAGAGCACCATATCGCCATCGGCATCGCCATCTTCTTCGGGTCCGGCGAGTTTCGCACGCCGCTCTGCCATTGCCGGAGTCGAAGGTTCTCAGCCGTTGGATCGCCATCGCACGCTCAGGAATCGTCCACGTCGCTTCGTAACTGGTAAGCTTTTCCGGTTAAAACATGACCGTCGGATCGTAGATGAAGGGTCACGATTGAGCCACGTCACTTAAGTGCACAGTGCACCGTAGGGGTAAGCGTTGACCGTCGGATTTGGATCGGACGGTGGATATTAAGCCACATAGAAGATTTAACCGGAGCCGTTGGATTAAGATCCAAGGGTCCAGAATAGGCCACATTTTGACCGTACAACCGAGGCGGGAAAACCGGAATTTTCTTAATAAAAATAATTCAAGTAATTCGGATTTTATGATTTTAAGGATTTTTCAGGAATTTCAAACTTCAAAATGCTATAACTTTTGCATATGAACTCCGATTGAGGTGATTCAAATTCCTAAAAATTTGTAAAATTGAGATATATCCAATGGTTGCTTTAGTTTGAATTTTTGAGTTCATTTGTTCTTTAGTTTTGGTGTTTATTTGCTATTTCTTCTCTATTCGCGTAGACATTGATCAGTTGAGCGAGGTTTTCGAAGGAGAAATTAATCAATCAAGAGCAATCTTCGGAGCAATACCAGGAGTTTAAGCAAGGCAACTTGTGCTTTCATCATGTTGAACCCATGTTAGGAAAAATTGCTATTTGCTTTACATTATTGCATGTTATTTTATGTGTATAAATGTTTTCCACATAAATTTGGGATTAGTTAACATACCCATTGAATTATACCCTACCTTGTTATTTGTATGCCATGCTTCATTGTCACCCTAGGATGGTTACTATAGCTGGTTAATACTGAAATCAACATGGATGGTTAGAACGGATTAGAATGCTTAGCCATGCTACGTCATCACATGTTCATGAAATATTGAGTAATAATTTTGACTAATGGAATATGGAACAATGATGTTAACTTGTGTGTCATGTGTGGTCACACAAAGAGATTGAGTTGTGGTGACGAGGAGGTCACACAACGAGGTTGAATTGTATAGCATATGATGCTTGGTAATCAACTGGGTTTTGTAATCACTTAGATTGAAGCAAGTGGCAAGGGCAAGTGTGCCAGGGTGGGCCCGATGGGCAGAGGGTATGTGTAAGTCTTGCTTTAATCAATCCTAAGGACTTAACCTTGTGAGCCTTTGACCTAAGTCAATCTTGCAACCACATGTCTGTTATAGGGTAGCCTAACTGACTAATTTACAAATGCTTAGCTTTAGTGCTATCGTGGTGGTGTGAGTCCGGAGATACGGAGAAACTCACATGGCGCAAAAGGGGGGCCCTGGGTGTGGTAACCAGTCCCTCTAGTGTTGAAACCTCAGCGGGTAGCACTGGGTTAAGAGGATGCATTGTAAAGGCTTTGTTATGATCATTCGCCTGTGTGGTACATGGTTGTATCATGTGGGTAAAGTGCATAACCTCTGCAGAGTGTACAAACTATTCGGATAGCCGTGCTCACGGTATTGAGCAAAGCTCGGGAATTACAATCAAGGGGTAGTTAATTAAAATGGATAACTGGATGGGATGGCAGCATGCCATGTGGATAATGGAACCTGATTTAGGATGAAACTTGGGTTGTTTTGAGAAACATTGAAATCTACTTACTTGTTAGTATTTGTTTTACTATCTTTTCAATCTATGTATTGTACATGTTTACAAATGCTGCTTAGTTGCAAGTAAACATTAGCCATTCCTTTGGAATAAGCCTGCATATAGGTATGATAGAATTGCATTCTGTGCACAACTTGTTGAGTACGTGTTGGTGTACTCACCCTTGCTTAACAACCAACAACAGTGGAGAATTCATCGCCAGTATCGAAGAAGGACTTTCAAGTGGACATGGGTCACTAGGCCAATCCTAGTCAGCTGCCTGTGGTGTGCTGATGGGACATCTATGTTTTCTACTACTTTTCCGCTGCATTTGTCTCATTGTTCTTACTATTGCCTAGTGAGGCTGAATAATGTAAGTGGTCATAAGATCATACACTAGTTATATTAAATAAAGGAAGTCTTGTTATTCTTATCATTGTGTATGATGTGATGCTTACCGATGTTAAGCTGTGTGCACTAGCGTTTGATCCTGGGACTAGTGAGGTAAAACACAGTGGGTTCGAATTGGTGTATTCGGATCCCGACAGAGGTGGTATCAGAGCATACTAACTGTAGGACTTGGCCCTAGCTTGGTAGAGTGTCCAAAACTATTTTCTAAAGGAAAAATTTAAAATTTGATTAAGATAACACTCTTGACTTATCTCATTCTCTGATCCTTACCATTGCTGAAAACTATCTCAAATTTTTGCGGAGTGGCCGTTTGAAGTTGAAGACTTATCTATTTTTCTTTTAAATAGATGAGGAGGACACAGTCGTACGTAGAGATCGAGGGTGGCTACGCAGCAGAACTCTGGAGGGTGTTCCAAGTTTTGGGAGGTTTCACTAAACCAACGTATCGAGGTCGGGATTGGATCGTTAAACGAAGCCACAAGAGGAACGGTATGCAAGCTGTTAATCTACGCCAGAAAGGGTGAAAGATCAAGCCAACCTATCAGCATCACAGTGAGAAGAGCCACGTGGGAGACCGCTATCCAAGAGGCATCACGACTTGCACTACGGAGGATTTGCTACGACTATTACCAGAAATTGAATGATACGGTGTTCAGACTCCATCCCATGGTTCGAGATGCTTGGCGTTCATACGTCACACGGAGGGAGGATGCTACCACAGTACACCTAGCACGATTTGCAGCTGTTCAAGAAGCTCATGCCCATGACACCGACACGGAATTAAGGACGGTCTATGAAGCACTCAGAGTTGCGGAGAAGGAACTACACGAGACTCGAGTAGCCTACGAGGAAAGAATCATGGAGCTCGAGGAAGCATTACAGGAGGAAGGCCGCGCTACACCGACATCATCAGAAGAGGCATAATCAAAGAAGATGAAGTCTGAGTCGGAGGAGCAACCAGCTGAAGAATGTTGGGATCGATTCGTACCAGCACCAGCACATCCACCAGTGTACCCACCGAGGAGTTCTCGTGGAGGATGGCTCGAGTAGTAAGAGTCTTAGTTCAAGTTGAGACTTGAGTATCGAGTCGCATCATTAGAATTGTCTTACCCACTTGTAATAGACGTGAAGGTTGATTGTTAGTTTGGATTTCGATGTTTGCTGAGTGTGCAGTATGTGTTGTAAAGCTTCTAGGCTTTTGTAAGCAACCATACCAAGTTAATTAATTAATAAAGTTTGGGTTTAACCTATTCCCCCGCTTTAGAAGTTCTTGCATCGTATCTGTGCTATTTCTATCTCTCCTAACCCAAGAAGCAATTAAACAGATGGTGAACACTAGCGGTAACAATGAAGCTTCAGAAAGTGGGCTTCGTAGGAATGATAATCCTACTGAGGGAACACCAACACCACCGGCACCAGCGGTAGATGTGCAGAACTTAGGAGCTTTTATAGCCGCACAAACACAGCTTATGCAAACGATGATGCAGCAAATGCAGAACATGAACAACCAAGCTGCAGGAAACAACAATGTGCAGCAAGGCAATAAGGGGCAGCGTTCTCATACTAAGTTGTCAGATTTCATGAGGACACGCCCGCCAACCTTTTCAGGCAATGCTAACCCTTTAGAGGCCGATGATTGGTTAAGGACCATCGAGAAGAAGTTACACATCGTCCAGTGTGAAGGAAATGAGAAGGTGTTGTATGCTTCACACCAACTGGAAGGAACTGCTGCAGAATGGTGGGAGAATTATTGCGCAGCACATGAAGCACACCAGGAAATTACTTGGGAAGAATTTACAGTTGCGTTTCGTCAGTACCATGTACCTGAAGGAATGATGGATCTCAAGAAGGAGGAATTCAGGGCTTTGAAGCAAGGAGGCCAGACAGTGGCAGAGTATCTGAATAAGTTTACTCAGTTGGCATGCTATGCACCTGAAGATGTGGCCACGGATAAGGCTAGGCAGTCTCGTTTCTTGAAGGGTCTAAACTTTGGACTGCAGGTGGGATTAATCACCCACAATTTCCCTGATTTCCAAGAGTTAGTCAACAAAGCTTTGATCCTTGAGGATAAGCGCAAGGAATTGGGAGAGGATCGCAAGCGCAGGATGGCTAGTCAAGCAGGAAGTCAACAATCCGCTGTGAAGAAATGTTTCTCTTGCAATGAGCCAGGACATTTCGCTAACAAGTGTCCGAAGAAGGGAAATGTTACTCCAGTTCGTTTCAATCTGAGCACTACTCCATCTACAGCTCCAGTGATAGGAAGTAATCAATTACCAGTATAGTCAGGAGTGTCACCTCAGACAGCAGTACATGGAAGGGTCAATCATATCAGTGCTGATGAAGCCCAAGGAGCAACGGATGTTGTACTGGGAAGGTTCTTGGTTAACTCAGTACCAGCTACAGTTCTATTTGATTCTAGAGCATCACATTCATTTGTTTCACGGAGTTTTGCCATGAGAAATGGGTTTGCTGTTCAGAATCTTAAGTGTGTGCTTTTAGTCTAAGCCCCAGGATCTGAACTTCGATCTAGCCTTGGATGTTTGGGAGTTAAGTTGCTTATGAATGGGATAGAATTCCTAGCAAATCTTATTCTATTAGATACCCAAACCTTGGATGATATTCTAGGAATGGATTGGTTGACCAAGCATAAGGTTGTTTTGGATTGTGGACAAAGAATGGTATCTCTAGAAAGCCCTAGCGGTAAGAAAGTGGAAGTACGGGCAACCGCAGTTTGCGATGGTCAGCTAATGATCAATAGTGTGAAAGTCGCTAACCTTGAGGATGTGCCAGTGGTTAGAGATTTTCCGGAGGTATTTCCTGAGGATTTACCAGGTTTGCCGCCAGATCGGGATATCGAATTTGTCATTGAGTTGGTACCTAGAACAGCACCAATAGCAAAGCGACCATATCGGATGCCAACCGATGAGCTAGTTGAAATGAAGAAGCAAATTGAGGAATTGCTTGAGAAAGGGTTCATTAGACCAAGTTCTTCCCCGTGGGGAGCGCCAATGTTGTTTGTCAGGAAGAAAGACGGAAGGTTAAGGATGTGCATTGATTACCGTGCACTTAATGAGGTGACGATTAAGAATAAGTACCCTTTACCAAGGATTGATGATTTGTTTGATCAGTTGAGAGGAGCGGGAGTTTTCTCCAAGATAGATCTTCGATCAGGATATCATCAGTTGAAGATTCGGGAAGAAGATATTCCAAAGACTGCATTCTCTACCCGTTATGGGCATTATGAGTTTACAGTTATGTCCTTTGGATTAACCAATGCCCCTGCATATTTGATGAATATGATGAATAAAGTATTTATGGAGTACTTGGATAAATTTGTGGTTGTCTTTATAGACGATATCCTTGTGTACTCTAAGTCAGAAGAAGAGCACGCACAACATTTGCGATTAGTTTTGGAGAAGTTGCGAGAAGAGCAGTTATATGCCAAATTCAGTAAATGTGATTTTTGGAAAGAGAAGGTAGAATTCCTTGGTCATGTAATGACAGCTAAAGGAGTTGCTGTGGATCCAAGTAAAGTAGAAGCTGTGTTACATTGGGAACAGCCGAAGACAGTTACCCAAATCCGTAGTTTTCTGGGAATGGCGGGTTATTACCGTCGATTTATCGAAGGATTTTCAACGATTGCTAGACCTCTTACGCAATTGTTGAAAAAGGAAAAGAAATTTGCATGGACGCTTGAGTGCGAGGAAAGATTTCAGGAATTAAAGAAGCGGTTAACATCTGCACCTGTGTTAGTATTACCAGATGTACAGTGCAGTTTTGATATCTATTGTGATGCATCAAGACAGGGTCTTGGTTGTGTGTTAATGCAGAATGGCAAGGTTGTAGCCTATGCATCAAGGCAGTTGAGGCCGCATGAAGGAAATTATCCGATGCATGATTTGGAGTTAGCAGCTGTAGTGCATGCTTTAAAGATATGGCGTCATTATCTCATCGGAAATAGATGTGAGATATATACAGACCATAAGAGCCTAAAGTATATATTCACTCAGTCAGATCTTAACATGAGGCAAAGGGGATGGCTAGAGTTAATTAAGGATTATAATGTTGGAATCCATTATCATCCTGGAAAGGCTAATGTGGTAACCGATGCTTTAAGTCGTAAAAGCCACAGTGTAAATGCAGTAGAAGCCAGCGATCAACCGGAGTTGTGTGAAGAATTTCGGAAGTTGAGATTAGAAGTTGTGCCACAAGGATTTGTAGCTGCCTTAGAAGTAAAACCAACCCTAGAGGATCAAATTAGGGAGAGGCAGAGTAAAGATGGGAAGATCAGCAAGATCAAGTCTAGGAAAGAAGAAGGTTTAGCAGAAGATTTCACCATAGATGAGCAAGGAACTTTGTGGTTTAAAGGACGAATCTGTGTGCCAAATGAGAGAGAGCTTAAGCAGTTGATTCTAAAAGAAGCGCACGACTCTAAGTATTCAATTCATCCAGGAAGTGCCAAGATGTATCAGGATCTTAAGAAGAGATTCTGGTGGCCAAGTATGAAGCGTGAAGTTGCAGAACATGTTGCGTTATGCGATGTGTGCCAGAGAGTAAAGACAATGCATCAGAAGCCTGCAGGACTTTTGCAGCCATTAAAGGTTCCAGAATGGAAATGGGAAGAGATTGGTATGGATTTTATCACAGGATTACCCAAGACTCAGAGAGGTTACGATTCGATATGGGTTATCATTGACCGGTTGACCAAAGTTGCTCATTTCATTCCAGTTAAAACAACCTATTCAGGAGATCGTTTAGCAGAGTTATATATATATCGAGAATTGTATGTTTACATGGTGTGCCGAAGAAGATCGTATCGGATCGAGGTACCCAATTTACCTCAAGATTTTGGGATAAATTGCATGAAGCAATGGGAACTCGTCTGAATTTCAGTACAGCTTATCATCCTCAGACAGATGGTCAAACAGAAAGAGTTAATCAGATTTTAGAGGATATGCTGAGAGCTTGTGCGATAACGTACAATACATCTTGGGATAAAAGTTTGCCGTATGCCGAATTTAGTTATAACAATAGTTATCAGGCTAGTTTGGAAATGTCACCATTTGAAGCCTTGTATGGTCGGGTTTGTCGTACCCCGTTAAATTGGAACGAAATGGGGGAGCGTTCAGTATTTGGGCCTGAGATGCTCAGGGAGGCTGAAGAACAAGTTGCTATGATCCGAGAAAGACTGAAAACAGCACAGTCGAGGCAAAAGAGTTATGCTGACAATCGCCGTCGTGATTTAAGCTTTGAACCCAATGATTTTGTGTATCTTAGGGTTACTCCTCTTAAAGGTGTGAAAAGGTTTCAAGTCAAAGGAAAACATGCACCTAGGTATGTTGGGCCATTTAAGATCTTAAGTCGCCGAGGAGAGGTTGCGTATCAGTTGGAGTTGCCACAGTCATTAGCTGGAGTTCATGATGTGTTCCATGTGTCTCAGCTTAAGAAATGTCTTAGAGTACCAGCGGAGCAGACACCATTAGAAGCAATTGAGTTGCAGGAGGATCTGACTTATAAAGAGCAACCTATTAAGATTTTGGATATAATGGAGCGCAGGACCAGAAATAAGTCTACTCGCTTTTGTAGAGTTCAATGGAGTAATCATTCGGAAAATGAAGCAACTTGGGAGCGTGAGGAAGATCTGAAGGCAGAATTCCCAAACCTATTCTCTAGTTAGCCCTAAATCTCGAGGTCGAGATTCCATTAAGGGGGGAGGTTTGTAACATCCCAATTTTTGAATTTTTAATTATGAAATATTATTTTATTGCAATTTATGATTTTTGTGAATTTTCTAGAATTAATTGGATTTTCTGAGATTTATTGAATTTATTTTGAATTTATATACATGGCCTTTTGTTAAGAAATAATTATAAAAAGAAATATTTAAAATAAAGTTTTTCCAAAAATATTTTATTTAAGACCAGAATGTCTCTAAGTATTTTTGAGATTTTTCTTGGAATTTTTAGAGTATTTTTACTACCCTAAATAAATCAATTTATTTTCTCGGATTATTTTTAATCGAAAAATCCTAAAAATCCCGTGAACAGTTTTGGGCTGGCCCATCACTGTGCGGACGCCGGTGGAAATCGGGAGCGTTAACGTGAGCCGTCGGATTTCCATCTGACGGTCGAGATCAGCCCACGTCAATTATGAAACCCTAACCGTTACGTGTCGTTAGATTAAGATCGAACGATCCTTATCAGTCGGTACCGATTCGGATTGATCTTTTATCCCAGCCGTCGGATGAAGATCGGGTGGTCGTGGCTCGTCGTGTCCGAGACAAACTCGCGCCGCCGTCTCCGAGTCGAGTTCCTCCGCCGCCATTGCACTTCCCTTGTTTTCCGCGCTTGGCTGGGTATTTAAGGAGCTCCCTACCCTTCCCGAGATTCATCTTGAGTCGCCGCACCCGTTCGCTGTTGCACCATCGCTGGAGAAGCACGGAAGACGTTGTGAGACCTCGCCGAAGTCCGAGAGGGTCACCGAGGAGTTTGTGTCACGGTTTCGTCGCCATCGGTATCTCTTCCGCCGATTTGAAGCCAGCTCCGAACTCGCCGAGTCACGCCGCATCCGTTGCACCACTTCTTCCTCGCCGGAGAGCACCATATCGCCATCGGCATCGCCATCTTCTTCGGGTTCGGCGAGTTTTGCACGCCGCTCTGCCATTGCCGGAGTCGAAGGTTCTCAGACGTTGGATCGCCATCGCACGCTCAGGAATCGTCCACGTCGCTTCGTAACTGGTAAGTGTTTCGGGTTAAAACGTGACCGTCGGATCGGAGATGAAGGGTCACGATTGAGCCTTTGTCACTTAAGTGCACAAAGGCAATAGTAGGGTAGCGTTGACCGTCGGATTGGATCGGACGGTGGATATTAAGCCATGTAGAAGATTTAACCGGAGCCGTTGGATTAAGATCCAAGGGTCCAGAATAGGCCACGTTTTGACCGTACAACCGAGGCGGGAAAAACCAGAATTTTCTTAATAAAAATAATTCAAGTAATTCGGATTTTATGATTTTAAGGATTTTTTAGGAATTTCAAACTTCAAAATGCTATAACTTTTGCATATGAACTCCGATTGAGGTGATTCAAATTCCTAAAAATTTATAAAATTGGGATCTATCCAATGGTAGCTTTAGTTTTTGAATTTTTGAGTTCATTTGTTCTTTGGTTTTGGTGTTCATTTGCTATTTTTTCTCGATTCGCGTGGACGTTGAGTTGAGCGAAGTTTTCGAAGGAGGAATTAATCAATCAAGAGCAATCTTCAGAGCAATACCAGGAGTTTAAGCAAGGCAAGTTGTGCTTTGATCATGTTGAACCCATGTTAGGAAAAATTGCTATTTTGCTTTACATTATTGCATGTTATTTTATGTGTATAAATGTTTTCCACATAAATTTGGGATTAGTTAACATACCCATTGAATTATACCCTACCTTGTTATTTGTATGCCATGCTTCATTGTCACCCTAGGATGGTTACTATAGCTGGTTAATACTGAAATCAACATGGATGGTTAGACCGGATTAGAATGCTTAGCCATGCTACGTCATCACATGTTCATGAAATATTGAGTAATAATTTTGACTAATGGAATATGGAACAATGATGTTAACTTGTGTGTCATGTGTGGTCACAGAAAGAGATTGAGTTGTGGTGACGAGGAGGTCACACAACAAGGTTGAATTGTGTAGCATGTGATGCTTGGTAATCAACTGGGTTTGGTAATCACTTAGATTGAAGCAAGTGGCATGGGCAAGTGTGCCAGGGTGGGCCCGATGGGCAGAGGGTATGTGTAAGTCTTGCTTTAATCAATCCTAAGGACTTAACCTTGTGAGCCTTTGACCTGAGTCAATCTTGCAACCACATGTTCATATGGGACAAATTTAGCCGACTAATTTGCAAATGCTTAGCTTTAGTGCTATCGTGGTGGTGTGAGTCCGGAGATACGGAGAAACTCACATGGCGCAAGAGGGGGGCCCTGGGTGTGGTAACCAGTCCCTCTAGTGTTGAAACCTCAGCGGGTAGCACTGGGTTAAGAGAATGCATTGTAAAGGCTTTGTTATGATCATTCGCCTGTGTGGTGCATGGTTGTATCATGTGGGTAAAGTGCATAACCTCTGCAGAGTGTACAAACTATTCGGATAGCCATGCTCACGGTATTGAGCAAAGGTCGGGAATTACAGTCAAGGGGTAGTTAATTAAAATGGATAACTGGATGGGATGGCAGGATGCCATGTGGATAATGGAACCTGATTTAGGATGAAACTTGGGTTGATTTGAGAAACATTGAAATCTACTTACTTGTTAGTATTTGTGTTTATTGTCTTTTCAATCTATGTATTGTACATGTTTACAAATGCTGCTTAGTTGCAAGTAAACCTTAGCCATTCCTTTGGAATAAGCCTGCATATAGCTATGATAGAATTGCATTCTGTGCACAACTTGTTGAGTACGTATTGGTGTACTCACCCTTGCTTAACAACCAACAACAGTGGAGAATTCATCGCCAGTATCGGAGAAGGACTTTCAAGTGGACACGGGTCACTAGGCCAATCCTAGTCAGCTGCCTGTGGTGTGCTGATGGGACATCTACGTTTTCTACTACTTTTCCGCTGCATTTGTCTCATTTTTCTTATTATTGCCTTGTGAGGCTGAATAATGTAAGTGGTCATAAGATCATACACTAGTTATATTAAATAAAGGAAGTCTTGTTATTCTTATCGTTGTGTGTGATGTGATGCTTACCGATGTTAAGCTGTGTGCACTAGCGTTTGATCCTGGGACTAGTGCGGTAAAACATAGTGGGTTCAAATTGGTGAATTCGGGTCCCGACAATCCTCCAGGGAAATTCTAACTTCTTTTCGAAGTGGTCTCCTAGATTATGAAGATGACAAAAAAGAATAATGAAGATATGCCACTTGGTGCGAACAAAAGAAGAATGGAACCAATAACTTACCCGGACCTGTCGGGCACATTCAATGGTGTGCTCATAATGCTCCCTCCACTCCTTCTCGTCCTCCTCATCGTCAATTGCCTCCCACTCACTTCCCTCATTGTGCCACGTAGCTTGAACCGGAGATTTGGCGCGTAGGGCCGATTACGGCTCTCGAAGAGGGGAGGAGCAAGCGGTGGTTTCCTAGGCCATTAGCTTAACGGTGGGTTCAGGTTGAGTCCGAGATAGTGACGAAGACGGCCTTGATTCGGGGACTACTTTAGTGTCCCCAGGTGCGACAGTAGTCGGTGAGGTCGCCTTAGCCTGATTAGGAGCGTCCTCAGGTTTGGTTTCCTGAGGTGTTCCAGTCGGTGCATCCACAGGGACATCATTAGATGGCTTCCTATTAAAGGGAGTGATCAGGACATGATCCTACAAAACAAGATTAAGAGTAAATGGGAAAACTAACCTATTGGACTTCTTTACTTTTATTCTGAGCCCTTTCCATGTGGTTGAGCCACTTGTGGAGGAACCCGGCTGTGCGCTATACCTTGGAGGCAACAACACGGGCCGTATGGTATGCTGAGCCGCGGGCTCCCGGAACATCAGCCCCAACCGGGTGTCGAGGACTCGAAGACCCCTTAGCCGCTGGCTTCTTCCCCTTCTTAGCACTCAGCTCCTCAACTAAGGAGCCGGCAGGTCACTACTTCCCGGCGTCCTTGTGCTGTGGGATGTCGGGGAGCGGAGCGTCGGAGAAGAAAGCGCATCGCTCTTGCAGGCGGCAACAAGCATAGAGTCAGTTAACAGTCACTCAGAGATCAAAGATCAGGTACTGGAGGGCAAATGATATCTAGGTAAGGAAGGAGACGCTTCACATTGAAGGGCTTCAAGCACCCATCGTTGTGGATTTGGGTACCCGAGGCGAAGATGTTGCCCAGCCGGTTGAACAGTACTTCGTCCAGGATTGGCTCGGGCACTTCTTGAGTGGGGTCGGATTCTCCTCTGTACTCGAACCCCAAGTGGACTCACTCCTTAAGGGGCTGTACTTGGCGGACGCAAAGCTAATAGCAATCTGACTCCAGTCAGGCCCTCCTCCTTTAGCTTGTTGATTATTTCCAAGAGCTCTTCTACTTGCTCCATTTTGCCATCAGAAGGAACCGAGACCCAAGAAGAAGAAAATTTGGGCTTGTGCCTGACAAAAGAAGGAACAAAAGGATTGTGATTGTTGCAATAAAACCATTCCTGGTGCCAACCCTTGTTGGAGGTTTTGAAGGGGATGGAGAAATAGGACTTCTTTAGTCCATCGCGCAACTGGAAGCCAGCACCCCCGATCACCTTGGGAGTGCTCTTGCTCAGATAGGGTTTGAGAAGAAAAATGTGGCGAAAGAGATTGAAGTGGGGGGGGGGGGAATGTTGATGAATGCCTCGCAGAGATGGACAAAAATGGAAATTTGCAAGATGAAATTGGGGTTCAAAGGAATCAACTCAATTCCGTAGAAATTGAGAAGGCCACGAAGGAAAGCGTAGGTAGGGAGACCAAACTCGTGCT
This sequence comes from Guadua angustifolia, assembly GCA_036346375.1. Taxonomy (NCBI): domain Eukaryota; kingdom Viridiplantae; phylum Streptophyta; class Magnoliopsida; order Poales; family Poaceae; genus Guadua; species Guadua angustifolia. The sequence goes on along the minus strand of JAYEVE010000861.1, from coordinate 164,636 downwards.
GGAAAAAGGATTCGAAAACAATGATCTCCTCAGGTCGAGGGGTGGGAGAAGACTCACTCAGCGCCGGGCACCCAGAAATCAACTCTAGGGCCGGGAGGACTTCGGCGGCAACCATCTCCTCCAAGCACTCATCCATCATCACCGAGGTAGCCCAATCCTTGGATGAGGATGGCGCGGAGGTGTCCTTGGAGGGGGAAGAAGACATCTTCGGCGTAGATGGAGGCGACAGAAGAAAACTTAGATCTGGAGCACGGCAGCGGCTAACCCTAGCGGCAGAACATGTTGTGGATTTTAGAAGACGAAGAGGCAAGTGCACGCAGTGGAGGGTAAAACCCTTTACTCGCATTAAATCTTGTATTTAAAGGAAGTGGCGCTAGGTTTCACCCTTGGGCGGGAGAAGCATTTTAACTTCCACAAAAATGGTTTGGGCCTAACCTAGGGTACGCCCTGTGATGGGCTGCCAGCTGTGCATCGGTGATGGTTAGGTACAGGTACCATTCAGCCAAATCTAGTTTGGGATATGGTACGTCCCATGATGGGCCGACTGCCAGTCACCATATCAAGCGGGATTTTCGTACCTACCAAACCAAATTAAAATGTTTTCTCATAATATGCTCCATGTTGGGTCGACTGCCGGTTACCGCACAAGTCAAAATCGAATATCACGAGTTGATTCTGAATAAGGATTTCGAGGGTACGCCCCATGATGGCCGCCAGCTGTACACCGTGACAGTCGGGTGCAGGTACCACTCGGGCAAACCCTGGTATGCCCCATGATGGGCCACCAGCTGTACACCACGACAGTCGGGTGCAGGTACCACTCGCCCAAGGCCTATTTAAATAATGGTACGCCTCAGGATGAGCCGACTGCCCGTACCCCAATGATGGGGCTGGGTACCACTCGGAATTCCCAATGTGTGGAGCTCTATTGAGTCCTTCACAATATCCTTGCCTGCAACAGAGCACTTGGCATAGAGGGGAGACTAGTCGGGAAGCTGCGACAAGAACTGGAAGCACTCGGTGTGAAGCACGACTCGGCTGGATGCGACCAGAAAGGCGACAACTCGATCATAAAGCACTCTGGGGCAATTGTGGAGTACATGGACCCCGGATATCTACATGGCGGGCCGCGAGGATCACCCAAGAGGGGATGTGCCGAGCCGGCTACACAGAGATGGGCACCACCTAGACTGCCACCATCGTACCCAACAAGAAAGACCTGAAGATAGTAACCGACCTTGAATAGGAAAGATACAATTGTAATCCTGGATGCTAACGTATTCAACAAGGAAGGCTAGAGATAGATTCTCTGCCGTGTAACCGACTAGGACTCCTTGTAACCCTACCCCCTGACTATATAAAGGGGGCGGGGGACACTAGCTTGGGACACAACCACATCGACATACAACAACAGCAACACCGAATCCCAGAACACAGGACTAGAGTATTACCTCCTCTGCGAGGGCCTGAACCTGTATAAACCCGTGTCTTGTGTTACCATCGAGTTTGGATCCAGCGCCTAACCCCATAATCATTATTGCCGACAACAAACGTCGACAGTTAGAGAACCTAATGACTATGCATGATAGTGTGTTGACCGAACTAGATAGTCTTAGGTTGAAAAATGCTAGCAATGAATCTGCTGATGCTATGTCTTTACTTGCTAGTTATCTTCGTGCTCACTCTACTGCATCATATTCTAATTGCCCTATAAATGCTTGCTGAAATTAATGCCGTGAGCACTCACTTTTGGAAGCTTTCTTGTAGAAATGATGAACTTGAAATGCATGCTTCTAAGGACCCTATTAGCTCATATGAGGGCTATAAGCAACTAAAACTTGACAATGAATCTTTAAATGTCAAGTGTGCTAATCTTGCTAAGGACATACTAAATAAGTCATAAGAAACTTGTTTGCGATGTTCTGTGATTGGTGGGGACTTGGATAAAATCTAAGTCGAACTTAGAAAGAAGCTAAAAGAACAAGCTCTTAGGATTAGAAATGCTCCTTGCGTTTCTTATGAGGCCCTCAAGATTGAGGCAGTCGTGCTGAGGGAAAAAAATGCATGTGATGGTAGTTCTTTCCTTCTGGTTCTTCTTCCTTCTGTCATCCCTATTTTTCTTGTGCCTTTCTCTTCCGGGAGTGTGAGTATCTCATGAGCACTTTCAAGAAGTTTGTAGGAGGCAAGAAGATGCTCAATCTCACTCTAGACCAATCCAAGACTAGCCGTTTTAATCAGGGTCTAGGATTTGACTACTTGGAGTACATTAGGACTCATCCTCCCACCGTTATGTATGGCTCCAAGAGTGGTGAGATCGTGGTAGCTTCTAGGGTGATTAACATAATGTTTACATCTGCTGAGGTTGTCCATAGGACTTCTGACCAGAAGGTTGCTACTCCTGCTACTTCTGCCTCTAGCAAGGCGAAGTACTCATGCAACTTCTGTTAGAAGGATGGTCACCTAGTAGATTTCTGCTTCAGGTGGGCCAAGAACACAAGGTGTGAGTGTGTTGCTGCTATTAGGGGTATTCAGGGTCATCCCTAGACTCTGTGTGCTCCTAAGGCACACACTGCTACTAGACAGGTTAGAGAGTCGTCTGTTTTTAGGCAGCATCCAAGACTTGGTTTTCATGCCATTCATTTAAGTTTTAGTCCAATAGCTACTCATGATCAGTGTTACCTCCGTTCTCTTGATATTCCTCATTTTTTCCATTGAGGTAGATATCAGCAGCGTAAGGTGGTTCCTAGTAGGAGGTTTTGGACAACCTCACTGTGATGGTCCAGTCTTTGCTCTACGAAGGACCAACCCAGCCCTGGCTCTCAGATTTTATACTAGTGTTGTTCCTGATCATGTGAAAGTAGTGCATCAGACAGACACTAGAGTCCAGTCTTCTTCTGTGGCTGGCACTTTGAGGTGTCGTGTGGTTCAATATTGGGTTCCCAGATCTTCACTTTATCCCAGTACTGAGTCGTCTCTCTCTTCTGTGTTTTGATCAGGTTTGTCGGATGGGGAAGAGAGAGGTTTGGATTGTTGACTCCAGTTGTTCTCATCATATGACTGGAGATTCCCATTGGTTCTCTTCCATAGTCCGTGCCTCTGGTGATGAGTTGATTACTTTTGGGGATGCTTGTTCAAGTAGAGTCATTGCCAAAGGTACTGTTTACATTAATAAAAATTTTATTCTTAGGGATGTTGCCTTGGTAAGTAAGTTGCAGTATAATTTGCTTTCTGTTTTTCAGCTTATCGATGATACTTTCGAGGTAAGCTTTAAGAGCAGTGCCTGTAGAATCCTTGATTCATCAGGGGAGTTAGGGCCTGTTTGGTAGAGCTCCAGATTCCACCTTCTCCTGAAATGTGAAACTTGTAGGCTAAAATAAAGTGAATTAAGTTTATATTTTTGGTCTAAAATGTAAACAAGATGATCTATCTAAACACTCTTAATGTACTCACAAACTTGACTTCACGAATCTGGTGAAGCTAGAATTTTCAGCTTCACCAGATTCACGAATCTGGACAAGCTGAATCCCTGCCAAACACACCCTTAGCTTGTGGGATTTCTAGATTTGGGAGAGGTTTTCGTGCTGATTTTTCTGCTTCTTCTAGAGACTCTCTTCATTGTTTGATTGCTTCTGAGTCCTGTGATCTCTCCTTCTAGTATAGGAGACTTGGTCACATTGGTTTGATCATTTGACTAGAGTTAGTAGCCATGACCTCATTCGTGGTCTACCCAAACTCAAGATGGTAAAAGACTTAGTTTGCTCTCCTTACTAACATGGCAAGATGGTTTCTACTTCTCATCCCCTAGTCACCACTATGATGATTGATGCACCCGGACAGCTTTTACATATGGACACTGTTGGTCCAGCTAGAGTGCAGTCAACGGGAGGGAAGCGGTATGTTCTTGTCATTATTAATGATTTTTCAAGGTATTCTTAAGTATTTTTTATGGACTCAAAGGATGAGACCTTTTCTCACTTCAGGGGATTTGTTAGTAGGATGTCTATTGAGCTTCCAGGTACCATACGAGCTATATGCAGTGATAATGGCACTGAATTCAAGAATCTTTGAGAGTGTCTGTGTGGAGTCTGGTTTAGAGCATCAGTTCTCGTCACCCTACGCCACCTAGCAAAATGGCGTAGTGGAAAGTAAGAATAGGGCTCTGATTGAGATGGCCAGGACAATGCTAGACGAGTACAATATTCCTAGAAAATTTTGGGCTGAGGCTATAGCTATTCCTTGCCGTGTTTCTAATCGCGTTTTCTTGAGAGCACATTTGCACATTACTTCTTACGAGTTGAGGTATGGGCGAAAGCCCAGTGTTTCTCACTGTAACATCTTGAAAATTTTAAATAAAATAAGAAATTAACTTTCAGAATTAAATTATATTTATTGATGCTTTTTCTGAATTTTTTGGATTTTTCTTGATTTTTGCTTCATTGGAAATGAATGTTTACAATTAAAAGAAGAATAAAAAAATAAAATCATAACTCAATAAAATGTGCAAATCCTGGATAATCTTAATAATACACTAGAACCTCAATTTTTATTTTTAAAATGTCATATCCAACATTTATGCATAAATACAAACTCGTTTATTGAACCATGACTAACAACAAAGTGTAATTGTCGAATTTAATAAAATAATAATACATTATATCGAGCTATAATTTTTATATTATCTTCTTGAGTAATAAATTCATCTTTAGAAAAAATTTTAGAAATTAATAAATTATTTTATTATATTTAAAAATTCAAAAAAGAGATTAAAAATCTTGTAATCAATGTCAGAATTTTAATAAATTAAATACAAATAATATAAATCTGGAAAAGTTTTAAAAAGATTTAAAGTGTCTGATAATTCAATAATAGAAAATTGAGCAACATGTCTTGTCATAATTTTTATAAATTCTATGAACAATATTTTTCTCTAAAAATTATATAGTAAGAATATAACTACCATCCATCACACAGAAAAATTTTGATAAATATTTAGTGCGACGGGAAACCGATCCATTAAAGCTCATCATCTCAACCTGCTAACCGATTTCTTAAATTGCTTCGCTGCTCGTTTTCTTTCTCTGGCAAGTGGGTCCCGAACTCCTGTGCAGCCCATTCACCAGCCCCAGCCTTCTTCAACCTCTGGTCGCTAGTGTCCCCGAGCAAATTTCCTCTGCATGCCACTATACCTCGCATCAGGCTCTGCCATGAGCGCCGCTCGTCCAATGTTTCTCTGCCACGACTCCTCCACGTGGCCACCTCCTCTGTGTTTCCCAGGCGCCATCATGCCTCTTCCCTGTGTTGCGCCGCAAGAACCTGGTGAAGGATGCTACTGAGGACGGGCTTATCCCCCGACTCCTCACCTATAAATTGTGTCCCTGAGCTCCTTAGAAGCAGTGCACAACACTTCTCCTCTACTTCCTCTTCTTCTCCTCTAACCAGCACGCCAAGAGTATCCCCAATTCTGCCATTACCGAGTACCTACGAGCTCAGAGCCAAAATCAAATTGGCCAAACTAGTGCACCAATTCTGAATCCCCCTGAGCCATAGCGTCTTGATAAGCTACTAATCAAAAGCCCCCAAAAATATTCGGATATCCTCACGCAAAATCAGGCCGCCACCAACGAGCTCATCTTCCCCACGATCGGCCACCGTTGGCGGAGCTCTCCGGTAAGTTTCCACCCTTTAAAACCACAAAAATGGAACCCTTAGTGTCTGTTCATGCTTAAAATGCTACCAATTCCATTCCTAATATCCCTGTTCAACTTCGCCGGTGAGGTATCTTCTCTGTTGCTGCTCTAGCCCGGTGGTGCACCTCTGCTTCATTCCCAACTGAATCAATTCCATCCTAGATGCACCTTGCTGTGCTGTTGTTTCCCATGCCCTCGCCTTCGCCGAAGTTCCACCGGAGTTGCGTCGCCAACGAGCCCTACCTGCGCCTCTACTCCAGAGTCTCTGTCACGCAAGCCCTAAAGGTCAGTGACTAAAGCCGATCCCTGAGGAACGCACAAACTGGAAGAATACGTCCTCACTTAATGAAAACACATTTTCTAATTAATCTTAGAATTATGCACCCGAAAATAATCAACCATTTATAACTTTTGTTTTAAAGGTTCAATTGAGGTAAAAAAATTATAAAACCATGTAAAATCACGAACACACTAAATATACGAAAATATTTAATTTTAAATTTCAAAAAATTAATTTGAATTAAATTTTGTTATAATCCCATTATGGTCTTTAACAAAAATCTGTGCATAATAAGCCATAAAATGATAAAATAAATTTTATGTGATGATAAGACAAGGATGAATTCAAATCTTCAAAAATATTTACTTTTTGAAATAAAATAATTATTAAAAATTACAAATGAGATAAACACACTATTATGGACATTATTGCACATATGAAAAATATAACTTCTAAAATCATAAAATAAATTCTAATGTACTTCTGAGATCATAAGAAACTCAAATATGTAAAAACATTTAACTTTTGATTTATGTTTAAATTTTTGCTTTATAATCATTAGTAAACCTTAAGATGGCCATTAATGAAAATAAAAACATAATAGCTCATGAAATAATAAAATAATTTGTATGAAGATCCCAAAATTAGTAAGGACCCATGAATGTAAAAATATTTAGAATAAGACTTAATTTGCATTCTTTCAATGAAAGGAAATGCAAGTTATAGCAATAAATAATTAAATAATCTATTGCGGTTAAATTCAAAATAATGCAAAACCAACTTCGAAACACTTCTAAGTTCATCCCTTACTTATGCCAGAAAAATGAGTAAGCGATCTTGCATAGTGTAGTTGCAAACTTAAAATGAAATCCGATTTCTAATGACATCAATTTTGTGATCATTTAAGCCTTTTTGACAACCTATAAAACTTCTTGTCTAAATGCCATTATTAGGGAAATTAGTCCAAAAACACTATGCATCATATGTACTTTGATAATCTAGAAAATTATTCTATTTAGAGCTTGCTCTGTATATAAATCCTGCTTCTACAAATACCCTTCATAAAATAGTCACGTAGAAAACTATGCCAACTAAGCAATTTCAATGGACTGTAGAATAACTCGTCTAAATGCAAATTTTGAAAAGATCAACGTAGAAATATTATTTGGTATATGAACTATTGTATTCTAGAAAAATATCTTATTTATATCTTGCTATTCATATATATCTCGCTAACTCAATACACCTAAGTGATAATCATAAACTCCACCTCGCTAGTCCGATTCCGTGTAACGTAAAACTTACCAAACCATATAGGCTGATTCAGCAAAGAATATAATATCTCGTCCAAACCCTAAAATTTATAAAATTAGGTTAGAAATACTCTCCAAAGTATAGACTACCATAATAATAAGAAATAATCTTATTCTGTTATGCTTTCAATATTAATCCTATTAGCAGAATAATCTAAAGTATTATGATTGCTGAACTTGATAATATGAATAAGCTAACTTGATAATAATAACGAAATCTATATTTAAGATATTTGTATCGTGAGAACCTTCTTAAAAAGCATGAATATATAACTAGCAACATATCATAATAGGTCCAATACATTCAAACTAACTCTTATGCAAAGTTAATTAAGGATGCAAAATAGGCCTGTACTACATTGGTAGGCCGAAGTAGTACAGGATCTCTGTTTCATGTTTGCTCGAAGGGGTGCCCACACCGAGGTGTTGGGAACAACATTTGCCGATATAACGGTGTATGCCTTATTGTGGGAAGAAACATTAATTGCAGGGGTACTACTCATTTTTCTATTCTCAAAAGACAAGGGTATGTCTTCCATTCATGTTTTTTCTGCCATGCAAGGATTCCCCGTCACCATCGCTGGTGCAAAGTTAGGTCTATGTAATGTAACAGTTATGCCATGACTCTCTACGGCACACCTAAGGAAGTGTGCTAATAAGAGTAAGTCATGTCTTGTGGGTAAAGTTGTACACCTCTGTAGAGTTTAAATTTAATCAATTAGCCGTACCCGCGGTTATGGGTGTCTTGGTGAACTGATGCATGTTAGACTTTGATAGTTTCTAAAAATGGGTTTTGGGTTTGAAACTTGTTTTGGCAACTATTACTTTACGTCATTGGGTTGACATTGTTGGATTACATGAATTGGATTATTGGATGAATTGTTATATCTTTACATCATTGGGTTGACATTATTGGACTGCATGATTGGTTATGGATTTGATTATTGGATTATTGTACTACTGAATCATTGGATTATTCAATGCTTGGGGAGAGTTGTGAGTATTTCTTATGCTTTACTTGTTTCTTCTTAGCAAACTTGCCTTTACAAATTCCGTTTAATAAATTACAATTTGATTTATAAACTAAAATCTGCTTTATGCAAAATTAACCTAGAAAGCTCCTTTCATTCAACTTGTATTTATGCATTTGCAAATACCTCCTTAAGTCTTGCTGAGTACGAAAGTACTCAACCTTACTTATTTTACTATTTTAGGTGATTGCGAAGCTTTGAAGAATACCTTTGTCGCAGGATGTGGGAAATTCAATTCAAGTGACCTTTGTAGGTTTATGCCTTGTCAGTTGCCTGAGGTTCGGATGGGCACACTACAAGACTTTGCTTCTCTTGTGCTATGTTAAATACTCTGAATTGTAAATATCAATTGTATAATTAGCTTCCACATTAATATTATGATGTATGGTTGTGATTCCAATTGTTGTAAATGTATGTACTAGCTACTGACCCAGAGACTAGTACAGAATGCACATTAGATTTCCATTTTTGCATTTTTGCGAAAATGGGGGTCGTTACAATTGGTATCAGAGTTATACGGACCGTAGGACAAACCCTAGATAGAATGGTCATTAGTAATAGAATAGCCAAATTCAAAAACTTATTTTCAAAAATTACTAATTGCAAAGTGTAGTCATTGCTATTCTTTCCTCTCTCTTAAGATCTTGTCCTTACCTCTACTCTCATTTTGTTTAATATCAAATTCCTCTTTACTTAAAAAGTATTTCTTGCCTATAGTGCACTTTCGCTTTTGCTTCTAAAGATGTTCAAGATAGCACTACCGTTCTTCGTGTTTAACCAAGGAAGACTGCATTGTATACGCCAACAATCTCAAGGCAATAGACAACATTTCATCCACCACAACACGCTGGAAGCGAAACATGAAGACTTTACTTTATGAAGAGTCGACGTCACCCAATAATAAAATACAGAAGATTAGGTTCCCCTTTAAGATAGGAATCCTTACGCGTAGCGGTATCATTATACTATAGCTATATAAATCATTTTCATGTAGTGTGTATACCTTGCTATTTACACTTGGATTTTGTTTTGCTCGTCTAGACGATTTACATATAAACTTAACCTTTAGGATAAAGTTTTATGATAAATCACCATTAAATATATATATGAAACTAGAAACCCTAAACACATAGGTTATATAGGTTAGAAGGTAAATTTTCATAAGGAGATTTTCTTCTTTCCATAAAAATTTATCGCAAGCTTATTCTATCTTTTTGTAAAATTTCTTACCTACATATTCTTTTGAAACATTTAGCCCTCCCCAAAAATCTAGCTTATATCTTTTTCCCGTCTGTCAGTCCAAATGTAGCCCAGCGACATGGCCTTGCCTCCCCCTTCTGTGAGAACCAGGCAGGATCAGCTAGATCCAGAAATAAAACCAAAACCCTAGTGGGGTTGAGGAGTTTAGGGTATGAACAACCAGGTTGGGTTGTTGTGGAAGTCAGGGCTCCTCCACATAGGATATAATTTAAGGACAAACCATTTGGTGCTTACCTCAAAAACAGCTTAAACCGTGCTGACCATAGACCTGGTATGGGATGGGCTGAACAAAGTAACCAACAAGTAGCTGACTCTGTGTAACACCCCTACCAACGCACATGAATGCTACCCGAAACCCCAAATAACAAACGACACCTCTACGAAAAGATTGAAACTGAATTAAATCTCTAAACTCTTGAACCGGCTTAAAACTAAGCCACCGAAATTTACAAAATTTCGGCATGACCTCTCTAGAAACTAGGACATCCACTCACAGACAGAAAACAATTGGAGATAATATGATATCATTCTAGCAGGTCCTTAGTTAACCAATCACACATCCAAAAGACAGCAATAAACTCCACCACGACGATCAAGACATTACAACCTTATTAATCACAAATGCAGACTTTACAAGTTAATTTAAATGAGGTGGTAGTGATCAAGTCGATACGTCACTACTCCCATCCCAACGAGCCAACTCCAAGGTACCTAAAACAGGAAACAAACAAGCGTGAGTCCAGGACTCAGCAAAGTGCAACATTAATAAAAAGTAATGAATTCAATTGAATTACTTTTACTCTAGAATTTGATATGGCCATTACTAAATGGAAATCAACAAGTAAAAGAAACGATAACTAACTCCACTTACCACACCAACTCAAAAACATAACTAAATCTTACCCTCGCCTCAATAAACCTTTCTGGATGAGTCCACGCCTCAATCCTCAACCTGTTCTTCCCATTCTCATCGATCCCAATTATCAGTTGCAACACACAATGCAATGGAATGCATTTATGTTTTCATACTCAAGTGCACAAAACATACAAAAGCATAATCTCATATCCATACATTACAATCAACTCATTAAACATGATTCATTATCGTAAATGCAATACAGATGCAAATATGCCAAACAAAAGCAGAATATCATATCCATACATCACAATCAACTCATTAAACATGATTCATTATCGTAAATGCAATACAGATGCAAATATGCCAAACAAAAGCAGAATATCATATCCATACATCACAATCAACTCATTAAACATGATTCCCCTTTGTCAATGCAATACAGATGCAAACATACCATACAAGGGAAGAATCTCGTATTCATACATTACAATCAACTCATTAAATATGATTCATCATTGTCCATGCAATGCAAATGCTTGCATGTTCATATGCTCATCTCAATTCGCCATTCTCATGCATAGTTCACCATTCTCATGCATATGATGCATTCTCATACATATGATGCATTCTCATGCATATGGTGCATTCTCATACATATGATGCATTCTCATGCATATGATGCATTCTCATGCATATGGTGCATCATGCATGACTCATCTCCTCTTTTTAGCAAATACCGGTATTGCCGAGCACCACCCGTCGATGCGTGCCCTCAAAACCCAACCATCCGTGGAAGGGCCTCGCCAAAACAGGCTTGCCCGCTACCCAAGAGCGGGTCCACGCTACTTGCGCTCCCATCCACGCCAAAGGATGGGACTACAGGGTAGGAACTCCGAGCACTCCGGATTAGTTATACTTCCGTATAACTTTCTCACCGCCCTGGCTCAATGCAATTCGTGAATGCATATATGTAAATGCCATTCCTCACATTCATATCCATATGCTCACTACTCCTATCCGCATTCCCAACATTCAAACTCATATTCTCAACTCTCATATTCATATTCTCAACTAATCTCATCAACATGGTCAATCTATCATTAACACTCGCACCAAAGACATAATTAATTTTCAAGATAGCAAATCAACTTTTCCTATTAATCCAACCTCACAACTTTATTATTCACGTTCACCTCTCATAGTAGTAAGCAATCTTATAAACGTGTGAAATAACAATATATTCATTTGGTGATTGTACGGGGTCCAACAAACAACCCACAAAGCATTCACTCCAAAGATGCACTTTTCATAACCACATATATGAAAAAGGCCATTCTCAACTTTCATATCCATAAGGTCACATATATCAGCAACATTCACATAACCGCCACAATCGCATATCATGACCACAATTCGAGCTATTTTCATAACGCAAATCTTATATCTGCTATGTTCCCATTAGCCTAATCATACTAGGGAGCATCATCAAGGCATATATAAAATGAAACACATGGCATATTGACAAGGCATATGATTCGTCAATCAACACACATAACAAACAAACAAACATTGATGCACTTCATATAATCTAGGTTTGAACGATAGCATAACCAATTAACCATTCCCATTCATCACATCGCAAGCAAAATCAAACATGAAAATATTAAAATAACACATGGATAGTTATATGCTTGCAAAACCAATTGGCCACCTAAGCCACAACCGAAGACAATACACTTGCCTTCAACTTCTCAAGACGGTGTGGCGAGACGAGATTGCCACCCCCGGGGTCACACCACCTGCACATGGATATAATCCACTCAAAACACACCCACAATTCAACGCAAGACTCATAAATAAGTTGACTTCGCAACCTACTCCTAAACCCGAAAACAGAAAACTGCCAACCCAGGGCAGCACTTGGTAAAACGGGCATAACTTTCAAACGGCTGAACGAAACTTAGTGATTCCGGACTTCATTGAAAGGTAATTCGATTATCTACAACTTTTTCTATAGCCGACCAACCGGGAAAAGCACCAATTATTCCCAGATTTGCGACGAACAGCAGACAGCCGCAAAAATACTTCGCTCTGGACAGCACGCGGTAAAATAACCATAACTTTTAAATGGCTGAACGTAACTTGATGATTTTGGTCTCTATTGAAAGGTAATTCAATTATATACAACTTTCATTATAGCCAAACCCCCAGGAAATGCACGCAAAATTTTCATATTGCAGTTCTAACCAAGGGCAGAAATCTGCTCGAACCGAAAACTCCCAAATTTCTCTACTCTCTCCATTCCCCAACTAAATGCATTGCAAAAACAAGAACCCTAGCCAAGCATTTCATCAAACACCATGTATGCAAGAAATCTCACCCCCAAATTTCTAGGGTTTTTACCTCAAGGGAAAACCCAAGGAGAAAGGAGGGAGGTGGGGGATGCTGCCTTGACCCGGGGAGGAGGAGCTCGCCGGAGGGGGGCCGCCGGAGCTGCTGCTGCTCTTCTTCGGTTGGTGCTGCGCCGGCCAAGGATGCTAGGGGTGACGCTAGCTAGGAGGGGGGCGTAGGGAGGAGATGGCCAGGAAGTGAGGGGCGCAGGGAGGACCGGCCGGTTGGAGAAGGGTAGGACGCCAGCCCAGGAGAAATATCGGCCAGGGAAAGCCAGGGGAAAAAGGTGACTGGTTGGGAAGAGAGCTGGCTGGAGGATTAATCCTAGGGTCCCCTGCTTCATACCTCCCTTTTATGCTCAAACAACTGGTTGCCTCTAGTCAATAGGACTAAAGAACAAAAGAAATAAAGCCCCTCAACCGCAAAAACCAATTACATTTCAATTCCTGGCGCGAAATGACTTGAAAAACCAGCTTGCCGCCAAACTAAACGGCTAGAAAGATAACTCAACCGAAAACACTAGGGAAATTCCAAAACCTTTATTAAAAGCTTCAAAAGAGCGACGATACGTATTTTCCCCCCGAATATAAATCCTTGAAACACGAAGGTGGAATCATTACCGGCCGAAAACCCTGGCAGAGAAGATTTGCGGTATTACACTCTTCCCCCCTTTAACAGAATTCGACCTCGAATTCTGACCACCACAAGAACACCAACAAGAACAATAGAAACAAAATACGAAACAACAATTCCGGGCATTTCTCACACAAGAGGAACTCCAAAATTTCAATCCACTCCTCTTCCCAATAAAAAGAAGCAAGTAACTTAACTCATTCCAACAAGCTTCTAACCAATTCCGAACATATCATTATTTCTAACCAAGTAACACCGGAATCCTCTAGGAATCAAAACATAACTTTTACCCTTTCAACAGTTGACCTTTGGAAACAACAGGATCAAGAATCATTCTCAACTATCGAAATGATTAGCCTCAGAAGAAACCAATCATATTCCCTCATAACCCAACATCGTACTTGATCTTCTTTCAATTTGTCTCATACAACGAGACAACCATGCAAGGAAAAGGTTCACAACTGCACCATACATTTCCGACTGACCCACATTGAGTCTAACCTATGAATCCGAGGGTTCCGACAAACTTAAGGAAATAAAACATTTAGTGACTGATTCCATCCAGCCCACCAACAATAAAGTCCCACACAACCTAGGGACAACACGATCAAAATGCTCCTCTCAAAAAGGTCGGAACCACGATAAGAAACACTTTACATCAACTTGCTATCACCTTCTGTACAATCAACAATTCTCCCAAAAGAATTTAAATCAACATCACAAGGCTCCCTCATAATCCACCTTTAAAATTCTTGTGGTCAACGCCTAGCTCATGCTAGGACCGCAAATCAAAACCAAACTACACTTGGTTCCTTTCTTAAGAGGGTCTCGCCCTCACCTTCTTTCACTCACATAATCAAACCCAAGAGTATAAATCCTTACTATGCTCAACACGGTACCACGAATAGTCATAATCTTTAACTCCACTAGAATGCAAAAGAGATACAAATCTCTTTAAACCAATAAACCACATGCATCACCTTGGAGAAAATTCAACAAAACCCATGATTGCTCTAGTTCCTTTCCTAAGCCAAATCGCAAAGGCAAATCCAAATCTCGAACATCTCAAGAATCACTTTTATCATTTTCAAATCAATGCGATCAAATTTACATCGGGGAGTACTTCAAAATAAAAGAGACTCAGCGCAACCCTTTGACAGAGCCCTCAATAACCAAAAACAACTTAACATGCTGTCATCAAAGCAAAAATCACAGATAACACCAAAATCAACACTTGAGAAGAGGAAATCGATTCTCAACCCGACATCCGAACCCACAATCGACACACAATCTCTTAAAAGAAGAGGGAAACTCATTCCCAACAGAGACCACTTCACTAGCCAACATCACTTAATTAACAAGTTCTTCAACCAAACTTGTTATTACTTCTTTGACACAATTAGTTATAACCTTACGCAAACACCACTTCTAGCTCTCCACGTATAACCACGGATCATCCTGACCCACAAAATACTATAACTGTCGAACTTTCCTTTCTAGAAAAGCCAACGAAAACTTCCAAAGAAGTTCGACTCTCAAAAGACGTAGAAAATGACAGGGCTCAAGCCATGTCATTCAACAAAACTCCAAACCAATTATCAAACTGCAAAATTCCACGAAGGAAAGGAGTTACACAAATCAATTCATGGAAAGGAAAAGCGAATCGATCGAATAACACTTTTCCTTTAAAGCCCCAAATCCAAAACTTAATCCCGGAGAACGACAACACAAAGAAATCCATACTTTTCCCCGCCATAAATCAATAAGGCGTAACACCAAACCATTTTCTTTGACTTAAACCCATAAAAGACCAAAGAAGGCAACACCCAAATAACGTACTCCATCAACTCTCCGATCTACAACAAAATAACAAGAACTCTCCTCACCCAAGATTATGAATTCTCCGGTGCTGGCTCTCAACAGCCACACCGCCCAACTCGGCTACACGACAGGGCCGACATACCTTTGGCACAAAGAGTCCCACCGGACCCCACAAAACAATATACCACTTAAAAATCATAGCCATCAATAATTCCATAGCCTTATGAAGACTAACATATAACCTACCAACAAGTATCAAAATAGCAGCAAAACAAAAATAAGCATTGTCACACAACGCAACGATAACCCATCCCTTTCCTATTGTGCATCAGTGTGTGTCAGTTTTAAATTAATTAACCATATTACCTCAAGTTTTAAGGTTATTGCCCTAGGGCCACATTTTAAAGGTTCAACCTAAACCATGTTTCTACCTTCACACAGCAAAATTTTAATTCATTCAAGAATTACTCACTACATTCATACACCACGGACGAAGCCGCTCGATACTAATCAGAACACCGGCCCACCAACGATGCTAATGCTACCCAAAACCCCAAATAACAAACGACACCTCTACTAAAAAGATTGAAACTGAATTAAATCTCTAAACTCTTGAACCGGCTTAAACTAAGCCACCGAAATTTACAAAATTTCGCATGACCTCTCTAGAAACTAGGACATCCACTCAACAGATGTAAAACATTGCGATAATATGATATCATTCTAGCAGGTCCTTAGTTAACCAATCACACATCCAAAAGACAAGAATAAACTCCACCACGATGATCAAACATTACAACCCAATTAATCACAAATGACTTTACAAGTTAATTTAAATGAGGTGGTAGTGATGAAGTCGCACGCATACTACTCCCATCCCAACGAGCCAACTCCAAGGTACCTAAAACAGAAACAAACAAGCGTGAGTCCGTGACTCAAAGAAAGTGCAACATTAATAAAAAGTAATGAATTCAATTGAATTACTTTTACTCTAGAATTTGATATGGCCATTACTAAATGGAAATCAACAAGTAAAAGAAACGATAACTAACTCCACTTACCACACCAACTCAAAAACATAACTAAATCTTACCTCGCCTCAATAAACCTTTTCGATGAGTCCACGCCAATCCTCAACCTGTTCTTCCCATTCTCATCGATCCCAATTATCGGTTGCAACACACAATGCAATGGAATGCATTTATGTTTTCATACTCAAGTGCACAAAACATACAAAAGCATAATCTCATATCCATACATTACAATCAACTCATTAAACATGATTCATTATCGTAAATGCAATCTGAGATGCAAATATGCCAAACAAAAGCGTAATATCATATCCATACATCACAATCAACTCATTAAACATGATTCATTATCGTAAATGCAATACAGATGCAAATATGCCAAACAAAAGCAGAATATCATATCCATACATCACAATCAACTCATTAAACATGATTCCCCTTTGTCAATGCAATACAGATGCAAACATACCATACAAGGGAAGAATCTCAGATTCATACATTACAATCAACTCATTAAATATGATTCATCATTGTCCATGCAATGCAAATGCTTGCATGTTCATATGCTCATCTCAATTCGCCATTCTCATGCATAGTTCACCATTCTCATGCATATGATGCATTCTCATACATATGATGCATTCTCATGCATATGGTGCATTCTCATACATATGATGCATTCTCATGCATATGATGCATTCTCATGCATATGGTGCATCATGCATGACTCATCTCCTCTTTTAGCAAATACCGGTTGCCGAGCACCACCCGCCGATGCGTGCCTCAAAACCCAACCATCCTGTGGAAGGGCCTGCCAAAACAGGCTTGCCCGCTACCCAAGAGCGGGTCCTAAGCTTATCAGCGCCCCATCCACGCCAAGGATGGGACTACGGGTAGGAACTCCGAGCACTCCGGATTAGTTATACTTCAGATAACTTTCTCACCGCCCTGGCTCAATGCAATTCATGAATGCATATATGTAAATGCCATTCCTCACATTCATATCCATATGCTCACTACTCATATCCGCATTCCCAACATTCAAACTCATATTCTCAACTAATCTCATCAACATGGTCAATCTGTCATTAACACTCGCACCAAAGACATAATTAATTTTCAAGATAGCAAATCAACTTTTCCTATTAATCCAACCTCACAACTTTATTATTCACGTTCACCTCTCATAGTAGTAAGCAATCTTATAAACGTGTGAAATAACAATATATTCATTTGGTGATTGTACGGGGTCCAACAAACAACCCACAAAGCATTCACTCCAAAGATGCACTTTTCATAACCACATATATGAAAAAGGCCATTCTCAACTTTCATATCCATAAGGTCACATATATCAGCAACATTCACATAACCGCCACAATCGCATATCATGACCACAATTCGAGCTATTTTCATAACGCAAATCTTATATCTCTATGTTCCCATTAGCCTAATCATACTAGGGAGCATCATCAAGGCATATATAAAATGAAACACATGGCATATTGACAAGGCATATGATTCACAATCAACACACATAACAAACAAACAAACATTGATGCACTTCAGATAATCTAGGTTTGAACGATAGCATAACCAATTAACCATTCCCATTCATCACATCGCAAGCAAAATCAAACATGAAAATATTAAAATAACACATGGATAGTTATATGCTTGCAAAACCAATTGGCCACCTAAGCCACAACCAAGACAATACACTTGCCTTCAACTTCTCAAGACGGTGTGGCGAGACGAGATTGCCACCCCCGGGGTCACACCACCTGCACATGGATATAATCCACTCAAAACACACCCACAATTCAACGCAAGACTCATAAATAAGTTGACTTCGCAACCTACTCCTAAACCCGAAAACAGAAAACTGCCAACCCAGGGCAGCACTTGGTAAAACGGGCATAACTTTCAAACGGCTGAACGAAACTTAGTGATTCCAGACTTCATTGAAAGGTAATTCGATTATCTACAACTTTTTCTATAGCCGACCGACCGGGAAAAGCACCGATTATTCCCAGATTTGCGACGAACAGCAGACAGCCGCAAAAATACTTCGCTCTGGACAGCACGCGGTAAAATAACCATAACTTTTAAATGGCTGAACGAAACTTGATGATTTCAGTCTCTATTGAAAGGTAATTCAATTATATACAACTTTCATTATATCCAAACCCCCAGGAAATGCACGTAAAATTTTCAGATTGCAGTTCTAACCAAGGGCAGAAATCTGCTCGAACCGAAAACTCCCAAATTTCTCTAGTCTCTCCATTCCCCAACTAAATGCATTGCAAAAACAAGAACCCTAGCCAAGCATTTCATCAAACACCATGTATGCAAGAAATCTCACCCCAAATTTCTAGGGTTTTTACCTCAAGGAAAACCCAAGGAGAAAGGAGGGAGGTGGGGATGCTGCCTTGACCGGGAGGAGGAGCTCACGGAGGGGGGCGAGCTGCTTCCGCTCTTCTTGGGCTTGGTGCCGCACGCCAAGGATGCTAGGGGCGACGCCAGACTAGGAGGCGGCGAGGAGGAGATGGCCAGAAGTGAGGGGCGAGGAGGGCCGGCCGGTTGGAGAAGGGCAGACGCCAGCTCAGAGAAATATCGCCAGGAAAGCCAGGGAAAAAGGTGATCGGTTGGGAAGAGAGCTGGTCGGAGGATTAATCCTAGGGTCCCTGCTTCATACCTCCTTTTATGCTCAAACAACTGGTTGCCTCTAGTCAATAGGACTAAAGAACAAAAGAAATAAAGCCCCTCAACCGCAAAAACCAATTACATTTCAATTCCTGGCGCGAAATGACATGAAAAACCAGCTTGCCGCCAAACTAAACGGCTAGAAAGATAACTCAACCGAAAACACTAGGGAAATTCCAAAACCTTTATTAAAAGCTTCAAAAGAGCGACGATACGTATTTTCCCCCGAATATAAATCCTTGAAACACGAAGGTGGAATCATTACCGGCCGAAAACCCTGGCAGAGAAGATTTGCGGTATTACACTCTGCCTGGGTGAGAAAGGTGACTGCGCTTGGGGGAGGGCAGTCACCCTAGGGCGAGACATCGGGGGAGGAGTCTCGACCTGCATGCCTTTGGTAAGGCTAGGCAGTATGATAGAGGTTAGTGTACGGTTGGCCAAATGTTTTGTTTCCTTGCTTTATTAGTGTGCCTAAGGAAGCACACTATGACAATAAGCCAAGTGATGCTATGGGTAAAGCAATACACCTCTGATCAGAGTCAAATGTGATATCACTACTAGCTTCCGGGTTTGGAAGTGCGTCGTGTGGGTTTTCCTCTAACACAGGATGTAAAATCCCATGTTGTCTTTTAGTTAGTAGAATTTAAAAGTTAAAATTTGACTCTTCTAACAAATGGGTAAAACGGTACTTTCGGTAAAAGTACTACCTTTGTGAAACGGCTCGGTGGCCGAAAAGTAAATAATTGTTGTCATGCATAAATTTCCATGGCTTGCTGAGTACTGGAGTACTCAGCCTTGCTTTTGATGTTGGTTGTCAGAGCTCGTCGAGTCCACCAACACAAACGAGTTAAATGGTGACTTTCTTGATGATGTGATTTGCTATGATGATGATGATGCTATTGTGGAGGGCTATGGCTATGAGAGAATCGACGACCCTGACCTGGCGGAGTAAAACATCATCAGGATGGAGGCTCTTAGACTAATACTGTAATATTAGGCAGGCGGTGTAGAAATCACCGTAGCTAGACCTAAGATTGTACTATATATACATTAAGAATAATCCCCGAGTACTATTCGGCGGAAATTTCTATTCGTGCATGTGCTATTTTCCTTAGCCTGATCCTGGTGCACTCTGTATTGTGAGACTTCCACCGGTCCTGACTTGGTCAGGCAAGGTGGGGGCATCACACTGGTGCCTATGGTGCCACCAATTTGTTGCCTGCGGCGAAGCATCGCCGTTGGTGAGCTCTTTTGCTCTCAGCCTTGCTTCGTGTCACCGTGTAGTGGGGCCCGCAAGTTAGAGAGACGGGCTCCCTCCTCTTGTCACTAAGACACTACACAAGGGCCACACCAGTCAATTGGCCAGTTCAAAAAGAAATTCCACAAAAAATGAAAATCCGCTTTCATTATTTGGAAGGCGCATTTATCATTTTGCCAGGATTTTCTAACCCGAGCCAACTTCATATGTGAATATCTTTTGCATTTTTAATCCAAATGAGATGAAACAAATTTCTATATTCTTCTAAAATCTGGTAGATTCTAAATATTCAAAAATATTTTGAAAGGAAGTTTCATCAAATATTTAAAATTTAAATTCAAAGAGAAGGGTAGAGATGTGCTATACAGAAAAATTGCACAAACTCGGAATTGAATGAAACTAATTTTATTGGAGTCCTTATACTCCTACAAACCCAAATATATAAAAATATCTGAATTTCATCTTTTTTATATCATTTTCTAACAAAGTTAATTGCAATACTATAAATATTCAAACATATATAGTTTATGCAAAATGAGTAGAATTGACTTCTAAATGCTATTATGATAGTAGCTTACCAAAGTATGCTAAAATACTTAAGAAATAATCTTAAGTTAAATTGTTTCATGAATAGAATAAGCTCCTAGAGTAAAGAATATATATATATATGCATATGCATATAATAAGTAACTAGTCTGTAGTATACATACATCTAACATCTATATATGTGCATATAGTTCGTAATGGATGATGGAACTAATTTTTAATATTGAATTGCTTTTAAATAAAGCAATAAAATGTTACATGTGTGCAAATGTAATCTAAATAAAGAATATATGCTTTATCCATATATATATTTGAGAAGTTAAAATGTATGTATAGCATCACAAATTAAGTATCAGAATAGACAGGGATAATCTTAGTTTATTCTAAAAGATATGATCGTGATAGTTAGCAAAAAGAACTAATTTGGTGTCGACGATTGGGATCGCCTGACCGCAGAAGTGAAGAGGGGTGAGTCGTGTATGCGGGACCCAAAACGAGCTTCACTCACCGAAGGAATGCGTTCGCTACTTCGTTGGTCGAGTCAAAAGGAAAACGAGCAAGACGCGGGGAGTTATACTGGTTCGAGCCCCTGTGAAGGTAAAAGCTCTACTGCAGTCTTACCCTGAGGCAAGGATGTTCACCATGCTTGAGTACAAGTGTTTGTTTTTGTAACACCTCGGCACCACACGTGCCCAAAGTGTTACCAAAACCTATAATAAAACTAGACAAGGGAGATTAAACTATATTAGTACTTCGAAATCCACTAAAAATTTCGACATCACCTACCCTAAAATTAGTGGACATCCACTTAGCAGACAAAAGAGAATATTTATTTTATACATTCTAATAACAACAACAACACAAAATCAAACAACCATCATGACCATCTAAGCGTAATATCATCAATTAAAACTCAACTACAACATGATTACCCAATGAATTCAACTAGTTATCAAAATGAACTGAGTAACCCAACTAATCCTTTAACATGTCATGAGCGTGAGAGAGGTGCAGCTAAGTCCCAACCCAGCAAGTCACTCCCAGGTACCTAAAAAAACATTAAACAAACAAGCGTGAGTCCAAGACTCAGCAAAGTGCATCATATCAAGACAGTAAACGCATAATAGTAAATCAAGATAAATCGAACATTGAATGATAATCTCACAAGAATATAAACATCTTGATAATCACACAAGAATTCAAACACATAAGAATCACATCATAACATGACATTACTTTCTCCTTTAATCATGCAATGCAACGTGACATTAATTTGTAACACCCCGAAGCCAAACGCTCCGCGGATGCTACCAAAACCCTGAATAACAAACGACACCTCTCTGAAAAAGATCAAACTGAAGTTAATCTCTAAACTCTTAAACTGGGTTAAAACTAAGTCACCGAAATTTACAAAATTTCGGCATGACCTCTCTAGAACAGAGGACATCCACTCAGCAGACAGAAAACATACGCAGTCACATGATATCATTCTAGCAGGTCCTTAGTTAACCAATATCACATCCAATAGAAATAGACAACTCCACCACGACAAATGATACATTACAAACACATTAGTTACAACCAGACTTAATGAATCAATTAACTAGATTGTGGAGGCCGAAGGCGTGCACGTGATACTACTCCCAACCAGACGAGCCAACTTCAAGGTACCTAAGACAGGAAACAAACAAGCGTGAGTCCAAGACTCAGCAAAGCGCAACAATAAAGAAACGCAACCGAATCAAACAAAATAACAATACTTTGAAACGTAACATATTCAAATAATTGACTGAATTTGGTAAATAAATGAACCAAAAATTGATTCCAACTACCACAACCATTTCAAGAATTATTGAAACTTTACTCATACCTCGACAGCCGCTTATTGGATGAGTCCATGACTCAATCCTCAATCTATGTGTGCCATTAACTCTACGATGAACCATTAATAGTTTCAATTCGCTGCATTCATGCTCAAATGCACAAAACATACAAAAGAAGAATCTCATATCCATACATCAAAATCAACACATTAAACATAATTCAACATTATAAATGCAATGCAGATGCGAATATACCATACAAAAGAAGAATCTCATATCCATACATCAAAATCAACACATTAAACATAATTCATCATTGTCAATGCATTGCAGATGCAAATATGCCATACAAAAGAAGAATCTCATATCCATACATCAAAATCAACACATTAAACATAATTCGTCATTATCAATGCAATGCAGATGCAGATATGCCATACAAAAGAAGAAACTTATATCCATACATCACAAATCGACTCATTTAATATGATTCATCATTGTAAATGCAATGCAGATGCAAATATGCTTGCTAGTTCATATGCTCATCCCATTTCACAATTCTCATCTCACTCCACCATTCTCATGCATATCTCACAGTTTTTCATGCATATGATGCATCATTGTCAATGCAATGCAGATGATTGCTCCTTTCGATGCATCGCACGGTGATCGCCGAGTGCCCACCCGTCGGTGTGCACCCTTAAACCCAACCATCCCGTGGAAGGGGCCTACCGAAACAGGACTTGCCCGCTACCCAAAGAGCGGTCCTACACTTAACACGCCCCATCCACGCCAAAGGATGGGACTACGGGTAGGATCTCTGAGTACTCGGATTAGTCATATAACTCATATGACTTTCACCGACTGCTCGATGCACTTGTCATGAATGCACATATGCAAATGTCATTCTCAACACTCGAATCACCTTCTCAACACTCATATCCATATTCTCACCAAATTTTATCAACATGTCACATCTGTCATTAACACTCGCACCAAAGACATAATCCATTTTCATGATCGCATTTCAACTATTTCTATTAATCCAACGTCACAACTTCATTATTCACATTCACCTATCATAGTAGTGAGCACTCTTATGAACGTGTGATATAGCAATGTGTCAATTTGGCAATTACACGGGGTCCAACAAACAACCCACAAAGCATTCAATCCGAAGATGCAATTTCCATGAATGCATATATGCAAACGCCATTCTCCATACTCAGATCCATTCACATGCTCTCATTTCCTTCTTTCATAGCCACAACCATAAATCTCATTCATGGATATTCACAAGTCCTACACATACTAGTGACGCCAACATAGCAATATCATGTATAATCAACTTATATAGCAACTAGCATGGCAAACAATCAATACTGCAAGAATTCAACAATCGATGCACTTGCCTTTAACCTCGGTGAGAAACTGACGGCCCATTGCGGCGCTAGAAACCATCAACCCTAAAGAGCAGCAACCCAAGATAGGGCAAGGCACAATTGTCACAATCACAACTTAACAGAAATTAAAGGTGCATGGTTAAACAAGAGTATACTAGCACACTCCTCAATATGGGACTTATACATTTCAAGATTAACTATGGCATTAATAACTCTAGGTACTTCACCATTTTAAGCATAAACACATGCATACCTTGGATGAAAACACAAGTTCGTAATATATGAGGAATCACAAAGAAAACAAAGGCATTAAAGCAATCAGAGCAATCTAAATAATAAAAGAACACACTAGCACATTTCTCAATCTAGGACCTCGTGTTCAAGAAAATGATTAAGCCATACACAGTTCTAGCTCATTCTCTATTTAGACACACACCTTTCACAAAACAAGCATGCATAAATATTTAGCCAAGACAAATGAAGCACACATTTATCCCGTTAACGCAGAAAGCGATGATGTCCAATCCGAACAAGTGCAGATTCAATTATCCAACACGATAAAGGTTGCTACTCATTAAACCCAAATTTCACAACTTAGTGTACCAAGAATCACATAATGAATGAGCATACTTTTGCTAAATCACAGCACACATAATTTAGAATAGAGGCATAATCATCACTGTGAAATACATAGGGACATGCTAGGCTGTACATACATGTATAACCCTCATAAACACAACATCATATATAGAAGTTAGTTTCCAAGTCATGCAAATCAATCACAGAGGTCCAGTATCCAACATAGAATTCCTACTCTTTAACCTTCACATTTATCATGCCATGAGATGCAAAGCAACTACTCGTAGGCATTACAACAAGCACCTTGCATGCAAACAATTAAATCCCCACATTTCTAGGGTATACCTCAAATCTGACTCATGGAGGAAAGGGAGAGAGGAGCCGAGGTAGGGCTGCCTTGGGGGGATTCGCTGCCGACCGGAGGGCGGCTCGCCGCTAGTCAGAGGTGCCGAAGCTGTTGCTGGCTGGTACTGCTGCCTGATGCGCGACTGCTGCTCTTGATGCTGCTGCTGCTCTTGATGCTGTTGCTGCTCTTGATGACAGGGGAGAGGAGAGGGGGCCGAGCCATTAAAGGGCAGGAGCGACGCTGGCCACTGGGAACATCCGAACCTAGAGAGGGAGAGGGAGGAGTCGGCAGAGCTGGATGCGCTGGGAGGGAGCGCCAGACTTGGGGGAGACAACCATGGGGAGGAGCAGGGCGTCGGCCAATGGCTGCAGGAGGCTGGCTCGGGACTGGAGGAAGGGTGCACGAAAGGGGAGGGAGGCGGCTAGGGGATTTGGGGGAAAAGATCGGCTGCTGGGAAAAGGAGCCCCCCCCCCCAAATCGTTCTCAGCCACAAACAGGAAGAGGGAGAGAGAAATTAGGAGGAAATAAATGAAGTCCCTCCAAATAGTCAAAAATCCAACTTTAAACCCTTAAGCGAACCAAATAATTTAATCCTTGGCGCGAAATGACAGATGCCAGGATAAACAAACTTGCCGTAAAACTATACGGCTCGGAGAAAACAACCATTCCGAGAAGTTTTCACGGAAAAACCCAAAACCTTTGATAGAATTTAATAACCGCGCGACGGCTGATCCTTGAATTAAAAAGGTGGAAAACAAATCTGGCGAAAACCCAGGCAAAGAAGATTTGCAGTATTACATAATTTCTCTTTACCCATGCAATGCAACATGTATGCTTATGAATGCAACCTTCTGTAGCTCATACCGGTATTGCCGAGTGCACACTCGTCGGTGTGCACCCTCACATTCCCTTCCATCCCGTGGAGGGTGCCTACTCTTACTGTCTCGCTCCCATTCACCCTGATGAATGAGACTACGAGGTAGGACTTTCGTACTCACTACGTGTGAGTACAGAGGCCTGCATCAACATGGGTTGCCTCTTCTGTATTGAATGTGCAAATGCAAGTGATATGAATGAACTACAAGTTTCATCCTATTTCAACCCCACATCTGTCATAGGCATGTTTATAAGCACAAACACAAACATGAATATAAACATGCACATTATCATTTAATCACATTCATCACTTTATCATTTGCATCAACATAAACATACTCATTTGTACAATTCATAATGCAATGCAATAATTGCAATTAAATAACTTACTTTTCCAATTGCTAACATTCATCCACCCTCATCATCATAAGTTTGGAATACAGTTTCTACCTGCACCAATCACAAAAGACCCACGACGAATTCGGGACCTTCGGATGTACTCAAGTCAAATCGGAACTTCCAACTGATGGTCGGAAACTTTCAATCATTCCAAAGAAGGATCACTTTGGGGACTAATTGCTACCTAAACTTCCCTCATAGGCATTAAGGTAGCAATTACACCCTTTTAATCCTAACAACTACACTAACTTCTCGTATTCAACATCTTTAGACGCCTTACTCATTCATCTAATCTACACATCAAAACACTCATTTCAATTGCAAATATCACCCGATGTACTTGCCTTTAAACATGGGGAAGTGGAGTGGCGCAAAAGAAGAAGAGGCCACTCCTCCCGAAAACAAAATCGAATACAAACACAAATTACCGACCAATCAATCAATCACAACATTACTTAAAACATCGATTTATCATTCCTTAATTAGCTCTACTTTTCAACTAAAGCAACTCTAGACAGCAGCTGTGAAAACGATCTTAACTTTTGATTCGCTTAACCAAATTGAGTGAACTCAGATTCTAATTAATCGCAAGAGGATAATCTACAACTCTATTATAGCCATTTATTCAGAAGATGCATTAATAGCTCCCAGATTAGAGATGAACAGAGGTTATATACACTAACTATATTTCTGAACAGCAGGTACTAAAATGAACATAACTTTTAATTGGCAAAGTAAAAATTTGTATTCTTGGGTTCCAAATGACCACAAGAGGATAAACTATAGTTACCCCACAACTATGTGCTCAACACCTGAAAGTAAAGTCCTCAAACAGACCTCTGAACTTTAGACCAACTCTGAACTTTCAGCAGAAATCTCAGTTCTGGACAGCAACTTCAACATGCCACAACTTTTGATTCCTAACTTCAAACACTACTACAGACTGCCTCATCTGTGACCCCCCATCACTACCGGGTAGGCCCGAGCCGGCAGTGATAATATTATCAGTGCCGGTTCTAAATTCAATCGGCAGTGATAATATTATCACTGCCAATTCTAACTTCTACCGTCAGTGATAAGAATAATAAAATTTTCCCGCACGAATGGAGGCAATATCATTGCCGGTTTTAGATAGAACCGACAGTGATAAGAAGATATCACTGCTGGTTTATATAAAAAACTGGTAGTGATTTTATCATTGTCGGTTCGTCTATCAACCAGCAGTGATAAGTCCATTTTCACTTCTGGGTTTACTCCAGAACCGGCAGTGATATTACTGTTCCCCGTAATTAGTTAAGATACAGAACATATCAAACATTGTAATATATCTCGCACAGAACATATCAAAGCATAATTAGTTAAAAAAACAGAACATATTAAACATTTGTAATTTATCTCGCAAAGAACATTTACAAAATTTGTAATTCGCGTGATATGTATTAGTTAAAACACAGAACATTTACAAAACATAATTAGTTATACTGTCCATAATTACATATTTAGTCCTTATTATAAATACAAAATATAACGGGCCAACGGCTATTAACGTTTGAAACCCAAAATGGCACGAAAGCCTATATCCAAAAGTCATCGTCGTCATCGTCCTCCTCCTCGTCGGAGCTGCCGCTTGATGACCGATCGGAGTTGCGGCAGTGCTCCTCCTCCTCCGAATCCAATTCGATGGCGGAGTTGGTCCAGCCCCAACGCCGTAGGACCTCACCGCCGCCGTTGTCATCGCCCTCCTCCTCCAACTCCTTTTCTGCCTCGTCTTCCTGCTCCTCCGCCTCCTCCTCCTCCTTCTCCTCCTTCTTCTCCTCCTTCTCTCGAGGCGGCGCGAATTTGCCCGATTCAGGCCCGCTTGGGGGCATTCTTGCAAAGAAGGTGGATTGTGAGGAGGGTGCTCTGATTGAGGAATGGGCATTATATAGTGGCAGAATGGGAAGGGCAACAGTTGGCAGAGGAACAGGGAAGCGCGACGGTTGGAACGAGAGTTGGAAGAGTTTGACGTATCACTGCTGGTTTGTATTAGCAACCGGCAGTGATAATAGACTATCACTGCCGTTTTACACCCAAAACCGGTAGTGATATATCACTGCCAGTTCCATTTATAACCGGCAGTGATATAACTTTTACTGCCGGTTTTAGTCTTTAACCGGCAGTGATAAGGTATTTATATATCTAGCCGTGACCGACGCTTTTCTACGAAAGGTAATGTAGAGGAGCTCTGTTTGCTCGGTTGTTATTTTATTGGGGAGGTGCTGCCAAAAAATTGTGTTAATATTTTTCTTGTATTTCTCTTCGAGGTGACTTCTTCTCCAACCGAGCAGAATAAAAAGAAGCTCTGTTTTGCTCTGTAGTTATTACCTTGGTGAGTTGGTGCTGAAAAATTGTATTAAAATTTGTCTCGTATTTCTTTTCGAGGTTAATTACTGACTTGATCTATGTTATATTTGTAGTAAAATTTTACTTTATATATTGCTCTATATGTTAATAATTGCTAATTGTATGGTGTGAACATTTTAGGCTCAGAGTGCTCAAATTAAGATATAGCTAAATTATTTAATAAATTATAATTCTTATCCATTTTAGTGATGTAGTGGATTTTCAAGTAATGAAAATTGCTAGATGGACAATTATGCATAACTCGTAATTCTTTTCAATAATGAAAAATTGTTATATGTATATTTAAATAGTAAAATTGCTAGATGAATTATAAATAGTGAGAATTGCTAGTTGAATATTTAAATAATGAAAATGGTAGATGGATTTTCCAATAATAAAAGTTGCAAGATACATAATTATTTAGAAATATATCCTTATATTCAATTATATGCTTGTTTGATGTATATTAATTGAATATAATAGCGCTACATAACAAAATGAAATGAATAAATCTTGTAAATAAATAACAAATGCCGATGGATATTTCAATAGTGAAAAAGGTTTGATGTATCTTAATATAGGCAAAATTGTTAGATGTATTTGTAAATCTAATGATTTACAATTATTTTATTATTTGCGCTATGTGCTTATAATGTATTTATCGCTTTTAATTAATTAGCATCGCATGACTAATGTAAACAATAAATTATTTTGGTATGTTTATTGATATACCAAATGTAGTTCGATATAATTAATCGTAGATGGACCAAATGTGGATGTATGACACGGACCGTCATGTCCGTAGTTCTTTAATGGTGTGACTTGTTTTCAATACTATCATGACACAAGTCAAAGAATTTGGCGGACTATATTTGTTGTCCATGCGTTGATTGCAAAAATGAGAAGCTATTTTCTAACATAGAGTCGATACGTGCACACTTGCTTTGAAGGGGTTTCAAGGCTGGCTATACCTGTTGAACCGAGCACGGTGAAGATGATATTGTACATGAAGGGCAACACATTAATGAAGATGACAAAGACAATGATATGACGGTGGTGGAAGATGCATTCGTTGATAGCCACGAAGATGATCTAGATCAAATGTTGCGTGATGGGGAGGGGGACTTCACGAATGAAAGGGAGTTTCAAAAGTTCCAGCATCTAGTAGAGGACTCTACAAGGCCATTGTACCCGGGCTGCAAGGAGGAGTACAAAAAGTTGCATACCGTGCTTTCACTACTGCAGTTGAAGGCAAGCAATGGTTGGTCCGATAAGAGCTTTACTGAGCTGTTATGTCTCTTGAGGGACTTGCTTCTAGAGGGTAATGTGTTGCCTTCAACTACATACCAGGCCAAGCAGGTTGTTTGCCCGTTGGGGACTGGAAGTACAAAGAATACACGCATGTCCAAACGATTGCATATTATATCGTAATGATTTTGTAAACATGGATGCTTTTGTTGTTTGCAAAGCAAAGTGGTACAAGGGCAACGACGACGATATCGAGAACGATGATGTCGGGGTAAAGCATAAGAAGAAGAGGTGTCCCTGTAAGGTGGTGTGGTATTTCCCTATAATCCCCCGTCTAAAGCGATTGTTTGCGAACAAAAGGCATACCCAATTGCTACGATGGCACGCCGAAGAGCGTAAGAAGGATGGAATGCTCAGACACCCTGCTGCTTCTGTAAAATGGAGGAACATCGACAGAAAATATAAGAAGCACTTTGAATACGATATGAGGAATATATGGTTCGGGTTGAGTATGGATGGGTTGAATCCTTTTGGCAACATGAGTAGTCGTCATAGTACTTGGCCAGTGACTTTATGCATCTACAACCTTTCTCCTTGGCTTTGCATGAAGTGAAAGTACATTATAATGCCACTATTGATCCAAGGGCCCAGGCAACCTAGCAATGATATCGATGTGTACCTCAAACCATTGGTTGAAGATCTTCTAATATTGTGGAACGATGGTGTACGGGTATGGGATGAGTATAAAAGAGAAAACTTTATCCTACGGGCATTATTGTTTGTAACCATTAATGATTATCCTTGCTCTTGGCAACCTGTCGGGCCAGACGACAAAAGGCTTCAACAGATGCATCCAGTGCTTGGATGATACAGCTAGCCGGTGGCTAAAGAACTGCCGAAAAATGGCTTACATGCGGCATCGTAGGTTCCTCCGCAAGGATCACCCATATCGCAATAATAAGAGAGTTTTTGACGGGACAAAGGAGACTGCCTTAGCTCTGAAGAATCACACTGGGAAACAGATATTTGCCACTGTAAAGGATCTTACAATTTTTCACGGAAAGGGAGCCGGCAGTACATCTATTTCGACTTCTCGGGATAAGGCTCCTTTGTGGAAAAAGAATTCAGTATTTTAGATCCTACCTTATTGGCAGCACCTAGAAGTTTGACACACAATCGACATCATGCACATAGACAAGAACGTGTGTGATAGCTTGCTTGGTATCTTACTGGACATACCTGGCAAAACGAAAGATACACTTCAAGCAAGAATGGACCTCGAAGATATGAAACTCAGGAAGGAGTTGCATCACGAAGAAATGGATACAGGCAAAAAGTACCTTCCCGCAGCCTGCTACACTTTGAGCAAGAAAGAGAAAATTAGCATTTACGAATGCTTGCACGGAGTCAAAGTTCCGTCTGGTTACTCTGCTAATATAAAGAGACTAGTCTCAATGAAAGACTTAAAGTTAATTGGTATGAAGTCTCACAATTGCCACGTGATGATGACACAGATGCTTCCAATTGCAATTAGGGGTATTCTGCCAGAGAAAGTTTGAGACCCAATTATCAAGTTGTGTTCATTCTTCAACACGATTTCACAGAAGGCCATCGATCCATTAAAACTAGATAAGCTGTAGGAAGACGTGGTCCACACTCTGTGCAGGCTTAAGATGTGTTTCCCTCCATCTTTTTTTGATATTATGGTCCATCTCATTGTTCACATTGTGAAAGAGATACAGATTCTTGGTCCCATATTTCTACATCAGATATACCCTTTCGAGAGATTCATGGGGGTTATAAAAAAATATGTTCATAACCGAAATCGACCGGAAGGCTGCATTGCCGATGGTTGGGGAACCGAGGAGGTCATTGAGTTCTGCGTCGATTATATGGATCTCAAACCGATTGGTGTGGCTGTATCTCAGCATGAGGGAAGGCTACAGGGAAAGGGTGATGCGCACGGTGGCCCGATCTTCCGATAGGTGGAGGTAAGTCGATTGGTGGAGACTCGACGTTGACGATCCCGCTTCCGACGATCAAAACCGATCCAAACTCTGCAATCACTACACCACAGCTCCGTTGGTTATCAACTACGCACAAACAGGGTTGACCTCGCCAAGAAGGCTTATCCCTACCGTTGCCGCCAAAAACATGAAGAGGGTTTCGGGCTTGCAACACACCGGACGAACAGCCGGGTTCAAGTGTGCACGAGCGTGCCAATCGATTTGACCTGCAATCGATAAGGAACGAGATTGTGAAATTCAATCGAGCCGATCCTAGAGGCGAATCGGCATAAAAAAATCAGCTAGAAAGCCGATCAAATCGGGTAAATAGACTAGTCGATTAAGACTAATCTGAAGGTAAAAGGCAGATTGATTCTGAAAGGGCGATGCGCAACAAGACAGAATAAACCAAACCTGAAGAAATCAATGATGATCAAACAATCGGTGATTTGCAACTTTATTTGATCAATGTCGACTTACAGAGGAACGATTACAAAGCTAAAAGGCTAAAGACTACAGAAAGTAAAAACTGCAAGATGCGTTGATTGACTGTGGATGTCCGTCAAACCAGCCCATGGCGCACCTTATATATCCATAAGCCGAGACGAGTCCTGATCCAATACGTCAATACAATCCGAATCGGCTATAGTTTCCTAATTGGACTCTGTTTCCAAATTTTATCCACATGCCATCCGTACGCTATCCAGACTTTCCAAAGGCGCCTCGTGCTGCATTCAAACTCTTGCCCTTTGGTCGATTCTTCTAGCAATTTTCAAAAACTGGTGCAAACACCTGCATGCGAATCGAGAACACAAGCAACAATGTAGAAGAAGCAATCTGAAATTGCGAATTATATTAAGCACACGAGTTGGGGTTCCACAAACCGATGATCGGCGAAAACTGACAGAGTGTCTAGTTGAAATCTAAGCAAAACCCAAAGCATAAGAATGACGGCTACAAGGTTTTAATATGTGAGAGGGGCGGCGGCTAGGGTTTGGGCTCAGTCCTACTCCAAATACACAGTCCAAGGGGGTGCCCATGCAACCCTAGGTTGTACAAGGCCTTTGGGCCCAAGTGGAGGTGTCGCAGCACCTGGCAGATTCTGGACGTCATATTGTTTTGATGGTTCCTATCAATCTAGAAGGAGTTTGAATGTTAAACAACTTCCATTGAAAAGCTCTCATCGTGGGCTTCTCCGTAGAGTCCAAGAATGCCTCAATTGGACTTTGTATGACCCAGATATGGTCATTTTATTGATGTGCTGTCCTGAGACTCCGAGCCAGAATTGGAATCCGAATTGAGCTTGACTTTGATTCCAATTAGACTTGGACTTTGAAGGATGATGTCCAGGTAAGCTTGTGATGCTTCTCCCATATTCCTAAGTAACAAGGCATCACAAGAATTTAGTAGCAACCCATCCAAGAAATCATGAGTAGCGAGAAATGAGTTCACCTGGTGGTTTAATTGTCGTGCACGTGCTCACGTTATTGGCCCTTGTGTTATAGTGTGTATATCCGAAGGAACGATGTCCTCATCATCCTCCCCCTCTTGAATTGGAGTCGTCCTCGAGTACCTTTTCTCGAGTATTTTAAATGGACCATCAGCTTGAGGCATTAGTTTAGACTTTCTCAAATCTGGAAACCTTTCCTTTCTCAAGTGTATCCAAACAAGATCACCAGGTGCAAAAGATAAATGTTTTCACCCTGCTACCAAAGAATTCTATACTTTTCACTCATCTTCTATATTTTCCTTAGTGGTCTCATGTATTTTCAGAATAAATTCGGCACGTGTCTTAGCATCTAAATTTACTTTTTCAGAAGTAGGCAATGGCAAAAGGTCAATTGGTGCACGAGGATTAAAGCCATACACTACCTGAAATGGACTTACCTTGGTGGTGGAGTGTACCGATCTGTTATAAGCAAACTCAACGTGTGGTAGACACTCTTTCTAAATCTTTAAATTCTTCTTTAAAATAGCCCGCAACATAGTGGACAACGTGCGATTGACAACCTCCGTTTGACCATCAGTTTGGGGATGGCATGTAGTAGAAAATAGCAGCTTTGTCCCCAATTTATTCCACAAGCATCTCCAAAAATGACTCAAGAACTTCACACACGATCTGAAACAATGGTGTTTGAACTCCATGTAGGCGCACAACCTCCCTGAAAAATAAATCAGCAATGTTTGTAGCATCATCACTCTTATGACAAGGTATAAAATGAGCTATTTTAGAAAAACAATCTACAACCACAAATATTCTATCCCTCCCCCTCATTGTCCTAGGCAATCCTAAAACAAAATCCATCGAAATATCCTCCCAAGGAACACTAGGAATAGGGAGAGGCATATAAAGACCATGGGGATTTAAGCGAGACTTAGCTTTATTGCACGTAGTGCAACGTGACACGTAGCGCTTGATATCACGCGTCATCCTTGGCCAAAAGAAATGTGTGGACAGCACATCTTCAGTTTTCTTCACTCCAAAATGTCCCATCAAACCACCTCCCTGAGCTTCCTATAAGAACAAAAGGCGAATGGAGCTAGCTGGGATGCATAGCTTGTTAGCACGATATAACAATCCTTCATTCAGCACATATTTATTCCATGTTCTTCCTTCTCTACAATTCTCAAAAGCATCTTTAAAGTCCAAATCAGTAGCATATAATCTTTTTATTGTCTCTAGGCCAAAGATTTTATGATCAAGTTGAAAAAGCATAGTATATCGCCTAGATAGTGCATCGGCAATGACATTGTCTTTTCCTCATTTGTGCTTAATGATATATGGAAATGATTCTATGAACTCAACCCATTTAGCATGTCGTTTATTCAATTTAGCTTGACTTGTAATATGTTTCAGCGATTTATGATCAGAATGTATAACAAATTCTTTGGGCCATAGATAATGTTGCCAAGTTTCAAGAACACGAACTAAAGCATGCAATTCTTTATCATAGGTAGGATAATTCAAGCTTGGTCCACTTAAATTTTCGCTGAAATAAGCAACTGGTTTACCTTCTTGAATTAGCACACCTCCTATTCCAATCCCACTAACATCACATTCTACCTCAAAAGTCTTACTGAAATCGGGGAGTTGGAGCAATGGAGCGTGGGTGAGCTTTTCTTTTAACAACTTGAATGCCTTTTCTTGTGGCGGTCCCCATGTGAAAGCTACTCCTTTCTTTGTCAACTCATTCAGTGGTGCGGCAATGGTGCTGAAATCCCGAACAAAACGCTGATAGAATCCTGCAAGACCATGAAAGCTTCTCACCTAGGTGACAGTCTGAGTGGTCGGCCAGCTCTTTATGGCTTCAATTTTTGCTTCGTCCACTTCAATTCCCTGTGGGGTAATAACATAGCCAAGAAAAGAGACTCGATCGGTGCAAAATGTGCACTTCTCAAGGTTACCAAACAAACGTGCATCTCTCAAAGCATTAAAAACAGCACGCAATTGATCCACATGTTCTTCATGAGACTTGCTATATATCAAGATATCATCAAAGTAGACCACCACAAATTTACCAATGAAAGCACGTACGACTTCGTTCATCAAACGAATGAAAGTGCTAGGTGCGTTAGTTAATCCAAAAGGCATGACTAACCACTCATATAAGCCGAACTTAGTCTTAAATGATGTTTTCCACTCATCGCCCAATTTCATCCTAATTTGGTGGTATCCACTACGCAAGTCAATCTTTGAGAAAATAATAGAACCACTCAATCCATCAAGCATGTCGTCTAACCTAGGGATAGGATGACGACACCTTATTGTAATATTATTAATGGCTCTACAATCCACACACATACGCCAACTACCGTCTTTCTTAGGAACTAAAAGAACAGGAACGGCATGTGGACTAAGGCTTTGTCGTACGTACCCTCAGTCCAAAAGCTCTTGGACTTGTCGCTGAATTTCCTTAGTCTCCTCCGAATTTGTCCTATATGCGAACGGTTTGGCAAAGTCGCCTCGGGATCAAGTCGATTTGGTGCTCAATACCTCGAATAGGTGGCAGCCCCGGGGTATCTCAGCTAGAACACATCCTCATACTCCGCAAAAGGTTAGTGATAGCAGGAGGCAAAGATCTAGACATATCATGAAATGAAAATAAAGCTTCTTTGCATATCAAAGCATAGCATGGTGCATCATTCTCATTAATTTCAGCAAGATCAGATTTTGTAGCAAGCATAACACCACCCTTCAATTTAATTCCTCGACCTAGAACTAGGTTCTTTCTTGTCTTTCTTTGGTGGGAAAACATTTTTAACCACTTGCTGATTTTCAGATTCTAGCGCACTCTCCTTTCTCTCATTTTCAGCTCTCTCTTTGTCACATTGCACAATTTTAGCAGAGTCATAGGAAGCAAAGTGATTTTCTTCCCTTGTGCATAAGAGTGTATTTGTTACTTCTACCATGATGAATTGCATCAGTATCAAATTCCCATGGACGGCATAACAAAAGAGAACATGCTTGCATAGGCACTACATCAAAATCAGCAAAATCATGGTATGTTCCAATGGAAAATTGCACTCTCGCCGTTTGTGTTACCTTCACCTTACCGCTATTATTGAACCATTGAATATGGTAGGGATGAGGGTGCACGCGTGGGCAAGCAAAGCTTCTCCACCAGATCTGAACTCACCAAGTTATTGCAGCTCCCACCATCAATTATGACACGAACACGATGGTCCTTGACGATGAGGTACATCTGAAACAAGTTATGACGTTGTAGCTTGTCCGCTTGCTCCATTTGAGCACTCAACACTCGTTGCACAATGATTGTCCTATAATTCTCGGTGGTAGCGGTCCCTAAAATCTCCTCATCATCGTTGTCTGTCTCATGGTCATCCTCATTATCTGCAAGGTTAGCTACAAGAGCATTTTCATCCTCAACATCACTAGCACTAATGTACCCACCTTCTTCTGTTGCAATGTACACTCGACGACTTGGGCAATCCTTCGTGACATGGCCCATCCCCTTGCATGGGTGGCACACAATTCCCGTTGTACAACTCGTGGAAGCAACCGATGAAGAACTCTTTGTTGGTGCCTACACATGGTTGGATTTACTCACCTCGGGTGCACGTGACGGTGATGGTCCTGCTGAACGCGCCCTACTCGTGGAGGGGGCAGTAGGCCGAGTGGTGGAAGGTAGGGTTGTTTGGGCTTGTCTCGGCGTTGATCTTGCTGTCGATACACCCCCAAAGTTGCTCTGCGTCCTTTGTTGTCTTCCCTACAATTCTTTTTCTGCCAACATAGCAAGCTGGAACAATCTATTGATGTTATTATATTCTTTGTAATCAATTATGTTTGGATTTCACGTTGTAAACCCCTATAAAAATGAGCCATCTTATCTTCTTCATCCTCAAATACCTCACAACGCAACATGCCTATTTGTAGCTCTTGATAGTACTCCTCTACAGATCTATTACCTTGATTCAAGCGTTGCAATTTCTTACGTAAATCGCGTTTGTATGAAGGAGGAACAAATCTACTACGCATAGCTCGCTTTAATCTATCCCATGTATCAAAGTTGTGCGAATTTACTACTTCATTCCACCAATTGATAGCAAAATCTTTGAACTCACTAGTAGCTTGTCTGACTCTATGTACTTCAGGAACTAAATGGGAGTTAAATTTTTGCTCAACAATTATTTCCCAATTTAAATAAGCTTCAGCATCATATGCACCAGAAAAAGATGGTATGGTAAATTTAACTTTAGAAAAAGGATCATCATTTCCACAACCATTGTGATGATTAAAATTATTACCTCCAATACCTTGACGGTTGTGATTCAGGCATTGTTGTTGTCGCACATCCTATCAAACGGTGCGAGCGGCAAAGGCATCGTGGTCCTCTCCATCCACATCATCTCCCACGATAGACTCTTCTTGATCTTCCACTCTGCGAGCTCCATTGGGAGGCGGCTGTCTCTCAAAATTTTCCAACCTGGTAAGAAGATTGGCGATGCTTCGCTCTATCCTCTCCAATCTTTGGTCATTATCTTGGCCGATCCTTACAATGTTTGCGTTGTTGTCATTGAGCGCGTTGTTAAGCTCGTTCCATGTAACACACTCATCTTCCTCAACACCGCCAATGGTAGTTGAAAGATAGACAAAAGAAACAAAGACAACCAAAGGGTATAATCCCTATCAACTACTTTGGCGTGAAGGTGGATTCACTCACTCTCAAGCGCCTTACAACGCTCTTACAATTGTTCTTACCAACGCAATGGGAAGGTGCAACCGGTGGCTGGTTCGTGATACCATGAGTAGAGCGTGAGCAAGACGATTGCAACATAGGACCTGAACTGATAAGAAGTATGTGGTGCTCGGAAGGCAATATCAGGTAGCAAAGGAATAAATAATATCAAAAACAGAATAGCAAAGCTGAATAGATGTCCAAAGTACTTGTCACAATTGCTGCCCTAACTGTGTTCCTAGAGCTAGTTCAACCAAGCTAGGGATATACTGAAGTACAAAGGACTCAAAGGATGGAAGCAATTCTGATCTTCTTCTTCTCTTTGCTTCTTCTCTTTCTCTTCTCTCTGTTTTTTTTGCCGGTTTGGCTCTTTCTCTCCTCTTATTTTTTTTAATTTTTTTTCACTTTTTTCTAACACAAGTATATACCTCTTAACTCAAAGGAGAAACAAAAATCTCACAATTTGGAGCAACAGACAACAGTAAACAGATGGCCGAAAGAATTGACAAAACAGGACAGCAAACTTCTGGGCGCCGAAACTCGGTCTTAGAAGCTTTTTTTGAGGGTCTAAAAATGCACAAGTCTCCACACTACAACAGGACCAGTCTATTCTAACACACACTTTGCAACACATATATTTTGTGATGTAGGAAAACTCAACTGCAACACATGCTACGTGTTGGTAACACCTATATGTAGAATTCTCAAACATATAGTATCCATTGAATTACCCTACAACACTTGATGGTCATGTTGGTACACTTGTTAGATGTGTTGGTAGGTGAACAAAGAATCGAGATAAGAAACATATATAAATTTTGGATAAACAAAATAGGGTGATGGAGGTTGTTGCGCTAATTAAGCTTCCTCGAGATGTGTGGTGCCTTGACTTCTCCTTGTTTGAGTATCCTGCATTAAAGGGGCGGGGCATCAGGCAATATGAGAATAACATAACATACTTTAAAAAAAGAATATTGAATACAACAGTCCCCCTAGTAGGGGTGCAATCAGATCAGATAATTTTCGACCGACCGGATAGTCCCCCCAGCTTGGCAAGATGCTTCTGGGAGCTGTATATCAGACACTATAAGAAACAGTGAAAAATTCGTGGGTTTTATTAAATTCGTGGGCCAAACCAAAACCCATGAATTTATATATATAAATTCGCTCGGTTTCAAAAAACCCATGTATTTAATTAAATTCGTGGGCCAAAAAATACCCATGAATTTATTACTTAAATTCATGGGTTTAGGAACATATCGGCAATTTAAGTAAATTAAATGCGCCACGTGGCCACGAATTTAATCATGATGGTAATTACCCCCACCCGTCTCGTCTCCTCTCTCTCTCTCTTCGCGTCTCGACCTAGCCTTGCTGTTCTTGATCTCGATCCCAGCGTCGCCTTGCCAGCACCTCCTCGGCCTTCCGCCTTGCTTGCGCCTCGCCTCGCCCGCTTCGCCCCGCGCCATCTCCCGTCGCCTGCCTGCCCAACCCGCCACCCGTGCCGCCGTCGAGTTCCCCACAATGGCCATTGCCGCACCGGCACCACGCCGCCGTCCCGAACCCCGCGATGCCCCCGCCCCGTCCCCTCAGCGGCCACGCCAAGCCTCCGACCCGCTCTCCCCCGTCCCTCGAGCTCGCAGTCGACCGTCGGCGCTCTCCTCCTCCGCGGCGGCGCGGCGGCTCGTCCTCCGTGGCGGGCCGGTCACTCCTCCTCTGCGGCTCACCGGCTCTAGTCCTCCTCCGGACGTCCGCCCGCTCCTCGGCTCCTCTCACTTCCGACTCCGGCCCTCGGCAGCAGGCAACCTGAGCAATTGAGCAAGGTAATTCATTTCGGTTGCTTTTGTCTAATTATCGTTTGTGAAAAGTTTGTGGTGGCTCCTAGGTTTTAGCTCATGACTATGAATTGGTAGGTAATTCTGTGGTAATATGTTATATATGATGTTTGATGGGTGACTGTAATCTTATTTCTGCTGAGTGGATGTCCAGATCATTAGGGGAGGTCATGGCGAAATTTTTTTCAATGCTTTAGGGTTGCTTTCTTTTAGTTATGTATTGCTGCCTTTTGTTTGTTTTTAAATACCATGTTGAGGTTTCCTCAGAAGTGGGCATGGGCATGATTCTTTCTCAAAAACATACAAGGGTCGCTACAAGATCCATTGGCAGTGTTTTTCTTGTGAATGGAGTGGTAGGTAAAGTCATAATTCATTGACTTTGGCTATTTCATTGGTTTATCACATGATTTTTTCTCTTGCAAACAACATGGTAATATTTTCTTACTAGGGTGATTTAAATATTCAGGCATGAAGATGTCTTGATAACTAATAATGAATGTTAGCTTTAGTCGTTCACATGAGACACAAACACTCACTACCAATGTTCTCTTGGTTATTTATTGGTTAAATATAGGACCATTTGAACTGTTTATTTTGTAACTTACAATAACTCTTGTCATTAACATGTTCTTTGGTACGAGGATCTCTTGCTAGGCACATGTAAAAAAATGCAAGAATCGATTTTGTCCTAGAACCATGAAGGTATAGAAGCACACATGCTCTTATTTATTCTTGAAAACGGAGAGTAAGTTTACGATGATAGTATCAAACATGCATTTTTGAAGAGGGCCAAGGCTAGTAGCATTTCTGAATTCGATTCTAGATGGGATTACATTTACATATGCGAGTTTTGAGATTTTATAGAAATTTTGGTATATTTTTTTCGCTTACGAAGGATGTTGTAAACCTAAGTCATCTGAAGTCATTACATTTTGCTTGATTTCGGTTTATTTTTCTCGTGTTCATGCACAAAGATCTTGCTTCTACTAGCCTATGCCATTGTTTATTAATATTTCTTTCAACAACTTTTATATCCTTAGTGAAAAATTAAATGGGTTTGCGTCGAGCACAAGAGAGAGCCTAGGCGTCATTCGTTTGGAACAGCGCATCTCACATTTGCTTGTGAGGTGCGCGGTTCGAATTGTCGGCAGATTTTGACGGCCCGAGAATGTTGGTCGTTGCATGTGGCCCGTGACGTGCGAAGTCTGACGTGATTTGACCAATAACCTGTTGTTCTCCGGCGCACCAAAGATGAGGCATGCGTTTGGAGAACAATGGGTTATCTTTGAAATTTCGCTCGTTCATAGCACACATCACAAGTTGCATGCAACGGCCTCCATTCTGGGTGGGTTTAGAACACATCTTTCCTAACAGGTTGTCTTTGTCACCTAAGCCACGGTCGTGACGTTGACATCATTTCATTTGTTTAGCTTTGAGAATGGGTGACGATCGAAGGGCTTATGTATGACGGATGGAGGAGTGATGGGGGCACACAAGGAATGGGGCAGATCACGGATGCTTTCTTGAAGCAAGCATTCGCTGAAGGAGCTGAATATGTGTATTGCCGTGTACCCTCTGCGAGAATAACAGCTACTACAAAGAAGGATATAGTGCAAGATCACATTTGCAAAAACAGGTTCATGCCTAACTATTTGGTGTGGCACCGTCATGGAGAGGCCGTAGGGCAGGCCATTGAGTCAGACCATGGGAAGGATGACGACCGGATGGAACAGATGCTGCATGATCTTGGCAGGGGGATTGAATTTAACTCGGGGGAGGGGTCACAACCGGAGGAGGTTAAGGAATTCTATAGGCTACTTGACGCCTCGGATGCTGGTCGCATGACTTGACCAATGTGACCGCTCCGCAGCGGTTACACGGCTTATGTCGATGAAGTCGAAGTTCAACTTTTCGAACAAATGCTTCAACGCTTTGCTTGAACTTATGAATGATTTCCTTCCGCCTAACCACAAGATGCCAAAGGATTTGTACCAATTGAAAAGTTGATGGCGGCCTCGGGATGAATTACCGTAAGATTGATGTGTGCGAGAATAATTGCATGTTGTTCGAAGGATCATGACAAGGATACTCATTGTATGCATTGCGGTACGTGTAGATTTGTTGAGGTGGTAGATGAGGAAGGGGTATCGGTGACTACAAAGGTCGCGACTAAACAACTTCGGTACATGCCGATCACGGATAGGCTTAAACGGTACAGACATGTCAAAAGTAACAAATAAACATATGCGGTGGCACAAAGAAGGTAAACGTGAGGACCGAGACCCGATATGATGGTGCATCCGTCGATGGCGAGGCATGGCGTGCATTGGACCGATTCGATGCTGCATTTGCAAGCGACCCTAGGAGTGTCCGTCTTGGTTTGTCCACGGACGGTTTCACACCTTTCAGCACAAGTGCTAGCCCCTACTCTTGTTGGCCGGTCTTCATCATGCCATACAATCTTCCACCTGAGATTTGCTTGAAAGAGGGGTTCATATTCCTTGTTCTTGTCATTCCAGGTCCTAAGCATCCAGGGAAGGATCTCAATGTGTTCATGCGGCCCTTAATTGACGAGTTGAAAAAGTTGTGGTGAGGAGAAAAGGCATACGACAAATTCTTTGGTAGAGAATTTACCTTCGAGCCGCATACCGTGGTCGGTCCATGATTTGTTGGCATATGGCATTTGGGCCTACCGGTGTGTTCATGGTCGCCTATGTTGTCCAAATTGTATGGTCGACTCGATGCATTCAGCTCACGACGCGGTAAAAGATCACATTCTTCGATTGCCATAGACGGTGGCTTTTCACGAGGCACCCTTTCGAGAATGATGCCAAAGCATGTCGAAAAGGAAAGAAAGTTAAAAAGGGCACGGGGCGACTCACGAGAGAGGAGATAGCTGAATGGCATAGTCACTTGAACGATCTACTAAGTGGGTTTCATCGGCTATGGAAAGGAGCACAACCGACTCATATTTCTTTTCTTTGGGAGCCGCTTTGCGAAAGCTTTGATTCTGCCAAGATAACATAGATTTGATGCACCAAGAGCGCAATGTGGCGTAAAGCATCATAAGCATGGTGTTTGATGTAACGGACAAAACAAAGGATAACGTGAGTGCTAGGAAAGACATGGGTGATCATTGTGCTAGGTCAGTGACTCGAGGTTAAAGTTGGTTTAAATGGAAATGAGAGCCGCCACGAGCTCCATATCGTGTGAAGCCGTAAGACCGTAAACAGATTTTGAGGTGGATGAAAACTCTAAAATTTCCCGATCGCTAT
Organism: Guadua angustifolia; assembly: GCA_036346375.1. Taxonomy (NCBI): domain Eukaryota; kingdom Viridiplantae; phylum Streptophyta; class Magnoliopsida; order Poales; family Poaceae; genus Guadua; species Guadua angustifolia. The sequence continues at coordinate 121,451 of JAYEVE010000861.1, read as the reverse complement.
GCATCTAACATAAAACGAGTCAGGAATGTCAAGACCGTAAGCTAAACGGGCTAAAGAGTCATGATTGCCATATTATCATGGAAAGACTTGTTCGGTAATGTTTCGTGGCTATTTTGATAATGAGTTGTGGAGGATGTTAGCCGAGCTCGCCATTTCTATAAGCGAGATATGCGCTAAGGAAATCTCAAGACGTTGATGCGAAGAGAAGGGAATTCCTTTGCTTGTATGCAAGATGGAAAAACTTTCCCACCTAGTTTTATGAATGTGATGCAACATTTGCGGTGCATCCGCCTTTGGGAAGCGATGGTTGGAGGTCCCGCTGTGATTCGAGATGGATGTATAGTCGGGAAGGGAGTTGAAAAAGCTTAGAGCTACAAAGGCGCAATAAGGGAAGGGTAGAGGGTGTATCGCAGAGGCTTATGCAAGTAAAGAGATCATAAACTTCTCAACAAAGTATTTCGCATCAAGCACAACGTGAGTGCCCCTACGAAGTCGATGCTGTGCATGAAGAAGAACCGCAGTGCGAACTTAAGCTTTTTCAATGCAAGGGTCAACTCATGGGTCGTATAATCGCACACCATGTTGAGTATGAGGAGGAACTCGCCATGCTTTACATGTTCAAGAATATGGTACAAGTTGAAAAATATTTTGAGTAAGTGACTTTCCAATTATGTTTGCAACATTTCAATGTAGTGTCCTTTTCAACCCGGGAATAAATGACGCAGAGTGTTTGACAAAGAAAATTGAAGTCAACTCGACAACCCACAAGTAAGCAATTGGATAACCCACGCCGTGATGGGTTGAAAGGCGGCCCAAGCTTCAGTGCAATGGTTCCACAAGATGTAATTTGACTATTTATTCATTTTTTAAAATGAATTGTTGTAGTAACTTAATATTAGACTAACAAAGATGCATATTGCTATATAGTGTATGCGTGATGCCTCCGCCCACGAGGATGTCCGGCAGCTCTCACATGGTGATGTGACGGCAAGGAGCTATAGTCGCTATGATGTGAACGGGTTCCGTTTTGAACAATGAAATTAGAAGCTAGCCGTCCACTTGCGGCCACTTCAAACAGCAGAGTAGTCACAACGCTGCTCGATTCCAATGGTGATATATTAGACTACTACGGTGTTGTACAAAACATAATTGAGTATACCTTTGGGGTGCCAAAGAACCTAAGGTTGTGTTTTTGATTGCCATTGGTTCGATCCACACAACGGCACACGGTCGATGACTTTGGGATGGTGGAGGTGAAGCAGATTCGCGCTTCGAGGCCACATCAATGACATTGTGCTTGCACATCGGGTTGAGCAGTGTACTACCCGAGCTATCCTCACCGTAGCTTGAAGGCTTGGTGGGTTGTATTTAAAGTTAACCTCAAGTATATCCTCCTCGATGTTTCAGACGCGTGCAAAGCAACGAGAAGATGATGTGGGTGATGTATATCAAGAAGAAGCTATGGGGATTCTTTGCTTGTCTCCGACGGGCAGACTCGATCAATTACCTACCGATGCCACAGACGTAATAACAGATGAACCAGGCCCTTCACGGATCTGCCGTAAAAAGTCAAGAAGGATTGCACGCCTTCAAGCACGCCTCAATGAAATGCGAGTCGCATGCATTCGGTTCGCGCCGATGACTTTTGATATGTATATTTTGTAAGATGTGCTTGATGAGTGGAAGTGGAATGACTTGTTTGATATCGATGTTCTATTACAATTAATGGTACATGAGGAAGCGCAATTTTGGTCACGGTCACAAGAAGCTTCTCTTTTCTTAAGAGTGCCACTAGTTTATTCGCTTTCTTATGGTAATTTCTCCTTTATTTGTTTCAATTTGTACCTTTGCACTAATTTCACCTTTATTTGTTTCAATGCCATGCTGAGAAGATACCAAGTAAAGGACAATAACAACTATTTTTACAAGTTATTGTTGTCTCATTCATTTTTGCAAGTTATTGAAAATTATTTGTAGACCTGTGTACTAACTCTTGTCAAATTTGAACAGTATGAGTATGTTCAGCATCAAAGTTGACAAGCTTAAAGGCAAGTTCAGCGGTCGTCCTCCAAAAGGTCGAGGAGCAGGGTTCCGATGCTCAGACTCGGCGGTTTAAGCCATATGTTTGTGAGGCTGCGCATATTAGATAAATGGCAGAGCAGCCCAGAGGTGCTTCGATGAGCGAGCACGAGACCACTGGGGAGCAGCCCAGCAGGACGAGGGGCGTGGGGGTTCAGGACGAGGCAGGTGGGATGTGAGGATGAGGACTTGGGCGAGGCGGACGACGAGGAGGACGTTGGGGGTGGTGGCGGTGGGACAACAGATGCAGACGCCGAGGCTGAGGCAGCAGCAGATGCGGAGTTGGCGGCGACCTTAGAGCCAGTTGAAGAGGGCGGGACTTCTTCGGGTACCATCAGGTATATGCGTAGTATTAGATTAGCATTTAATATCCATATTTACATTGTAATGTCTATGAACTAATGATTTGCATTTCGTGTTTCGTAAAAGATCTCGGTTAAATCCGAGATGCAACCCGCCGATAGGAGGTTGATAGAGCTACACGGGAGCAGGTAACAGTTATATCTTTCATGTCTTTTCTATTAGCATGAGCTAAGTGACAACTTATTGTTTTCATGCATCTTTGTCTTGTATTTTGTTGTAGGCACTGGAAAGAGCCGGGTTGGACTAGGAGGGGCCACATTACAAAGGTTAACGCCGTGCTGGGAGCCCTTGGCCGCTACTACTACCCTGGCATGGTTGAGTCAGGCAGGGATAGATTCGCGGCCCACAACTGGAAGCACTGGGCGTTGAAGAATAACGTGGAAGGAAACGAAGACAACCAAACATGTCAGGGCGCAGTCTGGGCTGGCTTCTGGGTGAGTTTGTGTTATGTATTTACTCTATTTGAGTATTGCTTTAAGTGCAAATACAATTTGACAATGTGTAATCTATGCGAGATAGGTTCCATTTGAGAACGAAGACGACATAACACCGTGAAGAAGGCCAAAAGCGCTCTTCAATAGGGCGGCACAAAAGCTTGTCTGGAGATTCATTCAAGAATGCACGGATTCAAGCCGCATCCATTTTTACAAGAGGGTGAAGAAGGTGAATATGAGAAGACCAGAGGCGAGGAGGATACACCGATGTAACAAGAGTATCTCCAGAGCTCGGTCGATTGGATAATGAAGGACATGGAGGCTTGGAGGTGGATGTGCCGGTAGTAGGCGTCAGAGATTTTCAAGAAAATCAAATAGAAATCGAGGAATGTAAGAAGTAGAATGGGGAAGCACAAGTACGGCGCAGATTTTACACATTGGCCTAGAGCAACGCATGGTAAGTATCGGTATTATAATTGTTAGTGAATTTGTCACTATGTTTCTAACTTTGCACCAGAGCAGTCGAAAGTGGGAGTACTCCCACTTTTGTCGAAGTTTACATCCGGGGCACCAAGGCGAGGATCCACGTAACCCTGGATGCTTTGTGCGATGACCAAAGCTACGCGAGGATGGTAAGTATGAATGACACAATATGTTTGTGCAAATTTACATCCCGGAGCACCAATATGCTGTTTTGTAGACGTCAGATGCGTAAGAAATGACACAACGTCATGGGTCGGAGTTTGATTGGAGGGCCGCGCCGGTCGATGTGCTAGCGTTGTACCACGCTGGAGGGGGCCTAAAGCATGGGAGGTTCGTTAATAAAACTGATTTTTATTGTTTTCGCTCTCTGAATAACAAAAATGTTGCATGGTCACATTTCAAGATATATCGCTTTGTAGGTGGGCCATGGGGACGGAGTTGTGGATCGCGATCGCCGTCCACAAGGCTCGACTTCGCCACAGGAGTATTGCTTTCGCTCGCCGAGGACCACACGGAAGCACAAGCGCAGGAGAATGCTCGCTCAAGCGAGAGGAGGCTCGCTGCGAGATGAGGCTCGCTCAAGCGAGAGAGGTCTCGAGAATACATGGCAATGTATCTGCAGTACAATCTCAACTTTAAACAAATCGCTCAATTGTACATTTGTGATTAAAATCGACAAACAATCTATATGCAGCAACTGTCACAATCTCTTGGATCTCTTGGACCTAACGTACAAAGATTTCGCCTCCTATTATGGCCTGTAAAGATACTTGAGTTCATTACTTTCTAATTTACTTAGCTCAGAAAATCACGTTCCGCACATTTGCGTACCACCACCACAAGGAGAAGCATCACCCTCATCGATGCAGTGCACCACCCTAGGAGATGCACCTCGGGTTATATGAAATTGTCACATGCATTCTTTATTTTTAAAAACTCTATTCTCAGATACTTTATATCACAAACTATGATCCACAGAGCTCCCACCTCCTCGTCCTTTCTACATGTTCACTCCACAGATGCAACCACCTTCAGAGGAGAGGTCACCACAGTAAAGACGGATCGGTTCAATTCGTTATTAAAAATTTGAACTAATGATTTATATGTCGATAATGTACTGTCTATGCCTTACAGGGCTCCCGGCCTCCAAACCCGCTTCTACATGTACCCACCACCTATGCCAGTGCCAAGGAATGCCTATGTACTTCAACCCGTGGGCCTACTGACCACCTCAGATGACACCTCGCATTTACACCACAGTATTTGTCTATTCACTGATGCTTAGGTGCTTATGATGGTATGAATATCAAACATCCACATCATTACTTTCTTTAACAAAGATACTTCATTTGTACGGTTGGTGAGCTCGGTTGTGGTTTGGGTCTTCCACCACCTATTAGAACTTACAAAGCACAAAGACATACCGAACTCTTTTTCATCTATATGGTGATGTGCTTCAACAAAAAGAAGCTTTAGGTGGCATATCCTCTCATCCCGCCAACCAAGAAAAGCTCTCGCGAATCAAACCAAACTCTTGTTATATGGCATATCCTCTTTTACCTATTAGGCCACCACAAAGACAAGTGTTATATGGGTTGGGAAAGTCTTTAGTCCATTGGCAGCAGAACAAAAGCGGCGAGACTCTTGTTTTGTATGTAGCAAGAGCCTTGTTAGGACATTGCCGGGACCAATGTGCAAATCCGACCCTCTGGTATTCAGACTAGTCCAGATCACGCTTAGTGCACACGCCTCAACATTGGTACATATCACGGTACCATAACCAACTAAATAATAAGTACTTCATTTAAATACTCAAACTAGTTGATTGACCTTATGGTCAAGTTACAAAGATACGCCTCGCAGGGCAAAGACTTATTAAAATATTCAAAAGCAGCGGAAATAAAAGTAAACTCGTGGCGCCAACCAATTTGCCACAGTAATCGATCGGCTCGCTCCCTAGTTCGCTTGGCTCCTCCGATACTCCTCCTCCCGAGCAGGGTTGCTTCTTCTTCAACCGGTTGTGTTGTTGTGGGGTGAGTACTTTGAGCACTCAAAGAAGTCATGCATGTAATGCAATTCTAATATTCTACATGCATGGCTTAGTACAAAGGATAGGCTATGGTTCATGAGCAGTACAGCATTCAAGAATAACAGTAATAGATTGCAAAGCAGTAAAACAGTAGTAGGAATAGTAGCTTTCACAAACATTCAAGTTTTAAAGCATTTTTCCATCCTAAGTCAAGTTCAACATCATCAACCCAAGTAGCTTCCATAAACAATTCTTTTTCATGAAAATCTAACCCTTGACCGTAATCACCGAGCGTTGCTCAATACCGTGAGCACGGCTATTCGAATAGGTTGTACACTCTGCAGAGGTTATACACTTTACCCACAAGATACAGTCAAATACCACCAAGGCAAATAACCGTGAACGCCTTTTCCAAAGTTCCATCTAAACTCAAGATCGCCTCGCTAAGGTTTCAACACCGAGGGATGGTTACCACACCTGTGGCCCCCTCTTGCGCCTTGTGAGTTCTCATTCCGCTTCTCCTGCCTCACACCACCACGACAAAGACCAAAGAATAGACTTCCCATTTACTCAGCTAAGCCCGCCCCATTACGGAGCTTGTGGTCAGATGAGAGACTCAGCTCAAATGCTCGCAAGGTTAAGTCCTTAGTTGACCGAGGCAAGACTAACCAAGTGTGATCTCCATATCAAAACCAATAAAAACCAAATTCGACCACCCGCTTGCCACTCTTGGCCCACCGTAAACAATCTTGCCACATGCCTCGGTCTAAATCATTTTCCCACCCCTGTTCTTTACCATTGCACCACGTGCCATCATCAACTCAATAATACATGTCTCATTCACAAAACATATTCCATATCTCATTAAGTCAATATTTACTTTGGTATTTCCAAAATCATGAATTGTCCACGTGGCGGTAGCTAAGCATACTACTTGGCCTACTCAACCCATGTTGGCAATTAATTAATGTCCAACTATTAATCCACAACCTAGGGTGACAAATGATTCATGGCCTACAATTATTTACGACAAGGTGGCATACAAAGAACTAGGCATTTAGCTAATCCCAAAATGCATTCAATCAAATTTTTACTAAATTAGCATGCAATAAATTAAATCAAAATAATTTTCTAATAGGTTCAACATGATCAAACACAACTTGCCTTCAAAAAGTACTCGATTCTCGCTCCCGAGCTTGCTCTCGGTCGAACCTCTCCTCGAAACCTTCGCACTTCAACGCTCACGCGTAACGATATACAAAATAATAAAATAAATAAACAGTAGACATTCAATGCTCAAAAATTCAAATAAAATTCATAAACAGAAAGATCACAATTTTACAAATTTATAGAAATTGGAATCACTCAAATCGGAGTTAAAACGCAAAAGTTATAAGCATTTGAAGTTTCAAATTATATTTTAAATCAATAAACCGAATTAAATAAATATTTTCTTTTTCGAAAATAATTATTGCGTCATCAGTGACACGTGTCAGCACCACGAGCGACACGTGGCCTTGCCGACGCCACCCCGACCGGCCCCGTGAAGACGCCGGCATGACGCCATCATGACGCCGGCCTCGCTCGGCTATCTCATCGACAGTGGGTCCCACCGTGACGCCGGCATGACGCCACGGTGACGCCACACGCCTGCGGGCGTGTGGTCGACGGTGGGCCCGTCTTTGTCGGCCGACTCGGGTGAACCGAGCATAGTGCGGCTGATAGGTGGGTCCGCCTTGTCAGCGACTCATGCGCACTGTAAATGTGCGGTGAGACTGACAGGTGGGTCCGTGTTGTCAGCGACTCGTGCACAGTGAACGGCGACGTGGCTCGACGGTGGCCCTCGGATTTGCATCTAACGGTGGAGTTTAGAAGATGGGCTTTATCGCTTTGGCGACGTGGCGGAATCCGCCGCCGATTGAGATCGGACGGCCGACGGCTTCGGCGCGGTGGAGATTGGCGGCGGCGGCTGCTTCACCGAGCGAGGAAGACGACGCGGCGGCGCGGCGCTTCGTGCTTCTCCGCGACGTCGGTGATGATGCTTCGGCGCGCGACGCGTTGAGTCCAATGGTACCAACGGCAGCGGCGGAGAGTCACCGGCGGCGACGGGGCGACGCAAAGAATTCGGCGGTTGGCTTCGGGAACTTCGGCGAGTCGGCGCGGGCGAACGGCGGCGTCTCGGGCGGCGTGGAGCGTACGGATGGGTGCGGCGCAAACCGAGGAATACCGGAGGGGCGGCGGCGCATTAAATAGGGGTCCTAGGCGCTCGCGTTGCTATGTAAAACGCGAGGAGTCCGTGGCGCGGCGAGTCCCGGCGACTTTGATCGATCGACGTGGCGAACGAGAGCCGCTTGATCCGGATCGGACGGCGGAGTTAGGGTTTTCCCGAACGGGCCGCACAGTGTTCGGCCCAACACTGTTCATCCGATTTTTAATTCATTTTCGATTAAAAACAATTCCCGAAATTCAATAATTCATTTGGGGCTTTAAAAATACTAGAAAAATTCTGGAAAAATTCCTAAAAATATTTTAGGACATTTGTGACTCAAATAAAATATTTCCAGCAAAAATTTATTTTAACTTTTCCATTATTTAATTCATTTGCTAAATGGCTTAATTCAAAATAAATTCAAATAATTTCAAATAAATCCAAATAAATCCAAATAAATTCCAAAAATTCCCAAAAATTCAAAATACCATTTAAATGCAATAAAAGCAAAAATTTGGGGTGTTACAAACCTCCCCCCTTAACGGAATCTCGACCCCGAGATTCTGTAATGACTAGGAATAGGTTGGGAATTCCTTCTTCAGTCCTCTTCACGCCCCAAAGTTGCTTCACTCTCGGAATGGTTACTCCAATCGAACTCGCAGGTTGGTCGATTTATTTCGCCTCCGATCCATTGTGTCCAAGATCTTCACCGGGTACTCTTTATAGGTCAAATCCTCCTGCGCACTCGACCGACTCTAATTCAAGATTCTCTTCGGCACTCTGAGGCATTTCTTTAGTTGTGACACATGGAACACATCATGCACACCTACTAGAGATCAAGCGGTAACTCCAATTGATACGCTACTTCACCTCTACGACTTAGGATCCTGAACGGACCAACATATCTTGGTGCTAACTTCCCTTTGGCGTGGAACCTCTTAACTCCTCCGAGTGGGGTAACTCGAGATACACAAAATCTTCAGCTCAAAGCTCGATCCTCGGCGATTATCAGCAGAACTCTTCCGTCTTGATTGTGCAATTTTCAACCTTTCCCGATCATGGCTATCTGCTTCCTCGGCTTCTCAAGAATATCCGCCCAAACATATGACGCTCTCCTGCCTCATTCCAATTCAACGGCGTTCGCTGTGGTCCGCCATATAGTGCTTCAATGGCGACATCTGCAAACTTGCCTGGTAACTATTGTTGTAGCTGAACTCAACAGACGGCAAACACTTATCCCACGAAGTTGTATAAGCCAATGCACAAGCCCTTAACATATCCTCCAATATCTGATTAACTCTTTACGCTTGTCCGTCTGTGCGCGGGTGATATACAAGATCAAGTTCAGACGGGTCCCTAGAGCCTCATGCAACTTATCCTGAATCTTGAGGTAAACGGGTACCTCGTCTCGATACAATTTTCTTCGAACTCCATGTAGACATACAATTCTTGACATATATAAATCTGCTAAGCGGTCCCCCGAATATGTTGTCTTCACTGGTATGAAGTGGGCAACCTTTGTCAAACGGTCCACTATAACCCATATAGAATCATACCCTGTCTGGGTCCTTGGTAAACCGGTAATGAAATCCATTCCGATTTCTTCCCATTTCCACTCAGGTATCTTCAATGGTCAGAGCAATCCTCGCTGCCTTTGATGCATTGCTTTGACTCTTTGGCATATGTCGCACAACGCAACATGCTCTGCCACTTCACGCTTCATGCTTGGCCACCAAAATCTTTCCTTCAGGTCTTGATACATCTTAGCGCTTCCCGGGTGGATAGAGTACTTGGAATCATGGGCCTCCTCCAAAATCAGCTGCTTCAGCTCCTTCCGGTGCGGTACACAAATGCGATGCTTGATCCACAATGTACCTCGTTCATCCAGCTTAAAATCCTTCGCCTTGCCTTCCTCCATTTTGGACTTAATTCTCTGAATCTTGACATCGTCCTTCTGTCCTTCACGAATCTGATCTTCCAGGGTAGGCTTCACTTCCAGTGTGGCTAAAAATCCTTTAGGCACCACCTCCAACTTCATCTTATGAAATTCCTTGCATAAGTCAACCCGACTTTCTCCCGTCAACAGGTTCACTGTGTGGCTCCTTCGACTTAAAGCATCTGCCACTACATTGGCTTTTCCGGGGTGATAATGAATTCCCAGATTGTAATCCTTAATTAACTCCAACCATCTCCTCTGCCTCATGTTTAGGTTCGATCGTAAATATATATTTAAGACTCTTATGGTCGGTGTACACCTCACATCTGCTCCCAATTAAATAGTGTCGCCATAACTTCAAGGCGGTACCACTACCGCTAATTCCAAATCATGCGCCGGATAGTTCTCTTCATGCGGCCTCAACTGCCTAGATGCATATGCAACGACCTTACGGTTTTGCATTAATACGCAACCAAGTCCTTGGCGCGATGCATCACAGTATATATCAAAGCTCTGGCTTAAATCCGGTAGAACTAACATCGGTGCTGTTGTCGCGCTTCTTCAACTCCCGAAAACTACGCCGATTCTCGGCCCATGCAAACTTCTTCTCCTTTTTCAACAATTGCGTAAGAGGTCTCGCAATCGCTGAGAATCCTTCAATAAATCGGCGGTAATAACCGCCATTCCAAGGAAACTACGGATTTGGGTCACCGCCTTGGGTGGCTCCTAATGCAACACCGCTTCTACCTTACTTGGATCAATCATGACTCCTTCGCGGTTACTACATGTCCAAGGAATTCCACCTTGTTCTTCCAAAATCACACTTACTAAACTTAGCTTAAAAGTTGTTTGCTTCTTTAACTTCTCCGTAACTAGTTTCAGATGTTCAAGATGTTCTTTCCTTGTCTTGGAGTAGACTAAAATGTCATCTATGAACACAACAACTAACTTGTCCGTATTCCATAAAAACTTTATTCATCATGTTCATGAAATATGCAGGTGCATTTGTCAAACCAAAAGACATAATCAGAAACTCGTAGTGTCCATATCTTGACGAAAATGCGTCTTCTGACATCCTCCGATCTAATCTTCACCGGTGATATCCTCGATCGAGATCAATCTTGGAGAAAACTCCAGCTCCTCTCAACTAGTCAAATAGGTCATCGATCCCGGTAGCGGATACTTATTCTTTATAGTGACTTCATTCAAGGTTTCTGTAATCCACACACATCCGATAACTTCCGCCCTTCTTCTTGACAAACAGTAACCGGTGCTCCCCATGGCGATTTAACTTGGTCCGATAAACCTTTATCCATTAACTCCTCAATCTGCTTCTTCATTTCCACCAGCTCATCGGTTGACATCCGATAAGGTCTCTTAGCTATCGGGCCGTTCTCGGTACTAACTCAATTACAAACTCTATGTCCCCGTCGGTGGCATCCTGTAAATCCTCCGGAAATACATCCGGGTATTCTCTCGACAACAGTACATCTTCTATGCCGACGCCTTCACGCTGTTGACCATCAACTCGCCCCTCCCGAACAGCGAAGGGTTCAAACTCTATTTTCCTCCCACAAGGGCTCTCGATCGATATGACTCTTCGTCCACGCCTAATACCACCTTGTGCTTAGACAACCACCATTCCCAAAATAACATCTAGGATCCGGGTGTCTAACACCACTAAGTTTGCTAGGAACTCGCTCCATCTATAAGCAACTTTACCCCGAACATCCTACATCGATCGGAGTTCGATCCCGGGATTGTACTAGCAATACATGCCTAAGGTTCACCATTTTCAACCCATTGTTCATAGCAAAAATCCGAGATATAAATGAATGCGAAGCTCCAGAATCAAATAAAACTGCTCATGGTATCGAAGTTGACAAGTAACTTACCCAAGACGACGTCCGATGTGTTCTCAGACCGCATCGGCGTGACATGATTGACTCGCCTCTTACCACGATCAGGTGGCGCTCCAGATTGCATAGCTCCACGGCTTGCTCCTCGACGCTGGTGTCTTCGTTGGAGTAGTTCCAAGGTTGAAGCGAACTGGTGTCACTCCTCCTCCTTCTTGGGACAATAATTGGCAAAGTGCCCCTGCTCGTTCTTAAATGAAATAACGCCTCCGATCATTGCTCTTCTGGGTATGTTCCCAACCGGTGTTGGTGTCTCGAAATTCTGTCCGCAGTCTTGGTTCCGTGGCGGCGTCGACATCGCATTCCTTGGTTGAAATCAAGAACTGGTTTGGTGCAACCTCAAACGCCGTGCTTCGGGCGTGCTCCTCGCCAGTGCCATCCTGCGCTTCGGTTGTCCTCCGGCTCCTGCGCTTATCCTCCAATATCGGCGCTTTGTTCACCACTCCTCGAAATCGTGAAAGGTGTGGGTTATGAGCCCCACCGCAACCCTCAATTCAGTCCTTTCATGAAACGGATCGCCTGGCCTTGTCCGCTGTTACGCCCTCCTGCTTAGCGTGCTAGTCTGCGTGAACTTGTTCAGATATTTCGGACATCGTTGATTGCCCCGCTTCAGCCTCAACTCTTCCTTTTTCAGCTCCATTATGCCTTCGCACATGATATCGCCGAAAGCAACCGTGAACTCCTCCTACCGATGTCCATGGGTGCTCATGAGCAACAAGAAGAATTTTCCCACCATTCACCATAGCTTCCTTCAAGCCGATGAGAGGCATAGAGTACCTCTCATTTCCTTCACACCGTAATGTGCAACTTTCTATCTATCGTTCACCAATCATCTCGCTCCAATGGATTGGCGCTTCAGAAAACGCTATGCCTAGTCCTCATGGATTCTCGACACCTCGAGTGTGGCCTCTGTCAGATGGGTTAGCTCGGTTAACTTGAGCGGCGGCTTGGGCAAGGACTCGCTTTGATTCGCCTGATCATGGCGTGCATCAACCGAGTTTGTGCAAAGAAGAAAGGCTCCAAAGTTCTCGCATATCAACTGGCGGTCTTTGGTTGAGTGCCTTGTCCTTCATCATTGATGTTTCCAAATGAAGCGTGAACCACTTCCATTTCCTCCTGGTTTCCACGGTGTTCACCATCCGTCGATTGCTCCATGGTTTAGAGACGAGAGGAAATAAGAATAGACAAGTAGTAGAATACTTATGCGGGTCAAAGGTGTAACACAAAATCCAACTTTATTACTTTATTAATAATCGGGTATGGTTGCTCACAATGCCTAAGGGCCTTGCAACACATACCAATCACTCACAAGCATGAAAGAAGCAAATCGAACTAACACTCGAGTCAAACGCCTCTAAGGGTGACTCTTATTCCAAGACGCGACTCAACACAGAGTCTCAATCGCTAATCCTAACGCCACTCGAGCCAACCCCACCGAACTCCTCGTGGATACACCCGGATGGGTCGGTGCGGTACAAACCTATCCCAACGATCCGCACTGCCGGGCCTCCTGCTCCTCCCACGCATCCGTGCGGGCTCAACCTCCACCGCTCGACTTCACTTCCACTCGCTCGCTCAGTCTGCGCCTCCCTCGCCTGGGCTCCTCCGGTCTGGTCGTGCAGCTCAAAGATCGCTCCGCTCGTCCAGACAATACCGTTTCCAGCTCCCCAATCCTCTGGATAGAGGGCTGGTACTCACAAGTCTGCAATGATGAGCCCTTAATGCGGAACTCGCCACGTGATCGCCGCAGCCTCGAACCGCCTCGCCGATAGCATCCTCTTGAGCGGCGACATATCCGCCGTGGGTGATCGTGGCATCCTCCTCCTCTATGGGCTCCCGATTGTAGCGAGTGTCTCTACGGGTGGTGACGAAACACCGTGCCATCCAACTCCCTAGGGTAGGTACGAGCAATCGCCTCATCGCCAGACGCGATGTCCTCGAATCCCAAAGATCAAATGACGACCTCCGGCAAAGGATGCGGATGGGACGACTTCGCCCTCGCCATATCCCGAGCATACACCGTGATAGTGACATCCTGTGCAATATCGATCTCCCCGCCCGATCTACATGAGTCCCCCAGAGATCGGCCGTCATATCCTCCAAGCAGTGCATCATACGCCAAAGCTCGCATGGCATACTCCAAAGGCGCCACCAAAAGAGTGGATCATCCTCATCTCACAAAGGACACTCACGTGAAACTCGGAAATTTTAAAGCTTAAACGGTAACATGGTAAATTCAGCAAGGGTATGAAAAGAGAGAAGGGTAAGTCGAGATTGCATTATCATCTTGGCATATTTTAACTTTTTAGAAAATAGTTTTATCCTCATCGCGACCATTCTAACTAAGGGCCACCCTACACCAAGATGGCTCGATATCACCTCTGCTCGGGACCGAATGTGCAAATCCGACCTCAGGTATTCAGACTAGTCCAGATCACGCTTAGTGCACACAGCCTCAACATTGGTACATATCACACCATAACCAACTAAATAATAAGTACTTCATTTAAATACTCAAACTAGTTGATTGACCTTATGGTCAAGTTACAAAGATACGCCTCATAGGCTAAGACTTATTAAAATATTCAAAAGCAATGAAATAAAAGTAAACTCGTGGCGCCAACCAATTTGCCACAGTAACCGAGGGCTGGCTCGCTCCTAGTTCGCTCGGCCTCCTCGATACTCCTCCTCCCGAGCAGGGTTGCTTCTTCTTCAACTGGGTTGTGTTGTTGTGGGTGAGTACTTTGAGCACTCAAAGAAGTCATGCATGTAATGCAATTCTAATATTCTACATGCATGGCTTAGTACAAAGGATAGGCTATGGTTCATGAGCAGTACAGCATTCAAGAATAACAGTAATAGATTGCAAAGCAGTAAAACAGTAGTAGGAATAGTAGCTTTCACAAACATTCAAGTTTTAAAGCATTTTTCCATCCTAAGTCAAGTTCAACATCATCAACCCAAGTAGCTTCCATAAACAATTCTTTTCATGAAAATCTAACCCTTGACCGTAATCACCGAAGCTCAATACCGTGAGCACGGCTATTCAATAGGTTGTACACTCGCAGAGGTTATACACTTTACCCACAAGATACAACAAATACCACCAAGGCAAATAACCGTGAACGAAGCCTTTCCAAAGTTCCATCTAAACTCAAGACGCTCGCTAAGGTTTCAACACCGAGGGATCTGTTACCACACCTGTGGCCCCTCTTGCGCCTTGTGAGTTCTCATTCCGCTTCTCCTGCCTCACACCACCACGACAAGACCAAAGAATAGACTTCCTGGGCTTACTCACTAAGCCCGTCCCATTACTTGAGCTTGTGGTCAGATGAGAGACTCAGTTCAAATGCTCGCAAGGTTAAGTCCTTAGTTGACCGAGGCAAGACTAACCAAGTGTGATCTCCATATCAAAACCAATAAAAACCAAATTCGACCGCCCGCTTGCCACTCTTGGCCCACTGTAAACAATCTTGCCACATGCCTCAGCCTAAATCATTTTCCCACCCCGTTCTTTACCATTGCACCACGTGCCATCATCAACTCAATAATACATGTCTCATTCACAAAACATATTCCATATCTCATTAAGTCAATATTTACTTTGGTATTTCCAAAATCATGAATTGTCCACGGCGGTATAAGCATACTACTTTGGTCTACTCAACCCATGTTGGCAATTAATTAATGTCCAACTATTAATCCACAACCTAGGGTGACAAATGATTCATGGCCTACAATTATTTACGACAAGGTGGCATACAAAGAACTAGGCATTTAGCTAATCCCAAAATGCATTCAATCAAATTTTTACTAAATTAGCATGCAATAAATTAAATCAAAATAATTTTCTCTAATAGGTTCAACATGATCAAACACAACTTGCCTTCAAAAGTAATCGATTCGCTCTCTGAGCTTGCTCCTCGGTCGAACCTCTCCTCGAAACCTTCGGTATTTCAACGTCTACGCGTAACGTATATACAAAATAATAAAATAAATAAACAGTAGACATTCAATGCTCAAAAATTCAAATAAAATTCATAAACAGAAAGATCACAATTTTACAAATTTATAGAAATTGGAATCACTCAAATCGGAGTTAAAACGCAAAAGTTATAAGCATTTGAAGTTTCAAATTATATTTTAAATCAATAAACCGAATTAAATAAATATTTTCTTTTTCGGAAAAATAATTATTGCGTCATCAGTGACACGTGTCAGCACCACAGAGCGACACGTGGCCTTGCTGACGTCAGCCCTGACCGCTCCGTGAAGACGCCAAAGATGACGCCATCATGACGCGTCGAGATCGCCGGCTATCTCATCGATGTAGGTCCCACCGCGACGCCGACGATGACGTCAGCGGTGACGTCACACGCACAGTGCGTGTGGCTGACGGGTGGGCCCGTGCTGTCAGCGACTCGGGTGAACCGTGCATAGTGCGGCTGACAGGTGGGTCCGCCTTGTCAGCGACTCATGCGCACTGTAAATGTGCGGTGAGACTGACAGGTGGGTCCGTGTTGTCAGCGACTCGTGCACAGTGAACGGCGACGTGGCTCGACGGTGGCCCTCGGATTTGCATCTAACGGTGGAGTTTAGAAGATGGGCTTTACTGTTTCGGGGCGACGTGGCGGAATCCGGGCCGTCGATTGGAGATCGGACGGTCGACGGCTTCGGGCGCGGTGAAGCGGTGGCGGCGGCTTTTTCCGCCGAGCGGAGGAAGACGACGGCGGCGCGCGTTTCGTGCTTCTCCGGCGGCGTCTTGATGATGCTTCGAAGCGGCGCGCGACGTTGAGTCCAATGGTACCAACGGCGGCGGAGAGTCACCGGCGGCGACGGCGACGCAAAAACTTTGGCGGTTGGCCGGAACTTTGGCGAGTTTCTGCGGCGAACGGCGGCGTCTCGGCGGCGTGGAAGCGTGTGGATGGTGCGGCGCGAAACCGAGGAATACCGGAGGGCGGCGCGATAAATAGGAGTCCTAGGCGTCCGTCTTGCGAAAAACGCGAGGAGTCCGTGGCGGCGGCGGAGTCCGGCGCGACTCGATCGATCGACGTGGCGAACGAGAGCCGCTTGATCCGGACGGACGGCCGGAGTTAGGGTTTTCGAGCAGGCCGCATGTTGTTCGCCCAACACTGTTCATCCGATTTTAATTCATTTTCGATTAAAAACAATTCCAAATTCAATTAATTCATTTAGGGCTTTAAAAATACTAGAAAAATTCTGAAAAATTCCTAAAAATATTTTAGGACATTTGTGACTCAAATAAAATATTTCCAGCAAAAATTTATTTTAACTTTTCCATTATTTAATTCATTTGCTAAATGGCTTAATTCAAAATAAATTCAAATAATTTCAAATAAATCCAAATAAATTCCAAAAATTCCCAAAAATTCAAAATACCATTTAAATGCAATAAAAGCAAAAATTTGGGGTGTTACAACCGCCCTACTTAATTTACCTTTACCTTTTTATTTACTAACTAGTAGTGCATTCCCCGACACCTGGCGAAGATGAGTTCATTCCACTAAAATACCTTTGAATAGCCCAGGGGATATCATTGCTAGAATTGCCACACTTTAGCATATTGTCTAACGTGTGTGACTCTACTTACGAATTGTCATTTCAAACCAGACTTTGTTAATTTCCTGCTGGCCTGGTGTAATTGATCCTCCAACAGTATATTTCAAAATAGAACAGAATATCTGGTGGGAATCTAAGTCAGCAAACTGTACTTACTCTAGAGCATAGGCAACCCCAAGAGAAACATTTTCTGCATACTCTATGAATGAAGCCAGTGGTTAAAATTGCTTATATATATAGATTAGATTGGTTTGTTAATTTAGATAGCTTGTGTCCTTAATTGCTATCAGATTATAGAACCTACCATTGAATACTAGTGCATCATTTTCCTTCATATAGATTGTTGCCACTGGTTCTATTGAATGCTTAAAAGATTAATCTTGAACTTGCAGGTTTCTGGGTCACGCCCTCTAGCACGTACTAACGACAACATCATAGAATACATCTTGAACAGCGCCGGCGGTGGTGGTAGCGCCCACAACTCCAACAACCCCGAGGCATGAATTCCATTGTGAGCTCGATTGGTGTATGACTGTTGGACTTTATGAATTGTTGTGATGGATACCTTGTGAACGACTTATTGTGATGGACCGAAATTTTGTTGTGATGTATGACTTGTTGTGGTGTATGACTTGTTGTGATGACTTGTTGTGATGGATACCGCCGGCAGTAAGGATCTGCTAGAATGTCTCCTTCTGGTTTCTTGTGAGATTGATATATATATTATAACCGCAAATATTTTTTGTCTGTTTGAGTGGATGTCCTATTTACTAGAGAGGTCATGCCAAATTTTGTACATTCGGTGACTTAGTATGAGTATGGAATTTTGTATTTTGAGTGTTATGTGGCATGTCTTGTATTTTGCTTGCTAATCCGAGATGATGCAAGTGTGGAATTTGTGGTCAAATTGAGTGAGGAAAATATGAACATAGCTAAGGAAGACACTCAGGAGGAAAGTAAGTATCTAGCATCTACCTATTTTGTTGCTACAGATCTGTTCTTTATATATGTTGTTCTATTTGCAGAATACCACATTAACTAATTTATATTGTGCAGGAAGCTTTATTGGAATGCTCCCAAAAAATGTAACAGCTGCTAAGATGACTGATTTGTTTACAAAATATGGGAATATCAAGGACTTGCAAATTTTGAGAGGTTCACAACAAACTAGCAAAGGTAAAATTTTCTTGTGGAAAGAGTTGCTTTTCCTATTGATTGAAAGGAAGATCATTTTTGTTTTAGACCTTCTGCACATTTTGATTAACAAGCTGTGGATGTTGCGGTACATTTGTGCCTTTTCTTCAAGTATGAAACAAAAGAGCAAGTGTGGTAGCTATTGAAGCTCTAAATGGGAAGCACCAAATAGAGGTTTGTGAAAAGTTAAGTATTCCAAATAATTTGTACTGACGTGTGGGGATAGTCTTATGCTTCGGCTCTCCTGAAAAACATAATGCGTACCCAACTATAATTGGGTTGTGCTTGTGCAGTCCAGTTTTTTTTAGTTGTAGTACTGCAAGGCATCTCAAAAAGAAAAGAAAGGTAAAAAAAGAAAAAAAAAGAAAAGAAAGATGAACTAATATGCTATATGCAGGTATTAGTTATTTGAGAATTGTTGATGTTTCAAAGGAGGCCCTTTTATTGTTTTGCTGGTATCATGTGCTTGAAACTCCTGAACGCCACCTTTTGGATTTTAATTAAGTAGGTAGCTATACCCAAACTTTGTGTAGAGCACAAATACTGGTCTGAACTTGCCAAAATGCACCCACCATAGCTTACACTACAATCCAATCTTGATATATTAGATTTGGAATTTTTTTCACCTAAGCAAATTAAAGTGGTTTCATTTGACACTCACTAAACATTGTATTTGGTCACTGTCAAGCAACATTATTTTTTTTATTATGGTATGTTGTTCTTAAAGTATACCTAAGGTGAGAACATGGCAACATGCTATTTGATTTTGAGTTTCTTTGTCAACAATTGCACAAAATCGCTCACAGGTACTAACATAATTTGTTGTTTGTGATTTGCCTGTAATCTGAGATATGATGTTGCTATTTGTGCTTGCAGACAAACACAAGTGTTATGAGCTTCGCTTGGACCACACTTTTTCCACAAATTTCACTAATCTTTCTGGACATCTTGACAAAGTACAGTATTTTGTTTAGCATCACACACCATGTTTGAAAGTATTTTTATGTAAGCATCTTCGGTTAAGAGCTAGGCACGAAAAGAGCCCTTCTTTGACCGGTTCTCGCTGGTGTCACCTAGCCCTATAAACTTGGGCAGCCTAGTATTGTAGACTAATAATTATGGGCTGAGCAAGCCACAATTTTTGGGGCTCACACTACCTGTTTAATCGGCCCTAAACATCGAGTTGGTTAAGGCTAGCCAAGATTTGCTCAAATGTAGTTGTTGGAAATGTGTTTTTATTCACTTTGCTCGCTTATTTTGTTACGACGGTGTGGGTTGCTTCATCTCCTTATGCCTCGCAAAGCTAACAATGTTTCGCAAGCTAAAAATCTTTTCTTTCTGTTGGGACATTGTTTTCACATCGAATGTACAAATGAGCTTGTATCAAGCACTATTGCTGAGGGGGGACCTTATGCCTCGAAGACTTCATTTGTAAAACTCCTGAGGTATGATGAATCCTTGGTTTCTATACTATTCTTTTTTTCTCCATTTTTGTTGCTTTACTAATATATATTATATTTACCTTGATCTGTCAAGAGGGAAACATTGAAATTAATTGAGACTTTTGTGGACAAAGTCAAGATTTACCGCACATTGGGAAACAGTTTGTTCCTCCGATGATGGATCCTATTCTTGGCGATTATGCTAGAAATGTGCCTGATGCAAGAGAATCTGAAGTTCATTCCCTGTTTGCGACAATTATAAACAAGTATGCCTCTTGCTTGATACCCATTTTGTGTTTTGTGTAGATGGAAATTCAAATCGTTGGTAGTAACTAAATCACTAGCGCTTTCTACTTTACCAATTTGCATGTTCTTTGTGTCCTTTTTTCGTGATAAAACTCACAAAGATTTATATATAGTTTCCAATGGTAAATTTTTTACTCGCAGTACGAAGGTGAAATCTTTGGAAGATGTGCCTCGCATATTTGAGGCTGTTTTCGATGTACTCTTGAGGTAGGAATACTATCTGCTAAGTCATTTTTGCTCTTGATCATGTTCAATTAATGAGATTTTACTTTTGTTACTGTCTTGCGGATGATTACTAAGAACTTGAAGATTATCCCGAGCATCGCCTTAAATTTTTTTCATTGCTTCGTGCTATTGGCACCCATTGCTTCCAAGCGTTAATTCAGCTTTCAAGTCGAGTTAGTACTAGGTACTAGCTATTTTCAATTGTTCATTTGCCTTGGTGTTATTTATCAATAGACAACATGACTACTAAGTACTAGCTATTTTCAATTATTCATTTGCCTTTGGTGTCATTTATCTATAAGCAAGATCCCAAATTTCTTTTGTTTTATCGATTATTGGACTATTTGCTTCACAATTGAAGCTTGTGATTGATTTGATCAATTGGGCATTTAGACATCTGAGAGAAACATTGCGAGACTGGCCTTAGTCTATTGTTGGAAATGGTAGAGAATTTTCAGGTAGAAATTATGGTCCATACTTTGTTGCTGTATATAATTATTTGAAAGCTTCTTGTTTGATGTGATTCTCTTGCGAGGCTTGAGTTCCAAAATCAGTTCTACAAAACCTATTTTTGAATATTGAGCAAGAGATTTTGCGATTCTCACAGATACATTCCACAAGCCCGGCTTCAAGCTTCATGTTTTGGTGCTACAACACTTGTTTTGTGTGGTACTTGCCCTAATAAAGCATGAACTGCAAAATTGGTTTTGAAGCTGTTTTTGGCTAGAGGGTACTCTGCAAAGTGCAAAATTACTTTGCAATGCCATTTTCTCTACTCTAGATTGAATAGGCTTACTGATTTACTATCCTTGAAACTTGAGCTGATTTACTATCTGAGAAGGCATGTCTTAAACTATGTTAACATAAATTGAAAAGTTGGGATTGTATTAGGCTGATTAGTGACAACTGATTAGTAACTGCACACAAAATGTTCTAAACCGGCCAGCCCATCTTTGGTTGTGTTGTTTTTTAAGTAAAAAACAAGCAAGTAAAGTAGACTGCATTGGAGAGGATGGACAGTTTTTGAGTTAACCCTGAAACATAAATAATTTGAAGTGACAACTTAATTCCCTAAACAAACTTAAATCTTTCTCTGAAAACCTATTTGCAAGTTGTAAGCATTGATTTTCCTTTTGTTTCGTTGGATGCTTACGCTGAGTTGGATGAGTACATTTTTTTGGTTATGTTCCTGAATTCTTGATTTAGTGTTCATTGCTTTCTGTTTAAATTATCAGAACTGGTGGAGAGCTATCTACTAGAGATTTACAAAAAATGGTTCAAGCTCTTCCTCAGTACAGTGATCAAATTGACAAGCTTTCTCTACATGTTGAGGTTGGTTGTTATATTTTCTGTGATAAGCTTCAAAACTTTTAAGAGTTGTACTTACCTACTCTTGCACTATTTTTCTTCTAAAGATGGAGAATTGCTGACTAGTGGCTTCTAAGGATGTAGTAATATCAAGTGATCTGGTTGATTGTCTTCTAGAATTGCTTTTATAATTTTGTTATATGCCTTAACAAAGATGTCACCGGCTTTGATTTGCATCTCATAAATTAATATTGACTGTACAATACATAAATTAATATTCCTTTTTAGGCCACATATTTTATCTCATCGATGTGGATATATATATTTTTGTACAAATATACATTAAATTAAGGGCTGATAAATACCCACAATTTAACAGCTAAATTGTGAGTTTTATTTGGCCCACTAATTTAACTAAATTAAATGAGTTTCTCTTCGCCCACCTAATTTAACTAAATTGGAGTTTCTTTGGCCCACGAATTTAACTAAATTTGTGGGTTTATACTGGCCCACGAATTTAACTAAATTAAATGAGTTTACATCGCCCACCTAATTTAACTAAATTAAATGGGTTTTCTTTGGCCCATGAATTTAACTAAATTGAGTTTTTTTGCCCACAATTTAGTTAAATTCGTGGGTTAACTAAATTCGTGGGTTTTTTGGAACCCACGAATTTAACAGTTAAATTTGTGGGTATTTTGAACCCACTTAATTTAATTGATTAAATTCGTCGAGTTAAATTCGTGAACTAAATTCGACGGTTTACCCACTAATTTAACATAAATTAGTGGGTTTTGGCCTAAATTCGTGGGTTTTGGCCCACTAATTTTTCCTATTCCTTGTAGTGAGATGATGCACCTTCGTCGAAGTCGGCTTTTTTCTGGATTTGCCCAATTTGTTGTCGGCAACATAGGTGGTCCGATGTGGTTCATCCAGCTTTGGCTTTATAGTATATTTAGCCGACATCTTGATCGGCGTTGTCGGTTGGTTCAAATTTTCCTCGTGAAGACTATCCTGAAGGCACCACTCCCCAATATAGAGCCAGCCGATCGCACGGAGAGAGACTTGTGATGTGTACCAGCGGTGATGTCAAAGTCACTCCGGCTGATTTCAAGAAATATTTGTCGTTTTTCCTCGATTTGGATAGCACAGTTTTCAGCCAGCAAGACTTCTTCCCCTATACTAATGAAGCCGACTTCCAATGGCCTTCATTTCTTCATTTAGATGCCGACAGTTCTTTGATGTCAGAGTCAACCTTAGAATTGTATCGGATTTTTATTTCCCCTTGCATCTTCTTCGTCGGCTTGAACTCCCGTAACAGGACTTTTCAGCCATCATATGAATTCTACCATCCTTCTGTGTATGCCCGCCAATTAGGTTTTGGCCAGGTAATACCTAGTCTTCCTCTCCTGGAACACCTTCAGCCAAGGTCCAAAGTAAAAAACGCTGTCCAGACCGAACTACTTCAAACACTAGCCGATGAACTTCAAGTCACCAGTCTACCACACTTCTCCTTGAACTCCCGCCGGGCAAGTCAGTTTACAACCTGGTGGGCATTGATAGCAGAGGCCCTTTATTTGGAACGCTCACCGTCGGCTGTTATAGAAAAATTTCTACCAGATTATCATGAGCCGACGGTAGTTTCCTCCAGCAGCAGCAGCTCAAGTGAGGATAGCTCTTCGGATTCTCCCAGTACTTCGGGTTATACTAACTCGTCGGTAGCTGTAGAGGTATCGGCTTGTTTCACAAGAACCTTATGCCTGCAAACTCAATTTTCAATTACTCACACTTTGTTTTCACAGGATGCTGCTGCAGGAAACAAGGCTATCATTGATCCATCGGCTGGGGGGTCCAAAGGAAAAAGGCCACATCAGTCGACTGGTTTGACCGGCTACACTTCGGGCAATCTCCGAGTGCAAAGCCCATCTTTGTTAGAGATTGAGAAGAAAAGAAAGCCCAGTAAGTACTTTATTATAGCCGATAAATATTTCTTGCTTATATCCTTGCTTATCCTGTGGTTTGTTTCCAGAAAAACCCAAGTCTACCAAGGCCCCGGCCAAGAAACAACCAAAGCGCAAGGAACAAAGCGCCGAAAGTTCACCTTACCCGTCGGCTTTTAGCGAAGTAAGCATTATACTACTTATCTTCTCAAGAGTTATCAACTTTAAGTCACTGATCTTGCGATACTTTCTTTTTAACCGACGGAATCCGCTCAGGTTGCTGGCATCTTGGCCGATCTCCAAGGCACCTATGCTAATCCTCCTGTGACGAAGCCTCCAACCTCTCCATTACCTGTTCCGTCGGCTCTTCCTATGCCTGACGTTGCAATGGACGACTTATCCAATCTTCTTGGGTTTTCTTTGGACGAGCTAGTCGACCCAGAAGTGATGGCGACGGATGAATATTCAGAAGACATCCGCAAGATCATTGACGTGTCAATGGAAGTGTCGGCTTCAGTGGTTAAATCGGCTCCTAATATGCAGGAGAAGCTGAATCGGCTATTTCTAGAGATAACTCAACCAGAGGCGGCTATTTTGGCCAACTGTCAGCCAATTCGCGATGCCATGGCTGCTGTTGAAGCCGACCTCCCTGCCGAAGCCATGAGCGCACTGCTTAATGTGTGTCACCTGGATGAGAAGAAGGCAGAGGTTGATGCAGCTAACGCCAGAATTATTTAGTGCCAGACCCAAGAAGCCGATCAACGCCAATTGGACAAATTAGTCGCTGAAGCTAAGGCCCAGAAGAAGAAGTATGATGACACTGCAGCATCCTTTGTAGCCACCAAGTCTTCTGTCTAGAGGCTAGAATCGACCAAGAAGCGACTCGAAGAAGAATTGGCCAAGGTGAACCAGCAATTGGCCGACAGCCTTGCGACTCTTAATGCAACGGCTGCTTCTTTGAAAATTCAAAAGAACGAAGTTGGCCAAGCCATTGCGAAAACCAAGGAGCAGTCAGCCAAAGTTGTCCCTGTGCCTGGCAACGCCAAAGCCGATGAGGATCTGGTGTATGGCATCACTCAGACTTTGGCCAAAGCTGCAGCGGCTCTTTCGGGACTAGGCGCTAGAATTCCAGGGTCCGGGCTGTGATTTTTCTTGTGATGTAATGATGCTTCAAAACAATGTTGTTTTTTGCCACGATGTCTGCCTTGTGCCACTTTTGTAATGTTCTCAATCGGCTGTTTAACCGATTGTGTTTATTTTGCTTTATCGGCTATTTTAACCGATCTTTTCCCTAATTTTTTTGTTTTGCTTTAATTACGAACCGATCCAAATGCTAGGGTAGTATTTCTTTAGATATCTTCCATTAATCGCCTTTGGTAGCACAATACCTTCGAGTGTTTCGAGTATATACGCATTACCACCAACTAGTTAATTAATTTTGTAGGGCCCTTCCCACGTTGGGGACCACTTGCCAAATCGATTATCTTTAGAACCGATCGGCAATATCGTTTTCCAAACCAAATCGGCTTCATTGAAGGACTTAGGCACGACTCTTTTGTTATAGGCTTTTGCAACTTTCTCCTTATTCCTTTTAAGCCGATTTAAAGTAATCAGCCTTAACTCCGCCAAGTCATCCAAATTGCATAGCATCAATTCTTTGTACTCATCAGCCGATAAATTGTTTTGTCTTGCTACTCGCATAGACTCAATATTTATTTCTACGGGCAACACGGCTTCTTGGCCATACACCAACTGATATGGCGATAACTTAGTCGACCCGTGAAATGCTAGCCGATAAGCCCACAAAGACTCTGATAGTGTAGAGTGCCAAGCTCGAGGCTTTTTATCAATTTTCCTCTTAATCAGCTTGATCAAAGTTTTGTTAGATAACTCGGCTTGCCCATTAGCCTGAGCGTAATAGGGTGACGAGTTAAGCAACTTAATGCCCAGGTTTTCTGCGAAGTTTTTAAAATCATTAGACATGAACACAGTTCCTTGATCGGTTGTGATAGTCTGAGGAATACCGAATCGGTGGATATTGTGTTCATTAACAAAGCCAATAGCTTCTACGCTGGTCACTTTTCTAAGCGGAACGGCTTCTACCCATTTTGAAAAATAGTCCGTAGCTACAAGGATAAACTTATGGCCTTTGCTTGATGGTGGGAATATTTGGCCGATTACATCTATCCCCCATCCTCTGAACGGCCATGGTTTAATAATCGGATGTAAAGCCGATGCTGGTGAAAGCTGTATATTCCCAAACTTTTGACAACTTTGGCACCCCTTGTAATATTTGAAGCAATCTTCTAACATCGTCGGCCAAAAGTATCCTGTCCTCCTAAATATCCATTTCATCTTGTAGGCCGATTGATGCGCACCACAAATTCCCTCATGGACCTCACCCATAGCCACCTTTGCTTCTTCATCGCCCAAACATCGTAGAAGCAATCCTTCCAGTGTCCGATAGTACAATTCTCCTTCGAGCACAACATACTTCAACGCTTTTTGATGAACTTTTCGCACAGTAAGCCTGGATGGGTCCATCAGGTAAGCTCTTATTTCTGTCCTCCAATCGGCGTCATCGACACATAATACTGTTTTGTCAATTAAACCAAAGGCTTCATATCGGCCGTACTCCTTGTAACCTGAAGCCGCTTGAGCCAAGGTGTTGGCTTTATGGTTCATTTCTCTGGGTACATGGCCGATACAGAATGACGCGAAAGTATTGATGACATCAAGACAATGCTCTAGATATTTTGTTAGCACCTCATCATTGCATCTAAATTCTCCCTTAATTTGTTGTACCACCAGCAATGAATCACCATATGCTTCCACATTACTTGCCCCAATACTCTCTACCAACTGTAGTCCTTTGAGCAATGCTTCATACTCAGCCTGGTTGTTAGAGCATCGGCTTTTAAGTCGATATGCGAACTCGATATTATGCCCTCTTGGTGAAATCAACACTATGCCTATTCTACTCCCCTCCTGACAAACTGATCCATCAAAGTATAGTTGCCATGGGGCTACATCGACCATCCCTGCCATAGTATCGTGCCCTGTTATCAAATCGGCTATAGCTTGCCCTTTAATAGCTTTGGCCGACTCAAACTGCTGATCGAACTCGGTTAGAGCGTAAGCCCACTTTCCAAGTCGTCCTCTCAAAATTGGAGCAGATAGCATGTATTTAACGATGTCAGTTCTACATACTACTATGCAGGTTGATGCTAATACATAGTGCCTTAATTTTGTGCAAGCAAAATATAATGATAAGCATAATTTTTCTACTGGAGGGTACCTGGTTTCAGCATCCAATAGTCGTCGACTTAAGTAAAATATTACTCGTTCTTTACCATCAATTTCCTGTGCCAATACGGCCCCAATGGTCTCGCTTTCAGCCGACATATATAGTTTAAATGGGATACCCTTCTGAGGTGCAGCCAAGACTGGTGGTGATGCTAAATATTGTTTTATATCATCAAAAGCCTTCTGTTGATCGGCTCTGTCGACGATCGGGATCGCCAACCGCAAGAATGAGAGGTAAAGTCGAGAGGTTATGGGACGGCGGCGTTTTGCTCGAGCGGAGGAAGAAAACCGATCGCGGTGATGGTGAACAAGGCGACAACGGCACGAGACAAAGGTTTATCTTGGTTCGAGCCTGTCGAGGTAATAGCTCTACTCGATCGCCTTGCGGCGGTGACTCTCGTTATGTGGGTGTACAAAGCGGTGTTCTGAGTTCAAAGAAGTGCGGTGATTCTAGCTTTGAGCTACGGGAGCTGTGTTGAGTGTTGTCTTGGTTGTCCTTGAGCTCATGCATCCTTGGTCTTTATATCCCTTCTGCACGTAACGGTCGGGAGAAACCTGCGGATCGTGGCTCTTAATGCGATCGAAGACAGGTTAAATGCTTCTCGGGCTTGCCGCGCCTCAAGTCATCCCGACCCGCTCTTCCAATGCTCGCAAGTCAATCGCTAGATCCGAGATCCTCGGGCGGACCAGGGGATCAAACGAGACCCCGCTCGAGCCTGAGGTCGTGCGAGGTCGAGCTCGGGCGGACCGAGCTTGGGCATACCGCGCTCGAGGTCGAGCGCCCCAAGACACACCCAGGTCGTGGTCGGGGCCTTCCGAGTTGGGGAATCCGTTCGACCGCACGCCCGGCCTGTCAAGAATACCCATCCTCGTCGGCTAGCCCGAGGCTCTGGGTGGGAGGAGCCCTCATAGCGACCTTGAGCACGAAAATCTACAAAAATCCTTCGTAGGTCTTGTCTCCTTGGTCGGGTCGAGGCGGAGACCGCGAGGCTAGTCTTTTGGCCCCGACACTGGCGACCTTGGACTTCGATGTTGAGTGCGGATGTGAGCGGTTGGCGTGCACTGGCGGCGTTCGACTCGAGCCTTAATTGCACTGTCGATCTTGGTTGACACGTCTTTTGGCGCCGTGGCGGAGTTTTAGGTGCGTTTGGCTCTTTGAGGCCAGCGCCACACCTTTAGCCAGACCCTTCGCCCTTGCGCCCTTCGTCTTCAAGCTTCCTTGCCCGAGCAAGGCCCCTTTCTTTGCTCCTCGACCAAGCGCTCCACGGCGCCATGACCAAGCTTGGAAGGAGCACCACGTCGTCATGAGAATGAGAGAGCTTGAGATCACAGGGATAATAGACCCGTGACATGGCGGTTACTGGCGGCGAGACCGAACCTCGCCTAGGGATGGCGAGATCGTCACGCACCGAGCATTACGCCCTCCTTGGACTGCGGACCCGGAGAGCGAGTTTGTGGCGGGCGTCCTCTCTAGGCTGAAATAGAGCTCATCAATCTGGTACCAAATTCGTCCTTCGCTCGCCATCTTTTCCCATCTGTGCGAGGATTCACGAATTCTTCCCACCCCTCATTGTTCTTTTCGCTACTACTCCCTCTTCCGCTCCGGGAAGGACCCTGTTGTCGGATGTCTGTACTTCCGACTCCGAACCGGGCTCAGATGGTCCTTCCCGAAGTGCGCCGCCCGGGATTCACTTGGTCCCTGGCCCGAGCGGTGGTTTTACCTGAAGAAAGGGGAGCACGGGGCTCTGACGTACGAGGGGGCCCCTGTCACCGAGAAGAAGGAGACCCCCGAGCCCGAAGATCTGAAGGTCGACGAGGAGGCCATTGCCGCCATCCACATTTGCGCCACGCGCGGCCTTACCGGGCAGGCAATCGCCGTCGACTTCTTGCGGAACCGCGTGTCCCCTCTGCGGAAGAGGGAGCACCCGTTCTTCGAGATTACAGGGCGCGACGACCCCACTCGTGAAGGGACGACAGGCAAGGCCTCCGCCCTTGGAACTTCTGCTCGAAGTCCATTCTCCAGACTTTCCTGACGGCCCATGTTCTTGCAGCGCCGAAGGAATCCTGGGTCTCCGACAGGATGTTCGAAATGTTTGGGAAGCTGGCGCATGGATACACCCTTGACGACCCGGTCCCGAAGAATGTACTTCGCCGGAAGGCCGAGGTAAGCCGTCCCGATCTTGCCCTTGACCCTGTTTTTAGCGTAGGTCTTTCTGACCCACGCAAGATCTCAGGACCATCAGGAGTTGTTCGACACCGCCAGGAGGATGCTCCCGCTGCCCGGTGGGGGCAAGAGCAAGAAGGGGAAGAAGAGGCCTCCACCAGCAGGACCAAGCCAAACGGAGGCGAAGAAGCGCCATGTCGAGTGGGGGGATCGCGCCACGGTGAGACCCTTACAGTGAGCCCCGAGTCCTTAAGCTCTTCCATGCCTTGCTGTCGTTAATCATTCCTTCCTTGGCGGCAGCGAGTCTTGCTCTTGCCGCCAGATCTCGGGTGCGCCCCTGGCCCCAGAGCCTCGAGTTCGAGCCCCCGCCGCGGCGGGTGATGAGGACCCGGCTCGGACCCCGGGACCTCAGGTCGTGAGGACACGCAAACGTGGCGCGCCCTCGGCATCGGGGCAACAAGACCTCAGACGGCCCTCGGCGAGGAGGAGTCTGGTGGCCCAGGTGAGCCCCCGAGACCCCGAACTGCGCCGCCCCCTTCTCGCATCCTTCTGGCTTAGCGCGTACCTTTGATCGCAGAACTTGAGTATCAGAGCTCGAAACACCTGCCGTTTGTGATGGGCATTGTTCGGTAGTCGAATCAGGAGGAGAAGCCTTCGTCTTGGCCCTCGCCGCGTCGCCGTGGAACCTGCGCTCCACGGGCCAGCCCTCGATCGGCGAGTTCTACCAAGGGCTCGACGACTCGTCGGCGAGCCCGGTCGTATCGGACCGGCCGCACGGCGAGGCCTGTGTGCAGCGCTGTCGGCGAGTGGCCGATGCCACCGAGAGGAGGCTCGAACACCGAGGCCACGCTCTAAGCGACCCCAAAACCACACAGCCTGGTGCGCTCCGGGTGCGGGGACGCGACCACTGCCACCACGGGGATCTTGCGGTCGTGGGCCTCGCCGACCTCCCGGTCGCGACCGCGTCGGCACCGGGTCGTGGTGCCCGACCCGCGGAGGTCGTGGGCGCCATGGCGGATCAGCTGTTGTCCCCTTGTCTCTTGGGGCGAATCTTGGGCCCGACCGCGGAGATCGAGGGACAACACCGCCGCCTGCCCCCTCTGTCGTGGACTCGGCCAGCACGGGAGGCAGTGGTGCTGGCCACCCCCCCATGGCGGGGACTCGGGACCACAGCCCAAGTCGTCGGCGGTGCAGGGTCGACCACAGCACCCATCATGATCGGCGAGGAGGAGGAACCCTCGCGATCACATTGAAGACCGTGAGGAATTCACCCGCAAACTGGAGGCGCCTCCCGAGTGGGACTTTCCTGCATACTTCTCACCTTGTAGCTTGACTTCCTTGTCCTTTCTCACCTTGGACCACCCTTTTTTGGCGTGAAGGTGACCAACCACGCCATTCAAGGGCTTCAAGGCCTTCGAGCATCGGATGTGCTAAGAGGCCTCCTCGATGTGGTAGAGGCGCGGGAGGTTGAGCGACAGGCTCGTCCGAACCATTGAGGTCGACGAGGGGCTCGGCGAGAAGAACCAAGAGCTCGGCGATCTCGGCCGACGATGAGGGCGCTGAGACAGCCCATCTTGTGAGCTCGAGCGGAACCCGGACCTCGACGTGACTTCGCTTTAAGGCGGTGGAGCGAGGCCAGCCACGCCTTCGGCCACTGGCCTTCGAGTCGCGCGGGCCAAGATCGAAGCTCTGGAGAAGGCTTCGCGCGGGCGTCGACTCCGAGCTCAAGGCCAAGGTGCTCCAGCTCGAGGAGGAACTTGGGAGCGTCAACAAGGCAGCTTGAAGCCGAAGCGGGCCAAGGTCAGGACCGGAGAAGGCTGCCATGGAGCGAGCACACTCATTGCAAGGGCACCTCCGAGCTCGAGGCCAAAATCCTCGAGCTTGAGAGGAAGCTCGACCATGCCACCAAGGCGCTCGAGGTCGAGCGCTAAGGTCGGCGTTGGAGGCGGCCTGCGAGCCATCTCCGAAGCCAAGACCAAGGTTCCCGGACTCGAAGAAGCTCGGCGTCGGTAAAGCAGCGAAGCGCCTGGCTCACCGAAGAAGAAGCGGCGTCGGACGCGGATGTTTCCAACCAAGCCCTCTGCTCTAGGGGAGATCGCAACCCTGAGGGCAAAAGTGGCCCAGCTCGAGCAGGAAAGGCTTGCCCAGGAGATGGCCGACCTGTAGAAAAACACTAAAAGCAGGGAATGTACTAACAGAAAATAGTTTGCTTTCTAGTGAACAAAGAAACCTCGTCCCTGTTGATATGTGAGCACTTTTGAAATCTCCCTCTTCTGTTGTTTGCATCGCTTGTTGGTCGTGCCCGTTGGGTCGTGCGTTTGTAGAGTAGCCTTACCCAGCCCCCGTTGGGCCCGAGGTCGAGGGATGCGAGCCTTGGGCACAAGACGTAGATACGGACGAAAAGTCACGACCTGCAAACTTCGAAGTACAATTCGCAAGTGTAGAAGAACACGAGACGGATATCGTTAAATGGATTAATGCTTCGTACGGCCTTCGCGACCCTGCGCATCGCTTGACCGTTAAAGCGACGAGGTTCTTTGGCTCGAGCCCGTGCACAGAGTAGAGCTAGTTTGCGAAGAGGTTACGTTTTAGCTCATCCGCTGGGGGTGATCGTAAAAAACCCGCGTCGCTTGGACTGGGAGCGAATGCGCTGCGCACGAAGGTCGTGATCAAAAAAGAGCCACCGAAAAAGAAATGCGGTAACACAAATGGAAAGCAAATATAAAGGGAAAAGTGAAAGACCAACTTTTATTGAAATGTGAGGCATAGAGGTTACACATAAAACTTCCGAAGCTGGTCTATGTTCCACGAGCTAGAGAGCTCTCTACCATCGGGCACGCTAGCCGGTAAGCCCCCGTGCGATCTGTTGAAACAACTCTGTAGGGGCCCTCCCACTGTGGGGATAACATGTTGGTGTTGGACGTGCCCTGAATCCGCCTCAGGGCTAGGTCCCCAACAAGGAGCTTCCTAGGTCGTACCGATCGAGACGCATGTCTGCGAAGAGCTTGCAGGTAGTCGTTGATCGTGGCGATTGCACGACATCTTACTTCTTCAGCGAGGTAAGGTCAAGAGACCGTTAGTGCTCGAAGTCGACACAGTCGACCAAAGTGACTGGCGAGCCAGTGTGACCTCGGGAGGTAGGGCGGCCGATGCGAACACGAGCCGGAAGGTGTGGACCACAATGGCTCGGCTCGTTGTGGTACGAATAGACCATAAGACGGTGGGAAGTTCATCCACCCAGGCCTTGCCGTATCGATCGAGCTCATCTGCAACTCGCTTCTTGACGCCCTGGACAATTTGCCCGTTGGCGCGCTCCGCTGCTCCATTGCTCTGGGGGTGAGCCACCGAAGCAAAGCAGATTCTGATGCCGAGCTCCTCGCAAAACCCCTGGAACAACTCGCTGGTAAACTGAGTACCGTTGTCAGTGATAATTTTGCATGGAACCCCATACCTGGTGACCACGAACAAGCGGAAGAAACGAACCGCCGCCCGAGCAGTTATGGTCGAGACCGGTTCAGCCTCTATCCACTTGGTGAAAGTGTCGACGGCGACGAACAGGAACCTCTTACCCCGGTTGCTCGAGAAAAGGTCGAGGATGTCGATCCCAGTCGAGAAAGGCCATGCGGCGGGATGGTCTGGAGCGCGTGGCGGGTTGATCGACTTCGAGGCGTGGAATTGGCGAGCTCGGCGAGTGCGGACAATATCCGGCGTCTGAAGTGCCGAGGCCAATAGTACCCCATGCGGAAGGCCTTCCCGACCATCGCCTGTCTGAAGAGTCGCCTACGAGACCGCATGGATGTCATGTAGTAGGTACTTACCCTCCTCCGTGGAGATGCACCGCGTCAGGATGCCGGAAACATTGCGTCTGTACAGCTTCCCGTCGACAAGCGTGTACAGACTTGCCCGGCGCTTGACTCGGCTCCGGTCGGCAGGGTCGGGTGGCAGGTTTCCATGGGTCAGGAAATTGTGGATGGCCTCGGCCCAGGAGGGAGGACCTTCGACCATGGCGAGAGCGACCTCGTGGTCGGAGGTCGACGGGGCCGCCAGTGTCTCCAGGATGACGTCGGGTGGGATGTCGTCGTTGGAGGAGCCGAGCTTGGAGAGGTAGTCCGCACTGGAGTTGTCCCTTCTGGAGATGTGCTTGAGTTCCAAGTTCTGGAACCACTTCTCCATCTTGCGCACCTCGGCGAGGTATTTTGCCATCGAGTCTCCCGAGCATTGGTAGTCCTTGTTGAACTGGTTGATGACGAGCTGGGAGTCGCCCTTTACGACCAGACGGCGCACGCCCAGGGCCTTGCAAGCTCTCAGGCCGGCCAAAAGGGCTTCGTACTCCGCCACATTGTTTGTCGCTGGGAAGCCGAAACGAATGACATACCTCAACTTGTCACCGCGCGGGGTGAGGATAAGGATCCCAGCCCCCGAGCGATTGAAGGACCTCGAACCGTCGAAGAACATGAGCCAGGGCTTTTCTTCTTCGCCCTGGAGCTCGGGAGTAGGCTGTGACGTCTGCTCGACCACAAAGTCGGCGAGCACTTGCGATTTTATGGTCGTACGAGCTACGACCTGGATGTCGAACGCAGCCAGCTCCATAGCCCACTTGGCTATTCGTCCGCCGCCCTCCGGGTTCCTCAGGATGTCCCCCAGTGGGAAGTTGCTTGGAACGACCAGGGAGTGCGCCTGAAAGTAGTGCCGGAGCTTGCGCGAAGCCATGAGAAGAGCATATAGCAGTTTCTGTACCTGTGGGTAGCGCTCCTTCGGGCCGTGTAAGACCTCGCTGACATAGTAAATGGGGTCTTCTTTGAGACCCCGTTCGCCACGAACGGCACTATGATGTGGGGGTGGCGGCGAGATCTGAAGATAATTTCTCACCATCTTTGTGGTGTTGTAAGGAGGGGTGGGGTCGACAAGTATACCTTCAAATCGTCGAAGGATCGCTGGGCCTCTGGAGTCCACTCGAAGCCCCGTGCTTGCGTAAGGTTTGGAAAACGGAGCCCTCACTCATGAGCTTCGAGATGAACTCTTTGAGGCGGCCATGCGGCCAGTGAGGCTTTGCACCTGCTTGATCGAGGTCGGGGGTGCCATCTTCTCGATTGCCTCGATCTTCTCTGGGTTTGGACCAACCCCCGAGCCCCCAATCATGTAGCCGAGCACCTTACCGGATGCCGCGCCGAATACGCACTTCTCAGGATTGAGCTTTATCTTGTGCTTGTTCAAGTTGGCGAAGGTCTCCTCGAGGTCGCGAACGTGGTCGCCCTCGGCGGGGCTCTTGACGATGATGTCATCCACGTAGACCTCGAGGTTCCGCCCGATCTGGGGCTCGAAAGTCCTGGTCATCAGACGCTGGAAAGTAGCCCCCGCATTGCGCAGACCAAACGACATGGTCGTATAGCAATAGGTGCCAAACGGCGTGATGAAGGAAGTCTTGCTTTCATCGTCGACCGCCAGCTTGATCTGGTGGTATCCTGAGTAAGCATCCAAGAAGCTCAGCATCTTGGCATTCGCGGTGGAGTCCACGATCTGGTCAATCTTGTGAGCGGAAGTTGTCGCCAGGCGGGCCGAGTTCAACCCCGTATGGTCGACGCACATTCTCCACTTTCCTCCCTTCTTCTGCACAATGACCGGGTTGGCCAACCATTCGGAGTAGTTGATCTCACGAATGAAGCCAGCCTTTAAAAGCTTGTCAAGGTTTTCCTTGATGACCGCGACCTTCTCCGGGGAGAAGCGACGCAGTTTTTGACGCACAGGTCGGGAGCTGGATCCCACCTGCAGCTTATGCTCGATCACCTCCCTCGGGACGCCGGGCATATCCGCGGGCTCCCAGGCGAATATACCCTTGTTGGCGCGGAGGAAGGTGACGAGCTCGAGTTCCTATTTGGAACTTAGCTCGTCGGAGACATGGACGCACCTGGTCGGGTCGCTCTCGTCGAGCGGTATGGCCTTTGTTGCCCCGCTAGGTTGTATCGCCGCCCTCTGACGGGCGCTCTTCGTCGTTGCCTCCGGACCGCGCTGGGGCAGCATGCCAGCGAGAGCCAAGGCCTTGGTCTCACAGCCATGGGCCGCTTGCAGGTCGCCCCGCACGGTGATGACACCGTTAGGGCCGGGTAACTTCATACACCGATGGCCATAATGGTTGGCTGCCATGAATTTGACCAAGGCAGGCCGCCCGAGGATGGCGTTGTACGGGAGGTCACCCTCGACCACTTCGAAGGTGATTAACTCGGTGCGAAAGTTGTCGGAGCCGCCAAAGGTGACGGGCAAGACAACTTGCCCCAAGGGGGTGGTCGAGCTCCCGGGCACTATTCCGAAGAATGGTATGGTGATGCTCTTGACCTTCGACCGGGGAATCTGCATCCGGTCGAGCGCTTCCGCCTGCAGTAAATTGAGAGAGCTGCCGCCGTCGATCATGACACGCCCGACCGTGGTATTGCTGATGGTCGGGGTCACGACCAAGGCGGTCTTTAGGTCGCGGGCCATACCTGGGAGCGCGTCCTCTGGGGAGAAAGTGATGGTGGCGCCAGCCCACTTGCTGGGCTGCTCGACGGGCTTTCCGGCTGCAACCTGGTAGATGGTCCGTGCGGCGGCCTTGACCTCGCGCCTGGACTGGTAGGCCGACGAGCCACCGAATATAACGTCGATCCGGCGCTCGCCCTGCTGGAATTCCAGGTCGAGGTCGTCGTGCTCCGCGCCGGCATTCACCCGGTCGGGCTGGTCGTCATCCTTCGGGAGCATGGGCATCTCACCCTGCCCGTCGTAGAACGCATCTAGTTTCCCCTGCCAAGCCCTGCAGGCCCGCAGGTCGTGGCCGGCCGTTCTGTGAAAAAGACAGAACTTCGATTCGTCATATCCCGCGCGCCTCTCGGCCCCCGGCTGCCGAGCATCGGGCCGCCGAGGTCCGGCACGTGGGGCCTCCCGCTGGGGCTGGTTCTTCGCTTGGTGAGGTCGGAGTCGACCTTGGCGAGGCTTGGAGTCTTCCCGAGCTTGGCCTCGGACTTCGAGGACCTCGCGCTGGCCGTCCGCCGAGACGATCACCCGCGGTAGCCCTCCGCCGCCTCTGCGATCGCGCTTTCGCTTCTTGGAGGCGGTGCCTTGGTCGCGCCCACAGAGTTGGGCGGGCGGCCTCTGTTTGGTTCGAACCAAGCTTACCTTGGTCGTAGTCGCGTTCCAACGGACGGCGTCGTCGCGTCTCACGTCATCGCGCTCCGCCATGCGAAAAAGTTTGTTGGCCGAGCCTCGGCGTGATCTCCAGATCCTCGGTAAGGCGTCGATCACGGACCCGAACTTGAAGGCCTTGATAACGGCCTCGTCCAAAATGCTCGGGATCGGGTTCTCGTGCGGATGAATCGCCGCACAAAAGTCGCCAAGCGATGGCTCGCTCTTCCCACGATGATGCGATCCGAGTCTTTCTCCTGCCGGCCGCCGTAGCGACTCTCGAAATTGAGGCGGGCGCCACGATCTGGCGCCACGACTGGCGCGCCAAAGCTTCGATTAAAAAGCGTCCTGCGGCCCGTCCAAAGACGGCCGGAGATAGTTAGCCATTACGAAGCTCGTCCCCTCGGCCGCCAGGATAGCGGTCGAATAGATGGACGAGAACTTCGTCGGGTTCTTGGTCCGTCGAAGCGCCGATCGTAGCGGGCTTGAACTGTCTTGCCAATGCACGCCGGCGAAGGCCGTCGGAGTATGCCATGCAGCCGTAGGCCGGGACAGGCGCCCGCCGGTCGTGATCATCGCCGACGAGGTCCCCGCTGCTGCCGGATTCGGAGTCGAGGCTGGCCCGGCGGCCCGACCTCCGGTGAGATCGATCATGGTGCCGAGTGCGGGAATCACCCGGTGGGTAGCGCAAGCGGTCCTGGACCCTGCGGCGCCTGGGCGGAATGTCCCGCGAGAGGTCCGCGGTCCTGCTGCCAGTCGACTGCGGAGTGGCTTGGCTCGGGCCTGGTCCTGGTTGGCGCGGTGCCCATGGGATGCCGACGCGTCTGCATCAGAGCCTCGCCCCGAGTCCGTTGCTCGGGGACTGGCTCCTGCGCGGGAGGTGTCCGGCACGGTTGACGGCGTGACGCGTCGTCGTTGCTTCTCTGGGAGCGGGTCCCCGAGTGCTGGCTTCGGTGCTGCGGAGGTTCGACCTCGATCGCGGCCGACGAGCTCTTCGGCGAGCTTCGGCAAAGACTCCGACCTCGCCCTATCGGGGTCGGCCATGACCCGGCGATAAGCGGGCGCTCCCGCTTGGGCGCTGGGTGGTCGAAGCGTCTGGCTTTCTCCTGGGCCTCCCGCCGGAGAGCAGTTATGGCTTGGTTGATGGCAACCTGCACCATCCGGCGGGCGTCCTCCGGAGTCTGCGGATCACGGTCATCTGCAACTCCCCCGGCGCCTTCACCGTCCGCCACCAGGACGTGCTGCTCGGGCGGTGGTGGTAAAGGCGTGAACAGGGACACGGTGTCGGAATCCGTGCCTGAGGAAAATCCATTGATGGAAAGCGCCATGCTCCTGAGATCCTGGTGTCGTTCCTGCGAAAGAGCAAAACAATCGGGCCCCACGGTGGGCGCCAGCTGTCGACGATCGGGATCGCCAACCGCAAGAATGAGAGGTAGGGTCGAAGGTTATGGGACCCGGCGTTTTTGCTCGACGGAGGAAGAAAACCGATCGCGGTGATGGTGAACAAGGCGACAACCGCGAGACAAAGGTTTATACTGGTTCGAGCCCCTGTCGAGGTAATAGCTCTACTCCAGTCGCCTTGTGGCGGTGACTCTCGTTATGTGGGTGTACAGAGCAGTGTTTACAGTTCAAAGAAGTGCAGGTGATTCTGCTTTGAGCTACGGGGCTATGTGTTGAGTGTTGTCTTGGTCGTCCTTGAGCTCATGCATCCTTGGTCTTTATATCCCTTCGCACGTAGCGAACTCGGGAGAAACCTGCGGATCGTGGCTCTTAATGCGCGAAGACGGTTAAATGGCTTCGGGCTTGCCGCGCCTCCGAGTCATCCCCACGACCCGCTCTTCGATGCGCAAGTCAATCGCTAGATCCGAGATCTCGGGCGGACGAGGATCAAGCGAGACCCCGCCGAGCTTGAAGTCGAAGCGAGTCGAGCTCGGCGCGACCGAGCTTGGGCATACCGCGCTTCGGTCGAGCGCCCAAACACACCAGTGTCGTGGTCGGGCCTTCCGAGTTAAGGGAATCGATAGCACTTTGGTGTCCCGATCTTTCGATGAGAGTGATAACCCGATCTGGAGGAATTGACTTTGACGATCCGACTACAACGCGTCTGACGACGATCGCCTTAGCAATCGCTAAACCAACTCCAGAGGGTTATTGATCTTGCCGTTGGCACGATCAACCTGAACACGAGGTTCAATTCCTGCATGCAACCGAAGAACAAGCAAGAACAAAGGTAAAGGCAATCTGAAATTGTAAATAAAGATGAAGGATTGATAATGTGGGGTTCCGAAACAAGGAGCTTCTTAGGCGGCTGTTGAGCTCGTCTGGAAGACTCAAAATAGTAGCAATGGCTAAACTATCAAATAAACAAAACCCAAAACTAAAGTACGGCGGTAGCAAACAATATATAGATGTAAGCGACGGCTAGGGGTCAGCTAGGGGCGTGCAGCACCATGGGGGGGCAGCCAAGGGGTTGCCCTAGCGTTACATGGGCTTTGGGCCCAAAAGAAAAGGTGGCGCAGCACCCGGAGTTTTTGGCCCGTGACACTCTTCTGTAGTTTTCCATTGCTTGAAGACGAATTTAGCATTGGAGCTGCATCCATTGGAAAGTATACTCCGAGATCTTTCAAACGTGTACTCATGGGCCTCTAGAAACCTCCGGAATCAAAAGTTATGGTCGTTTGAAGTTGATGCTGTCGCGGAGGCCGAACCCGCGAATTTGCTGATTCCAAGTCCAACTTGCGCATATGTTGATTGTGCTTTATGCTTGGCAATTGGAGGTTCTTCTCCTTGGTTCCTAAGGACAATAAGATCATCACAAGTATTAAATAGCATCCTATTCATATTATCACTAATGGGGAGGCTTAGGAACGCATTCACCTGATGATTAAACTGTCGTGTGCGATCTCGAGTAACCGGTCCTTGTATAATCGTAGTGGTTTCAAATTGATTTGTAGATGTGGCTGTATCCATGGAAGTGATGTCGTCATCATCCTCCCCTTCTTGCATTTGAGTCGTCCTCGACTCATGCTCACCTTTTAGCACATCTTCAGCACAAAGTATTCTTATGTAGGTCCTGCATTTATTTAAATAAAATAGTAGCTCCGCCTCTTTATATATTTTGAAGACATGAAAAACATTTAGAGGATTCACCAGATAATTATCCGTATAGCTCAACACTTCTTTCCAGCATATAATGGCTTGATGAGCGCTAGCACTATTCGATGCTTCCTCCCCTCCTTGAAAGAAAAGCATCCTCGGTTTTGGACAAGCTAGAAAAGATACAACAAACAAAAAGAACAACGTGTACGCGGCATAGATGTATATATCCCATATTTCATTGTTCTTTTGGATTCGCGGCAGGCTATTTTCATAACAACAAAAGAAGAAATCAAATTTAAGCAAATAACCTTTCCTCACAATTATGCAAGTTGATTCGTGGTTATCAGTGAAGCATATAGTATCAAAATTAGCATGATTTAGTTTGCAACTTGATTTGCAAATATAAGTAAAGCACATATCTATCCCTAACTTTAGATTAAGAAAACTCATGTTTTGTGAGCCGCGTTCAATAACATGTTTTGTGGGCAAAACTACATGTCCTGGCATCAAGCATGGATCATTCATATCATCAAATTGTAAATAAGCAATATCAAACCATTCCAATAATGGTGACACAATTTTAACGGCCTTCCACGCATCAACCACGACTTGCTGATTTGTAATACAAGTTAATGTACTAAAATTCAAACAATGGGGCAACAAGCTATGGGTATCACATATTTCAGGAAAATTTGATGGTGCCGCGAATGAAACAAGTTGTTGCATACAACTAGAATTGCCCAAAATAGCAAGCTTCAATTCAGCAAGTTTATCACAAGTTATGCATATTCTGTAAACAAGAAACTTGCCATCTATGCCATATTCACCAAATAAATTGAATTTAAAACGGTAGGCATACGTGCTAGACAAAGACTTAAGAGTTGAAATTTCAGAAATCTTGTCCATAGCACATGTCAAACTAACAGGCTCATTCAACATGATATAGCACAAAAGCAGTGGCGGGGATATTCTAGCTATCACCTCCTTATGCATAATCAGCACCACATGATCAAAATTAGAAGCATGCAATTAGTCATATGGTTCTACAATTGTTGCACAAGGTGGTAGTTCACAAAATTATGTATAGCAAGAATATACTCACAAATTTGCTCCTTTTCTTGCTGTAAAATCAGATCTGTGCCATGATCATTAGCCTCCTCCTCAGAAGTAGAAACATCAAAACTTTCACTTGATAACGCTGGTATTTCTGCTTGTTGCTTCCCTTCTTCAGAACTAACCTGGATAGCGTATGGGATAGCAACAACAAAACTAACCGAAGTAGATTGGATTGTGTTTGTAGAATCATCCTCACATGTGCTATCCTCTACTTCACTCAAATTTTCTTGTATTTCTTTCACATTCTCAGTGTGTATGCTCTCATTCAGGTTTGGTGCAGTGCATGCCATAGGAGTAGCATTTAACTTTGTGTTAGCTTGAATTTTGGTTGATTGTCTTCTTTGTATCTTTCTTTCGGCTTCTCGTGAAAGATTAAGTAAACATGACAAAGAATTGAATTCTTTACAAGATATCATGATCGAATGTCGAAATCTAGTCCAAAATAAAAGTTATTCATGCGAGTCTTTTAGGTCTCTTCTAACCCCGAGCATAAAGATCTATGTTGAAATTCTTGGTAGTACTCATCCTTTGTTTTACTACCTTGTTTTAGATGTTGCAATTCATTTCAGTAATTGACGGGCAACATATGAAGGGACAAATCTAGCTCTTAGAATTTTCTTGATTTTGTCCATGTGCTAGGAATGTCTGATTTTTACTCATATAATCATTCCACCAAATAGCAGCAAATCCAGAGAATCCACTAGTAACAACCCTAACCTTATCATGCTCAGAATTTCATGTTTATCAAATGATTGTTCGACAACTAATTCCCATGCAAGATAACCTTCAGGATCATAGTTATCACTAAAAATGGGTACGGTAAACTTATTTTTGGTACATGTGCGATGCCGTTGTACCTTCCGTGGTGTTGAAGGTATGCTCATGACGTTCTCTGTATCTTGGAGTGTGAACTATCTCTTCTCCTAGGATCTTTGTTGGCCCAAGCGCCACTGACGTTGAGAACCTGCCATTGTTAGTGAAGACAAGAAACAAAATCACAAGTATAATGTTCTATCACTACATATGATGTGGACAAAAGTCGTTCAACTCTCAAACTTTAACCAAAGCTCTTACAAGTTCTTACCATGCAGCGAGGTTGTCGGCCATTGGCGGTATCAAAAGTTCTCCCAAGCTTGGATAAAGCGATTGCCAAGGACCGAACAAGCGTCACGAGGTAGAATATGTGGAGCTTGGTAGGCTATGTTAATTTTCTATGCAATCTGATAATTCTAGTTATTGTAATGATAAGTAATGATCCAAACTAGAATTCACATGCCCTAGTTGCCGATCTCAAAGATATAAGTGAATTTCAAGGCAACACACACGCAAAGATAATGAAACTTAATGCAACCAATGGAATGAGCTAAATAAGAATAATTTCAGCACTAAAACTCACGTTGCATAAGTTATGGAGAGACGCTAGCTAATTGCTTCAGAAAAGGTACAAGGGCACAAGATTGCTCACTACATAATACAATTGCACAATCTGAAAATGACAAACACAAATTAGGGTTTTGATCAATGTAGTGCTGCCGGCCACTATTCTCTTTTCTTTTCTCTTTTTTTTTCTTTTTGGCCTTTTGGCTCTTTCTTTCTCTTTTTTTTTGGTGACTTTCGGCCAACACTAGTATGAGCAAAGTTTTGGAATCCCCAACTTGATATCACAAGAGATATGATAATGCAACGTATCAAAAGGAGCAGCCCCAAGCAATTTCAAATCGCTAGTCTCAATTGGGATCAAAGTATTCGCAAAGGATGAATTGGTTCCCAAAGGTATGTGCACTAATATTTTGGAATTTTATGGTTGTAGATGCTACTGGACTCAACCAAGTCAAAGGAACAAAGCTAGAACACAAATTGAAGAGACAAACCCAAATTCGGTCAGAACTATGCAATAAGGTTGTGGCTGCAATTAAGGTATGAAAATGACCGAATCAAGCTTGCTCACAATGTAACAAAATTATGGTACAGTTCTAATATTTAAAACAAGTATTCAAATACACAATTTGGAGCTCATATGTAGAAGTTATGGCCAAAACACTATGGTGCACAGATTTAACAAAATTCAGCCGATTTGACCAAATCCGAATCCGAGTCAAATTCGGTTTGAATGAGTCCGAATCAGAAAGGACACCCAAAAACGTTTTTGTAGAGGACTCTTCAAGGATTCAGGAAAGTATAAAAACTTCTCAATCGGAGTTCGGATGTGAGAGTTATGATCAAAATACCGAACCAATCTGGATTGCAATTGTAACTTGCTTCCCGAATTTGATGGCCAGATTAAACACCCTTTCGTATGGAATTAGAATTCGTGCCCAAATAGGTTTTTGTGGAGATTGTCTCAAGGTTTTAGGAAAGTACAAAAACACTAGAATCCGAGCTCGTATGCAAAAGTTATGAACAAAACAAAGAACTGGACAGATTGGAATAAAAGCTACGCGAAGGAAAACGATCAGCAACTAAAACAAGAACTCTAATGGATCAAAACCTAACAAAACTCACTAAAATACCAGATTGAATCTAAAGGTTGAATTTTTGTGGAGGATTTTCAATTTTGGACAGAAAACAAAAACTAATCTAAGTCTTGAATCTCTCACCGAGCAACTTGGCGCTCGATACCACTTGATAGCACTTTGGTGTCGATCTTTTCGATGAGAGTGATAACCCGATCTGGAGGAATTGACTTTGACGATCCGACTACAACGTCTGACGACGATCGCCTTAGCAATCGCTAAACCAACTCAGAGGGTTATTGATCTTGCCGTTGGCACGATCAACTGAACACGAGTTCAATTCTGCATGCAACGAAGAACAAGCAAGAACAAAGGTAAAGGCAATCTGAAATTGTAAATAAAGATGAAGGATTGATAATGTGGGGTTCGAAACAAGGAGCTTCTTAGGTAATTGTTGAGCTCGTCTGGAAGACTCAAAATAGTAGCAATGGCTAAACTATCAAATAAACAAAACCCAAAACTAAAAATGGCGGTAGCAAACAATATATAGATGTAGCGGCGGCTAGGGGTCAGCTAGGGCGTGCAGCACCATGGGGGGCAGCCAAGGGGTTGCCCTAGCGTTACATGGGCTTTGGGCCCAAAAGAAAAGGTGGCGCAGCACCG
Source organism: Guadua angustifolia (assembly GCA_036346375.1). Taxonomy (NCBI): domain Eukaryota; kingdom Viridiplantae; phylum Streptophyta; class Magnoliopsida; order Poales; family Poaceae; genus Guadua; species Guadua angustifolia. Next base: position 78,057 of record JAYEVE010000861.1, on the reverse strand, counting down.
GAGTTTTGGCCCGTGACACTCTTCTGTAGTTTTCCATTGCTTGAAGACGAATTTAGCATTGGAGCTGCATCCATTGGAAAGTATACTCGAGATCTTTCAAACGTGTACTCATGGGCCTCTAGAAACCTCCGGAATCAAAAGTTATGGTCGTTTGAAGTTGATCTTGTCGCGAGGCCGAACCCGCGAATTTGCTGATTCCAAGTCCAACTTAGCATATGTTGATTGTGCTTTATGCTTGGCAATTGGAGGTTCTTCTCCTTGGTTCCTAAGGACAATAAGATCATCACAAGTATTAAATAGCATCCTATTCATATTATCACTAATGGGGAGGCTTAGGAGCGCATTCACGATGATTAAACCGTAGTGTGCGATCTCGAGTAACCGGTCCTTGTATAATCGTAGTGGTTTCAAATTGATTTGTAGATGTGGCTGTATCCATGGAAGTGATGTCCTCATCAGAATCCGTTCGACCGCACGCCGGCCGGTCAAGGAATACCCAGCCCTCGTCAGGCTCCCCACACAAACTCGATGATGATCCTTGACCCGTGAGTGGGGTGAAAGCTCTAATCCTACCGAACAATTTGAGATAAATTGTCTTAAGTAATTAATCTTGCCGATCAGCTTCTGCAGCTCATTCTTGCATGTCGGCGGTTTTGTATTTGCTATGGCCTTGACCCTTGTCTGATTAACTTCAATACCTCTTTGATGCACCATGAAACCATGGAACTGGCCAGCCGACACACCAAATGCGCACTTTAAGGGATTCATCTTCAGCCCGTGAGCTCTTGTATTCTGGAACACCCTTTCCAAATCGGCCAAGTGTTGCCAGTTTTCCTTAGACTTGACTACAACATCATCGATCTAAATCTCAACAATATGGCCGATTAGATTGTGAAAGATTAAATTCATGGCGCGTTGATAAGTAGCACCTGCATTTTTTAAGCCAAATGTCATCACCGGCCATTCATACAACCCTATCGCGCCAGGGCACCTGAAGGCCGTTTTGGGAATATCGGCTTCTGCCATAAATATCTGGTTATATCCAGCATTCCCATCAAGGAAGCTGATAATCTTATTACCCGAGGTAGCATCGATAAGCATATCGGCTATAGGCATCGGATATTCGTCTTTTGGCGTGGCTTTATTTAAGTCCCTAAAATCTACGCACACCCGAAGCTTACCATTCTTTTTCATGACAGGGACAATATTGGATACCCACTCGGCGTATCGGCAAGGCCTTATAAATTTGGCCTCCAGCAATCTTTCGATTTCTTCTTTTATTACATTGTACAATTCTGGATTAAATCGCCAAGGCGGTTGCTTGTATGGCCGATACCCTGGTTTGATAGGCAGCCGATGTTCCACTAACTGTCGGCTTAATCCAGGCATCTCATAGTATTCCCAGGCGAAGCAGTCCCTGTATTCTTTAAGTATTTCAACCAACTTATTTTTGTATTCCATATCTAATTTTGCGCTTACAAAAGTTGGCCTTTTCCTATCACCTTCTCCTATATCGACTTCTTCAAGCATATCGGCTGAAGTGAAACCTTGGCCCAATTTTTCGCTTTGGAAGTCTTCAATGGCTTCACACGAATTTATCATCTGCCGATAGCTCCTTGCTTTGTCTTGTAGAACTTGGATCATTTTTGACCCCATCTTCTCAAGATCTCACTCGTCCGATCAAAGGTGTCTGGCTTGACACTGATCGGTGTAAAGCCCGTCGTCCCAATGCAGATGAAATCACAATCGTCTAGTGCCTTACCTGATATGCATTCTGCTTCTTCGTGTGGCCAATTTGCGTCGGAGCTGGCCATGGCGATATGAGCCGATGTATCGGCTGAGACAACTTCAACTTCATCTCCGTTCCACTGTACAAGAAGTTGATGCATGGTGGAGGGTATATAGCAATTGGCATGTATACAGTCTCATCCTAGAAGCACACTGTAGTTTACTTTTGCTTCAATGACAAAGAACGCAGTTGGCAAAGTTTTACTGCCGACGGTTAGTTCTGTAACCATCACCCCTTTTGCTTCAGTAGGGTCTCCTGTGAAGTCATTCAGAACCATGTTAGTTTTGATCAAATCTTCATCGGTTTTGCCCAACTTTTTGCAAGTGGAGAGTGGCATTAAGTTTACAATAGCCCCTCCGTCTACGAACATTCTGGATATCGGCTTTCCGTTGATAAAGCCTTTTAAGTATAACGGCTTTAAGTGCCGATGGGGGTCTTGTGGTTTTTCAAACACGGCATCCTGCGCACCTAAACACAGTTGTGCAAACGTGTCTTTAGCCAATTCAGTTTTGATTCTGAATTCAGCTGGTAGAGTAAATACCATGTTGATGTCCATGGGAGGAGTGTTGTTCCGAACTATCGGTGACATCAAGTCATCTGAGGAATCCGACTCATTATCGGCTTGTTCCATCTTCCTCCACTCCTTTTTAACAAGTTTCATCGGCCGTAATTTATTAAATGTTTCATCTCTTTGTTTTTCTTCCTCGTCCTCTTTCATCTCCTGCGTCCTTAGGCGCTGAAGCCGTCTGCCTGCGATTGGCTAAGTCCGGTTGGGCACCATCTGGGTTTGGGCTCCACTGGCTTGCGGATTTTACCGACCAAGTTGTCAATTGGCTCTTCTTCCTTGTCTTGGTTCGGTGTGCCTAGCCTCTCCTTTACTGGCTTCCTGTGCCCCGGCTCATTTTGATCCGACATTGGCCTAAATAGACGCTCTTCAATCGATTGTCTTGGCCAATCTCTTTGTGGGTAATGCTCCATGGGGCATGATTTTGCAGACGGTAATGCCATACCCCTTTCCCAACAGAATTGCCAAAAAGGACATCTCTGGTGAGCTCTTTCTGCGTTGTCTGGCCGATACCAATTACTAGGCCGAAACACAGTGTTTGGCCGATGCCGTTCATCTGGTCGGTGAAACTGCTGCTTCTGCCGATGGCTCAGCCTTTCGTATTTCTCAAGCAACTGCGAGAAAGTTGGCTTGGGCTTGAACGCTGGTTTTCGCGGTGTTCTTTCAGCTTTGTACCATCGCCCGGCTTGCAACTCTCCCCTTAGCTTAATTGTTCTTGAATTCTATCCATCTTGATCGGCTTCGATTTGAAGCGAGCCAATTGTTATTTTCAGCGTTTCTCCTTTCGAGCTCGACTCTACGTCGGCTTGTCTCGTTGCTCTGGGCTTTTCATCGGCAATCTGTTTTCTTTTGCCGGAGCACTGAACCATGTTAATTGGGAAAGGATTAACATTGACTTCCATGGCCGGCTCCTCTGCAAACTTGAGTCGACCGTCTTCAATGGCTGCCTGAATCTGCTGCCGAAATATATTGCAATCATTAGTGTTATGGGAAAAAGAATGATGCCACTTATAGTACTGCCGTTTTTTGATTTCGTCAGCCGACGGTATGGTATGTCCCTCTGGCAATCGTATCAATTTTTCTTGTAGCAGCATGTCAAATATGCGATCGCACTTAGACACATCAAAAGCGTACTTGACCTCAGATTTGCTCTTTGTCGGCTTAAGCCATGAACAGACAAGCGGTTTTTTGGAACCTTTTATCCACTCGGCTATGTTAATATCTGCTTCATCCTTGGAAGCTTCACTTGAGCTATACTCGACCATATTTACCTTAGCCTTGTCCTTGTTATTTATTCTAATTTTATCTTTGAACTCTTTACTTAAATATTGGCTTTCTTGTGCCGATACGCGATGAAGCAGATGACTTAAATCATTGAATTCCTGTCCGGCGAGTTTCTCCTTGAGTGGGGGAATCAGCCCTTGAAATGCCAAATCGGCTAACTGGTTATCAGGCAATACTACGCTAAAACACCGATTTCGCACCTCTCTGAACCTCCTAATGTAGTCAGAAGCCGATTCGCCAAACTTTTGCTGGACGGCACTTAGATCTGAAATTCTCAATTCCAGACTACCCTAGAAAAAGTATTCATGAAACCTGCTCTCTAAATCGTTCCAAAAGTGGACCGAATTTGGAGGCAGATTCGTGAACCAGGTGAAAGCAGTTCCCGACAAGGACAATGGAAAAAAGCCTAATTTTTAACCCATCGGATTGAGCTGCTTCACCACACTGGGCGATGAATCGTCCAACATATTCTAAAGTGGTGACCGAATCATCCCCTGAAAATTTTGCAAAATCGGGAATCCTGAAATTGTGGGGATATGGCATTCGGTCAATGTAATCTGGGTATGGCTTGCTATAGCCGATGGTATTTCCTTTGGGCTACAGGCCAAATTGATCTCTCTGGATCATGGAAATCTGATCAGCCCAATTGATGTTATTGGCCGACGGAACACTAGGGTTTGGCCAATTGTGGTGAAACGATATCCTGCCTCGAGTGCAAACTCGGTGGTCGCTTCGTCCCAGCCGATGGGTCTTTTGTTGCCATGGTTCGTACCCATCGGTTACGGCGGTAGGTTACCTCGAGCAATGGACCAAACTGCTCCGGGTATGTAACTACTTTATACGGAACTGGGTTCCTAACTTGCAATGATCCTTGGGGCTTGCAATTCCTATCTAACTCAACCGGCTGGGCAGCCGATTGGATGTAGGAAGTTCCCGAAGCCGACGGATCTGACTTCGCGGCGTTAGTGTATGCGTGATAATGAGCAACTGGGTTTGGACGAGGATTTGGTGGTACCAACACGGTGGGTTGGGTCGGCATTAGCGATGGCGCAGGTGCCGACGCTTTGATCGTGTTGGTGTTTGGAGCCACAGAATATACGGGATACGTTGGGAGTGGCTGCAATGGGTCCATCAATCCCCTGGATGTTGCCAACTCTTGTGCAATCGTCTTTACGCTATTTTCTATCATCGGCTTCAAAGTTGTAACCAGAGCCGATGATTGATTAATTAATGCATGATGCACAGATTGCTCAATCATAACTGACAATTCGGCTTGTGCCAGGAGATATTGGCTTACCGAATTTGACGCAAAGATCGCCTCGCCAAGGGTTCAATGTTGGCGGCGCGTCTACATGTGACCCTCAACGGGTTTTTGATAACAACTCAAGATTAACTCTTCCAGCAGCTTTTTCGGTCTTGATTTCCTTCTTGCCGCTCTGGTGTTAAATCGTCTGAGGTAGGGACGATTATGGTGTCAGTGTTCACATCGGCTGGTGCGGTGGACTTGCCTGCAGTCATCTTCTCGATCGGTCCCACCGTGCGTGCCAAAAGTGTGTTGGCGCCAAAAACGTGAAGAGGGTTTTCGCTTGCAACACCTTTGACGCACAATCGGGTTCAAGTGTCTTGCTGGCGTGCCAATCGATTTGACCTGCAATCGATAAGGAACGAGATTGGGAAATTCAATCGAGCCGATCCTAGAGGCGAATCGGCTTAAAAAAATCAGCTAGAAAGCCGATCAAATCGGGTAAATAGACTAGTCGATTAAGACTAATCTGAAGGTAAAAGGCAGATTGATTCTGAAAGGGCGATGCGCAATAAGACAGAATAAACCAAACTTGAAGAAATCGATGATGATCAAACAATCGGTGATTCGCAACTTTATTTGATTAATGTCGACTTACAGAGGAACGATTACAAAGCTAAAAGGCTAAAGACTACAGAAAGTAAAAACTGCAAGATGCGTTGATTGACTGTGGATGTCCATCAAGCCAGCCCATGGCGCAGCTGATATATCCATAAGCCGATCCGAGTCCTAATCCAATACGTCAATACAATCCGAATCGGCTATAGTTTCCTAATTGGACTCTGTTTTCAAATTTTATCCACATGCCATCCGTACGTTATCCAGACTTTCCAAAGGCGCCTCGTGCTGCATTCAAACTCTTGCCCTTTGGTCGATTCTTCTAGCAATTTTCAAAAACTAGTGCAAACACCTGCAAGCGAATCGAGAACACAAGCAAGAATGTAGAAGAAGCAATCTGAAATTGCGAATTATATTAAGCACACGAGTTGGGGTTCCACAAACCGATGATGATCGTGGCCAGAGTGTCTAGTTGAAATCTAAGCAAAACCCAAAGCATAAGAATGCGGCTACAAGGTTTTAATCGTGAGAGGCGGTGGCTAGGGTTTGGGCTCAGCCCTACTCCAAATACACAGTCCAAGGGGGTGCCCATGCAACCCTAGGTTGTACAAGGCCTTTGGGCCCAAGTGGAGGTGTCGCAGCACCTGGCAGATTCAAGACGTCATATTGTTTTGATGATTCCTATCGATCCAGAAGGAGTTTGAATGTTAAACAACTTCCATTGAAAAGCTCTCGTCGTGGGCTTCTCCGTAGAGTCCAAGAACGCCTCAATTGGACTTTGTATGACCCAGGTATGGTCATTTTATTGATGTGCTGTCCTGAGACTCCGAGCCAGAATTGGAATCCGAATTGAGCTTGACTTTGATTCCAATTAGACTTGGACTTTGAAGGATGACGTCCAGGTAAGCTTGTGATGCTTCTCCCATATTCCTAATTAACAAGACATCACAAGAATTTAGTAGCAACCCATCCAAGAAATCATGAGTAGCGAGAAATGAGTTCACCTGGTGGTTTAATTGTCGTGCACGTGCTCGTGTTATTGGCCCTTGTGTTATAGTGTGTATATTCGAAGGAACGATGTCCTCATCATCCTCCCCCTCTTGAATTGGAGTCGTCCTCGAGTATCTTTTCTCGAGTATTTTAAATGGACCATCAGCTCGAGGCATTAGTTTAGACTTTCTCAAATCTGGAAACCTTTCCTTTCTCAAGTGTATCCAAACAAGATCACCAGGTGCAAAAGATAAATGTTTTCTACCACTGCTACCGACAATTCTATCTTGTTCACCATCTTCTCTATATTTTCCTTAGTGGTCTCATGTATTTTCAGAATAAATTAAGCGCGTGTCTTAGCATCTAAATTTACTTTTTTGAAGTAGGCAATGGCAAAAGGTCAATTGGTGCACGAGGATTAAAGCCATACACTACGAAATGGACTTACCTTGGTGGTGGAGTGTACCGATCTGTTATAAGCAAACTCAACGTGTGGTAGACACTCTTTCTAAATCTTTAAATTCTTCTTTAAAATAGCCCGCAACATAGTGGACAACGTGCGATTGACAACCTCCGTTTGACCATCAGTTTGGGGATGGCATGTAGTAGAATATAGCAGCTTTGTCCCTAATTTATTCCACAAGCATCTCCAAAAATGACTCAAGAACTTCGCGTCACGATCTGAAACAATGGTGTTTGGAACTCCATGTAGGCGCACAACCTCCCTGAAAAATAAATCAGCAATGTTTGTAGCATTATCACTCTTATGACAAGGTATAAAATGAGCTATTTTAGAAAAACAATCTACAACCACAAATATGCTATCCCTCCCCCTCTTTGTCCTAGGCAATCCTAAAACAAAATCCATCGAAATATCCTCCCAAGGAACACTAGGAATAGGGAGAGGCATATAAAGACCATGGGGATTTAAGCGAGACTTAGCTTTATTGCACGTAGTGCAACGTGACACGTAGCGCTTGATATCACGCGTCATCCTTGGCCAAAAGAAATGTGTGGACAGCACATCTTCAATTTTCTTCACTCCAAAATGTCACATCAAACCACCTCCCTGAGCTTCCTGTAAGAACAAAAGGCGAATGGAGCTAGCTGGGATGCATAGCTTGTTAGCACGATATAACAATCCTTCATTTAGCACATATTTATTCCATGTTCTTCCTTCTCTACAATTCTCAAAAGCATCTTTAAAGTCCAAATCAGTAGCATATAATCTTTTTATTGTCTCTAGGCCAAAGATTTTATGATCAAGTTGAGAAAGCATAGTATATCGCCTAGATAGTGCATCGGCAATGACATTGTCTTTTCCTCGTTTGTGCTTAACGATATATGGAAATGATTCTATGAACTCAACCCATTTAGCATGTCGTTTATTCAATTTAGCTTGACTTCAAATATGTTTCAGCGATTTATGATCAGATTGTATAACAAATTCTTTGGGCCATAGATAATGTTGCCAAGTTTCAAGAACACGAACTAAAGCATGCAATTCTTTATCATAGGTAGAATAATTCAAGCTTGGTCCACTTAAATTTTCGCTGAAATAAGCAACTGGTTTACCTTCTTGAATTAGCACACCTCCTATTCCAATCCCACTAGCATCACATTCTACCTCAAAAGTCTTTCTGAAATCGGGGAGTTGGAGCAATGGAGCGTGGGTGAGCTTTTCTTTTAACAACTTGAATGCCTTTTCTTGTGCTGGTCCCCATGTGAAAGCTACTCCTTTTTTGTCAACTCATTCAGCGGTGCGGCAATGGTGCTGAAATCCCGAACAAAACGCTGATAGAAATCCTGCAAGACCATGAAAGCTTCTCACCTGGGTGACAGTTTGAGTGGTCGGCCAGCTCTTTATGGCTTCAATTTTTGCTTCGTCCACTTCAATTCCCTGTGGGGTAATAACATAGCCAAGAAAAGAGACTCGATCGGTGCAAAAAGTGCACTTATCAAGGTTACCAAACAAACGTGCATCTCTCAAAGCATTAAAAACAGCACGCAATTGATCCACATGTTCTTCATGAGACTTGCTATATATCAAGATATCATCAAAGTAGACCACCACAAATTTACCAATGAAAGCACGTAAGACTTCGTTCATCAAACGCATGAAAGTCCTAGGTGCGTTAGTTAATCCAAAAGGCATGACTAACCACTCATATAAGCCGAACTTAGTCTTAAATGCTGTTTTCCACTCATTGCCCAATTTCATCCTAATTTGGTGGTATCCACTACACAAGTCAATCTTTGAGAAAATAATAGAACCACTCAATCCATCAAGCATGTCGTCTAACCTAGGGATAGGATGACGACACCTTATTGTAATATTATTAATGGCTCTACAATCCACACACATACGCCAACTACCGTCTTTCTTAGGAACTAAAAGAACAGGAACGACATGTGGACTAAGGCTTTGTCGTACGTACCCTCGGTCCAAAAGCTCTTGGACTTGTCGCTGAATTTCCTTAGTCTCCTCCGGATTTGTCCTATATGCAGAACGGTTTGGCAAAGTCGCTCCTGGGATCAAGTCGATTTGGTGCTCAATACCTCGAATAGGTGGCAGCCCCAGGGGTATCTCAGCTGGGAACACATCCTCATACTCCTGCAAAAGGTTAGTGATAGCAGGAGGCAAAGATCTAGACATATCATAAAATGAAAATAAAGCTTCTTTGCATATCAAAGCATAGCATGGTGCATCATTCTCATTAATTTCAGCAAGATCAGATTTTGTAGCAAGCATAACACCACCCTTCAATTTAATTCCCTCGGACCTAGAACTAGGTTCTTTCTTATCTTTCTTAGGTGGGAAAACATTTTTAACCACTTGCTGATTTTCAGATTCTAGCGCACTCTCCTTTCTCTCATTTTCAGCTCTCTCTTTGTCACATTGCACAATTTTAGCAGGAGTCATAGGAAGCAAAGTGATTTTCTTCCCCTTGTGCATAAGAGTGTATTTGTTACTTCTACCGTGATGAATTGCATCAATATCAAATTCCCATGGATGGCATAACAAAAGAGAACATGCTTGCATAGGCACTACATCAAAATCAGCAAAATCATGGTATGTTCCAATGGAAAATTGCACTCTCGCCGTTTGTGTTACCTTCACCTTACCGCTATTATTGAACCATTGAATATGGTAGGGATGAGGGTGTGCACGTGTGGGCAAGCAAAGCTTCTCCACCAGATCTGAACTCACCAAGTTATTGCAGCTCCCACCATCAATTATGACACGAACACGATGGTCCTTGACGATGAGGTACATCTGAAACAAGTTATGACGTTGTAGCTTGTCCGCTTGCTCCATTTGAGCACTCAACACTCGTTGCACAATGATTGTCCTATAATTCTCGGTGGTAGCGGTCCCTAAAATCTCCTCATCATCGTTGTCTGTCTCATGGTCATCCTCATTATCTGCAAGGTTAGCTACAAGAGCATTTTCATCCTCAACATCACTAGCACTAATGTACCCACCTTCTTCTGTTGCAATGTATGCTCGACGACTTGGGCAATCCTTCGTGACATGGCCCATCCCCTTGCATCGGTGGCACACAATTCCCGTTGTACAACCCGTGGAAGCAACCGATGAAGAACTCTTTGTTGGTGCCTACACATGGTTGGATTTACTCACCTCAGGTGCACGTGACGGTGATGGTCCTGCTGAACGCGCCCTACTCGTGGAGGGGGCAGTAGGCCGAGTGGTGGAAGGTAGGGTTGTTTGGGCTTGTCCCGGCGTTGATCTTGCCATCGATACACCCCCAAAGTTGTTCTGCGTCCTTTGTTGTCTTCCCTACAATTCTTTTTCTGCCAACATAGCAAGCTGGAACAATCTATTGATGTTATTATATTCTTTGTAATCAATTATGTTTGGATTTCACATTGTAAACCCCTATAAAAACGAGCCATCTTATCTTCTTCATCCTCAAATACCTCACAACGCAACATGCCTATTTGTAGCTCTTGATAGTACTCCTCTACAGATCTATTACCTTGATTCAAGCGTTGCAATTTCTTACGTAAATCGTGTTTGTATGAAGGAGGAACAAATCTACTACGCATAGCTCGCTTTAATCTATCCCATGTATCAGGTTGTAAGCCAGAATTTACTACTTCATTCCACCAATTGATAGCAAAATCTTTGAACTCACTAGTAGCTTGTCTGACTCTATGTACTTCAGGAACTAAATGGGAGTTAAATTTTTGCTCAACAATTATTTCCCAATTTAAATAAGCTTCAGCATCATATGCACCAGAAAAAGATGGTATGGTAAATTTAACTTTAGAAAAAGGATCATCATTTCCACAACCATTGTGATGATTAAAATTATTACCTCCAATACCTTGACGGTTGTGATTCAGGCATTGTTGTTGTCGCACATCCTGTGCAGCGGTGCGAGTGGCAAAGGCATCGTGGTCCTCTCCATCCACATCATCTCCCACGATAGACTCTTCTTGATCTTCCACTCTGCGAGCTCCATTGGGAGGCGGCTGTCTCTCAAAATTTTCCAACCTGGTAAGAAGATTGGCGATGCTTCGCTCTATCCTCTCCAATCTTTGGTCATTATCTTGGCCGATCCTTACAATGTTTGCGTTGTTGTCATTGAGCGCGTTGTTAAGCTCGTTCCATGTAACACACTCATCTTCCTCAACACCTGCCATTGGTAGTTGAAAGATAGACAAAAGAAACAAAGACAACCAGTGGTATAATCCCTATCAACTACTTTGGCGGCAGAAGGTGGATTCACTCACTCTCAAGCGCCTTACAACGCTCTTACAATTGTTCTTACCAACGCAATGGGAAGGTGCAACCGGTGGCTGGTTCGTGATACCGTGAGTAGAGCGTGAGCAAGACGATTGCAAGATAGGACCTGAACTGATAAGAAGTATGTGGTGCTCGGAAGGCAATATCAGGTAGCAAAGGAATAAATAATATCAAAAACAGAATAGCAAAGCTGAATAGATGTCCAAAGTACTTGTCACAATTGCTGGCCTAACCGTGTTCCTAGAGCTAGTTCAACCAAGCTAGGGATATACTGAAGTACAAACGACTCAAAGGATGGAAGCAATTCTGATCTTCTTCTTCTCTTTGCTTCTTCTCTTTCTCTTCTCTCTGTTTTTTTTTGCCGGTTTGGCTCTTTCTCTCCTCTTATTTTTTCATTTTTTTTCACTTTTTTCTAACACAAATATATACCTCTTAACTCAAAGGAGAAACAAAAATCTCACAATTTGGAGCAACAGACGACAGTAAACAGATAGCTGAAAGAATTGACAAAAGCAGACAAACAAACTTAGGCGCCAAACTCGGTCTTAGAAGCTTTTTTTGAGGGTCTAAAAATGCACAAGTCTCCACACTACAACAGGACCAATCTATTCTAACACACACTTTGCAACACATATATTTTGTGATGTAGGAAAACTCAACTGCAACACATGCTACGTGTTGGTAACACCTATATGTAGAATTCTCAAACATATAGTATCCATTGAATTACCCTACAACACTTGATGGTCATGTTGGTACACTTGTTAGATGTGTTGGTAGGTGAACAAAGAATCGAGATAAGAAACATATATAAATTTTGGATAAACAAAATAGGGTGATGGAGGTTGTTGCGCTAATTAAGCTTCCTCGAGATGTGTGGTGCCTTGACTTCTCCTTGTCTGAGTATCCTGCATTAAAGGGGCGGGGCATCAGGCAATATGAGAATAACATAACATACTTTAAAAAAAGAATATTGAATACAACAGTCCCCCAGTAGGGGTGCAATCAGATCAGATAATTTCCGACCGACCGGATAGTTTTGGATCGAATTCAGATATTTTTCGGATAATTTTCGGATTAGGATTTGGTTTCGAATATTTTATTTCGGATTCTGATTCGAATTTAGAAGATCACTATCCGTCGGATCTAGGGTTGAAAACGGGACGGATAATTCCGGCGCGATCCGGAGCCGGATCCAGTTAGAATCGGATTCGGGAAGAAAAATGGATATCGGGTTGATTCGGATCTGGATCTGAATATTTAAAAACGGATATCGAATCGGATTCGGAACGTATACTATCCGAAAAATATGGGTCGAGTTATTTAAGGAATTGTGCTCTCTGACTTGGGTCTTTGAGCTGAAAGAGGTAAGAGTGAGATCTTTGTAGAAAGAGAATCGAGGTGGGTTGGTAATAACCTAAGGTCCTAGCCAGCGCTAGGTGTTGGTCGTAAAGGGGTAAAGAGTAGTTGGTAATCGAGGTTTTGGGGGTGTCCCGATTCCGATCTTCTTGGGAGGATCGTGTGGTTCTTTGGGTCCCTTGGTCGTGTTTGATTAAATGGTATGGCGGACCACTTGGAAGTTGTCGGTATTTGCATTACAGTTTTTGAATGATGTCGGGATGTTTGATTTTTGTGGGATGGAACTAAAGTTATGTCAGTCAGAAGTGAGAGAATTCCGTTATGAACCTTTCTTGGGTAATTGTCTCGTTGTTTGAGGCAAGTCTGAAAGAAGTTAGAGAATAGTGTTTATTGTGGTGGAAAAAAGTGGGCAGTAATGGGCTATTTGCTTCGATGTTAATAGTTAGCATTGATCCCTTTTGTCCAAAGGGAAACCATTCGTAAAGGATAAGAGTTTGTGTTTTGGTTCCTGGTGATTCAGGTTTGTACCCATGGAAGTTTAAGCTGTTGGAATTGGTGTGATGTATAGAATTAGTTTAGAAGCATGTTAGATTGAAGTTGATAAGGGATTGGGAAGTACAATGGAAAGTGATTATGGTTTCGAAGTTGAGTTAGAGGTTGGTACAAGGTTCCTCCAAGAAGGATCTTAGGGTATTTGGAGGACGTACATTTAGGTGCTAAAGAAAGTCATGCGAATTAAATCGACTTTGTTTGAGATAGTGTTTTGTCATGGGAATTTGACACATCAATTAAAACTGTTTGGAGTCTTGTTTAATGCAATTCTCAAGAAGTAAGACTAATGGTTGGGTTGGGAGGAGTTGATTGGAATTAAATTATTTGCTCGGGTTTTGAGTCTCTCTTGCATAAAAAGTTTCCTGACTTGTCCTCTTCGGGTTTGACTCGTGATTTTGTTACATGTTGTTTTTGTGTCGAGTTTTAGCCTGTTCAGAATTCGGGGTCGAATTCCGTTAAGTGGGGAAGAGTGTAATACGAAAAAAATCCTTATTTTCCCCACTTAAGTTTTTCCCTCATTCCTCTTGTACCCCTCCACTCCTCTCACTTTTCAGCCGCCTCCACCCTTTGCTGTAGCCAATTCTTCCCCATCAGGTGAGAGGAGCTCCTTCTTCCCCCAAAATTTTGGTGCACCCTCTTCCTTGGAGTCTCCTCCCCCTGTAGCTGGCTTGGAGCCTCCTTCCCCTACAGCTGGCCGACCTCTACTCCCTCCTCCTCCCTGGTTTCTGGGCGCAGTTCAGCCACTCCTAGTTGCAGCAGCTCCAGCCGAGTTTCCTCCATGTGGTTTGGAGTTTTGAGCTAAGGTAAAAATCTGTAAGATTTCGATTTGAGGTGGTGGCTTGAGCTAGGGTTCTTGCTCGAGTAGTTTCCCTCAAGTTTTGTTTGAATTTGGGCCAGATTGGAGTGAAACCCTAAAGTTGTTCATGTTTTGATTTTTTCGAGCAGGTTTCAGGCATGTTGTTCCTAGTCGATTTGATTTAGTTCGAGGCATTTACTGCAGATTTGGCTGTAGAGAAAGTTGTAGATGTCTCTCTTGTGGTTCTTTAGAGACCAAGATCACTCAATGTGGTTCAACCGTTTAAAAGTTATGCTTGTTTCTTTGTCTGCTGTGCAATTTCTGTTCTAGTTGTCAGCAACTGTTTTGATTTGTGATTTAGGGCAAGTTGAAAGCCGAATTGGAATTTTTTAATAACTAGAGTTAGATGGAAAATTTTTTGTAGTTATGAAAAATGTCTTCAATTAATTGATTTGGAGTTGTATAGCAATTTCTATGCCTTGTCGAACCTGCTGTCCAGAATCTTGAAAGTTCAGAAATGGTCAGAGTTTGGAGCAATGTTCAAATTAAGTTTTGAGGACTTTAGAAGCTGAATTAGCATTACATTCCGGTTGAGAAAAAGGGCTTGGGGGTAAGGTTGATTTATGGCAAGTAGGAAGGTCGTATGAATGGAGTCGACATGAGTTCGTTTAAACGATTAAGTTACTTTCTAGCAATTGTGTAGATGAGATTGATTGACACTAGGGAGTTATGGCGGCAATGTTATATTTGTTATCATCATGCTTCTGCGGATTAAGTGCATTTGTGGGCATAGATGGTGCTCCCTACATGAGACGGCAAGTATGGAATCATGTGGCAATTGATCATCGGGTAAGAATGAAGGTGGGCAAATGAAATGTGAATATTTATACTGTATCTTTGAAATGAGTATTTACGATGCATCTTTCAAAGTGAATGATTAGATGGCACACACTGAAATGAGTATGTTTATTGAAATCTTTAATTGAGAATTGATGTTGCATACTTTGCATTCATGACAAGCATGAGATTGAGCCAGGTCAGTGAGAAAGTCATATGGGGACATATGACTAATCTGGAGAGCTCCTGAGAAGTCCTACCTTGTAGTCCCATCCATCGAGATGGATGGGAGTGAGTCCTTAAAAGTAGGCCCCGCCACAGGATGGTTGGGAAAGACCTACATCGGTAGGTCCCTCCACGGGATGGAAGGGATTGAGAGGGTGCAACACCGACAGGTGTGCACTCGAGTTATACCAGTATAAACTTTGAGAGGTGCATATGAGCATGAAAGCATATTGCATTGCATTGCTAATGTTGATTTATGAATAATGTGAAGACAGGTTGAGTCGTGGACTCCACCACAGATCAGGACTGAGATGAATGGATATGATAATTCCGTGTTATGTGCTTGCTGAATTTATTCCAGGAATATATATTGCCAAGTTATTGCTTTAAATAGGTAAATGGTTTGGATACTGCTCTTTGATGTGCTATGCTGAGTCTTGGACTCACGCTTGTTGTTTTATGTTTTAGGTACTCTAAGGACGACTACGGGGACGGGGCTTAGCTGCACTTCGCACTCACTCCATGCCCCCCTGATTAATTAGTTGGAGCAAGCTGCTTTGTGATTTAATTCCTCGATAACTAGATTTAAATTATTGAAGTTGTGATGGTTTAATGGTTTAAGTTTTGTGATCGTTGCTCTTGTTGAGATCGTTATGTTGTTGTTTATGGCTAAGTTGTGGTTGAGATTAGCTTCTAGCTCGCTTCTTTAGAAAATACTTATGCTTGTGAATATTAAATGTTGTGTGATTGCTTGTTGATCTGTGATACGGAATGGTCATGGCAAAATTTTCTAGTTAGCTTACCAAGTTTAAATGCTATATTGTTGTTTCCTGCTAGCGTTAAATAAGGTTTGGAAGCATCTGGGGCGCATTTGGCACCGGGGTGTTACATTGTTTACCTGCTTATGCATGCATACATGTCGCACCTGGAATTCGAATTCCGAACATTCTGTGTGATACACCAGTCCAGGATCACGCTGGTGCTCACAGATACAACAGAGATGAATACCATCACACATACATAGCGGAAATAATAACAATAATGTATTTAATTCAAATTGAACTGTTAAGACCTTAAGGTCAGCCTTACAATAATAAGCCACGCAGGGCTAAGTTCAGAGTAAGCCACAGGCAACTGACTGGGACTTTCCCCTAGTTAGCTGGGTCGTCATTCTTCTCCTCCTCAAACGCTTGTGGTTCTTCATCTTCTGATGTTGTGATTATGGAGGGGTGAGTACATTGGTACTCAACAAGCTATGCATAGAATGCAACCTAATATGCTACATGCTAGGCTTATTCCAATGGAATGGCTTAAAGGTTAATTTGCAATAAACAACATTTAACAAGTAACATAGGTAGATTCGAAAGCAGTAAAAACAAGTAGAATTAACAATAACTTTTTCAGAAGTTAAGTAAAAGCATTTCCACATCCTAATCCATACTTCCATCAACTTCATCTTTTAACCCAACCACATTTTTAATAAAGTCTAACCCTTGACTATAATCCCCGAGCAATGTCCAATACTGTGGACACGGCTATTCGAATAGTTTGTACACTCTGTAGAATTTATACACTTTACCCACACGATATAGTTAAACACCACACAAGCGAGTAACCATAATAAAGTCTTTCCGAAACTTCTATCCTCGCATGCATACCTCCCGGTATAGTCCCCACTGTCCCTTCCCTTTTGCGGAACGGAAGTACAGGGCCAACGTATACCGTTGAAGAGATGTAAGATCGATTCGGTAAACACTACACCCTTCTTTCCACATCCACAGCCACAAAAACCACATGAGGTCTCACATGCTAAGACTTCGGAATCATACTCAACTAGGTTTGTCCCATACCAGACATGTGGTTGTAAGTTAGGCCCAGTTCAAAGGCTTGCAAGGTTAAGTCCTTAGGTTGACCGTGGCAAGACTACCCAAAGTTCACAAAACCAAATTCAACGACATCACTCCCATGTGCCACATCTGGCCCTCCATTAATCACTTGCCACATGCCACAGTCTAAATTATTTTACCACCCTGGTTGGTTACCATGCACCGTGTGCCATCAATAACATCAACACACGTGTCACATTCTCAAAATGTCTTTCATAGTTCATTAGTCAATATTTCATCTTTCTCATGAAACAGTGTCAATGAAGCGTACTGCTTGGCTAAGTATACCTACTTTGTTCTAACCATTTCCCGTTGGTGTCTAATATTGACCAATTTAATAGTTTCCAACTTAGCATGACAATGGGTTTTTGGAATACAAATACTAGGAACAAGGAATCGATAACAAGTGGTGATTTAACTAAACCCAAATTACTTTAAAGCTTTTGTAATTTAATTATCATGCATAATTTAAATCAACATAATATTTAAAAACATTAGGAACAAGATGGTCAAATCATAACTTGCCGTTGTAAAGCAGCGAGTCTTGGTCTAGGTCTTGGTCTGGAGCTTGATCCTCAAAATCCGCGTCCTCACACAGCTCGACGTCTACGTGTAACAGATAAGAACCAAATAAACATGCAAAACAACGTACAAACACACATTCAAACTACCGCAAATCAAACTAATTCATAACTTTATGAAAACTTCTTGATAATTAATTTAGCATTTTCTAAGATTTATAAATTTATGTTGACATTTTTGGACATATAGTTTAAGATCTACAAAATTCATAAGTTTGGACTTTTCGTGAATATTTTAATAGTATAAATTTATTTATAAAATTTCAGTAAAATTAACGTAGCTAGGTATTGATTTTTACTCATTTACAAAATTTGTCGCATGCAGTTTGGACTTATAATGAATTTGTAATGAAAATAACAAATTTCGTGTTTTCCAGAAAATGTTTACGTACAACTAGTTTTTAGCATGCATGACACTATTCATAGCGTATATGCGTATTGTTCTATTGCCTGTTACTTGGCTTGCTTTGGCTACGGGAAAGAGACAGAGAAGGAAAAAACCAGCGACGGCCAGGACGACGAGCGCAGGTCAGCTGGAGGTCGGCGTTGGCGGTGGCAACGGTGACCAACCAACCGGAGGAGAGGCGGCGCATGTCCTAGGCGGCCAGGCTGGAACTGAGTGACGGTGTAGGACCAGCGGTCGCTGCGTCTGTTGAGGCACGGCGGCAAAGGGCGTCGTCGACGCCAAAAAACGCATAGCAACACGACGGCCGAGCATGTATCTGATCCTAATATATATGTGTATACATGCCTAACATATATATACATGCATGCTTCCTGTTATATATATGTATACAAGTACCGAATCAATCTAATATGAATGTACACCTGCACACATACCCCACATGTATACATTTACGCGAACTGTAGTGCGCTCTACGTAGTAACGTAAATACATGTACAAGCACTCGCCCTAGCATATATATTTATATATACACGCGTATGTACTAACATATATATGTAAACATGCATATTTGTCCGTCTAACTAGAGAACGCAAATCTCACCTCAACCGAGCAGCGCCGACCGTCGAGTGCAAAAGGAGGGAAGGCTGGAGACAGTCAGCGGCAACAGCGCAGATCGATGAGCGCAGAAGGAGATGACCAAGCGGTGTTCGGCCAAGCAGCGTCCAAGTTAAGGGACGAAGACAGAGAGGCATGGAAATGTGAGGAGACAGCCAAGATCTTGAGGATGAGAAACAACAGCTTAAAGGAGAAATTAAGAGGTGATTAAGGATTGATAACTGAAAGAAGAGAAAAAGTCAAAAGAAACGGCTAGGAGGTACAATTCGTGCGTACAGGATTGAAGGATTCCATTCATTACATGGCTGTCGGTTTGTAACGACCCTCATTTTAGCAAAGAATACTAAAATGAGAATTTAATGTGCATTCCGTACCAGTCCCTGGATCAGTAGCTAGTACACACATTTACAACAATTGGAACCACATCCATACATCATATTATTAAAGCGAAAATTAATTACACAATGTATTTTAAAATTCAATAGATAATTATAGCACAAGGGAAGAGAAATTTTGTAGTGTGCCCATCCATCCCTCAGGCAACTTACAAGATACTAATCCCTAGAAAGAATAGCTTTACTTGAAACTTCCCGTAACATGCGGCAAAGTGATATTCTTTGGAGCTTCGTGGTCTTATCCACCTAAAACAACATAATAAGCAAGGTTGAGTACTTTCGTACTCCGCAAGACTTAAGGTGGTATTTGCAAATGCATACAAGCAAGTCATGTCAAAAGAGATTTCTACGGTTAATTTGCATAAAGCAATATTTGATTTTTAAGACAAGTTGCACTTGTGAAACGGAATTTGTAGAAGCATGTTTGATTGATATAAAAGTAACAATAAAGCATAAGTAGTAACTCACAGTCCTCCATGACGTGAGCATCGAGATATCCAATTTCAGGCTACCCAAGGCATAACCACAATCTTTGCCAAAACAAGGCATAATAGGTGAAAATCATCCCATTTTATAAATAATAAAACGACTAGCTATGTGATGACGTTACCAAGTGCCTTTGACCGTAGGCGCGACTAATTAATTAGATTTACACTCTGCAGAGGTGTACAGCTTTACCCACAAGAAATAATCAACTCATCACGTCAGCCGTGAATCGCCATACAAGAGTATGCGAATGAGCGATCATAACATAACCGTTACATTACCTAAACCCGACTTTGCACCAGCCCAGTGACGTTATTCCTTGCTATGGAGAAGAAACATAAATACTAGACATACCCTGTCTTTTAGAAATATAAAAATGAGCAGTACCCCTGCAATAAAGGTTTCGTCCCACAAAAAGGCGTACACTGTTATACCGGTGTGGTAGCCCCTCACAAGAAAACCTAACCAGAGTGCTTCTACTATCTCCCACCTACCAATGTGCAAAGCCAGATTTAAGCAACTTAAAAGGTTAAGACTGCCCCATAAACAGTACTTGTGGTTGCACGGATTCTTGGCTTGTTAGCAACCCATAGCTCAGTCCTTAATTTGACACGGGCAATACTCCACCCTACACTACGTACAATCCACATTGTACATCCGGCTATTGCCAATAATTGCCCGCATCAAAATTATAGTTTTATTTGGAGTTTTTATTCAAAATACCCATGTCCGACATCATGTCGTAACCAACATTGTCCAGTTCTCAAATAACAATTTTGATCTGATCATATTCAACAATGATTCTAAAGCAGGGCTAAGCATGGATAATATGTAATCGCTTATACCCATGTTGACATTATTTATTGTCTAATCCCATCCTATGGTTACCAAAGTTCACATGTTCATACTTATCAAGGAAGTCCGTGAGATAACAGGTATATTCTACCAATACCACAAAATAGCGAATTTATCGAAAATAAATGCATGCATGAAAACACTTGATAAATAAAAGAAAAATAAATATTGGGATCAATATGGTCAAAGGGGTGCTTGCCTTGCTTATTTGTCATTCACGATGAAGTCGTGGTCGTAGCCGGCGTTGACGGCGACGGAGTTAGTTACGTCGGGTTCTACACGTCGTTCGATGAATATAAATAATAAAGTTTAATAAGGGCAAGAAGAAAATTGATAGAAAAGCAAATAAAGACTCTTTACAAATGTAACACCCCGGCGCCGAACGCACCGCGAATGCTACCAAAACCCCGCTTCACTAGCGACACCCCTCGGACCCACACATGTCCTAAAGGGTTACCAACCCACGATAAGTCTCCCCAACAAGATCAACCAAACCGAGAATTACCAAAGAAGACATAAAACCTAACACCTCTATGAACTTGACTGCAATCACCGACTAAACTCTAAAACGGTTTAAAACTAAGTCACCGAATTTACAAAATTTCGCATGACCTCTCTAGAAAAATAGGACATCCACTCGTGAGAGAGAAAACATATGCAATCACATGATATCATTCTAGCAGGTCCTTAGTTAACCAACTGTAACATCCTGAAAATTCTAAAACCGTGAAATGCTATAATGTGAATTTGTGTTTTGAATATTTTTGAGTTTTATGGAATTTATGACTTTTTGGATTGATTTCTTGGATTTAGTGTTGCAAAGACAATTAAAGGAAATGGGATAAATTAAAAGAACAAAATAAGACTTGGCGATAATTTATTTTCTGAATCCAAATCTGTGGAGAAACCAAATTATGCACTAATAGAAATACATGAATATCAATCTAAATATTAAAAATGAAACCGTGGTCAGTTTGACTAGAAATAGTGCACCTTCCGAATTCGTGGAAAATATTCAGAGCTTATCTCCAGCTGAAAAATTTACCAAATTACATTTGATATAGTATTTACCTCAGGTAAAAATCTTAGAAAGTTATCAGATAGGATAAGCCTCGAAATAATTCAAAAATAGAAGCTCTAAAATTCTGAAAATCTTAATGTCAGAATTTTTATAAAATCCTGGTGCAATATCTTGAGCTGAAAATTTTACATAAGAATTCTTATCTCCAATTAATTTGAAAAACAAAGTTTCAAAAAATTATAAAAATATTTGAATTGTCTGATAAATCAAAATCAGGAAAAACAGAAATATGTGCACTGTAAGTTGTCAGAATTATTATAATTTTTGTGAATAGTGTTTTCATCTTAAAATTTTTCAGTAGGCAGATAACTGGCAACTCATCACGAAATAAATTTCTCATAAAAACTCAGATACGATAGATAACCTATCCATTGAGCTTTAACTCGTGCAGCTGGCAGCCAAATTCTCAATTTGCTTTGCCTCCACCATGACCTTCACTGCCATGTGGGTCCTCATTCTAGAGCCTTCCATCGATGCCAGCCAAGCCTCAGATATCACGCCACTTTAGAGACCACCAGAGGTAGTGCTCCACTTCCTCCTCCACTCCTTCTCTTTCCTCTCAAGCCAGCGACAGAACTTCCTGCGTTTCCTCCATTGCCAAGCTTCAGAGCTCCTAGCCGACATCAATTCAAGAGATAGAGCAAACCAATTCCCAATTCCTTCCGGATACACCATCTAGAGCTTCTAGTGATCAAGCTCCAGCAAAAAGATTTGGTCCCCTTGAGGTGAAACTTAGCTGCAGCCGTGCGCCCTTCTCCTCCAAATCCGGCCGCCGTGGGGAGAGTTCTCCAGTAAGTCTCCGACTTCAAAAACCCAGAAAATGGAACCTCTAGCACCTCCTGATACTCACAATGCCACTGATTCAAACCCTAATGCTTGGGTTCATCTTCTTTGTTTGGTCACCGCCATGGCCGTCGCCCCTCCTTGTGGGCGCACCTCCCTGGTGGCTCCCCGGCCGAATCGACTGCAGTTCTGGATGCTCCTTGCCGTGTTGATCCTCCTGGGGTGGTCGCTTTCGCCGGAGCTTCGCCGGAGTGCCTTCGCCGTTCAACCCTAGAAGCTCCTCTGTTCTTCCTTTCCTGCGCACGGGGGCTATGGAGCCAGGCGTCTGTGGTTGAAGAAGGCTAGGCCATAAGGCGTTTTCTCTTTTGGTAAAGCGCAGTCTCCTTTTTGGCATTCAATTCTTGCCCGAAATGCATTCAATTATTAATAACTTGTGCATTTGTAGTCACAAACCAGTGAAATAAATTCATATATTTATCTAAAAATAGGAAGATTATAAATATGCAAAAATATTAAAAGTTTGAACTGCAAAACAATTAGTTGGATTAAACTTTGATTTATGACCTTAATATGCTCTTCATATTAAACCTGTGGTCAATAAGTCATAAAACAATAAAATGAATTTTTATATGATGCTAAGATCAGGATGAATTCAAATATACAAAAATATTCAATTCTTGAATCACAGAACAATCATTTAAATTTAAAGTGGGATGAACACACTAGTATGGACAATATCACTCACATGAAAAATATAACTTACAAGATCATAAAACAAATGATTATGTATACGGAATTATGAGAAGCTCGGACATGCAAAAACATATAGTTTGTTGATCGTGGCAAGTTACTTATCTTGCAAACATTAGTAAGCCGAATATGACCATATAAAAGAGTAAGTGCATAATAACTCATAAAAGGATGAAATAAACTGTATGAAATACCTGGAAACAGCAAGGACCCATGTATGTAAAAATATATAATGTACGATGAATTTTCATGTTCTTAATGAAAGAAAATGTTAATGATAACAATAAGTAAATAGATAATCTATTGCAATTAAAGCTAAAATAATGCCAAACCAACTTTAAAACATTTCTAGGATGGTATTCTGTTAATGCCTGAAAGATGAATCCAGAATCATGTACAGGTTAGTTGGAAATCAAGTTTGAAACTTGGCCGATTTAAGGTTTCAAATATGATCATTTAGGCTATTTCAGCGATAGATAAAATAACTCGTTTAAATACCAAAATCAGTAAAACTAGTTTAGAAACACTCTACAAAGTTTATACTACCATATTCTGTAAAAAGAATCTTATTTCATTTAGGTTTGCCTATTAATTCAAATAGCTTAATACCCTTAATCGTTAATCTGTCATTCCCCTTTCTTGCCGATTTGGAAGTGTAGTCTTTAAGTGTAGCATGAACCATTTTAGCGATATGATTATAGTCTCGCCCAAAATCCTAAAACTTATGGAACTAGTTTAGTAGTGTTCTTTAAAGTGTAGACTACTCTATTGTAAAAAGATAATCTCATTTTGCTAAGGTTTACATATTAATCTCAATAGCTTAATAACCCTAAATAATCACATTACTTTAGACCATAATGCGAATGAACGAACTTTGAGTATGAATAAGAAATCAAGGATTAAGACATTTGTATCACCAGAACCTTCTCAAATATGATGCAAATGTTATCAGTAGCCTAAATCAATAGAGTCAACTTGTATAAAACTAATTCTAAGCAAAATCAATTAAAGATAAATAACTAATCATTCATAGTCCAATGTGATCATTTAAGGTTTTTCATCAGCTCGCAAAACAACTCATCTAAAGCCGAGTTTAGTAAAGAATAGTGCAAAAATGATATATAGGATATGAACTGCTATATTCAAGGAAAATATTTTATTTGCAAGCTGTTCTCCAGTTAGTTTTCACTAGTGCAATGACCTTAAGTGATAATCGTTCACTACACATGTTTAATTCGATTTCTTGTAAAGTGAACTTTGATAATATATTAGCATCTTAAGCAATAAATATAATGTATCAGCTAAAGCCTAGAATTTATGGGATTAGCTTAGGATTGTTATACAAACTATAAATCATCGTATTATAAATAAATAACTATATTCCATCATGTCTTGCATACAAATCCTAATAGAGCAAAACTCATAAGTAATAAGAATTGGCAGAAACTCATATCCTGAATAGTAAATCAATGAAACTTTGCAACTAATGATTAATTCTATCAATCTTAACCAATCTTTGTATCTTGAATTCATAAATTGAGATTAATAAATTCATAAAGAGCAATCCCTGTTTCTTTATCAGAGTTTAATTGTTCTTGTTATCTATTTCTTTCTCTCTTATTGAAGTTAGTTGTTTGATGTATTTTCTGTTGATCGACGTGTAGAACCCGACGTTGTTGTTTCCGTCGTCATCATCGTCAACCGCAATCCCCGTCTTCGTCGTGTTCGTCAATTAAGCAAGGCAAGCATCCTTTGACCATATTGATCCCAGTATTTTATATTCTTTCTGTGCATCAAATTGTTTTATGCATGCGTTTGCTTTATGTATATTGCTATTTTGTGGATTGGCAGTTATACCTGTTGTCTCGTGAATCTCCTTTGATAATTATGGACATGTAAACCTTGACAACCATAGATCGAGGATAGGCATTACTTAATGTCATCATGGGTATATGCGTTCATATTATTCATGCTTAGCCATGCTTTAGAATCAGTGATGTAAATGATCAGATTAAAATTATTTCCTGAAAACATTGAAAACAGTACTGTTGGTTGTGGATAGTTTGATTAAAAACCAAAAAATGAAACTATGTTGAGATGCGGGCGATTATTGGCAATAGCCGGTTGTGCAAAAGTAAGTGCACGTAGTGTAGGGGTAGATTATTGCCCGTGTCGGATTAAGGACCGAACATCGTATTGTATGAACCAAGAAAAACCCGTACAAACCACAAGTGTTGGGATGGGGCAACCTTAAACCGATTAAGTTATCTAGTTTAACTTTGCATTTTGGAAGGCCGAAGTAGTGCGGGCATTCCTTTATAAGGTTTGCTCGACGGGGTGCCCACACCGAGGTGTTGGGAGCCACACTTGCTAATACAACGGTGTACGCCATACTTGGGAAGTTCCAACATTTCTATGCTCTGAGTTCTTCTATCATAGTATGGGTCCAACGTCCCGTCGCTAGTGCAAAGTTAAATTAGATAATGTAAAGGTTTTCGTCATGAACATTTTGGCCACCGCGCTTACGCTTGGATGTGAAGCGTGTGGCAAAAAGAAAAGGTCATGTCTTGTGGGTATAGTTGTACACCTCTGCAGAGTTAAATCTAATCAATTAGCCGTACCCTCGGTCATGGGTGTCTTGGCGAACTGATGCGAGTTAGATGTCTTATTATTTTCAAAAGGGTTGGTTCCATTTGTTTTGCAACTGTGTTTTATGTCGAAGGGCTGGCATTGATGGATTTCAGGATATTGAATGATTCGCCGCTCACGTCATGGAGGACTGTGAGTGTTATTTATGCTTTATTTATTTGCTATCAACTAAACTTGCTCTTATGAATTCCGTTTGCAAATAATTTGATTTACAAATTCAAATTTCGCTTTATGCAAATCAACTGTAGAAGCCTTTCCTTTGAAATGGCCTACATGTATTATAGGTTTTGCTCAAGTCTTGCTGAGTACGTAAAGTACTCACCCTTGCTTAATTATATTGTAGGTTGATGAGTTAGCGAGACTTCGAGTCTCTTTTAAATCGCAGAGTTCGGGATCATCTTCGACGTATTCTATCTGGAGTTTATGCCTCGTCAGTTGCCTGCGGGTTCGATTGGGCACACTACGAGACTTTGCCTCTTCTCTGCTATTCTCTGAGTTGTAAGATTTATGTATCTAATCGTTTCCGCTTAATTAATTTATTGTATGGTTGTGATTCCAATTGTAGAAATGTGCGTGCTAGCTACTGATCCAGGGACTAGTACTGCAAGCACATTAGATTTCCGCTTTGGCATTCGTGCTAAAACGGGGGTCGTTACACCAACCTCACATCCAATAGAATTAAATAATTCCTCCACAACAAATGACACATTACAAATACAGTAGTTACAATCCAGACTTAACGAATCAGTTAACTAGATTGTGGAGGCCGAAGGCGTGCACGTGATACTACTCCCAACCAGACGAGCTAACTTCAACGTACCTAAAACAGGAAACAAACAAGTGTGAGTCCAAGACTCAGCAAAGTGTAGCAAGTAGACAAAGTAAGAGATTAAACTCAAATACAGCTACTTCCAATCATAGAGTAACAGTTTCTTTAATTGGCATTAAGTAAATAAATGAAGGCGATTGAATTCATAAAAGATCCAAAACATAAAATGCGATTACTCCATCATTTACCATAATCATTACTTAGCTGAAAACATCCAGGAACATAAGCGATAATTGACTCCACTTACATAACCAACTCGAAAATGTAACAAAACTTACCTCTGCCTCAATAAACACTTACGGATGAGTCCACGCCTCAATCCTTAACCTGTTCTTCCCATTCTTATTAATCTCATTTATCCGTTGCAACACACAATGCAATGGAATGCGTTCATGCGTTTATGCTTTCATGTTCAAGTGCACAAACCATACAAAAGAAGAAGCTCATATCCATACATCACAATCAACTCATTAAACATGATTCATCAATATCAATGCAATACAGATACAAATATGCCATACAAAAGCAGAATATCATATCCATACATCACAATCAATGCATAAAACATGATCCATCATTGTCAGCATAATCTGATCAGATTTCACAATTTCCATGCATATGATGCATCATGCATGCTCATCTCCTCTTTTAGCACATACCGGTATGGCGAGTGCACACCCGTCGGTGTGCACCCTCTCATTCCCTTCCACCCGTGGTGGAGGGTGCCTACTCTTCTTGACTCGCTCCCATACACCCACGTATATGGGACTACGAGGTAGGACTTTCGTACTCACTCTGGTGAGCACAGATGCCCTTGTCGAATGGGTCGCCTCTTCCATCATGAATGCACAAATGCAATTGACATAAACCAATTTGCAAACTACATTCATTCCTCACATTTGCATAGCCATATCCAAATACATAGATATCAACCACTCCTCACATCCATAAATTACCATTCACATCCTCAACACTCATAATCGCATTCGCAATACTCAAAATCACATTCTCAACACTCATAATCATACTCACATCACCAATACTCGAGTAATTACTAATTCCATCTATCTTGATTATAAATCAAACCATTTTCGCAATCAAATTCCATACTCCGTCCTCACATTCATTTATCATCAATACTTCATACAAAAACCATAATCTTTTATCATGACTACGAATTGAACCATTATTCTTGAAGCAAAACTCATGGCTTTGATATCAATAATACCCTAATCCTACTAGTAAGCACCAACACGGAACACAAGTTGGCACAACAAGTCACATCGACAAGGCACATAATTCTTCAATGTAGCACACATAGCAAACAAACAAGGATGCACATGCAAGCTTCATCCATACTAGTGTTGTCAATGTAACCACAACAAGCATTAGCTGCTCTCATATCAAATCGATCAAGATATGCAATCTACAATTCACAAAATTCAATCAATTGATGCACTTGCATATAATCTCGGTTTGAACGATAGCATAACCAATTAACCATTCTCACTCATCACATCGCAAGCAAAATCAAACATGAAAATACTACAATAACACATGGATAATTTATATGATTGCAAAACCAACTGGCCACCTAAGCCACAACCGAAGTGAATACACTTGCCTTCAATCTTCTCGAGACGCGGTTGCCACACCCGGGGTTACACCACCTGCACATAGATATAGCCCACTCAAAACACGCCCAAAACCATCACAAGGCTCATAGCTAACTGGGCTTCGCAACCCACTCCTAAAACCCGAAAACAGGAATCTGCCACCCAGGACAGCACTTGGTAAAACGGTCATAACTTTCAAACGGCAGAACGAAACTTGGCGATTCTGGACTTCATTGAAAGGTAATTTGATTATCTACAACTTTTTCTATACCCAACCGACTGGGAAAAGCACAGATTATTCCCAGATTTGCGACGAACAGCAGACAGCCGCAAAAATACTTCGCTCTGGACAGCACGCGGTAAAAGAACCATAACTTTCAAACGGCTGAACGAAACTTGTTGATTTCGGTCTCTATTGAAAGATAATTCAATTATCTATAACTTTTGTTATAGCCAAACCCCCAGGAAATGCTTGCAAAATTCTCAAATAGCTGTTCTACCCGGGGACAGAAATCTGCCCGAACAGAACATTCCCAATCTCTCTAGTTTCTCCATTTCCCAACCTCTAACATCTCAAAATCATGAATCTTAGCTAGGCATTCACACAAACACCTTACATACAAGCAAATAAAATCCCCCAAAGACCTAGGGTTTTTACCTCAAATCCTTACACATGAAGGAAAAGGAGGTGGGGAGAGGCTGCAGGGCTCTTCTTCTTTGGCAAGCTCTGCAGTCGAGGGAGGTCGCGGGCTGGCCGGAGGAGGGGGTCCAGGGTGGGCGCAGGAGGAGGAGGCCTACCACCTGCTTGCTGCTGCCGCCACTGGCTTCTTCTTGCCGCTCAAGCTGAAGGAAAGGGAAGGAGGAGGCGGCGGCGGAAGTCGGCGGGGGAGGCGCCACCAAAGCCACGACCGAGAGAAAAGGAGAGGTCGAGGCTGCGCTAGGAAAGAAGAAATGGAATCGGAGGAATGTGGTGGGGAAAAATTCTGCCTCCATGAATTGCTAGCCACACAATTGGAGAGAGATTAAGCGAGGGAGGGGGAAAATTTCCAAAAACCCCTCCTAAAAACCAAGAATCCATCTTTTAACCATTAATGCGAACAAAAAAATAAATTCTTGGCGCGAAACGACAATTGTCAGGATAGACAACTTGTCGCAAAACTAAATGGCACAGAGAAAACACTCATTCCGATAAGTATTTCACGAAAAAACTCAAAACCTTTAATAAACTGCGATACGACAAAACTTTTCTCCAGAATAAATCCTTGAACCAAGAAAATGAAGACAACTCGGTTCGAAACCGGAATTTTTTTTGAGGTATTACACTCTTCCCCTTTAATGAATTCGACCTCGAATTACGAACACCTAAGAACAACAAGAACAACGGAATCGTGATAAAGCAAAAACATCCAAAAAGAACAAGGTTGCGAACTTCCCACGCGGGACTCCAAAACTCGCGTTACCTCCTTTCCACTTGGGAATTCACATCACCCACCCGCAGCGCTATTGGACCCGAGTAGATGACCAAAATTCCCAAATCATACCACCAACCAACGATTCATGATAATACGATTAACACAAGCCACAACACTCTATTAAGCACATCACTGAATTTCTATTCGATTGAACAGTTGGGGTTCTAAACCCAAACTCCCTAAGAACAAAGGAAACCTTGCTTCACATTTCTCCTCAATAGTTAATCCTTTATAGCCGCATAACCAGTAACAACTTCTGACAGAATCCAGATATACCACTATTTCTAACCAATTAACGCCGGGATCCTCTAGGAATCAAAATACAACTTTTATCTTTTCAACAAAATCAAAAATCATTCTTTACTATTGGATTGATTAGCCCTAGAGGGCAACAATCAAATTCCCCCATAACACAAACTTGAACTTGACCTTCTTTCAAACTTGTCTCATACAACGAGACAATCACTCAACGAAAAAAGTTTGCAACCGAACTATCCATTTTCGGCTGACCAACATTGAGTCTAACCCATGAAACCAAGGGTTCCGACAACTCACGGAAATAAAGCATTTAGCGACCGATTCCACCCAGCCCACGCCAAGGAACACTTTACATAAACTTGCTATCACCTTTCGTACAATCAACGATTCCCCCAAAAGAATTTGAATTGACATCACAAGGCTCCATCATAATCCACCTTTAAACTACTTGTGGTCAACGCCTAGCTCATGCTAGGACCGCAAATCAAATACCAAACTACACTTGGTTCTTTTCTTAAGAGGGTCTTGCCCTCTCATTCCTTCACTCGCATAATCAAACCCAACAGTATAAATCATTACTATACTCAAAACGATACCACGAACAGTCATAATCTTTAACTCCAGCTGAAATGCAAAAGAGATACAATTCTCTTTAAATCAATAAACCACATATATCACCTTGGAGGAAGATCAACAAAACCCATGATCACTCTATTTCCTTTCCTAAGCCAAATCGCAAAGGCAAATTCAAATCTCGAACATCTCAAGAACCACTTTTATCATTTTCAAATCAATGCAATCAAATTTACATCAGGGAGTACTCAAAATAAAGGAGAGACTCCGCACAACTCTTAGACAGAAGCTCTCAATAACCAAAAACAACTTAACTTGCTATTACTTCTTTGACACAATCACTTATAACCTTACGCAAACACCATTTCCAGATCTCCACTTATACCTGTGGATCACCATGACCCACAACTTACTCTAACTGCCGAATTTTTTTTTTCATTTCCAGAAAAGCCAACGAAAACTTCCAAAGAAGCTCGACTCTCAAAAGACTTAGAAAATGGCAGGGCTCAAGCCATGACATTCAACAAAACTCCAAACCGATTATCGAACTCCAAAATTCCACGAAGGAAAGGGGTTACACAAATCAATTCACGGAGAGGAAAAGCGAATCGATCGAATAACACTTTTCCCTTTAAAGCCCCAAATCCAAAACTTCAACATGGAAAACGACAGCACAGAAATTCCATGCCTTTCCCCGCCATCAACCAACGAGGCGCAACACCAAAACCCCTTTTCTTTGTCTTAAACCCAAAAGACCAAATGAGTCAAAGCCCAGAAATTTACTCCATCAATTCTCCCATCTACAGCAGAAGTACAACAACTCCTTTTTAAACTAGGAGAACAACCAATACAAGAAGGAATCCATAACTTTCTACGCAAAGCAACCAAAGAGGTGCAAAACGATACTCTTCACTTTACCGCACGACAAGATTCAACCCTTGCCATGACCACAACCTCCGATACACAGATAAATCACAAAGCTCCCATGACAAAAGAGAGTCACCAAAACAAGTTTCTCAACCACGAAAAAAACAAGAGATCGAATACCCTTTGATTTACGGCAAAGGAAGTAGGACTATCCTCACCCGGAGTTATGCATCCTCCTGTGCTGGCTCTCAACTGCCACACCAACCAACACGACTACACGGCAGGGCCAACATACCTTCGGCACAAAGAGTCCCACCGGACCCCGCAAAACAAAACACGACTTCAAAATCATAGCCATCAATAATATCATAGTCTTAACATGACTAACATATAACATATCAACAAGTATCAATATAGCATAAATCTCAAAAGAACATTGTAAAACAATACAATGATATCCCATCCCATTCCTATAGTGCATCAGTGTGTGTCAAATTTTAAATTAATTAACCATTCTACCACAAGTTAATTTTATGGTTATTGCCGTAGGGCCACATTTTAAAGGTTCAACCTAAACCATGTTTCTACCTTCACACAGCAAAATTTTAATTCATTCTAGAATTACTCTCTACATCCAAACACCACGGACCTAAAGCCCGCTCTGATACCAACTGTAACACCCGGCGCGCCACGCACATGAATGCTACCAAAATCCCGCTTCACTAGCGACACCCTCGGACCCACACATGTCCTAAAGGGTTACCAACCCACGATAAGTCTCCCTACAAGATCAACCAAACCGAGAATTACCAAAGAAGACATAAAAACCTAACACCTCTATGAACTTGACTGCAATCACCGACTAAACTCTAAAACCGGTTTAAAACTAAGTCACCGAAATTTACAAAATTTCGGCATGACCTCTCTAGAAAAATAGGACATCCACTCAGCAGACAGAAAACATATGCAGTCACATGATATCATTCTAGCAGGTCCTTAGTTAACCAACCTCACATCCAATAGAATTAAATAATTCCTCCACGACAAATGACACATTACAAATACAGTAGTTTCAATCCAGACTTAACGAATCAGTTAACTAGATTGTGGAGGCCGAAGGCGTGCACGTGATACTACTCCCAACCAGACGAGCTAACTTCAAGGTACCTAAAACAGGAAACAAACAAGTCTGAGTCCAAGACTCAGCAAAGTGTAGCAAGTAGACAAAGTAAGAGATTAAACTAAAATACACCTACTTCCAATCATAGAGTATCAGTTTCTTTAATTGGCATTCGTAAATAAATGAAGGCAGTAGAATTCATAAAAGATCCAAAACATAAGAGTACGATTACTCCATCATTTACCATAATCATTACTTAGCTGAAAACATCCAGGAACAGAAGCAGTAATTGACTCCACTTACCGCAACCAACTCAAAAATGTAACAAAACTTACCTCTGCCTCAATAAACACTTCTGGATGAGTCCACGCCTCAATCCTCAACCTGTTCTTCCCATTCTTATTAATCTCATTTATCCGTTGCAACACACAATGCAATGGAATGCGTTCATGCGTTTATGCTTTCATGTTCAAGTGCACAAACCATACAAAAGAAGAAGCTCATATCCATACATGACAATCAACTCATTAAACATGATTCATCAATATCAATGCAATACAGATACAAATATGCCATACAAAAGCAGAATATCATATCCATACATCACAATCAATGCATAAAACATGATCCATCATTGTCAATGCAATACAGATGCAGATTGCACAATTTCCATACATATGATGCATCATGCATGCTCATCTCCTCTTTTAGCACATACCGGTATGGCCGAGTGCACACCCGTCGGTGTGCACCCTCTCATTCCCCTTCCACCCCGTGGTGGAGGATGCCAACTCTTACTGACTCGCTCCGATACACCCACGTATATGGGACTACGAGGTAGGACTTTCGTACTCACTACAGCTGAGCACAGATGCCCGCATCAGAATGGGTCGCCTCTTCCATCATGAATGCACAAATGCAATTGACATAAACCAATTTGCAAACTACATTCATTCCTCACATTTGCATAGCCATATCCAAATACATAGATATCAGCCACTCCTCACATCCATAAATTACCATTCACATCCTCAACACTCATAATCGCATTCGCAATACTCAAAATCACATTCTCAACACTCATAATCATACTCACATCACCAATACTCGAGTAATTACTAATTCCATCTATCTTGATTATAAATCAAACCATTTTCGCAATCAAATTCCATACTCCGTCCTCACATTCATTTATCATCAATACTTCATACAAAACCATAATCTTTTATCATGACTACGAATTGAACCATTATTCTTGAAGCAAAACTCATGGCTTTGATATCAATAATACCCTAATCCTACTAGTAAGCACCAACACGGAACACAAGTTAGCACAACAAGTCACATTGACAAGGCACATAATTCTTCAATGTAGCACACATAGCAAACAAACAAGGATGCACATGCAAGTTTCATCCATACTAGTGTTGTCAATGTAACCACAACAAGCATTAGCGGCTCTCATATCAAATCGATCAAGACATGCAATCTACAATTCACAAAATTCAATCAATTGATGCACTTGCATATAATCTCGGTTTGAATGATAGCATAACCAATTAACCATTCTCACTCATCACATCGCAAGCAAAATCAAACATGAAAATACTACAATAACACATGGATAATTTATATGATTGCAAAACCAACTGGCCACCTAAGCCACAACCGAAGTCAATACACTTGCCTTCAATCTTCTCGAGACGCAGTTGCCACACCGGGTTACACCACCTGCACATAGATATAGCCCACTCAAAACACGCCCAAAACCATCACAAGGCTCATAGCTAACTGGGCCAGAACCCACTCCTAAAACCGAAAACAGGAATCTGCCACCCAGGACAGCACTTGGTAAAACGGGCATAACTTTCAAACGGCTGAACGAAACTTGGCGATTCTGGACTTCGTTGAAAGGTAATTTGATTATCTACAACTTTTTCTATATCCAACCGACCGGGAAAAGCACCGATTATTCCCAGATTTGCGACGAACAGCAGACAGCCGCAAAAATACTTCGCTCTGGACAGCACGCGGTAAAAGAACCATAACTTTCAAACGGCTGAATCAAATTTGTTGATTTCGGTTTCTATTGAAAGATAATTCAATTATCTACAACTTTCTTTATAGCCAAACTCCCAGGAAATGCTTGTAAAATTTTCAAATACCAGTTCTACCCGGGGACAGAAATCTGCCCGAACAGAACATTCCCAATCTCTCTAGTTTCTCCATTTCCCAACCTCTAACATCTCAAAATCATGAATCTTAGCTAGGCATTCACACAAACACCTTACATGCAAGCAAATAAAATCCCCCAAAGACCTAGGGTTTTTACCTCAAATCCTTACACATGAAGGAAAAGGAGGTGGGGAGAGGCTGCGAGGATCTTCTTCTTGGCCAGCTGCTGGGAGGGAGGTCGGAGGAGGCGGAGGAGGGGGTCGCCAGGGCGCAGGAGGAGGAGGCCTACCACTGCTTGCTGCTGCCTACCACCACTCGCTGCTGCTGCTTGCTGCTCCAACTGAAGGGAAAGGGAAGGGAGGAGGCGGCTGGTAGGGAAGTCGGCAGGGGAGGAGGCGCCAGCCCAAAGCCACGACCAGAGAAAAGGAGGGGTCGAGGTCGCCAGGAAAGAAGAAATGGAATCGGGAGGAATGTGGCTGGGGGGGAAAAATCTGCCTCCATGAATTGCTAGCCACACAATTGGAGAGAGATTAAGTGAGGGAGGGGGAAAAATTTCCAGAAACCCCTCCTAAAAAGCAAGAATCCATCTTTTAACCATTAACGCGAACAAAAAAATAAATTCTTTGCGCGAAACGACAATTGTCAGGATAGACAACTTGTCGCAAAACTAAATGGCACGAAGAAAACACTCATTCCGATAAGTATTTCACGAAAAAACTCAAAACCTTTAATAAACTGCGATACGACAAAACTTTTCTCCAGAATAAATCCTTGAACCAAGAAAATGAAGATAACTCCGGTCAGAACCCAGAAATTTTTTTTGAGGTATTACAACAAAGAACAGGGATTACTTTTTATGAATTTATTAATTTTGTTTTATGAATTCAAGATACAAAAATTGTTTAGTTTAATAGAATTAATCATTAGTCATTTTGTTGTATGGTGCATATGTGGATAGTATTCATTTCTTGATTAACATTGTTTAAGAATTAGTTGTGGGTATACTGGAATGGTTATAACAAGTTACTGGTAATATATTCGTGCTTTTTTAAGAATATTTTGGTGATACAAATATTTTAACTATAGGTTTCTTCATTGTTACCGAGTTGGTTTACCCGTATTACAAGTTTCAGAACCCAAAATAGTTAGGGCTGTTTGGCTGATAGGATTTATATGCAGATTATGAGAAAATGGAATTATTTCTTCAACTTAAGGTAATCTATACTTCAGAGAATGTTTCTAAACTAATTTTATAAAGTTTAGGGTTTGGATGATATATTATATTCATCGCTGAAAAGGCTTATGTGATATAAAGTTTACGTTATACAAAATCGGCGAGAATGGTGAAGTGAAAGATTAACACTTAAGGGTTTTGAATTAGCTAGATCTCATTGATAAGCAAGTTGTAACTAATATGTTATTCTAGAATACGATAGTCCATATACTATATATTGTTTCTACACTGATCTTTCCCAAAATTGCATTTAGACGAGTTATTCTACATGCCATCGAAATTGCTTAGTTGGCATAGTTTTCTACGTGACTATTTTCACGAAGGGTATTTGTAGTAGCAGGATTTATATACAGAACAAGTCCAAAATAGAATATTTTTCTAGATCATTGTAGATCATATCCTAAAGATCATTTCTAAGCTATTTGTAACAAGATTCATATTTAGACGTGATGTTTTCCGGGTTGCCGAAGAGGCTTAAGTGATCACAATTTGTTCATGTATAAATAGTGCTTATTCTTTGATCGATATTGTACAGAATTAGTTTTATGTAAGTTATATCTATTGTAGGCTACTGGTCTCATTTTTATGATAGTTGAGAAGGTTCGGGTGACACAAATGTTGTAAACATTGATTTCTTCTTTGCATGTAACGTCTGAGTATTTGTTTTACAGATTACTAGAATGTTAACACTTAAGGTTATTATACTAACAAAATTAATATGTAAATCATGTTAAAGTAAGATTCTTTCTTCGGAATATGGTAGTATGGACTTTGTAATGTTATTGAAAACTATTTTTATAAATTATAACATTAAGACAAGTTATTTAATCTACTCCTGAAGCAGCATAAATGATCACAATATTAATGCAATATTGAGTCGGGTTTTACTTTAGTTTACGACTACCCTACGCCAGACCTTTTATTCATTCTTTTGGCATTAATAGAGTGCAACCCTAGAAACATTTTAAAATTGGTTTTGCATTATTTTGACTTTAACCGCAAGATTACTTATTTATTCTGAGTTCTTAATTGCATTTCCTTTTGTTATCTGAATGCAAACTAAGTTTGATTTGAAATATTTTTGCATACATGGGCTCTTCTTGACTCGAAGCTTATATAAACTTTTTCATTATTTTATGAGTTGTCATATTCTTATTTTTATTATTGGCCCTATTAGGGCTTATTAATGATTGCAAGGCAATTAATTTAAACATAGATGAAAATTAAATGTTTTTGCATAATTGACTTTCCCATGGTTTGAAGCACCTGAATATTTATTTTATGATTTTAGAAGTTATGTTTTTCATATGTGCAATAATGTTCATAATAGTGTTCTTATCTCATTTGAAATTTTAATAATTGTTCTATGGTTCAAAAATCAAATATTTTGCTATAGTTGAATTCATCTGGTCTTATAATCATATAAAATTTTATATTATTATTTTAAGGTTTATTGTGCATATATTAATAAAAGGCCATATTAAGGTTATTAACAATATTTAATTCAAATAACTCTTACGTGCTTTGAAATTTTAAATATTATTGTATATTCTGAATACACATGATTTTAGATGAATTTAGGATTTTGTTTCATCTTATTTTGATTAAAAATGCAAATGATATTCAAGATTGAATTAATTCGGATTGGAAATTCTAGAGAAAAATCAAAAATGCGCTTTCAATACTGGAAGGTGTATTTACCGATTAGACTAGGATGCAGTCCTCTGACTGACAGCGGGGGCCCATTCGGTAGAGACTCGAGAACAGGGGAGATGGTTCCACGGCTGCCGGCGGCGAAGCAGCTCCGTGGAGGTCCAAACGACGGTGGGATGAGCACCAGGGGACTGAGGCGCACCCACGGGAGGTAGTGATTTGGTCAGAGGTGGTTTGCCATCGAGGAGAGGTGGCGGCAGAAATGGCGAGCTGGCCGGAGACGAAAATGAAGGTAGCTCGGCTTGAATGGGTAGTGGATTGAGCATCAAGGAGACACAAGGGTTCCATTTTAGTGGTTATTTTGGCCGGAGGCTTTCGGGATTAAGCTGCCACCGTGTGCCAGTTTTGGGGAAGAAGGGGCAACGGTGGTGGCGAGATTTCGCAAAGGAGTTACTGAATTATTTTCAGGGCTTTTAACTCTTGTAGCTTGTTGATGCTACGGATCAAAGGAATTTGGAAGTGCTTTGCTCTATCTCTCGAATTGGTTTTGGGTTTTGAGCTTGGAAGCTTTCGGCCATGGTGGAAAAAGAGCAGGGACTTCGGCGTTGGCTGGAAGGGACTAAGAGCTAGAAGAGGGAAAGATGATGTGGCTCCTTGCTATTTATAGCCGATTCGTAGATGAGCTGGCGGTTGAGTTTGGTCTCGATTGAGGCTTGACGGAAAGAACCGGTCTTGCAGGGGAAGATCATGGGCGTGGCAAGGGCAGGGCTATGCTGCACATGGTGAGGCATGATGGTTTTGCGGGAAGCACGGAAGAGGCCGCCGCGTGGAGTCGTCGTGGAGGAGGTTCACTGGCCGGTAGGTGCTAGGCGCAGAGGAGTGACGCGGCTGCTGTGCGGGCGAGATGGTTTGGCTCGGGGGAACCAGCGAATGGAGGAAGAAGACAATGCAGTGAAGACACTAGCGTGTGGGCCTGGACAAAATTTGGGACCCACATGGCAGTGAGAGGATCGGTGGATGCGAAGCAAAATGTGGATGAATAGGAAGCAAAGCTATGATAAGTTCATTGAATAAGTTAACAATCATGTCTTAAATTTATTGATGAATTTAATGCGTGATGGACAGGGAGTTATCTTCATACTGTAAAAATTCCAGAGGCCAGTATTTTCCACAGAAATTATAATAATTCTGACAAGGAACTATGCACATATTTCTGTTTTTCTAATTTTGATTTATCAGACAATTCAAATATTTTTATAACTTTTTTAAATTTTGTTTTTCAAATTTGTTTGAGCTAGGGATTCTTATGTAAAATTTTCAGCTCAACATACTGCTCTAGGAATTTATAAAAATTCTGACATTCAGAGTACTAGTTTTCTAATCTCTCTGTTTTTGAATTTTTAAATATCATACATTAATTTATTAATTTATGTAATTTTTAATGTGGATTAGTTTATTACTGGGAAGATAATATAAAATTTTTAGATTGAAATGATGAAAGAATATTTTTATTTAATTCTGACATTGTTACTATTGCTAGTCAAGGTTCATGAAATGGCATTTAATTCGCCCATAAATGCTTGATATGACATTTTAAAATTTATAAATGAGTCACTGAGGTTTTCCTAATTTTATATAAAATCTTTATTTATTTTATTGTTGTAATCATTTTGCTCCTCTCTTTATCCATTATTCCAATTTATATTAATTGGATTTCTTACGAACCAAAATTCAAGGAAATTTATGATTAAATGGAATTTCAAATTTTATTTTATTTTCAATTCAATTTCATATTTTGATCGATCTGTAAATTTTATTTTGTAGCTCAACCTTTGATTAAGGTTGATTTCAACACGTTGAGATAAAGGATAAGATTTTAATTCATTCTCTAAATTTTAACTGAAAATTTCATTCAATTTTATTTTCCATACTTTTATATTTTTATTTTACTATTTAAAATTTTTAGGATGTTACAGATCTACCCCCCTTACAGAAATCTCGTCCTCGAGATTTGCAAGGACTGGGAAAGATTATGGATAGTTAAGAGAATCTTCTTTTAATACGCAGATGATAGATTTTAGGCAGATTCAAAGAGACAAAATTATTTCAAAATAATTTGAATTCAGGTAGAAGTTGGATCTGCAGAGGACGTACCTGGCATTTTGTCAGGTATGCCAAGATTATTGTCTTCGGTTGGAGTAGATGTAGACCTAGGAACTTGCTGGCCTTTAGATTCTTTGAGATTTTCCTCGTTGTTGTTGAATAGCTTTATGGGGTCGAGGTGGATTTTGTCTCTTCTTCTTTGGGCATTTGTTAGCATAATGTTCTCGTTCACTACAATGGAGACAGGTAGAATTGGCTTTCTGATTTTGAGTACCAGAGAATTGTTCATTGGTTTAGTTGGAGGAATGAACAGATGATGGTTGAGATTGAGTAGGGAGTTGAGCAGAATTCTCTTTGGGACAAGCATCTTCGTTCAAACGCCTTTTATTTAATTGATTTCTTGAGCAATTTGCTTCAGATTTTAAGCTTCTTACTCTGGGAGTTATAATCTTGACTTTGGTGATTTCGGGCATGACTATGGATGCAGGAAATATTTGTTTTTCTTGGGGTCATTGCTTAGCAAGATGGCCCCTTTTATGACAGTTAAAGCACTCATGTTTTTCTCGTGGTGTTTTGTTGGGTACATTTGCATGCTCAATACTATTATCTTTGTGAATTTCAACTTTTTGTTTTCTTGAAACATTCTTTGGCCCATTTTTCTTCTTCACATGAGAAATGTATTATTGGCGATGGCCATTTACTTTCTTCTGGATGAAGATGGCTAGGGTTAGAGTGTTGCTTCTCTAATTCTTCAAGTGACCTTTCTTGTATAGTTTCTGTTATTTACCAATTCTTGATCAACTACGCTTGGAGTTTTTCTTGTTAATGCTGAACTGCAGCGGTAATTATTAGATCAAGGGGCATTGAGCTGGGCAATGGTTTTGACCTTCGCAAAGGAAACAAGTGATATGGGACAATTTCCAGGAGAATGATTTTCTTCACGGTTGGAGCAATTAATTGCATGCTCATCAATAGTATGACCTATTTCTCCATAGCAAATGCATGTACGAACTTTAGACTAGTTCTGTTGACAGCAGTTCAATGAACAACGTTTGGTGTCGATTAAGGTGTAGGTGTAGGTTTCTAATTTGAACCATTTCCTCTTCTGGTGAGAATTGTTTCAAGGTTGGAATTAATCTGTGCTAGAACTGTGTATGTTTGAAGATTTTGTTCAATTATGGTGAGGATTTGCACCATAATAGGAAATTTTAGCAATTGCTTTTCTGAGTTAGTTTCTTGCGAACCCTGGGGAGGTAGGAATTTGCGATGGTTGTCGAGCTGCGAGGAGGATATACAATCTATTTGTTGAGAAGTTAGTTGGGCTAAGGTAGGATTATCATCTCGTGGCAGTTGAGAGCCTTGCGCGATTTCGCTTTTCATGATTTTGCTATGGGATCTCATCATAGGCATCCTGCAATGATAATTATTTGGGCAAAATTGTTTAGATGAGATTCTTTTGGGTTACACGGCAACGTTTCGTTCTTTAAAAGTTTAACTTATATTATTATTATCATTTTCAGGGATTGACTCATCGTGAATTTCAACCGAAGGGTTTTACATTCACGAGGGTAATCCGAACAACAATACAAGGCACTTTGCAATCAAAATTTCAAAAGAACACCAAATATAACATCGATTACCATATAAGGGCTGTATGGTTTCTAATCACTCGTGTTTTCTTGTATAATTTTAAATTTGTATATATTTGAGGATTCATGTGATTATAGGTTAACCAATCATTATCTGATCAGAGAAGTCTTTTATTTTAATTTAAGATTCTCTTTCAGATTTTATAGTAAAGAATTTTATTATTATATATTTTTTGACTCATATTCTCTATACATAATCCTTGTATGACGGATTGGTGAGAAGGTGAGGGAGAACTTCTTGTGGCAGCTGGACGTAAATACTTCTGACGTTGCTTTTTTTTTGTTGGCGTCTTGATCTAGTTGCTGATGATGGATCTCGAAGCCTTGAGCTTTGTATGCATGAATATGGACATGCCATAAACTTTGCATACTCGGCATTGAAGCTTGTGTCCAATTCTTTGGATGGTGTTGAATCTGGTATCATAATGCTTCGCGTAGTGATGTAGAATTTAACCTTCCAATTAAGTGCTAACATGGCTATGATTTTATATTCAATTTCTTGGTTTATATGGGTTTACATTGTTGTCATAGAAAGTGTATAGTTTCTATGTTTAAGGTCTGTAGCTAATCCTTTTACAGTATTAGTCCAATTTATCTGACTATCCATTAATAATTATTCTTAAAGGAAAGTGGTCAGAATGATAATTTGGATAAGAGAGGGATTTAATATGAAAGGAAAAGAGTTATCATAATCATGTTTACACAATATATAGCGTGTTTTGAAGATTCATGTTTTGGGATATCATCATTTTTTAAGGCTTTTATAACTATGGGTTCTTATATTGTTTTGGGTCGTCTCGTCGTAATTCTTTAACCTATTGGTTAAGTGTTACGAAAGTATCCCGTAATAATAATACACGCAAAAACTTCAATTAGCCAAAAGGTAACATACTTTTAGTTTATCATGCAGGAGTCATATATCTCCTTATATTACAACAAAAGTTTTCACTACTTCTTATGGTCATAACTTATATTACGGTACTAAATGGTTTGGCTAAAGGTTCTGCCGTAGAAATACCTCCCAAGGTAGTAGAGGTAGTCTTGCGATATAGGCTTTCTGGAGGATTTTGAGGACAATAGGTGTTGGTGAGCAAAGGAAAAATGAACTGGCCTTTTCCAGAGGTTGTCAAGCATAAGGACATGTTCTTTAGAAAGAAGCTTGGGTAGTGAAGTTTACTGGTTAAGTTAGCATGGTTTTTAATTTTGCCGAAATAGTATTTGCAAAGGCTTTGGTAAAAAGGTGGTAGCTGGGATTAGTTATAGGGAGAAAATGATAGAGGCTGCGTTGCTGGAGCAGGGTAGTTAGCCAATGAAAATTTGGATGGTCCATTACGCTTCCGCTGCGCTACTCTGATGATAGTTTCTATTCAATGTATTTACTAATCCTATAAGGCTATGAAGAATTTTATTTTAATTGTCGGTAGGATCTTCATAAGAATTTTCCATGCGAGGCGGGTGCATGTGGAAAGAGTGATACATGATGCCAAAGTTAGGAAGAATGTGGCAAAGACGAAGGATTGCTGTGTAGGCGGCCTTGTTCATGAAAGCATTGTTTAGATTGGTAAGGGGACTAGGAGATGAACTGGTAAGTTTTTTCTATGTGCAAGTAAGAAGATAAGATGGCTCTGGCTAAAAC
The DNA here is from genome assembly GCA_036346375.1 of Guadua angustifolia. Taxonomy (NCBI): domain Eukaryota; kingdom Viridiplantae; phylum Streptophyta; class Magnoliopsida; order Poales; family Poaceae; genus Guadua; species Guadua angustifolia. The sequence continues at coordinate 35,353 of JAYEVE010000861.1, read as the reverse complement.
ATGGATGATGAAATTTCTTACCTGTTACTGGAAAGATGAGTCTTTATGTTTGTAGGCTCAAGTATGGGTTGAATTGGTGATGGAGATTGTGATTAGGTAAGGAGGTGAGACAATACTTCATAACGACATGAGAGTAAGGTGGATGCTGGATTTTTCTTTTATGCGGCAGCATTTCTATACCAATTTTGTTACTATGGTGACGGGTTAGCAAGGAAAACAGTTAGCCTGGTTCTCACAGAAGGGGAAGACATGGTCCTGTTGATAGGTTACCTTGGTTTGGCAAGAAGGGAAAACAGACAAGTTGTGTTATAAATCCTGATGAAGCAAGGGCTAGAAGTTTAAAGAGTATGTAGGTAAGAAATCCTACAGAAAGGAAGGGTAAGCTTGAGAAAATCTTTTCAGAAAGAAGAGAAACTCCTTATGAGATTTTTCTTTTTAAGCCTACGTGTTAGGGTTTTCTTAGATTTTTATATAAGAGCAATTTATCGTATAACTTTAACCTAAGGGTTAAGTTTGTACGTAAATCGTCCAGATAAGCAAAACAAAATACAATTGCAAATAAAGAGGCACGAACACCACATCAGAATGCTTCATATAGCTAAAGTATAATAATATTGCTACGCATAAGGATTTCTATCTTAAAGGGAAACCTAATTTAATCCACTGCACCTTACTATTGGGTGACGTCGACTCTTCATGAAGTGAAATCTTCATGTTATGCTTTCGCCGTGTCGGGGTTGATGAAATGTTGTCTGCTTCCTTGATATTGTCAGTGTAGACGTTGTAGTCTTCATTTGTTGAACACAATGAATGGTATCGACAAATCTTGACAGCTTCTGAAGAGAATAGCAAAGACGAACTATAGGTGAGAATTTCTTTTAAGGAAAGATGAATTTATTTATAAATCAAAATGAAAGTAGAGATAAGAATAAGATCTTAAAAAAGAGGAAAGGATAGCAATGACTACTCTTTGCAATTAGTAATTTTTGAAAATAAAATTTTGAATTTGGTTGTTTTATTACTAACGGCCATACTATCTAGGGTTTGTCAGTATGGCTCTGATACCAACTGTAACGACCCTCATTTTAGCATAGAATAATAAAATGAGAATCTAATGTGCATTCCGTACCAGTCCCTGGATCAGTAGCTAGTACACACATTTACAACAATTGGAACCACATCCATACATCATATTATTAAAGCGAAAATTAATTACACAACGTATTTTACAATTCAATAGATAATTATAGCACAGGGGAAGAGACATCTTGTAGTGTGCCCATCCATCCCTCAAGCAACTGACAAGATATTAATCCCTAGAAAGAATAGCTTTACTTGAAATTTCCCGTAACCTGCGGCTGGAGCTTCGTGGTCTTATCCACCTAAAACAACATAATAAGCAAGGTTGAGTACTTTCGTACTCCGCAAGACTTAAGGTGGTATTTGCAAATGCGTACATGCAAGTCATATCAAAAGAGGTTTCTACGGTTAATTTGCATAAAGCAATATTTGATTTTTAAGACAAGTTGCAATTGTGAAACGGAATTTGTAGAAGCATGTTTGATTGATATAAAAGTAACAATAAAGCATAAGTAGTAACTCACAGTCCTCCATGACGTGAGCGTCGAGATATCCAATTTCCTGCCACCCAAGGCATAACCACAATCTTTGCCAAAATAAGGCATAACAGGTGAAAATCATCCCATTTTATAAATAATAAAACGGCTAGCTATGTGATGACGTTACCAAGTGCCTTTGACTGTAGGTGCGGCTAATTAATTAGATTTACACTCTGCAGAGGTGTACAGCTTTACCCATAAGAAAAAATCAACTCATCACGTCAGCCGTGAATCGCCATACAAGAGTATGTGAATGAGTGATCATAACATAACCGTTACATTACCTAAACCCGACTTTGCACTAGCCCGGTGATGTTATTCCTTGCTATGGAGAAGAAACATAAATAGCAGACATACCCTGTCTTTTAGAAATAGAAAAATGAGCAGTACTCCTGCAATAAAGGTTTCTTCCCATAATAAGACGTACACCGTTATACCGGTATGCATTTACCCACACTGCGGTGTGGTAGCCCCTCACAAGCAAACCTAACCAGACTGCTTCTACTATCTCCCGCCTACCAATGTGCAAAGCCAGATTTAAGCAACTTAAAAGGTTAAGACTGCGCCATAAACAGTACTTGTGATTGCACGGATTCTTGGCTTGTTGTAACATCCCAAAATTTCAGCTTTTTAATTATTAAATATTATTTTATTGCTAATTATGAATTGTGTGATTTTTTTGGATTTTATTGGATTTTTTGAGAATTATTTGAATTCTTTTGAATTAAATTACATTATCTTTTGTCAAGAAACAATTATAAAAAGACAATGGCAAAATAAAGTTTTTGTGAAAATATTTTTTATTAAGTCCAGAATAACTCAAAATATTTTTGAGATTTGTTTTGGAATTTTTAGAGTATTTTTGTTGCTGTAATTAAATCAAAACAAATTATGGAAATATTTTAAAAGGAAATCTGAAGTAATTAAGGAATGAACAGTAGTGGGCCTCGGCCCATACACTGTGCTGGTCGATCGGATTTTAAAGGAATCAAGGGAGACCGTTGGATCTTGATTCAACGGCCTTCATCACGCCGAAACCAAATAGGAAACCCTAGAGATACGGACCGTCTGATTTGAATCATGCGGCTGATGTATATCGTCTCCAAGTCGGTCTTCTCGCCGTCGTATCCGAGCCGAGCTCTGCCGCCGCCGTCGTCTTACCTTGAATAACGCGCCCTGCCGGGTATAAATAGGGACCCCGAGCCCCTCCGAAGATCATCTCGAGCCACCGCTTCTTTCCCCTCACGCGCCGCCGCCGGAGAGTCACCGTAGAGGCCGCGCCAGCTCGCCGGAGTAGCAAGGTCGCGATCGAAGGTTTTGCACCGCAATTTCGTCATCGCCGAAGTCTCTTCCGTCCACTTGGAGGTGGATTCAGATTCGCCAAGACGAGTTGCATCTACGGCGCCGTTCGTTGGTCATCGGGAAGCATCGGAACGCCGCCGGGCTAGTCGTCATCTTTGTCACCGGCGAGAGCAAGCCACCGCGTCTCCATCGCCGCTCGGGAAGAACCTCGGCCGTCGGATTCTAATCGAAGCGCCAGGAATCGTCCACGTCGTCGGTTGAGGTGGGTTGATACATCGTCGACACGTGGCGCCACGTGGACCGCAGGGCTGAGGTGGCATTGCGTTGGCACCACGTGGCTGTACACGTGAGCATGCGTATTAGCTGACGTCGGAAATTCGTATTTTTCTTTACAAGAATAATTCAAGAAATTCGGGATTAATCAATTTTAGGGTATTTTCAGGATTTTCAAACTTCCAAACCTTATAACTTTCGCGTACGAACACCGATTTAAGTGATTCAAATTTCTAAAAATTTGTAAAATCAAGATCTTTCTAATGGTGGCTTTTATTTGAATTTTTGAGTTTGTTTGTTCCTTGGTTTTGGTTTTTATTTGCTTCTCTCTCGATTCGCGTAGACGTTGAATTGTGCGAAGCTTCGGAAGGGGATCTCACAGCTCAAGAATTATTTTCAGACCAGGACCAGGAGCTTAACGAAGGCAAGTTGTGCTTTGATCATGTTGCACCCATAAATTAGATTGCATGCTATTTTGATTTACTTTATCACTTGTTATTTTATGTGTATAAATGATTTCAACATAAGTTGGGATTTAGCTATCGTACCCTTTGAATTATACCGTACCTTGTTATTTGTATGCCATGCCTCATTGTCACCTTAGGTTGGTTACTATACTTGGTTAATACTGAAATCAACATGGTTGGTTAGAACGGAATAGAATTGCTTAGCCATGCCACGTCATCACATGTACATGAAATGTTGGTTATTAATCTTGACTATTGGAATATGGAACAATGAATTTGTGTGTCATGTGTGGTCACACAATGAGATTGAGTTGTGGTGGCGATGGATGTCACGCAACGATATTGAATTGTTGATAGCACGTGGTGTTTGGTAATCAACAAGGGTGGAAAAATGATTTAGACTGGGGCAAGTGGCAAGATTGTTTTCGGTGGGCCAAGAGTGGCAATTGGGTGGTCGTATTTGGTTTTTATTTGGCTTTGGATATTGAGATCACATTTGGTTAGTCTTGCCTCGGTCAATTAAGGACTTAACCTTGCGAGCCTTTGACCTGAGTCTAACTTGCAACCACATGTCTGGTATGGGACAGCTTAGCTGATTAATTTGCAAATGCTTAACCTAAGTGCTATCTTGGTGGTGTGGGTCCGGGTGTACGGGGGAAACTCACATGGCGCAAGAGGGGGGCCCTGTTGTGGTGGTTTAGCCCTTCAGTGTTGAGACCTTAGCGGGTAGCACTGGGTTAAGAGGATGCATTGTAAAGGCTTCGTTACGATCGTTCGCCTGTGTGGTGCATGGTTGTATCATGTGGGTAAAGTGCATAACCTCTGCAGAGTGTACAAACTATTCAGATAGCCGTGCTCACGGTATTGAGCAATGCTCGGGAATTACAGTCAAGGGTTAGACTTTTGCAAAATAAAATTTGGGATGGATGGTAGGTTGCCATGGGAGGTTGAATCTTGACTTAGGATGGAAAACTTGGTTTACTTGAGAAATGCTGAATCTATCTATTATTGTTATTTGCTTTATTACTGTCTTTTCAATCTAGTTATTGTAATTGTTCATAAATGTCTTCTTGCCAAATAGCCTTGTTAGCCATTCTTTTGGAATAAGCCTTGCATATAGATGTAATAGGATTGCATTCATGCACAACTTGTTGAGTCTTGTGTGTACTCACCCTTGCCTACAACATCATCGAGTCAAGAAGGAGTACCAAGAAGGTACGAATGTTTAGGGTGCGAGCCTTGTCAGTTGCCCGTGGTATACTGAGGGGTTTATCTACGTCTTCAATTCCGCTGCAGTTCAATCCGTTGTTCAGCCTTATGAGGCATTATTAAGTTAGTTTACCATAAGGTCGTTCAACTGGTAATATTTAATATATTATGTGTTTTATCTATTTACGTTGTGTATGATTGTGATATTCACTAATGTTGAGCCTATGTGCACTAGCGTGATCCTGGACTAGCGCAGTATACACAGAGGGTCCGGATTTGCATATTCAGGTCCTGACAAAGGTGGTATCAGAGCCATACTGACTGTAGGTCTTGACCCTAGATAGTTGGTCGTCCCTATAGGTCCTTCAAAATTATTTTCTAAAGTAAAAAAACTTAACCCAGAAGAATAATGTGTTCTTGACTTATCTCATTCTTCTATTTCTGCCCTTACCACAAATTCCTTCTTACCTTTTGCTGAAATTTCTTTCTCTTACCTCTGCTAAATCGAACTAAGGTCTTTCCTGAGTTATCTTGAGTAGAAAATGATATACCACACTTTAGGAGATGACATCGAGTACCTGTTGCTACCATAAAGATCACAAAGGAATCATCGAGCTCATAGAAGTGCGGATTAATGAAGTATATCAAGGACTAGAAGACTCAAGTGCTTCAAATAGCCAGTTGAGACTCATGTGTGGGAGTCGCGTTCCCTAAGATCGGAATGTCGCCCATGTAAACGGTAGTTTTGTGTGTTTAGGTTGAATTGGTTCTTCTTGATTGCTGAGTATGCAGTATGTGAAGCAAAGCTTTTAGGCTTACATAAGCAACCATACCAAGTTATTAATATTGATTGCTTAAGATATTGGGTTAAACCTATCTTCCTTGTGTTAGGATTCTTACTTCTTACCTACGCTATTTCCCTCTTCCCTAACCCCTTTGAGGTAATCTCGCAGATGGTTCAAAATAGTGATAGTAATGAAGCTAGTGGAAGTGGAAATCAATTAAATGGAAACTCTAAGGATGGATCAATTCTTCAACCGTCATTGCAGATAGATATGCAGAGTTTTAGAGAGTTTTTGGCCGCTCAAACCCTGTTGATGCAAGCAGTGACAAAACAAATGCAGAATATGACTAACCAAGCTGATGTCAACAAAGTATCTCAACCGGTCATCAGTGATCCCTGTGTTGACTCAAGGTTATCAGAATTCATAAGGACTCGTCCGCCAACATTTTCAGGAAATGCTTCACCTTCGGAAGCAAGAGATTGGCTCAAGACCATTGAAAGGAAGCTACTCATAGCTCAGTGCAGAAATGATGAGAAAGTCTTGTATGCTTCATATCAGTTGCGAGAAGTTGCTGCGGAATGGTGGAAAAATTATTGTGCTAACCATGGAACCCCACAGCGTATCACCTGGGATGAATTTATTGCTGCTTTTCATGATCTCTTCGCCTCACCAAGGAATGAAGTAGTCACAGTGAAGTTGGAGAAGAACGCCACTCCTACCCCTTGTTTGAAATCTAAACATTGTCCTAGGAAGTGTTGCCAATCAGATAATTCAGAATATCGCGCGTGCATTCGCTGTGGGGAAATAGGATATACCGCAGACGAGCATGCGATCAATTGCTCCAGTTGTGAAGGAAGCCATTCTCCTGGAGAATGTCCTATGAGCAACATCACATGTTACCTTTGTGAAGGTCGAGATCACTATCCACCTCAATGTCCCCTAGACCCGATAGTGACCGCCGTGATACAACATCAACGGAAGAATTTACGGACCCTAGTTGCTCGAGAATTATCAATAAGAGGAGGAAAGTTAGCTGCCCAGGATACGTCGCTTGGGGAATTAAAAACCCAGCCTCCTAAACCTGTCAACCTTAATCAGGAACGCAGTGAGTGGCAATCACCAACAGCATGTTTCTTGTGTGATCAAGAAGGTCATTGGTCTAGAGAGTGTCCTCTCAAGCAACCAACCCTGAATCATAAGAGTGACGATGATGAGCACACAGTTGCACCCATCAAGGCGAAACGATACAAACGATTGTGCTACCACTGTCAAGAAGAAGGCCATTTCGTTAAGCAATGCCCACGGAGAGATCAAGTATTTCCTACAGCCATGGAAATACCAGAAGTTACTTTTGTCCAGTATATAACACCAAAAGTAAGCGGTGAAGTGACAAGAGAAATTTGCCCAGAAAATCAATTGAAGAAAAGCCGTCTAGGTGAAGATAGTTTTCTAGTCATCAGATGCTCAGGAAAAAAAGTTCATCCTAGGCTCTGCTATATTTGCCACAAACCTAAGCACTTTGCCAATAAATGCCCACAAAGGAAGCAATTGCATTGGCTCAAGCCAAATCCAGCTCCGTCCCTATCAAAGCCCTAGCGTAAATCAAGGAAGTTAGGAGCCATGAGTTTACTCAGTGCAATATTGTAACCCCACCTGTAAAGTAAAGGGATTAGTGGTGAATCCCATAAAAAGGGTTTTCTTGTCAAAATAAATAAAGTATTAATGGTTGATACATTGGTATACGGAATATTGGAATGAAGAGCAATAATGTAGAACGATGAGTTAGATATTTCTCTAAGGATATTCTTGAGTTTATGGATCACCTGAAAAGGATACATGTGCAATGATGACTAGTTTAGTGGTACCCAGTGTGAGCTTGTTAACCGGAGGATTAGCCATTGTTAGTAAGTACTCAGTTGTGCTAGATTTAACTGGGATGTTGAGAATTCAGGGTTTATTGAAAAAGTAGAGCTTTAAGCAAATCATGTTGTGTTGGTAGATAAGTGTTCTTGAAATTAAATGGATACTCAAAACATAAGGCTAATAAGGTAGTCGACATTCGAGTTATGAGGCCACAATGTGTATATATTGATAATAAGCTGTTAACAAGGGTTATGCAAAAACACTCGGGAGGTCGAAATCAGAGATCGTTCAACAAAATTTGGGAATATAACCAACATGAGAAAATTCAGATCATAGGAAGTTCGAAGGTGATGAGATACAAAATCAAGTCGAGGAAAGGAAAAGGGCTTAACCAAGAAACAAAATTCTGAGCGATTGGGATACCATGAGGATTTAAGGCCGAACCAGTGTGCATTAGACGTAGATCTGTGTTAGAGAATAAAGGTAATGCATTAGAGATTTAAGGGTTCGTGATAATCATTATAGCTCCCTGAGAGGAAATGGGAGGCAAATTATTAAGGATCCCTAGTGTGAATCGGTTGTAAAGAATATAAATTCGGAGGAATCATTATTGGTAGATTAACCAGATTGCTCATATCATACCACTAAAGACTACGTATTCAAAAGGGTCGTTTGACAGATCTATATAGGTCAGGATTTAATGAAGTGCCCAAGAAGATCGTGACAGATCAAGACGGATAGCCAAACAGAAAGAGTTAATCCGGAAGAAATTTTGAGAACTTGTGTGTTAGCTTACGCTACATCTTGGGATAAAGGCTTATCATATGCGGAGTTCAGTTATAACAATAACTATCAGGCTAGTTACGGATGTCACCATTTAAAGCCTTATAGGGTCATGCCTATCCTACCCTATTGAATGAAACGGAAAGAGCGTCTAGAAAAAAGGGCCTGAGATTCTCAGAAAGGCGGAGGAACAAATTGTCATGATCAGGAAAAGCCTGAGAGCAGAGTAGTCTAGGTAGAAAAAGTTATGCCGACAATCATTGTCATGAATTAGGATTTGAACCCAATAATTTCGTGTATCTCAGAGCTACTCCCCTTAAAGGTGTTAAGAGGTTCCATGTCAAAGGGAAGCTTGCACCTAGGTTTGTGGGGCCATTTAAAATCCTGAGCCGTCAAGGAGAAGTTGCTTACCAGTTGGAATTGCCAGAGTCATTGGCAGGGGTGCATGATGTATTTCATGTGTCACAGCTTAAGAAATGTCTTCGAGTGCCAGTTGAGCAGACGCCGTTGGAGGCTATTGAGTTGTAGGAAGATCTGACCTATAAGGAGCACCTGATCAGGATTCTGGATGTGATGGAGCGTAGGACTAGGAATAAGTCCACCCGCTTTTGCAGAGTTCAATGGAATAATCATTCAGAAAATGAAGCAACCTGGGAGCGTGAAGAAGACCTGAAGACAGAATTCCCGAACCTATTCTATAGTCAGCCCTGAATCTCGGGGTCGAGATTCTGTTAAGGGGGGGAGGTTTCTAACATCCCAAAATTTCAGCTTTTTAATTATTAAATATTATTTTAATGCTAATTATGAATTGTGTGATTTTTCTGGATTTTATTGGATTTTCTGAGAATTATTTGAATTCTTTTGAATTAAATTACATTATCTTTTGTCAAGAAACAATTATAAAAGACAATGGCAAAATAAAGTTTTTGTGAAAATATTTTTTATTAAGTCCAGAATAACTCAAAATATTTTTGAGATTTTTTTTGAATTTTTAGAGTATTTTTGTTGCTGTAATTAAATCAAAACAAATTATGGAAATATTTTAAAAGGAAATCAAGTAATTATGAATGAGCATGAGTGGGCCTCGGCCCATACATCTTTGGTTGATCGGATTTTAAAGGAATCAAGGGAGACCGTTGGATCTTGATTCAACGGCCTTCATCACGCCGAAACCAAATAGGAAACCCTAGCGATACGGGCCGTCTGATTTGAATCATGCGGCTGATGTATATCGTCTCCAAGTTGGTCTTCTCGCCGCCGTTTCCGAGCCGAGCTCTGCCGCCGCCGTCGTCTTTCCTTGAATAGCGCGCCCTGCCGGGTATAAATAGGGACCCCGAGCCCCTCCGAAGATCATCTCGAGCCACCGCTTCTTTCCTCACGCGCCGCCGGAGAGTCATCAGAGAGGCGCGCCAGCTACCGAGTAGCAAGGTCGCGACCGAAGGTTTTGCGCCGCAATTTCGTCATCGCCGGAGTCTCTTCCGTCCACTTGGAGGTGGATTCAGATTCGCCAAGACGAGTTGCATCTGCGCCGCCGTTCGTTGGTCATCGGGAAGCATCGGAACGCCGCCAGGCTAGTCATCGTCTTTGTCACCGGCGAGGGCAAGCCACCGCGTCTCCATCACCGCTCGGGAAGAACCTCGGCCGTCGGATTCTAATCGAAGCGCCAGGAATCGTCCACGTCGCCGGTTGAGGTGGGTTGATACTTCGTCGACACGTGGCGCCACGTAGACCGCAGGGCTGAGGTGGCGTTGCGTTGGCACCACGTGGCTGTACACGTGAGCATGCGTATTAGCTGACGTCGGAAATTCGTATTTTTCTTTACAAGAATAATTCAAGAAATTCGGGATTAATGAATTTTAGGGTATTTTCAGGATTTTCAAACTTCAAAACCTTATAACTTTCGCGTACGAACTCCGATTTAAGTGATTCAAATTTCTAAAAATTTGTGAAATCAAGATCTTTCTAATGGTGGCTTTTATTTGAATTTTTGAGTTTGTTTGTTCCTTAGTTTTGGTTTTTATTTGCTTTTCTCTCTCGATTCGCATAGACGTTGAATTGTGCGAAGCTTCGGAAGGGGATCTCACAGCTCAAGAATTATTTTCAGACCAGGACTAGGAGCTTAACGAAGGCAAGTTGTGCTTTGATCATGTTGCACCCATAAATTAGATTGCATGCTATTTTGATTTACTTTATCACTTGTTATTTTAGGTGTATAAATGATTTCAACATAAGTTGGGATTTAGCTATCGTACCCTTTGAATTATACCCTACCTTGTTATTTGTATGCCATGCCTCATTGTCACCTTAGGTTGGTTACTATACTTGGTTAATACTGAAATCAACATGGTTGGTTAGAACGGAATAGAATTGCTTAGCCATGCCACGTCATCACATGTACATGAAATGTTGGTTATTAATCTTGACTAATGGAATATGGAACAATGATATGAATTTGTGTGTCATGTGTGGTCACACAATGAGATTGAGTTGTGGTGGCGATGGATGTCACGCAACGATATTGAATTGTTGATAGCACGTGGTGTTTGGTAATCAACAAGGGTGGAAAAATGATTTAGACTGGGGCAAGTGGCAAGATTGTTTTTGGTGGGCCAAGAGTGGCAATTGGGCGGTCGTATTTGGTTTTTATTTGGTTTTGGATATTGAGATCACATTTGGTTAGTCTTGCCTCATCAATTAAGGACTTAACCTTGCGAGCCTTTGACCTGCGTCTAACTTGCAACCACATGTCTGGTATGGGACAGCTTAGCTGACTAATTTGCAAATGCTTAACCTAAGTGCTATCTTGGTGGTGTGGGTCCGGGTGTACGGGGGAAACTCACATGGTGCAAGAGGGGGGCCCTATTGTGGTGGTTTAGCCCTTCAGTGTTGAAACCTTAGCGGGTAGCACTGGGTTAAGAGGATGCATTGTAAAGGCTTCGTTACGATCGTTCGCCTGTGTGGTGCATGGTTGTATCATGTGGGTAAAGTGCATAACCTCTGCAGAGTGTACAAACTATTCGGATAGCCGTGCTCACGGTATTGGGCAATGCTCGGGAATTACAATCAAGGGTTAGACTTTTGCAAAATAAAATTTGGGATGGATGGTAGGTTGCCATGGGAGGTTGAATCTTGACTTAGGATGGAAAACTTGGTTTACTTGAGAAATGCTGAATCTATCTATTATTGTTATTTGCTTTATTACTGTCTTTTCAATCTAGTTATTGTAATTGTTCATAAATGCTGCTTACTGCCAAATAGCCTTGTTAGCCATTCTTTTGGAATAAGCCTTGCATATAGATGTAATAGGATTGCATTCTGTGCACAACTTGTTGAGTACTGTGTGTACTCACCCTTGCCTACAACATCATCAGAGCTGAAGAAGGAGTACCAAGAAGGGACGAATGTTTAGGGTGCGAGCCTTGTCAGTTGTCTGTGGTATACTAAGGGGTTTATCTACGTCTTCAATTCCGCTCCAGTTCAATTCGTTGTTTAGCCTTATGAGGAATTGTTAAGTAAGTTGACCATAAGGTCGTTCAACTGGTAATATTTAATATATTATGTCTTTTATCTATTTACGTTGTGTATGATTGTGATATTCACTAATGTTGAGCCTGTGTGCACTAGCGTGATCCTGGACTAGTGCAGTATACACAGAGGGTCCGGATTTGCATATTCGGGTCCCGACACTTGTTAGCAACCCATAGCTCGGTCCTTAATCTGACACGGGCAATACTCCACCCTACACTGTGTACAATCCACATTGTACATCCGGCTATTGCCAATAATTGCCCGCATCAAAATTATAGTTTTATTTGGAGTTTTTATTCAAAATACCCATGTCCGACATCATGTCGTAACCAACATTGTCCAGTTCTCAAATAACAATTTTTATCTGATCATATTCAACATTGATTCTAAAGCAGGGCTAAGCATGGATAATATGTAATCGCTTATACCCATGTTGACATTATTTATTGTCTAATCCTCATCCTATGGTTATCAAAGTTCACATGTTCATACTTATCAAGGAAGTCCGTGAGATAACAGGTATATTCTACCAATACCACAAAATAGCGAATTTACAGAAAATAAACGCATGCATGAAAACACTTGATAAATAAAAGAAAAATAAATATTGGGATCAATATGGTCAAAGGGGTGCTTGCCTTGCTTATTGTAATACTGCAAAGCATTTTACCAGGGTTTGTGGCCTTTAGAATTGTTGTGTAGTGTTATTTACATTTTCCCCCCTAGCCTTTTATTTTAGCACTCAATTGTTGGAGTATAAAAGGAAGAGAGGGTTTAATTGAAACCCTAGATAAAAAAAGAGAGAGCCAGGAAGGCTCCTCCACCGCCCCAGGCTTGGCGCGTGTGCGCCTCCCCCCGTAGATTGCCTCCCTTCACCGGCATCGCTCCCGTGGCTGAACCTCCCGGCCGACCTCGCGCCTCCAGCTGCTTGCGCCCGAGCCGCGCTGCCTCCCGAGCCTCATGACTTCCCTGCCCCAGCCGCCCAGTGTCTGCTCCGCCCCAGCTCGCCCGACCACCGGCTTCCCGTCGCGCCCGGCCTCCGGCCACCTCGGCGTCGACCCGCGTCCGTCGCGCTCGGCCTCCTGGCCTTCAGCGCCGCCTCCAGCTCCTTGACGCTCCACCTCGGCGTCGCCCGGCCTCCGTCGCCTCGGCTTGCTCGCGCTGCTGCGCCCTTGCCACCGTTCCGCGTCGTCGGTCGTCTGCCTCCCTTCCATGGATTTGCTTAGAGGTAGTCTAGCTTGAGTATTTTTCCTTGCATACAAGGTGTTTGTGTTTATGCCTAGCTAGATTGCATGAGTATGGGATGAAACTCATGGGAACGGAGAGATCAAGTTGTGGGCATATTTCGGTTTTTGCATTTAGGGCTTTGATTGGAGGATTGTAGATTCATTTTCGGTTGATCGTATGAAATGCCTAGGAGGTTTAATGTTGCTATTTGGTTCAATTGGTGTGACGATAGCATGAGTGCAAATTGCTAGCTTTGCATTTGGTGATAGGGAGCTAACATTGCATTTACATAGGTTGCCCTCTTCGCTAGCCTGAAAGAGGTTTGCTAAAATATTCACAGCATTGCTTTTCAAGTTGACAGCTTTGGTCAAGCTCCAGACTGGAAATGAGAGTAGTTGACAGTTGTCGAATTCTATAAGAAAAGAATGCTAGAAATAAGATTTGTGCATCAGTGTTGTTACTATAAATAGTGGGAGATGGGGGTGGGGCATTCCTGCGGTTTGTCTGGTTTTCTTGGGTTAGAGATTAGTTAGTTTTGACTAGCATATATGTGCTTACTTTTGGTGCTAGTATGGAATATGGTTATGTCTTCCTTGGAGGTATCAAGGAATTTGATGTTCGACTTAGTCATCGAATAATAATTCTGTAAGCCATCATGTTTGCAATAAATTTGTTTAAGCAGCCAAATCATTATGGCAATGGTAGATGTAAATCACCTTTTGTGCATCTAAAGACAAGACCATCTAACCCTACTATTTTGAAGCCGAGACATGGATGATTGTTATCTGTTGGCATAGGAAGAAAGAAATCACTGAAATAATCTCACATGCATTTCTAGATAAAATCAACTTTGCATGCCATAATTTGTTCAGGAGGTAGTGTTCTTGTATTAGTCCCAAACATATGTTGAGTTAAACTCCTCTTTGGTACTGTATGCGTACTCATTTACTTGTCATCTGAGATCAAATGGTATATGTTTTAATGATTTTATTTATATGTCTGCATTGATGTCTTGTATTCTCAAATTAGTGTGTAATGCGTGATTGCTGCCTATATTCTCATGTTCGAACATTTTGATGAACTAGATACTAGCGTGCATAAGATGCAGCAAGAAAGATTGTACTGTAGAGTTGTTGCATGCTATACTGACTATCCCCGAATTCACTGCATATGTTTTCATGTTGCATCTTCCTAAGTTTAAATGGCACTAGTTCTAGTGATTTTGTTTAGGTGGTTTGTTGTCTTAAGTTATATCATGTGTATATGTTCTAAATTCAGGCTTTCTTTAATCCTGGGAAGTCATGCGAACGCTAAGATTCCAAATGCCGCTCCATTTTCCATCGGTAAAAGGCAAGTGCAACCCCTAGAGCGTTATTAGGATGTTAAATGCTTTGTTTGCGATAAGATTATGAAAATTCTAATGATGTGGTTACGTTTAATAGCATGTCTAGAAGTTGTTTTTAGTATGGTGATGAGGATGGATGAATGATAGCAAATTGGTAAGTAAGTTATTCAATTCCCATTTATTGCATTGCATTACGAAATTGTACGAATGAGTATGGTTATGTTGATGCAAGTGAAGGGACAAGCTTGCACTATAATCACCTAGTTGTTCATATCTGTAATGTTAATCTACATTACAGAAATTATGTGATACCTTTCCCTGAATTTTATTCACGACTTTATTTACTCTCGAATGAATCACACTGGGGAAATAGCAAGTAAATTGGTACTTCCATATTGGTTATGGCTATGTGTGGTGAAAATGAATGAGGGATGAAATGCATTCACGTCAATTGCATAATTGCATTCATGATGGACGAGGCATCCCATGTTGATGCGGGCCTCGGTGCTCACCTGTAGTGAGCACAAAAGTCCTACCTCGTAGTCCCATTCATCGAGGTGAATGGGAGCGAGTCAGTAAGAGTAGGCCCCGCCACGGGATGGTTGGGATTGAGGGTGCACACCGACGGGTGTGCACTCAGCTATACCGGTATACGCTATGACAATGTGCATTATGAGCATGCATGGTGCATTCATTTTTTTTGATTCATGAGAAAAAAGGGATGAGAGTATAAAAGCATTGCATTGTGTGTTGCAATTGGTAAATGCTAATTGATGAAAAGGGGAAATGACAAGTTGAGGATTGAGTCGTGGACTCATCCTGGAACGATTTATTGAGGTGTGAGTATGGTTTAGTTACATTTCCGAGTTGTATGTGGTAAATGGGGATAGATACTGCTTCTTTTACTGGATGATTTCAATTAAGTATTGGTTATATCAAAAAGATGAAGTAGTTGTGCCCTTATGTTTGGTTGTATATGAATTCAAACTATTTCTTTTATTTACGGATATCAATTAAAGAAACTTTCACTTTATGTCTTGTAGCATTTATATTCTAGTCGAGTTTATTATTTTTAATGCCTGATTGCACTTTGCTGAGTCTTGGACTCACGCTTGTTTTTTTCTTGTTTTAGGTACTTTGAAGATGGATTGTCGGGTTGGGAGTAGTAACACGTACATGACTTAGGCCTCCAGCAATTCGTTTAACCGATTCATTCAGTCTTGATGTATCTAATAAGATTGTAATGTGTTATGCGTCGTGGTGGAGTTTATTAAATTCTATTAGTTTTGTGATTGGTTAACTAAGGACCTGCTAGAATAATATCCTACTGCAAATGTTTTCTGTCTGCTGAGTGGATGTGCTGTTTTTCTAGAGAGGTTATGCCGAAATTTTCTAAATTTCGGTGACTTAGTTTTAATCTGGTTTGGGGAGTTTCAAGGTTGGTTCAATCTTTTAGTAGAGGTATAAGGTTTAGGGTCTTTTGGTAGCATTCGCGGTGCAGTTGGCGCTGGGGTGTTACACTTATTTGTCGTTTACGATGAAGTCGTGGCCGTAGCCAGCGTTGACGGCGACGGAGTTAGTTACGTCGGGTTCTACATGTCGTTCGATGAATATAAATAATAAACTTTAATAAGGGCAAGAAGAAAATAGATAGAAAAGCAAATAAAGACTCTTTACAAAGAACAGGGATTCCTTTTTAAGAATTTATTAATTTTATTTTACGAATTCAAGATACAAAAATTGTTTAGTTTAATAGAATTAATCATTAGTCAATTTGTTGTATGGTGCATATGTGGATAGTATTCATTTCTTGATTAACATTGTATAAGAATTAGTTGTGGGTATACTGGAATGGTTATAACAAGTTACTGGTAATATATTCGTGCTTTTTTAAGAATATTTGGTGATACAAATATTTTAACTATAGATTTCTTCATTGTTACCGAGTTGGTTTACCCGTATTATGAGTTTCAGAACCCATAATAGTTAGGGCTGTTTGGCTGATAGGATTTATATGCAGATCATGAGAAAATGGAATTATTTCTTCAGCTTAAGGTAATCTATACTTCAGAGAACGTTTCTAAACTGATTTTATAAAGTTTAGGGTTTGGATGATATATTATATTCATCGCTGAAAAGGCTTATGTGATATAAAGTTTACGTTGTATGAAATCGGCGAGAATGGTGAAGTGAAAGATTAACACTTAAGTGTTTTGAATTAGCTAGATCTCATTGATAAGCAAGTTGTAACTAATATGTTATTCTAGAATACGATAGTCCATATACTAAATATTGTTTCTACGCTGATCTTTCCCAAAATTACATTTAGACGAGTTATTCTACAGGCCATCGAAATTGCTTAGTTGGCATAGTTTTCTACGTGACTATTTTCACGAAGAGTATTTGTAGTAGCAGGATTTATATACAGAACAAGTCATAAATAGAATATTTTTCTAGATCATGGTAGATCATATCCTAAAGATCATTTATAAGCTATTTGTTATATGATTCGTATTTAGACGTGATGTTCTCTGGGTTGCCGAAAAGGCTTAAGTGATCACAATTTGTTCATGTATAAATAGTGCTTATTCTTTGATCGATATTGTACAGAATTAGTTTTACGTAAGTTATATCTATTGTAGGCAACTGGTCTCGTTTTTATGATAGTTGAGAAGGTTCGGGTGACACAAATGTCGTAAACATTGATTTCTTCTTTGCAACTAACGTCTGAGTATTCGTTTTACGGATTACTAGAATATTAACACTTAAGGTTATTATACTAACAAAATTAATATGTAAATCATGTTAAAGTAAGATTCTTTCTTCGGAATATGGTAGTATGGACATTGTAATGTGATTGAAAACTATTTTTATAAATTATAACATTCAGAAAAGTTATTTAATTTGCTGCTGAAGCAGCATAAATGATCACAATATTAATGCAATATTGAGTCGGGTTTTACTTTAGTTTATGACTACCCTACGCAAGACCTTTTATTCATTCTTTTGGCATTAATAGAGTTCAACCCTAGAAACATTTTAAAATTGGTTTTGCATTATTTTGACTTTAACCGCAATAGATTACTTATTTATTTATTGTTCTTAATTGCATTTCCTTTTGTTATCTGAATGCAAACTAAGTTTGATTTGAAATATTTTTGCATACATGGGCTCTTACTGACTCCAGAAGCTTATATAAACTTTTTTCATTATTTTATGAGTTGTCATATTCTGATTTTTATTATTGGCCCTATTAGGGCTTATTAATGATTGCAAGGCAATTAATTTAAACATAGATGAAAATTAAATGTTTTTTGCATAATTGACTTTCCCATGGTTTCAAAAGCACCTGAATATTTATTTTATGATTTTAGAAGTTATGTTTTTCATATGTGCAATAATGTTCATAATAGTGTTCTTATCTCATTTGAAATTTTAATAATTGTTCTATGGTTCAAAAATCAAATATTTTGCTATATTTGAATTCATCCTGGTCTTATAATCATATAAAATTTTATTTTATTATTTTAAGGTTTATTGTGCATAGATTAATAAAAGGCCATATTATAGGTTATTAACAATATTTAATTCAAATAACTCTTCGTGCTTTGAAATTTTAAATATTGTTGTATATTCTGAATACACATGATTTTAGATGAATTTAGGATTTTGTTTTATCTTATTTTGATTAAAAATGCAAATGATATTCAAGATTGAATTAATTCGATTGGAAATTCCAGAAAAATCAAAATGCGCTTTCAATCTTTGGAAGGCGATTTACCAATTAGATGGGATGCGATCCTCGGACCGACAGTGGGGCCCATTCGTAGAGACTTGAGAACAGGGAGATGGTTCCACGGCTGTCGGCGGCAAAGCAGCTCCGGGGAGGTCCAAACGACGGTGGGATGAGCACCAGGGGACTGAGGCGCACCCACAGGAGGTAGTGATTTGGTCGGAGGAGGTCGGAGGTGGTCTGCCGTCGAGGAGAGGTGGCGGCGTAAATGGTGGGCTGGCCGGAGACGAAAATGAAGGTAGCTCGGTTTGAATGGGTAGTGGATTGAGCATCAAGGAGACACAAGGGTTCCATTTTAGTGGTTATTTTGGCCGGAGGCTTTCGGGATTAAGCTGCCACCGTGCGCTGGTTTTGGGGAAGAAGGGGCTACGGTGGTGGCGAGATTTCGCAAAGGAGTTACTAAATTATTTTGAGGGCTTTTAACTCTTGTAGCTTGTTGATGCTACGGATCAAAGGAATTTGGAAATGCTTTGTTCTATCTCTCAAATTGGTTTTGGGTTTTGAGCTTGGAAGCTTTCGGCCATGGTGGAAAAAGAGCTGGGATTTCGGCGTTGGCTGCAAGAGACTAAGAGCTAGAAAAGGGAAAGATGATGTGGCTCCTTGCTATTTATAGCCGATTACGTAGATGAGCCTGGCCGGTTGAGTTTGGTCTCAGCTGAGGCTTCGGCCAGAAGTGTAATGTTGCCAATTTACTCAAAAGAAAATTTTGAGTTTTCTTTTCGTGCTAAGAAGTTGAATTTGGATTTTTGGTTTTGGCCCTTTTTCTTTAATTCCAAATCATAGTTTTTCATGCCTTTATTTTCCTTCCCTAGCTTTTTATTTGCTTTTGTCTCCCTCACCTTATCTTCTATTGGAGTGGCCTCACTTTCCCCAAAGTCCCGCTCGTCCCCCACGCGCTTCTAGCCGCTGCGCCAAGCCTTCGCATCCTCGCACCGCCTCAGCTCCTCGGCACTGTCCCGGCCTCCCACGCCCGGGCCGCTCGGCCACCTCAAGGTCAAGGCTCCCACCTGGTGCCTCCTCCCAGTGCGCCTTGGCCGAGCCCAAGCCTCCGGCCTCCATGGCGCCTGGCTGCACTGCCGCCCGAGCGCCTCCTACGTCGCCGCCATCCCCGGTCGGCGCCCTGCGAGCTCCCTCCGGCCACTGCAGATTCTCCCTCCCCCATCCTTCTTCCTCTACGTGAGGAAGATTTGAGGTAAAACCCTAGGAATTTGGCCCATGTCATTGAATGGTGCATTAAAGATTCTCAAGAATCTTAAGCAGCTAGAGAGAAGTGACAACGTTTCTAGTTAATAATGTTGTTTGGTTGGAAATTCTGGATTTTATTTTTTGTAGCTGCCATTGGATTATTATATCATTGAAAGAAACACCCTTAAACCAGGATAATGAGAACTCAAATATGAAATGTTCGATGCTGTAGATCAAAATGGTAGACATCTCATTAAGGTGAGAAGGCTAGAGTGTAAAGTGGAATAATTTGGGTGTTTTATTTAAAAATGTCGATGGCCTTTAATGTATAACTAAGCAGCATATATCTCATCCAATGGTCACAATTGTCAGTTCTTATTCCTCTATTTAAAGGTTAGTTCATGTTTGATACATTCCCTATTTACTCATAATGCAATGTGGATATGTTTCTTAAATTTGAACAATTAGCATGAGCATTTGTGTCGTTTGATCTATGAAGTATTGAGAAGAGTTGGATCTTTGAATGTGAGCTTAATTTGTTAATGGTTTTGCATAAGATATCAAATTGAGAGAGTTGTCAATGTGTTCTCCTATTATTAAGGTTTAATGACTGCTATCTAGTGGGTTGCCCGAAGTTTCCATTAGTGTGAATTGGGACTGTTTTTTGCAAGAGTTGAGATTTCGTCGTGCATTGAGGTATTGAGTCGGACCTTGATCCATTCTTGTGCATAACATTGTTTTCAGGGAGAGTGCCTACGGGGGTGGTCACGACCCCGCGTTGCCTCAAGCGTTGGTAAAGGCAAGTGCATCCCCTAGATCGTTATTAGGGTGTTAAATGCTTTGTTTGCGATAAGATTATGAAAAATTCTAATTATGTGGTTATGTTTAATAGCATATCTAGAAGTTGTTCTTAGTATGGTGATGAGGATGGATGAATGTTAGCAAATTGGTAAGTAAGTTATTCAATTCCCATTTATTGCATTGCATTACGAATTGTATGAATGAGTATGGTTATGTTAATGCAAGTAATAAAGTGATGAATGCGATTGATTGATAATTTGTGTGTTTATATTCGGGTTGGCCGTGCTTATAAACATGTCTATGACCAATGTGGAGTTGAAATAGGATGAAGCGGGTAGATCATTCATGTCATTTGCATTTTTTTTGCGCATTCATTACAGAAGAGGCGACCCATGTTGATGTGAGCCTCTGTACTTACACATAGTGAGTACAAAAGTCCTACCTCGTAGTCCCATCCATGGATGGGAGCGAGTCAGTAAGAGTAGGCCCCGCCACGGGATGGTTGGGATTGAGGGTGCAAACCGACGGGTGTGCACTCAGCTATACCGGTATAGGCTAAAAAGGTTGCATTTTGAGCATGAACGCATAGAAGCATTGCATTGCATTGCATTGTGTGTTGAAATTGATAAATGTTAATTGATGAGAATGGAAATGACAGGTTGAGTATTGAGTCGTGGACTCATCCTAAAATGATTGTTGAGGCATGAGTAAGGTTTATTTATGTTTCTGAGTTGGATGTGGTAAGTGGGGTTAGTTACTGCTTCTTTAACTGGATAATCTCAATTAAGTAATGGTTATAGCAAATGGTGAAGTAATCGTGTTTTTTTACGTTTTGAAGTTATATGAATTCAAATTGCTCCCTTTATTTAAGGATGTTAAGTAAAGGAACTATTATTGTATGTCTTGAAGTCGTTGTATTCTAATCGAATTCATTACTTATATGCTTGATTGCACTTTGCTGAGTCTTGGACTCACGCTTGTTGTTTCTTGTTTTAGGTACTTGAAGCTGGCTCGTCAGGTTGGGAGTAGTAACACGTGCACAACTTCAGTCTCCAATAATCTGTTTAATCGATTCGTTAAGTCTGGATGTAGCTAATGCGGTTGTAATGTATTGTTCGTCGTAGTGGAGTTTATTAAATTTCTATATGTTGTGTGATTGGTTAACTAAGGACCTGCTAGAATGATATATCTGCAAATGTTTTCTGTCTGCTAAGTGGATGTCCTACTTTCTAGAGAAGTCATGCCAAAATTTTGTAAATTTCGGTGACTTAGTTTTAAACTGGTTTTAGAGTTTAGTAGTTGATTGCAGTCAAGTTCATAGCGGTGTTAGGTTTTTATGTCTTCTTCGGTAATTCTCGGTTTAATTGATCTTGTTGTGGAGAATTATCGTGGGTTGGTAACCCTTTGGACATGTGTGGGTCCGAGGGGTGTCGCTAGTGAAGCGGGGTTTTGGTAGCATCCGTGGCGCGTTGGCGTTCGGGGTGTTACAAGAAGAACCTAAGCATGTGGAAGATCATGGGCGTGGCAATGGCAGGGCTATGCCGCACATGGTGACGCATGATGGTTTTGAGGGAAGCACAGAAGAGGCCGCCGCGTGGAGTCGTCGTGGAGGAGGTTCACTGGCCGGTAGGTGCTAGGCGCAGAGGAGTGACGCGGCTGCAGTGCGGGCGAGAAGGTTTGGCTCGGGGGCACCATCGAATGGAGGAAGAAGACAATGCAGTGAAGACACTGGCATGTGGGCCTGGATAGAATTTGGGACCCACATGGCAGAGAGAGGATCGGTGGATGCGAAGCAAAATGAGGTAGAACAGCAAGCAAAGCTATGATAAGTTGGTTGAATCAGTTAACAATCACGTCTTAAATTTATTGATGAATTTAATGCGTGATGGACAGGGAGTTATCTTCATACTGTATAAATTCCAGAGGCCAATATTTTCCACAGAAATTATAATAATTCTGACAAGGAACTGTGCACATATTTACATTTTTTCGATTTTGATTTATCAAACAATTCAAATATTTTTATAACTTTTTGAAATTTATTTGAGCTAGGATTCTTATGTAAAATTTTAGCTCAACATATCGCTTCCAGAATTTATAAAAATTCGATATTCGAGTACTAGTTTTCTAATCTCTGCTTTTTGAATTTTTAAATATCATAATTAATTTATTAATTTCTTTAATTTTATTGTGGATGAATTTATTCTTTGGGAAGATAATATAAAATTTTTAGATTGAAATGATGATGAATATTTTTATTGAATTCTGACATTGTTACTATTGCTAGTCAAGGTTCATTAAATGGCATTAAATTCACCCATAAATTCTTGATATGACATTTTAAAATTTATAAATGAGTCACTGGGGTTTTCCTAATTTTATATAAAATTTTATTAATTTCATTGTTGTAATCATTTTGTTCCTCTCTTTATCCATTATTCAAATTTATATTAATTGGATTTCTTACGAACCAAAATTCAAGGAAATTTATGATTAAATGGAATTTAAAATTTTATTTTATTTTCAATTCAATTTCATATTTTGATCTATCTCTAAATTTTATTTTGTAGCTCAACCTCTCGATTAAGGTTGATTTCAATATGTTGAGATAAAGGATAAGATTTTAATTCATTCTCTAAATTTTAACTGAAAATTTTATTTAATTTTATTTTCCAAACTTTTATATTTTTATTTTACTATTTAAAATTTTCAGGATGTTACACGATTCAATTCGAATTTGAATAGTGATGAGTCAAAACGCGTTTAAGATAAATTAGCAAAAGGGCTCTAAAAATCTTGGAAAAATCTTCTAAAATATTAGGGAATATTTGGAACCTAGTGAAGTTAGTTTCGTGAATTTTCAATATATAGATTTTCTGTAAAATTCATTTTGTGAATCAGACACTTGTACAGATTTTTATAATATCAACAACTTAATTTATAGATCAAATTTTTGAAAATATTCGATAGGAACATTCTTGTTTTTCAAATGTTGTTATTTTAAACTAAATTTTGAAATTTTATGCGCATGTGACACACATGATCTTTATTTTATATGATTAATTCAATAAGGTTTAAATTCGGTTTAACTCTAAAAATTCCAAATACATTCCCGAAAATTTCTAATAATTCAAGAATGCCATAAATATACTAAAAGCAAATTTTGGGATGTTACAAACCTCCCCCTTGACAGAATCTCATCCCCGAGATTCAGGGCTAGCTAGAGAAGAGGTTGGGAAACTCCTTCTTCAGATCTTCTTCACGCTCCCATGTTGCTTCGTTCTCCGAGTGATTGCTCCATTGAACTTTGCAGAAGCGGATTGTTTTATTCCTAGTTTCTCGTTCAGCTATGTCCAAGATCTTGATTGGGTATTCCTTGTAGGTCAGATCTTCTTGCAGTTCAATCTCCTCCAGTAGTGTCTGTTCAGTTGGTACTCGAAGGCACTTCTTAAGTTGAGATACATGAAATATGTCATGCACACCTACCAAGGATTGTGGCAACTCTAACTGATATGCGACTTCGCCTATGCGGCTCAAGATCTTGAATGGACCCACTATCTTGGGGCAAGTTTTCCTTTGGTGTGGAACCTTTTAACTCCTTTGAGCGGAGTGACTCTGAGATATACATAATCCTCTGGCTCAAAGCTTAACTCGCGGTGTCGGTTGTCACCGTAACTCTTTTGCCTGATTGTGCAGTCTTCAGTCTTTCTCTAATTATGGCAATCTTTTTCTCGGCATCGGTAATAATGTCGGGCCCAAATATTTGACATTCACCTATCTCGTTCCAATTTAATGGTGTCCGACATGGACGACCGTTTAATGCTTCAAATGGAGAAATTTTTAGGCTGGCTTGGTAACTGTTGTTATAGCTAAATTCTGCGTATGGCAGACATTTGTCCCATAAAGTGACATATGATAGAGCACAAGCCCTTAACATATCCTCGAGTATCTGATTTACTCTTTTCACCGACCATCCGTCTCATGGATGGTATGTCAGATCGAATTCAAATGGGTGCCCATTGCCGTATGCAAGTTATTCCAAAATCTTGAGGTAAGTTGAGTACCTCGATCTGATACTATCTTCTTTGGTACACCATGCAAGCACACAATTCTGGCCATATATAGCTCAGCTAGGCGATCTCCGGAGTATGTGGTTTTCACCGGTATAAAGTGGGCTACTTTGGTTAGGCGATCAACTATAACCCATATCGAATCAAAACATTGCTGAGTTCTGGGTAAATCGGTAATGAAATCCATACCGATTTCCTCCCACTTCCACTCAGGTACTTTCAGAGGTTGCAACAATCCTACTGGTCTCTAATGCATTGCCTTTACTCTTTGACATATATCACACAATGCGACGTGTTCGGGAACTTCTCGTTTCATGTTTGGCCACAGAATCTTTCCTTGAGGTCTTGGTACATTTTTGCACTTCCTAGATGAATTGAGTACTTGGAATCATGTGCTTCCTCAACTATCAACTGCTTCAATTCAGGTTTATGAGGTACGCAGATTCTATTTTTCATCCACAAGGTACCCTGCTCATCTACTCTAAAGACCTTGGCTAAGCCTTCGTCCATCTTGGATTTGATCCTATGAATCTTATCATCATCCTTTTGACCTTTCCTGATCTGCTCTTCTAGGGTCAGCTTTACTTCCATGGTAGCCAAATATCCTCTAGGTACACTACAAGAATCAAGGAAAAATTCATGGGCCAGAAACCCACGAATTTAGGCCAAAACCCACGAATTTAACTTAAATTCGTGGGCAAACCGTCAAATTTAGTTCACGAATTTAACTCGATGAAATTAATCAATTAAATTCGTGGGTACCATGAATTTAAGTTAAATTCATGGGTTGCTGCCAAGCCCACAAATTTAACTGGGAACCTGCGTTAGATTCATGCGCCAGGGAAACCCACGAATTTAATACCTTGGCCCACGAATTTAATCTATTAAATTCGTGGGCTATATTAGCCCACGAAGTTAATATGTTAAATTCGTGCACTCTAGAAACCCACGAATTTAATTGTTAAATTCGTGGGCTCAAGAAACCCAGGAATTTATCTGGAGCGCCCAGATAAATTCGTGGGTTTTTAATGGCTCACGAATTTATTAGACATTTATACACAAATATATATATATATATTCATATGCATCTCATTCATATATATATCGATACATATAACTATATATATATATCCATATGCATCTCATTCATATATATATCGATCACACTCAATACATATAACCATATCGATCACGATATATATATCGATATGCATCTCATTCAACACAACCATCTTCACATTCAATCTTATTCAAAGACATCACAATAAGTCCATCACAAGATTCAAGAGTATTACCAACAAGATTCAAGAATCAAGAATCAAACTCACAACGAAGTTCGCTTAACGAAGAATTAACAAACGAGACACCAAACCTATTACCTCTACTAAAAGACTGAAACCAACATTTTAACTCTTTAAAACCGCTTAAAACTAAGTCACCAAAATGTACAAAATTTCGCATGACCTCTCTAGTAAATAGGACATCCACTCAGCAGACAAAAAACATTTGCGCTATAATATATATATCAATCTCTCAAACCGTAGGAGACATTCTAGTAGATCCTTAGATAATCAATCACACATCCAACGATAATTTGTAAACTACGCAATGACGTACAACACATTACAACTGCAACAGATATAATCCACATTCCATCACAATAAGTCCATCACAATAAGTCGATTACAATCTATCCATCACAATCCAAATCCAACGACCAAGTCATAAAGTCCAACAGTAATACACCAATCGAGCTCACAATGGAATTCATGCCTCGGGGTTGTTGGAGTTGTGGGCGTTACCACCACCGCCGGCGCTGTTGAAGATGTCTTCTATGATATTGTCGTTAGTACGTGCTAGAGGGCGTGACCCAGAAACCTGCAAGTTCAAGACTAACTTAGGTTGTGTTACAAGTAACATATCGTCGGTTTTTGCTAAATGTGCTAGAATCAAGTAAGTTTAGCAAAAGTCGCTCAATTTTCTCAATTTGACTAGGTTTGGCTCACAATTGACAAAATTCACTCCTTTCGTGAACTTAGCAAATATCGAAATGATTTGTGCAAGACTTAAGCTATATTTTGCTAAATGTGCTAGAATCGACTCAGTTTTGCACGAATAGGTCAATTGTCGGGACCCGAATCTGCAGATCCGAACCCTCTTTGTATTCTGTACTAGTCCAGGATCATGCTAGTACACACAGGATAAACAGTATTGAAGTACCATAATCATAAATAGCGGAATTAATAATAAAGTACTTCAAGCATAAATATAACCGAGTTACATGACCTTATGGTCACCTTACATTAATTCGCCACGTAGGGCGATAAATAACAAGTAACACAAGTTCAACAGCGGAAGCAAAAGTACGATAGTGAACCCCTCGTTCTGCCACAGGCAACTGATGAGGCTCAACCCTAATCCTCCAGACCTTCGTTAAACTCCTCCTCCCAAGCTGGTGTCGCTTCTTCTTCTGAGGTTGTTGTTGAAGCAAGGGTGAGTATACAACATACTCAACAAGTCATGCACAATGCAGTTCTATTACTACATGCATGGCTTATTCCAAGGGAAAGGCTTAAATGGTTATTTTGCATAAAGCAACATTTCTTTTAACGGATAATCCTATTAGGTTAAAAGCGGTAAAACCATTACTGTAGTAATTAATTTCTCAATTCTTTTCCAACAGTTTGGCACACAGCCCTAAGTTTGATTCATCAGTCCTTGGCACACAGCCACCCATTCCTCATTTTATTTTGAAAGTCTAACTCTTGACTGTAATCCCCGAGTATTGTCCAATACCGCGGACGCGCTATTCGAATAGATTTAACACACACTCTGCAAAGGCTGTACACTTTACCCACATGATACAGTTGCTCACCACACAGGTGATTGATTGGAACAAAGTCTTTCAGAGACTAATACTTAGCCTGTGAACCTCTCCAGTATTGCCTTTCTAATACTTCCCTCACTCGAGCCAAAGTTTAGAATAGGCAAATACAGCTTGGATGGGTACCAAGTCAGAGTACGTATGTTCCCCACACGGTTACACTTTTGTGTAACTGCATACGAGTTGTCAAAGGAAAGATATCGAACCGTGACTAAACTAGGTCCGTCCCATTCCGCATAAGTGGTTGTACGAGTAACTCAGATCAAAGGCTCGCAAGGTGAAGTCCTTAACTCGTCCCGCAAGACATCCATTTTATGATTCTCGGCACACAGCCCTTACAATCTTTAACACATCCCGTTGCCACACAGGCCCACCTGGCACAAAGCCTTCTCGCCACTTGCCCTGGTCCAAATCATTTCCCACCCCGGTTTGCATTTATGCAACACATGCCAATGCCCACTTCATTGCACGAGTAGAGCCACACAGGTTGCTACCCCCAATTCCATTTCATGACATTATCGCATTATTTCAAAAATGCGTTCCATAATCGTTTAATCAATATTCTTTTGCAATTTGAAAGTCATTCAGCGCATACAGCATACTAAGCAACTAGTCACGGTCTAGCCTCCCGTGTTGGCATTATTATAGCAACCAACATAATTTAACATCTTAGGTTGACAAGGTTTTTAGGGCATAATAACAACATAATCAAGGTGGCATAAACAAGATTGGCATATTAGCTACCATACCCAATTTAATCAATGGTATTTTTAAATAACATAGCATGCAATATTTAAATCAAAGTATATTTTGAAATCTTGGAACAAAATGATCAAAGCATGACTTGCCTTTGAAAAGTAGTTGATCCTGGTTTGGCTCCTGCGACGGTTCTCCGAAATCCTCCACAACAGTTTCCGGCAATTCGGAGTCTATGTGCATTCAAGCGGACATACAATGAATACTCAATACAGACAACAAGATCAACTCCAAAAATAAATTAAAATTCACTAATAAATAGTTTACATTTTTAAAAATTTTTAGGAACTAGAATCGCTCAAATTGGAGCTAAGACGCAAAAGTTATAGCATTTATAAGTTTTGGAAAATCTAATAAAAGAAAAAACCGAATTAATCCATTTATTTTTCTACATGAAATCTGATTAAATCCCTCAGCTTGACACATGTCAGCACAGGAACCAGCCACGTCGGCTCGGTCACTGACCTGTGGGCCCTCGGGTGACGTCATGATGACGTCAGCACACCCGGCGGTCATCACTCTGACAAGTGGGCCCGATGAATAGTGCACGGTCCGCACAGGACTCGACACGCGGCGCACAACTGCTGGCCCACGCGGACACATATTTTCTCGGCCGTTGGATTTAAATCCAACGGTCGGTATACGGCAACGGCTATGCCTCCGCGCGACTACGTTGCACTACGGCGGTGGTAGGATTACGGATCTATGGCCATTTTCAACGCATCCATACGCAGTACGTGGACTCACTGGAGCGGTTGGATGAAGATCCAACGGCGGAAGTTACCCGAGCGATGCGCTGTTGCCTAGCCTACGTGGACGCACTAACGCGGTTGGATGAAGATCCTACGGCCATTATCTACGCATCTATGCAGCAGCTACGTGGGCTTCTCAGGACCTCACGATGACAATCTAACGGCCATTTTCAAATGAATCTACTATGCCTTCGTGGCGCTATGGTGACGGTCGGATTAAGAATCTACGGTGGACATCTACCAAAACTATTTAATTTTAGCTCTACGGGAAGGAAACGTGGCGTTACCTCGGACGTTGGATGGAAATCTGACGGCGGAGGTGAGCTACGATGCGACGAAGGATAGACGGCGGTGCTTGTCGCCGGACCTGGAGAAGATGAAGTAGGCGCCGGCATTTCCGAGCTTCTCCAGCGTGAAGAAGTGGCCCATTGGATGCGTCTCGACATGGCAGGCTCGGAATGGGTCTTGGGCGCGGCGGAGTACGACGGACGACGACGAGAAGCGAGGAAAACCGAGGCGGTGGAAGGATGCTACTCCAGCGAGCTCTAGCGCATGCTACGACGTACGACAGTGCACGAATGAGTGGGCAAAATGAGCGGAAGGAAGCTCTGCGTGCAATGGGTTATATATCCCATTCGGACAAGCTTCGGAATGCGTGCAAATCTCTGACATATCTTCGGTGGCCAACGGGCAACGGCGCTGCAGCAGTTGCTCCCTCCCGATGCGGCGCGATCAACCCACACCGTCCGATCGCAATCCAACGGCTCCGAAAGAATAACGGTTCGGCCATCCCGCGCTACGTGGCAACATCCTGGCGGTTCAAGTACTGAGATCCAACGGCCCACGCGATTAAGCGACACGGCCCCACCATGACCGTCTAATCGGAATCGCACGGCCCGGAGCACGCGGCGCTAGGGTTTGGCTGGCGCGAGCACAGTGTTGGGCTCGGCCCAATACTGTAGCAAGCAATTTTTCCGGTTTTAACAGTTAAAATAATCCTAGAAAATCAAAGTAATTATTTAGGGCACTAAAAATACCCGAAAAATTCTAGAAAATATTTTAGGGCATTTAGAGCTTAAATAAAATATTTTTATTTATTTTTGATAATTACCTTTTCTGATATCTAATTATTCCAGAGAAAGATAAATTTAATTTAAACTCAATTAATTTCAATTAAATCCCAAAAATTCACAAAAACCAAATTACTCCCAAAAATTTAAATTAGACCAAATTTTGGGACGTTACAAACCTACCCCCCTTATGAATCTCGCCCCGAGATTCGAAGCTTAATTAAAGAATAGGTTCAGGAATTCCTTTCTCAAATCTTCCACTCGCTCCTGTGTGGCTTCACTTTCGGTGTGGTTGCTCCACTGAACTCTGCAAAAACGGGTTATCTTGCTCCTTGTTTTCCGATCCATCAGATCCATAATTTTTATCTGCTGTTCTTTATAGGTCAAGTCTTCCTCGTAGTTCAACTTCTTCCAAAGGATGTTTGCTCTTCGTGCACTCGGAGACACTTCTTGAGTTACGATACATGAAAGGCATTGTGTACTCTCGCTAATGATCATGGTAACTCCAGCTTGATATGCGACCTCTCCGTGCGGCTTAGATCTTGAACGGCCCCACATATCGTGGTGCAAGTTTCCCCTTTTGTGAAACCTCTCAGACTTCTTAAGAGGCGAACTCGAGATACACATAATCTTCAGGCTAGAAGCTCAAATCCCTACGGCGATTATCCGCATAACTCTTCTGCCTCGATTGCGCGATTTTCAACCTTTCCCTTGTCAGTGCTATTTGCTCTTCGGCTTCTTGGAGTATGTCTGGTCCGAAGACATGACTCTCACCAGTCTCATTCCAATTTAACGGCGTCCTACAAGGTCGACCATACAATGCTTCGAAAGGTGACATCCGAAGACTAGCCTGATAGCTGTTGTTGTAACTAAATTCTGCATATGGTAAACATTTATCCCAAGACATCGTATATGCAACGCACAGGCTCTCAACATATCTTCCAATATCTGAATGACTCTTTCTGTCTGCCCGTCTGTTTGCGGATGATACGCTGTACTGAAGTTCAAGCGGGTGCCCATTGCTGTATGCAATTTATCCCAAAATCTTGAGGTAAATTGGGTACCTCTGTCTAATACTATCTTCTTTGGCACTCCATGCAAGCAGACGATTCTTGCCATGTATAGCTCTGCCAACTTATCTCCTGAGTAGGTTGTCTTTACCAGGATGAAGTGTGCGACCTTCGTCAATCGATCCACGATGACCCATATGGAGTCATAACCTCCTTGCGCCCTTGGCAATCCGTGATAAAATCCATTCGATTTCCTCCCATTTCCACTCGGTATTTTTAATGGTTGCGGTAGCCCCATCGTCACGATGCATAGCCTTGACTCGCTGGCATACATCACATAGTGCTACGTGCTCAGCAACCTCTCTCTTCATATTTGGCCACCAGAACCTCTCTTTTAAATCTTGGTACATTTTTGCACTTCCTGGGTGAATCGAATACTTGGAGTTGTCCGCTTCCTCCAGTATTAACTGCTTTAACTCCTTTTTGTTAGGTACACAAATGCGCTCTTTTATCCACAACGTGCCTTGTTCGTCCATCTTAAATTCCTTTGCTTGGCCTTCCCCCATTTTGGCTTTTATTTGCTCAATCTTCTCATCATTCTTCTGACCCTCTCTAATCTGGTCTTCCAAGATAGGCTTCACCTCTAAGGTGGCTACAAATCCTTCCGGGACAACTTCCAATTTCAACCTCTGAAGGTCCTTGCACAACTCTCCCTGGCTTTCTCCCACTATCATATTTAGACCATGACTTTTCCGACTCAAGGCATCAGCCACTACATTGGCCTTGCCGGGATGATAATGGATACCCATGTTGTAATCCTTGATCAGTACTAACCACCTTCTTTGCCTCATGTTCAGGTCAGATTGGGTGAAAATGTATTTAAGGCTTTTATGGTTTCTATACACCTCAAACCTGTTACCAATAAGATAGTGACGCCATATCTTTAAGGCATGCACTACAGCTGCTAATTCTAAATCATGCGTCAGGTAATTCCCTTCATGTGGCCTTAATTGCCTTGATGCGTAAGCCACTACCTTTCCGTTCTGCATTAACACTCATCCAAGTCCTTGCCGTGATGCATCACAATATATATCAAAGCTTTGGTGCACATCTGGCAAAACTAACACTGGTGCTGATGTTAACCGTTTTTTCAATTCTTGAAAGCTTTTCTCACAATCTGGTGTCCACACAAATTTCTTCTCTTTCTTTAGCAATTGCGTAATTGGCCTGGCAATTGTCGAAAACCCTTCTATAAATCGGCGGTAATATCCAGCCATCCCAAAAAACTCGAATCACAGAACTCCTTCTTGGCGGTTCCCAATGCAAGATCTTGTCTCAACCTTGCTTGGGTCCACTGCATTCTCTCGGGTCATTACATGCCCTAGGAATTCTACCTTGATCTTCCGTAAGTCGATTTATCAATTTTATGTATAGTTGTTGCTCCCTTAACTTTTCTAACACTAATCTCAAATGTTGGGCGTGCTCTTCATCCATCCTTGAGTAAACCAGAATATCGTCTATGAACACGACCACAAATTTATCTAAATATTCCATGAATACTTTATTCATCAAGTTCATAAAGTAGGCAGGTGCATTTGTCAGTCCGAAGGACATAACGGTGAACTCGTAGTGTCCATATCTTGAGGAAAATGCAGTCTTGGGTATGTCCTCTATCTTGATTTTCAACTGGTGGTGTCCTGACCTAAGGTCGATCTTGGAGAATACTCCTGCTCCTCTTAATTGATCAAAAAGATCATCTATCCGGGGTAACGGGTATTTATTCTTTATCGTCACTTCGTTAAGCGCACGATAATCCACACACATCCGAAAGCTCCCATCCTTCTTAACGAACAGAACCGGCTCTCCCCATGGTGACGAGCTCGGCCTGATGAATCCTTTTTCCAATAACTTTTCAATCTGTTTCTTCATCTCATCCAGCTCTTCGGTGGACATCCGATATGGTTTTTTTGCTATTGGTGCTGTTCTAGGTACTAGATCGATTACAAACTCTATGTCCCTGTCTGGTGGCATTCCTGGTAGTTCCTCGGGAAAAACATCCGGGTACTCACTGGCTACTAGTACATCTCTTATACTGACGGTCTCAGATTGTTTACTAACATCCGCCCTTCTCGAATCGCCATTGCTTGAAATTCCACTTTTCTACCATCGGGGCTCTCAATAGACACAACTCTTCGCCCTTGAGCCTAATACATGACCTTATGCTTAGTCAACCAATCCATTCCTGTGATAACATCCGGGGTTTGGGTATCTAGTATAATAAGGTTCGCTAGAACTCTACCCCTTTATTAATAGTTTAACCCGAACATCCGATCGTAGAGCGGAGTTCTCGATCCGTGATTGACTAGAAGTGTACTTTTAAGGTTAACAATATCCAGATCATTTGTCACAGCAAAATCTCGAGAAACGAATCTAATGTGACGCTCGTAATCGAATAACACCGTAGCCGCATCGAGTTGACAAGGAACTTACCGAGCACGACGTCGGTGGCATTCTCGACTTCGCTCATGGAGATGTGATTAATCCTGCCTCACGTGAATGCTTGCGTGTGGCTCCAGCTTGTAGATCCTCGGCTCCCCTCCACAGGCGGGAGTTTTAGCTGGCGTGTTTCCTAAGTTGAAACGCACTGGTGTCACCCCTCCCTTCTTTGGGCACACATTGGCGAAATGCCTAGTCTCATTGCAATTGTAGCAGCATCTTCCTGACATCTGCTGGTTCCCTCCATTTTGATTAACAGTCCTGGCTGGAGTCTGGGGGGTTTGTCCTGCTGGTCTCGGCATCGGTGGCGATGTCCTGACACTGTTTCCCTGCTAAAATCCGGAGAATTGTTGAGGTATCAACCTTGGTTTCTGATGACCTTGACGTCCTCCCTGCTGGGCCATGCGGTGTTTGCGATTATCGTATAGCTCCTTGCGCTTGTCTTCCAGTATGAGCGCCTTATTAACCAGCTCTTGAAAATCGGGAAAGGTGTGGGTAATTGTCGGGACCCGAATATGCAAATCTGGACCCTCTGTCTATACTGCACTAGTCCAGGATCACGCTAGTGCACACAGGCTCAACATTAGTGAATATCACAATCATACACAACGTAAATAGATAAAAGGCATAATATGTTAAATATTACCAGTTGAATGACCTTATGGTCAACTTACTTAACAATGCCTCACAAGGCTGAACAACAAATTGAACTGCAGCGGAATGAAGTCGTAGGTAACCCCTCAGTATACCACAGGCAACTGACAAGGCTCGCACCCTAAACATTCGTCCCTTCTTGGTACTCCTTCTTCAGCTCTGATGATGTTGTAGGCAAGGGTGAGTACATAAAGCACTCAACAAGTTGTGCACAGAATGCAATTCTAACATAGCTATATGCAAGGCTTATTCCAAAGGAAAGGCTAACAATGGTTATTCGCAACTAAGCAACATTTATAAACAAGTACAATATATAGATTGAAACGACAGTAAAACAAATAACCGTAACAAATAGATTCAGCATTTCTCAAGTAAACCAAGTTTTCCATCCTAAATCAAAACTCAACCTCCCATGGCAACCTGCAGTCCATCCCAAGTTTTATTTTGCAAAAGTCTAACCCTTGACTGTAATCCCCGAGCATTGCTCAATACCGTGAGCACAGCAATTCGAATAGTTTGTACACTCTGCAGAGGTTATGCACTTTACCCACACGACATGATATCCCTTTTGTGCCTGGCCATTAGCACACTTCCTTTGGTGTGCCGGCAGAGAATCATGACAAAGCCTTTACAATGCATCATCTTAACCCAGTACTACCCGCTAAGGTTTCAATACTGAAGGGTCTGAAAAACACAACAGGGCCCCCCTCTTGTGCCATCTGGGTCCGAAAACCACTCCACCACGATAATACTCAGGCTAAGACTTTGCAAATTAGTCAGCTAGGCTGCCCCATAACAACATGTGGTTGCATGATTGACTCAGGTCAAAGGCTCGCAAGGTTAAGTCCTTAGTTGACCGAGGCAAGACTAACCAGAGATAATCTCAAATATCCAAAAACAATAAAAACCAAATACGACCTCCCAGTTGCCACTCTTGGCCACCAAACCAAATACGACTCACCAATTGCGGTCTTGGCCCACCGTAAACAATATTAAAACCAAATGCGACCGCCGATTGCCACTCTTGGCCCACCGTAAACAATCTTGCCACTTTCCCGCCTAAATCATTTTTCCCACCCCAGCTTGATTACCAAACACCACGTGCTCTTCACAAATCAACATCGTTGCGTGACTCCGCTGTCACAACAACTCAATCTCTTTGTGCGACCACACATGACACACAAATTCTCATCATTGTTCCATATTCCAATAGTCAAGATTATTAAACCATAATTCATGAACATGTGATGACGTGGCATGGCTAAGCAATTCTATTCCGTTCTAACCATCCATGTTGATTTCAGTATTAACCAACTATAGTAACCAACCTAAGGTGACAATGAAGCACGGCATACATGTAACAAAGGAGGGTATAATTCAAAGGGTATGATAGCTAATCCCAAACTTATGTTGAAATCATTTATACGCATAAAATACCAAGTGATAAAGTAAATCAAAATAGCATGCAATCTAGTTTATGG